>CM065775.1:90676052-93076052 GCA_033296515.1 Macrochelys suwanniensis | reverse complement strand
ATACTGGGGACTTGAATCTCATTTACACCAAGGCTACTTTGCACCACTTTGGAGTGTAAAGAGAACTTAAAGTTTGTGGGTTTGTGAGCATGAGTGAGAACTCATATATCAGAAGAGATATTTAGTTATTGTACCATCAAAACAATTCAGGTACTAAAAATAAGTACACTAGCTTAGAACAAACTTTGTGTTGCACATGAATCTGCCCTTACTTTATTCCATTTTTTTAAAGCCTTTTGTTCTGAAGTGCAATCATTCCCAATAACCATCAAAGATTTAATGTGTTCCTCTGTGAGTTTTCACATAGGAAGTTTCTTTTAGAAATCTGAAAACTTTACAAAAAATGTACACATGATCCATCTTGAAGGAGGGTTATTTGATCATCACTCTGACTACCTATTTGTACTGCAGTCATAACAAGGAAGCCCTATTCATGGACTGGGACCCCATTTTGCGAGGCACTCTACAAACAAACAAAAAAGAGTGGTGGGTGTTAGTGTAAGCGGGGGAATAGTCCCGCTCTTGTGGGGAACTTTCCTCATCTCTGCACTACCCCGGTGAAATGGGCTAGCGGAAGGATCTGAGTCCTCGCTCCCACCTCCTTTACCCAGAGGCCTCCCTGCCCTCGAGGACTCCCCTTGCACTCTCCTGTCTGGCAGAGTCCTCGTAACCCCAACAAGGCTGGGCCCAGGATTCCTGGGGGGCTCAACCCCCAACCTTGCTGTGGTCACCTAGGTCAGGGGCTAGGGTGTCCCCACTCCGGGGTGTACTCTCTAAACAGGATGCTTCCCTGACCCACTGATCACTGCATACAATTCAAAGCAAAGGCAAATTATTTAATTAACAATTAATTTGTAACAGGAATAAGGAAAAATGGGAAAGGCTAATGAAAACACATCGCCCCGCTCTGTGGCAGGGAACATCTCAACAGTGTCTCTGCAATGTCAGGGCAGTTCAGTCTGTTCCTGTGTAAGTCCCAGGCTCCTTCTCAGGCCTTGGCTGTGCTGCAGGGACGCTGTGGCTTGGACACTTGCTCCGGCGGTGGCCACACGCTCGCAGGCTCTGGGTGGCAGGACCCTTCTTCCCAGCGTTGCCCCCGCCCCGTCGGGGTTACGATCCCCCTGCAAGTCTGGCCTGCAGGGCCTCTTGGCTGAGGCGTCTCCCTGCGCTGGGCCCACTGCCCAGGGTCCCCCTCGCTCTCCCCAGCTGCTCACCGCCCCCGGCTCCGGACTGCTCCAGCCCCAGCTCCACCGCTCTGCCTCAGCTCCAGCTCCTCTGCCTCAGCACGGCTGCTGCTGCTGCTCTGCCTCCAGCTCCCTGGGCTGCTGCCCTGGCCCCTCTGGCTGCTGCAGCTTCTCCCCCCAGGGCAGGTCTGTCTCTGGGCTGCAGCTTCTCCCCCCAGGGCAGGTCTGTCTCCCTGGACTGCAGCTCTGCTCCCAGGGCAGGTCTGTGTCTCTGGGCTGCTTTTCTGGCCCCTCCAGATCTGGCCCAGCTCAGCTCTGCCCTCTCCTTAGCTCAGCCCCACTCACTCAGACTCAGGCACCTTCAGCTCACACGGAGGACGGGATTCACCCTGACCTCCTGACCCCCTGATTCACCTGCCCGCCCTGTCAATCAGGCTGACCTGGAGCATTGGCCTCTCCCCATTGCCCCTGGGGACTGTCAGTCCCATCGACCCTTCCCCTTTTGGTACTGGGAGCTCTGAATGTTAGTAAGGGGATAACAGTCCCCTTACATTCCCCCTTGCTAAAATTCTGCCACAATCACAATGTTTACACTAATACCTCCGGACCCATTATTAACAACATATACCCACATCATATCAAACCCATTAACATCAAAAGAACATTTAACATATTAAACATTTCACATCTACTTCTTCATACTATACATAACAATATTAATTAAAACACTACATAGAACCAATCACATAATCATCTCTAAATTTAACAGGCAGTACATCCTTATTAGCCCTCTGGGACCTTCTTAAAAATGGTGGTTCATTACTCATATTTTCTATTTCCCTGTCCTCGGGTAATACTGGGTCAGCTTGAGGGATCTGGCCATTCTTGTTAGGGTTTGTGTTTGCCCCACTCTGTTCCCCTCTGTACTCAGTTTGTGGGACTAGAACCATCCCCCAATTGGTTTCCATCTCCTCAGGGTGTGCTGATGTACGCCTCCTATGGTCCCTGACTGGACTAAGAGTGCAATGTTTTAGTTGATCCCTATGTACTAGTCTCTCAGGACCTCCTCGCTCAGGCCGGATGGTATAAACTGGTAGCTCGGGATTGTTGTGAGCAACTACAATGTGGGGATTTGACTCCCACTTGTCCTGTATTTTATTACGCCCCTGTTGTCCATGGTTACGAACTAGTACACGGTCACCAGGCCTGATGAGAGCCCCACTGGACTTGCGATCATAAGTCCTTTTCCTACTTTGGGCTGTGTCTTTAGCTGTACTGAGAGCAACTTTGCTGGTTGTCTTTGGCCTGTAATGGACACCTTTGACCCAGTCATCAAAATTGGTCACCTCATCCTTAGAAAAGGCTACTTGATGCTTCTCTGGCAACACCCTTAAGTTAGCCACCTGTGCAGGAATCATCCCTTGGCATACCGCTTGAACTGGAACTGGCAGTCTCCCACCACATCTTTCTTGAGGAAAGGTAACTTGTTCTCCCTTCTCCCCAAATGTTATCTTCATCTGAGGGATCGCCTCCTCAGGCTGCAACTCCATAGCCTTCACGCTTGGGTTTAAAAGACTCACTGGTACTCTTCCTTTGATGGCACTAGTCAATACATTGGCTGACTGAAGTCCCTTAGGTAGGCTTGACCCAGTTGTAGGCTCTACCAGCACTCGATATTCATTGGTATTTCCTGGCATCCAGCAGCGTTCATGAAGGATCTTCTCTCTCCAAGGAGAAATAATGGTCTTCCGGTTTCTGCCAACTTTAACATTTCCAATCCACCTTGTGGGGCCCAGGGAATGACTCTGCCTCTCCGCTCGAGCCAGTACTCCACTCAGCACAGCATTCCTCTTAGAGTGCCCATGACGGTTCATCCTCCTGGTTCCTTTTACTGGCAACTGTAGCTCTTTCAGCTCACTAATGATGTTCATCCCCAGAATCCCTGGGACTCCTTCTCCTATATGGCTCCCTTCAGAGGCCTTGTCTTTCAGGATGAAGATGCATTTCCCTGGCAGTGTCTGGCCCATGTAGTCGATGTCTGCTTCGAGGCATCCCACCACTGGGATTGCCAGTCCATTAACTGCTGTTAGATGTACAAACTGTGTGTTGTGCGTGGTCAGCTCCTTGTCTTTCAAGTATTTTTGAAAATGTGATTCAGTAATGGTGGTGACTTCTGAGCCAGTATCTAACAAACATCTGGTTTTTACCCCTGCTATACATACTTCAGCAGTTAGACAGTCTCCAAATGCTCGCTTACAGAAGTCGCTAGATATGCTGGTCCTGCCCATGTTCCTCCCATCACTGTATGCAGAGTGATTTTCCACGAAGGAGAGGCCTAGGAATCCTTCTGCCACTGCTTGGCCTTCTACTGTAGATGGACCACTCGCTCCTGGTGCCCCACCGATTTCGAGTGCCTGGGACTCTGGTCTCCTTCTCAGTGTACAATCTCGGCTAGTATGTCCTGGCCTTTCACAGGTGTAACAAATGTACCTCCCTAGCTCATCCTTCAGTGGAGATCTTCGGGATCCTGGAGCTCTTGGATATTTTGGCACATTAGTGGAGGTATTTCCTTTCATCACCTCAGTCATCACTTTCAGCATCTCCCCCTGTTGGACAGCCAGTTTTTGGACAGCTTCACTTAGGCTTTCCAATGTTAGCTGTGTTTGGGGCAGGGCCTTTTCCCCAGCAGCTGCATTCACTAGGCCCCCACTTTGTGTATGGGGTTTAGGCTTGGCCCTCTCTGCCCCAGGAACTTCCTCTTCTTCTGACCACATAATGGCAGCCTGCATGAGTTCATGGAACTTTTTACTGGGCTCTTCCTTAAACCTCCTTTTCATTTCACGTCGGAGGGAGTCGTCCCGGAGCCCCAACACCAACTGCTCTTTTAGAAACATATCTGGGTCTGGAACTCGTTGAGAGTCTCGCCGCTCCACTTTGCTCATTCTCTCCTGAAGGTCATATGCGTATGCCCGGATAGTTTCACCGGGCTCCTGCTTTCTCTCAAAGAACTCCTTTAGTCGAGTTCCAATAGGTACCTTGTCTCCGTACACTTCCAGGAGGAGTTCAAACACCTTTTTCACATCTTTCTTGTCTGCCATTGCCATGAACTTTACAGTGGCCTTCGCCTGGCCCTTGAGGTGTTCCTCTATGAAGTCCACATGGTCTTCCTCAGGTACTCTTAGCACACGCAGAGCCATCTTCACAGACTTGACCCACTCCTCTACTGTAATGTCTCCTGCTCTGGTCGGGAAGCCACCAAACTCTGTGACCTTCTGCTCCCGTGGGACATAAATAGTAGGGGGTTTCTTAGCTTCTGCTGCCTGTTGGTCTATTACAGCCTTAGCCAGTGATAAGGCTTCTCTCTGTTCTGTTCTAGCTTGTTGTAATGCCTCAGCTTGGTCTGACAATCTGCGCTGAAGTTCAGCAACCTGGGCCTTTAGTTCTTCAATTCGAGCCATGGTAGGTTTCTTGACCAGGCCTGGACAGTGCTACCAGAATGCAACCAGTAAACCAATGGGGTGGACCCTGTGAATAGGATCCTGTTCGTGACGCCAATTATGTAAGCGGGGGAATAGTCCCGCTATTGTGGGGAACTTTGCTCGTCTCTGCACTACCCCGGTGAAATGGGCTAGCGGAAGGATCTGAGTCCTCGCTCCCACCTCCTTTACCCAGAGGCCTCCCTGCCCTCGAGGACTCCCCTTGCACTCTCCTGTCTGGCAGAGTCCTCGTAACCCCAACAAGGCTGGGCCCAGGATTCCTGGGGGGCTCAACCCCCAACCTTGCTGTGGTCACCTAGGTCAGGGGCTAGGGTGTCCCCACTCCGGGGTGTACTCTCTAAACAGGATGCTTCCCTGACCCACTGATCACTGCATACAATTCAAAGCAAAGGCAAATTATTTAATTAACAATTAATTTGTAACAGGAATAAGGAAAAATGGGAAAGGCTAATGAAAACACATCGCCCCGCTCTGTGGCAGGGAACATCTCAACAGTGTCTCTGCAATGTCAGGGCAGTTCAGTCTGTTCCTGTGTAAGTCCCAGGCTCCTTCTCAGGCCTTGGCTGTGCTGCAGGGACGCTGTGGCTTGGACACTTGCTCCGGCGGTGGCCACACGCTCGCAGGCTCTGGGTGGCAGGACCCTTCTTCCCAGCGTTGCCCCCGCCCCGTCGGGGTTACGATCCCCCTGCAAGTCTGGCCTGCAGGGCCTCTTGGCTGAGGCGTCTCCCTGCGCTGGGCCCACTGCCCAGGGTCCCCCTCGCTCTCCCCAGCTGCTCACCGCCCCCGGCTCCGGACTGCTCCAGCCCCAGCTCCACCGCTCTGCCTCAGCTCCAGCTCCTCTGCCTCAGCACGGCTGCTGCTGCTGCTCTGCCTCCAGCTCCCTGGGCTGCTGCCCTGGCCCCTCTGGCTGCTGCAGCTTCTCCCCCCAGGGCAGGTCTGTCTCTGGGCTGCAGCTTCTCCCCCCAGGGCAGGTCTGTCTCCCTGGACTGCAGCTCTGCTCCCAGGGCAGGTCTGTGTCTCTGGGCTGCTTTTCTGGCCCCTCCAGATCTGGCCCAGCTCAGCTCTGCCCTCTCCTTAGCTCGGCCCCACTCACTCAGACTCAGGCACCTTCAGCTCACACGGAGGACGGGATTCACCCTGACCTCCTGACCCCCTGATTCACCTGCCCGCCCTGTCAATCAGGCTGACCTGGAGCATTGGCCTCTCCCCATTGCCCCTGGGGACTGTCAGTCCCATCGACCCTTCCCCTTTTGGTACTGGGAGCTCTGAATGTTAGTAAGGGGATAACAGTCCCCTTACATTAGGGATGATCAAACTGCTCATCAGAGGTCAGAAATAGAAAGAATGAAAATTAGATGCCTTTGAAAATCTGTCATTACAAGCAGATTTGCCCATCTGAAGTGATTATGTAACATTGAGAAAAATTGCTAGACATCCCCTTTCCAAATGTCAGGAAATCCTCACGCAAAAAGACTCAAAAGCCTTCTGGTTTGCAACTGAAAACTCTGGAGAAACATGTACTTTCCTCTTTCCAGCTTTGGGGATAGTTTATGCTTCCTTTATATCGCAACTACTACTTTTTGTCTCTCTTTTTTTCATGTTGTCATGAACTTTGGAATTTATTCTATTCCTCTCTTTTCCCCCCACATCTGTTTTTTGTTGACCTTATCAAATGTCAGACCTGTTTGTTGTCATTTCTATTGAATAACAGCTAATGATCAGGGTTCAGTGCTTAACTATGAATAGCCACCGTTCTAGATATTATCATTATTTCATTCAAAATATCAAAGTACAATAAGGCCTAAAGAGTTCAGTATTTCAGCTAATTTGCAGCATCATTAATTTCCTCTATCCCATTTATTTGCAGGCCTACTTTCTCTTTATTACTGCATTGATCACCAATTTGTTAAAAGCCCATCTCATCTCCTTGACTGCCAGGAACTCATTCTGTTTTTTTCCCCCCTTTTTCTGTCTCTCTCTCCTTTTTTTTGCAATTTTTATTTATTCCCCTGAACAGACTGTGTGTTCTCATTTGTTTCACTACTTATATCCTTACCCAATAATTTCAACCACTACTTTCTTAATGGTTGAAAATTGGATCTCCTTGGTATCATAAAAACGCTAGATATCTAATACCACTCATCCACTTCCTCTCCCCATATTGTACCCATCTATATGGACATTCCAGTTATGAGAATCTTCCCATCAGATTTCAGTTATGCCCACGAGATTAGAACAAGCATTAGTAACACTTCTAGCTCGTCTGTCTTTTTCCACATACTTCTTGCATCTTAGTACAGACCTAAAAACCTAATTCGCTCCCTTCTCTTCATATTCTGCTTCCAAACAATTTTTTTCTCATTTTATTTCCTACATTGAAAGTACGTGCCAGATTACAGAGTTAAGCAAAAGTTCCCAAGACCATAGTTTGTATACCTCAAATTCTCCTGATTCAAAGCTCACTGAAGTCATTAGAAGAGTCTTACCAACTTCAGATGAACAGGAGCAGGTCCTTAAATGTCTTATATATAAAACATTGCAGGAGACACTCAGGCCAAGATGTTCAAAATGAACTGTCTGTCTGTTAGGCTCCTATTTAGTCATTCAGTTAAGTGGGCTGATTTTCAAAACTGCTGAGCACACGGCAGCTCCCTGCTTAAGTCAGTGTGAGTTGCTGGATGCTCACAAATTTTGAAAATAGGCCACTTAACTGGATGCTTAATATGAACTCAGGAGCCTAACTTCAGGCACCCATGTTAAATTATTGAAAAGCACATAAATGATGTAGGTTTCAAAGTCCCCTTCTCAAAAGTGCCTAAGTCACCTGGGCACTGCTTTGAATACAGACAGAGTACTCCATCACCTATGCACTATTGCAAATTTTACCCTTTGTCTATTGTAAGCCTTTAATACACATCTGGTGGCTCTTAAATTTCTCAATATTAGCAGAATCATCCCACTAACTGTCCTTTATCAGAGTGCTCTCTACGGAAGACAGCCATTTTGGTTTAATTTCAAGCAGGCTCCATCTCATCTAAGAATGTCTTTTGAACATGTGTTTTTACCCCTAAAATCTGCTTTCCTCCATGACACCAAAGGTAACTATCTATTGATAGTAACACTCGTTCTATAACACTGATTAAGAAAAAAATCTAAGTAACAAAAAAAGTAACTAAAACATTTAGCATTTAGTCCCTGAAATCGTTGTGCTCCTGGGTGGATAACTCAACATCAAACTGCATTACATGCTAAGAGGCTGCACCATTATTACATATTGCACACACTAAAACAACATCAAAAGAACATTATTAAGGTGGCAAAATCAAGCACTCGAGAGTTAGGAAATGCCAGAATTAAGGTTGCTGGTGCAACCTTAATTTGGCCCCCTTGTGTGTGTGCATTTTGACACAGTCTTTAATTACGTGGTTATGTCCTATTTTTTCCATAGGACCCCTGCCTCATTCAGTGCACAGGATGGACAGTGCTCAGTTAATGAGGAACTGCCAGTCTCATTGCCCAGCCAAGCCCAGCTCCCAACCCCTTACTCAACCTGTCCCAGTCTATGCCTCCCCTCCCTCTGCTCCCAGTCTCCTTGTCCAACCATTCCCAGGATCCCCTCTCCAACTCACAGTCAGTTTCTCCCCCTCTCACCAGATCCCTTTCCCGATCCACTCCCTTCCCTCTTCCTTGATCCAGTTGTGTGCCTTTGTATTTGAATGGACGGCTTCCTTCTCCATGCTGTCCAGGGCCCAGCCGGGGTGTGTATGTGTGTCATTAATAGCAAAGGAGAGACAGACATCTAGATCTCAGTTCCAGTGCTCAGACACAGTCCCGAGCAGCTGGAAGCAACCATTACAGTCAAGGAAAAATTTTCTAGCCCATATAGTCCTGGACTGGAGCATGATCAGTGTGTTGGGATGGTGCATGTGCAGTCTAGTCACACCTAGAAGCTGTGAGGGGCTGAAGCATGTTCAGTGAGGATAGAATCTTTGCAGATTTTAGCTGTTAAGCTCTAGCAATCCTCTAATGCGGTGTTTCCCAAACTTGGGACGCTGCTTGTTCAGGGAAAGCCCCTGGCACACCCGGCCAGTTTGTTTACCTGTCGCGGCCGCAGGTTCGGCGATCATGGCTCCCACTGGCCACGGTTCGCTGTACCCGGCCAATGGGGGCTGCGGGAAGCGGCGGCCAGTATGTCCCTCGGCCCGTGCCGCTTCCCGCAACCCCCATTGGCTGGGCACAGCGAACCTGCGGCCGAACATGCGGCCGCGGTAGGTAAACAAACTGGCTGGGCGCGCCAGGGGCTTTCCCTGAACAAGTGGCGTCCCAAGTTTGGGAAACACTGCTCTAATGAGCCTGGGTAAACTGCAGTTTTTCAAAGGCTTATAACTTACCCAGATTTGGGTAACTGTTCATGGACATGGCAAAAAGCACAGCTGTGACACAAAGGCCACCCCCTGCCAAATTTCAAGTCCCTGCTCCACAACATGAGGGAGCTAGAACATTTAATAGAACAGGGCCTACAAATTGTTAATACAGGCAAAGCAATGTATTTTCTCCTAATCTCATTCTCAGAATGGCTGGACTGTTTTGGCTGAATTAAAAAAAACAAACAAAAAAACCAGACAAAGTCAGCCTGACACCCACACACACACAGTCAGCATGGAAAATTTCAGCCCAAATGGTGCAAATCTGGCAAAATTATAAACAACTGAAAATAGGGTCTTATAATAGAAAGTGTCAGCCAACCAAAGCGATAGTTGGTGCTCCCAGTCCTGTCTATAATTATTTAATCATTTATCTTTATTTTCCTTCTTTAACTTTTCTGTTTGCCAGAGTTGATAGTACTAAGTTTTGGCAGAACATCCAATTCACTCGCTTTAAGGAAAACAGAAAATGTCACTACTCTGCTTTTTCGTATTTTCTTCTACAAAATTTTTATTATTCTTTAAGAGAGTTTTTGCTGATTCTATGCAAGGTTTCCCCATCAGCGATATCAAGCCTATCCAGATGGGAGGTAATGCTAGAGACTGTTTTTATTGTGCTTCCTTTATTTCCTGGTGCCAGCTCATTTTCCATTTCAGTTTTGTTATGCATTGTCCCAGGACTAACAAAAGGGGTTTAAAGTACTGATCTGGGTATTTACACAAGCATTTTACAGGCTACTACTGTGCTCACAACTAATGTACCACCTCTTGCCCTGTGAAACTCCGTATGTTTTACATTCTCAAAGATTATATGGCATAAGTGGCACTGGGTATGAGTGGCTAGTTTTTCCTTGTTGAACATGGTTTCTCCATAGATAAGCTCGACTGCACGTAATTATGCTGCACCAGCACTATGCTGGATTCAAACAAGTATTAATTCAGCAGTTCCTTGTGACCTACTACAACTCATCTAACCACTGTGTTTCCAACCAAAGTTGCTGACTTACATCTCTCTCCTTTTCTGGCTTATGTTATATAAATCAAACCAATTGCCTGCTACAATTTCAGCTACTAGTATTCAGTTTCAGTTTTATTACAGCTATAATCTCACACCTGTCTTCACTTCCTCCAAACTGGCAAATTTTACAGTTGAATTTGGTGATCCTGCTTGTATGGCACTTTGAATTTAATAAAACAATTTACAAGGCAGTTGTTTTATATTCAAATACACAGTAGTTTGGTGTCTCCACAACATGCCATAAAATTATAAAAAATTGCATAAATTGAATAATTGGCTTCTACTAGTCTGTCAAAGTGCCACAAGTTGTCTATGTATGGTAACTCTTTAGGAGGAGTACAATCTGAACATATCACAAACCATTATGCAAAACAAAATTAACCTTTATATTTCCCTCAGCAGATTATGGTTCTTCTTAAACCCTGTCCACAGCTATCGTAACACCCAGGTTACAATATTAGACGTGGAAGCATGCTCATATAAATCATTTTAAGTCAGCCAGATTTCTTATGGATTATGCTGTTCATTTTACAATTGCAGGAATAATAATTCTTTATGAGGTAGTTAATTTTGATAGTTTCTGCCCTCACCATAAATAAAAGCCAACAATAAACTCCACTATTTGTACTGCTCCGCCTGCAGGCATTCAATAGTATGATTGCTGTTAATAGAGTTGTACAGTCAATATTTGTGCCCTGCTTTGTAAATCCAGCAGTAAATGAATGTTAAGACACACAATGGTAGTGCTCTGTGGGCATTCAAACTCAGTTGCTATCTGAGAAATGGCAGTGCCTACAAAAGAAAGAAGAGATGCAAAAAAAAAAAAAAAAAAAAAAAAAAAAAGGGTCCTTCATCCTGCAAATCAAATCAATGTGGGTGGACCCTTGTCAGTGTGGCTGTACGCAAGGCAAAGGTCTGTCCACAAGGACTCAGTCGGAGGACTAAAGCCAAGGCTACCAAAAATATCATATCAGTCCTTCAAATCTAATAGAGAAACAAGAAACAAATTGGGGAAACTACCAAGAATATAAAATTTCCTTGGAAATGTTTCAGTTTACATAAAACAAAAAAGTGATGAAGAACGAAAGGGGAAAAAATTATTCTTTAGCAAAAAACTTTTCATCTACTCAGTCTCAGAAGGAATATTTTCTCTTTAAGGTGTGGAAAGAACTCAGGTTTGTGTACTACTGGAAAAAATAAGAAATAGGTTTTTTAAAACTGGAATTGAATAACACTTCTGCATTCCTTTGGGAGATAATGATGTTGGAGTCTAGAGCTTTCTGAACACAGGCTCTTCCAATCAATATTCTCAGGTGTATGTTAAAACACTAATTGTGAAATCAAGTGGATGGGCTTAATTGTTATGAAGCACTTTGTTCATTTTCTATTGTGTGAAATTATTTTTGCCCATAGAAAATATTTGGCAATTTGAAGTGTTTGACTCATAAGCATTTGCAGATTCCAACAAAGTAGCAGAGATTTAACAACAATTATTGAGTAGTTTAAAAATGCTAAACTGTAACAAAACAAAAAATGTTGAGTTTTATAATCATTTCAGCCAATATTCAAGTGATGAAAATAAAAATATCATTTTGCTGGACCAAAGACTGTTCCCTAACCAACAGTCTTGATGCTCCTTCTGATGCAATTATCTTCTCTGTGGGTATAACAGCCCCGTGAGCAGCCTCAGTGAAACTGCACCTGGCATTCAAATTGCAGAGTTGAACTTTCCTGTTGAAACATATTATGATTTAAATGAATTCTACTGCAATGTTTCAGAGAGGACTGAAACAATATTTGCATAAAACAGAATATCTGAATGAAAAAAGTCAATGTGACATATACACAGTGCCTGCATACAATTCTTGATCATTCTAAATTTTTAGCAGCTAAACAAGAAGCTTTGTGTGTCCACTAGATCCAGTTAAACCAACCCTTCCCATCATAAAAGAAAGTGACTCATCTGTTTGCTTTCAACACAAATCATTTTTCCTCAAATTCTGTTTGGTCCTTGAGGTCAATTAAAATATAAATGCCTTCCAAACAGACCGATAATTAGTTAACAGTCTCTTCATTATGTGTCCCACAGGGAACATTCACTTACAAGAAGCCCTGATCATATTGTCCTTGGGAAGCCCTCAATAATAAGACACAGAAACTGAGGCCAAGGCAAACCTGTTCATACTAGGATTACACAGCTGCTAAAGAAAGGGATAGAGTCTCTCGAGTCTTCCTAGCTAAACTACTGGAAGCTGCTCCACTTCTACATTCAGGTTCATTTTATTTTCCAGGCATATACTGTTAGACAATTGGTTTTTGATAGCACAGTTTGTGAGAAGAATCTTTAGCTATCTCTTGGGGTGTGCATTACTGACATTTTGCCCAGTGCATTGTGAAAGGCAAACTGTGATTCAGCATTGTGCAGTTTCATCATCTTGCTGGCTACTTGGCTGTAATTTTGTGGTTTGGAAGCATGTTTCCTCCAGGGGATGACAGCTAACTTCCCCCCTACCCACAATTGATTTTGCTTTTTATTATATCCCCTGCTATAACAGCAGGAATGTCTTATATACAATGTAAAGATGACCCTGTTTACTCCAAAGTCAGCACAAGTGGGAATAGAATAAATCATGCATACAGCTTTTTTTTGCCCATAAACTATAATGAAACGAGGTTTTTATTTTATTTTAGCTGTTCTCAAAACAGTTTTATTATTCTGATAGCCAGAGAGAATAAATGAGGGTGGATTTGTAAAGGTTCGATCAGCATGAGCTTGTGTGAATCACAACATAGAAGTGAGTAATGCAGATCGTCCCAAACTCAAGCGGAAAAAACTTTTGCAGCCCATCATCGTGTATTCTGTATATGCCACAGATGTTACCAAAAAAACTTACATATGAGTTTTTAGTCACTTAGCTCTTCAATTTTTCATATGGCTTCACTATATGTGGAGTAATACGGCCATCCCAAACTCATGCTGATAAAGTCTTTCTACCTTCAGGTTATTCACCCCACTAACCCATAGATAATGACAACTCCTCATGCAACATCGATTGTCAGAGCTAGAGAAATAATTATTTACTCTTTTCCTAAAGTCATGCAACTCAGACCTACTCTGCATCTATTCTGACTTTCACATAATGGGCCTTGTGCCAGTTAAGGATAAGGCATAGCGCAGTTCTGCTCCTGCATGCCCCTTGCTGCCCACACCATACCCTGCTTAGACTCCACCTCTGGATAAAAACCCTCCCTCCTCTTACAATAATGAGGAGGGCAGCTAACACGGGAGGCAATAGAGCCACTTCCTCCAGCTAGATGTCCATGGAGAGTCCCTTTACCCAAGAGAAATTCTCCATTGGCTATCCTCACCCACTTTGCACCACTTACATTGCACAATGTAGCTTTAATGGACTTGCGAATCTAGTACATAGGTATTATTGCATGATCATGGGGAAAATTACAAGGCATGAAAGAGTTAATGGAAATTTGAAACATCTATTTAAATATTCTTTATCACAGCACATGAATGTTCACTCCATATCATGAACAGTAACAATACCTCATTAATGTCAGCCAGCTTCTACTGCACTGAAACAAGAGCATCAAAGAGAAAAATGAAAACCTCATCATAAAAAGACAGATGATAGCTTAGCTCAGTCCAGTGTCATTTCAGGTTTCCACTATTTCCTCCAATTCCTGAGGATCTGGTTCCACTGTTAGTCTGTGCTGTCTTTTGAATCTGGTTCTGCCACAGTGGGGCTGAACAAGTTGTCCGCTCTCTCTAATACCATCCTTGTGTGGATGCCCCTATAGCCTGTGATACTTGGCAAGGTTCAAGGCCTTCAAAAACAACAACAAAAATCAATAACCAAATGTAACAGAGTTCCTTGCCCTTCAAGTGTTCTAATGGTAAAGGTTTGACCTTTATGATTAAAGATCAATGTGAAAGGAAATCCCCATGTGTATGTCAAGACTTCTCTGTAGTTATCTGCTTAAATTTTTCTCTTTTCCTCCAATGTAAGATAACTTTCTAGAAATGAATGATGAATGCTTCCAGCTTCCTTCTTAAACTTTTCTTTATGAGCATACTATAGCTGTGCAGTCTAATATAACTGCATTACTGTGGTGGGCCTTTTCCAGTGGAAAAATAAAGGGTCTCCGGGTATTTTAAACAATCTAAATGGAAATTTCTGGATGTTCAAAAACATTGTTATAAGCGAAGAATGTGAATGCTCTCTCTCTCTCTGACTTCTATGGGATCCTCAGTACTCTATTAATATCCCCTTCTCCTTAGGTCTTAATTTATCCTCCAGTTTCTTTACTTTCATTCTTTAAGGGTGAGACATTTGCATGCTTTCACCATAGATTTTGACTGGCTGTATAGCTGCAATTGCACAGCAGACACTGTCCCCCAAGCCCTGTAGTTTCAACTCCAAAAAGTCTTTTTGAAATCAGTTCTGATAAGATGTTTAATTCACTGAAAGATATTAAGGTCTACTCCTGCTGAAAGAAGAGCACCAGGTATTGGGCCATGTAGTCTACCAGACCCCCCTAAACACCATTATTTTTCAGGGAACAGGCCCAGTGACTTTTTTATGATGCATAGAAAGAACACTTTATCAAATCTGGCTATATTTCCATCTCCCCAAGTTTTATCTACAGAGTTGGTGAGGTACAGTTTGGTCCTATAAATCCATGTTATGCCCACACCTTGAATACTGCATGCAGTCCTGGTCAGCCCTTCTCAAAAAGATACATTGGAAATGGAAAAGGTACAGGGAAGGGCAAAAAAAAAATGATTAGGGGTATGGAAACAAACAAAAGGAAGTACTTCTTCATACAACGCACAGTCAACCTGTGGAACTCGTTGCCAACGAATGTTGGAGGTCAAAACTATAACAGGGCTCAAAAAAGATAAGTTCATAGAGGATAGGCCCATCAATTGCTATTAGCCAGGATGGTCAGGGATGCAATCCCATGCTCTGAGTGTGTCTAGCCTCTGATTGCAAGAAGTTGGGAGTGGATGACAGGGGATAGATCACTCAATGGTTGCCTGTTCTGTTCATTCCCTCTGAAGCACCTGGCATGGGCCACTGTCAGAAGACTGGATACTGGACTAGATGGACAGTTGGTCTGATCCAGTATGGCTGTTCTTATGTTCTAGCAAAAAAAAATGTTTGAGGTTGCCAAAATATTGCATGTATAAGGTCATTGTGTGAGCAGCTAAGCTTCTATGCTGCTGTGACGGAATACATCCCTCTAATCACCCTCTAGACACTATTGTAATAATCATTGTACAAAGTATGCCTTGTAAGATATCATTTGAGAACTCAATTTGCTGGTCAATATTGTCCTGGTAAAATCTGTGTGGCAATATTATATGTGAAGTTATAACATTCCCCTGTATGGTGTTATTAACACATGTTCCAAACCCCACAGCCCTGCCCAAACAGAAGATGGAAAACAGGTCTGTCCCAAAGAAAGGAATGTGTGCTTGCTTTAATTTACATTTAAGCAGTGAACAGAGTCATCAAGCAGGAAGGGAAGACAAAGGAATTTCAAACAAGTGAAGTGTCACAGCTGCCATCCTGGTTGGTTGCCTCTACCTCTCAGTGGTATTTATTCTGCTTTACATTTTATAATTCCCACATCACAATGCTTCATTATGACGACAGTTGCATACATTTTACATAGAAAACCTGAAATAAAAAACATGCTTTCAGGGTTCTTTAAACCACATGCCAGGTTTAGATGATAATCTCTTCAAGGCAGGAAACATGCCCTCTTGTGTGGGCACTATAGGGCCCATATTCTGGTTGGGATTCTTGGGTACTACTAGAATAGAATAATAAGGTTTACTGACCGGGTTGAGAAGATTCTAACAGACCTTTCCTTTTCCTGCCTTCCTTGTTTACCTTTCTGTTAAATGCAATATCAATCTATGCATGTACAGTAGTACTATATGAATAATCATGAGATAAAATGGCACTAAAACATTCAGTTAAAGGTACACTAACAAGGACTTGGGAGAGAAAAAGAATTAAGTGCTTCTAGAGCAACCATGTGTTAACTCCAGAAGGTCTCAAAGTTTTCCCTAAACTTCAAAAAGCAGTATCATGCAGAAGTTCAGAGTGTCACACTATTCCCTGAAGAAATTGCATGAGATTGCCTATTAAGTGTGAAATACACACAGATAATTTCAAGTGAGAAACTGAAGTGAAGACGGTTATAAACATACCATAATTTTTTCAGAGTAAATTGGCAAAAAGTCAGCTATAGTAGTATAGCAGATGAATGTGGAGTACAGCAATTTAGATAGGTATCAGTATCTAGTATTGCCAAGGTAATAGATGTTCTATGAAACAGATCTTGCCATTGCTCCTTAAGGGCCCAATCCAACAAACCACTTAAAAGATGTACTTGAGGTTAAGCATGCGAGCAGTCCCATTGAAGTCAGACTACTCATGTGCTTATGCACTTTACTGGATTGTTTAGTATTGTATTGCTACAAGTGCTTATGGAATTGTGCTATCAATGAAACATCTGGGGCTGGATTTTTCAGGCTGCTCCATCCACTTTGTGAAGCTCACACAACACAATCTGGACAGATTCCAATCGTAACTGGACAGTGGAGTATTCTCCTTGCACAGGGGAACTCTTTCTTGGGTTTAAACAGGTGAGAGAGTAAGGGAAGGGGGGTTGTTATAGCAAAGCTCCACTACATTTATTTACCACTGGAGCTTGGTCTATACGGGGGGAGGGGAATTGTGGGGAATCTCTACATTACAGCCATCTTGTCCTATACACAGCCATACAGTGAGGGCTACACAGATTTATAGATTCCAAGGACAGAAGGGGCCATTATGATAATCTAGTCTGACCTCCTGTAAACATGGGCCATAGAACTTCCCCAAAATAATTCTTAGAGCAGATCTTCTAGAAAAACATCCAGTCTTGATTTAAAAGTTGCCAGCGATAACGAATCCATCAGGGCCCTTAGTAAATTATTTTAATAGTTAATTTTTCTCACTATTAAAAATGTATCTTATTTCTGGTCTGAATTTGTCTGGCTTCAGCTTCCAGCTATTGGATCATGTTATATCTTTCTCTACCAGATTGCGGGGCTCATTAAATATTTGTTCCCCAGTAGGTATAGTTCATAATCAAGTCAAACCCGAACCTCTCTTTGTGAAGCTAAATTGATTGATGCCCATGAGTTTCTTACTATAAAAGCATGTTTTCCAATCCTTCCATCATTCTTGTGGCACTTCTCTGGACCCTCTCCAAATCATCAACATCCTTCTTGAATTGTGGACACCAGAACATGACACAGTATTCCAGCAGCTGTCTTATTCATGCCAAATACAGAGGTACTCCTATTCGAAGCTCCCGTTTACTCAGACAAGGATCGCATTAACCCTTTTGACCATAGCATCACACTGGGAGCTCATGTTCAGCTGATCATCCACCATGACCCCCAAATCTTTTTCAGAGATTTTTCATGGGAAGTTGCATAATTTTTAATGCTTGGGAAAATGTACTAGTAATTTTATAGGTAGTTAAACAGGTGATCATTTACACAAATGACTTCCGGGATTAAAGGGCTCATGAGAGGTGACTATGGCAGTTGTGAAAATAGTGATAAATCTAGGCAGCAGAGATAGGTAAAACTAGACATAATTCTTGAACAAACAGGATTCAGATCTAAAACTCCAATTTTTTTGCCTGGGTAAGTTGTGTCAGTGGTTCCACCTTTGGCCTAGCTGTAGTAGTAATGTACCTTACAGTGCATCACTGGCTTCAAAGTCTTGCTAAATGGGAAGAAAAATAAAAGCATTTTGGCTTGCCAAGCAGATTCCCCAAATTCCCATTGTCCTGATGATTTACTACATTGAGCTTTTATGTCAATGGCACTGGTTTTGCTTGTTACAAAGTTTCATTTTTTTAAATCTCCCAGTGAACCCAAGTTATCCTTTTCCTTTCCGCCTGCCCCATCAGCTAATAACAATACAAATGCCAGACTGATTTTAGTTTACTTTCCTAGTATATCTTGGGTGATTAAAAAGGGGTTGCAAGCAATAAAGGCTCATCAAGAATTGCTAGAAGACTTTCCATTTTCTCAGCTTCTCTCCCTCTTCACTTAGAAATGTCAGCATCTTAAAAAAAAAAAAGTTAGCTCCCTAGTAAAATTTCCCAAAATGCATCAGTGACTTAAGAGCCTCACTCCTGTTTTCAAAAGCTCCTAACAGGAATTTAGGAACCTAAGTCCCACTGGCTTCCCTGGGCTGCTTCTGCGGTAGCACAACTATACTCAAATCCATTTCTTAGGGATAAAAGGAAAATGTGCACAATTTTATACCTGATCAAATTTACAAAGCTAGCCCCAAATTTACACATGTGCACAATTATATACCTGATCAAATATGCAGCATGATAAATATGTTTTCCCTAAATGGAACTGGTGAATTAATCAGCCTGGTAAAAATCCCAGAGTAGGCTGGGACTGCTTCCAGGAGTAAAACCAAAAGGATCTGACTCATTATAGTTGTATTTATGACCTAAAGCAGCAAATTATCATCTGTAAAAGCTAGGATTCAGTGTACTGGAAAACAAGGTCAGATCAGTTTATAAAAAAAGTAGAGAACCACTCACATACATGTGTGTAAATCTCTTCATTGATTACAAATTACGGATTCATGTTGCAACTAAATATATATATCATCTGCTCATGGCGTTTTGTATGTATGAAAGAGATTTATAGGTTTCAACAAGGACTATTAACGTACAGGTGATGCTAATTGCACTAATAATTATGTTTAAAATCAGAGAGCATGTCTACTCTACATGAAAGTGTTGTTTAAAGTTATTCCTAGGAATCAAGACACTGGGAAAAATGGCCCAAGTCCACAAAGGGACATCACAATGCCTAACTTTTAGGTGCCTAGAAAAAATCAATGTAACAACACTGTGAATACATAAAATTGAGTTATGCACCTAGGCTACCTATATAAAGAATGGGGAGAAATAGGTGCCTAAGAATGGGATCCACAAAAGCCAGCCTGAATTAGCCAGTGGGAAATGCCAAGGAGAAAGGTGTGTCCAAAGCCCTGCCCCCTCTCACTGGTCTATAAAGTGATCCTTATGCTTTCTGGCCCAATTAATATTTAATAAAAATGTAACGCTTCAATGAGAGGGATGGAAAAAGACCCAAACCAGAATTGACCCATAGTCTGCTAGTAAGGCACTCACCTAAGGGGCAGCCGATCCCTGTTCAAATCCCTTCAGAAGGGGAAATTGAACTGGGGTTTCCCACATCCCAGGTGAGAACCCTATCCATGGGACTAAAGGTTATAAGGCAAAGCACCTCCTCTTCCTGCCTCCCAAAGTGTTTTGTGTTGAGTTAGGGGGTCTCTGAGCATGCCTACCAGATTGAGCCCTGTAGACAAGAGAGCCATTTTCCACCTGTTACTCTGGGAGTTAGGCAGGAAATAGGCATCTGGGCATGCAGAGGGAAGCAGCAGTTTCTGCCTTTGAGCATGTACACTTAGTTGCCTAGAAAACTTTTACTGCAGAAAGTTGCTCACTCAGTGAGTTTAGGAGCCTAAAAGGTAAGGCAGCAGCCAAGTAGGGGTTTTGTAGATTGCAGTAGCATTTAAAACTGGGGCGTATGCACCAAAGTATCTTCGAGGATCCAGGCCAATGCATCTGCATTTCAGGATGATACTTTCTGCAGTTGATCTGATTCAATGAAGTTCACATTATAGCCCCAATTTGCTGAATGATTCCATTCAACACTCCTGAAAACCCTGGCTGTTTTCTATGCCCATTCTGCAGGACCACTTGTTGCAAGATGTTATCAAACCTTCATCTCCATTGCAAATTCACTCTCTCTTAAGTAATTAAATAATCTGTGCAAATGTTAGCTGACACTTAAGGGAGTGACATCCAAAAATGAGAACCAGATGACTATTTCCACTATTTTAACAGTGCTTTAGAAGTACTCCTACTTTCATGCATGTCTTGTAAAGGCATTTTACGGCAGTATTAAATTTGTCCAGTCATACCTAAGTCCATTACAATGTATTTATAAATATATACATAAAAGTGTGCATTTCCGTGGAGTTCAGCTAACATCCAAAAAAAAAAAATAGAATTTTTGTAATGAAAAAAAAAGTAGTTTTTTATAACTATAGAGACAGAAAATCAGGAAAAGAACAGCTGTGCAATCCAGTCAGTTCCTTGCTGCCAGATAAACTTCACTATTATCTTTCCCAAACTTAAGGGTACCTCTTAAATTTGCAAAAGCTACCCACAAAGGTCAAAACCAACTCAATCCTGAAACCACTTATGCAGGTGAGTAATCCCATTAGACTCAACAGACCACCTTACATGCATAAATGGTTCCAGAGCCAAGGCCTAAGTGAGTATAGAGATTTAGATTTGAGAATGTCTTGATTTTCCTTCCCCTTCCCCTTTATTTGTTCACCTCTAAAAAGGCTCTGATGTGTAGAGCTCCTATCTTTAGGAGCCTAATGCAGTCAAGGTCCTGAGCACCTTCAATTGCATATGAAGTCAATAGGAATTGAAGGTGCCTAGTATCTGAGAGGGTTTGGCCTAGAAAGTAAAATGGTTTCTATTATCATAAAATATGTGGTTCAAAAGCAAATAGGAAATCTCAACTCATCATGCAACAGACAGGAATCACGCACATGCTCTTAGAACAAAAAGTTGTTACGAAAGGATGAGTACTTACACTAATAATTCAAATTGATGCGCAATTTACTAGGCCTACACAAGAGAAAATGGATACTGGGAGAAAAGATTCAAGGTCTTAGCCAAAGTTTTCCCTTCAGTACTGAATTCTCTAGGATGCCTAAAGTACCCATATTCCATCACTGATCTACGTTCCCTGGATTTTTAAAGGTAGACACTTCATGTTAAACCAGGGTGAACTGATTTAAATCAAGATGATTAAATCACCAACTGGAAAATCTCATTTTAAATCATATACTTTAATCAAATTTTCCATTTGTACTTGAGTAAATTTCTAGAGAAAGATGCATTGTCACTAGTTGATATAACCAGTAAAATATGTTAATTTACAACTAAATGGAGCCTTTATGCAAGAGTTGGTACATCTTTTTGTTACCTAAGGGGATACATTATAACTATAAATATTTATTTAAGCAATTATAAGGCTTAATATTTTCAGATGCTTATTAATTAAATGCACACTTTATCATGTTAGTAAACAGTGAATGATATATTACTTATTTATTAGATAATTTTTGCTCATAATTTGTGTCAAACTGCATTAGGATGGTAACTGGAATTTAATTAAACACACAACAGCATATAAATTTTATTTTTATTAAACAAAACAAGCCCTTAATACAGTATATGACCCATTGTGCCATATGTATAAAGCTTGATCTACAAATGTAAGAGTTTTCCCCAGTTCTTTCTATATATAGAAAAGCAGTCTTTAACTCAAAGTTTTTGATAGAAGCTCATGGATTCAGCCTATTTATTTTTTATTTAAATGTTGTGAGAGATAAGTAGTTTAGGCCTTACCATATTTTGTATTAAATACAGATTTAGTTTTAAACAAGTTTAGTTTAAATATATATATAGTTTAAATAACAAAAAAAATTAAATCAGATTTAAATTAAAATCCATTTAAAAAATCATCTATTTTTATCCACTGTGTTAAACAGCAGATCTATGACATGCACACTTAGAGAAGAGAGTCAGCAAGTGGTGATTTCAATCTAATTTAGAGTCAAAATAGTATCTAGGAGTTGTTTGGATCATTCAAAGTATCAAATGATCAAACTAAAACCTAGATTCACTGATAAAATAACTGACAAGTTCCTGAAAAGGCATGATAAAGAATTTCATTACAAGGGACTGTACCATCAGAAGAACTTTCTTTAGATGAAATCTACAGATAATGTAGCGAGCCAAGTCCATAAAGGTGAAAGAGAGATCATTCAGACATACCTTCTTTGAATGATTACATTTTACATTATGTGTTTCCATAGGGTTACGTTATCATTTCTGCACATCAGTAAGTCTGTGACTCAGAGCAGAACAAAACTCACTAATTTTGCTTCGTAGGGGTTCAAGTTAACATCTTCAATTCTGATCTCTATAGATTTTTATTCCTGAGTTTCATTTTTTGTTTCATGTTTGAATGAACCCCAAATCTCAAAGCACATCTCAGGGCTTGTGTATATGAACACTTAGTGCACAGCAAGCTGGGGGATAGATCTACCCTGCACTAGCCTAAACAAACTATGTGGAATTGACAACTTTGTGTGGTTCTGAGGCCAAATCAAGAACTAGCCCATGTTTGCAGAAAATTAGATCCACTTGCCCAGAACCTTTAGACAGACCTGGTCAGAGTTTAGGATTTGTAATGAAACTATCATATAAAGATCTAATGTACATGAACTGCAGGACACATACTCAGATATTATGAATGGAGAAGAGACAGAAAAAGACTCTGGTGTATTAATAACATAGGGATAAAATACTTTT
Source organism: Macrochelys suwanniensis (assembly GCA_033296515.1). Taxonomy (NCBI): domain Eukaryota; kingdom Metazoa; phylum Chordata; order Testudines; family Chelydridae; genus Macrochelys; species Macrochelys suwanniensis. The sequence continues at coordinate 93,053,386 of CM065775.1, read as the reverse complement.
TTTTATTTTAGGTCCGATAGGAACTGGAATAACTTAGTTTATAAAAAATTCCTACACCAACTTCATAATATTATAGATCTTAGCTAAAGTAAAAGCTTCCAGATTTAGAATAAACCTTAATATAGGTGGAACGCAACTATTTCCAGGCTAACATGGCTGCTAGCAGACTACCAAGCTAAACTTCAAGGCTAAAAGAGTATGTCTACACTGCAGCTGTGAGGAATTATTCCCAGGTGGACATGCTACCTCAACTCAAGCTAGTGTGATAAAAATAGCAGTGTGGATGTTGTGGCACTGGCTGGGGCTACCTTCCTGAACTTGGACCCAGGGGATTGGGTTAGGGTTACCAATTTTCTAATCACACAAAACCGAACACGTTTGCCACACCCCCTGCCCGGCCCTGCCCCCACTCATTCCATCCCTCCTCCCTCTGTCGCTCGCTTGCTCTTCCCCACCCTCACTCACTCGCTCATTTTCACCAGGCTGGGTCAGGGAGTGGGGGGGGCATGAGGGCTCTGGCTGGGAGTGTGGACTCTGGGGTGGGGCCAGAAATAAGGAGTTCAGAGTGTGGGAGGGGGCTTTGGGCTGGGAGTTGGGGTGTGGGAGGGGGTGAGAGCTCCAGCTGGGGTATGGGCTCTGGGGTGAGGCCAGGGATGAGGGGTTAGGGGTACAGGAGGGGCTCCAGGCTTAGGTGGGGATGAGGTTTAGGGCTGGGGGTATGGGCTCTGGGGTGAGGCCAGGGATGAGGGGTTAGGGGTACAGGAGGGGCTCCAGGCTTAGGTGGGGATGAGGTTTAGGGCTGGGGGTATGGGCTCTGGGGTGAGGCCAGGGATGAGGGGCTGGGATGCAGGGGGGACTCTGGGAGGGGACTGAGGGGTTCAGAGTGTGGGAGGGGGCTCTGGGCTGAGGCCGGAGGTTGGGGTGTGGGAGTTCCAGGCTGAGGCAGAGGGTTGGGGTGGGGAAGGGGATACAGACTCTGGGTTGGGGCCAGAAATAAGGAGTTCAGGGTGTGGGACAGGACTCTGGGCTGGGACAGGGGGTTGGGATGTGGTGGGGAGGTGAGGGCTCCAGCTGAGGGTGAGGGCTCTGGGGTGGGGCCAGGAATGAGGGGTTTGGTGTGCAGGAGGGGGCTCAAGGCTGGGGCAGAGGGTTGGAGTGTGGGAGGAGGTGCAGGCTCTGAGAGGGAGTTTAGGTGTGGGAGGGGTTAAGGGCTAGGCCTGGGGATTGGGGTGTGGGAGGGGGTGAGGAGGTGAGAGGTGCAGGCTTCGGGTGCATGTGTCCCTGCAGCTCCTAGGCAGAGGTGTGGCCAGGCAGTGCTGCCCCCGTCCACATGCGCCGCCCCCACAGCTCCCATTGTCCATGGCTCCTGGCCAATGGGAGCTGCGGAGCCAGTGCTTGGGGCGGGGGCCGTGCCTCCGCTTAAGAGCCACAAGGACATGGTGCCACTTCTGGGGAGCTGTGCGGAGCCTGCCAGCCCTCGCCAACCAGAATTTTAATGTTCCAGTCAGCAGTGCTGACCGGTGCTGCCAGGGTCCCTTTCGACTGGGTGTTCCAGTCGAAAAAACAGACACCTGCCGACCCTACATTGGGTGGGCTTGGACTCTGGCTGCAAGCACAAGTCGCCACCAGAGCGCAATGTCCACACTGCTATTTTTAGCATGCTAGCCTCAGTCTGGGAATTACACCTTAAAACTGCAATGTAGACATACCCAAAGAGCTCTCCGCTTAAACTCTCAAGCTAACTTCAATCTCTGTCTGACTGGGTCTTCCAAACTGCAGCAGGTCTCTCTGTCTATCACAAGACCCAGAAAAGAATGACTCAAGGGTGGGGTAAGTTTTACAGGTCCTGAAACCACTCCCACTGAACTCCAGCCAAACAGCAATCACACAGACTGATGTACCAGTCCATCCCAGAAACACAAAAGCAGGTAAATTATGTGTGGCTTCAGGTTTTCCACAGGAACTCCTAGAAGATTATGTTGATTGGTGAGCATTTTCAATGCTAAAATCTAGCAATCAGAATAGTACTTAGTTCTTGCATAGCTGCACCAGTGCTGAAAGTTCAAGCATACAAAGTGAGAAAAAGAAAAGAAGATATGGCCAGAAATGTCTTTCCCTCCCCCATTCTCATGGAGAATTTTGATTCTTTTGAAACTCTGAAAACCCAAAAAACAAACATTTTGCAAGGTTTTTTTCCTCATGAAAATTTAACAATCAAAAGCCCAATTTTTTTTTAAAAATTGATAAATTTTCAAACAGATCTAGTTTAAAGTTCAACATTAATTCTCCCTCATTGCTTCTGCCTTAAAATGTTGTTTCTATTTTATAGCTATATAAAATGTGGTTTATGTGTATAAACTATTTGTCGATTAGCAGACTAAACAAGAAAAACTCATTTTTTTAAATACAACCTGAAATATAGTCTTTAGATTTTGCTTTATATTCAAGTATCCTTGAGATCTACTAAATAAACTACGTTCAAAAGTAATATTTCACTCATTTAAAAGTTATTAATGTTTAAAATTGGGCAAAGTGAAGCTTTAAAAAATATTTTAACTGCAACTTTTCAAAAAGTTCAAGCAAACTTTCAAATTATAGACATTTTATGTCAGACAGCTTTTGGTTTCTGGACTGAACAGGATACACTTCAATGTAGTGCGAATCACCAAAACAGTAATGGATTATAAAACTGCAGTTCTCCAGGCAGTATTTTAAAATACACTTCTAGCTACTGTAGGGTGAAAATGTTTTTTTCCCATTAATATATGTTTATGGATTTAAAAAACAAAATAAAGACAGGAGCTTTCATGATCAAGTCCATGCCAAACTACGGTGTATTACAGGGGTCGGCAACCTTCGGCATGTGGCCCATCAGGGTAATCCACTGGCGGGCCACGAGACATTTTGTTTACATTGACCGTCCACAGGCACAGCACCCCCACAGCTCCCAGTGGCCGCGGTTCGCCGTTCCCTATGCACTGTATCTAGACATACACTCCTTCAGGGAATAGATTCCCCTCAGATGCTGTGCTCACAAAATAAAATTAAGGTCCAGGTATTGCTGAGGGAAGATGAAAATGGTCCTGACAAACCCAGAAAGAGGGGAAGCCAGATGTGTAGAAGGAAGCCTAGGGAAATAACAGCAAGGGATAAGACCATACAGACCTTCGCTGCTTGTTATAGGGTCCCTGGGCTGGAACGTGGAGTAGAGGGCAGGTGTAGGTTCCCCTACCAACTACTGGGAAGTGGCACAGGGTGTTGGAGATGTCAGCCAGTCCACCAGCTGGTCTGGAAGGACTTTGACTTCCCTGGAAGGGGAGGAGCTTAGTGACCTTGCTGGAAGGCCAAGCCACAAACAGGAAGCTGCAGCTCTGGGAGTGAGAGAGGCCACAGAGTGAAAGAGACAAGTAGACACACTTCCAGAGGAGGGCAGCCCCTGGCAACAGATAATCGCCAGAGCTGACAAGACGATTTGGGTCTTCACATTTTAATCTGAATGTTGACATTTTAGGGAAAACCCACCAAAACTAGGTAGGATAAAAGCTGAAGAGCTCTAAGTAACATCTCTTTGTTTTGTGATTCCCTCAACAATTTCAGACCACTTTCTCTCTCATCCTTCAGGCGATGCCTATGTCCCAGGTCATTTTAAATTAGTACTCTCTGTGGGAGAGCATTCCAAAAAGAATTACTCCAGCCTGAAAAGGCATATTCCCAGCCCTCCACAAGGAAGAAACATTATACCCCACTGTCAACACAGGCCTGCACTGCAGCACATTCCTTCAACTGAGAGAAAAGAAAAGAATGCCACTGAGACCTTCTCAAGCTGCCTATACTGTGGTAATCCAGCTTCGTGCATTCCATTTATCAGGAAAGGCCATTTGAAAATGGAACTCTGACCCCCTAAAAGGTTAGAAAGAATAGCTATTTTAGTTCACTGAGACAACCAATTCAGTGATAATCCTCCCCAAACTTGGGTAGTTTGTTTTGCTTAATTAATCTTGATTTTCAGCATAGCAGAAAAAACAATGAGCTAAACTCTGTGGAGAGCAGAAATAACTTGGATACAGGCCTTTATTTCCCTCTCAAAGGAGAAGTGAAAGTTAATACAGTTGCACGTTAAACTCTGTGCACCTCACTTATATGAACAGTATAAAAATGTAAGATTAAAAATGTAAAACTTAGAATGAATGTATTAAATCTATACATTCTCAGATATTTGTTGGTATCTTCCTTGGGGAAAGGAAGTATTTATTTTTTAGTTCACATGTAATCGTGTGCAAATCTAAATATTCTGAAGAGAACATTCAGAATTTCCAAAGGGTTAAATATTGGCTTTTACCACGCATAGCAATATATCCTTGGCCTGTGTCCCAGGGCTCAGAAAGAAGGAAAGTGAGGAAGGAAGGAGGAAGGAAAGAAGGAAGGAAGGACTGGGTAATCTATCTATGAACAAAAAAGAAGGCAACACTATTTGGCAAACAAGCTTATAGTAAACTGCACTTTACTGGATATATTTATATTTTGCTCCTGAAAAAAATACAAATGTATTAATGTAATTTGAAATGGGTGTGAGAGGTTAAGATTATTTTTTTTTAAAAGGGGCGGGATTCTAGAGTTATTTTTTTCCAAATAAATATTTTAAGATACCTGACATTTGGAATAATCTGTTCCAGTGTAAATGTAAGAAAATATACTCTTCAGAAATATTTTTATGTACTCCAGGAATTAATCATCCCTGGCAGGGCTGATTTAGCAACATACAGAGATGATATGATCCTTCAACATAGTTTGTTGGGAGAACTTTAATAAGGAGCCTCAGAAAGCCCCCTGCAGCACACCATTGACAAGGCTTGTCTGTCACAGCGTCAAGGTACCCAGGTCAAGTCCTTACTCACTTGTTATTCATGCAAACTCCCTCCAGTTGTCACCATTTTGTTGAGAAGACCTTAGGATATTTTTTCACCTGAACAGGAAGAACATTTTTTCCTTCTAAAAAAAAAATAATCCACTTTCACATATTAGATGAAATTTCCAGGAGAACATACAGATTTTTGAGACTCTGTAGCCATCCATGGAGGTGGTTTCCCCAAACCAGCAATTTTATTTTTCCACTGAGCTGTACTATACATGCTGCAACATACAGTGAGTTTAGATAAAACAGCTTATTTTACCTTTTTACTGAGAGTTAAGATTGTTTCAGTTCTATCAGTATTTCCTATTCTTATAATGTGGAATATCTGCTCAATCTGCTAATATTTTACCTACTGGTTAAAAGCTAAGAAAAGACTTTAAATGTGACCACTGTAATTCATCACATTTCGATTAAGACCACTGAGTCACTCACCCTCACTTATGTCTCATGCATTTAATTACTGAAAGCCTGACCTGTGCATCAGATATATAACAAACAATACCACTCCCACACAGTCTTCTCAATATAGAAGCCTCAATCAATACAGACTCTGTTAGCATTTGCAAATACAAACAGACCCCACAGCAATGTTAGATTACAAAATATGTCATCAGCTCAATACTTTCCAATACCATCACTGTTAACCTTGCATGGTCTGTGATCATGGATAAATAATGTAGGACTATTTTCAAAATGTTTATTCATTTTGTGCATTTGAAAGCCAAAGATCTCTACTGCAGGTTTCAGCACTAATTGGGTCCTGACTCATTTGAGGTTGGTAATGCTGCTAAAGTTAACGCTTGCTATTTAATTAATAGTTGGACCAGACAATGCATTCCCTACTCTTGCCATCTGTGAACAAGATTCTATTTCGATAGAAATTAAATGCTATCTTAAAATTCAGAGTCCACAAAATTTGTGTAGTTTGATTGAAAGGCGAATGTTCTAAATTACAAATTAAAGCCCCCGACCTGCCATGAGCTCCTTACATATCAAATCAGTTGGATTCTGTACAGGTGAAATGCTCCATTTACATGGATCCCTTTACAGGATCAGGATCTAAAATGCTATATTTGCGTGGTGATGGTGGGGAATGCATTACCACTGCGTTTGAGAGATGGTGGATGACAATGGTTCTGAAGAATTTCTGTGTTTTGCCAGTTATGGCCAACTGTGCAACTTACTTTTGAAGATTGATAGAACTTGCTAAAGGAGAACATAAACAAAACCAAACAAAACTTATGGTCCTGGTACCCAGGTCAAGTAACTTGGGCTCATGCTACAAGGCTAAAAATGGCAGTGTAGATGTTCCTATTTGGGCGAGAGCCTGGACTCTGAAACCCGGGGAACAGTGAGAAGCCCAAGAGTGTCACAGCTAAATACGAGACAGAACAGCTAGCTTAGCATAAGTAGTTAGCACATACTTCAAGGTATCATTCAAAGTGATATGGCCCATTAACACCCCTGCAGTCACAGGACAAAGAGCGAGGGCGCGTGGGTTACAGATTGTGGTAATAAGCCATGAATCCAGTGTCTTTATTAAGGCCATTATTTTGAGTGTCTAGTAAAGTTATTAATTTAAGCTCATTTTTTAAAGTGTTGTGTGCAGCTTTCCTTTGAGGATGAGAATGGACAGGTCAGATGTACAGTGATCGCTTTGTGAAAAATGTTCATCCACAGGGGAGAGGGTGGTTTTTGTCTTGTTTTCCTGTGAGAGTTCATCAAGAGCATAGTGACTGTCTGGTTTCACCCACATGGTTGTTATGACTGGATGCAGTACACCACATGTTGTGATAGGCATGTGGAGGACCCATGGATCTAGAAAGGTGTGTTGCGGGGGGGGGGGGGGGGCGTGTTGATCACTATGGCAGTGGAGATATGGCTGCAGGTTTTGTGTCTGTTGTTCTGGCAGAGTCTGGTGTTGGTGTGTGTCCTGGTGTGTGGGGAGCTTGCTTCTGATAATGAGCTTAGAGGGATTGTTTGAAGCCAAAAAGGGGGATTCAGGAAAGATTTCTCTGAGAATGGGTCCTCATCTCGTATGGGTTGTAGTTTTTGATGATCTCCCATATGGGTTCCATTGTGGGGGGTAGGTGACATCTAGGGGTGTGCTGATGTCCTCTAAACAGTATTATAGAATTGGAATATGCCTTCATGACAACCAAAAGATAAACAATCTGTGAATGAATAATACTTGTCGAATATGAGCTCCTCATTGTACAACATTTTGATGAAGTGGGTATTCACCCATGAAAGCTTATGCTCCAATACCCCTGTTAGTCTATAAGGTGCCACAGGACCCTTTGTCGCAACATTTCTATGGTAACTGGGTGCTTGAAGTTCAGTTGCCAGTCTCTACTCTGATCTCTGTTTTTCAGAGGGACTCCAGGAAGTCATACAGGTTTGTTTTTGTTATTTGTTTTTAAAGTACACTTCACTGGTGAGAGAAGGTCACACAGAAGCCATAGGAAATGAGCACACCGGCTATGAATCGTCTCTGCATGAAGAGCTTGCTGACGGAGGTACATGCCTTGCAATAGTACAAATTCAATGGTGCTATAGCTTTAGTTTACTATTCTGACGTAATGCCAGTAAATTCCCACATAGCTTTCACAGCACTGGTGATCGCAGCTCCAGCTGTACTCAGGACAATTTAGTTGAAAATGCCTCATATAGATTGTGCATATTATTGAAGTTCTCATTTACTCAATGCCCACTTTACTTTTACTTTATGTTCAAAAACATGAGAGGCTTGCAATTTGGCAGATGTCAAACTGGGGTTGTTCAGAGACATTGGTGGGAGTGGGTAGGTGCTGAACACTTCTCAAAATTAGCACATTTACTAAGGTGCCTAAATAGGGATTTAGGAGCATAAATTTAGACTCTACTTTTTTAAGCCGCAATCATTTTAAAGTTGCATCATGAGATATATTTATTTGTTCATTAACATTATATTGTTTCCTTTGGTACTTTGGCAGTACTACTCGTGTCTGGTTGAAGTCTTCCAGGATGGGATTTTCAAAAGCTCACAGTGCTGGCTCAACATCTCCCATTGACTAAACTCGGGTTGATGCCAGAGTAGAGCTAGGCCAATGATGGGCACATTTATAAATGTTGGTTGTAAGTTTCTTATATAGTGCCTGAGTGGGCTGATTTTAAATGAGCAAGTAATTGATGTTAATCTTCTTTTGCATTTGTACTTTAGTTATTTTCTTAAAAGAGGTTGGTTTTCATTGGTTTGTCACCATTAAAACCTGTTGATTTTCAACTAAATAGCCTTTACATTAAATCTGGTACTTTTTTTGCTAACCAGGAAGATAGGCTATTTAATTGTTTTAAAAACTGTATATAATGTAACATACATTTATTCAGATACTTATGTTTACATTTGTATAATGTTAGAAAATAGTGACTCATGCATTTCTCGTTTACTAGATGATTAATTTTGTACTCAATGTGTCAAGCTGCATTTAGGTGGAAACCGGAATTCAATTAAAATGCACAAACAGCATTTTAAAATTTGTATTAGTTAAATAAAACTACCAGAAATGTGCTGGGTCATGTTTTGCATTTAAAACGGATGTTTTTAAACAAAGGCAATATTATGTGCTGTTAGTGTATTTAACTGATTGTTGCAGGTCACAGTGTCCTTCAAGATTTTAGAACTAGTCGATCTATCCACTCACACATCATTTTTATTCACAGATCAGAAGAAAACAAACTTTTTGCTTTTCCCAACTTTTTATGGACTAGTCATTGCACTGAACTAGATGAATAAAATAAAATGAAAAAAACCTCTCTCTGCAGCTGGAAAAGAGAGACTACTGCTGTCAAAAGCTGGTTTAGCACTTCAACAAAAAATGGTTTATAGTGCTTAGCCTGGGATTCACAGCAGTTCAGTGGTATAACTTTTATTTAAAAAAACTTCAGCAGCCAGCATATACTGCTTCAATATTTTTATTTTATTTAAATGTTTAAAATAGATTATAGTAAGTTCACACCTTATTCTAGTTTGCCCTAATTTGAAATAGCTTAATTTTTAAAAGGAAAAATGTATTGACTTTTATTTAAAAATCCAATTTTTATCCATCCTGCCTAGTATTAATGAAATAATTTGATTAAGTATTCAAACACCCTAATATTTATGAGCAAATTAATCTACCACATTTGTACAGACAAAACTTCAATTAAAACTTTTACATATTAACTTTTTAAAAAATATATATTAAACAATGTTATCATAGGTGCAACAGGATCTGAGAGAAATAAAATGTACAAACAAGATGAAATAAAACTTAAGTCTGAAAGGACTCCAATTAATTCATTAAGACTTTTTAATCAGTTTTCCCTGAAGGAAGACTGAACCTTTGCTATTTTACCCAATGTCTTAGACATGAAATCTAAATGATAGTTGATGATTTATCAGGTCTAATCCTCAATGGGTGTTGTCAGAGGAGGTGAAAATGCAAGTTTTCATAGTACTGAAATTGGGCTATTAATGAAATTGGTTAAAAACACTTTGGTTGTCTTTTCAGGTAAATGTAATAGGTTTATATTTTAAAAGGTCTAGAACTGAATAGCGATGTTTGCTGATGGGGGAAAAAAACAGACCTTGTGGGGGGTTTTTAATCTTCTTATGGAAGGAAAGATTTCTTATGTTGCTGGAAATATTTTAACAAAAAGTAACTATGTGGATTTACTAAATATATTCTTCAAGCAGTGGAAAATAATTAGTGCAGGTGACTGGTTTCTTTTGTAGTCTTTGACTGACAGTTTGGTCACATAACTTGGAATATTTTTGTTAAGGCATTTTGTGATGGCATCTGTTTTCACTTTTTTCCTCCTGCCCATTTCTCTGAACTGCCACTGTATGACCATTAAAAGAAACAGCTTTTCCTTAAGAGAGACCTAGGATTATGTAAAACATGAAAAACCAAACCAGCCACTATCCCCTTCTCTTTAGCAATGACAAGTTTACCAGGAAACTCCCTGGCCAAATTCTCAATTGATATAAAGCGATAGTCCACTAACTTTAATTTACACTAGCTGAGGATCTGCCCCCAGAGTTTAATTTGCAGAGTTTCGTAGGCATATCAGACAGATCGTTTGAGTATTTTACCCATCATGTCCCTCCCGTAGAAAAGACAGATGATATAGCCCTTCAATCAGAGAAACCTTGGGGAACTTGTGCTGGAGGGCAGCCTCTCTGTGCTAGATTTTCTGGGGCCACTTGTGCTGAGACAATGTGACTCAAAAGAAGCATATCTTGACTTACTTTATTTCCAGGTAGGAAAAAAGAAAGTGGCACAATGCCAGGAAATGCAGATTAATGTAGCAATCAGCAACAACTTCCATTGGAGTTTTCATGCATTTGATAGGTTTTGTTAATTGTTTTTAAACACACACATATACAGATGTACTTTACATCTAGCTCCATCGGTGACTCTGCTGAAGTCGTGAGTCCCCCAGATTTTGGGAACCTTAATAGTTGCATGTACATAGGTCTTTATCTGACTTGGGGAAGAAAAGGACAATGCCACTTGCGCTTTTCTCTCTTCGGAGCACCTGTCATTCTTTTCGTGCAACAAGGCAGGGGAATTATGGCACTGTGAGAACTGACTACAGACATGCTATTCTAATAGACTGAATCCTTCGCACTGAAGTCTGTTCTGACATATTCCTTTAGAAAGTTTTCTGGGCATCTCTGTTCCTCTTACTACTCTTCATGAAACAATGATCAATGCTTATCAAGTGCTTAGAGATCCTCAGATGAAAGAAAGAGGTGGAGTTCCATATAGTATTAATTACAGATTTTCTTAAACCTTTTGGGCTACTGTCTGAGGTCCTATCCTGAATTTTGAATGGGTTTTTTATATATAAACATTTTCAAGAGACTAATTTTCCAACTACCTCCATCTTTACAGGCGTGGTTTGTAAATCTCCCTCACACAGCAAACAGATATCCTTCTGTGAGTTCTGTGTCCCACTTCCTGTATAAAACCAAGACTTTAATCCCAAAAAATAATTTCCTTTACAGTAGATAATAAAAAGCTCTCTTGATCAATGACAATGAACATAACTACTGTGTACTGCAAAATACCACTAACAAGATGTATCAACTGCAGTAAATTTCTGTCCTCCTACATTAGCAAGATGTAGATGGCAGTGTGACAATGTGAGTATCTTGTAGTATGAGATACAGAGCATGTAGGAGCAAAACAAGAAGAGCATACTACTCATCAGGGATGCGAGGACTGTATGTCAGACAGCTGCTGAAATACATTAATAGCTGTGGCCGCTGATTGGATCCAGAACTTCTCCCTGAAGCTTTAAAGCATGGATGTTCATATGTGTTATCTGAACTGCATCCTGATTGCTATACTTTCACAGGGTGAGGATGTCTGGTGTATGGCAAGTTACCATATGTGTAACATCCAGCCTTTTCACTCTATGCAATTCCACACAAGTTGTTTTTAATTGACCATCAGAACAGTGGCACTCAGCTTCACAGTAGTGAAGGCTGTGTCAGGGCTTCCAACAATTCTACTGTAAAGTTTATTCTCCTGAAAGAGAATTTTAAAACCAATTACAAAAAATGGTTAGCCTTTATCTGTTACAAGGACAAAGTACTGAGTTGAAGATTTTTCACGTGCGTTTTGCTTTTAAGGAGCCCTATAAAACATCAAGATGGAAGGAGCTATGTGACCCGCTTATGGCCTTTTCCCCTGAATTACAAATGTTTCTATTTTTCAAGCCATTAAATCTATCATTTAGACTAATTGTTTCTGGTATTTTGGAATTACCAAAATATTGAGCTTAAAAATTTTGTTTCTACACACTACTTGGTAGTTTTTCTGTAGATTAATATGTATCTTTACAACATCGTTATACATTGTAATTACATGGTCTAGTCCTCTGATTACCTGCATTTAAATCAAATACATAATTATATCCAATTATGGTGATTATGCAAAGTCATGAAGAAATTCACAAAAGAAAAGCTATAGAAAGAAGAATGTTGAGTAACAACCCTAAAATGCACAGTTGAGGATTATGAGTCTGATCCGGCACACACTTGCTCACATGAGTAGTCTCATTATAATCAGTGGGGCTACTTGCATGAGCCAGGTTTTGAAGGATCAAAACCTTAGCTTCCACATCTGCTCTGCGAAGTACCTTTGTGTCTCTCAAATATTTTCTTTCTGTGGACCACTTGAAATGAGAGGGGATCTCTCACTGATCCATCTCTTTTTCCAACCTCCCCACTCTTTGGTTCTCAAAATATTTCAGTACAAGGATCACAGGCTACCATTTGAGAAACACATTTACATCCTAGGATTTCTCTGCAGTGAAGCTTGTGTCTGGATGTGAACATCTGAGAGTTTGTGGACTTGTTCAGTATCTTCATTTAGCGCTAGAAATGAATCTGTACATAAGTCATTGTTTTCAAAGCACAACCCTAAATTATTTGAGTCACTGCATAAACCACCTACTCCTGAATTTATTTATATATTTGCTAAAGGACAAACTAATATTTGCCAAACTAAAGCTAGAGATGAGTCAGAACCACAATTCCAACCCTGAGCTTCATCTCTCTGTAGCAGGCAAAAATAAATGCCCAGATCCAAACACTAAACTTGGGATCAAGATTTAGAATCTCAACTTTTCCTATGTATCAACAGCTATGGTGTGTGAATTCAGCACATTACAGAAGTGATTAGATCCATACATTTTGGTTTAGGTTCATTTCTAACTATAAACACATGAATAAATAGAGCAAGACTATAAAAGTGAATATCTGCTAAAAGGAATAAAATTCTAGTGCAAAAAAAGGCAAGAGATGACCTGAGAAATTAACTATGATATTTTTGAGTGTGTGTACCTATTGCATGTCATAAACAAATTGTGTAGCAAATTCTGCTCAGGGTTTGTCTACATGGTGCAGCAATGGGCACGAGAAGGGTGTAAACTGTAGAAAATTCAGAAGTGTTGCGCTCTAACTCCCTTGTGTAGACCCTGCTCTAAAAGATATATAGTGCATGTTGCGAAACAATACTATGTTACTGTGCACTAGGATCCTTTCAAAGCATGCCAGCACATTTACATGGGGCAGTGACAGTGCAACATTTTATAGTGCTCTACAGTTTATGCCCTTCTGTGTGCACTACCATACCATGCCAACAAGCTCTTGTTTATAAGCTACAAATCTGGAGATACAAGGTACACCATGGACTTCCACAGAACTACTCTGTGTTGCACCTTTATACAGTAACAGAGCAGAATTTGATCTTACAAAAGTAACAAACTTAGCTAAGTTCAAATTATTATAAAGACACTCTCTTCCCCCCCGCCCCCCCCCCCCACACACACCCCATCCCCTCAGAAAAAGCCTGAGCCAACAAATTGGCTTCACACTGGTGCCAAAATGTCTGTCTGACCAACGAGGGATGTTCATTCCATAGGTCTCAGTGGGCCTTCCCCTGAAAATGCCTTGCCACAAGAGCCGAAGCAATAATATCTAGGAACTATAACTAAGCACACATCAGGTGATCGTGATCTCAAAATGTTTTTCAAGTGAAGCCCCTGGATAAATCTAATGATTCTACCAATCTGGAGGTCAGAAAAAATATCAGGGACTATTCGGAGATCCACAACAGAAGGGAAAAGTTGTAAATTTGTGCCAAAAACAAATAAAAAGATGAAAATAGGTACTTCCAGTCTGCAGGGCAATCATGGATCCAAAATAATCCCTAAATTGCAAAGTTCCTTAAACAAGGACTATCAAGTTGTCTGAATCATGAGGGCAGACACCATCCCTGCCATAGTCTGGACGTTTCCCCAACAGCCAGTCATACCCACTCTTACTTGGACTGAGTCCTAGCCCCCTCTGTCATTCATCTAAGCTCCTGTCTTAACCGGGACGGGAGAAAACAAGGACACCAGAAGGATTTTGATGGGAGAGAGACGAGTTGTATAATGTCAGCATAATGGGTTTGCTGGTATCAGATTGAAACTTCTACATTTGGAATATACAGATACATATTAAACATGAAAGTGAACAGAATGGAGCCCTTTTGGAAGCCTGTATAATGAAGAGTGTTGACTGGCTGAGGAATTAGTGAACCCCACTGTCTGATCTCTCAGAGAGGAAAGAGCAGAACCAATTTATAGCAAAATTTCTTCATCCCTGCCACAGTCTTCAACACTCTATTTAGCCTGATTTTCAGGAATGCTGAGCACCTGCAGCACTCACTGATTTCAGTTGTAGTTGTGGATGCTCAGTACTCTGGAAAATCAGCTCCACCATCAATAGCCTCAAAGACTTCTGATAGACCTAAAAGTATCAGCATGGCCTTCAATTCTTGTCAATTATGAGGATATTATCATAAGCCAATGAAACCCGAGCAGTCTCTCTTCCATGATCAGTTGAAAACTAAATTAGCAAGGATAAAGGCAATTAGACAACCCCAAGTGATGCCAGATGCCACAAAGGGCAGGTTAAAGATAGAGTGATATTAAGCAAGACTGTCAACTTCAAAAGATAAGAGACAAGGTGGATGAGATAATATCTTTCATTGGACCAACTTCAGTTAGTGAAAGAGATAAGCTTTTGAGCTACACAGAGCTCTTCTTCAGAAAAGTTGTGTAGCTCGAAAGCTTGTCTCTTTCACCAACTGAAGTTGGTCCAATAAAAGATACTACCTCACCTCTCTTGTGTCTCTAATATCTGGTACCAAGATGGCTATAGCATTTCTGCAAACCTCAACAGAGGTCTTCTTGAGTAAGAGCCTAACAATTTCTAACTTTATCCAACCTGGTACCTTACATTCCCCTTAAAGCAGGATTGACAATCTCATTTGACAATGATTCTAATACCTCCCCACTTGATTTTATTAGCATCTATATGGCACTGAAGACTTTTACCCCCATGTTCCTTTGTGTATGCTACTGTTTTTTTTCCAGGTACATGATTACTGTAAAGTTTAATTAAAAATTAAAATTGAGACAAAATTTAATAAGATTAACTGAAAGGCATGAAACAAAGTAATTTTATTTGCATTTTATTAGGGAGGCTGTATGGCCTAGTAGATAGAGCACTGTACTGAAACTCCAAAGATCTAGGTTCTGTTCCAGTCTCTGCCATTGGCCTGCTTGATGTCCTCAGACAAGTCACTTCCCCCTTTGCACCTCATCTTTCCCCATCTGTAAAATGAGGATAACAATACTGACCTCTATTGTAAAGTGCTTTGATATCTAAGGATAAGAAGTGCTATATAAGAGCTAGATATTATTATTGATTAATTTATCATGTCATCTATCACATAGAATCATAGAAATATAGGACTGGAAGGGACCTTGAGAGGTCATCTAGTCCAGTCCCCTGCACTCATGGCAGGACTAAGTATTATCTAGACCAGGCATCGGCAACCTTCGGCACGTGGCTCGCCAGGGTAAGCCCCCTGGTGGGCCGGGCCGCTTTGTTGACTTGCCACGTCCACCAGTTTGGCCGATCGCAGTTCCCACTGGCCATGGTTCGCTGTCCCCGGCAATGGGGGCTGCGGGAAGTGGTGGCCAACACATCCCCCGGCCTGCACCGCTTCCCACAGCCCTCATTGGCCTGGGACGGCGAACTGCATGCCGAAACAAACTGGCCCAGCCCGCCAGGGGGCTTACCCTGGTGAGCCGCGTGCCGAAGGTTGCCGATGCCTGATCTAGACCATCCCTGACAGGTGTTTGTCTAACCTGCTCTTAAAAATCTCCAATCATGGAGATTCCACGACCAACCTAGGTAATTTATTCCAGTGCTTAGAGTTTTGATAGGAACCTGGGCTTAGATTCTAATAAGCAGACTAGATGTTTATCACATAGAAGCACCCACTATGTCAGATTTTCAGTCAAAGAGATAACTGAGCATTGTGTGGTGTTTTCTTGTTCTTGGATGGACTGAAAAGCAGATAAGATCCAGCAATTGCTTTGGTTATCACAGATCTCAAGTTTACCTACCTTTATGCCTATGAGCTTCTGAGGATCAAAATAGCTAATATATAGTGTTATGCTTATACACCATAGTAACACGCTGCTGGGGACATCCAGAGCTGTGAACCACTCTTACCTCTTCTGTCTCAGCAAGGGTGAGTTTTGTTTGCATTTAGACTGTGTGTCAGCTCCCTGCCACACCAGTCTGTCTTCCTTACCAGCAAACTCTTCAAGATTCTCTTGGCTCAAACCTTGCCTACCAGGTAACAATCAGTGAACTCCAGCCGCTGAGCTCCTCAGAGATGTTTCTCTGCAATGCACAGCACCTACCTCTGTGCATTTACAGAAGATATTAAGTTTGCTGCTCCGTTAAAGGGTCAGTACATCAAAGTTTATTAATTTAATGGAGGTAAATACACATTTCCCTTCAAACAGTACAGAATCAGTTTATAGTGAAAGTAAAACAAGTTTATTAACAGAAGAGCATGGATTAAGTGATACCAAGTATAAGAGAAAGGTGGAGATGGTTACAAGTAAATACAAGTGAAACCCCGTATCTAAAAGTCTAAAATGTAATCTAGCAAGACAGAGTCTTTGTTCAAGGCGGCTTCTTTTACCCACATTCTCCTTTCAAGCTTTTTACTGTCCAGCCTAGCCTGGACCCATCCCAGAGACCAAATCACTTGGTTTCTTTGTCTCCTAAGGATAAAGATGGAGTCTCCCTGTGTTCCTTATACCCCCAAAGGGAATGCCTTTGTCTTACAAATCAGAAAGGCCTCCTGAGGATTCAGTCTCCTATGTCTCTCTGGGTGAAGGAGTCATGTTAATTCTCTCTCTCTCTCTCTGAAGTTCAGGAGCAGGATAACCCCTACTGGTTCATCTCAGTAACTTTGTTTATTGTTAATATGTAAATTGAGGTAAAACTTGCATTCCTTTGTCTAGAACAGACCTGTTTGTC
Organism: Macrochelys suwanniensis; assembly: GCA_033296515.1. Classification (NCBI taxonomy): domain Eukaryota; kingdom Metazoa; phylum Chordata; order Testudines; family Chelydridae; genus Macrochelys; species Macrochelys suwanniensis. The sequence goes on along the minus strand of CM065775.1, from coordinate 93,036,542 downwards.
ACATTTACCTAGGCTGGGCTGTCTGGTCTAGAACATGTTCTAGTAACATCATACAGAAGGAATTCATAACTTCACATAGAACATCAACACATGCCTTTTACAAGGATAGTAAGAACTGGTTATTAGCTTTCATATGATACCTTACAAGGCACATTTTGTACAAATATTATTGCAGTTGTGTGTAGGATGCAAATACAGCCATATGCTTCTATGTTCTTAGAAGTTTTGCCTGGAAGAGTGGGTACCTTGTGAAAATGCATGACCTTGGAGTGCACACCAGCTGTGATGCTCAAGGGCTCTAGAGTTGTAGGATAGTATCATTAAGGATAATAGCATATTATTACTGAGGTGCCATCAACATGCCCAGCTCTGTACTCCACACAAAAACAAAGACAGCTCCTGCTGACAATCTAATAGACATAAAGAAGACAGAACACTCTGGGAGAACACCAAGGCGGAAATAATTTGAGATATGGTGTTTGTTTTTAATTTACTTCTTGGGTCCAACCTGGAATAGTGAGTCTTTAGGAAGGATCACAAAGTTTGATCCAGAACCCAGTAAAGTCAATGGGAATCTTCCTATTGAAGGCAATGTGTTTTACGCCCTGAAAGAGGACGTAGTGGTGACTTGACGAACAGAGTTTGGTAATATGTCACATGCATGTGGGCAATGTGGAAATAGGTAAGGAGACATCAGTGAGGAAAAACAAAATTGGTGCAGCATGACTGACATCCTGGGTGAAGCTGAGGAGGCAAGCTGTGGCACAATACAAGAATTATGCCAGGCCCATGTTGTGTAGGAATCACACTGAAGGAAACAAGTTTTACCATATGTAAAAAAAGATCTGGGCATGAAGGTTTACTTAGCCTATTTTAATGTCAAAAATGGTCAAATATTTGACAGCACTAATTTATTAGAAGAGTAACAGAAATAAGACAGCATGGTTTCCAGTAGGCATAGCATTAGATCCTTATGCCTAATTAAAAAACCACCAACTTACTTGAGTTATTTCAACTCAGAAAAACACAAAACAATGAAATGAAGTTCTGAAAAAATAAAAGAATGATTACCTTATTTAGCAATTTTGGTTTAGTATTTTAATGTGATGATTATTCAAGACTGAACCGTTACAACCGAAAAAATTAAATAAAATAAAACAAACACATAGCAACTCTGAAAGAAAAAAGGTCATTTTTAAGAGCACTTATGGTAGGTACGCATTAGGCCAATTCTTGAAACATCTTAATGGTTATGCATCTCTTCTCTGTGTGTTGGGGAAAGAGGTTTAAATGACTGAAAACCCTCTTCTCCCTCACCCAATCCAGTCTGAGTTAATTTCTGAAGGTTTGTCTAGTCAGGTTAGAATGCAAGCTCTTTGGGGTAGAGACTGTGTCTTGTTTAATGAGCTCTGTAAACCACCATTTACACTGATGGCCTGGTATACAAATAAGGATATACATAATGTGATGTTTATTCTAGAAGATTCTGGCTAACCAAAATACTTAATTTCCAGTTGGTTCACCTTTCTCCTATGAGGTGACATTAGCATGTAGTAAAGTGAGCGATCAAAGCATTTAAGTAGACTAACAGATGGCACCATGATGCTATCAAAAAGGTAGACCACAGCCTACGTCAGGGCATGCACATAGGGAAAGACTCTGGCAAGAGACAGGCAGCAAAACCCTTTCCCCACTGCCTCCCCGCCCCCGCCCCAACAAAGCCTTTCATTACAGCAGGAAAAGGCCCAAGCAGCTCCCTGTGGTGGGGAAAGGCTACAGCGGTGGGGAGCTGCTGGAGCCTTTCCCCATTGCCTCCCAGATGCCAGAGCATTCCCTCACTGCTGGAACCTTTATCTGCACAGGGGAGGCATTACTGGGATGTGTAGAGAGCCATGTAGGGTACATAACCCAAGGTTCTATATAAATTCATGGTACGCCCACATCTTGAATACTGCATGCAGATGTGGTTGCCCCATCTCAAAAAAGATATATTGGGATTGGAAAAGGTTCAGAAAAGGGCACAAAAATGATTAGGGGTCTGGAATGGCTTCTGTATGAGGAGAGATGAAAAAGACTGGGACTTTTCAGCTTGGAAAAGAAACGACTAAGGTGGGGGGGATATGATAGAGGTCTATAAAATCATGACTAGTGTGGAGCAAGTAAATAAGGAATTTTTATATACTCCTTCTCATAACACAAGAACTAGGGGTCACCAAATGAAATTCATAGGCAGAAGGTTTAAACAAACAAAAGGAAGATTTTTTTTCACACAACGCACAGTCAACCTGTGGAACTCCTTGCCAAAGGATGTTGTGAAGGAGAAGACCACAACAGGATTCAAAAAAGAACTGGATAAGTTCATGGAAGATAAGTCCATCAATGGCTGTTAGCCAGGATGGGCAGGAATGGTGTCCCTAGCCTCTGTTTGCCAGAAGCTGGGAAGGGCGACAGGGAGTGGATCACTTGATGATTACCTGTTCTGTTTATTCCTTCTGGGCCACCTGGCACTGGCCACTGTCAGAAGACAGCATACTGGGCTAGATGGACCTTTGGTCTGACCCAGTATGGCCATTCTTATGTTCTTAAATGGATATTTCACATTACAATAGCTTTTGGAAAACTCTTATTAAAATAAGAGTTGTTTTAAAATAAATCCATATCATTTGACTTGTCAAGTGTCTCATGTTTTAGACACCTTTTTCTTCTTTATAGGAACAGCTCATATTATATTATTGTCTGACATCTGGATAAGGTTAATATTTTGATACACTCCACCCTTTAGCTACAAATTTAATTTCCTTCTACAATTGAGCCACTTGAGTTATTTGCATAGATGGACAAAATATGACGTAACCCCAAAGTAATTCAAAGTAAGACTAATCATGTAGTGTGACATTTATATTTGAACATTAACAGAGATGAGACAGCTAAAGAGCAACATAGCTTCCAAGGACACCTGGTATATTAGCAAAAGTGTGCTAGTTACAAAGTGTACATTACCTTTTTATGAAAGGAATTCAATTTATGATTCAATAGAAAAATGTGTGGCTGTATCATCCGCAAAGCCTCTCTAGAATTGGAAAGCAATTTGAACTGTGGTAACTATTATGTAAACCAAAAAAAAAAAAAAAAAAAAAAGAACAACAAAGTAGGCAATTTTCTAACACAAATTAAAATGGAATTGCAGGAATTTCATGAATATTTGAGGGGATTTTTCCTCTCAACAACAAGCATTTGCATGTCTTTTACTAATCTGATTTTTCAAAAACGTACAGAGTAATCTGCTTTAAACCTTTACTCCTAAAACTGCCTAAAAACAAAAAAGGGATTTCATGAAGAGAATTATCATGATTTTTATACAGCTCTGTAGACAAAAATCTTTTTAAAAGTGCCTCATATAAGCATATGATCTTTCCAGGACATTTTAGTATCCTCATTAAAAGGCATTTTGTTAGCCATTTCTTATTTTATTTTATTTTTATTTTATTGTACTAATGGGGAACGCATTACAGTCAAGTCCTGTACTTAGATGCATCTGGAGGTGTAGATCGGGGGTCAGCAACCTTTGGCACCTGGCCAAGGATAAAGCCGCCGGGCCAGTTTGTTTATCTGGAGCTGCGGTGCTCCATGCCTGCGGATGCTCCAGATAAACAAACCAGCCCAGCCCGCCAGCGGCTTTACCCTGATGGGACGGGTGCCAAAGGTTGCCGATCCCTGGTGTAGATGTTTGGTTGGTGTCCAGTAGGGGGTTGTGCCGGATCCACAGATCCCATTGACTGGGAACTGCGGCCAATGGGCGCTGTGGGGGCGGCACCATGCAGAGCCGCCTGGCCACCCCTCTGCCTAGGGCTGGACATGGCAGCGGCTTGCAGAAGCAGTGCGTTGCCAGGGTAGACAGGGAGCCTGCCTTATCCTCACTGCACCACCGACCTGGAGCTGCTTGAGGTAAGCACCGCCAAGCCAGGGCCTGTACCCCGAGCCCCCTGCTCCAGGTCAGAACCCCCTCCCAAACCCTGCACCCCCTCCTGCATCCCAATCCCCTACCCCAGCCCTGAGCCCCCTCCTGGAGCCTGCATCCCCACCCCAACCCCCTGCCCCAGGCCCTATCCCAGAGCCCACACCCCCAGCTGGAGCCCTCAACCCCTCCCGCACACTAACCCCCTGCCCCAGCCTGGATCCCCCTCCCACACCCTGAATCCCACATTTCTCACCCCACCCCAGACCCTGCACCACCAGCTGGAACCCCCACCCCTTCCTGTACCCCAACCCTGTGCCCAAGCCCAGTGAAAGTGAGTGAGGATGGGGAAGAGCGAGCAACGGAGGAAGGGGGACTGGAGTGAGTGGGAGCAGGGCCTCAGATAAGGGGTGGGGCTGGGGCAGGGCCTTGGGGCAGGAGACGGGGCAATTAGAAAGTTGGCAACCCTAACTAGAGATGTTGGATACTTGGCTGCTGCTGCAACAGTAGTTCACCCCACTGACTTCAATTTTTGAAAATGCAGGTCTATGATGCCTACAGCCACTAAAGGTGAAAACGGTTTTCCTATCCGTGCTCATTAGGATCATGCCTTTTCTTATCTACTGCTCCCACTTACTCTAAATGTTCTTATTTTGTAACATGATCAACAGTCACAACTGCTGCAAGTTGCATGATTTATATTTAAAACAAACTGAAAGACTGTTAAGTCTGCAAAGTCAAGAACTCAGAAATTAAAAAGTGCCAGTATTAAGATTGCCAATGAATTGCTAAATTCACAGTCCCCATGTGAATATGCACAGTGATACAGTCATGATCACATACTATTTTTTCCAAACAGGATTCCTGCCTTGTTCAATACACAGGATGGACACTGCTCAAGGAATGAGGCAGCTGTTCAATGTTTCTCTTTATCCTCATCATTCAATGTTTGGCCTCACACCTTGTGTACTGCACACCATTCAATTCCTGTGCTGAATACATCATTATTAATTTCCCCATGAGATTTTGCACATAGCACTCATCACCATAACATCTGTGTTCCTCACAAACATTAATGAATTTGTCTTTATAACACACCTGTGAGATAAGAAGATCTTCTTCTTCTCATTTTACAAATGAGGCACAGAGAGATTAAGGCCAAACGCAAAAAGGTTCAGAAAAAGAATTACAAGAAGTGATTCTAGATCTGGAACACATGTTTTGAACTGAGAAACTAAAGAAGCTCAGTCTATTTAGTATATCCAAGAAAATGTTAAGAGGTGACTTGATTATGGTGAATATGTATATGGGAAGATTTCTGATAGTAGAGGGGCATTTATTTTAGGGTTTTATATTACTACCCATCCCTATAGCATGTGAGGCACCTCTGAGGATTCATTAATTTTAGTACACAAAGGCATAACAAGATTCCATGAATCTGAAGCTAGACTAATTTAAGCAGGAAATAAGGCAACTCTTTTAACAGAGGTAATTAACCACTGGATCAGTTTATGTGGGGATGTGGTGCATTCTCCATCACTCAAAGTCTTTAAATAAAATTTGGATGTCTTTCTAAAAAAAGATATGCTCTAACTCAACTAGAAGTTATGGCTTGATGGAAGGATTACTGGGTCAGTTCTATGGCCTGTGATACATAGGTGGTCTGATTAGATATTGTAATTGTGCCTGTCTTTAAAAAAAATCTATGAAAACTGTCAAAATCAGCCACTAATTTTGACTGCCCAATTTGAGACAGCTATGGGCTTGATTTTTCAGAGTACTGAACATTATTATAGCACTTTATAAGTTCAAAGCTCTGCTCTAAGGGGAGGTCTTCACTGCAATGTAAGCCCAGGATTAGTAGAATGTGAGTTAGCAGACTCTAGCTTTGTTAACCTTGGGCTTAAGTCTCTACACTCACTTGTACCCCAAGTTAGGAACTGTTGAACCCTGGGTCCCAACCTAGGGCACCTGCATCTACACTGCATTATGCATGCCTGAGTCCAGTCACCCATACCACAGACTTCCTAGACTCCCACCCCTCCCCAAATGTGGCCACTCTAGCCCTTTGTTCATGGTGCAGTGTTCCAGAACTTGACTGTCCACCAAACTTGGCTGGCCAGAAGACAAAGAAAGTTGGCCCATGGGATTGTGGAATATTTTTGGCAGACTCCCAGAGTACGTCTACACTGCAATAGAACACCTGCAGCTGGCCTGTATCAGCTGATTTGGGAAATAAAATTTCAGTGGAGGTGTTTGAGCTCAGGCAAGAGCCTCGGCTCTGGGAGCTTCCCCCCTACTGGAGATGCAAATCCTGGGCTCTAGCCTGAGCCCAGATGATTACATTGCAATTTTACAGCCCTGCAGCCTGAGCCCAAATCAGCAGAGCCTCCCGAGCCTTAGTCAGCCGACACGGGCACGCTAAAGAGACTGTACCACAAGGCACATGTACAAGTCATCCAAATAATCAACTTTTATTCTGGCATTCCCCAACAGTTGCATGCTTGATTTTGTAATCTCTATGTAAACTCAAAATCTTGGCTCTTTCACCAACAGAAGTGGTCCAATAAAATATATTACCTCACCCACCTTGTCTTTCCCACCTTATGTTCTTTTAATATAAGTTATTATTCAATTTCCTAGGATTTTTAAACAACAAACTAAAAATAGTTTCCTTAATGTGAAACCCTAACGACACCTTACAGCCGCTGCCTAATGGCCAGGTGAGGAAATGTTAGGCTCTCTTTGTTCCTGATACCCTCTGTTCACAGCAGCTCTGGCCCTGGGATGGTCCACCCCTTCAGTGACTCAGCCCTTTGTCCAGGCCACGAGTTATGTCCTCCCATTTTAGGGTATACAGAGTGTCCAACCAAGGATAGCTCCACTGTCAGACATGGAGTTCCAGGCCTCACCAGACCAAGATCCCAGATATGTTATAGAGTCATCTTAGTCTAGATTCACTGATATCAGGTGTAGTCATTTTGCCTTCAGCCCCTTCAGGAGGGAGCGGAGGTTAGCAGGAGAACCTGGGCCCACCCTCTCCATCAGGTTCCAGTCTGGGGCCCTGAGGTTGACAGAAAGGTTCTGCACCCTCAAAGGTGCTGTACTGCAATTCCCCTGGATTGCTTCTTTCCAGTCTCCTCACACAAAAGAGCAAAACAAAGACATATAAACAAAATAAATCAAATCCCAGACCTTGCAAGAGTCCAAAGTCCTCTCCCCTCAGCAGGTCAGATAGATTCTCAATACTCAGGAGCTTCAGGCAGCTGGACTTCCCACAGTGCTCCCTCTGAGGAGCATAGATCCGTTCATCTCCACTGGCTGCCTGCTACTGAGCTGGTCTGCTTCCCTTTCAAGCTTCACCCTCCTCCAACCCAGCTATGGTGGAGTGGGGCTGCCTGGGCCCACAGTAGCTCTTTAACCCCTTCCTTTCCGGTGTGGGGTTTTTATACCCTGTCACACCCCCGCAGTGGGCATCTGCAACATTGAAGCCTTAGGGTAAATGGAAGCAGTAACAGACTTATCCTCCAAGCCACATCCTGAGCTCTGTACCAAGTTATGGAGAGGAGCATCTCTAATGGTGGTAGACCTTTCTGCCCTGTCCATCATGAGCCTCTCCCTTCCCCTTGCTTCTATTACATTCTAGTCCTGTCCAGGCCCACCATCTGTCCTGACCCCCCTCTTCTTTTCCAGCTCTGCAGCTTCTAATAGTTCCCCCTTCTCCTCTCTTCCACTAATCTTTCTCTATCTTTTCACTCACATCACTCCTCTGACTTTTAATCAGGCTTCCCCCACCCTCCTTCTTCTCCACCATGTCTGAGTGCCGGCAAAGGGAGCACAGAGCATAGAAGAGACAGATTCCCAGCTGTCACTTCCAGCACCTCATACCACAGTTGCTCCAGCAGTTGGAAATAACTGTCCTGCTTACCCCTGTTGGAATATGATCAGTGCCCTCTCTGTGGCAAATGAGCACACTCACGGGAGATGGATTATTTGGAGAATTTTGCTCCCAGCTTCTAAGAATGTGCAAATGGTGATTTTCAGAGGCATGTAGCTCAGGCAAAATTTGGATGGATTTTCCTGGAGAGAGCAAAAGGCACCTGTATAATCTCAGGGCCACCCCTCTACAAAAATTTCAAGTCCCAGTTCCAAAGCGTAGAGGTATTAGAGCTTCTCAACTAAGGATTATAAGAATTTTATAACATGGAGAAATCAATGTATTTTTCCCTAACCTTCTTCTCAAACAGCTGAACTGTTTTAGCAGAAACATTGCATGCTAGCCTGAGACAGACACACTGCATGGAAAATGTCAACCTGAACAGTCAAAAATTGGTAAAATTAAGAGCAACTGAAATCATAATCTTATTAATGGAAAGTGTTATGCAATTTTTAGCTATAGGCAACACTGCCAGCTCTGCATATTGTACATTGTAAAAACATTTTGGATTTTATTCAGGGCTCAAGTCATGCCAGAGTGCTCCAGAATGCCATTTCAGCACTTTTTTTTTTTTTAAAAGAAGCCAGAACACTATTCTAATTACTTTTGCGGGTCCCAGGCCAGGCAGCTCCTTTCCCTCCCTGGTTACAGAGCAGTTTCTGAGCTGACAGGTGCCAATGCTGGAACCCAGACAGGAGGCACTGAGCAGCGGGTCAGCACAGAGGGAGCTGGGTGGGGGTGCTGTGGCCAGGACCAGGCAGGATGTAGGAGGGGACAGGACAGGTACTGTGGGGAGTTACCTCCAGCTCCTGGTCCTCCCCCACTCTCCCTATCTTCCTCCCAGCTCTCCTCACTACCCACCTGGTTCCTCCTGCTGCCTCCCACTACCCTGAGTTCTGCCACTTTTTTTTTTTTTTTTAGGATGGCAGGATATAGTGTATTAATTGTGACTATGCAGTCCCTTTCGTCTGTCAAGTCGTAGAAAAAATGATTATGTAGAAGAAAACGACAAGAACAACAAACAGTAAGGCAGGTCCAAAACTCTCTCAAAACTGTTTCTCCTTATAAAATTAGGTTTTTGACAACAACAAAACCATCTGTTTTCCACAAAAAACCCTTGACTTTTCATCTAAAAAATAAAATCCCCACAACCACTACGTTTTTCCTCTCCAGACAAAACTACATTTCAATTCAGAAATCCATTCAGTTCAGGCTGCTATGGTGCCTCATGTCCCCATTCTCCTTTACAGGTTCCTCAGACTACATCTTCTGTGATGCACTGTGGCAGCTCACCAAGAGGGAAGCCCATTAGAAATCATGGGAGATTATGGGCTGGACTCTGTGCCACACTACGAGGAAAATGGCGGAACGAGGAACCAAAATACAGCCCCCACTAGACACCATAGCAGCATTTCCAAATTGAAATCGAACACTAAATATTCTCAGCTGAAAATGGAACAATTTTTCATGATAAAAGTTGAAATTTTCCATGGAAAAATGTTAAGCAAAATTCTTTGTGCTTTCTTCAAAATTTTCCTTATGATAATAAATAAATTTAAAAATCTGACCAGCTCTAATCCAATCAGCTCTTGGAAAGTTTAGGCTCTGGCTCCCCTATCTGTACAGCAAAATGACCATTGTTCAAATACAGCTCTTGTGTAAGCAGGTGTCAGCTGTGCTTCATGCCCTTACACCAGGTCTGAATGCAACCCGATATCAGCAGGCTGTACTGAAGCCTCTAAAGATTGATCACATCCCCTCTCAGGATGTGTGTCTTGTAAGTTTCAAGAATCAAAGGCTATTTTTACAGTTTTCTTCGCTTCCCCCCACTCCTGGAGGCTCACAAAGTTTTCTTGCCAAGCAACATTGATAAGTTGTTTTGTTTCAGTTTCAGATTGATTTTGATTAAATCAACTTTTTTTAAAAAAAAAAGCTTAAAGTGAAAGTGGTGGGTGATAGGAGCACTGAAGGGAAATTTTCACTTAGCAGTGCTAGAAGTGACAAATTTAAAAGTCACTGTTCACTGTCAGGGCTAGCAGTAGCAAATTAAAGACACACCACAATATACCAGGGGAATAATTAAGGGTGCAAGAACAAGGTGGCTGCAACCACCATGCAATTCCAGATCTTGAAATAAAACGCTGAGAACACTTTAAAGATCAAAACACTTACTTTTGATTTTCTAAATGGGATGTTAACTTTAGTCTTATTTCACATGTATTAAAGACTGACCTAGTAAACTGGTGTTGTTATTCTATGCCACCAAGTGGAATGTCTGATATCTACCCTGCACACAGGTTTTTACTCTCCAGATCAGTATGACCCAGGAATGTTACTTCAGAGTCAGAAAGGGCAAGCAGTCTATAGCTACAACAGTCCCTCATGCTGGCTACTTAACTATCAGTGTAGCACACACAAGCATTCACTGACAGCTGAAATGCATTTTTCATCTCAACTCCCCCAACTCAGCTGCTTATAACTTCATGAAAACATTCCTTTAGAACTGACCATTTCTATGATGGGTTTCAACCAATAGTGATGCGTGTACAGGGGGATGTTTATTTATGAAATCTGTATGTGTTTCCTTCATGCTATGATTGGATTTTTTGTGTTCACAAAACTCAAACAGCCAAATGCAAAACTTCACACTTAACGTCATTAGTGTTTATGGGAGGATGGAAAAACAACTCAAAGTTCAGTGTTTTAAAAGTAATGACTTCTATAATTTAGCGTTTTCAGAGATACATTTGAATTGCCTATTCATTTTCCACCAACACTTTTGAACCTAGAGTGATTTAAAGCCACCCTGAGCTAAGGCTACCTCATTTAAGGCTGCACTAACACAGAGATTGTAAGCAGCAGGAGCAACAAGAAGCCCAAGTATGTATCTAGGATTTCAGATGGAATAGAACTAGTGTGGCTAGCTAAACTTGACACTTGCACTGCCCCAGCTATGCTTTTGTTTTTAGTGCATTAACTCAATCAGAGCTAAGCTAAGTATGCCTCCTCAAGCTGGGAAGTACACCTTCAAGCTCCAGTGTAAGTTATCCCGAATTTGCACTAAGTCAATCCCTCCATGCAGGTGGAGCCACAGCCTGCAGCTACTAGTGTAACCAGCAACCACACTGGGGACAGAGGTTCCAATACTGTAAGAGCCTCTCTGATGTCAACTTTTTCTTTTTAATTTCCCTTCTGGTGCTAGAATAGAAACTTGTACAGCGGGAGTAGGAAGGCTCTTATTAGAGAGGACACAGAGTGAGAAGCTGGTATGAGGGAGGATGAGTGGGGATTACTGGAAAGGTTGGCAGTTCAACTAGAATTTTAATGGATTTGAGAAAAAATAAAATAAAAACAATTACTGAAGTAATTTCAGCATTGACAAAATTGTGTCAAACCACTAATGGCTTAGGAGAAGGATAGTTGGGCTGGTTTATATTTATGGACAAAACAGACAACTAATAATGCACCTGCCTAACCTAATCACCACTCTCAGCACATTGTTTGTAGAGTTTTGTTTTTGTCATTTTAGATTGTTAGCTCTTTGGGACAGGTGAATACTGTCTATAAGTGAATCTAGTATATCTTGAATGCTATAAATAGTAGGCAGTCATGGATGTATATAATGGAACAAAGGTACTGACAGTTGAAGTTTCAGATCTTCATGAAGAGCAAAGAAGCAGAAGTTAGATCACTTATCTTAAAATGTATTATTCTGGGCTTGTTTATGTCCTTTGGGCAGGGAACAGACATCCATGTTGCTATATGCGATGAGAAACACACGGTCAGCACTCAAGAAATAACATTGGAGATGCTGTTAGAGAGTCGGAATAAAATACACTGAGAATTTCATTTCACGTGTGCACTAGTCAAACTACAAATATTTACAATAATTACAGTTGATCACCTTGTTCAATAAATACAAAAGGCTGAAGGAGATTGTTTCTGTCAGCTCTGATTCTCACATTTGTGTGCTCAGCACATCTGATGAAATAAAGCCATTTATCCAAAGTAATATTCAGAACCTGCACATATTTTACCTTTAAGTCCTTAGTCTGGAATTTATGCTTCCTAATTAGTATGTACAGCTTCTATCAGTAATGCTCTCAAAAACTTGATTGTTACAGTTAATCTCATATTTCAGTCTTTGTTTCTTTTCTTTTGCTCTTTCATCTCAGTCATCTGTTTTATTGTTAATGGTTCAGGAATGGTTAATGGTCACCAAAAAATATTCATCCCTGGGTTACAATGTCCCTGGAAGCTGTCAAAATGCTTTAGTGTAAACCTCTGTTACTGAATATTTAGTGGTCATTTCATCATACAGAAGAATGACAAGTCTATGTTATTTACATAGCATGAGAAAAGGGGTAGGTTATATACTTGCCTGATGTAGCTATTCTTAATGGGATGCTATTTCTGAAGTATTTTTTATCTATTTACACACTTTTCCAAAGCAATCTAGTTTAATTTAAAAAAAAACAAACAACTATGCACTATTTCCTATACAAATGTGTAGTGGCAAACTGACCGAAGAGATTAAGAGAGTAAATAATCTGTAACTATAGGACCAACGGTAATGCATGATAACAACAGTTGTATTTCAGGAACTGTTTCCTGACACTTCAGAAATGTATTGGAAACAGTGCTGCTTACAGTGTGACCAGTCTGTTGACTGCTCAATAGATAGATACATACATGAATTCCTAGTTTCTTTTCCCTCATTCCCTATTACTAAAGATATTTACATAGAAATATAGAAAAAGAACATTACCGCTGAGTAAAAAAGCAGATGATACAAAGTTTTCTATGAGGTTTCTAAATAGAATGTTTTTGATTTGGCTTTAATACTGTATTTTTCTATTAATTACCAATGATATTTACATAAAAGCAGGATCTTTGTTTCCAAGAATTCATTTATTCCTGCTGCTTATTCTCTACCTGATCTCTTAATCCTTGGTTGGTAACATCAAAACAGATTGCTGTGGAAATAATTACAATGTCACAAACAAAGGATTATAAATTTAGTTGGGAAATAAGGAAGAGGAAGATTAATTCTTAGAAACAGATCTTTTTTCATGCAAATGTCTGATATTTAAGCATAAAAAAGGGAGTCTTATTTTATACATAGATAGATACTTAAGCCAAATTGTTCTAAAGAGAAGGGTATGCAACATTCTCCACTGAAGTGTTAGTTATTTTTTCACTCAATTATAAATTATTCTGTGCTTTGGTGGCTGTGAGGGGTTCCCCCTCCTGGTGTGCCACCTGGAACTGGGGTACCATTGAGCCCGCCTGACCCACCAGCCTGGGTTCCCTTAACACTGTACTGCTGTGCAGCCTGCCAAACATTCCCCCAGGCTTCAGACTGTCCTTTACCACCACAAATACAGGTAGGGACACACCAGCTTCAGTTTCACACAGATACTGAGATTGGCTCTGCATTAGAAGGCTCAGCTAAGGAACTTCCCAGTACCCAAGTGCACCGCCCCCCGAAAAAAACATGTATAGTTTTATGCTGCACAGAAACCTGTACAGCGTAAGCTCATGAAATTCACCTCAATGTGGTGGAAGATATGCAACATCTTTTTGCCCCCACCCCCGCTCCCCGTTATGATTTCCATACATACTGGTTTTAGACAAAACAAAAGCAAATTTATTAACTACAAAATACAGATTAAGTGATTATAAGGGATAGCAAACAGATCAGAGCAGATTACCTAGCAAATGAAACAAAAAATGCAATCTAAGCTTAGTATAATACTGACATTGGATATAAGCAGCTAATTCTCACCCTAAATGTTGTTCTAGGCAGTTTGCAGAGACTTGAAGGAAATCTTCACTTGCTTGCAGCTTAAAACTCCAGATATTCCTTTCACAGGCTAGACAACCCTTTAGCCTGGGTTCAGCCCTTCCCCCTAGTTCAGTCTCTCTGTTTCTCAGGGTTTGTCTACACTTACATTTTATAGCACTGTAACTTGCTGGCTCAGGGGTGTGAAAAATCAATTCCTTTGGGCGGAGCAAGTTTGAGCTCTTTAAAGCGCTAGTGTGGACGAGCTCTGAGCACTGGGAGCCGCGCTCCCAGCACTCGGAGCTATTCCCCTTGTGGAGTTGGATTACCAGGAGCACTGGGAGAGCTCTCTCCCAGGGCTCACGCCTGACCACACTCACACTTCAAAGTGCTGCCACGAGAGCACTTTGAAGTTTCTAGTGTAGACGTAGCCTATGGTATTTCCAGCAGTCTTCTTTCTTGGGCAGGGAGTCAGTGAAGAATGAACCCCGATGATGTCACTCCACTGCCTAAAATAGTTTTTGCATATGGCAGGAATCCTTTGTCTCCCAGTTTGATTGCCATGCCCGGTCAGTGGAAAAACACTAGTACTACGATGGAGTCCAGTATCAGGTGACTTGGTCACATGACCCTATAGAGCCACTGCAGCCATGATTCAGAGGCTGTTTGCAGCTTTCCCAGGAAAGCTCCCTGGTGGGAGATTAGCATCTTCTAAGACCTATTGTTCTCCCTAATGGCCCTTCCCTAGTCAGTCATCTAGATTAATTTCATTCTGTCTAATGGGCATTCCACAGGTGTAAACACATTTGTAATAGATGCATGGACAATATTCCTAACTTTAGACATCAAAATGATACATGCATATAAGTAAGATAATCATATTCAGTAAATCATAACCTTTCTGATATCTCACATGCCTATCCTGCACAAAATACATCAGAATTATGCCACTCATATCATAACAATATATGAAGAATATGGGGTATAGTGTCACAGTGGCATCTTGGAAAAAAATGATATATATATTAATACTGCGACATGCTTTAAATAATGCATACACAGTAACTCCAGCTTGGTGGTAGAGCATAGGATGGGGTTTAGATTCCTTAACAAGGTCTCATTCACACAGCTCCATATTGCCTAAACCTGGTTATTTCTGTTCCAAATGGTTTTTAATTGATCATCATCATGTACTAGTTAAAGGTACTGTAGAAACAGTCTGAGCAACTGGGGAAATGAAAAGTCTTGAAGAAAGAGGAAAAAAATGACTTGTTCTAGTCAAGATGTGTATTTCAGTTTAGCAGCCATTAGCAAAGCCATCAAGACATATCACAGAAATACCAATTCCAAAGCAACTCTCTTATAGAGGAAATAATCTTGAAGGCATATAGGCATGCTTATGGACATGCTGTAACTTGGCCTTGAAGACCACCTGGAAGCTGAAGCGCATCGTTGTCTAGGGTGAGCACATTCACATCTATATTGCACACTCTGCACTGACTGCATGATCAACATCGCATCTATAAGCATTCTGCTTTCCAACTTTAAACCCCTACAATGTCAAAGGCCTCGTTATTTGAAAGACTACTCTAATTTCACTACCTACTGCAAAAACTGTATTTGATTGGACACTGAGGTGTACATAACTTAACTTCACACTTCCAGGGGCTAGAGACAAAGCATTCTTGTGAAGGGAGATTCACTGCCATTGGATATGGGACTAAGCTTGAGACTGAATTGGGTAAGCAAACAGCTTTTTCTTAAAAAATATTAAGTTCCTCAGATGAAACTGCCTAGTCACAGTGCACATTGCTGAAGTTTAGAATGATTAAATATTTTCTGTGTGTTCTGTTGGTCTATCATGGCCTACTTTGAGCCCTTGAATTTTTTCAAGTGTTACAGTTGTATCTTTTATGCATCCAGTAAACCACCTTTAATTTCTAGCTGCCCTTGCTGAGGGCTTTTAAGTATCACAAACACACTAAACCTTACGCCGCTTTCACAGGCACCAACTTCCGGCGGCGCCGGTGGGGGCTGACGCCCGGCATCGGGGGCGGGGCCCCGGAACGTCTCCCGGTGGTGAGGTGAGTTGGGCGTGGGCCCCGGGGCTGGCGGGGAGCTGCCGGTGGGTGCTCTGCACCCACCAATTTTTCCCCGTGGGTGCTCCTGCTCCGGAGCACCCATGGAGTCGGCGCCTATGGCCGCTTTACATTATCTGGGTAACAGATGAACCCCAGTGTGAATCAAATCTCTTCAGAGCAAAGGGAAAGGAAAAGCTAAGTGTGATAGGGTACTGTTCAGCAAGGTACTTAATCACGTGCTTAACTTCATGCTATGTTAAGTATGTGCTTAAATTTGCTGATTTGGGAGCATACCATACAAAGTCTACAAAGAAAAAAAAATTGAGCTTAGACCTGAAAAGTGCCACCATTTATGTTTGGATATACTAATGGGAAGAGAATTCCACAGCCTTGGACCCTCAACTGAAAAGTTTCTTCTCACTCCCTTCCAAGGGCTGAATTATAGTTCCCCTGACACCCCCCATACTAATTTTTGTGATTCTACTAAGTCAGCAGCTCTACCCCCTACTAATGCAGGATTGTTCTCTGAAATATATTTGCTAGTAGTTTGTTCCAAGTAGTTTTAAATACTTCTGGTGATACTGGATGAATTTTGAGCTATTCACAGCCTAATAAGTCTTACTGTCAGAATGATTTTCCTTGATATTCAGCTTAAATTCCCCCTTAATTAGCTTCATCACACTGATCCCTGTTACAGCCCCTGTACCACCTCAAATTATTCCTTTCCTTCTTTGGCATTAATATCCTTCAACATTTGCAGATTTATTTCCCAATTAGTCATTGCTTAGCCAAATGATAAATATTTAGCTTTTAATCTTTCCTCATAAGTCAGTCTCTCCAGCTCCATTTGTGTTGCTCTTTGCTGAATTCTCTCCAATTTGTCAATATCTTTCTGGCAATGAGGAGCCCAGAACTAAATGTAATATTCCAACTGCAATAACGCTGGAGCAATATAGGGAGAGCTTTTTATTTCTGCGCTCTGTGACATGAAGCCAATCCATTGGCTTTTGTTGTTGTTGTTGTTAAATTTGCTGTGGGATATGCTATGTCTAATTTTCTGTTTTTAATCATCCTGAGATGTATCTCAGCAATCCTGTATTCCAGGTTTCTCTTTCTAATTGCACAGCTGAGCATTTGGGCCCAGACCCACAAAAAGATTTAGGTACCACTGGAATCTGCAACACACCTGCTCAGCTGCTGCCTAACCCGCTAAGCACCTAAATTCACTCAGGACCTAAATTTCCACAGCCCCCATGGCCTTTAGGCAGGTGCACTTCTGCCTCAGGCAGGTGTCTGAGTGCTCCTCTCATGCCTAAGACCTTGAGTTCCCCCTTGCACTACACCTAGGTGTACACAAAACAGCTGAAGGTGGGGAGGGGCAGCAGAACAGAGGGAGGCCTCCTTTTATAAGCTTTAGCCCAGTTGTTAGGGTACTCATCTTGGATGTGGGAGATCCCAGTTCAATTCTGCTCTCTGCTGAGCAACAATCTATATATCAGATTGTATTAGATGCAAAAAATCTAAGAATTGCCATCACTACACCATCCTGAGCCAGTGGTTTATTCAATCTCTGTTCATCTTTACATATGAAGTAAAACAACAAAAGAATAAGTTCTCTCTTGGTGGCTAAAAGAGCATTATTTACTTTTCATTTTTAGAGCATTTACATTCATATTGGGTTCTGGTCACTGCAGTGGAAGCAAAAGAAACATTGTTTTCTTTATAATTATATGATGGCACTTGTTACCTCACTTTATTAACAGCTAAATTCTTAGCTCAGGGAGCACCCAGGAGCAGGCCATAAAATAAAGGATTATATAATGGAGGTATTAGTAAAATAGTAGAATCATCACTTCTTATGGTATTTTTAACTGAAAGAGGATGAGACCTCCCTGAGGAGCTAATCCTTAACAGTGTTTGGCTGAAAAGCAAAAAGGAAATTGTATTTCAGAAGTGAAAAGTGACTGGTATTCCACAGGATAGGTATTCCTGGCAAGACATATGGAGCACATGGCCATCCCCAAGGAGCTAAATCCTAGATTTTACATTGAGCATGAATGAGACTTTGAACTACTGGTGGGCAAAAAACCCCAGACTGGTGGTATATTATCAGAGATGTACTGACGTTGAATCTAAAGGGTGAGCATTCACTTACTATCCTCACCAGAATTCAATTTATGGAATTCCAGTTAAAAAAAAAAAAAAAAAAAAAAAGAGGTGCAGACTGTTGTATATGGTCAATGCTACATGCACAGAGTTCCCATGGATGTTAATGGGAACTTCTGTAACCTAAGTGATGTTTGCTAACTGGAATGATCCATTTAGAAACCACTAGACATACTATTTTAGCTTTCAGGTATTTCTTTTTGTTCTATATACTGTTTCTTGAAAGACAACCTCTTCTCCAACAACTCAGTTGCTGTTTTATTCCAATTGTCTGTCAAACACACCTTCTCTCTTAAAATGAGAATCTGTATACTTTCTCAACACCTGGGTAAGCTACACACACATCTAGCTCACTGTTCAAATGTATGCAAGTAACAGGATGTTTTTCTCAAATGTAGGCACATTTCTATTTCATATGCATATGAAGGACAGTTGGAACAAAATGGAATTTTATTTCTATACTAGTTCTAATAAAAATTATTATAATAGTGCATTATTAAGAATATATTTCCTTAATATGATATGAAAACAGAAAGTGAAAGACTTCAACATTGTTGACCAGAAAGAGTGAAAATTAAGCTATGGACAATTTCTACAAGACTATATTTCCCTTCGAGTAATATTTGACATCACATTTAAATAAAGTCCTAAAAGGTGTCAGGGAACTGATTGCAGCAGCATGGATCTCCCCGGTAGTGAAGATCAGCCCTATATGTTAAATCTATGCAGCTGGTCACTAACCCTTTCAGCTAGTCTCTGTTACCCTCTTTTGCTTAAACACACCCAAGACTTTTATAACAATGTCTATAAATCCATCTATTTTGATCCAAAGGCTTTTTCTCCCCACATTCAATAATTAAAGTCTGACTTTTGGTGGATTAGGAAGATACTATACTTTTAGGTACTCAATTCTGATTCTACGTGTCAATTTAGAGTATGTGACTAGCTACAACAGAAGTCATTTCAATCCCACAACTTTATTACATTTTCTCAAGGGGTCAAACACAAAGGTCACATAAAAAAGCCTCTTCAGTTTAAGGCAGAAAAAGCAACCAGCACACTAAATGTTTACAGTATCTATAATAGAAGTGAACTGGGAATTGTTTCCCATCAAGATACAGTTTTTTCTTGCCTGTTAATAGTCATGTCATAGTCACCAATTAACAACCAAATGTCACATCAATTGGTCTTGGGCAGGGATGGTGTCCCTAGCCTCTGCCAGAAGCTGGGGGTGAGCAACAGGATGGATCACTTGATTACCTGTTCTGTTCATTCCCTCTGAAGCACCTGGCAATGACAACTTTCAGAAGACAGGATACTGGGCTATATGGACCTTTGGTCTGACTCAGTATGGCCCTTCTTATGTTCTTTGAATTGAGAATTGGAATGCAGATGGTCCAGATAATTCTTAGTCCTTCCATGAGTGCAGGGGACTGAACTAGAAGACCTCTCAAGGTCCCTTCCAGTCCGATGATGCTTCTGTAGACTACTATTTAGACTATTAAATGTAATACTTGCTGAGATGAGTTACTGGTACTATAAAAACTTGGTCCAAATACTTCCATTACATGCATGCAAATATTGACATCTGAGGAAACTGCATGGTTAAGAAATTCTGCTGGCACTCTTTTGAATATCTTGTTTTTAACGCATTTTAAATATTCTGTTACAAGCACACAATCAATTTGAAATCTAATTTAAAAATAAAGAGAGAAAAGTAATTTCAGCCACCATACCTACACTTACAATTTCAGTAGGTTTATAATCAAATTTCCTAGTATTTCAGGTGTTTTTTTTGTTTTTCCCGTGTGAAAGACTCACAGAAACAAAAGGGGGACTTGAAATGTCAAATGCACATAGTAAATAATAGAAAAAAGTGTTATTCTTAGTTTATGGAAGTTTTTTTTTTTTTAAAAAAAGAATTGCTGAAGGCATTTAGCTCACACTTCAATATAAAATGTTAAGACTGAGCAAAAGTATGGAAATTGTCAGGTAAAGCTGAATGTTTCATAAAAGCTTTGTGTGTGAAAATAGGATTATAATGGAAATCATTCTGCACCCCCTAATTATAGCAAGTTTTGTCATACATTTTCTCTAGCAATATTCATAGAGCATTGGAGGAATTTTTATTTGTATGTGTACCCTGTTGTTTATTTTTATTTGACACTTGACCTATAGAGACCAACAGGATATGACCTGTGCTACATTTTAGGAAAGCTATCAAGAAGGTAGCTAATCCTGGGTCTTCCGTAAATGTCTTAAAGGATAAATGTACTTAAATCTCCAGATTTATAATCACAAGTATGCACTAACTTTTCTGCTGAGATTGGCAATCCATCAGCTCATCCCTGACTTTCCCCTTTAAGTAAGCCAGTAATGGAGTAGTCAATTACAAATGACTGTATAGCCTTAGCTAAATCGTGTACTTTCATAACCTCACTTCAGATCAGGGATACACAGTGTATGGTTAAAGCAATGTTGTGAAAGGGCAGGATCTGTAAAGGAACTTTATTTTAAAAGGCAGCATTAAAATGATGCATACAGCTTAATTGGTAACATTTTCTTTGCTTTATGTTTTTAGTAGGAATTTCAGTAACCATACCAGTAGCACATGGCAAAGTACAGTACCCTCAAAACCTGACTAGTGTTCATATCAATTGCTAATAATTTTCATATTTTTGTCCCTAATTATAGTAATTAGATGTGGCTATACATTGCAAAAGTGTATTCATGAACATTTGTTTAAACAAAAACTAAGTTTGCTTTGGTATCCATATCTGTTACCCTAGTGACTTACTGCTGTACATGTAAACTGAAATAAATGTCAGGATGAGAAAAGAAAATTTACTTTTTGAATGCTTCCAGTCTAAGTCCTATGAATATGTACTATGAATATGTAGACATCTCTGCTCAGTCAAAGTTAAGAGAGAATAATCATTAACACAACAGAGTATGAAATCTAAACTTACCACTGAAGAAAACATTGACTCAGTTCATGCTTTTATTTTCATGTTGGATGTTTCTTCTTATTTCCTATGCACACATTAATTTTAAAAAAACCACTGAAAAATTATATCCTTTAATGCCACATTATTCCTGTAATACAAGATTATTATTCAGATGTTTGCTATAAATGTATTTGGAAGGAATTCTGATTTGATGGTATACAGAGGTTGAAAGTAAAGAGATCAGAGAGAAAAAAAGGTCAATCTGAGGGAATGGACATCCTTTTTCAGGAAGAAAAAGTTCTGCTTACTCATATTAGATAGGATTAAAGATTTGGTCATTCCATATAATATCCCTGCCATACCATATTTACCAATGGATGGAGATGCTCACACTTGGCTTACTGTGTAGCAATCTCCAATTAGTTTGTCTAGTTGCAGACTCGCAGGCTCCAAACCTGCTGGGAGCCTGAGTGTCTGAACCCCGACTGGAATTGGTTGGAGCAGGTGTGACAATGAGAACCAGAACGGTCCAATTGAGTGAAAAGGTAGTCAAATATTGTCAGTCCCAACAATTCAGTCATCATAAATCAGCCCCCCATCCCGCCCCCCCAACACTCAGAAAAAAAAAAAAAAAGTGCGTATTTAAAAAAAATTAAATACTGGTTTTGAACCTTTGGAGAGCACTTTTTCAATCTTTTCTTTGTAACCATGTAGGCTAGAAACTGACATGTAAAAAAATTAAGAAACTTAAGCTGAGTTTCTCACATATTCATATATGACTCCAGGAGCTCGGATGTAAGAAATACACCAAATACTACAACTCCTTGTAGGCTGCTGTTGGCCTGTATCCTCTGCTCAAAGAGGATTGGTGCCACCCATGTCTTGATAACACCCTTTTCCCTCAAGGTTTCATTTATCGGTATTACTGACAATCTTCAGCAAGTCCCCAAAACAAACAACTCAACATAAATCTTTCTTGCCCAAGCCTTCCTGCTTCTGGCAGGTCTTTCCAGTCTTCTACTAGCCGTCTGCTGGTGGGGCGGGGGAGTCCCCTTCTCTTCTCCCTGGCCCTTTCCCCAGGTTCTAGGACCTGCCACAGAAGCCAACCTGCCTTCTGTAGCTCTCCCTCCCTTTCAGATTTTATAAGAACCAGGTACTCATCAGGCAGTCACCTGATACCTTCCAAACTACTAGGCCCCAACATGTTTTTAATGGGTCCCCAAGCACCCTTGCCCTTAAAAGGACAGATTACTTGTTACACTTTTGATAAAATTGCTCCTAACACTGGTTAGGAGCAGTAAATATTTATATTGTGTCAAAAGAATAAAATCCCATTTTAGTTATGAGGGGAAGAAAAGTTAAAAGTCTAATGGAACAAAAAGAAGTTTGAACTCTGTCTTTAATTCATTTTGATTCTTCCACAATGAGTTATTTCACCTGAATCAGTACTGTTTCTAAAATGTTTAACAAGCCAGCTTGGATAAAATCAGAGTTTTCCCAAGTCTTATGAGTGACACTCAAAGTACTGAACCGGACCATTGTGGAAAAATAGGAAACACAGAATTTGCCTAATGGATCAGACCAGTAATCCATTTAATCTGATATCCTGTCTGACACTGGCTAGCACCAGATGCTTCAGAGGCAGGGATAAGCAACCTCATTTTATGCAGATGTGGAATACCCTGCCCCCTGCATTGTCTCCTCCTAATCCCCAAGGGAGACTGATTTACACTCGGAGGCATGACATTTAATATCTCTTCCAATATTTGTTAGCATTAGCTATAAGAAATCTGGATAGTCTTGTTATTCATAAAATGGCCAATCATTTAGAATCTTGGTAACATGTTTGCCTCAATGACATCCTCTGACAATGAGTTGGTACATATTGCTGAAAATAGTTTCCTTTATTAATTTTGAGTTTGCCAGCTTTTAGTTACAATTCAATGTTCCCTTGTTCTTGGGCCAGAAAACAGGAAGAACAGAAGCTCTTCCTTCTCTATTCCATTAATTATTTAATATACTTTTATCATTTCCCTTCTCATTTGCCTTTTCTAAAGTTAATCCCAATCTTTTCAATCTGTCTTCACATGAGAGCATTTCCAGACCCTTAATCATTTGTCACCCTTCTCTGAACCCCTTTTAAATCTTCAATATCATTTTTGGGATGAAGTGACCAATGTTGCATTTATTTATATTGTGTCAAAATAATACAGTCATTTTAGTTGTGAGGAGCAAAAGAGTTAAAAACCTAACTATAGAAGAAGAGAGGAGGTTCAGAGATGCAACTGAATCACTATTGTGTCTAAAAAGCCAACAAGATAGCCAGATCCCTTTTCTGAGTTGATCATTAATTTAGAACCATGTAAGGCAAGTAGCTTCAGTTTTCCTCCAAACTGTATTACTTTGCATTTACCAACATGTAACTTCATTTTTTGTTAGGTCCCTCTGTAGTTCTTCGGAATTCTCTCTGCACTTGACTCACCTAAATAACTGAATAATCTGCAAATTTTGCTACCTGAATGCTCTCCTCCTACTCCCCTTTCAGATGGTTAATAAACATGTTAAACACTGTATCTAGTATGGAACATTGAGACACACTGTTCACTTTTTGCCATGATTGACCATTTATTCCTACTCTTTGTTTCCTGTCTCTTAGACAGTTTTTGATCCATGACATTACTTTCCTTTCAGTGCATGATGACTGAGTTTCATATCTACTTTATTTTCTCCCAGTCAGTAGTGTAGCCAGGAGAGGAGCAGGGGGAGAGGCCGTTCCCCCACTGAGCAGAAGCAGCGCCTTTTTTTGCTTGCAACGCCTTTTGCTCGTACGCTGCAGCCAGAGTGGAGCTTTTTTTTATTTTGCTCCCGGCGACTTTGTTTGCTCCCAACGCTTTTTGCTCCTATGCTGCAGCCAGATTTTTTTTTGCTCCTGGCACCTTTTTTTGCTCCTGACGCTTTTTGCTCCCGGCGCCTTTTTTTAGCTCCACTCCCCCTGTGCTCTAAACCTGGCTACGCCACTGCTCCCAGTCTTTCTGTAGACCCAACAGGAAACATGCTCAGTCTAATATTGTTGAGCCAAGGAAGGCAACCAACTGAGGTCTTGATCTGGAAACCATGAAATGCTACACAGGTTTCAATCATTGTGATAAAAAACAAAGGGAAAGATATCTCAAACTCCAGGAAATTAAAGTTTGAGTGGTTAACTTGGAAAATATATCAAAAAAATTTGATACTGACTGTTTGGGACAGTGAATATACTAGAATAGCAAATATACTGGATTAATAGGAAAGGACAGGACCAAAAAGTTAGGCATAGACAATGCTCGTAACAGGAATGAGCTGTTTGCAGAAGAAAGACACCTGCTTTTCCCTTAATAGGTTGTGTTGGACAGGGCCTCTAAATACCCACCATCTCATTTTCCAATGATCTGTGCCTGATTATTTCTGCACGGAGAATCTTAACCATCAGTTCCACCAAGAACAGTATTATTCATCTGTGAAATGCTCATTACAAGGAATAGCACAGGAGTGCAGAATGCAGAGAAACTGGAGAATCAGAATAGCAATCAAATGAGTACGTGGTGACATTTTTCAAAAAGGAATAAATTGCTAATTTAGGGGGTCTCGTAGAAAGGAAGAAATCCCAGTCTTTTTTTCACCTAGTTCACATGCAGGTTCATTTTTTAAGTCAGGCTTCTATTTTCAAGCCATTCAGGGAAGATGAATCTTTTCTCAATGCAAAAAGAGCAGATACCTCAGCCAAGTTGGAGATTCAACATATGAAAAAATTGGAAAAATCTCCAAATACAACAGATAAGTGAACATGAATCCATACTAAACCAATTAGTAACATGGTGTGCATACACCGTTAAGCAGCCAAAACTTGGCTGTAAAATATTTAGTTACCAGGGTAACATATGATATTATTTTATTATGTGGCATTTTCTAATCCAGTTTGTGACGGAACAAATATTAGGACTATTTAACTGGACAGATTTTGAAAGTTGGTATTATGTATTATGGCATACATTGAAAGCAGGAGAATAAAATGTTTGCATTATACGTACAATGTTTTAGTTCAATCTTATTGTCAATTGATGGCATGCTCTTGTACTGGAAAAAATCATGTATTGGGCCTATATCCCTTGCACTTCATGGTGTGTGAATGGGTGGGAACAGAGAGGGAGAGATAGGGCTGAGGCTCTTAGACTTGTAACCCAGAAAGAGCATATATCATTTCCAAGTATGCCCCAGTGAAGAATTTAGCACTGTCATGGTGTCTTTTTGTGAGTAATATATAGCACATTCACATAACTAAACATGATTATTTTGCTCTGCATGTGTTAACAGTGTTGTGTTCACTTCCTCTGAGTCATCCCAGAAGGATGGGATTTTATTTATTTTTCCCCTGGTACAGAACACACTAAAGATTTCAGGTCCCTTTAGGACTACTGTATGGTCTCTCTAATATACTATTGTTTGTACTTCTCATGTGGGTCAAGTGCAACATGACACTGTTAATCTGGATTATGACTATGTACCTGTTATAATTTTGATTATGGTTTATTTGCCTTTCTTTTCAATAGAGCTCTGGTAATTTTTCAATCAAATATAAAGTTAAAGTTGTCAAAAAGAACAAGGGATTTAAAGTGAAAAAATACTGGAGAGTTGGTCACCCCACTGGAAACAATGGTAATTATTCTGAACTGTTGTTCAGAAAGATTCCCCATGACTCCCTAGCTTTCAGTGGGTTTGGTCTGTAAATTTAAAGTACATCACTCTAAGAGTCATGAACTGACTGATGCTAACAAGATACTGACTGATTACATGATTGACCTGATCAATTAGCCATCTTGGTAGGCTACTGAAACAAATTTACTAGATGGGAAATCCAAATATACTCTCCAATTTAACACTAGAAGCAATGTTTACTATAAAAGTATTCTAATCAGAGTCACAAAATAACTTATTTATTCCTATAATTAGTGACTGCAGTCAAGCTTCAGTGAACGTGCTTTAAAAAAAAATATAAAGATCAGCCTTTTATTTTTGTAAGATATGTGAAAGCATTCACTTCCCAGTCAGAGTACTTTAGCATAACTGCTTCCACTAGAAACAAGCTCTTTCTTGCTACCCTTTCCTGCTGAATGCAATCTGCAAGGACTGAAATAGGGTCATGACCAAGGCTGGTCCAAAGTTTTCCATCTAAGCAACTGAGAGCAAAATCAGGCATAAGAGTCCAAATACCCAAAGAGGGTGTTTGATAAGCAGGTACATCTTCATAGCTCTCATGCTATGCATCTTAGAAACACTACACATATTCATGTCTAGGTTTGCTATAAATATTATTCATGTCAGGTATGCCATTTTGTGGGTAGTATGTTTTGCTCTATTCTAGTATATCTTGGTTCTGGATTGGTTATAATAATTGTTAGTAATCTGGATTTTAATGTGTGTGTGAACATTATATTACAAGGTCAGAGTTGGCTTTTGCAATGGCTTGATGCATTAGGAGCTTTAGCCTGCACTATCAGGTTTTAAAGGTCTGTTTCAAATTCATTGAGCAGTTACCTCCCATTTATCCTTTGAGTGTTCAAAGTCAGTCTTTAACATCTCCCCAGCATGATTTCATTTATTCTCCATTTGCAATAAAGCATACACTGGCTCCTTCACATGACAGTAATAGCCTTTGTGTGACATCAGCATGAGGGTGTTTCACTCTCAGTAGGTCCCACTTGTTTACGAACAATTAATAAATCAGCCTCTACTAATTAATAGTCCATAGGAGACTTCCTCAATTTTATTGTTTTTGTACAATGGGTCATAGGATAAGGTATTTCCTCCCCAAGCTATGGGGTATAACTTCCTCTGTATTGGGAATTTCAGACACTGAAGAAAGTAACTTGGCTGGAGTACATATGAAAATGCAGCCACTTCTGAAACACACAAGAGAAGAAAGACTTCCAAATGGATGGTTTTCTGCTTAAAGAAGTGAACTGGGACTCAGGAGATCTCTGTTCAAGTCTGAGCTCTTTTACAGACTTCCCAAATGACCGAATCACTTCATCTCTCAGTATCTCAGTTCCAAATCTGTAAAACGACGATAAAACTTCCAGTCTCTCATTGTATGTCTCTCTTGTCTATTTTTACTATAAGATCTTCAGGTCAGAGGCTGTTTTTTACTATGTGTATGTGGAGTCCCTAGAACATTGGTGGCCCAATCTCATTTGAAGCGTCTAGTCTAGGGGGCTACTGGCCATATTAATGCAAGTAATAATAACGAAAGCCACAAAAAAGTTAGAAAGGCAAATCCTTAAAACTGAAGTACGAGGGCACCTGTAATATTGTTCCTCCCACGACCAGTTTAGGATTTTTTGAGTCACACTATGCCAAAAATATTGGACAGATCACCACTAGGCTGCATGACCACATCAAAACTGTGGTAAAACCAAAATTTTCAAACTTGGGATCCTTGAATTCAATGCTTATTAGGCATTAAGAATTCCCTATTTAGACACCAAAAGTGTCAGCCTGATTTTCAGATTTTGTGAGTACTTGAGTCTCCCATGCTACTGGAATGGGGTATAAGAGTATGCTGAGAGCCCACTGTCCTGTAAAAGATTTATAGGGGGTGCTACAGTTCAGGGCAACTGCAGCTGCATTTCCCCTCAGTGGTCCAGCAAGGGCACCCTCTCTCAGGCTTCCAGCTCCCAGGGTGTTGCCTTTCTGTGGAAACTTCTCTCTCTCTCTCTCACTTCTGACTAAAGGTATTTCCTGGTTGCACAGTTTCCTGCCTTCCCTGTGTTATTCCCAGCAGACACGGGATGCCCAAGCACACCTGTTTGCTTTCTCTTCAGAGACCAACAACAAAATGATTGTCAACAGTTCTAACAGTTCTTTTTATGCAAGCCCATTTTATTCTGACGATAAAAACAAACAATAAAAGAACCTACACATGTGCTAATAGGCTTATCAGCCAGCAACCCTCTCTAACATGGGCTCTGGCAGAAGCAGTCCTTCAACAACCCACCCAAGGGATTACCTTTGTGATCCCACGTTCCATCACAATCTCAGCTCAAACGGCCCGCGCTGCTTCCCGCAGCTCCCATTGGCCAGGAACAGTGAACTGTGGCCACTGGAAGCTGCGGTGGGCTGTGCCTGCAGATGGTCAACATGAACAAAATGTCTCGCGGCCTGCCAGCAGATTACCCTGATGGGCCACGTGCCGAAGGTTGCTGACCCCTGGAATACATGAGTCTCTCTCCCTAGGGCTTACCTCTGAAAGGCTGGCTGTGGGAAAGGAGGGTTGGGGAAGGATTTGCATTCTCACCCCCCGCCCCCCACAGACTTCTGAGGAAATCCACTTCAAAGGCTTTTTGGAAAATACGTGTGACATTCCTAACACTTTCCAGCAATTGCATTAACTTGGGCTGCCTGCTAAAGAAGTTCCATATAATCTCATAACAGTACATAAATATTGGCATTTTTAATATAATGAACTCCAAAAGATACTAAGTTAAACTTTCTTAAATCTAATTTAATTAAGTAAGCAAAATGAAAATAAGAAAGAAAAACTTGTAGCACCTTAGAGACTAACAAATTTATTTCAGCATAAGCTTTCGTGGGTTAGTACCCACTTCATCGGATGCATGGAATGAAACATACAGTAGACAGATATTTATACAGTCAGAGAAACATGATAAGGTGGAGGTGCATAGACCAACCTTAAGAGGCTAATTAATTGAGAGGAACCATAACAGCAGGGGAAGAAAAACCTTTGAAGTGATAAACAAGATGGTCACACAGGTGTGAATGAGGATCGTTAACTTAAGGGAAATAGATTCAATTAACGTAATGGCCGAGCCATTCGAGGTCCTTATTTAATCCTGAGGTAATGCAATCTAGTTTGCATATCAATTCGAGTTCAACAGTTTCTCTTTGAAGTCTGCTTTTCGAGTTAATCTGTCGCAACACTGCTACCCTCAAGTCTGTCACTGAGTGATTAGGGAGGTTGAAGTGTTCTCCTACTGGTTTTTGAATGTTATGATTCCTGATAAGTAATTAAGTAAGGTTTGTCCAGGTTGTCGGGGGGGATTCAGGACAAAGCAGGCCTACCAATCATCACCTTAAAAAGCCCAGACATGCGGGGGGCCTGTCAGCAGATATTAGCAGGGGAGAGCATGTTTATACCTTTAGGCCAGAGCTTTCCAAACTTTTCATGTTGGTGACACACTTTTTAGACATGCACCATTTCGCGAAACACCGGAAGTGATGCGGAATAAATTCCGTCTGGATTACACATACTGCGCATACGCAGTACCCAGGGCCGGCCGCCCCAAGCAAAACAAAACAAACAAACAAAAAAAAAACCCCAAGTGCCGCCCCCCACCCAACGCCGGCCGAAACACCCCCCCACCCAACAACGCCGCCCCGCCAAAACGCCAGGGGGGAGGGCGGCAGCACGCCTGCCGCCCCGCTCCCCCCGCCGGGGAGCGGAGCACGCCTGCTGCCCCGCGACACACCTACACACTGCCGCCGACACACTAACGTGTCGCGACACACAGTTTGGAAAGCTCTGCTTTAGGCTATGGTTGCTTTTTTGTTTGTTTGTTTAGGGGAGTTGAGTATAGAAATGTTGCAACCATTCCCTGAAGCTGTTGCTTTGGATTGAAGAGTCAAAGTTATTTCCCCCCTTTAAAAGCAACTCTGATCTGTTAGGGGGAAGAGATCTCTCAGAAGATAGGGTAAATAAAAGAATCAAGACAACTAATGCAGCATATGTTGCTCTTTGTAATCTTGCTTTTACTAAGTCACCACCTGTTTTGTTAAATTCCAGCCATTTTCATTTTGCTCCCCTCTCCAGCGCAATTCGATACTCCCATGTGGAGCAATATTCCAGAGCAGTCAGTGGAAGGAAGCAAAGCCAATAAACCTAAGGCGCTGCACATAAGCTATTTCCCCCCTTCACTTTCTTTTTCATCTGTTAGGCCACCACCAATGTCTGTGGCTATCTTTCCTACATACCATACCACTAGTAATGAAAACAGTTGTCTATCAAACAGTTTGACCATTCCCACAGAGCAGATGGGATCTTTGTATTCTTGCTGTGTCGTGCCATTAACCGAATCCCCTCACTTGCATTTGCCTGAAGGTCTGATTTATTTGCTGAGAGCTCCTCGAGCCAGCAGCATCTCATCTTATCGATGATGGCCATGCCATCTCCCCTTGATCCCAGCAGAACACTCTGTTCTGCTTCATCAACTCCCAGGCATACAGGAGGGAAAAGCTGAATATCTGTTTTCTGAGCATAGGCCCTGTTCTTTCAAAACAAGTTTTTGGTCATGGCTCAAGTTTCCAGATATTCAGCTGACCCTTGTACACTTTAAAATAGTCAATCTCAAGGTGATAATGCTACATTGAATCTATTGCTACCCTCTTTTCTTCACTTAATCCATGTTCAACTACATCTCAGAAATGTCACCTTAAACTACTGTCTCTGGTAGCTAAATACGTTTTTAGCAATGAAAAATAATAGGCTTAAGGAAGAGTGATTTGGATAAACGTATCATCAGATGTTCGTTACAGAAGAACAAAATGAGTTTCATATTCCATTGCAAACACACATCTAATGCCAAAAAAGTGTAAACATAATGTCAAGGCAATCTTTAAACTTTTATGACAAACCTCCACTATAGTGCACAGTGTCACTTGCGGGGGTTGAAGGGAATTGAAATAAGACTCACAGAATCCTCCTGTGAAGTAAGTAGGTCAGCTCTCTGTACACCTGTGGATGTTATCACTCTTAAGTGGCTAACCATCATAATTAACAACTTTGGCAAAGCTCCAAACAGAATTTCAGGAATAAATTAAATTATGAAATTTTGATAGCAAGATTCCCCTTAAAGTCACATTGTTTCCTGGAGCTGAGTATGTCATTGCATATTATTTGTTTTATTAACTTAACCTATTTTTCTATTCACAAATTACCTGAAAGTGGTTTGGAATTCATCTGCTGTACAAAATTATTTGCTGGATAATTCTTGGTCATAAGCAATTACCTGTATAAAATATTCTAAATCTGAGATATGTTGGTTGGTTTTGATTGGACAAATATCAGTGTTTCTGATTCCAGATAAATGCCCCAGTCCTGTGATTAAATCTGTACAAGTAGACCTTCAAACTGCACAAAGCCCATTAGATTCATTGAGTCCCATGTGGGAGTATGGTTCTGCCTTCACGTATTGAATTCTAGGATTGGGGATCAGACAAGTAATTTTCAGTATCAGGATTCCGATGCAAATACTCATGCTTACAATTAGTCCACAATTCAATTATTCTGTATAATATTCCTGTATAGGAATGGGGTCTCTCTTATAGTACCCTTCTCCTACTAGACTAGGTTTTGTTCTTGCCGAGCCATCTTACTCCCTGGAGTAATTCTGTCTTGAGTTGTCTCACAAAATGCAGGGGAGCAGTTTCCAGCAGAGGTTAGTTGGTTTTATTTTAAGCCTTCCTAACAAAACAAATCAAAACCTTGCAGAAAGAAAGCATGTTGTTGTATCAGTTAAGCAAGGTACTAACAAGTTCTTTCAGACTCCCAACAGCCAGTGCTTCCAGTTCTAATAATCCCAAGCAACATCTAAACCCCACACATGTGCAGACCAAGTTGTCTTTTCCCAGAGTCGGTCCTTCACACCAGTAACTTCAGCAACCCAAAATCTCCCGACTTCTACCTCAGAGCCTCGATGACAGAGGACTTCACCATCTCCGTTCTGTGCATGTGATTTCTGGAGTAATTCCTCTCTGCAGTCACCCCCCACCACTCAGCTTTCTGGAGGATGCTGCAGTCTCCTCCCTCCATTTCCTGCTGCCCTTTTATAAGAATAATCTAATTAAGTTCCAGATCTTCTTCTCAGGTGCAGCAGGTGGCGCTAAGCAGTCAGCCCATAAACTGTAGGTCTCTGCCCTCTGAGGAATGGTATACCTTCTACAATCACAATTCGTTTTAGATGTGCTCTTTTTGCAGACATTCCTGCCAATAAACTCATTTGCTATAGTAGTCACAGAAAGTGAATTTAGAAGGTGCAGGAACCCAGCTAAAATGAATTCATTTTTATACAGATATTGACAGAAGTGAAAGGTGTTTGCATCGTTTTAGGTTTTTTCCATCCATAACAGAAAGTACCTTGTCTACAAGAATCACAGATGTCATCTTAAAAGGCAGTCATGAAAGAGTCTTTTGCCCTGCAGGGGGATGGAAACAGCAGCTGCTGACATCAGTATGAAGTCACAGGGATCAATTACCAAGGTCTAGTGTGTCTGAGAACTTACTCATTGGCCCTATGGTAAAAAAAAAATAACTTAACTACATAGAATAGTTAGTGTTTCAGACTTAATTTCTTAAAGAACTGCAGCAAGGGTTTCAACTCATGTTGTCACCTTTGTTTTCCTCTTCCAGTAAGCACACATCAGCACTCCTCCTCACTCTTGCTATTTTCTCCAGTGATGTGCCACACTCCATGCTCATCCCTGAATGAACGGAGCTAAAATAGCCCTCATAAAACACACTAATTTATGTTTGAATCATCGGCAGCATTACTAGGCCCAAATTCAAAAATTGCTACAAGTAGATACAACTTCCATTAAGGTTAGCAGGAATTACACTTGTTCACTCCCGGGACGAATTTGGTCTCCATGTATACCAAACCAGCGTAAGGTACTTGTTTTGCATCAAATTGAAAACCATTGTAACTTTCCCTGCTTGGCTGTTATCTGACCCACTTCCACTTACCAGGTTAAACTTCACCAATCACTTTCACTACTGAATTTGGCCCATGGGGAGCAGCTCTACATGGCTGCAAGAATCCTCTTGCCTTGGCAGAATCTTTCCACTAAACTTCTTAATGTTGCTTCCATTATTCCTGAATACCAAACTCAAATATTAATGCACTTCTGGACTGAATTTGGCCTGAGCGGTCACAGTGAAAGAGGAGATCATCCTTCATGTTGTCGTGACAGCTGGGCAAATATTTTGTAATGAATGTATTTGATGAATTTTGCCCTTCTTTGTGGTCATGAAGAAATACTTTGCTCAAAAAGGTATTAATTATTCGAAATAATCACTCAAACTTATAGAATCATAGAATCATAGAACTGGAAGGGACCTTGAGAGGTCATCTAGTCCAGTTCCCTGCACTCATTGCAGGACTACGTATTATCAAGAATATTCCTGACAGGTGTTTGTCTAACCTGCTCTTAAAAGTCTTCAATCATGGAGATTCCACAACCTCCCAACGCAATTTATTCCAGTGCTTAACCAACCTGACAGTTAGTAAGTTTTTCCTAATGTCCAACCTAGTGCCCTTGCTGCAATTTAAGCACATAGCTTCTTGTCCTATCCTCAGAGGTTCAAAAGAACCAATTTTCTCCCTCCTCCTTGTAACAATCTTTTATGTACTTGAAAACTGTTATGTCTCCTCTCAGTCATTTCTTCTCCAGACTAAACAAACCCATTTTTTCCCCAATCTTCCCTCATAGGTCACGTTTTCTAGACCTTTAATCATTTATGTTGCTCTTCTCTGGACTTTCTCTTTTGTTCACATCTTTCCTGAAAAGTGGCTCTAATGTACATGTAGAATGTATTCTTGTTACCCTTTATGTCTCTAGCAAGCTTAATCTCGTTTTGTGCCTTGGACTTTCTAAATTTATCCCTACATATTTGTGTTGTTTACATTCATCCTTTGTAATTTGACTTACTTTCCACTTTTCATAGAACTCTTTTTGAATTTCAGATCATTGAAGATCTACTGGTTAAGCCATGAGGTCTCTTGCCATACTTCCTATCTTTCCTACACAACGGGAGGGATAATTTGCTCTTGTGCCTTGTAGTGGTTTAGCAGTGGGGGTTCCTCCCGCTCCTGGTCCGTGGAAGGCCACTCCACCTCTGTTCGTCACCTACCCTGGGAAATTAGCGGGGTGACAATAGTCTACAGCTCAAGTCAATAGCTCAGGCCTGTGTTCAGGGTCAAGCAGCAAACACAGTCAGGGAGCCCAGGCCCTCAGTCAGGGTGGGGCAATGGAGGTCTATGGCTTGGGTCTGTGTTCAGGGCTGAGCAGCAAGGGGTCCGGGTATCTCGGTTCCAGCGGATAGCCGGCAAGCACTGGCTTCTTGGCCTAGAAACAGGTAGACTGCCCACCCACTCCACTGCACCCCAGCCCAGGGCCCAAACAGTGGCAGCGGGATTTGTCACTGGATCAGCGGAGATCCTGACTGCAACACTCTGACCTAACCTCAGGCAGTGCTGCAGCCAGACTAGGGTCATCTGCCCCAGAGCCACTTCCTAACTCCCCTTTAGGGTGTACCTGGGTCTGTAGAGGGTTTTCCAGATCATCAGGGTAGAAGTCCTGTGGTAGTGTTGGCAATTCCTCCATGGTCAGATCAGCATACAGCTCCAGTGTCTCTGGCCAGTCCCAGCTCCCCAGGGCCTGCGGCAGTCTCCCAGCTCGGGAGCAAGCAGAGGCATCTGGCTCTATTGGCGGATGCAGCCCAACTGAGCTTCCAGACCCGCCTTTTATATTTCCTTTCCCATCCACTGACTTCTGGCAGGAGGGGTGAGTATGACCTAGCTCCACCCACCAAGGCTCAGTGAGGGGTTCCTCCCCCTCAGAGGTTCGTGGGAGGCCAGTGTGCCTCACAACATGCCTTTAATAATGTCTCTTTGAAACCTACCATTCCTTAGAATCACGAGTCTACCATTTCATGATCACTTTCACCCAAGCTGCCTTCCACTTTCAAATTCTCAACCAGTTCCTCCCTATTTCTCAAAATCAAATCTAGAACAGCCTCCCCAAGTAGCTTTCTCTGTCTTCTGAACTAAAAAATTATCTCCAATACATTCCAAGAACTGGTTGGATAATCTGTGCCCTGCTATACTATTTTCCCAACACATGTCTGGGTAGTTGAAGTCCCATATCACCACCAAGTCCTGTGCTCTAAATGATTTTGTTAGTTGTTTAAAAAAGCCTCACCGTGCTCTTCTTCCTGGTTAGGTGGTCTGTGGTGAACCCCTACCATGACATCACCCTTGTTTTGTACCCCTTTTATCCTTACCAGGAGACTTTCAACAAGTCTGTCTCCTATTTCCATTTCAACCTCAGTCCATTATTATTATTATACCTCCTCCCTTCTACAAGTATGTTGTCCATAGTGCATTTCTGAGTATGTTGCAAGTATCTGAAATTCAAAATTTGAAATGTGACCTATTTTGATTAGAAATATAGGCCACATGGCATGTTTATGTCATGATTGAATGAGCATCACCTTGAATCATGTTTTTAGTGCAAATGCTTGCAATTATTAATTCAAACTTTGCTTTTCATAAATTCTCTAATATTTGTTTAAAATTCAGTGTTTGAGTCATCATACTTGCCAGTAAACTCACCTACTACATTATGCATAGACAGCCAATGCAAGAAGGACCGAACTATCAGTTAACTTGCTTTGACTAAAGTTTCATACAAATATAAAACAAACATTTTTTGCAATATTTGCCCTGATCTTGTCACCAGTGGGAAATAAAACTGATCAAAACTCACTAAGAATGACCACCTCATTCCTGCATTTTAATACAAAGGGATTTGTCTAAGCTCTGTCTAAATTAATCACCATAAAACTTACAAAAATATGAACTTCAAGTCAGCTTATAATTATATTTCTCAAAATTATTCTCTCAAGAGTGAAACACTTAGCAACTCTAAATGTATTTTTTGTACTGAGTCACACCTCAGTTATTGTCTTTGACCTCCATAGGGTTGCATGGCAGGTCAAAGTCAGTGCAGAATTTTGCCTTATGACTCCAAGCAGAAAGTTTCACAGATACTTGATCTTTAATATCTTTCAGAACTATAATGAATCACCCAAAATAGCTCTTATCAGTATTCTCATGCAGAAAATCCAAGATCTCAGTGTTAGCTTACTGACATCTGTCTGAAAAGTTTAATGCAATCACAGAATGATAATAAAAAAAGCAGTCTCTATCAAAATTATTTAAATGGAGTGGCTTCACTGATAATACCACTATCGTGGAACACAGGACATAGCGATAATTATAGGCTTCACACAGGCAAAAGTTAATGTGTGCCTGATAATGAAGAGCTTTGCACAAATGAAAAAGTAAGAGATAAAAACAACAGAGCAGTGTGTAGGACCTAGGACTAGATTCTGGTCTCTGTTACACCAATATAATCTGTAATAATTCCATTTTCTATTTAGTGGAGTTACTGCTGATTACACCAGGGTAAAATAGAGCAGATTTTCCCCCCCGGGATGCTGTGTTTTCTTTCAGAGCAAACAAAATGAATAAACTAAATGGAAACTGAAAGCATTTCATTTATCTGACTGGAAGTGAGTGGTTCTGACCATCCTCTACTACTGTACTCTGATTTCATGTATGCCAGTTAACAAAGGAACTGCACAGGTACTTTTGTAACTACTACTTGACTGTGCTCTTAATATTATCTATTATACAAGCCAAAGGGCTTGATCCTGAAAGCATTTAAAAACATGGTTAACTTTACTGACATGTGCAATCCCACATCAACTCACACAGTATTAGGCTCAATATCTGTGTGCATCATAGTGTGTTATAGTATTTTATTGGTCTACAATATATTACACCAGCTCAGTTATCCAAGTTGCTACTTTCTCATGTTCCATGTGCATTTTATCTGTATTTATTCTTAAACTTTGACTTACATGCACCATCCATGTATATCTGAAATACTGGCATATATGTCCACACCAAATCAATGTGTAAATGTGTGCCTGTATTTGGGCCCAATGCTGAAGAAGAGCTGCCTATGTAACTGCTGACTTTGCAGCAACAGTATTAGGCATAACCAATGCCATGGCAACTCCGCTGATGAATCTATTTTCTGTGGTTAGCAGGTGACTATTGCCACAAAGGGAGATCCAGGATATCATAGCCAAGTGAACGCTCTGCTGAAATTTAACTTGCCCCTGAAATCCATAAAAATATAGAGATAATATTCACATTTTTAACAACTGGTGTGAATAGGGGCAGCACAAATTACTTATGTGTGTGTGGCAATAAAGTGAGCCAGCATTTGGCATAACTAGCTAAAATTGTACAAGCCATCGTCAGGCAAAACAAATGACTTGAAAAAGGAGTTTTGCTGATTAAGGACTAAAATAAGAACTTCAGTATTTGCTCAAATGAGTTAAGGATTTTCATAACCTATTTCATTCATAAATTCAGAATTCTCTCAGAGCACCGTGAAGCTGGATTATTTTAGATTTATATCTTGAACAAATGTTTGACTTTGTTACTCAAGTATTCCTGTGAAAACCACAAAATTCTTCTCTATCTTAATATACTGCAAGAGTATTTTTTTACTCTTGTCCATCAAAATCCCTGGCACAAAGGAGAGAGAGATCACAAGCTGCTTAAAAAAACAAAAAACAACTAGTTGTAATGTGTTAATAGGAAACATTGCTGCTTAAACCTGCAATTTGAAATCTCTAGTTTGGATTTATGAATGGTTCAGCAATTCTGTTCATTTTACTCAGGTGTGGACAATGATATTGCTTGTGATAAAGAAAAGAATTACATTTAAAAAAAAATAAAGGCAACATAGCTTACCATTAAATTCTGCCATGCTGCTCTGAGAATGTCAGCTAAGTGTGCACAAATATATGTATATTCCTGTTACAGTTAAATATATTAATTACTTATCAAAGCAACTTGATGTTACTAGGAAACACAGAACACAGTGACAAAGGACACAGGTGGTAGTGAAAAAAGTACCTCTTATCACTAATGACGAATACCAGAGTTGCCCAAGTAACCAGATAATCTCCTAAAAACGTATGCTTTGACATTCATTTATCAATGCTTCTAAAATGCAGCTCTTATCATGCCTGCATAACAAATTTCAATTTCCTATAAATAATGAATATGCAGATTCCTCCATTATTTGTAGGTCTCATTTATTTCTTCTTTTAAGCTGAATGCATCCAGGGGGGAAAAAATACTTGCTGTGGATAGATTTGTATTCCTGAAAGGGTTAGATAGTAGCTACACCACTCTTGTCTTTAAAAAAAAAAAAAAAAAAAAAGCTTACCACCTCCGTCTCTGGCACTTTGGTTAATATTTTCCTCTTTAGATTCAAGGTCTGGGAGAATCTTTTTAGTCATTTTTCTCCTCTCCCCTTCAATTATTTTTTTCTATTTTCTTGACAGCATGCCTTCTTCATCCACATTTTGCCACACAGACTGTGATATTTAAAGATACATTGAGATGATTATTTATTAGAGAACCAAGGCATGTTGTTTCATATGTATATATTGCTAGGAAATCCCAGAAAGTGTCAGCACCTTATTGGACTTGATTTTTTCAGTGCTTTGCAGCTTGTGTAGTCATTTACATCTCTGAAGTGAGTGCAAATGGATATAAAAAGTTACTATTTTGATTTAGTGAAGTTTGACACTTATTTTGCACAAATGTAAATGGCCACACAGGCTGAAAGGCAGTGAACCATCAGGGCATACTTTATTTGGATTGTTCAGAAACAGTTTACTTTTTTTACCCTCACCCTCTGAAACTCTGACTCAAACTCTAATCTCAAAAGAGACCATCGTGACCAAACTGGCTGTGGAGAACACCTGTACCATTTTCATCTACAAAGGCATGCAATGTCATTTTGGAAGTAAGTCATTTCTGATGAAGTGGGTTTTAGCCCACGAAAGCGTATGCCCAAATAAATTTGTTAGTCTCTAAGGTGCCACAAGTACTACTTGTTCTTTTTGCTGATACAAACTAACACAGCTACCACTCTGAAACCTATTAAAATAAGAAATCAACTTATCAAGCTGCTGAATACTTTAGACAGGACTCAGTTCAGAAAGTGTGATAAATATAACCGATCTCATTGGAAGTTCAACATATCCGTTATGGAGTTTGTCTGGAAATATATCTGAAAACCCAGTAAAAGAGGGATTTTTTTTGGAAGAAATCTGCCAATATCAACAGTATTTATTGTCTAATGGTAAGTAAGAGACAAAAGGTGATTCCCAATCACCAGCATTTAATTTCAAATTTTAGGGGATAGGATGAATATCTACTACAGACTCTGTATAACACTACGCAATTACAGCAGAAAGAAGAGTAATCCTGCTGTGATCATCTGAAAATTTCCATCCACCATGTCATATTAGCATGTTGGCAATCACTTGAGTAGTATTCAAACGAACCCAATGTAATGAAGAGATATTTTTTGACTGCCGAGCCTGATGTCTCAAAAAGGTTATTTTTTAAGAACACTTTAACACATTACATTTTTAAAGTAAGCTGCTTTCATTAACATTTTCACAACATAGTACCTGGCAGCAATATTTTCAATAGGAGCTATTCATTTCTATTTTATCCTGGAACAGTGATCATTACAAAACAAAAAAGTCATTTAGATTTAAGTCATCTGGTAGCTATAATAACATGAATGTTTTGAAAAGAGCAGTAGTATTCAGCTTGTAAAAATAATGTACTGAAATCAATTAGAATAATTTATCAATTAATAAAACATTGTACAATCTTTTCTAAAAAATATCACACCAATAGCAACATATTCTTAAAAGCAATGTTAGAAGTGGTATCTGCATTGAACTATACAGCTCCTGTTAAAAAATCTGAGCCAACTCCTGACATCTTTACTCACTGCCATATTCTGCCATTTTACACTGAAAATGTCTTATATTCTTTAAATAAATAGCCCTATTGAACTCAGCTAATCAATGAGACTTTTCAGTGAATAAAAGTACTACTCAATATCTGTAAGGCTGGCCAAACCTGGTCCTCCTCAGTCATTACTTTTTCCACTGAACTCAACAGGAGCTCATCCAAATAAAGATGGAACAAACAAAAACAAACAACATGCTAAGCCATATTCTCTTCAATGAAAATGGAGGGAAATCAACAGGGTGCAGCATTATGTAGGATCAGATCTTCAAGAAGGATTTGGATAAATTGGAAAGAGTCTAGCGGAGGGCAACAAAAATGATTAGGGGGCTGGAGCACATGACTTATGAGGAGAGGCTGAGGGAACTGGGATTGTTTAGCCTGCAGAAGAGAAGAATGAGGGGGGATTTGATAGCTGCTTTCAACTACCTGAAAGGGGGTTCCAAAGAGGATGGATCTAGACTGTTCTCAGTGGTAGACGATGACAGAACAAGGAGTAATGGTCTCAAGTTGCAGAGGGGGAGGTTTAGGTTGGATATTAGGAAAAACTTTTTCACTAATAGGGTGGTGAAGCACTGGAATGGGTTACCTAGGGAGGTGGTGGAATCTCCTTCCTTAGAGGTTTTTAAGGTCAGGCTTGACAAAGCCCTGGCTGGGATGATTTAGTTGGGGTTGGTCCTGCTTTGAGCAGGGGGTTGGACTAGATGACCTCCTGAGGTCCCTTCCATCCCTGAGATTCTATGATTCTATGTTTGACCCATTTCCCATAGAGGCCATTAGGAATCTTTCCCCCGACTTTGGATTTTGATCAGGCTTTTACTTAGGTTCTCAGGATTTCTGCCCATCATCATCCCACTACCCCTTTCCTAGTTCCTGGAATTAAGCAAACAAAGACACTGTGAATAATTAATAAGCTAATGTTGCTTGTTAGAACTTTATCTTCCAAAAAAGATGCAATATAAAATGCTCGCTGTTTACTTTTTAGTTAAGCTGCTGACACTTTTAACCAGAACATTTTCTGAAATGTTCAGATGGGCATGTAGCTTACATTTTCTTTTCAAAACCTATCATTCACTGTTGTCATTTCTATTGCTTACCCTTTAAGAGACTGGTCAAGAACAACAGTCTGAAACCAAAAATTTCTACTTTCCACCCATTTGTGCATGCTTGGCAGATTCCACAGTGGGCTCCAGACTGGGCTACTTTAATTAGCAAAACTGTTCTTTCCTGTTTTGCTTGGAAGCATGAGAGCCTGATGAAATAGTTGAAAAATGCGTTATCAGCCAAACCAGAGAGGAACGTTGAGAAAAGCCCAGCCAGCCGAGAGCACAGCCAACTAACAAGAAGACTGAGATCAACAGAAAGGGGTCAATTCTCTGTTCCTCCTCTTGGTGCAAACGTGGCTTTAATTCTCTGGATTCTCAGCCTTGCTCAGGATTGTTCAACTTGCTCTGGGCTATCAGTTGTCCCCAGTGGCTCTTCTGCCCAGTAGGCACACATATCTGGAGTAGGCTGTATTCTTGCTATACCCTCCCACCCCTTCCCATTACATGCCCAGTGGCTGCAAAAGAGAGCAAAATAGAAGCATTCCACCAACTCCAAGCCACACCGAGAACCCCAAGGGGAAAGTCTCGAGGGACCATTACTTCCCCCCGTCTCACTGCAGTGGCATCAAAAGGACATAAGCAAAACGAAGAACTGGGTACACAATTTCTCATCTGGCACTTGCAAATAATCAGAGTGTGGCCATGTCTATACGAACAGCGCTGCAGTGTCACAGCTGTACCAATACAATGCTGTAGCACATCTGGTGAAGATGCTTTATGCCGACGGGAAAGAGATGTCCCATCAGCATAATAAAACCACCTCTGTGAGCGGCAGAAGCTAAGTTGGAGGGGGATGCTCTCCTGCCAACATAGCGCTGTCCACGTAAGTGCTTATGTCGGAGTAACTTATGTTGCTCAGAGGGGTGGTTTGTTCACACCACTAAGGACGTAAGTTATGGTGACATAGGCTCTTTCTACACTACAGCCTAAGTTTAAATCAATACAAATTCGTAAACTCTGGCATCAATGATGCAGACAGAGAGAGAGGGACTCCTCGAAAAAGTACTTGAATGATGTAGGAGTAGCAACATTAGCCTACAGATTCATGTTACAGACATATTTTACCTACATACCATTTCCATTAGGAGATCACTCACACAGTACTGTGCACCTCTTAAATGAATTCCAATAATTAATACTTCTGACTGCCATCCTGATGTCCTTCCCTTTGACTATGCTGTTTTGTGCCATCACAAGGTGTCACCTGCAGTCCCTGTTTGTACATAAGTCTCAGAACAAAATTTCTGCATAACTAGTAAATTCAGTTTTAAAATTTTATTGAAAATGTCATTAGTCTAGCTTTTAATTTAGGCCATTGTATGCTACCACTAAAAAAAAGTGTGATTCAGCTCCTTTTGAGAACAGTCTTCAACACTCAACCACAAATACACAATTCTAAAAACTGTTGAAGGTTCCCCACTTCTTTAAATGGAGAAATTCCAATGTCCTTGGGACTTGACATTATTTCTCTCTATCATTTTCTCCTCCTTTCTAATTCATTTACTTTTGCCATAGTCCAGGATGTGTCACTGTCACAACAAGAGCAACTGTGATGTCACAAATGCTTTATTTTTGAACCAGCAAATAGACCAGACAATAGCAGCAGGGTGGTCAGAAAGGAGAAAAAAAAAATCTGTTTAGACCCAAGCATCTTAGAATCCATAATGAATGGACTAGGAAATGCTGATACTTATATGGAATTTAGTGACTGATGCTTAAAAATTTGTCCAGCAGAAGAAAAATGGCAATAACATAAGAATGAGGTTGATTGTTACATTAAAATAAAGAGAAATTATAACTTTGCAACAGAAGATAGAAAAAACAGTATGATCTGATTAGAATAATCTTGTGATTCTAAATGGAACAAGAGACAAAATGTTGCAGTGTTTTCCGGCTTGAGCTTATTGATTTCCATGCAAAGGCTCAAACAATGGGGACCACGTGGACCTTGGAATCATTGAAGATATTTATAGAAAGCATCTGTTCACAAATTACCTTAAATGATTTATGTTCAAAATCTCATTGCATTAAAATTGGAAGATTGGTCACGGGTCTTTCCAAAAGTTCTTTTTTTAGACTGAGAAAGGTTAACTAATGCTAGGTGCAAGGGTGACTTTGCTTGGACATAATTCTCTCTTTGTATTCATATTGAACATTGGTTTCAGTCACAGAAGTCAGATCAAAATCTGAATATTGAACATCCTCCCGCAAAACCTCAGGTCTGTTTGGATCTAGGGTAATGAGTATGATTCATCTCATTATACAGATAGGATCTAGCCATGCAATATGGATCCAGATCCAAATTAATTGCAATTCAAAATGCCCTGAAAGTTAGGGGACTTGGTTCTGACCAAGCTGTAATTTACACCATGGAGGAATGAGACTTAAATCAGCAGTGACTGGTTTATTGTGGTTACTGCACAACTACTCTACAGGGTCAGATCACTGGTTTGAAAAACACACCATTGTAATCATAATACAGTTCCACAACTGGAAAGAAACAAAAAGTAAATTGCTTGGAAAAGATCATCTGTAAGGTGCTCCACCTTACAAATGATCTTTTCCAAGCAATTTACTTTTTGTTTCTTTCCAGGGTTTTGGGTTATGCCATTTTTGTTATGGCAACTAATCAGTATTAGATGTAATCTGCTAATCGAGTTGATTAAGAGTAAATATCCTAAAATACAATAAAAGCAGAGTGGACTGAATGTGACACAAAATGTATCAGTAAATTCATTACCACATGCAGCCTGACAGCACTTTTAGATATTTGGTAAGGGAACATAAACAAAGAAAGCATCTTTCTTGTTCAAAATACTCATCGCATTAAAAATGATGCTCCTAGCCTCTCTTATTAGCAACATCATGCATTATACAACAACACTGCTTGTTCAAACTGTTTTTCTGATAAGAAATGCTGCATTTTAAAAAGCAACTTCTATTTTAATATTTAATACCTTAGCATATCTAGATCTCCAAAAGTAGCAAGCTATTTAGGCAAGAAGTGCACTTCATGTAATGTTAAAAGCATTTCTGGCATTTTATGCTATCTGCTTTTTAATGACTGTATTTTCCT
This sequence comes from Macrochelys suwanniensis, assembly GCA_033296515.1. Classification (NCBI taxonomy): domain Eukaryota; kingdom Metazoa; phylum Chordata; order Testudines; family Chelydridae; genus Macrochelys; species Macrochelys suwanniensis. Next base: position 92,992,736 of record CM065775.1, on the reverse strand, counting down.
AACATTAAAAATGAATTAATCTCTTTCCCTAAGTAGTCTGCTGAACACTTAAAAAGTAAATCTGATGGGTTTACTCATACCTTGCATTCATTGTAGAGACCTGCACATCAGTTTGTGTTCCATGGTTTTGCAAGGAAAGTGAGTTTACTTTGAAATTCAGTATCTCCTAAGATCAACTACAGTAACATCTGAGTGCCAAGGGGAAACTATTCACTTGTTTCCTTTGAATTTTATTAAACTAGAGTATAGTATTTATACTGAGTGACACACAAGCCACACTGAAATGTTTAGGTATCAGAGGTGGGGGCCATGCATGAAAGCAGGGGGGAAACCCCTCAAAATCCATGTAAGAAGAGTAACACTGTATCTGAGCTTAGATTTTTGGCCAGTTTTTATCTATACCCTCACCTAAATTAGTCCATCCCAAATCTGACCAACTTCTCCTGCACCTCTCTCTACTTCATAATTGTACCCTGTGTGTGTGTGTGTGTGTGTGTGTGTGTGGTTTGTAAAGTCCATCATAAAAACACCCACCACAACAGCATCCCAATATTTTACTCCATTGTCCTTTACTTTACCATCATGCCGTGATTTTCCTGATCCTAGAGTGATTTTTCCAACCAGAAGTGTTTCAGGCTGGTGCAATATTCTGTAAAATAGCACTCAGTTTTCACTTGAGAAAGACCCTATTATTTATCCGGGTTCCCCTCCCCCCCACCCCCCGCAAGTATTGGATTAAAACAATTATGTATTTCAGATGTCTGTGATTTTGCCATATTCACTCTGCCCAGAGATAGATATAAACAGCTCTCACGATTAAAAAGGAGTTTCAATTTGGGTTAATGAACCTAAGAAATCAGTCCTCTGCAAAACAAATGCAAAAAAGAATAAAAGAGGAAAATAAGTAGGGTAGGGATAGGATACAGAGGGACCTAGACAAATTAGAGGATTGGGCCAAAAGAAATATGATGAGGTTCAACAAGGACAAGTGCAGAGTCCTACACTTAGGACGGAAGAATCCCATGCACTGCTACAGACTAAGGACCGAATGGCTGGGCAGCAGTTCTGCAGAAAAGGACCTAGGGGTTATGGTGGATGAAAAGCTGAATATGAGTCAACAGTGTGCCCTTGTTGCCAAGAAGGCAAACGGCATTTTGGGTTGAATAAGTAGGGACATTTCCAGCAGATCGAGGGACGTGATCATTCCCCTCTATTCGGCATTGGTGAGGCCTCATTTGGCGTGCTGTGTCCAGTTTTGGGCCCCACACTACAAGAAGGATGTGGATAAATTGGAAAGAGTCCAGCGGAGGGCAAGAAAAATGATTAGGGGACTGGAGCACATGATTTATGAGGAGAGGCTGAGGGAACTGGGATTGTTTAGCCTGCAGAAGAGAAGAATGAGGGGGGATTTGATAGCTGCTTTCAACTACCTGAAAGGGGGTTCCAAAGAGGATGGATCTAGACTGTTCTCAGTGGTAGAAGATGACAGAACAAGGAGTAATGGTCTCAAGTTGCAGAGGGGGAGGTTTAGGTTGGATATTAGGAAAAACTTTTTCACTAGTAGGGCGGTGAAGCACTGGAATGGGTTACCTAGGGAGGTGGTGGAATCTCCTTCCTTAGAGGTTTTTAAGGTCAGGCTTGACAAAGCCCTGGCTGGGATGATTTAGTTGGGGTTGGTCCTGCTTTGAGCAGGGGGTTGGACTAGATGACCTCCTGAGGTCCCTTCCAACCCTGAGATTCTATGATTCTAAATGATTTTAAGAGTGCTAAGTATATTGTGGAAAATATTACTCATCAACACTTTGGAGTATTGGAAATATAATCCTATTTTGCTGTCCCTGGGCCAATGTATGCCAACAGAATTCAGACATGGAAGCTGTTATGAGGATCCAAATACACCTTTACCAGCAAGAAGTGTGCACATCCCACAATTATTATTTTTTTTGACAATGACTGATGAATTGTGACTGGTAACAGAAAACTGCCAACCAGTAATTTTGCTGAGCACACAGCTAAATATAGAAAATTTTGCTAATTAAGCAATGGGACAAATCACTTACTGTCAGCACTAAGGGGACTGTGTTTTCCAATCCCCAAGCCAGAATGTGGGCACTGAAACAGTTAGACAAGATGGACAAAAGGTGTATGGCAACACCCTCTTATACCAACAAGTATGCAAAGCCCATAGTAAGAGCCGTACTACAGAGATATTTAGTTATTAAAATGTATTTAATTAACAAATCAAACAAGACTTTGGTTGCACCCTTCTCAACTGGGACCATGCTAGTTCATGCTACATGCCATTACTTTGAATAAAAGCAATAAGAGAAAATAAATTCTCTCTCCTGACCCTATAACTACCTCATTTTTCCTAGTGATAGTATCCCCAATAAGACCCCACCTAAGTAACCTGAGAGTATTTAATTGTCCTAAAAGCTTCCTAATCCTAGTAATGTAGCAACCCCCTAGTCCATAAACTGCTCACATCCTTTATAAATGGCTTTTTTGGATACTCTTCCATTAGGGAACGAAAACAAAACCATATCAGTAAATGGAATACAGTGGTATCCCCTAATGAATAGAAACCACCAGCTGAAATATATTTGCATTAGAAGTGTTGCAACAGTTATGAATAAAATACAGATAAGTAAAAATCAGACTATGTACACATAAAATTAATAAAGCAGAAACAGTGCTTAAATTTGTTGCACAAATGGTTCACTTTTGAACAAAACCAGCTCTCGCTTCCAGCCTTCTCTTCTCCAATGAATACTAGGTGGTTAAACAAGGTTGCAAGTGGCCTATTCATAAATTTAGAAGGGCCAGTCACTACACGTAGGCACCATGCATTGCTTTCACTTTCTGAGGATCACGTATAACACAGAATTACATTTATAACAATTTGCTATTCAGTAAATTCTTTCCCTTTAACATTTTTTTTTCTGGAGATTCTCTGGCAGATCTGCTATGAAGCACCAAGGAGATTTAAATAAGCATTAATAAGGGACAAATCTTAAGAAGTTCAGAAGACTGGTGACAGCTTAGTTCTGCATCTTAGAACAGCAGGCCAATATGTGAACACTATTCTGAAGATTATCCTGATTACTGGAACTTTTGATTGACCTTTTTATGGTCCCCAAATGACCCCCCACCTCAGGACAGGACTTACCCTTTGACTCCTCCAACATCAGGGTCTCCTGCATGATGTGATCAAGCAGTCTACTCCCATGATCTTGTGTTAGGTTGAACCATCCTGAGGAATCCTCAGCTCCCAAATTCAATGAAGTATTTTCCGGCAGGCAAGCCATCCCCCTCTTCTGGTGCAATAAAAGCCAATAACCCCCCCTGATAGTACTTGCCAACTTGTAGCTTACATCCCAGAGAAACTCGCAGCACTGTGAAATACCACAGAATGCTCATTTTCTTGTAGCTCTCTGCACATGTTTTTCAGGTCTGGGAGAGAACAGCCCTCCTCTAATAGTGATCCTCTGACCAAATGTAGGCTGGTATTGCTCAGGCAGGTTCTCAGGGCATTTTGAAGTCAGTAGCCTACCTTCTGTGAGATGGAACAATAAGGTGAACCCTTATCCTTCTCTTTGTTGTTTCCAGATTTGATTGCTATGAAGTGCTCTATGTGGAACTACTACTGAAGCAAACTTTGAAATTTAAGCTAATGAGGAACATGATGGGTCACTTGCTTAATGAATCATTTCAAACACTTGTCCTCCACAGACAGCGCTGGTTAGAAATATCTTTCTTGGTGCAATTCAAAGCATTAAATTTAAATTTCCAAGATCACATCTCTCCCTGTGCACCATCCTAACAGATAAGATCAGTTGGGGTGCTCTAAGCTAAGATTCTTCAGATTGGAGCTCTTGGGCAGCTGGGAACAGGGTGCTTCAGTGGGGAGCAGAGGGAGTTGGGTCTAGAATTTGCTTCCCCTGCTGCTCTAACTAGGCAGCCCTAATTGACTTTCAGTGAATACTGAAAGGCCCATTTTCTCAGGCTTTTCTTCAGTCAGTGAGATTAATTTCTTTGGATTACTTTTTCAAGTAATTTTTTTTGTCCTTTTAAATTATGTGATGGTGTAATCAAGTAAGTAAGGCCCAAAATTACTGAGAGATGCATACATTTTACAAATCAAAAATTAAAAAAATAATGTAGGCTGTCGGTCAGCAAAGTCTTTCCTGACAACGAGGCTGAAGGAAAATCTCCTCAAGGAAAATGGTCAAAGTCCCATAGAAAGAACATGGGACATTTAAAACAAAAATAAAGCACTAGAAAACCTGGCATATGAAACAATCCTTCCCTAGCAGGAATAAGAGAGCAGCTCCCTCTCCCTTTGTGATTGGTGCGGTGAATGCACTCCCTTTCTAAGAATGGTTGTGGGGCTGGAGGGGTGACAGCCCTCCTGGTCTGCTTGCCTTAAGAGAGACAGCATAAAATCTTCCAGAAGAGCTGGTCAAATATTTTTCTGTCCAGATGTTTTTTGGACAGAAAATGGCTATTTGATAAAATGGAAATTGTTGCCCCCCCCCCCCAAAAAAAAACATTAATTGAAAATGCATGAGCTTTTAGCAATTGAAACCTCAGCTTTTTATTTTATTTGACTCCCCCCTCCAAAAATGTATGAAAATTAACATATACATTTTTTGCTACATGGAAACAAATTCCCAACCAGCTGTGTCTTCTAGTCACTGCTTTCTCAGTTGCTTCCCACCTGTTTACTGGAGCTATATTACATGCAACCAGAGGCAGGGCGGGCGCTTTCACTAGGCGCCAGGATTTGGGGGGCAGCATTTTGCCGCCCTTGGCAGCGGGCAGCTGCCTCCTGCCTCCCGGCTCCACGCTCGAGCCGGGAGGCAGGAGGCAGGCGCCCGCTTCCTTGCGAAGCCCTGCTGTGGCGAGGGCTGTTGCCGTGCCGCTGGGGCTCAGCAGGGCTTCGTAAGGAAATGGGCGGCTCGCTGCGGCTGCCTCCTGCCTCCACGCTCAGTGGCTGAGCGTGGAGTGCGGGCAGGGGGGAGGCTGCCACGGCCCGCGGCTGAGCTACCGTGAGCAGGGGGGATGGGGAGCCGCTGCGGGGGGGATGGGAAGCCGCTTGCTGCAGGTGGGGGGAGCTGGCTGCTGCGGGGGTGGGAGGTAGTGTTAGCTGGGCGCGGGGGGGCGGGGGGCGCCGCAGGGCAGGTGCAAGGAAGTTTTGCCTAGGGTGCAAAACTTCCTTGCAACAGCCCTGACCAGAGGTATACTGTGATAGCTCCTGTGCACCTTGCTACTTCTCTATCAGCTTCACTGTGGACTGTAATGGTGACTGTCTTTCCAGCCTACAGGCCTAAAGAGCAGAGGTAGTGTAGCAGTGAGACCCTTGGGTAATAGTTCCTTCCATGGCTGCCTTTATATCTTCCCTGCTTCCACAGCATGAGCCATGAGCATTTCTAGGGATACGGTGGTGGATGTGTGCCTGGCCCTCCCTGCTGCAATTCTTCCCTACTAGCAGCACCCCAGTTAAGAGAGAGGAGTAGGTTTACAGACGTAGAAGATTCATTTCCTGGGTAGAAGATAAATTATTGCTGTCCTGGAGACAATCAAGGACATTGTATCTTAAAGTAACTAATTTGAAAGCCCCTTAATTTATAATCTGACGTTACCTTTAAAATAGGATTGTAGGTTTCTGAATACATTTTTGTCAAGTCTGCTAAAATTGAAGGAATTTATTCAGCCCAAGCCTGAATCAGCCTGACTAATGCAAAATTTAGAAAGGGATTTAAAAAATGCCTTTTGCCATGTCTCACTGATACCTTGCATACTTTGAGATCAATGTGTCTTTCAGTATTCATACAGATGGGCTTTATTCTTAATTCCCATAGGTGCAGCAGTTGAGGAGGGTGGAGGGAGGTAGAAGAGAGGTAATAGAAACAGTATTGTTCCATACAGAGATGGCTGGGAAAATGAAGTTTAAAAAGATCTATTCTTTAACCTTTTCTTCATTCTGCACACCTAGATGCACAGTTGGGGTTATTTTTAGTTCTACAACATTCACATGTGCCGTCAGTTCTTTTCCCTTTACCATTAGCCTTTTACTCCACTTGATCACATAGCTTGCCACTTGGTACTTACTTGTCATTTCCTTGCCCTCACACATTTTCATGGGGCTTTAGAGGGGAGGGAAGGTCCTATCATGCCTTCAAAGAATGAAATATAAAACTAATAACCACATTTATAGCCTATCACATTAAAGAGAGTGAATTCAGACAAAATGGATAGATATGAGCAAAACGGAAGTCGTATGCTTCCAAACTGCTCCTGAATCATACGGGACACGTGCTGTGCGTAGTTTGAAGAGTATAATCTTAATGTACGGGGAAGGGATGGTTTTGTTGTTGATGATGAAATTCATATTTTTTATTTGAGCTGGCAACCCTTAGTGTCAAACAAAAACAAATGTCATCTGAACCTCATTATTCTGTTTGCTTTCTATATGTCCCACAATATCTGAAGGATTCTTCCAAGTATGATGAGGGACAAGATCCTTGTTAAAGAATACTTTGAATCCCATCCAACAAAGATGATAAATCCTCAAACCATATGTCACAACTCCTGAAGGCAAATGAAGGCTTTTACAGCTTTCAAATAATCCTCAGCAATGATAGCGGTTAAGACAATTTACCCTCCTCCCCCCATTTTTGTCTCTCACAAACAGGGAGGGGAAGGTTATGCTTTTATTCTCCCTGTTTCCAACACCACAGGATATGACCTGAGTGACTGTAAAACAAGTACTAAGATCAACATGAGAGTTGCATACAGCCGAAGTAAATCCTCAATCCTTTTACCCCTGCAGCTCATAAATTTTCCAGATTAAACCTGTCACTGAGGCAATATATGGCCTGTGTTTCTGATTCTACTTCTGGAAATAAACCAGCACATATATAGGAGGGCACATGGTACTTACTTTGGGGCTAACCTAAAAGATTCCATGCACAGGGAAATAATTAATTCAGGTATCCACAGTGAAGAATCCTTTCAAGATCAGGAATTCATACATCGTTATTCCAATATCCATTTTTAGAAAAGAAGATTTATAGTATGCACTGTAAAGACACAAATAAAGAGATTCGGTTCTGATCTCAGACCTATATACACGTAGAACCAGAGGATGATGCAACATATTAATTCTGGGAGTCAGCAGCTTCTGCTTAAAACCATAATGGGCCATCTCTCTCCGAAGGAGTTGTGTTAGGCTGAAATACATACCTAACAAGCCTGTGCTCAAAAGTCCTGACAAAGATCAGACTGAAAGAGAAAGATCTTAGCCTTTGACACAAGTTCTTCATATACACTGATTTCCAAATAAGAGGAGACTCTAGGGCACATTTCATTTACACCAGCTGAGGATTCTGCCATTAGTCAATAGGGAAGTGCATGCCTTATTTGGCAGCCAGTTGAGAAATCCGAAAGCAAACTCCCACATACAAGGATGTAATTTGGTTTTGTGATATTCTTTGGGGGAAAGCTGAGCCTATAAACCAATTAAAGAATTGCATGCATTTGTTCTTGTAGTGCTATTGAGAGATGAAATGCAGGGATAGTCATTTAACAGGGAATCCAGATATAATCCAGTGCAAATTATTCTGCATTATATTTAACTGTTTCAGAACACAAAACTAGAGTAAATGCATTTTGATATGCTTCAAAAAGATTTTCAAAGACACTAGATATACTCTATTATACTTTGTGGAAAATCCTAGTACATAAACAAACATGACTTAGAAAGAATGGATAACACTTCAAAAGCCTCTGTGTGACTGTTATACTGAGCTAGAAATGGTTAAGCAACCAGCAGGCTTAGGCTGTGTCTATATTGGCTATGTCTACATTTCGTTGTTAAAAGTTTTGTCGCTCGGGGGGGTGAAAAAACACACCCCTGGACGGCAAAAAATGTAACGACGAAAAGTGGACAACGCTTTGTCGGTGGGAGCAACGCTCCCGGCAATGAAGCTACCGCCCCTCATTGGAAGTGGATTTATTTTGTCGCTGGGAGAGCTCTTTCCCAGCAATAAAGAGTGGCCACACACCACACCTGACAACGGCGCAGCTGCAGTGGCACAGCTGCACTGTTGTAAGTTGCGCAGTGTAGACATAGCGTAAGTGACCAAAGGCCAACATTTAAAAACATATTAGAGAAGTATTGAAATGGTAAACAGGGCCATTTCTTTTAGACAGTTATCATAGCCATATTAGATAGGCCAGAGTGTTTGAAATACAAACCTGTATTGTAGAGAATTAGAAGTAAATACTAATTTTATTTGCCTGTGTTCACCTATATCTTATTTGATGTTAGCAATGAGATTATATTATCTTGAAAATGGTAAGCTTCTATTCCTTTCTGCTACTATATTCTAATGATTCAGAGATCAAAAAGGAATGTTAGCAATTAGATGAAATATGGTGTAATAATATCATGGTCTTTATTTCTCTTTGAAGTCTATAGTAAACTGCAATGAACCTTTGGATGGTTAATAGCTTTATGCTAATCAATTCAACTAATTCCCTGTGTATATACAGGAACAAAGCAACAATGTACATTACATTACCTGCTGTCAAGAGGCTAACACAGCCTCCCAGAGATCTATAAGAAAAAAAATGTTGGGACCCGATCCGCTTTTCGTCTCAATTCTGCTTGAATCTTATCAGGGGAAGTTTCGAGTCACAAGGCTGTGCCCTGGATTACCCTGCTATTTTTCATGGAAAAATTTATACAGCCTCTGCACATGCACTGCCTATTGGATTATAACCTATGGAATTGATTCTGAAAGAACTTTTTGCAGGTCAGTAGCCCATCATTTCTACTATGAAACTGACCTGAAAACTTTATTCATACTTAGTTTATAATGATCTTTTAACCATAATCACTCATTTCTCTTTAATAAATCTTAGATTAATTAAGAATTGGCTGTAAGCATGTATTTGGGTAAAGTCTGAAACATCCATTGACCTGGTGGGTAATGTGTCTGATCTCTTAGGATTGGTAGAACTTTATATACGGTGAATAATATTTTAAGTAATCCTCACCATATTTGTCTTGGCTGTCCAAGTGGGAGCCCAGGGCTCAGTTGCTTTAGGGAAGCTGTTTTTTAGCTTCTTGATAACCAGTAAAGTATTGTAAAAGCTGTTTTGTTGCTGGCTTGGTGAATCTAATCATTAGAATAAACCAGGGGTTCCCAAACTTGGTTCACTGCTTGTTCAGGGTAAGCCCCTGGCAGGCCTCTTGACGCTTTGTCTACCTGAGCGCCCGCAGGTACGGCCGCTCGTAGCTTCCAGTGGCCACGGTTCACTGTTCCCGGCCAATGGGAGCTGCGGAAAGCCGTGAACCAAGTTTGGGAACCCCTGGAATAAACCAACAGTTTTGGGGATGGTCTATACCATCCTTTGCAGTTTGCCCTCATTGAGCAATCTCAGTGAGGCCCCACTGGAAACTACGGTCACAGTGACTTAAGAGCCCAAGTTCCATTAACACTGAAAGCCAATGGGACCATTAAAACTTTTGAAAGTTTTAATCAATACATAGGACTACATCACAGAGGGCCCTGAATTAGTGGCTGGGTTTTTAGAAGAGCTCATGTCCCACTTAGGCACTTCACTGAAGTGGCCAGATTTTCCAACAGTGTTCAGCATCCACCATCTCCCTAAATTCTCTAAAGTGTTCAGCACCCAGTGTTCTCATGTGACCCTCTGGGTGCTGAGTGATCTGAAAATATGTCTATTTTCTTTTAGGTGATATGGGACCTGAACTCTTGAAAATCTGACTGTAAATGGGGACTTATTTAAGTGATAGGCTTATACAATTTTCTCAGAAAACTTAGAAAAATACGAGGTACATCTTAAAGTATTGCTGACAGAACAAGTTACACAGACAGTTAGGCACCGAAATACTTTTAAAAATCTGGCTCTAAAAGACTTTTATAATATAGGACCTGATTTCCCTCACAGCACTGGCATAAAGCAGTGGTGACTCAGTTCATTGAGCTAAAAGCCCTCTATCTATTACACAAAAGAGAACTCTTTCATGCTGACCATGTCCGCACATGGACTAAATGAAGGAGTTTTTAAAGTTAAACATCATAGAAATTCTTAGCCCACAGGAGGATAAATATATATATTTTTTTTTCAACAAAAATTCATGACTCTAATATTTGTTAAATGACTGTGTATGTACAAAGCGAAGTAGTGATTGAAACCAGTCCACTGAGCAGATGAGCCAATGAAGACGTGACAGGCATCGATATTGGGCTCCAACCAAACTCCTCTGAGCTGTGTTCTATATTATCAATGAACTCTATGAAAAGGAAAGAAGATTTGAAACTCAGGCAATTTCTGAGAAGAGAGGAAAAGAGATAAAGGAAGATTGCATTGCATCAGAAAGTCTCAGCATTGCTCTACGAAAAGATATTACTATCAAACCTCAAGCTTCAATAGAAATATAGGAATTACATTACTGGATCAGACCAGTGATCCAGCTAGTTTTGTATCCTGTCTCCAACAGAGTCCAGTTCCAGCTGCTTCAGAGGACAGGGAAGAAAAACAACTGCAGGAGGCAATGATAGAAATATTTCTTGTTTGCTGTTTTTTCTTTCTAATCATCACTGGTTAAATGTTGAGTTGCAGAAGGGATACAAACCCTCATATTTCAGATGATAACCTAACCTTAAACCTGCCTATATTATAACCCCAAATATTGTTTTTAAACCTGAGCAAATTTGTCACATGAACAGGTTTTTTTCACCAACAGAAGTGTGAAAAAACAAAACGTTTTGGTCCAAATTTAAAATTCCCCACTGGAAGAAAAAAAGCGGTGCAGGATGAAGGAGGGGAGTGAGAAGCATTAAAGTATTAAGAGGTCATAGGTTTGTTCCCCGTCAATGCTTTTTTTTAAATTAAAAACAAAAAAACCCACAAAATAAAAGCTTCCTTTTAAAAACACTGAATCAAAAGTTGAAATATGTCATGGAAAATTTTGAAACTATTTAGTTTTGTTCATGAAGCAACCTTGCCATTTGTCAGCCAGTTCATATTGGTTCATATAAATGTTTCAGCTAGTTCATATCCATATTTACGTCCAATTAGCAGGAGTCTTGCTGAAAACTATGATTTCTAGGTTAATTTTATTTTGAAGTCTATTTTAATTAGATATTGAAATATTATTGTCACTTACAAGTTTAACAGTTTCTCCTGTTAAACTCTGACTAGTTGGACAATGTAGTATGGGAGAAAAAAAATAGAGAACAGTTTTGTCAAAAGGATTTTCATTTTTCACATTTGGTTATGCGATTTTGAAAATCTGACCCTTGCTTAGGTTAAAAACTGTCTGCATTATCTGTGATAATTGCACGTGATCCACATTTTTATTTAGGAATAATTACCTTCAGTTTCAGTTCACCTGAGAAGTATCCTCTACATTAAGAGGGCCTATATTTTTAGAAAGTATAATTTCTTTGGATTACAGAGTTCTGTTGACTTTTTAGTGTAATAGTTTTTGTTTAAATCAACTTCTTGTTCTTGTACTCAACTCTATTGTTTGTCTGATTCATGGTGCTCCCCAAAGCAAGGCAAGGACCTTTATGTGACAAATTATGGAGGTCACGTTCTTGAACTTGCATCAGAGGCAGAATTATGAATAATTGCTTCTTATCTGATCATTGTTTTGCCAAAGTATAATTTTAGTCATTTGGGGATGAAATTGCTTGGCACTCCACAATATCACTTGCTACCCACATCACATTCAAGAGAAAGTTTTTAGTTTTTAGCATTCAGAACCCCAGAGCTCAGTGTTTAAAATGTGCGACTTTAATCTGTAAATGCACATAAGAATTTCTAAACAGTAACAAAAAGGGCTTTTTTTGAGTCATCCATAGGGAATATATATATATATATTCTCTGGAGACTTCCTGTTTGATTGACAGCATAATTCAAGACGTGGGCACTTATCTGTCAAGTCACACATAGTTTTGGTCCAGTCTGGCTCCAGTGTATGATGTCAGGTGGTACACTATAGTATTCAGCAGTGAACAGTGTGTTCAAATAGTGATCAATGGGAGTCACATATGCTTAGCCAAAAGCTGAATTTGGCACGTACACTCATTTAATTCTTCCCGGAAGTGAGCAAATTCTGCTAATTCTTGTAGTCTATACATTCTATGATCATGGGTGCCCTTTAGTACTGATAGCCTGTTTTCTTCCTCCCTCTTGTTGTACTCTAATCAAAAAAGATTTATTAGAACAACACTGCAGTTGTGGTTTAATTTAGATACACACTTTAAAGCCTGTATTTCTTCTCTAGCATCTTTTCTTCCATTTTTGAGACAGCTGTCAAGTACACACCTGTCAGTTTACCCTGACCTGAAGACATCATGGTGTCTACTCCAAGCTGGAGCAACTGAAAATATAGGCATCCGCAACTGTCCAAATTTGCATATGTATCTCCTGTTATTATCCACAGGTGGGATTTCTGCCCTCAAGACAGACTGAACCAGCTCACTTGTCCTGCAGTAAAATGGAATTATAGTGGGTACTTGTGTAATCAGAGATTAGTGTGTTACATAAATTTAACATTTTTTGGCATCCAAATAGGGATAGGGCCATCCTGCATTTGAAGACTAATTAACTGAATTTTCCTGGGGTTGCCCATAAGGAATTTAGATTGTGTATTGTTGTGACCATGGAACTTTGCAAACTCAATTAGGTTGAGTAGGATTCACCCTACTTTACAGATGAGGAATTGACCCATGCGTTGAGCGAGTATGGGGCAGTAACCAGACTTAAGAGAATACAAAGTACACTGCAGGGTATTGCAATTTATGAATATAGTAAGAAGCGTACATATGAAGATGTTAAGAAAAGAATGTGAACTGATTAAATTGAATGGTAAGTGAAATGTGATTCACATTAGATTTTAAAAAATTATCATAGTACTCCTGATGACAGGTATCCAAAAGGTGACAACTCTAACAGCAGGAGTGATTCCAGAGGGCAGTGCACTTAATACTAACCAGACATGTAATGCTGCACTTACATATTTTTCAAACCAGGATGCTTCTATAGAGAAGTATAGATTCTCCTCCCCTGACATTCACACACATTCTCCTCCCGCATTCACTATTCCAGAAGGGGTATATAAAGCAGTCGTACAACATCTGGTAAAGTTTACAGAGGGTGTTGCCCCTGCTATCAGATATCCTATACATTTAAGTATTTGAGGCAGTTCACCACAACCCAGTGGGGAGGTAGATATCGGTACTTCAAAGCTGCAAATACAAAATAAAATCTACTAGATGATCCCAAATTGTCTTCCAAGGGAAGAAACCAGAAGTTAGTAGAAAGTAGTGGAAAGTTTCTCACCTCCAGCACTGAATGGAGCTTTCAATGCAGGGAAGTCTGCCACTCCAGATGAGTGTTTGACAGAGCTGGAAAATAAGTATGGTCCTATTTCCAGTAGTGATGAATGGTATACACAATCTCTAGAGAGCTTTCAGAAGTCCATGGAAATACTCTGAGTATTTGGGAAGATTAAACAGCTGTTGGAGAAAGATAATGGAGCAGAATGCATGTATTCCAGAAAACCCTAATATATGGGGAATAAAGCAATTTATTCATGGCTGTTGGGATGAGTCCTTGAATCTGATTACACAGTTCCATCAGAGGGACAATTTGGATACTACTGGTATTTCCAAAATATCATACTCTAAACTGCCATACAAAATCTGCCAATCTGAAGAGAAAAATGAAAGAGCCAAGAAGGCTTAAGGAAGCTAGGGAAAATAATCAGTCTATGCCTAGCAGTTCATGTCATGCCATAGAAGTTGAATGCAGCTTGAGTTCGGCTGCAGAAGAATCAAGAGAGATGGAAAACGATATGGCTGAACTTGAAGGAGTCATGATGAAGTTAATGGAAGGACCAACCTTTCTGAAGAGGCAGCACCCACCAGAGCAGAAGAGATCTCTGAACTTTCAGAAGACACCCTCAGCTTCCAAGAAATCTACTGCAAACAATCCATGGTTCTGTGGTAAGGAGGATCATTCTAATACTATGTGCACTCAGCCACTCAACACTGTTGTGACATTCCCCAAGGTACAATCTGGACTGCTGAACAGCTGTCTCTCCTCAATTCTCCAATCTGTCATGCCTTTTACACTGCTTCGCTGTGAGAGCAACCACTCTTGGCCTTGCTCAAACACAGCTTCTTGCATGTAAATTACTCCCAGCTATGCTGCAAGCAGTAGCGTAGCCAGGTCTTGAGCACAGGGTGGGCGGCGCTTTAAAAAGGCGCCTCCCCACTCCCCCTGTACTCACCCAGCGGCGCTTTAAAAGGCCCGGGGCTCCAGCTGCTGCGGAGCCCCGGGCCCTTTAAAGCGCCGCCGCCGGAGCTCCGGCAGCGGGGCTCTGGCGGTGCTTTAAAAGGCCCGTGGTTCCCCGCCATGGCAGGAGCCGCGGGCCTTTTAAACCTCCCCCGCCCCAGCCCAGCTCCGGCAGCGGGGCTGGGGTGGGGGCTCTTTAAAAGGCCCGTGGCTCCCTGCAGCGGCAGGAGCCACGGGCCTTTTAAACGCGCCCCCCCAGCCCGGCTCCGGCAGCGGGGCTGGGGGGCTATTTAAAAGGCCCGTGGCTCCCTGCAGCGGCAGGAGCCACAGGCCTGTTAATGCGCCACCCCAGCGAGGCTCGGGCGGCGCCTTAGCACTGCTTTTTCTCACAGGGGGAGCAGCCGCTCCCCCTGCTCACCCCATGGCTACGCTACTGGCTGCAGGAGTGTTACAGCCAGCCACTCCTGTATTACAGAGCAACCCCAGCAAATCCCCAGCCCCAGGCTTGTTCCCAGAAATGTGCAGCTTGTACTGCCCAGCTCTTTCCTTCAATGCAGAACAAGCTCATAGAAAATCAATAATTTCATTAACAGAAAATAACACGCACAAACCATCAGATTCTTGTAAAAGTGGTGTACATAGGGGTACCGTCTGTCACAACAATGTTATTACAAAATAAGTTACTTTCCAGAAGGAGATGACTGTCACTGCATAAAACTCCAAAATCTCAGAAGCCAGCTGGAAATTGTAAGATTGGGGCTAAGCTTTTAGGGGCCAACAAGAAGATGACTAAATTGAAGCAGGTGCTAAATGAACTGGTGGGAGAACCATCTCACATCTCAATGTTCCTTGAGGAAGTGGCAAACAAATGCTTAATGCAGGCTCCCAGATAACCTGCACAACTCAAGAATTTTACAAAGAATATTTTGTACATATAAAACTGTGTCCAGTGGAAGAAATACTCCAGAAAATAGGAGCTGGAGGACAAGATGTTCCCTATTTGGGGATACATCATTGCCTCAGTCTGATTCCCCAAAGAAATTGTTGTGGAAAAGACAAGAAATAGTCTTCACACTGATATGCCTTAATCAGAATCCACCAGCTTCAGTGCCTGTTATTGTGGGCATCAATAACAGAACTGGAGAGTCTCCATATTTCTTAATGTTTGGCAGACAGCCATTATTGCCAGTTGACTGTTTTGGAATTAAGGCAAATCCGAAATAAGATGCTGCATGTACTTTTGATGAGTTAAGAGAAAACCAAAGCATGCTTATGAGTTATCAAGAAAAGAATCAAAGGAAAGTCAGAAAGCTAACAAGAGGAGATGGGATGTAAAAGTTAAACTTTCATACATAGCTGAAGGTGACAGGGTCCTAGTTTACAATCTCAAATTAAGAGGGAAACAAGTTAGCAGACAGATGAGAACCTGTTTTTTTTTTTGTTTGTTTGTTTGTTTGTTTTAACCCCAGATAAATGTTGTGGTTTGACAACAGCAACATGACCTTCCTCTTTAAGTTGTGAAACCAGAAATAGTATTACACCTGAAAGAACACTATATCATGATTTATTGAGGCCATGTGGTTTTATTTTGACTACAGAAAAAGATGAGTTTCAACATGACAGAGGTTCTGAAAGTAACTTACCAGGAGTGAAATGGTTTAACTCTCAAGGAGATAATCTTTCTGGATCACAGGAAACTGAAACAAATTTTGGATTGAACCCTGAAGCATCAGAATTTACTCCCAAAGATTCTACTTTTTCATCTGCAGTTGAGACATAGCAACCAGATGCTGAAAGCAAACTATTAATGAACTCAGAAGACACTCAACCATATGAACATAGGGATAGATTCCCAGATGCATCAGAGTTACATTTGTACAATCAAAAGGCTACATTACATATAAACCTGGTGAAGAATTGCCTGATGTTTCAATTGAATTTCAAGTAAAAAAAAGCAGATATAGAACATGATGTAGCACAGAACTCAGAAATATCAGCTAAGGAAGTTGTAGCTGAAAATTTTCTTTGCAGGTCATAGAGACAAAGGCATATGCCATGGAAATTTCAGGACTATATGCATAGCCTCTCATGCACTCTACTTGTTGAACAACATGAGCACGAATATGGATTCATTAGCTTTACGATGAGTATAGCTGACACAGTAGGACCTAATGTGATTGGTAGAGATTTTAAAGGACTGTCGTGGATGACAGTAGTCCAGTAAGGAAGAATGTAAACCATCACTCTGCACTGTCCTTTTAAAACAGTAATAGTTTTTTTTTCTTTCGCCAGAGTTTTGAACTAGTGTGGAACTAGCAGGTGAATCATAGAATCATAGAATCTCAGGGTTGGAAGAGACCTCAGGAGGTCATCTAGTCCAACCCCCTGCTCAAAGCAGGACCAACCCCAAGTATCATCCCAGCCAGGGCTTTTTCAAGCTAGGCCTTAAAAACCCTCTAAGTATGGAGATTCCACCACCTCCCTAGGTAACCCATTTCAGTGCTTCACCAAAGGAAAAAAGTTCACAAACACTAGGCGCATGTTTAATATTTCCAAGGGTGGGAGCCAATTACATGCCCAAATATAAAGAAAAAAAGGCACCAAACTTTTCAGTTAGTTGAGCCAAACCCAGAGGGAGACAGCAATACCAGAAAGGAGGTGCTGATGCTCACAGGCCTGCTTTTACTAACTGCAGCAAGAAGATACTGCAAGGAGAAAGATACCAGCCTTACAGAGAACTGGACACCTACCATGTGTTCAACTCAGGTCAGTTTGGTGACAAATGCCAAATCATCAGTGCATGTTTTAAGGGCATAGGATTTATGGCCTGTGTACCTTTTGGTACTGAATAAATCTGTATGTTTGATACTATTATTTTTGTTTGCATAGTATTTGCTGTAATGATAAGGAGTCTCAGTTTACCCTCAAATTGTCTCCCTATAAATATATATATATTTTGTTTTTAATGTGCGCAGCTTTACTACATTGTGCTGTCTATTTCAAACTGGAGCCACTGAGGGTACAAGCATCTGGAACTGTTCACATTTGCTTATTTACATTACGTGTTATTATCTACAGATGGGAGTTCTGAGGTCAAAACAGGCTGAACCTGCTCACTATTCCTGCAGCAAAATAGAATTATAGTGGGTACTTGTGTGTAATCAGAGTTTAGTGGGTGACAAGGACAAACAGTATTCGTTAATACAACATTGTAAGGACTAAACTATATTGTGATTTTCTTTCAGGGAAGTTTACTGGTAGTAACTGATGTTTGCACATGATATGCCACTATAGTTTTCTTTCATCAATTAATGTTGCAAAATTTATATCCATGGCTTAATTTGTGTTTTGTAGCACAAATTCTTGTAATGTTTTCTATGCAGTTCTTTCATCATCCAATTTTTTTCTTTTTCTGGCACAAGGAAACTCAAGGAGCAGTTACTATTTTTTTCCCCTGATGAAAACAAGAAGCACTCATATGTGCCACACTTCAAAATATAGAAGATTTAAACATTCATTAAGCTTTCAGTCTGTCCACTTCCACATTTAGCTGGTTCCTTTCTGCTGATGTCACTTAATTATGAATGCTGAAGCTTTTAACTGCTGAGAATATAATATGTTTGGTTATGAATGATTAAGTGTGCATAAAGTTGTTACTGGCACATTAATCGTCTGGTATAGAAAGAGGCATGACACTGGTTAAAAATTCACTGGTTCTTGCCCATGAGAAGCATAAAGTTTTAGCAAATGCTCAGACTGCCCACCTCAGATGATAGGCCAACCAAGTGATGTTTGATTTCCATCACACCCCACCCACTCTTTCCTTTCTTAGTTAATAAAAAAGTTTGGACAGCATGGGCAGCTTGCCACAGCAATAACAAAAAGAGAAACAGATCGGTCCCACAATGGTAGGTACAGGCATGCTGGTTTGGATACCTGATATTGGAGCCTCTGCATTCTTCTGAATTAAGGTAACTAACTTGCTCAAAGTGTCTGTAATTTCATCACTGTGTGTCCTGAAAGAAAAGTCGTGTATCTAAACCTATTTGTATAACAATAATACCTAGAGACCCCAACTGAGATCAGGGCCTCATTGTGGTAGGTGCTGAAACTACACTTCTAAGTAAAGTAACAGTCCTTCCTCTAAAGAGATAATCTAAATAGGAAAGACAGACAAAAGGAAACCTCATTATCTCTATTTTACAGGTAGAGAAAAATAGAAATTAAGTGATTCCTCCAAAGTCACACAGCTAGTCTATCGCAGAGCTGGGGAACAAACACAGATGTCCTGGGTTCCTGTGCAATGACTTAATGACAAGCCATTATTTTTTGCCTAAATGGCCTTGTGTATGCACCAATACTGGATCCTCATTTACACCAGCTATTTTCATGTACAGTATATATGTTTTGTACATGCTTAAGTGTACATTTGTGTGCTTCTGACTTCGGAAATCTAACCCTGTATGTAGCAACACAAGCATCTTTCTTGGAGCAAGCTATTTACCCAGTTTACCAGCCAAACAAAAGGCACCAGAATAACGCTCATCTCATAAAAGCAGGGGCTGAAAAGAAATACAGAATTAAGTGTCTTCCCACCATGCCTTTGAAATGTGGAGGCCTTGAATTCTACAGTGTGGAAACAGAAAACAGAGAGCAGTAGTAATGAATGTGATGTTGGTAAGACATGGCCTGGTTAGCGGACCTAATGGATGCCTCCCAAGATATTTACAATAAGCCTATTTTGGGCACTGGGGGCGTGTGGCTTGTATGCTATAAACAGAGTAGCTCTATGTCAGGATCTTGCTGTTACCCTTTGTTTCGGGAAGGGTAATTGGTGTGATTCAGAAGTGACAGACTACTATCTTTATGAGCACTAGCTTTTTCCTTTAAATGTGTTATTAGTATATCACGCTTGAGTTGCTTTTTAGGTAAGCAGTAAAGGTTTCATGGGGCTATCAATTGCTAACTAATCTGAAATTAACTTCAGAATCACTTCAAGGTCTTAAGGGAAGTACTCACGTGAAACACAAAAACTAAGACAAACAAGAACCATAATCTCGTTTATCTTTGTCCAATTTGCTGAGAGACAGGGAGAGGGAGGGGGAGAGATATGGTTTATATACTGTATCTTAAGGTGCTTAATACAGCCCATGTTCATAATCCTGAAATGGGTGTGTGATGCTATTTGAAAAAACAGTTATTACTTTGCTCAGTTGGATAAAGACATTTTTTCTTGCAAGAAAATATGCTGAAGCATAACTGCAAAGCAATTTCAGCAGCTCCCATGTACTGTCCCAATCACCACCTCGCTTCAAATAAATTCTAATAAAGTTTACAACATGAAATAAATATGGTATCACTAATGATGTTTCTAGTTGAGGCTGCCCAGCAGAAACCATTTATTTTTTAACATTAGCATAAAAATAAAAGCCAACAGATTCCCTCCAACCCTCACCCCCTCGGGACTAGCCGTACCTTCTTTAAAGCAAACTTTCAGGATGATAAAGCAATGGCATGATGAATATTGGAAAAGGTCAATATTAATTAACTGCATTAATGCATTTTACAAAGAAACAGCTGGTAAAGGACACACTGATTTCATTCAAAATGACAGCAGCAAAAGATTCCCCCAACTAGCATCCTGTGAGAACCCATTTGAGGGAAGGCAAACAAATTTGTTTCTGGACTATTAGACTAAAGACTTTACAGACCTTTTCACAAAGACTGTAGACAGTTCAACACCTCATACATTTGCTTTTTTAAAAGGATCAGTTTGCTTAGGTCATCCATTCATTGAAAGTTATATTTGGAGAGAAAACCAACCTTATTATGTTAGGTCAAATGGTCGTGTAGAAAATTAAATGCTTGCACAAGTATTGGGATATTAACCCTCAGATTGGCTACATTTTAAATGGGGGTAGCTACACATTGTCTACCTAAATTCTATCTTCAGTTTCAACTGGATGTTATCCTTCTTCATAGCCTAGCCTGCGTTGTTGAATATTCTTTGCATTTCACCTCAAGAGGTGACTCGAGATCTGAGGTGGGTGAAGACATATATATGTGTGTGCACGCATCTATGGAAGGCCCCAGCTGCTTTTACTACTGTGTTGCCTCCTCCTCTCCACACAAATCATGTCCAAGCTCTCTTCCATGGAATCAATATGCCTGGAACCCCTTTTCTGACAACAGTCTCCATCCTCTGATCCTTTACATGTCTTCCCAAAACTAAATATTGCTCAAAGGGAAAAAGAGAAAATAGTTCCAAAGACTGAGGGGGGCGGGGGCGGGAGGAGAAAACTACCTTATAACTAGAAAAAAAATGATTATTATTCCCTTCATTTGTATCTGACTCTTGTGGTTTTCCATTTACCATCCCCAACCTCCCCAAATATCCCCATGGATTTTCAGCCATCTCTCTCTCCCTCCCTTGTCCTGACAATGCTAGATCCCAGTTACCCGTTTCCAAGCATGCGTCTTTTGTTGAAGCTCAGAAAGTGTTGCTATGCTGATAGACTTTGATTTCTGGGGGAGCAAGGAGGAAACCATCTGCCTTTTTCTTACCTGGGGTAGGGATTATAGAGTAACTCTTCTTTGCGTATATGACCATTGAAAATTTATCCATTTGAAAGTTGTAATTTATTTTACAGAAACCTGGTGGAAATAGTATGAGCTATAAGTAGTGCTATTTCTCCTTATTTTATAATATTTTACTATATTTTATATTATATTTTTAAAAATATATTTTTTATTTTTAACTCTTGTTCAGGAATGGTAAGGCAGAAGAGTTGTGGATGCTTCTGCAACAGGTATTCTGACTGGTAAAATTATTTTGAAGTGACCATACATTCTCAACAGTGTTGCTAACTCTCATGACTTTACCATGTGTCTTTTGTGATATTTGGTGTTCTTAAAGCCTCTGCTGCTGGATTCAGTAATTGTTGAGAATTACAGATTTCATTTTAAAAAAAAAAGTAGTCCTCCTGACTGAAAAGAGAAAAGAAAACCCACACCTTTAAAACATGTAATCTAAGGCCTCAAAAATAGAGGGAATTAAAAAAATTGATCATTAAAATACATCTTCTTTCAGTACTAATTTCATAATTTTTGAGCCTCACTTGGGACTTTTGAATGTTTGGTGTTGGCAATAGAGGTACTGTGAAGCTATGTGTTCTCTTAGTGGGTTTCTGAAGGGCTCTGAGACTTTGTGGATAAAAAGGGTTCTTTTATACAATAGGGTCCTGTACTGGGGATTGTGTGAAGGGACTCCATGACAAAAGGCTTTGAAAGGGTGTTCCACCTTTGTTCTACTGCTGGGGGTGGAAGAGCCCCACCCCATTCTGCTTTCTTAGAGCAACTATTGCTACCAGTAGACTGATAGACTCTACTGCCAGAAGGGACCATTTTAATCAACTAGTCTAAAAAAAAAAATCCAATCTTGATTTACAGACAATAAAGGGTCTTGAGCTCATTCATTTGGCCAATGTCCTTGATCATTTTCTGATAATTTGGATTCCCTGGAAGGGGTTTTCTCTGTTTTCACATTAATACAATAGTCTAGAGAAAAAGAAGGAAGAACAGAAATTAACTATTAGGAGAAAAGGAAAGGAGCTACTCAAGAACAGGGTATTATGTGATTCCTAAAAACCTTCTGTATTGGTCCTGAGAAGTAGAACTGAAATATAGGAGAAGGAAAAGGTGCCATTGTAACATCCAAGGAAACTGCTAAGTGATTCTGAGCATGAGTTGAGTTGGATACCTAGAGTGTAAATGGCACAATGGGTTAGGGAAAGGGACCATAGTTCTATGGATAGACCATCTTATGGATGCGTTTCCTCCCATTTACATAGACGACCATCTCCTCCCATTTGAGGTTCCAGACTGCCTCCCCTTCCACTTGCAATCATGTGAGGTCTATGGCAATTACAGAAAATTAAATATAAGCATTAGGAAGATATTTTGATATTTTTCCCTGTTAAGTTGGTGGCTCCAATTCCCAATGTGTGGTTCCCCTTTGCTCTCCACCTCGTACACATAGCCTCTAGTGGAGACACCTAGGCTGTGTCTTTTACTTTGTGTGCTGCTCTGACATGCAATGTAGAGCCTGGGCTTCTGTACAAGCAGCTGGACTTAAGGAAGTGCAGACAGAGCTAGGTGCTCTGCGGGCTTCCGCTTGATCATGCTTTGAGAACCCCGGGGTTAGGACACTAACTCTACTGCCAGATACCTTGTTTTAAATTATAAGACGTTAAAATGAATTAGATGGTGTCCCGCTAGCCCCAGTACGATAGATCATAAAAACCCCAGCCTGCAAATGGTTTTGGTTCAAAGAAGGTCAGGACGGTAGTAGCAGGAGTGTTGGCAATTTTGTATAGTCCAATTCAAGATAGTACTATTTATTAATCTCTCAAATCTATAAGTATTAAACTCAATCACAACTTTAAAAATAATCTAGAAAATATGACAGTTCCTCAGAATACAACGTTGAGCATCTGAGCCTTGTTTTTTATTGTGACGCTAACAGAAACTACAGGAACTGGAGGGGAGTCAAAATTCTTTTGTTTGTTTTCAGCTATATAGTTTGTGGCAAATTGCCGGCACTACTATGATGGGTCCCGCACTTTCTCTTCTTGTGGGGGGTTTTCAGGGTGCCATTTCTTGCCCCTGAACTGGGGTAACAGCTATCCTACTAGTATCCCAGGGAAGGGGAGTGGAGAGGGAGGGACCCGGGCCCGCCCTCTACTCCGGGTCCCAGCCCAGGGGTCCTATGATAGCAAGTGAACCACTTGTACCAGTGATTCTTTCCCCTGGGCTACTTCCCTCTCTTGACCTTCAGCTTGTGGGGCTTCCTGCCTTCCCTCTGCACAAGCCAGGTGTCCCTTTACCTAGGATCTTGGTCTTCTTAGCCCGCCACAGCACTTCTGAAAACTCTCCTCCGCTTTCCTCCGAACTGCTCTTTGTTCCACCGCCAATCCACTCTGCTTCACTCCTCCAGACTGCTCTCTGCTCCACCACCAAACCACTCTGATTCAACTCCTCCAAACTGCTCTCTGCTCCACCACCAAACCACTCTGATTCAACTCCTCCAGACTGCTCTCTGCTCCACCACCTAACCACTCTGATTCACTCCTCCAAACTGCTCCAACTCCTCCTCACTCTGCTCCAACTCCTCCTCTGGCTGATTGAAGAAGGGGGATTTTATCAGGTGACTGGCTTCAGGTGCTCTAATTGGTTTCAGGTGCTTTTAATTAATCTACAGGGAATAAGGCTTCTCCTCATCCTAGATCACTCTCCTGCTGCCTTCTGGCCATGCTGTATCACAAGTTCTACAGAGGAGGTTTCGGTATGAATCATCAAGGTACAATATAAATTGTTAAAATATTCACCTTATTATAGAGATTTATTAGTAGGGTAACCAGACAGTAAGTGTGAAAAATCAGGAAAGGGTGGGGGGGATAATAGGCGTCTATATAAGACAAAGCCCAAAATATCAGGACTGTCTCTATAAAATTGGGACATCTGGTCACCCTATTTATTAGTAATGTTTCAGGTTCAGGTCATTCTTCAATCCCAACTCCTATTTTCAGTCCCTTATAGATTTCTCATTAAAATTACTTCATGTTTCCACCAATATAAATTGTATCTTTTATAGTGAGTTTAATGTTTTCAGTATGTTACAGGTCTGCTAAGGATATTTTGTAATCTGAAGCCAACTAATGATCCTATCTGCATTTCCATAGCAATACATTTTTAAGCAAGCAATCAACACACTAATCAAAGTTTATGCAAACCTCCTAAAACCCTCTCTTTTGGCTTGCATATAACCCACGGAACCTTTAAAATCTATTGAATGCAAATTCAAGTAAACACGGAAAAAGAAAACAAGAATGACAGCAAGGTTATATTTTAAGTTACCTTGGATGACAAACAGAAAGAAGTGTATTGTTTTATTGTATTTGATTTCAAGCAGTGATGCATTCAAGTGGGTAAGAGTTTTATTACCAAAAATAAAAGAGAAACAACACTTTACAGTACCTAACAAAGTGCGCTACGTTGAATTCCTCTACAAATTGTCCTCACATCCTGAGAAAATCCAAGGCTCAAGGACTTGGGAGTGAAATCCTAGCTTCACCGAAGTCAATGGGAGCTTTGCCAATGACCACAGCAGGGCCAGAATTTTACCCTTATTTTCTAGCACTTAGCCATATAGTTCTGTTCTCGGTCTGAATGAGTGTAACGTTATATGTGAGTGACTAGTGAACACGTGATTAAGCAATCCACAAGCTGAAATTTCTTCAGTGTGGCATCTGTATATTTTTGATTGAGGATACAACACATTTGTAAATATGAAATCTGATTTGTGAACAAATTGGCAAACAGAAAAATGAAAAAAGTTTGATAAATATTATGAATAGCCATTTCAAAGTAAATGTTTCTTATAAATAAAGTAAATTTCTGTTATAAGACCTTATAGAAATATTTTGCTATCCTCCCTAATTCTGAGGTGATGGCATTTCTGTGCATGTATCAGAGTATAGGTAGCAATAATCTGCACAAGCAGTAGTCTAGAAAGATGTTGCAGATGGGGAAGTTAAAAGTTTTGAAAGACAATAGTCATTATGACTATAGCTACCTGATTTTGTTTTAGAAGCCATCAAATTGACTCTAATTAGTATTTCAAATTAAAATCTTGTGAATGATCACTGGAGCTGGAAGAAATTCTTCAGTAGAAGCCTTTTTTTTGCCAAAAAATATAGATTGAGGTGAAATGAAACATTTCACAAATGTGTCTATTGAAATGAATAAAAGAAAAATAATTATTGGAAATGCTGAAATGGTTCATTGTGATAATGTTGAAATGAAACTTTTCAGTTTTTCAGCCTAGATGCACAAGAGGACTTAAACACCATTTGCAGAACTGAGGGGGTGATTGTGTCCCATCATGTACCCAATAATTTAGTGGTTACCCCATTCTCCTGGTGTATAGAAGGACCAGGTTTGAATCCTGAATCTGGAAGGGACTTGAAGTAAGTTCTCCCCCACTTCCACGTGAGGGCCCTAATCACAGGGCTGTTGGCTGTTCTGGAGTGTGTTTCTCTCATTTTCTCCTGGTGAAGCTCTTCCACTTTGTGTAAAGTACTTCAACGTGCATTGAGGTGGAGGGGGAAGAGAGAGAGTGAGTGTGAGTGTAAAAGTGAAGGATGATAGCCCAGTGGTTAGGACACCCACCTGGAGTGAGGGAGGGGAGAACAGCTGAATTCAAGTCCAACCATTAAAGCAGGGATTCAAACCTGGTCTCCTGCATCCCAGGCAAGTCCTCTAACCATTGGCATTCTCAGTATAAGAGGCCTGCTGCCACCACTACTGTTTTGTATATCTAGCCATTTATTTCCTTTTTCTTTTTTTAAATGTTAAATAAAAGCAAAGTTTAAAATGTCCCCAAATCAAATGTTTCATTTTGGGTTGACTGGCCAAAAAATTCTGACAGTGTTTGGTTTTAGTTTGACCTGGACTGAGATTTTTCTCTTCTATTTTTTGGAACTGCCAGAGAAACAAAAACATCTGTTATTTGCGCGGCTTTAGTGATCGCTTTAACATACCTGCTAGATGTTTGTTGGAAAATACCTGTGGTGTAAACAGCTGCCATTAAAATTTTTACATGGTATTTTGTTAAATATGCCTCCAATTGAAATGGGGAGTTGCAAATTGTGCCTACTACATCAGAAAGTGCCCAGTGTATTGTACAGTGCTTGGGATGAGAGAGGGCCAGCAGCATTTCCACTGCTGACAAAAAGAGGACAGGTCTCATTCTACAAAGCCCCACCATTGGGGCTGCAGTAATCAGGTGCAGAGCCCATACATCCCATTTTATGAACTGCACTGGACAACTATTGGTGTTATCTATGGGTGAATTTTTCCCTTGGCATATTGGACCTTTTTCTGTGTGGTTAAATAGAAATAGTCTGGAGTGTTCTGTCAGACAACTGAGTTTGGTCCCTATAACTTCAATGAATACAAAAATAGAATAGAAGCAATTATCCTTTAGCCACACCACGAGTGGTGATTTCATCAGATCTCATAAAGGAGTCAATGGAATACACATTTTTGTGCACCAGAAATTACACCTCCTGCAGAACCCCCTTCTGTAACTCTGAATACACTTCTCCCTTGCTATTTATATTAATTATTCTATCAACTCTTCTCTCCTTAGATGGCTGTCACCCAAGAGTTGTCCAAACCTAACTTTACCGTATTGAGCTTCTGAGATCTGACAAATCACAACCCAAAGTGTGTGGCCAAAGGGTAGGTTTATGGATTTTTAAGGCTATAAAGGACCGTTGGAATGTCTCATTTTGGACTCACAGAAATGAAAGAAAACAAGTCTACTTTTCCTCACAAAAAACTGCACTTTTCATTTAAACCTCTGTGACACTGAGCTAGAAAGAATTAAGCAGATAGCAGGCTACATGACCCAAATTCAACCTTTAAAAACTTGTTTTAAAAGTATATAACTGGTAATTAGGGCTATTCCTTATAATTTGCTAACATAGCCATGGTAGATTGACCAGAGCTTTGAAATGCAAACCTGTATTGTTCGAAAATTAGAGGTGATACTAATTGTATGTGTTTACTTGTATCTTGTGAGATGTTAACCATGTAAACACAGGATTCCTGTCTGTTACTATATTCTATTGATTCAGAGATCAAAAAGGGATATTAACATTTAGATGGAACTTGGGTGTAATAATATCATTGTCTATATTTCTCTGAAGTTTGTAGTAAACCAGGGGTCAGCAACCTTTCAGAAGTGGTGTGCCAAGACTTCATTTATTCACTCTAATTTAAGGTTTCGCGTCCCAGTAATACATTTTAACATTTTTAGAAGGTCTCTTTCTATAAGTCTATAATATATAACTAAACTATTGTTGTATGTAAAGTAAATAAGGTTTTTAAAATGTTTAAGAAGCTTCATTTAAAATTAAATTAAAATGCAGCGCTCCCCAGACTGGTGGCCAAGACCCAGGCAGTGTGAATGCCACTGAAAATCAGCCCGTGTGCCGCCTTTGGCATGCGTGCCATAGGTTGCCTACCCCTGTAGTAAACTGTCTGTGAACTGCTTAATGGATAATCACCTTATGCTGATGAATGCAACTTGTTACTTGTGTGTATATAGGAAACAAGAGATTATACTTCAAATCCACAATGCTTCACCCAAGGACTGCATGCTGCCAGAGAACTATATAAAGAACTCTTGGGCTCTGACCCAGATATCTCAGATCTGCTTAAGCTTCATCTGGGGAAGTTTGGTTCACAAGACTGAGATCACCAGCTCCAGTCTGGATAATCCTGATATTGGACATTACTTAACCTATGGAATTAATTCTGAAAGAACTTTTTGCAACTCTGAAACTCACATCTCTACTATGAAACTGACCTAAGAACTTTATTCATATCTGTATGTATAATGATCCTTTAACCTATACTCTCTCCAGTAGCGTAGCCAGGGGGGGAGCAGGGGGAGCGACCACTCCCCCACTGAGCAGAAGCGGTGCCTTTTTCGTGCTCCGACGCCTTTTGCTCCTACGCTGCAGCCAGAGCGGAGCAATTTGTTTTGCTCCCAGCGCCTTTTTTTGCTCCTGACACCTTTTGTTCCCATGCTGCAGCCAGAGCGGAGCTTTTTTTTTTTTTGCTCTCGGTGCCTTTTTTTGCTCCCAACGCTTTTTGCTCTTGGTGCCTTTTTTTAGCTCCGCTCCCACTGTGCTCTAAACTTGGCTACGCCACTGACTCTCTCTCTCTTTTGTTTTTTAATACATTTTAGTTTAATAAATACAAATTTGCTGTAAGCATGTATTTGGGTAAGATCTGAAATATTCATTGACCTGGTGGGTAATGTGTCCGATACTTTGGGATTGGTAGAACTTTTTATATGATGGACATGATTTTCAGTAATCCTCATCATATTTGACTTGGCTGTCTGGGTTGGAGCCTAAGGCTGGAGTGTTTTAAGGAAACTGTGTTTTTGGCTTCTGGATATCCAGTAAGGTATTGTAGAAGCTGTTTTGTTGCTGGCTTAGTGAATCTAATTATTAGAATAACTACCAGTTTGGGGGATTGTCTGCCCCATTCTTTGCAGTTTGCCCTGAGTGCGCAATCTCAGTGTGCCCCCCTAGGACACCAGTCACAACTTCCACCACAAAATATATCTAATTTTTACATGAATAAACCATAAATTTTATAAGGTTGTTTTGTTTATGCCCTTTGAGTTTTCTTTACAGTCTTTGGTTTTGCTTCATACATTGTTTTAATACGAAGACTTCACATTTGGGTTTTGGCTGAATTTTTTCCCTTAACAATCCTGCATTTCACTGTTGACAGAGATATTTTTGAAATGCCCTGCTGCTTGCCCAAAACATCACAGAGAGATGGATCAGGAGGAGAACATGTGAAATGAAAGTTTTGTAAACAAATGTAAAAAAAGTTAAACGGTTGGTTTTAAGATAATTTTTAACAGTTATTCCTATGATAACTGAAAATGTCAATGTTGTGCATGCAGACTTAATTGATGGGGGCAGGGTACACACAAATTTGATTGATTGGTGATAAATTCACTAAAACCCAGTAGAGGCAGGCTGCATGCACACAAGCTTGATAGATAGGGAATGTGGGTGCACCTAATCCTAGTTGACCTATGGAGGGGGTGTGTATGCACACAAGCCTGACTGGTTGATGGAGGAGCCCTGGTTGATTGGGAGGGGGGCTGGAGGACATCAGAACCAGGTACATGCATGCTTCATTGACAGAGGCTAGGTGCACATTAAAAAACTGTAGATCCCTTACGGGGAAGACTGTGTCAGATTTTAGCTTATAATAGTGAAAGGCTGCCGACATAGGGGTTCATGTGAAGGCTACTTATGAATAAGATGGAGTTAAGTGGAGGAGCAGAGAAAATGTATTATTAGATGGCTGTACTTTTCATTTCCTTCCTTCCTTGTTTGTTTCTGTGGTTTTGTGTCAAGTATGTGTTTAGGAACCTTAACTTCTTCACAATGAAATTTATATATATAGTGTGTGTGTATGTTGAATCTTGAAACTATAGAAAGAAGTTTTGTAGGAGATGTATCTATGTGAACATGTGCATGTATACACTAAGCAAATTTAACAATTCATTTGCAAAGTTTTGCAGTTAAGTCTAAGATTTTAAAGATGATATTGAGAGTTAAAGGTCAAACGGCAAACAATTTTTCTTCTTGGGCTAATGAATTCCAATAAAGTATTTCATTACGTGATTAGACAAAACTAATACATGACTCATAGTAAGAAAGAATCTGTAAAAATAACATATACTAATCGAAAAAAAATTGCCCGTTGTTTTCCAAAATCAGGCATGGATACATAACACACATTTACAATGTTACTTTCTTGAAATGCAGTACACTGTACTGATCTTAGTGGAGTTGCGCCAGGGATTTGTGTCAATCTGTTAAATTTGTTGTTTAACTTGAGAAGCTAAAGATTTTGCGTTAACATTTATTTCAAGGGTGTGAAAGAGGGGAGAGGATGGATAGAACTAGGGTTCTCAGGAGGAAGGATGCTGGCCTTAGATCCCACCAAAAAAAGACTAGGAACAGTATTAGTCCTAAATGCCAAATTACAGATGTAATTGGCTTTAGGTTTTTTGCACAAAAAATTGATAGAAATACTCAAGGAAGCATGATGCAATAAAATATCCATTTGTTAGTTAATGGCACCATCCAATAGGGTAAGGCATGACAAAATAAGAAGTGTTGATGTCAAAAATTCTGATTCTCATATTAACCAAAATAACCTGCTTCTAGTAGAATTGTAGCATCTGAACCATAAAGCCATATGAAATTGATGTTTTTCTTCTTAGAGATACTATATAATATTACTCTAGAATTCTATAGTACATCAAAATAAATAAATAAAAAACTTCAGGTATATTTACTTGCAAGAAAATTTCAATTTAGAAAACTCAAGCAATCCTGATGTTCATATACAAAAAACATGAACTACCCACTAGTTGAAGAGAAACGGAAGTTGAAATTACTTACATTCATGTAACTATCAACATAATTATATTAAATTTACTAATATCTAAATATCTGGGGCTGAAGTGAAGAAATTATAGCATAAAATTAGCCTAACAATATGTACTGTAGATTTCAAGTATCAGAGGGGAAGTTGTGTTAGTCTGTATCCACAAAAATAACGAGGAGTCCAGAGGCACCTTAAAGACTAACAGATTTATTTGGGCATAAGCTTTTGTGGGTAAAAAACATACTTCTTCAGATGCATGGAGTGAAAATTACATATGTAGGCATACATATATATTGGCACACATAGATTTCAGTGCATCTCTGCATGTCTTAACGTATTTCATAGGACTGGAAGGGACCTTGAGAGATCATCTAATCAAGTCTCCTGCACCCATGGCAGGACTAAATATTATCTAGACCATCCCTGACAGGTGTTTGTCTAAACTGCTCTTAAAAATCTCCAATGATGGAGATTCTACAACCTCTCTAGGCAATTTATTCCAGTGCTTAACCATGCTGACAGTTAGTACGTTTTTCATAATGTCCAACCTAAACCTCTCTTGCTGCAATTTAAGCCGTTTCTTGTCCTATCCTCAGAGGTTTAAGAAGAATAATTTGTATGCGTCCTCCTTGTAACAACCTTTTATGTATTTGAAAACTGCTATGTCCCCTCTCGGTCTTCTCTTTTCCAGACTAAACAATTTTTTTTCAATCTTCCCTGTTAGGTCATGTTTTCTAGATCTTTAATCATTTTTGTTGCTCTTCTCTGGATTTTCTGCAATTTGTCCACATCTTTCCTGAAATGTGGCACCCAGAACTGGACACAATATTCCAGTTGAGGCCTAATCAGTGCGGTGTAGAGCGGAAGAATTACTTCTTGCATCTTGCTTACAACATTCCTGCTAATATAGCCCAGAATTATGTTTGCTTTTTTTTGCAACAGTGTTACACCATTGACTCATATTTAGCTTCTGGTCCACTATGACCCCCCAGATCCCTTTCTGCAGTACTCCTTCCTAGGCAGTCATTTCCCATTTTGTATGTGTGCAACTGATTGTTCCTTCCTAAGTGGAGTACTTTGCATTTGTCCTTATGAATTTCATCCTATTTACTTCAGACCATTTCTCCAGTTTGACATTGCTGCTCTTTCATTCAGTCTACTACCTTTGAATGGGAGGCGGTGGTGGGGCAGGAGGAAATACATCCAAAAACAGTTATAAAATTTGACTAGGTTTGTAGCCAGGAGGCATCAGGAACAGAGATGCATATGACATAGTTCCATATTTTGACTTCAGGGAGCGGCTGTCTATGCTCAGAGGTTCTGCTAACATTTTAATAATTCATCTTAAAGGGAAAAATGTTGCTTTGACAGTTAATCACATCATTAAATTGCACATATCTCTTTAGCACTGTTAATCCATTGTAAAAGTAAACCGCTGATTTTTATCCGAGACCTGAAATTGAGGCTTATGTGTTGCTCTGGAACAGCTGACAATAGCACAAAAATTTAAGGGAGAGGAGGGGAGTCCATTTCTTACACTGCTTTAGGTATCTGATATCAGCTTTTACAGGGACTTAAACATGGGTTCCAAAAGGTACATAAGAAATTAAACAGGTTTATGCATAATCTGGGGATATCCCTGTTCTGAGGGCCTGTTCTTGTGTTCCGGTCAGAAAAAGTGTTCACCCACTACTAGGGGTGGGTGTAAGGGGTGGGTATAATTGGCAGGCATGGGAGTGGTGGGGATACACACATCACCCCCAGTGGTCTCCCACTCCTCTTTACATTCCTTCATGGCGCATGAGTACAAGACTTAATGGATCATAATCTCTGGTCTGCAGTGTCCCTATGACCTATGGTAGTTAGAACAGACTTGCTAAGTTTTCCAACAAGTGTCTTTTACATTAGACAAAGATGGACTGAGCTGAAAAATTCAAGTCTGTTTCTAAATGTCAAATACCAATAGTCCAGGGGTGCCAAAATCCAAAGTTTTGGTTCACCCAGTTAAATAGTGATAAAATTTTGATCCAGAACCAGATTCTGAACCCTCTGATCCCTGACGCCATATTTGTGAGCCTAAATCTGTAAGTTGGACTCTTTCCTGCATTTGCTTTAACTGTACAACTAGTGTCCGTTAGTCCAGTGATTGTCAACCAGGGGTTGTCTTCCAGTGGGTACATCACAGCTAGATATTTGCCTAGTTTTACAACAGTAACCATAAAAAGCACTAGTTAAGTCAGTACAAACTAAAATTTCACATAGACAATGACTTGTTTATACTGCTCTATGTACTATACACTGAAATGTAAGTACAGTATTGTATTACAATTGATTTATTCTATAATTATATGGTAAAAATGAGAAAGTAAGCAGTTTTTCAGTAATAGTGTGCTGTGCACATTTGTATGCCTAATTTCATAAGCAAGTAGTTTTTAAGAGAGGTGAAACTTGGGGTACCCAAGACAAATGAGACTCCTGAAAGGGGTACAGTAGTCTAGAAAGCTAGAGAGCCAATGCTCTTGTCAATTAATTTTAGCCATATTATCAGCTGGAATCAAGTTTTGTGATAAACTATGTACAATATATGTAGGATCAATAAACTTTTGTGGTGCAATTGTAGTCAATTTGTATGGGAGAAACTAAAATGGTAACTAAATTAAATACAGAGCAAATAACTTTGCTCTTGACAGGAAAACAAAGGGCCAGGTTTCTTCTATTAAGGTTACTGAACTATACTCTGCAGGTAATATGTTGTTCATTACATAATTTTAAGGAGAGGCGAATTTATCAGAATGTGACCTTTGCATATGATTTTTCCTTTTTACTTCTGCATTGAAAGCATCATGTAAAGAAAAGATGATACACAATTAAAATGAAGAAACAAAGCAAACAAGGAGCAGAGCAAGCAGCATTTTTATGATAACAATTCACTGGTTATTTTAAATGAAAGCACTGAAATGGATGGGTGCTAGGAAGCATTCTAATGAATACAAGGAGTTTTGGCTAGGATTTCAGCAGCTCTGTAACAATAATTGCATTGATGTATTCGGTCATAAAAGCATCACTTTGACTATCAATATTCTTAATACCATGGAGAATTCTTGCCACATAGAATTGCTACAAAGCTAAGGCAGCGATATGTTCTTTGAGAATACTTTTAAAATATTTTATGAGCAAGAAGCGAGTTACACAGGTTATCCCAAACTAATGCCAAATGAAATGTGTATATCATGACATACCATCATATATTTTGCTTATGCCACTTCTTAGAGAAGTTATTTATTAAAATAGCATTTTTTAATTTCTACAAATTTTGTATCCCTCTGTCCATAAAGCCACATTGCTTATTTACAGTAGAGACAAACTCCCAAGTCCCTATATTCAAAATAAAGTTTTAAAATAAAACCCTAATGATTTTAAATCGTTTTCCTATACGTCAGAGTGTGATGATTTTGAAAGGTCAGGGAGCGTATCTGATATCTATCTGTTTTATACTGGGATTGTAAGCTCTTAGCGGCAGGGACTGTCTTTTTGTATGGTACCTAGCACAAAAGAGTTCCAGTCATAGTTCAGGACGCTGAAGTGCTATGATAATGACAATAAAATATCATGACCTGACGGGCTAAAAATATATGCTTTGTGTTTTTTAGAAATGGGGAATCCCAGGGTTGAATTTTGGCCTCACTGAAGTCAGTGGGAGTTTTGCTATTGATTCTAATGGAGCCAGACTTTCACCTCCCACCCCCAAGGTATGCAGAGATAAGGCAGATATTTTTAGTTCTGGGCTTAAAATACATCAATCAAGGTCTAAATATTTTAAGGAGAAACTTCATGATAGACAGGAAAGGAAACATTTTTGTGATGTATTCCTTAACCAAAAAAAAAAAAAAAAAGTGTCTTTTTTTAAAGCTGCTGAGTTATTCAGAATAAATTTCACCCTGGCAAAGAAAGATTAGTAAAAAAGACAAAGTAACTGGACAATTTGCAAAATAAATGCAATTAACTATTTGGTTGTAAAAATAAATTGTCAGATGGATAGCATGACAGAGTAAGTGTTGATTAACTAAATATTGAGTATAAAGATTTCACTGACCTTCGTTGTGGGATAACCTACATAACCTCCTTATGATTTATAATTTGTTAAAAACATTTGTGGATAAGACACGTCCCAGCCTATCTTTTAAGGATAATCTATGGCAAGAATTCATCGCAGTACTAGAAATATTCATAGATAAATGGTTCATTTATTTCCAAATACATTATTATTATTAATCATACCTAGCTCTTGTATAGCACTTTGCATCAGTAGATTTCAAAGTGCTTTACAAAGGAAATCATAATCTTCATTTTGCAGATGGGAGAAAACAGGTACAGAGGGGAAGTAATTTGCCCACAGTCACCCCAGCAGGCAAGGAGCACAGCTGGAAATGGAAATCAAGCCTTCTGGGTCTAAAGTCCAGTGGTCTATGCACTAGGCAACACTGCTTCCTATTATACTTGATATCAGTGCATGTGTTGTAGGAATATCCACGTGATAAATATATCATGCGCCTAAGGATGCCTCACTTAAACTCTGCCAAAATTTTATTTTCTGCCTGAATCACTTCTAAAATCCAAATCTCTCAGCAGCATCCAGAGCTAATATTTAAAAGCAAAACAAAAATATTCCAGAGAAATAATTCCTGCTTTCCCTGAAATATCATAGAATATCAGGGTTGGAAGGGGCCTTAGGAGGTCATCTAGTCCAACCCCCTGCTCAGAGCAGGACCAATCCCCAATTTTTGCCCCAGATCCCTAAGTGGCCCCCTCAAGAATTGAACTCACAACCCTGGGTTTAGCAGGCCAATGCTCAAACCATTGAGCTATCCCTCCCCCCTATGGAACTTTCCCCACATAAAAATGACACTGGTGTGAGATACAAGAAGGGTAACAATTAGTCCTTTACAAATAAGTTTAGAGTCAACCTTCTTGCTACACAGTAGGTGCTTAAAACCACTGTGATGGCCATGGTATAAAGAGCTAGGTGTATAACATTTAGGAATATTATTAGTTTAACACCACTGAGAAGGGCAAATTCCCAGTGGGATAATTGATTTTTTCTAGCTTTGATAAATCCATTGATGGCCGAGATTAAAAAACTATTTTGTAAGTTTAAATAATGCATTTTAGAAATATATAATGTGTCACTCTCCTTCAGAGATCTGTACAACTGGATTCATACTGAAATAGTTGGCTTTACAAGTGAATGGATATGAAAAAATATGTAAATTAGTTTTCTGTAAAATATGGGGCATA
This sequence comes from Macrochelys suwanniensis, assembly GCA_033296515.1. Taxonomy (NCBI): domain Eukaryota; kingdom Metazoa; phylum Chordata; order Testudines; family Chelydridae; genus Macrochelys; species Macrochelys suwanniensis. Next base: position 92,957,036 of record CM065775.1, on the reverse strand, counting down.
TGCCACTAAGATAGGGTGGTGTGGTTTAAGTTTTATTGCCACAGTTATGTGCATAACTCACTCATGACTTCATAAAACTTTACCACACTACTAGATTTCTGCACACACAGAATATGTATGTGAAAAAAATACACTTGTGGTATACACTGAGAATGATTGTGGAAAATGAAATCTTTGCATCTCTCTGAGCTCTATATATTGTATATATACTCTTTTTGTATCTTTAAAAATGCACTGTTAACTTTGCTTCGGACCTCTGACAAGATGCTCTTTAAGAAACCTAAATTAGACTTATGCGCTAAGACATTCCCTCAAAACATAAAATCAGTGAAAAAATTGTAAGCTAGCATATGTAGGGCTATTCTAAAAAAAACAACCTGCTTTGAATAACTACTGTCCACAGAAAGCACTGTGTCCTTTCATAGCATTGCAAAGGGAACTCGATAGATTTTAAGCATTATTCAATTTTCCACTTCTAAATTGTAAAGTATACAGTAGCAGTATAAAAGATCCTAAGCCAGAAGGCAATAGGTTGATGGCAAAAGTTGTTTGATGAAGTAACTTAAAAATAAGAGCAAATCTAGGTCGAAAACAGATGACTGCTATTGGAGAGAACAATACCACCAGTTTTGGTAGAACTTATTTATACAAAAGCTCATCAGAGCATGAAACAAACTGCTACTATAAATTGTAAAAGAAAGGCACAAAATATGTACCATTTAATAATAGCTATGGTGAAAATGCGGTGATGGGTCCACGAAACAGGTGACAGGCTGAATTTTGCTTAATCTTCCTTTTAACACCACATACCCTGAAAAGTTAAAATCAATGGCCTTCCTACACTATTGTCTGAATTCAGACTATAATAGCATATTACATAATATTAGTATTAACTCCTACTGCTTTACAGTCCACCTCTCTATAAATATAACCCAAGACTTTTACAGCAGAGAACCAGTGTATAGGTGATGTCAATGGCTTATTCACAATGCCCCCCATGCTATTCCCTTGGTATGTATTTTATTCACTTCCTCCTTTTTGGGCAGTAATCTCTAATACTCTTGGTCTCTGATCTCATTATGTTGTAGTTTCTAGAACTAAACAAAATAAGCTACTTCTCGGTAACTACACCACATTTATTCAAATTTATTTTGGATTTGTTTAGTATTTTCCTCTGATTTTTGCTATAAATCCTTCCTAACATTTTGTGTTCTTACCAGTTTCAGCCACTGTTCTTTAAGATGACTTATTTGGATAATATACAATTTACTGTATTTACTATAAAAGTAATAATCCACAATGACAGTGTCACTCGGCTCCAGTGCTGTTGAAAAGATCACTACAGAAAAGTCCATGTTAAGCTAATAAAATATGTTTTAAAAAGTTCAGTGAAAACAGTTTGTGCAGTAAATATACTGTTTCTAAGCACTAGGAATATTCTTGTTTTCAGGGGCTGTTCCCAGTTCCTGTCATTTTTAACAAAAAAACCACACTTTTTGGTGGTCTTAGTTTTGCAATCTCTGCAGACTGGCTACCTGAAGAAGCCGTCCACCAACAGAGCCACTGAAATGGACAGCAGGCTGGCTGATTGTATAAGCATGTCAAACATAGCCACTCATTAATGCTGTTCTGCAGATAAGGGGTTTCTATGGCCTTTTCTAATGAAGAAGTTTCAGTAATGCACTTTTGGATATCTTATACTTTTAAAAAGATAGCCTAGATTCTTTGTTTGCATCCCTCTTATGCAGGACTCAGCAGAGCCAAGAGGTACAGGAGAAGGGGGAACAGCTACCTGGCCCCAGGCAGGCTGGAGACTGTTCTAATCTGCACCAGACGGTTATGGTCCCTTGGGGAATATGATTAAACTGGAAATTGCTGCAGTACTTGGTACTCTGGCTCAGTAGCGTAGCCGGGGGGGAGCAGGGGGAGCGGCCACTCCCCCTTGAGCAGAAGCAGCAGAAGCGGCGCCTTTTTTTAGCAGCACTAAAAAAAGGCGCCACTTCTTTTTAAGCGCCGCTTCTTGTACTCACCCAGTGGCGCTCCGGGTCTTCGGCGGCATTTTGGCGCGGGTACCACCAAAGACCCGGAATGAGCCGCCAAAGTGCCGCCGAAGACCCGGAGCGCCGCCGGGTGAGTACAGGGGGAGGCGCCTTTTATAGTGTCACTCCCCCTGCGCTCCGGACCTGGCTGCGCTACTGCTCTGGTTCATCCCTCTGCCCTTTCTGCCCTGCCACACTCTGTGCACCAGGAACCTCAGGGAAGGTGGTGTAGAGCCAATGGAATCAGCTCCTGAGGGTGCTGAGGATTCCCCCATGATGGGGATTCCCAGCTAAAGGTTTACTTGACCGCTATACTTACCTACATGCTTCCAGCTTCCATCCTGGACACACCACACGATCCATTGTTTACAGCCAAGCTCTAAGATACAACCGCATTTGCTCCAATCCCTCAGACAGAGACAAACACCTACAAGATCTCTATCAAGCATTCTTACAACTACAATACCCACCTGCTGAAGTGAAAAAACAGATTGACAGGGCCAAAAGAGTACCCAGGAGTCACCTACTACAAGACAGGCCCAAAAAAGAAAATAACAGAACACCACTAGCCGTCACCTTTAGCCCCCAACTAAAACCTCTCCAGCGCATCATCAAAGATCTACAACCTATCCTAAAAGATGATCCCTCACTCTCACAGATCTTGGAGGACAGACCAATCCTTGCTTACAGACAGCCCCCCAACCTGAAGCAAATACTCACCAGCAACCACACACCATACAACAAAAACACCAACCCAGGAACCTATCCTTGCAACAAAGCCCGATGCCAACTCTGTCAACATATCGATTCAAGTGATACCATCACAGGGCCTAATCACATCCGCCACGCCATCAGGGGCTCATTCACCTGCACGTCTACCAATGTGATATATGCCATCATGTGCCAGCAATGCCCCTCTGCCATGTACATTGGCCAAACCGGACAGTCTCTACGCAAAAGAATAAATGGACATAAATCTGACATCAGAAACATAACATTCAAAAACCAGTAGGAGAACACTTCAACCTCCCTAATCACTCAGTGACAGACTTGAGGGTAGCAGTGTTGCGACAGATTAACTCCAAAAGCAGACTTCAAAGAGAAACTGTTGAACTCGAATTGATATGCAAACTAGATTGCATTACCTCAGGATTAAATAAGGACCTCGAATGGCTCGGCCATTACGTTAATTGAATCTATTTCCCTTAAGTTAACGATCCTCATTCACACCTGTGTGACCATCTTGTTTATCACTTCAAAGGTTTTTCTTCCCCTGCTGTTATGGTTCCTCTCAACTAATTCGCCTCTTAAGGTTGGTCTATGCACCTCGACCTTATCATGTTTCTCTGACTGTATAAATATCTGTCTACTGTATGTTTCATTCCATGCATCCGATGAAGTGGGTAATAACCCACGAAAGCTTATGCTGAAATAAATTTGTTAGTCTCTAAGGTGCTACAAGTTTTTCTTTCTTATTTTCGTTTTGCTGACACAGACTAACACGGCTACTACACTGAAACCATTCACATGACAGTTTCTCAAATCTTGTGTAAACAGGGTCTGAATGAGCTCTCCCCTGACATCTTGTGATGAGCTGGGGGATCCGACCTTGGTTTGCATAGATATGCCCAGGACGTGTAGGTGTGCAGCATGATGGAGCTACTTTGCTGAAATGATCACTTTTGGCTGGTGTTGGATTGCAAGTCACTTTGTTACTGCAGGAATAATACAGGGTTGTTATCCTGATTGTGTGAATCAAGGGCAGCAGAACAGTGCTTGGTATGCCCTGATTGAGGGATTCACCCTCAACTGAAGTTCACTTGCTAGGCAAGGGGTTGGGGTGCCAAAGCCCAGTGTAAATGAGAAGAGGGTGGTGACAGGTGTTTGTATCAGGTGGTTTGGGCTCTTACTAAGCGACCTAGACAGCATTTGACCCTTCCCCTCTTCACTGTGTAATGACAGAGCTGCTTAAGACTCAGTTAGAATCTTTTCTGTGGATCAAGAGAGCTGAAATCTCTGGTAACCAGGTCAAAGCATTAGACCTGCTATGAGACAGTGTCTCTGGTAAATGAGACTTCCCAGCCTGCATGAGCAGTGAGGCTCCCCCACTAACAGCTGAAATCACTGAGCACTGAAATTACTGAAAGCTGTGTTGAATGGTGGAAACTTCAGACATCCCAAAGGTATCGATGAAGCGAGTGACTTACGGCAAAGCAAGTGGACAGCGGAGCGAACAACTGGTAGTGGAGCTAGGGAGGGGGGGAAAGAGGCACATGAAAGGAACTTTTGTTTGTTGGACTGTCTCACCACAAGGTGAGAGTATGAAGCAAAAGTAGGGTGAGTGTTTTTCACATGGTATTATGCTTATGAATCATACTTGTAGCATTTTCCCAAGTTAATGCCAGGTTACTTTCCCTTTTTTATTAAATGTTCTTTTCGATACACAGACTCAGTGTTTGTGAAAGGGGCAGTATTGAGTCTTAGAGGCACCCAAGGAGCGGTGTGTAAGTTTCCTAGGTTACTGGGTGGAGGCTCGAGCTGGTTCTGTGTTGTATTGTTAAAAAGGAATCCCTTGATATTCAACCCGGCCCTTGTTGCTGCTGAGTTCACCTGGCAGAAGAGTTACACTTGTTTCTGTCTGTATCTCATCCTGCCTTCTGGTTCCTAGTGAAGCAGCCTCCTCAGTAATCCATCACTCCTCCTTTGCATGTGACTAAGGTCATTAAGTCATCTTCTCTGTACAACTACTCCCTCCCTTTATTAGGCCTATAGGGTTCTCTTTAACCATATCTTCTGTGCTTGTCTCATTCTCAAGTATAAGCATTTCAAGAATAATGCCATAGTTTCTCTATGATGACACAAAAATAATCATTTATTGTTATGAGGTTTTGTGAAGTGTTTTCTCATGATCGGCAAACTTTGGCATGCAGCCCGCCAGGGTAAGCCCAGGGCTAGTACATCTCTCGGACCGCGCCGCTTCCCACAGCACCCATTGGCCTGGAGAGGCACACTGCGGCCAGTGGGAGCTGTGACTGAACCTGAGGAAGTGGCAGGTAAACAAACCTGCCTGACCTGCCAGGGGGCTTTTTTTTTTTACACTATTGCTTAGGGGCAGGTACCTGTCAGTCTCCAGCGCTTGAGCCGCGCCAGGGCCAGCAGCCTCTTCACCTCGGAGTCTCCCCCGCTTGCCTGGGGGCCACTTCTCCTCTCAGGCTCCCCGGCCGCTGCCACCATGGCTGCCTGGGAGGACGTGGGCGGGGGGTGCCGCCACAGAGGAGACGCAAGGGGCCGGGCTCAGCTGGGGCCCCGCACCTGCCGGCCGAGAGCAGCAGGAACCGGGTGCTGCTCGGGGGGAGCCAGGCGGCCCAAGCCCAGGGCAGCAGCAGGGGCAGGCAGGGAGCGTAGCCCACCATGGGGCAGGAGAGGCCGCGCTGCTGCTGCTGCTTCCTGGCGCAAGGTGGAAGTTTCGCCTAGGGCACAAAATATCCTTGCACCGGCCGTGCCTGCGATATAACAATACTTTAGTTACCTAGTGCATTTTTCTGAGGCCCTCAGAATTTTGCTTTAGATAAGTTAGTATCTACTTTTTAATAGATGAAGAACCCAGAGCACAGTGGGAGCTGTGAGTAGCCATCAGCTTTGGAAATCAGGCCATTTATGAAGGGGCTGATCAAAAGCCCATAGAAATCAATAGAAATATGCCTATTGACTTCACTGGGCTTTGGCTCAGGCCCTGGAGGCCTAAATAAGGATTGAGATGCCCATCTTTAGGCAGTCAACCTTTGAAGTAAGTAATTTGCCAAAGTTCCCAAAGCAAGCCACTGCGTTGGGTGAGATTTAATTATATGTTTCCAAATGTTTCCGAAAATCTCCGAGATTACTAAATGCCTTGAATAACTGACCTGATTTTCAAGTTTGCTGGGCACCCAACACGTCCCAGAGATTTCAATGAGAGATAATGAGTGTTCAGCACTTTTGAAAAATCAGGCCTTATTTGGGCACCTAAACATGGATTTGGGGACTTAAAAAAAAATATCTCAGAACTGAATCACTCAACCATGTCTATTGTATGCACACAATTTTCTTTATTATAAACATCATTTAGTATCCACATTTTACCTGATGTTGACAACAACTGAAAATGGCAAGCTTTGACAACCATGTATTTATGCAAAATATTGTTGGCTGTAAAAGGAAATATTATCCATGTTTGGAATAAAGTAATTTTTAATCATTACTCATTGTAATTAAAGAGATATTTTCTTAAGAGAAAAAAAAGACATCTTGTGATGGAATGCAACAAGATGGGAACTGCTGCTTATGTTCTCTGACTACGATCACTGGTCTTTTTAATTGGCTTCACAATAGCACCTTGCTTTTTATCAGACAAGAAAGCACATTTTCAGTAATGTGACCCCATAGGTTTATCACGTTGTTACTGACCAGATTAGTACTATAACCCCTACAACTGCCTACACTGCACTTGATTCCATAGAGACATGCTTATGACTAATTAAAAATAACTTTTGTTCCCAATAATTGGAATATGTGGGTTTGCTTTTTATTTTAGAATTTGGTAGAGTGGCTATCATACAAACATCTGGATTGATGTTCATAGCTGAACAACAATTACAGTACTCTCAGCCTGAGGGCCCAGATATATATTCTTACAAGTACCAAGAAGTGAACACAGAATACTGATGCTTGGTATGTGACAGGCATACAAAATTTTCTAACCTTAACCCATGCCATGGACAGAGGGCAAAAAATAAACTAAATTCTCTAGCTAGTACTCCTATGTGGCACACCCCTACTACATGGAGTCAGAAGACAAGTGAATCTCAAGAACGCCAAACAGTTACACCCATTGCAAGTGGTACCCAAGAATAACATTTCCAACAAAAGGTGGCTGGCAACGTGTTTCAGGTCACAGCTCTACGATCTGCACTATGGTCATATGGTCATACAACAAAACTACATTTGAGAGTCAGTCCTTCAGAAAGAACAGCAAGCATGTAGACAATCAAAGGAGGACAGACTGTGTAAAATCCTACTCCCACTGAAGTTAAGGGGAGTTTTGGCCACTGACTTCAGTGGGGCTATTATTTCATCCACTTTTTTGAGAACATTTGGAATGCTGTGGACAGTTCATGTATTGATAGAGATAATGCATCATCACCCAGTCAAATAATAAGAGACACCAGGAGCTACAAACACAGGCTCCAGGGCCTCCTCGGTGGCTGTCCTGGCCACTCGAGAATATGTCAATAGGGTCTTGCATCATGGAACCTGACCTCTAGGGAAAACAAGTAAATAAGTCTCACTGCAAGGTTTATGGGCTAAATCCCCAGCCACTTTCCCTGAGGGTCATCTCTGTTCCAATGAAAGGATAAAGAGCTTTCCCAATTCCATAATATGAGTAACCCACTGGACCTAGTCTTCACTGTGGAAAAAAAAAAAGTGTGTTCATATCTTGAGGTAAAATCCTAGTGAGAACAAGGCAGTTTGTCATCTTCACACAAGTTAGCAAGTTGAATGACCTGCTAACTCATGTAAAGAATACAAACTGCCTTGTCCCCTCTAGGAATTTACCTCAAGATATGAACACACTTTTTTTTTTTTGGTAGGGAAGATATGGCCATAGAGGAGCATAGATCCCTAGAACCCTGATCTTGCAAATATTGATGCATCTGCTTAACTTTACTACCTTTTTCAAGAGGAAGGCCTAAATAAGGCTGCCCAATATTAGTCAGAAGACATTCAAATCTGTCTGGAGATCTTATTCCAAAAGGTGATTAAGGATCTCTCTTCAAAGCAAGGAAATCCCCACAAAATGATTACATACTCTAGGACTTTTCTTTTTCACTGAGCCTTACAAATATTAGCCAGTTAACCCACCAAACAAACATCCTTGTGTGATAAATTCTATAGTTTTCATTTCACAAATGGGGAAAGTGATGCAGAGAGGCCAAGTAACTGATCCATGTTCATGAAACAAATGAGTACCAGAAGTAAAATTTGAACTCAGGAATTCTTGTGCTCAGACTGGTAGATCATCCCTCTTTCAAACGCTGGAAAAAGTTAGCTTTTATAAGTTACTCAATCATAAAAAACTCAAAAGATTAAAAAGTTACAGAGTATTCAATTTTAGTTAAGGAATGGTAACTGATACGTACAAGAACGGAACTCCCACTGAGCTCACTTTGTGAATGGCTGGGAGCTAAAAAACAACAGTGAGTGTTTAGATCATTTTTAATTAAAATGCAAATTTTCTTTGTAGTTCTGTTTTTTTCTTTGTGAGTAGTTTTACTCTAGCATAATTTCAGTACCATGGCAAGAATTTCCTTTACAATGTGAAGTGTGTTCATTCATTTAAAAAAAATTCAAATAGAATAAACCAGAGTATCACATAGCATTGTCTATGAAGTCCAGTTTGATTGGGGGCATGGGACTGTTTTTTGTATTATAAAATGACAAGGGACAAAAATACACACAAAGAAGGATTATCATCCTGCTAAATGAATTTTTCATTTATACTCCCACTTCTCAAATATTGCTTGCATACTTTATCTTTCTACTACCCAAATATTTTAAATACATAGAAATAATGAAATATCTAATATTAAAATCAGAATACTTTAAATAATATTAAAACAAAAATTCATCACTTCAAAATTCTGATAGAACCCCCGCCCAGATATTTAAGGGCTTTGCCGCCCCCATTTTTTGCTGGATATAAATCATCTCTCAATATTTATCTTAGGAAATTCAGATATCAAACTTTGTCATGAATATATGGTATTATCAGGGAGATAGGTAGGCAGAGCAATAAAGAGGAATCTGAAGCCTGATTCTGATCTCATTTGCAGCAGTTTTAAATTAGTGTAATTTCACTGACTATAGTGACATTCTTGACTTACACCCGTGCAAGATCAGAATCAGACCCCTGGTTTGGCTCAGCTCTGCACTCCCACCCGACATGCCTGCTAATAACTAATAGTGCTCTTGTGGCTGTGCTACTGCACAGCGGCATCCCTCACTCCTCATCAGGAGTAACAGCTCTTCAGTCACCTATCAGCTGTTCTCAGTGGGAGCAGAAGTGACATTGGTTCCCATTAAAAACATCTAAAACTGGCATCAGGCCTCAGCAGATATATAGCGGAGAACAAAAGAGAAGCAGGAGGTTCCTCTTTATTCCAAAGGCTACTAGCTGAGAAAAGTCTGTGCTCGCTTACTTATCCTGCTTCTGCTACTTCCTACTGGGAATTTACAAATCATAGAATTTGCCATAGCAAATCTGACCATTTCTCTAACAAGAGTAGCATCCCATCATCATCAGAAGCTAAAAGCTTAAGTAGTAATAAAAATAAATTAAGGAATAATGATGCACCGTAGCCAATCATGCAAAGTAGTCTTGGGTGAAAACATTCTTATGACTCAAATATTTAATATTTTGTTACCCCTTACCTAAACTTGTATAATTTCAGATGTTATTGGCCATAAAATTATTCAAGCCTTTTAAAACTCCAGCCACAGCATTCGACTCAATGAACTACTGCGGCAGTGCATTGCAAAAACTGAGTATACACTATGAAGTGTATTACCTTATATTTATGCTAAGCAGACTGGTCATGAATCACAAACTCTACATTACCACCACCATTGCCCACCCAATATAAAAACAAAAACAAAAAAACCCAACAACTAAAAAATAGATAGATATGTATGAATCAGATATCTTTGCTCTATGATAATCATCACCCCAAATTCACCATTTACAACTTGTTTGCATATTGTTCAGGGAGGCTGTATTAGGGATTAGGGCTGATCACAATGGGACTACCTGTGCACTTAAAATTAAGCACATACTTCAGCATTTCATGCAATCAGCTCATATTGCTCAGAACCTTCCAGGACTGGACACTTACAAAGGTAAAAAGCATATCAGCAGTTCTCAGGATCATATAACATTGACAAACACCTGCTAATGTGCCCAGTGAAAGCTTCTACAGAGAGCAGACAGAGAGAACAGAGTCAAAAATATCTGAAGCTTTGTCAGGGAACTAGTGGTGAACACTCATCTCAGCAGTGAATGATAGCCTCACAGATGAGCTCACATGACATATAAGCAGATTAGCCTATGTGGTGTTGTTTACCGCACACTAAATTGGTTAACATTGAATTGAACTCACCTATGCTCATCATCACAGGCACCCTGCCCCCCACTCCTATTCCATTGCTATCAGTATTGAGCAACATAGCTCCTCCACACATTCATCACAAAGAGTCTGCAGCCAGAGTGGTGGAAAAGCTACGTGCCAATCCAGGTCCCGCATTGTATACGGACATCTTCAATCTCCCCAGAGCATGACTTACTTCGAGGCATCCCTGGTGGTCTTAACTGCGTCAACCCTATGGAATGATGAGTGGTTGACTAAAGACGTTTGGAATGGTTTCCTACTCGCAGATCCAACCATTCAAACACCGGGATTTGACCTGTCACACTACCTTTGACCTCTGCTAAACTGATTCCAAACTGGCCAGGAAATATGCGTAGCCAACATGGGGATGCACGACAACCCACTTTGTCAGTGTGGTTGCTGTCTGTTAATGGCACATGTTGCTGACGCGTGTCATCTAATCAGATTTCATGGTGTCCTTGGGGCCCTTCATTCTGCTGAAGCTTCTGGCAGGTGGCTTGGCAAGAGCTTCAAATGCTAGAAGAAGAACATAGCATCTTTCCTCCATCCACCATCTCAAACCACTAGGTGATCCTCAACTTATACATTTGACAGGAATGTGTTGGAAAAATATAGTTCCACTTTCAGGAACCCATTATGAAAGATTTTTTGTAAGTGTGACTAATAGGTCATTTAAAAAAAGACATACATTTGACTTTTAAAAATAATTATTCTCGGTCATATTATATTTTATGAATATTGAATGCAGTCTCTTCACTTTTTTAATTATGTTTCAAATGGATGACCTTTTTGTAATCTAAAATACCTTCAAAGTATAATGTATAAATACATATGCAGCCAGTCTTGAGAGAGACTTTGAAGCTGGGAACAGTCCCAAATACTTATAGCAAAGATTACTAGTCTTTCTCGCAAATGTATAGCTCATTAAGGGTCCTTTAGTGATCTTATGCACTTCTGCATGTGTAACTTCACTTACACAATATTTCTTCTACATGGCACAAAGCATCAACCAACATCAACCTTTTCCCTTTATCACCAAAGCATCTGACCACCTCCCAAGTATTTAAAAATAAAAAAGAATAATCTCTCTTCCCAGGCTTTAGTTGTAGCAGCTTGATCGCTAAACAGGGATTTTTGCAGGGCCTTTATTTTTTGTTTTGGTCTTTTACTTGCTCTTTAAAATTTGTATCAGAATGTGAATGTCAATTTATGCAGAACATAACATGAAAGCTACGACAAAGAAATGAGTTTTGGGTTTAGTTTCGAAAGTGGCTCGTTATACTGTCATTCCCAGTTTTTGGAGGAATGAGTTCCATAATCCAGGTCTACCCCAAGTGAGTTCTGTCCCCAGGACTCACAGATCTCCTTCTACTGATTGATGTTTTCATTGTTCTCGTGGAATATAGTGGTTGAGGGTAGCTAGAGCTAAATCCCATGGAGGGTTCTGAGTATCAGTGAGTAGAGAGACCTTCAACAGGATCATAGGTGCTGGAACTACAGGTGCTGTTGCCTTCCCCTCCCCCCGCCCGCCCGCCCAGCTTTAAGTGGTTTCCATCATATACAGGGTTTACAGTTTGGTTCAATGGCTCTCAGCATCCCTGCTATACCAATTGTTCCAGTGCCCCTGAACAGGACACTCCATTCACTGGGGAGCCAGTGCAGAGAACAATGCATTGAAGTGATGAGTTCATGATCACCTGTGCTGCCAGTTGGAGCTTTTTCAAAGTGTGTGGCTTCCTTCCTAGAAAGCAGTTGCTATAATGAAGCTTAGAGGCCATGAATCGGTGGATCACTGTGGACAGAATAGGACATGATCTACCAGCCAACTGCAGACATAAATAGGTATTTTTTGCCACCATAGTCATTTGGGCATCCAACAGCACAAAGTCCAAAAGGGCTCCAAAATTGTGGACCAGCTCAGTTATTTGAGGGCTGGTGCCAAGGATATTAGCTGGAAGCAAGGTAGAGTGTTGCCTACCAGCATCACCACCGCCTTACTTGGGATTAACTTTTGGCCTGCTGCTCTTCACCCAGATTTTGCCTAAGAAGGTGGAAGACGGTGCTGTTTATATTTGATCTAAAGGAAACGTACAGCTAGGTGTCTGCAGCATAGTGCTGGAGCATCAGTCTATACTATCTCACCTGAGTAAGATAGGCTATGGAACTTCCCCAACACAATTCCTAGAACGTATATCTTTTAGAAAGAGATGGGTATGGGGTAGAGGGATGAGCCTCATGGGACTTCACAGCTGAGGTGACTGAAGAGTTGTCTAGAACAACTCTCTGGGCTTGGTCGTAGAGGAAGGACCTGAGCCATTTCAGCATGTGTTCCCACACACCTCTTCCACCCCTGAAGCATCTTGAAGGTGAGCCAGGAATATCTGGTGATCATCAGTGTTAAAATACCAGAGGTCCAGTACGCAGGATAACTATAGATGTCCTTACCCTGTCTTTCTGTGCGTCATGTCGTAGCCTGAAACCTGACTCTAGGCAACCAGAATCCTGGCAGGGGACCAGGGACACTAGAGAACTTTTTTGGTAGCTTCTTAATTAACTTGATTAGAAAATTATACTGGGCAGCAGAATACAATATCTATGGAGTCAAACAATTTGTTTGTTTAGTACTGGTCAAAGCTATTGCTAATTTAGGGCAGATGGCAGATTGTCTCTTCAGAGGAGATGTTGATAATCTCAGTTAATAGTGACCCTGAGTGTGCTCTACTCTTCCACTAGACAAGGATTTGGAATGCAGACACGGATGATGTCCCTGATGGCCGTCAATATGTATTCTGCCCTTACACCATGTGAAATGCATCACACTGGCGATTTAGGTCGAAGTGACATTTCTAATAGATTTTGCATTTGGACTTGGCTTTAGCAAACTCCTACTTTCCTAACAATGACAAAGTGCTAATCCATAAAACTCTAATTTATAAATCTTTTTGCTGTCTAAAGATAGTCTCTGAAGCAAAAACCAGAACCATTTCTCAGTATTCTCTTAGGGACAAGTGAAATCTCATTAAGGGGTCATGTTAAAGACCAGTTTACTTGCTTCTCATATCTCTATTTTTTTTTGTCAGCTAACACAGATTAGATCTGTTTAATGTGAATAAAGGAATACAGAGCCTATGAATGGAACCCTAATAAGATATATGATACCCTTCTAGTTGGCACACATATATATTTAAAGTATTATATATGAAGCAATATATTAGTCACACTGTATACACCAGAGAACACTGCTAGGATTGATCATTCAGCCTTAATCCTGTGTTCTGATTTTGGGGTGCCTAATTTCTAAAACATATGCCTGTAATGTACTGTGAATTTTTTTAAGGATGCCCCCATCCCCGCACCCACCTCCAGAACTGAATTTACAAGTAGAGCTGGACAGGAAATGGTTCTCTCATCCCACAAATGTTTTCCAGATTCTGGATCTTTTCCCCCCAGTTCTGCACCATGACAAAACCAAGACCTTTCAACAAAACGATATTCGCATCCCAGAACAGTCTGGTACTTAGGACACTCATCTGGGATGTGGGAGATCTGGCTTCAAGTCCTCTCTGATTTGAAGCAGGGACTTGAACTCAGTTCTTCCTCACATCAGGTTAGTGATCTAACCACCAACCTATTCAGAGATGGGGAAGAGGATCTCTTTCCCTCTTTCTCCTGGGCCCCTCATCCGAAATAACATCCTGGATCAGAGAAATCTTTCCCAACTCAAGTTCTGCCAAACCGGATATGTGCCTGCGAAAAGTTTATTTATTTTTGATGACTCAGCGATTACAAACTGTTCCCAATCACCTCCAGTTACAAGCTTTTTTGTAATAATTTATATTGGGCTCCTGCAACTTCCCACTAGGTGCACCACCCTGTGCTGTAGTATTTTTTTAAAAAAATCTGCTTTTCAGAAAAAAACAATTAAAAGCAAACTAGGGTCAGTTCTGTTAAATATGTTTATCTTATTTAAAAATAACAAGTCATACAATGTTTTGCATACAATGTTATTACACACTTCAGACTTCTAATCTCATTTGCAATTAAAGGATGATGCATTTCCAATTGAGTTTAAGTTTAAAATCAGAGGCGTTTTTACTCAGAGTTACCTTCCCTGTGCATAAGGACTCGGCATCCTTTTGAGGTCAGTCAGCTGAGGGAGAAGGAGTGGGGTAGGAAAAGAGCATTTTTTCCTTCTAAAGAAATAAAAAGGTGAAATTTTCAACACATTTAAAATTAGATGTAATTGAATTTTGATCAGTAACAAAGAGGCTCAAATATTCTATTAAAACATAATAATTCCAGGGTTTTTTTTTTAAAGATTTTAATGGTAATGTAATTGCATCAAGGTCTGTAGAAAAATGTTCTATTAGCCAGACTGTGAAAATCAATCATCATCTCCAGTGAGCTAAGTTGAATGAGCCCCATTCAGCATTCATTTTAATGACAGTTCTATACCAGGTCTTCAGGCTACTGAGCTCTCTAATGTATAACTACCTCCTCCACCAATAATACTCACTTTATGAGCAGCACAATAGGCATTTCTCCAATAATAACAAAGACACAGCCACCTGTTTTCTTACTTATCTGCCAGTTCCCCTTCAATAGTACATTAAATACACTGAACCAGACACCAGAGCAATTCCAAATATATCTGTGCATCAGGTTTTTTTAAGCACTAAATGAACTTTTTTATTAGATACAAAAACATTATTGTGAACCACTGATATTTATTTCCTTCTTCAATTTCACTGGCTTTTGTTCTTTAAGGGTAAATTGCTGCTGCCCTTTCTCAGGCAAAACTGCCATTGATTTTAATGTGTGTTTTGCCTGTGGGGGACCTACAGAATATCTCTCACGTGTTATTTTTAAAGAGGCCTTCAATCAACTACCTATAGAAAAACTACTGTTAGAATTGGCAGATGATAAAAGTGACATTAGAATATATAAGTTTTGGACCCTGCAAAACACATGACATGGCCAGACACCTACTGATCTTCATGAATCACCTACTCCTGAATTAATAAAATTCTGCAAACTGGATGCTCCGGGTCTGACCACTTTGCCCATCACACAGTGAACAACCTGAGACATACTGATTAACCAGCAGGGCTGGCCCACAACATTTTGGCACCTGAGGCTGGGAGCTCAAATGACACCCCTATGCCCCATCGCTTGGGCCAAAACTTTGAAAGGTCTCAATTCTGCCTTCTTCCTGTTCTACTCCTCTCATGGTACTGCTCTGCTACCTACCGCAATAAAGGAGAACTAACTTAAAATGCTTTGTTCACAAATTTTAAGTAACACTTAACTTTCAAATGCCTGAACAGCAAATGTAACTTTTCTTGTCTGCATAGTAAACACTGGCATTTTTATCTGTTTGAATAATCAAAGTGGGGCTTTCCGTGCCTTCTTGGTTGCAAAGGTTTGAACTGCTTCCTGAAGGTCCACAGTCTGGGCCAGCTCATGCTCTATTGAGATGGTTGCAAAGCCGACCAGCCTTTCCTGTGTCATTGTGGAGCGTAGATGTGTTTTTATTAACTTCAGCTTGGAGAAGCTGTGTTCTCCACTGGCAACTGTTACAGAAAGTGTTAGAAGTATGCGCAGAGCAACAAAAGCATTTGGAAAGAGGGCAGTCATCTTATTTGTGCACATATATTCCAGAACAGCCTTTGGAGTTGATCCTGATGAAATGTATCTTGAAAGGGCTTTCAGTTCATCGCCTAAATCAGTCGCATCAATATTGCGCATGTCATCATGTGTCAACACTGTCTAGTGCCCTGCATTGCTGGTGTAGGTCTTCTTCAGGTATAGTGAGGAGTTTTGGAATATCATACGACATCCCAAATATACTGCTTTGTTCCTTGAGCTGAATGAAATTTCTTCAACTCACTGTATTGCACAATCTAGCACCTGGTTAAAGAATTCAACTTTGAATTGTTGTTTGGGGTCTCTTATGGGATTATCCCATGCCTCATAATCAAAGGTGACTCTTGTATTCTTGAATGGGTGGGAAAATAGCTTCAGTATAAAGTTCCTCTGCCTTCTTCTGTGCACTCTTCAGAACATTTTGAAATCCCTCATCTGACAGGGAAGATTGGACAAAGCAAAGTCATACTTACAGTTGTTCCATTGCTCCAGATATATCAAAGGCAACACCTTGGAGTCTCTTGCATACAACATTTATTTTAAATGGTATGTCATGCCACAACACTAAGCCACACAGAAATTTGAAGTGATGTATGTTTCCGGTGATTCCATTTCCCTCTGCCACTGTTCTCCCACCACCAGTTGTTGTCAAAGCATTATCCTACATAATGGCAACTATGGTATCATCTATCTTCCCAATTTGGTGTTTGATAGGCTTTATTGCCTCCACTCAACTTTCCCATCGTGTGGCAATCAGTGGTGTCAGTGTCAGAGAGGACGTTTCCAGATGTTGCTTCAAAATTTGCCATCGATGCCTTGATGCAGAGAAAAATACATAGATGCTTTGAATTACATTACAAAATTCAGCAGCCTCACTAGAAGCTGATTCTGCACCACTGACCACCAAGTTCAATGAATGAGAACTGCATGGGACGAAAAAGCTCGAGGGTTTAACTCTTGGATCCGTGTCTGCACTCCTCTGTTCTTTCCTCTCATGTTGGCACCATTATTGTAGCCCTGACTTCTCATGGCAGCTATAGTAATTCCCGTGTCTTCCAACTTTTTAAGAAGCACATTTGTAATACCAGCTCCTGTAGTATCATCAATGTCAATAAATTCTAGAAAATGCTCTCTGACAGTCACCACTGCAGGGACATTTTCAATAGGTTCTGTTGTTGTTACAAAACGCACCATTAAAGTCATTTGTTCCGTATGGCTGATGTTAGTTGTGCAGTCCAGAATAACAGAGTAATATCTTACTGACTTCAGATCTGCCACAATCTTCTGTTTGACTTTTGTTGCCAGTAACTGTATGATCTCATTTTGAATTGTTTTTTCCAAGGTAGTGGTGCGTGTGCATTTCTTGGGTGGTGACTCTTCTTAGATGCTCCTGGAGTACAGCATCAAACTCAGCCATCAGCTCCACAATTTTAAGGAAGTTTCCATTGTTTGGCACATACAGATGATCTGAAGTGCCACACTGTGCTAGGTTTTGGGTAGCAAGCATTGTCACAAGGGCATTGAGCCTTTCCAGAACCTGTTGCCAGCAAAGAGACTCTGATGCAATCTTCTCTTGATGCTGATCATCTATGGTGGCCTTTAACCTTACTCTCATCTCAAGCTCTTTCCACCTATGGAATGCTCTCTGATGATTTGCTGCCTTCTCATGGCATGCCAGATTTATAGCCAGATTTTTCCAATCCTTTGTTCCTGTAGAACCCAACGTGGCTGGAACATTAGACTGGAAGAGTTTTCAACAAAAACAGCATGCAGCATTCTGGGTTTTTGAGTACATAAGCCATGGCCTCTCCACTTTGTCACCATTGGGAATTTCACGCCAGTGATGTGTTGGATGGAAACATCTATTTTCATTGTTTTTGAGGAACATTTTTTCACTTGCTGTGGCCCATGCAGTACAAGGAAGTCCCTCAGGCTACTGCTCAAGTGAGTCCACAGTCCTGGATCATCTAGCCTTAAGGAACTAAACTCAGCAGCAGCTGTTTCTTGCGGCTCCACCACACTCTTCTCTGATCTGCACTTTTATTCAGAAATGTGCATGGTTACATTCATTTGAGATGGAGATATGGATGCTGCAGTAGCTGCCAGGTCACCTGCACTCTGACTGAAAGATAAGGTATCTCCTCACCACTCACAACCTCACTGGGGCCGGAAGGCTCACCGTGAACATTTGTGTCTATTTTGACAGGTTTCAGTGTAGTAGCCGTGTTAGTCTGTGTCAGCAAAAAGAAAACAAGAAAAATACCTGTGGCACCTTAGAGACTAACAAATTTATTTCAGCATAAGCTTTCGTGGGTTAAGAACCCACTTCATTGGATGCATGGAATGGAACATACAGTGAACAGATATTTATACATTCAAAGAAATATGAGAAGGTGGAAGTGTCTATACAAATGTTAAGAGGCTAATTAATTGAAAGGAACTGTTATCAGTAGAAACTTTTGACGTGATAATCAACAGGGGCCATTACAGACAGTTGACACAAAGGTGTTAAGGGGAGAAATAAATTCAATTAACATAATGACCGAGCCATCCACGGTCAATATTCAAGCCTAAGGTAATGGTATCTAGTTTGCATATTAATTCCAATTCCGCAGTTTCTCGTTGGAGCCTGTTTTTGAAGTTATTTTGTTGCAAAATTGCTACTTTTATATCTGTCATTGAGTGATTAGGAAGGTTGAAGTGTTCACCTACTGGCTTTTGAATGTGATGATTCCTGATATCAGATTTGTGTCCTTTTATTCTTTTGCGTAGAGACTGTCCAGTTTGGCCAATGTACATGGCAGAGGGGCATTGCTGGCACATGATGGCATATATCACATTGGTAGATGTGCAGGTGAATGAGCCCCTGATGAGCAAAACAAAAAAACCGAACACCCAACAAACAAAACACTGAACACCCAACACCCGCACAAGGTGGCAGTGAGTCTCAGAGCCTGGGTCAACTGACTGGACTCTTGCTGGGGGGCTAAAAATAGCAGTGTAGCTGTTCCCTCTTGTGCTGGAGCTCAGGCTCTGAGACCCATACCCTTCAGTCGGTTTCAGAGCCCAAGCAGGAACACCAACATTGTTATTTTTAGCCGGGCAGCATGAGCCTGAGTCAGTTGACCTGGACTCTGAGATTCACTGCCATGGTTGTTGCTTGTTTTGTAGTGTAGGTGAACCCACAGTGCAGTGGTCCCCAAACTTTTCACATTGCACCTCCCCCCAAGCCGTGCACGCCACCCCCCGCCCCAAGTACTGTGGTCAGGAGCTAGGGCTGGGAGTAGAGGGTGGGGGTGCGGGGGCCCTGGCTGTGGCTGTAGCCACGGCCAGGGGCCAAGGCTGCAGCTGGGGATGGGTCTGAGGCTGGGAGCTAGGGGCCAACGCTGCAGTTGGGAGCAGGAACCAGGCCGGGAACAGGACCATGGCTAGAGAGTGGGGAGTGGAGCCACAGTGAGGGCCAGCAGCCTGGGCCACAGCCGGCAGCGGAGCCGCAGCCGGGCCACCGCTGGGACCAGCAGCTGTGACCAGGGCTGGGTGCGGAGCTGTGGCCTGGCTGGGGGCCAGGGGCTAAGGCCATGGCTGCAGCTCCATGTGGGACCAGAGCAGCGCTGGCGGCAGAGCAGGACTGGGTGGTACTCCCTCCCCACCCCCATGGGGGCCGGCCCAGGCCCCGCTGCATCCCCCTGCCTGCCACCATGCCCCCCTAGGGGGCACACCCTACAGTTTGGGGACCACTGCCAAAGTAAAATTACCTAAACACAACATGGCATCAAATGTAAAAGAGACACAAATAAGTATTCTTTTCTAATGACCCTTATCAATATTGTGGTCCGAAGAGCTACTTGTAACATGAACATGTAAAAAAGTGTTCAAGATAAGAGGATGATCAGTACAAATGGGTCTTTTAAAACTGTGACAAATAAGATGTATTAATACTCGTATGGAAAGTTCATGTTAATAATGATGAAGTGTTTTGTTTTGTTTGTTTTTTTTTAAAGTATTCAAATAGAAGCCAGTGTCTCTTTGATAAATGTACTTCTCCCTTCTCCTTGTGAAAGGAAAAGCAGCATCTGCCACAGAAAAAACTCTGCATCACATCAACAGTATTATACTAAGGAAGTAAACTAATTCTGCTCTGGGACAGTGATTTCGGTAGCAATCTACAGGTCTTTATTAATTTGTCAGTCAAAATATGAACAAGATTTATGCAAACTAAAGGCTATAGAATTGTCATTGAACATTCAATCAAAAATAAAATTCTAAAGTTAGACATTTAAAAATTACTGACATTTCCATTTAAAATTATCAGAATATGATAATTTGTAGCTGGGACCTCTCCTTCCAAAGATAAACAGACACCGGTGGATGATTCATCATTTCTTCAAATTTCTCTTGTACTTTATCAATAGGGTTATTCTAATGTAAGCTAAATAGTCATAATTTACCACCACATAAGTTTAAATATTTTTCAAAACAAATATAAAGAGTTGATCCTTGTTTTCTCTCAGAATCCAACCTTTTCTCTGATCTGAGCTGGTATATTCATGTGATGTACCTCATGCATAATATGAAAAATCTCGGTTGTAATTGCACTAAGCATATGTTTGCGTTCTTTCATCCATCTTTCCACTGCATTGGACAGTTTACTATTTAATGTAGTGATATACCTAATGTAAGTCTCAGCAATTAGACACAGTCATTTCTAGACAGATAAGGTGAAACTTGTGTCTGCTGTATACTTGTCTCACTAACAATTCATGTACAGGCTTTTTAAACTCAGATGCGTATTTTAGAGAACTATTGAGCTTACTGTCACATGACTAAAAAAAGACATGTGCGACTTATCAAGTTAAATTGGTGTGTTGTAGATTAGTTATCCAGCTATGCTGAACACTTCACATTGGCTGGATTCATAGACAGGTAAAAACTTCAGTTCGGTAGTTTACCTCAAGATAGTTAATTCCTTTCTAAGGAAAGATTGCAGTGATTATAGAATAAGACAACAGCTGGAAAACTAAGAGTTCACATGCTGCCTGTTATAACTTTTTGTAGCAGTAGGAGACGGGTTGGCCTTGGTGGTTGGCTATTATGCCCCCAGCCCATTTCCCCTCCCACCCAAGGCTGTTGGTTATTTTTGTTTGGTTGTTTTTTGTGTGTTTGTGAGAAGTGATCAGTTGAAGGTATTGTTCTCTCTTCTGACTCCAGTGTCCCATCCTGACATCAGTGTCACTCTTCTATTGAGCAGTAGCAGACTTTGCAGGCCAGTTTTTCAGTAAAGGAGAAATCAGTGACATGAACTCTAGTATATTTTAAGCATAAATTGATTTATTTACACATGTATGCGAGTCCTGAAATGAGATGGTCAAACAGCATGCAGGTCAATCCCTTCCTCAAGAAATTTCAGCCCTACACAAAATACCCAGTTCCCAGGGAGCAACTCTGCCTCAAGACTAAAGCAGAGATCAAATTCTCCAGCTGTGCTCACAGCTTCCTCTACACAAAACCTTGCATAACACCAAAACAAACCAAAGCAAATCTTTCCAAGAGTCAAAACTTCCTCATATGCTAAGAAAAAGAATGTGTAAGACTATGCATAAATAGCCCCAACGGGCAATGGCTGCCATAACAGTACTGAACTTTTTATTCAGTTTTGATGGGTGGCTCATTAACCTGTTCCCATTTCAGAATGGTCCACATTTCCTATCAAAATACAATCATATCTTTGCATAAAGAGCTGGAAGATGGCCCTGAGATGGGGCGTTCACCCCCACAGAAGGCAGAGCTGATTAAATTTAGGTTAATGAACCTGAAAGTCTGCACCTGAGGGAGAGCCAGGGCTTGAGAGACTGACTGATGAAGCCCAGCTGAGGAGGAACAGGCAGGGCTACCATAAAACCAGCAGCAGAAGGGGCTGCAGTGATGGAGCCTGTTGCCACTCTCTGAACATTTAGAGAGGCAAGAAAGGAAACCTAGGGAAGAGGTTAGGAGAAGGGCTCAGAGACACAGCAGCAAGGTTTAAGATGGTGCAGACCCTGGCTGCTGAGTAGAGGGTATCTGAACTGGAACTTGAAGTAGAGGGTGGGCCCGAGTTCCCCTAGCAGCCACTAGGGAAGTGGCATAATCTGGGAAGTGGCTGAGAAGAGTGCCAGAGACAATTTTCGATGTAAAGACTTTGATACCCTGGAAAGGGGAAAGCACAGAGTCACCTGGCCAGGGTGCCAAACCACAAAAGGAGAGCACCCAGAGTCGCAGAGAGTAAGAGAAATGGCAGGGTGCTCAGGGTGAGCAGCAGAAGGGAGTGCTAGACTAGAAAGAGAGCATCCCCAGAGTGGCCAGGAAGAGTTGCCCTAGCAGCGAGTAGAGCTTGTGACAGGCCCAATTACAATATGAACTGTGGACATAGTTGCTTGTGTGTTTTATTTCCAAAACTCAAAGTCCACAGATCTTCACATGGAAATACTTTGTGACATCCTGTTCTGCTTTGATAATTTTAACTGTTTAAAGAATCAACAGATGCCTGATCAGAACACCCTTTTCTGGGACTTCCAGTTTGTATGCACAGGTCTGTGGTCTCTGGAAAGTTTCAATGGGGCCTATTTGCAGTTGCATAGTTTTCTCAATTAAATCTGCATGATTTTCCTTTTCAGGTTGATATTTCTCCATCAGTAAATTTATTTCCTTGCACAAGTGTCTATTTTGAAGTTTCTGTATTTATGTAGTGTCTCCGCATTCCTTGATGAACAAATTCATTTCAGGTTTCAGAGTAGCAGCCGTGTTAGTCCGTGTCAGCGAAAAGAATAGGAGTACTTGTGGCACCTTAGAGACTAACAAATTTATTTCAGCATAAGCTTTCGTGGACTACAGTCCACGAAAGCTTATGCTGAAATAAATTCATTTCAGTCAATTTTGCTACAATATAAAAGTCACTTGAGTGACTTCTGCAGTCTTAGTTCAAAACCAGCAAGATGAATTAAGTGTATACATTTTCCGAAACCTGCATGAGTCCAGGATTTTCTCTCTCCTTCTCCCTCCCCCACCCCAAGTGCCTACAGTGCTCCCCTCTAGGATCGTGAAGTTCTATACCACTTTTCAACAAAAGTATTACAACAAGGCACAATCAAGCCGTAAATTGATATGAACATGAGATGAGACCAAACAACAATTGCCTAGGGGTAGGAGTGGAAAGGTATGAGGAGGACTACAACAATAAGATGCTACTGTTGTGTTGGTTAATAATGCACACTGAGATCCTCCCCTCTCCCCCATACATGTTTTTTGCTAAGATACTGTTAGAGAAGAGCACTGATGCAATCATAGCCCCAGCGAAGTCAATGGCAAAATTCCAATTTAATTCGTACGGCCAGGATTCCAGCCTTAGTGTTGTCTCTTTAAAAGGGACTTTGAAAAGAAGGTGAAGGCTTGTCAATCTGAGTCACAGAAGGAGATGTGAGCATAGGGAGCCAGCATGGAAGGAGGCAACAGAGGAGAAATGGGGAAAGAGGAACACAGAAAGCGACATGGTTTAAGGTCATGGAGCTAACAACTGTAAGTGATTTAAAACAGATTTCCCTGATTTGAAGTGTGCAGTTCTGAAATATTTTTTTAATTGTTAAATACATATGAATCCCAATACGAGCAACATAAAAACAGCAATACAATATGTTCTATTCCACAGGGCCAGACTAGACTACTATATATGCAAATAGGTATCACTCTGAGTATCATGAACTCTCCAAGGGAAACAGAAGTTCAGCTAGAATAGGGCAATGGGTTGACTTCCTTTGTTTTCATTTTTTACACTGCATGATGTCTGTGCCAAAAGTGGCAGACTTACTACAGATGTATAGTCACATTTTAAGTAGGTTTATGCTACCACTAAGTTTCTTCTGAAAAGTATAATATTCCAAAATGCAATTGCCACTTTACCAGAACAAAACAATATAAAAAACTGATGATTTACATATAATCATCCTACAAGTTCACATGCTGAGGTACAAATATATTTATTCTACTTCAGCTGACAATGGACAATCTACAAGCAGTAAACGAGAATAGGACAAATCAGTAAATTCACACTTCATGTGGTACCAGAATATTACTGCAGTATGTATGGCATGCACACACCACACTTGACAGTTACCTTACTACACACTATTTAATGCAGTGAGAGATAGACCACTATATACGACCAGAACCAAGAGTACAGTGTGAAAAGTATTTGTAACATGTCAAATTTGACTTGCTATTCAACCAGACAATGTTCATAACCTTTTGTTTGCTTTGTCATGAATATATTC
This sequence comes from Macrochelys suwanniensis, assembly GCA_033296515.1. Lineage (NCBI taxonomy): Eukaryota > Metazoa > Chordata > Testudines > Chelydridae > Macrochelys > Macrochelys suwanniensis. Next base: position 92,932,850 of record CM065775.1, on the reverse strand, counting down.
ATGTTTGTTAAGAACATTTCTTTCGTGAAAATGTGAGCATGTGTGAATGAACGTGAACATCCATGTGATGTTGTCAACAATGCTTTTTCAGATGCCCCTTCAGTATGTTGAGTAGATTTGCATGCATGGCTCCAGTGAAGCTAAGAGGAAGGGAGAGACCAAGAGAATTTTAAATGTCACTAGGTTTCTCAAACAAAAATATGTATGTCATCATGAGCAACAATGAGGAGGGCAGAGCCTGAGTGGGAAAGCAGCTGAAAGTTCCCTTGCCCGGAAACAATATGAACATACTCTATTCCCAGAATATGAAGCAGTGTGGCCAAATATTGAGGCAGAAGGATCAGTGCTTTGATACTACAGTCACATGAATACCTGCCAGCACTGCCTGGAATGGCTCTTGACAGAAAGGAAGGTTACCAGGGAGCACTAGGGAAGGAGCAGTAAGAGCTGGTTGGGCATTTTCTGCCAGAAGGAGTTTCCCAGCAGCAAAACAAATTTGTCTAAAGTAGAAACATATCAGGGAAGTGTGACAATTTTGACAAATTTCCATTTAAAGCCCCCAATATGGAGACCTTAGACATTTTGGGAATGAAATGTTTTGATTTTCTTTTTTTCATTAAAAAAAAAGTTAAAATGTGTCAAAGTCAGAACAAAAACTGTTTCTATCAAAATCAAAATGTTTACTTCAACCTGAAAGAGTTCTCCCCTTCACTTCCTCCCCAGAATTTTGTTTAATTTGAAATGTCAACATTTTAGCTTTTGTTCCATTCTGGAAAAATACTTCAAACTTGTGGAATTTCCCACAAAATGGAAACTTCAGTTCCCCCTCCCAACTGTAGACCATAAGCCATAGAACCAACTGGAAAGAACAGAGCCACAGAGAAATCTGGATTCTTTGTTGCAAATATTGTATCCAAAGAAAATAGTAACTGTCTATGTTATGTCCCCATCTCTTCTGTGAACAGATTTTTGCAATTATAAGAATTTCAAATAACTGAGTTTGTTCAAATATTTTAAGCTATTTTTTCTCACTAATTGGTTGCTATGAGTAAACGACATTCACCAGATAATAGGACACCTAAGGCACTTTGAAAAGTTTCAACTTCCATGATAACAGTGATCGAAGTTTCATTAGGGGTCTTTCTGTTTGTAAGTTATTTTCCATTCATAATTATTCAAACAAGTTTATTGTTCAAACACCCATAATACTTCACTCTTATATAGCATTTATAATACTATCAAAAAAAATTTCAAAAAAGCTGTAAGAACGCTTTGAATCCAAATATTCTTGGGAACATTTATTCATAATAGTGATCACAATGCTTGTTTTACATGTACATTTTGTTCCAAGAATTTCCACAAAGTTTAAATAAAAATGTATGTTGAATTTTTTATATTTTAAGAAAAAAAATATAGACTAACTGGGTTTGTTGCCTGGATTGTTTTAGTTAGAAAAGTAATTGTATTCATACATGTCTAGAATGTATGGCCACTAACAGCTTTAGTGTTGCATTAATGCTAGCATGGAATTAAATTATTTAAAATCATCATTTAAATCTTTTAATGCAGTTGCCTCAGTCACTAACATTAATTCAGTTCTGATGGTCAAATTAGTGGTCTTGATACCATCTTTATCAGATGCTCTTTCACATTATGTGCAAAGGAATTCACAGCTTGGGGAAATAAAGAACATGATTCACTAGACTTATTTGGAATGATGTCATAATCAAAGCATCAGAACATATTTACATAGTAATCAGATGAAAAAGATAAAGTGTTGGATACAAAAACATATCCCATTGACCAAGACGTTTTATTTCAAAAATGAGGAAATAACTTTACCAACTCTTCTATACAACCTTGGATCTTTATTCCATCATGCATGCTAGTACAATCAGAGTTGAAGCGCTTTTCTGAAAATTGTATGTTGATTATAACAGCAAAGTCAACCCATCAAAACATTCTCTGTAAACCTGTTTCTTGTTCTGCTTTCATCTAATAGGTGGATCCCTTTACAATGTGCCAAAATTTACAGTTCTAGTCATTGCTTTTGCTCCTAGTGTTTTTAGCCTCTTTATGCCAAAACTTAAAAAGTTTATCACTAAGAATTCAGAGAGTCACAGATTATTATTGATTTGGCAGGGAAAAACTACAAAAATTCTTTGTGGCAATAAAACGGTACATTAGGCATTCTTCTTTACCCTCTAGAGTGTAAAGTTAATAGTGCTTTTTAACCTGAATTCATGTTCTGGAAGTCCAAGACCACTGCTCATAAATCTTTCTGAGTATACCAGATGATGACATAACTAAAGTAGCTAGCAATTCCAGCTCTTATTCAGTTGTCAACACTATGTCCCACCAAAAATGTGGGCTGCTCCTGCCCCAGTTTTGATGTAAATTAAATGTGAAGCATCTCGAGCTCCATGAGATGTTTAAAAAGCTCAAGGAACGGAGCAAGATGAGGGCAACAGGAGAAATGCTGGTAATCCCCTGAGCAATGAACACTGCGGGTGTTCACAGGTGCTTCATCAGCTACGCGGTGGGCAGCACTGCCTGGGCTGTTTTCATGGTCTCCTACTCAAACACACAACAGTCTATTCTTCTTTTTTTTTTTTAAATCACATTTATCTTTAATCCTCAGTTTCCAAACATGACAGGACATAGCACAGATCTGCAGCCATTTCTGCACAGCTTTCTCTCCTCCATCCAGCTCATCCTCTGAGTTCCCCCTGCATTTCCTGTTCCTCCCAATTATATATCCTCCCCATTAGTAAGCCAATTATCTCATTCGCCTAACAACTGCCACCAGGTGTCAGTAATCTCCACCAGTAACAGGCTGATTGATTTCAGATTAAGCCTGCAGTCTTCTCTGTACTGCAGCAACCTCACTGATCAGCACGCTACAGCTAGCACTCTGTCACAAGGGGTGACACAAAACAAAGCAAGCCAAGCCACCAATGCAACACCTTCGTCTGACACACAGAAAACATGCTCCATCTTCACAAAAGTGGGATTGGTTTGTTTATTTTTAAAAATAAAAAAAGAAACAATCCTCAAAAGATGAAGTACGTAAGCCAAAGCTCAAGACTTGGGAACCTAGCTCCCGAAGAGCCTAACTCCCATTGACTGTCATTGATAATGAGTAGGGCCCTATCAAATTCACGGCCTCGAAAAATGCATCACCGACTGTGAAATCTGATCTTTTATGTACTTTTACCCTATACTATACAGATTTCACAAAGGAGACTAGCATTTCTCAAACTGGGGGTCCCAATACAAAAGGAGGTTGTGGGGGGGGGAGGCTTGCAAGGTTATTGTAGGGGGGTCGTTGTATTGCCACCCTTACTTCTGCACTGCTTTCAGAGCTGGGTGTTTGGAGTGCGGCGGCTGCTAGCTGAGGGCCCAGCTCTGAAGACAGCAGCGCAGAAGTACAGCAGCACAGAAGTAAGGGTAGTAATAGCATACCACGTCATACTTACTTCTGCGCTGCTGCTGCCAGCGGTGGCGCTACCTTCAGAGCTGGACTCCTGGCTGGTAGTCACCACTTTCCAGCTGCCCAGTTCTGAGGGCAGCACCACCACCAGCAGCAGAGCAAGAAGTAAGGGTGTCAATACCATGACCCCTTTACAATAACCTTGGAAACCCCCCACTACTCCCTTTTGGATCAGGACCCCAACAGTTACAACACTGTGAAATTTCAGATTTAAATATCTGAAATCATGAAATTTATGATTTTTAAAATCTTATGACCGTGAAATTGGCCAAAATGGACCGTGAATTTAGTATGGCTCTACTATTGAGGAGCTTAATTGCCTTAGGCGCTTTGGAAAAATCCCACCATTATACATCTGATGTATGACAGCTCTGGTAGGAGCAGTAGAATTTTAATTTTTTTTTATAAATTAGCCTATATGGTTCTGTGTGTGTGATCGAATGCACCCTTGTATTCACACTCTGCACACTACTGTAATAAGCTTTGTACAAACTAAGCCTTGTGAGGTATCATTTGAAAATTAATAACCTGCTGATAAATAACATCATGGTGAAATGTCTGTAGCAACATTATATGGAAAGTTATGAATATAAACTGAAATTATGACTGAATTGTGTTTGCCAGACAAGTCTGGGGAGAGGGTAAACCTGTTTCTCAAAGATAAAGGACAAGCTAACACCTCTAGCCAGGTGTAGTCAGAGTTGATTGGTGATCACTTGTGAAGTGGCCATTCTTTGACAACAAAGGGACTCGGGAACATATTGCTATGCATTTTACCCAGCAGCCACATGGAACCTCTTCCACCATGAGACTCCATGTCTCCATCCTCACAGCTGGAAGGAACTTTATCTAGGGGTAATCCTCAATAAAATGCATTTCAAAGGGTGACTAAACTATAAAAGTGAGGGGCAAAAACACCAGGAGTAATTTCTCTTTCGCTCCCTCTATCTTTCAGCCACAATGGCAATGGAACCAGCCTTTTGACTTTCGGCGGGATCTTGACATGACAAATTGGTCAGCTCTGTTGCCTGGAACCCATGATAGGGATTTTACCTTAAACCAAGTCTAGTTTGTTAAGTTTAAGCTACTAGAAAGCATTTTATCTTTATTTTTCTAGTAATCATTTCTGACTTTAATACCTTGTACTTTTATTCTTTACCCCTTACAAGGGCAACGGACCTCTAACACCTGAGCAGTCTAGGAGAGGACTGGATAGTGCAGAACATATATTTTGGAGAAAATTCAGGACTCGGAGTGTGTTGGGGTTACCCAGCAAATGTTAACCAAGACTGGTGGAAGCCAGAGTGTGACTGGAGCATGCTGGCTGGCTAGAGCTATATAGACTGACATTCAAGGTGTGACCTGAAAACTGTCTGGCTGTTTGTGAAGGGCCCAGTTTGGGAGCTACAGCAGCAAATCTGGATTGCACTAGTCTCAATGACACCCTGGAATGTGATATGGCGCAACTCTTGTCTGCAGAAAAGTAGGTCTTTTCTTAAAAGAGGTTTCTGAGGCAGTATGAATTTTCTGGGGAAGAGGTTGGCTTCATACAGAGACAAGCTCTGTGGTCAAGAATCAATACCACTTTTAGAAAGGTGGCTTGTTATGTTTAATGGAGAGTGAGGAAACCAGCAGGACACAGAGCATAAAATCCATTACACCATTCACATGCCACTCAGGCTGCCTCGAGAGTTAACAATCATAGCTATCAAATGAACTGTCAGAACAACAGGGAATTTTCATTCACTGAGAGGTCCAAGGTCTAAAATGCCAATTAAATTTGGCATACAAAATAAACTGTGGTCACATATTGAATACCAGTTTACTGGAAAAGCCTAAAACTCTTTAAACAATAGACTATCACCTTTGCTGGGGGCAGTTTTGTCTCCTTTTAAAAACATCCAGCACAGCAGTGTTTTCCCAAAGGCAGGAGCCTGAATTAGATGGACCGATGATCTGATTCATTAAGGCAACAGCTATGTTTGTATGATTATTTCCTGTAGATGTTCTACAATATTACACTAAAATAAAAATTGAAATGGAATTTGTCAACTTCACTGATAGATCTTATCTGGAGGGAGCAGCAGAGTGCCCAGCTTGCAGACACTAGCGCCTGATTTAATGACGGCTACCCAAAATTGACACTGAGGCATGCACGTTGTCTGACAGAGTGGGATTTGTCTAAATCAAATTATGACCACTGCCTTGTTCTGTGTGTGAAAATTTTGGACACTGACTGTACAAGCCTGGACAAGCCAAAGGCAACCTATTGTACTCCACTGCAGATAGCTGCCCTACCTAAGAATGATGCTTGTCACATCAAGACTGTAATCGAGAGTCATCAGCTACCAGCCAAACCCACTGAAACAATCGACTTCCTACATAGGGGCCTGCATGCAGGGTGGAGGCAGAGAGTAAGGATGACCGGGTGGGCCTGAAGCCTCCAAAGTTGAGCATGTGGCACAGAGGAGAAACCATGCTTAAGAGCAGGGCTCTGCTCCATGCAGGTGGTTGGGGGGCGGGGGAAGGGTGCAGCGGCGACCATTGCCAGGTACACACAACTGAAGGACCTGTAGGAGAGTGAGAGCAGGAGGGACTCCGACTAGCCCAAACTGCTGATTGACAGAAGGGATGAGCTCAGACTAGGGGAGATTATGTCTCAGAACTTTTTCGTTTTCAAAACAATCTGTAATTTAAATGCCTAAAGCAAGGGTCAGTAGCCTTCGGCATGTGGCACATAAGAGTAATCCATTGGTGGGCTGTGAGACAATTAGTTTATGTTGACCGTCTGCAGGCATGGCCCCCCGCAGCTCCCAGTGGCCATTGGCTGCTGCTTCCCGCAGCTCCCGTTGGCCAAGAACGATGAACTGCGGCCACTGGGAGCTGTGGGGGGCCATGCCTGCGGACAGTCAACATAAACAAAATGTCCCAGCTCGCTAGCAGATTACCCTGATGGCCATGTGCCAAAGGTTGCCGACCTCTGGCCTAAAGAGTAAAAATCACTGTGGTTGAACCATAGCTTTGCTAAACCTATGTGCCTTGCTTTCCTGCCATGTTGTCTCCAAAAGGGTTAAACTAGACTCCCAGAGCGTGGACAGCTTAGGCAGCGCAGTAAGCAACTGGGAGAGGGGCTTAAGAGGTCTCAGACACAAGTTTTAGGACATAGGGTAGCAGCACACCATGTTCCAAGGTAGGACATCAGACAAAAGGACAGAGCCTGGGAGCATGCCCTATAGATCCAAAGCTAGAAACAATGACTAGACTTTACCCAGACCAAGTTGACTTGGATCATATGGGACCCAGCAACTGAGTCCACTCACAACAGACTGGTGACCGCAATGGACTACTGAACCAAGTTCTAACAATCACCACAGGAATAAAAAAATCTCCATGGTATGTAAAGAAACTAATTCATCATCTTTGGAGACATGAAGTACATTGAGTTATGTGTAGGTCCTAGAAAAATTGCCACATTATTTTTAATTATTCAGTACTGGAAGGATTAATTTTTTTAAAAAAAACACACATTATGTTGGATTAAACATCACATTCCCTGGAAGAAAGTTAAGTTTGAAAGTTACAGAATGTTAAGCTTTTAAAGTAAATGATGTAACAGTCTCTAAACTGGGTAATATACCAAGCAATAAATTCTGACAAAACATGAATTATCTGTCTGGGACAGCTATCAAATTGATTCTGCAGATTAAATATGTGCCTCAAAATGAATGCATACAGGTATTAAAATCACCAGATACTGCTGAAAGTGTCCAAATTTGTCCCTTGTGTAACTCAACTGAAGTCAGGAGAATTACACCAGGGATAAATTTGTTGAATTTATGGACACATTTTAATCACTGTCATAGTGGAATACAGGTCCCTGGCAACAGACACTCTTCCAAACATGGGATTGCAAGTTCATAAGCCACCTGAAACACCTGCACCACTGCTTTCATATACTTTAAAGCTAGAAAGGACCATTAGATCACCCAGTCTGACCTCTTGTATATCAGAGGCTGTTACATTTCACTCAAATATCACTATTTTGAGCCCAATGACTTTAAGTCAAAGCATTTCAATCCTTAGGACTAAATTAGTGTGTGGGAAAGGCACAGATCAGGGGGGAGAGAGAGAGAGAGAGAGAGAGAGAGAGGTGCCATGAATACCAGATGCCCCTAAAATAGCAGGGAGATGATTCTAGCAGGCAAATTATAACCCTGAACATGTGGACAAGGCACACCAGGTCAGTGATCTAGAAAGCGGATTCTTCATATCACACAGCACTGATCCAACCTGGCTGGTATCTCACCTCCAGCTGAAGTATGAAATTTCATTATAATCATTGTCTCAACGTGCAGCTGCCAGTGCTATGAACATGTGGCTGGAAATGCAGACCTCTACTCCCTGCAGCTCATGAAGCAAGAGGATGAACAGGGAGATTCATAGCTTCTGTACCAGAAGGGACCACTATGACCATTCCACATACACAGGCCATAGAGTTTCTCCAAGAACCAGAATTGAAGCATACCTTTTAGAAATGTCTAATCTTGGTCTAAAAACACCAAGCAATGGTGAGTCCACCGCCTCCTGGTCAGCTGTTCCAATGTCTATTCATCTTTACTAGGAAATTTAATCTTATTTCAAAGTTGTCTAACTTCAGTTACCAGCCATTGGATCTTGTTAAACTTTTGTCATCAAGATTATGCCTATTGACTATTAGATACCTACTTATGTGCAAATACACAGAGAGAGAGAGAGAGAGAGAGAGAGAGAGAGAGATCAAGCCACCTGTGAATCTTCTTAGCTGAATAGGTAGTGCTCCTTAAACCTTGCATTGTAATACTTATTTTTTCAGTTCCTAGATCATATTTGCAGCACTCCTTTGAACCCTCTCCAATATTTCCACATCCTTCTTGAATAGTGGACACTAAAACTGAAGTATACTAGAGAGGATATTCGGGATTTAATCAGTTGTACCTTGAAGGTTCAAACCATGTTTGATATGCAGAGGTATGTTCTCCTAGCCTGAGTTCCTGGAGACGGCCATACAACCTCCATGAGCACAAGGCTTGGTTCAGCAACCAGGCAAGGTGCAATTGCATTCCACTACCATCACAGCTGGGAACACCCCAGAGCACACACCTTGCACTCAAGGCTTCACAGAAGACAGCAACTGTGGCTGCCTTCTGCAGGAAACCTTGCACCATTTTTCCCCACCCATTCAAGGCCAGGGGATGGGGGGAAAATCAAGCTCTTTATCCTCAATAGCAGACAGCTGTCCTGAAGACTAGAGACTGGTGTTTGTCATTTTAAAGAAGGATTCCAGGATGAGTTGGCCTGGTACAAAAAAAGTCACTTAACATTTCTAAAGTTCTTGATCAAGTCCATCATAAAAATTACAAATTGAATAATCAAAGGCAAAGTCATGTAGTAGATTAAAACCTGGTGACATGATAAGGGCCCGGTGTGGTGGCATGCGCCTGTAATCCCAGCTGCTTGGGAGGCTGAGGTTGGCGGATCGCTCAGGAGTTCTAGACTGCTGTGCACTATGTCAATCGGGTGTCCGGTGCTACTGACAGCTTGGCCAGCGGGTAGTTGGAGGACTGGCTAGAACAACAAATCTGGCGTGTTGTGATCGGTGCTCTCTCTGTGAGGGCTGATAGACTGATCAGTGACAGTGACGTGATAGGAGAATGACTGCTCCTGAGAAAGAGAGAGGTTAATAGTGGAGTGATTAGAAGATCTATTTATTAGGGCATTGGAAGTAGAAGTGGGCTCTGAATAGATTTGTTTGCTCATGATCATTTCAGTTAATGAAGTATGGAAGATTATATGAAACTTCACATAGGTTTGTACAAGTTGGAAGGCTCGTTAGCAAAATAGAAAACGAAAAGCACAAGAACATTTACATCTGCAAGAAATGTCTCAACTTCTCACATTTGCTGATGAGTTTGGAACTTGAAAGATTCTTTAAAGGAAGAGACCTTAAGAGACCCTGAATGGATCAATTATGATGTGAATCAGATAAACACAAAAATCAAAACAGGATGTTTATAGAATTAAAAAGGGATAGTAAATAGTATGGGAAAATTGATGACTTAGCAAGTCAAAGAGCAAGACAACTTCCTTTAGAGCGCAAATTTTGATACCCCACCTGTTAGAAAAACTGGCACTGAAACGGTTCATGTAACACGAGGATGAGCAACCTCTCATGGCCAGCCGTGCCTCTCCAGTGCCCAGCCCATTTTCCCCCTTCTTCAGAGCTCCTTAAACACAATTCCACAGTCTCACACATCAATCACAGCCTTTCATGGAATCTAGTTTCTCTATAAACAAAGTTCCAGAAAGAAACTATAAAAACAAATCTTCCACCCAGCCTTGAACTGGGCACCAGCCCTCCTTGCTGAGTACTGTCCCTCCCTGCTGGAGAAAAGGCAAGGTCTGGACAGACTTCTTCCAAAGGAAACGTGCAGCTGGGTATTCTTTCCAGCCCCACTCCCTTCTTTAGCAACCACTGCAGGAGTCTACTCCCTGCTGCTTCACTCTACAGTTCCCCTTCTACCTCTGCCCTCACAGAGGGCTCTCTGACCCTTTACAGACCAGGTGCAGCCCCACCTCCATAACTGGCTCATCTGGGAGCACATCCATCACAGGGAGCCAGTCACCCTGTGACAGTCCCATTTTCAGAGCTTTCCTTTCCAAGTATTCAGTTAATTCAAGATAATTTCTTCATGATACAATTTGCAATAAACTTGTCTTCCTTTGAAACAGTATTTTGACATGTTTTAGGTCCCTCCTTCTCTTGAAGAGGGCTTATTGAGGCACTTATTTATACAGGTGTAAATCAGGAGCAGCTCCAATGGAGTTGCATCAGTGTAAAACTGGGAAAAGAGTGGTAAGAATTTGACCTTTTATTTCTTCTGCACCTGATAGAGAAAATTACAAACTACAGCATCCTTCTCGAATAGGTTCTCAATCTTTTGTGATTTTGCTTCAGTAAAAAGTTGCACCATTCTGCTGTGCAAATGACTTGATCAGAGTCTCTGCAAACAGATCACCAAAGATAGATGATGTGGCAGCTGAAAAGTCCTAAAGAAGAATGATACGAAAGTTTCCAACTGGGTTTAATTAAAGACTCAGAGGTCCCAGAAGGATACACACTAATCAAACACAGGCGATCAACTTCTGTATCAGGGAGTTTACATGGAAGACTAACTAGAATTTAGACACTGGCCATTATTTCTAATCTTCTGGAATTATGTGTATTTTGAAGAGTCACAGTACCTGACACAGAAAACAAAGAAATAGAAAGGTAGTTTTTGAACAGAAGGAAACAAGCCAGAGTGGTCCACATGGGAGATCAGACTGCCTCAAATAAAATTGAATTCTGAGCAGGAAATCTTTTCAATATACAGATAACTAGAGGGTACACATAACTACTTCTGCATATTTTTAAAGTAACATCTTGGAAAGCTATTTACAGTGCAATGGATGTGCAAAATTTAGAAGACAACAGTCTAATGAAATGTAATATGGCAATATATAAATTCTAAGCATCCATTCTCACGATTTAAACAAACCAATGAGAAAAAAATCAATATACACATTTATTTATATCATATATGCGTGTGGCCACATGCATTAAAGTGTTTTTAATGACCTACGTGAAAGTTACAAAAAAGAGACTGAGTTGAGGCAACCACTAATCTGGCTAGATTTACCATGGGCCAAATCATGGGTGGCAGGTGAACCACCCCTTCAGCGAGGCTAGCCCCTGGCCCTCCCCTTTCTGCACAAGGCCCTACCCCCTGAGCATGTGGGCAAGACTCACCAGCCAGACACCCAGGAAAGAATTCTCTGTAGTAACTCAGATCCCACCCCATCTAACATCCCATCACAGGACATTGGGCATATCTACCTCTGATAAATTACCTCTCCCAAATTACTAAAGCTCTTTACAAACTATTGGTAAGAAAGATAAATAACTTGAATGGACTAGTGACACAGATAGGCAGGCAGGCAGATATATTAGTAATATGTTTGAGTTTTATCTTGACAGGGATTTGCACTCCAATACCACCCTTCTTTTAGGGATTCTACCATCCAACTCAACACAGGCAGTGGATCCTATCTTTGCTGCAGTGGATCCTAGGGTTTGCACCTCATTACCTAGAACACTTAGGATGCTTAATAAATACCAAAAGTACATAGGAAGATGTTCTTCCTTGATAATGGTGGCAATGATTTTTGGTTAACGGCCAACTGCAGAGAAAAGCTTAAGGAGCTAGAATGTAGTTGCTCCAACTGGAATTTGGCTAAAATGGTGGGGTTAACTCCTGATTTACACAGATGGATAACACACCTCATACTTAAGATAAAGTAGTAAAACAGTCGTTCCCTCCATTTTGGAGCATTTTTAATTACAAGTGGTCAGGGCCTCTGTTTAACCTCCCATCAAAAGACTGCATGTGTGTCAAATATTACATGATCTGCAGGCCATATTATGCCCTCAGGTTCACCTGTGCAGCCCCACTGTCTTCAGATCAGGGCCAACGCTACCATTAGGTGACCCTAGGCAGTCGCCTAGGGTGCCAGGATTTGGGGGTTGGCATTTGAGGTCCCTCGGCGGCCGCCGGGTCCTCGGCAGCACTTCTGCGGCTGCTTCTTTGGCCGCGGGGGGAGGCCGCCGCCGCTCCCTAGGGCAGCAAAAAGACTGGTGCTGCTCCTGCTTCAGATTATGGCCCTCAGTAACCCCTGTATAAAACACACTGACTTTAAGTGCATCTGCACACATAAGCGTGGGAACAATGGGTGTGGGGGGGTGCTGCAGCACCCCCCGGATTCCTGGCTGCTGGCCCCACAAGCCCGGGGTCCCGGCCCCAGTTCAGGGGGATAGGGTGAATAGGGGTAAGGGGGCTGGCTTTCAGCATTCTGATTATTAAAAACATTCCAGTGCCACTGTCTGCAGAGAAGTCAGAACATAATCAGAAGGCAGCAGAGTTGCACACATATAGCTGATTTTCTGCAGAACCTCACTTACTGCTGAGGTTGAAACATCAAAGCCCTAGCTGAATTTGTGGGGCTAACACCTATGTTTTACCTGTAAAATGAGTAAATTTGTAAGATCAAATCAGTAAAAACACACTGAATGTGGAGACCCAGCATGCCATTTTTACAAAGCTGTTTCTTAGGCTAGAACCACACTTTACATACTTTTGCTTATCCACTCTTTCAGTACTGCGCCTTCTCATTTTTATCCAAGTACCTTACCCCTCTATCACGGTCTAGGAATGCTCCATAGTGAAGCAAAATGCTCAGAGCCTCACTATAGCCTCAAAACACCCCAGCATGGCTTGAAACAGTGAAGAAAAATAGGGGGAGGGAGATGGTATCGCCCACTGGCCTAATAGCCTCAAGAAGTTAAGCTTCAGCCAGACCTTGTGCATTCTCCTATAGTTTAAAACTTCTATCTGCTTCAAAGCACATTGTCTGTGAATATTAAGAATGTGCACTGTGTATGCCAGAGGTGTTATGATGGTAATATGCCCGAAAAGTAGACTCTGTTCGCTTTTCTAATGAGTGCTTTTCCCATTGAGTGCTGTACAAACCTATGATGTACATCCAGAAAGTGACATCTGTATGCCCCGAGGACATAGAAGAGTCATCCATCCTGTTAAAAATCAGGCAATTAAAAAAAAATTAATGTGGGAGCATGTCCTCAGTGTGCTGTTTTCTCGGGGCTTGGTTGTTAGTTCTGCTGCTGTGCACTTGCATGAGGCAGTGAGGGAGCATAAGATGACTCCTTCTTTCCCCTGGGGTTTGTGTGGTGGAACGGGATGTGGGAGATCAGCTATTGCAAGGATACTACTCTCATGATGGAAAATTTGTGCCTTAGCCCTTCCTGGCCCCACTGTCCAAGACTGGAGCAAATAGGGCAGTAATCTATGCCAGCAAGGGTGCAGGCACAGTTAGCAGTTCCCCACAGAGCAAGCAGTAATCAGACCACAATCTAGCTTATGCCCTGTAATACATGAATGCTGTATATGTGTAGGTTAATAGATGAAATGGCAGGAGATGGCACTGAAGCATATTTAGCATAGGTCTTGAGTTTTGAAACGCCAAAAAAAGTAATCTTGTTATTTTGGACTGCAAATAGCTTTCTCTGGCAGCTCTTAACATCCTGATCCTGAAGCAGGGCAGTTACATGCAGCCTCTTATGGTATGTCTACACTGCATTGTAAACTTAGGTCTGTGGGGCCTGGGCTTGTGGACTTGGTGGTTCTAAGCCCAACCTTGAGCATTCACACTGCACTGTAAACCTGGACTTACAATTGCTGGACCTGGCTTTTACAGCCATGCTAACACATCCATACTGCACTTTGTAAATTTTCTAACTCCGATCTACTCCTTGAGCTGCATCCACACTGCAAAAAAAAGATAGGGATTGGACCCAATCATAGTGGGGCTTGGGCTCTAATCCACCCACTTAGCAGGGTCCTAGGACATGGGTTCCAAGAGCTTGCTGACACAAGTGTGATTTGTGTGTGGATGGAAGGGGGACATCGGCTGAAACCTGACTCAGAGCCCAGACTTAGTGTTCAGAGTAGACATACCATCTAGCATGACTAAGGGTAGGACTATAATTCACCCCTCATTGAACATGGCTGCCATGCCAGTGGGTTCCATTTAGAAGTTGAAGCTTATTGGGCAATGGTAAGAATCGGTAGGTACCCATGGTCTAGTATTGAGCTACTTATTAACGTGGCAAAAGGGAGTGTCACATAATGTCACTTTATTATCTAACCAGTTCCATAGATGGCTACATACAATTCATTCCAAAATTTTCCCCATCAGCCAGTTCACCTAGCAAATTTAAAGTGTGTTTTATATATTGTTAAAATAACAAAGTCTAGTACGTAGCCCACTGCGATAGGCACTCTCCCAGTCCTAGATTGCTCTGAGGCTTAGGTGGGATATAGGTGTCCCAACACCTACAGTGAGGCAGCAGCGTGCAAGCCCAGAGGCAAAAACTTGTACACTAGGGAGTTTAGATACCTACAGGGTTCAGTGGAGTCAAAACTACGACTTAAGTGCTAAACCCAGGGTTTAGATGCTCAAGTACCTTCATGAAACTAGCATTGTTATTGCAAAAAGCAGCATCCTTTGCCCTGAACTATCAAGTCTAGCATAGGAAAACCTTTGCTAATAGCTCAAGTAATTGTTTAAAATCCTGCAGTTGGGGGTTTCTACAATATAGGAATTAAAATGTATTCAATGGTCAAAGGGCTTAGAGAAATGCTGATATGTTTACAAAAAGGAAGTCAAGCCTGTGTCTTGTGGAAATAGACAATCAAAATTCTCCATTTAAAAAGGAAAAAAAATATTTAATACCAAGAATATTTGGTTGTTCAACTGCATTCAATCAAATGGTGCACTTGGAGCAGCATTCTTCAGTTTGGATCAGAAAAGATGACATGAAGAGTATTAAGAATGTACATTTTAAATTACACAGCACTAGGGTACACTAAAGGAAAAATATTTTTAAGACAAATTGTTCTATGAACAGTTTTTTAGATGAATGACACTAAACTATTCATTTAGCTAAAACATTTACAGAATTTAGTTTCAATCAACAACAGCAATATTTAAAGAATATGGTCCTTTTCAGATGATTGAAGAGACCAACTTTGGATTGTAAGTCATGACAGCTGTAACATATGCATCTGCTCTGATGGTGCACCTTTTTGTAAAGTATTAAGATGCATGGTGGGCCATATTCACATAAATAAATGTAAATTAGTGTAGCTCCATTGACTTCCACAGAGATGTGCCAATTAATACCAGCTGAGGATCGGTCCCTGTGCTTGCATCAATGGCATCTATGCAATAATGAGGCTGAGTATTAATCATACAAAGTCTGAACGTTCAGACTTAGTTCCCACAGTAACCTTAATTCTGTCTCCTTTTGTGCATATGGAATATTAACACATTTCCCATATGGGTGCTCTAAACCATTGGAGATGGGGAATTCCCAGCAAGATACAGAACATTCATTTCTAAGCTTAGACGGTCCTAAGGTATCACACTTTAAAGCTGTGACCTTGTGTCAAAAAAAAAATCAAATCTATTTGCAAAACTTTTGGATGGATTTTATAATTTTTAATTTTTTCTCTCTGAGCCTTGCACAGTTGAACTCATTGAAAAGAAAGCACCTAATTTCACAAGGAGAGGGAGCAAAGAAATAATCTTACCTAAAAAAAGTAAACGGTAATATTCTTAAAATAGTTCTTCTGCATATGCCATATGTTACAGAATAAAACCTTGTATGCCATACTATTGTATTAGTGAGAGTTTAGAATGGCTGCATGACCCACAAGTGGCCTCTGTACCCAATACACTTTTATGGTGTGTGTACACACACACACACACACACACACACACACACACACTTAATTATATGGCTTCTGGCCTATGAATATTGAGGGTGGGGCAGTTATTGGGTTTCTTCTTCTTGACTAACATGGAATATTCAAAAGGTGCACTTTTCCTACTTTAGTAACCATGAGATCTTCTTATTGTCCCATTGCCTCTCCTTCCATGAAGGAGCTTATTATTCCATTTTCTCATGCCATCTTACATTTAGATTATAAACCCTTTAAGGCACACTGATTTTTCTCTGGTGTTCAAAATGCCAAACATGCTACTGGGAGTATAAATATAAGCAATACTCACAGATTGTATTAGTTTAACTATATGAGCATCTGGCAAACTCATAGCAACTCAGTGGATTTACAGTGCTGGAAATAAGATCAGAATCTGATCTAATGTGACCAAATGTAATTTAGAGCAGTAAAGAATTATGTTTCTCTTGCAAGCAGGGGAAAAAAAAAAGTCTCCAGAATGTTTAGCCTCTACAAATGTGTGGGGTTTTTACCATGTTTTCTGCAAGTTTCAATTGACCCTCACCAGGGGCTATTAGTATAGTCCCTAACACAAGACAAGATTGGCTCTCCTGGGCCACACTTCTTCCATAAATTTTATTCCTGACAAGAGCAGCAAAGGCATCCTCACCACCACTAGTGTTAGAGCAGTCTAGGGAGACATACTAGAAAACAATAAACAGTTATAAAAAGCCTACAGAAAAAGAATGATCCATATTGAAGCAGATCTGCTCCTGCTAGAATGCTTCTACCTTCCATTTAAAGGCAAATAAATTCTTCATGACAGCCCCTAATGGCCTCCACAGTTATTCACAAAACTTGCTCTCAAATTGCAGGGTAATAAAAGGATTATCGCCTTGACAGACTTACAGGGAGGACCCACCTCCTTGTTTAAATAAAGCTGTTTTACGTCTCCCTTTTTCTTCTGCTTGACCTGTACAAGTAAGTCAGCACATCAACAACTAAATCACTTACAATTAGCACACCAATATGTCACTATTCTACTTAAATCATTCCCTGGAGCATAAGCGGTGGTAATGCTTTAGAGATAGGTTTTTGGTCATTTGTTTAAAAGTTGAGCAGTGAAATTACAAAATAGGTTCCTATCTGTTTACTCTCAGTAGGAGCCAGCAGACCAAATTCAGAGATGAATCCTGGTCACATGTCACCTGAGGCATGTTGTGCATACACTAAGAACAACGACGAAAGCTCTTGTTTCTATGTAACATCATGGGTTTTTTCCCCTGCAGCTGACTAGAAATTTTACACAACATATAATTGCATTTCTATCAAATGCTTCCTTTCTAGGACTCCGTAAATGTAAGATACATACCAATCATCAGATAACAGCTTCTTAAAATTTGGGCTGTCTTGTAGGAGGCCATCTATGCACATTACATTTGCAGATACATCTTTCCTGATCTGCTTTCAGACACAAATCTCAATGTGAAGAATACTACTAACTAAAAGTTAGGTTCAAAGTAGCCGAGACATTGCCTTGATAGCTGCACAGGTTTTCCTCGTGTTTAGACTTCTGTCTAGATCAGCTATTAAATTCAGACTAAACTCTACCCTTCCCTACACTGAGTTACATACAAGCACCATTAAAGGAAGTGAGGACTTCCAGGTGTAACTAATAGAAGCATCTAGTAGTTCACAGTTCTCAAATTAAAGATTATATGAAAAGAGAAAGAAGAAAAAAAGTCTACATACACGACAAACTTCTAGATCAATCCATTCAGGCCTTGGCTGCATTTGGCAGACAAGAGAAGAGTTGGGCAAGGTAGCTACATAGTCTCTGAATATTTTTAGAAATACTACAGTGTCCTTGCATCAGTCAATTTAAACCAATTTAGTAAAAGCAGTGTGTGAACACTTATTTCAGTTTAGCTTAAGCTGCTAAGAATCAATGTATGTTAAACCAAAATAAGCTTGGTTTAAAAACTGAAATAAAAGAGTGCCCACACAGGAGTTTCCACTACTTTTATCTAATTGGTTTAAAATTAAATGTTTAGTTAAACTAGTACAACTGCCTCATGTGGACAACACCTGAAGGGCCTTCCACAATGGGGACAATCACAATATTAATCTCCCAAATTAGTCAGTGATTTTTGGATCAAGCGAGGATGTTTCCATTGCCACCCATTCAGTCAATGGGTGGAAAACTGGATTGGACCTCCAGGTGGTGGACGGCCTCAGAGGGAAAACTGGGGGAGGGGAAGTGCATGCCAGAGAGATTCAAAGTTCACCCCTCCTGCTCAGGCTCTCTGCTCCCTATTGGCCAGACAGAAAGTGTGGATTGATTCCTTCACCCACCCACCTCCTCAAAACCCTTGCACAAGTTCTTTGGGGCAGCTAAAATGAAGCAAGAGGCTCTTAGACTACAACTGCAGGAAGGGAGAGTATTAACCATCTTTTTAGGATCCTGTGGCTCTGAGCAATTGCTGGTTTGTACGTCAGGAAGGATTATTTTCCCCTGTCTGGGCCAAGTTGACAGAGGCTTGGTGTTTCTTTTCACCTTCCTCATGGTTTCATGAAGACAGTCAAGTTAAATAAGGAACAGGACTTGGAAATTAATTCATTGCAACTTGCAGCTGGTGTCCAGTGCGGATAAAAGTCTGAAATAGCCAGCTTCCAGTAATAGAAGGGACCCGGGATTTTGCTGGCGGGGCTGGGGCCTATGAGAAATAGGGAGACTTGAACTCTTAGGGCAAGGTCCCTCTTTTGGTACCCTCTGTCCCTTTCACAGGAGAAAAGGTGAGAAGTTTCAGCAGAGTGTACTGAATCCTAGGGATAGGTCTTGTGTCATGAGGAGGAAATGGCTCAGGGTGGACACTGGCAGCTGGTTACTTCTGGCAGCAGGCAGTGCTCCACCCCTGCTCCAAACCCTGCCGCCATGGTAATAGGAAACCATTATACTCTTCTTGACACAGAAGAGAAGGAATCTCCCCCTACAGCAGAGGAGGAGAAGCCTCGTACCCCTAAGGCTGGGAAGTCTGCTGCCACCACTGCGAATAGGAAACGTAGGGTAGTGGTGGTCGGAGACTCTCTGCTGAGGGGGACGGAGGCGCCTATCTGTCGCCCTGACATTTCATCTTGGGAGATATGCTGCCTTCCAGGGGCCCATATCTGAGACGTTACGGAGGCATTGTCAAGGATTATCCGGCCCTCTGACTACTACCCCATGCTACTCATCCATGTGGGCACAAATGATACTGCGAGGTGTGGCACTGAGCAGATCAAGAGTGACTACAGGGCTCTGGGTGTACGGGTGAAGGAGTTTAGAGTGCAGGTGGTATTCTCTTCAATCCTTCCTGTCAAAGGTAGGGCCACGGGCAGAGACAGGTGCATCGTGGAGGTGAAGGCTTGGCTGCGAAGATGGTGTCGCCAGGAGGGCTTTGGCTTCCTTGACCACGGGATGCTAATCCAGGAAGAACTGCTAGGCAGAGATGGCGTTCACCTTTCGAGGAGGGGAAAGACCCTATTTGGATACAGACTGGCTAACCTAGTGAGGAGGGCTTTAAACTAGGTTCGACAGGGACAGGTGAGCAAAGCCCACAGGTAAGTGGAGAACATGGGGACTTGGGAGATGGGTCGGAAATAGGAGGAAGCGTGGGCTCTAATGACAAAGAGATAGGAGGGTCAGGGCAAAACTGGGAGGCAAGATCAAATCAGTATCTTAGATGCCTGTATACAAATGCGAGAAGTATGGGTAATAAGCAGGAAGAACTGGAAGTGCTAATAAATACATTCAACTATGACATTGTGGGCATCACCGAAACTTGGTGGGATAATACACATGATTGGAATGTTGGTATGGATGGGTACAGCTTGTTCAGGAAGGACAGACGGGGAAAAAGGGAGGAGGCGTTGCCTTATATATTAAAAATGTACACACTTGGACTGAGGTGGAGATGGACATAGGGGACGGAAGTGTTGAGAGTCTCTGGGTTAGGCTAAAAGGGGTAAAAAACAAGGGTGATGTCATGCTAGGAGTCTACTACAGGCCACCTAACCAGGTGGAAGAGGTGGGTGAGGCTTTTTTTAAACAACTAACAAAATCATCCAAAGCCCAAGATTTGGTGGTGATGGGGGACTTCAACTATCCAGATATATGTTGGGAAAATAACACAGTGGGGCACAGACTATCCAATAAGTTCTTGGACTGCATTGCAGACAACTTTTTATTTCAGAAGGTTGAGAAAGCTACTAGGGTGGGAAGCTGTTCTAGATTTGATTTTAACAAATAGGGAGGAACTTGTTGAGAACTTGAAAGTAGAAGGCAGCTTGGGTGAAAGTGATCATGAAATCCTAGAGTTCACAATTCTAAGGAAGGGTAGAAGGGAGTACAGCAAAATAGAGACAATGGATTTCAGGAAAGCAGATTTTGGTAAGCTCAGAGAGCTGATAGGCAAGGTCCCATGGGAATCAAGACTGAGGGGAAAGACAACTGAGGAGAGCTGGCAGTATTTCAAAGGGACACTATTAAGGGCCCAAAAGCAAACTATTCCGCTGGGTAGGAAAGATAGAAAATGTGGCAAAAGATCACCTTGGCTTAACCACGAGATCTTGCAAGATCTAAAAAATAAAAAGGAGTCGTATGAAAAATGGAAACTAGGACAAATTACAAAGGATGAATATAGGCAAACAACACGGGAATGCAGGGGCAAGGTTAGAAAGGCAAAGGCACAAAATGAGCTCAAACTAGCTACAGGAATAAAGGGAAACAAGAAAACTTTTTATCAATACATTAGAAGCAAGAGGAAGACCAAGGACAGGGTAGGCCCACTACTCAGTGAAGAGGGAGAAACAGTAACAGGAAACTTGGAAATGGCAGAAATGCTTAATGACTTCTTTGTTTCGGTCTTCACCAAGAAGGAATGCCTAACATAGTGAATGCTAATGGGAAGGAGGAAGGTTTAGAAGATAAAATAAAAAAGAACAAGTTAAAAATCACTTAGATAAGTTAGATGCCTGCAAGTCACCAGGACCTGATGAAATGCATCCTAGAATACTCAAGGAGCTAATAGAGGAGGTATCTGAGCCTCTAGCTATTATCTTTGGTAAATCATGGGAGACAGGAGAGATTCCAGAAAACTGGAAAAGGGCAAATATAGTGCCCATCTATAAAAAGGGAAATAAAAACAACCCAGGAAACTACAGACCAGTTAGTTTAATTTCTGTGCCAGGGAAAATAATGGAGCAAGTAATTAAGGAAATCATCTGCAAACACTTGGAAGGTGGTAAGGTGATAGGGAATAACCAGCATGGATTTGTAAAGAACAAATCATGTCAAACCAATCTGATAGCTTTCTTTGCTAGGATAGCGAGTCTTGTGGATAAGGGAGAAGCGGTGGATGTGGTATACCTAGACTTTAGTAAGGCATTTGATACGGTCTCGCATGATATTCTTATCAATAAACTAGGGAAATACAACTTAGATGGGGCTACTATAAGGTGGGTGCACAACTGGCTGGATAACTGTACTCAGAGAGTAGTTATTAATGGTTCCCAATCCTGCTGAAAAGGTATAACGAGTGGGGTTCCGCAAGGGTCTGTTTTGGTACCAGCTCTGTTCAATATCTTCATCGATGACTTGGATATTGGCATAGCAAGTACGCTTATTAAGTTTGCAGATGATACCAAACTGGGAGGGATTGCAACTGCTTTGGAGGATAGGGTCATAATTCAAAATGATCTGGACAAATTGGAGAAATGGTCAGAGGTAAACAGGATGAAGTTTAATAAGGACAAATGCAAAGTGCTCCACTTAGGTAGGAACAATCAGTTTCACACATACAGAATGGGAGGAGACTGTCTAGGAAGGAGTACGGCAGAAAGGGATCTAGGGGTTATAGTGGACCACAAGCTAAATATGAGTCAACAGTGTGATGCTGTTGCAAAAAAAGTAAACATGATTTTGGGCTGCATTAACAGGTGTGTGGTGAGCAAGACACAAGAAGTCATTCTTCTGCTCTACTCTGCACTGGTTAGGCCTCAACTGGAGTATTGTGTCCAGTTCTGGGCACCGCATTTCAAGAAAGATGTGGAGAAATTGGAGAGGGTCCAGAGAAGAGCAACAAGAATGATTAAGGGTCTAGAGAACATGACCTATGAAGGAAGGCTGAAGGAATTGGGTTTGTTTAGTTTGGAAAAGAGAAGACAGAGGGGACATGATAGCGGTCTTCAGGTAT
Source organism: Macrochelys suwanniensis (assembly GCA_033296515.1). Classification (NCBI taxonomy): domain Eukaryota; kingdom Metazoa; phylum Chordata; order Testudines; family Chelydridae; genus Macrochelys; species Macrochelys suwanniensis. Next base: position 92,910,726 of record CM065775.1, on the reverse strand, counting down.
CTAAAAGGGTGTCATAAGGAGGAGGGAGAAAACTTGTTCATCTTAGCCTCTGAAGATAGAACAACAAGCAATGGGCTTAAACTGCAGCAAGGGAGGTTTAGGTTGGACATTAGGAAAAAGTTCCTAACTGTCAGGGTGGTTAAACACTGGAATAAACTGCCCAGGGAGGTTGTGGAATCTCCATCTCTGGAGATATTTAAGTGTAGGTTAGATAAATGTCTAGCAGGGATGGTCTAGACAGTATTTGGTCCTGCCATGAGGGCAGGGGGCTGGACTCGATGACCTCTCGAGGTCCCTTCCAGCCCTAGAATCTATGAATCTATGAGTTATATGGGGGAGCACTATAACCTCTGTCCTGGACCCATTTAAATGCCTGGTAAAGGGAGAGGGGATAGATATTGCTGGGGAGAGGCACTAAGCTAATAAAGTTGTGGTCTGCCTCTTAAATCCATTCTTGTGTCAATCTTCATTCATCCGCGGGTCCCGATCAACTGGTAGTGTTACCACTTTGGCAGCCAATAAAAACAAGTGTGCGAGAAGGCAACAGGAACTACTACTAAACATTCTTTGACAACCGACAAAACCAGAGATGACTTTGAGACTCAAAAATATTTGAGCAGTGAATTGGTGTTAATTTCTAAAACCATTTCACTATGGGCAAACACATGTTCAGAATCACTGATTTCACCACATCCTCTTCAGCATAAATTGGAATAAGAAAGCATAAAACAGATTCAGTATCACATATGTTCTGTATAAAAATTGTTATTGTCTAATTAGTGTGACAAAGTTCCTCCTCTACCTCGGTGGGTCCTGCGCTTATTGGCGGATTTTGCTTGCCTCAGAGATCTTCCCCTCTAGTAGACTCCACAGTCCAGGTTAACTCCTCCTGTGTCTGATCAGGAGTGGGGAGTTTTGGGGGGAACCCGGGCCCGCCCTCTACTCCGGGTTCCAGCCCAGGGCCCTGTGGATTGCAGCTGTTTAGAGTGCCTCCTGGAACAACTGCACGACAGCTACAACTCCCTGGGCTACTTCCCCATGGACTCCTCCCAACACCTTCTTTATCCTCACCACAGGATCTTCCAGCAGTACGCCCTCTTACTCTCAGCTCCTAGTGCCTCTTGCTCCCAGCTCCTCACACGCAACCTCCTTCCACAGCTCCTGACATGTGCGCCTCACTGACTCACTGGGAGGCTTTTGACTAGTTTCAGCCAGCCCCTGATTGGCTGCAGGTGTCTCAATCAACCTCCCTGCCTTCTGGAAAGTTCTTAATTGGCCCCAGGTGTCTTGATTAACCTGGAGCAACTGCCATAAGGTATCAGGGATTTGTTTAGCTTGGGGCTAACATACTGGTTCCTTACCACTTTCCTATAGCCATCTGGCTTTGCCCCGTCACAATATGTATATATTAAATGCAAGGGGAAAATAGGGAGAAAGAGGGTAGTTTACAAGCCCCCTAAAACTTTTTTTGTGATCTTCCACGGTGTCACCAGCTATAGGTTGAGAACTCTTGATGTAGGCCATCTAATAGCTGTCAGTAGTTAGGACTTCTTTGATACAAAACATTTTTTTTTAACAAATAACCAAATTGTGTATATTAAATATCCAAATGTGAATTTATTGTCTGTCTGACTTTATAGGAGTAATCCTGACCTATGAAGCATTTAGATGTTAGTTTTTTCCTTTGTATTTTTGTTTGTAAATGTATCTTTAAAATTAACATAATTGAAGTAAATTCACACAAAAATGTAAGTTAGGAAGTCTAGCTCCTTCTTTAACACAATCTGTTGTGCATACATGGTGTGCTAACAGGAAATCTCAAAAGTGGCTGATATTCTGTACAGCTTGTATATTGAGAAGCTCACCCAAAGATTCTCCTTTTGTGAAAAGCAAGGAGAAATAAATTCTGTTCTGCATTTTTAAAAAATAAATAAATAAAAAAACCCATACTGGTTCCTTACCACTTTCCTATAGCCCTCTGGCCTTGCCCCGTCACATTAGACAGACTCTTTATATGTTTACTGAAATTGATATTTTACTAACAATTGTACTTTCTGAAAGCAAAACTAAAGTTGAAGATCCTAGAATTCACATAATCTAACTCTTCCTCTTATTGCTTACACCCCTCCTTCTATCTTATCCAAGCATCAGGAACTGTAAAAACCACATATTCTGAAAATTGACAGAGAGAGAGAGAGAGAGAGAGAGAGCGCGATCACATACCAGATCGAGTAATGTTTTGACAATTCTAGATTTCATTATTGGGTGTTGATCCGATTCATAATTTAAACTGGCATCCACATGCATCTCTTTCCAATGAGCTGTAGGACACTGTCCACTGCAATGTTTTCTAATGATCTCAACTCCAAGAAATAACATAATGGGACATTCTTTCTAATTCTACAATGAATATAGTTAATTATTCAGACACTAATGTTTGCAAAATTTTATGTGAAATTAGAACTACATCATCCAGCTGTAGATTGTCTCTTTGTTCAAATGATAGAAGACATTCTCCTACATTTTTGACAAAATTTTCTTCCCAAATGGTGTTTAATGAACCCACAGTAGATGATTATATTCGTTTAATCCATATTATTTTAGTGATATGACTACAGAGTATAATTAAGCATTCAGTCATTAGCAATGAAGACATTTCTGACAAGCTGTATGTGCATAAATCAACATTTTAAGAAAGGGAGAGAACGTGATGGTGAGTCAGATGACAGGGCACTCTTCCTTTTGAGTCACTACTGAACCAACATCCCAGTCTGATGCACTGTACTGCTAGTGATGAGTCATTCATGTCAGATATGAAATTGTGGTCATGACTGCTCATAGTTATAGACGATACCATGGATTTTTTTTTTTTTTTGGCAGAAATAAAGTTCTGAATCCTGTTACGTTCTATCTGGCTCCCCTCCCTAAATTTCTTCTTTAATTGCATCTGGAAAAAAATATTCACTTACTTCCCTAATCCCCACCTCCCAGGTTTGGGGCTGATGGTGTGCTTAAGTCCTCATTGTGAATCCCACCCCTTATGTTCAGAGCACACTGTGTTCATTGGTCAGAACAGAAGGGGAAGATAGAGTCCCTCAGTGCCACGGACCACAACCCCAGAGTAGTTAAAATGATCAGCTGTGGAACGGACTATGTTAATTTTAAATTGCTATTATGCTTGGCATTAACATCCTAGTGAAATGTACAAGGGTAGTCCACACCTGTCTTAGAAGATTAGATCCATTCTGCTGTCACTACTATAGCTTACTGTGGGCTACAGAAGTAGCTGGGAACTATGTGCTGCCCCCATCCAATGGTTCAGGCCTGCTGGATCCACATAGTGCCAGGTCTACTGGCTGTTCCTCTGCAGCAAAGTCCCTGTGCTACCTGCCCAACAGGATCGGAGTGGTTCTCTTAAGTTTATGGAGTTTGAGAATCACTCTCTAGAATGCGCTGTTGCAGAAACGGAAGTCACTGGTCACTAGGGAAGCACTGATAGGATGCACTACTGTAATAGGCTCCATCTGACCCAAATGCCACTTTAAACACTTGGGGCGAGATTCTGGCTTTTGCACTGGGAGGGAGGAGTAGTGGATTGAAGATCAGAGCAGCTGAATGGAGGGTCCCCAAGCTATCCTGCTGGTAGAGTAGCTCAGGGACCCAGGCGGAAGGGCACACTTTGCAACAACTCTTACTGCTGTTTTAGAAGCAAGCAGCACCTACTCCTCTCAGTGCTGTAGGGCTCTGGACAGACTGCCCACCTGGCTGACCCTGGAGCACCCCAGAATGCTAGTTTATCCTCCCTCCAAACCCCCAGCATTCAGGCAGTGCCAGTAACTATCCCTTACCAATACATTTGTAATAAAATAGTGGGGAGTCTGCATGGGTGCACAATGATGAAGTGGGGGTGGGAAGAAGAAGAGAGGGGGAAAAAGCTCAATATACACCCCCCTCTCCAAGCCGACCCACCTCAAGATTAGTAAGAATTTAGTCTACAAGTCAGCAGTCCATAGAAAGTGTAATATCTTCGCTACTGTGGCTATTTCTCCTCTGTGCTATTCAGTAATGAATACAACTCCCAGCCTTCTGCCTCCTGGAATTCTAAAGTGTACCTCTCAAGGTCTTTAGCAAAAGGTCGCAATGATATAAAAGCCACAAGCGATTCCAATGCTAAAGGAGGTGTCTAGGAAACAAATTAACTTTTAAAGAAGAGGTATCTAGAAGGCTTATTATTCTGGAGGCAAATTATTAACCTTTTCTCTCCATGTAATGGGCCATAGGACTAAAGAAGAGGAGTGTGGGTGGCATAGCTCCTTTTATTTTCTCCCGTTAGACTTTGGAGATTCAATTCACTTCAGGTTAAATGGCAGGTTTTTTTCTTTGCCATTAAGTTTTCCAAAAATAGAGCTCAAGCTTTAAATGTCATTTACATCAGAATCAAGAATAATCACATAAATAAGAATTTATGAATAATTAATTAGGACTGGTATCACATTAGCACTGTACTATTTTTAATTTATGGGGGCCAAGATGACTTCATTACCAACCTGAGAAGGGACAAGTAGCAATTAAAGTGGCTGACTGATTGACGAATCATTTCACAAAGCACACCGATTATATTGCAATATGCTCGGATCACAGGAAAATCTTGGGTTGTAAACAGTGACCTCAATCATAATAAAAAGATAAACGCCCCAGCAAAATTAAACAAGTGTCAATAATGCTATTTTAACCAGAGGAGAATTATTTTTTTCCTTTTAAAATATAGGATCAAATCCAAATCCTGTTGTTACTGCCATCAGCTGCTAAACGCTTACAATTCAATGGCAAGAAAAGAGTGATGCTGAAGTGTGCTAATAATGATACTTCTGTATGAAGCGTAATTGAAACTTTCTAAGCACTCAAAAATATGCCCAATTTCAAGCTCCCGGGGATCCAGTGAAAATGCAGAATTTCCTTTTGAAAATGTCACTGAAACTATATACTATAGTTGACCCCAACCCCCAATACTCAGTTCTCTGAAAATGTTCCAAGCAACTTATTGTGATGCATTTTGGATTCTCTTGAGGAGCTGTTTGGATTTCATCACATGACATTTCTTCTACTTCCCTGCCTGGCTTAGCCTCCCCTATGACTCAGAAAGCTGAATTCCTAATTACATGCAAGGTCCTGTGATATTACAAATATGGTTACTGTATAATTACATAGATTGAGCTATACTTTAAAAGCATCCAGAAATTGCAGCTAGTGCTCAATGAAGCAACCCATATATGAAGCAGTGTTCCATGCAGAAAATGTGTTACACATGGGTGCCATACTTTGCACTGGCAGCTAAATGATTTCCAGGTGAAGTTTAAAAGGAATGAAAGAATGCTCATTTAGTTCCTGCAGGAAACCAATGCCCAAGAAAATCCATCCCTCCCCTTCCAGAATGATTTCTTCTGCTTTCTGGAAGGCTGAGGTGAAAGAGAAGGGAAGCCACTGGGGGAAGAGAAAGGGAGGAAAGTTGCATTGAAACAGAAGTAGAGAAAGAGAAAATAAAATGGGTGGTGGTGGTGGGAAAGAGTGGAACCTTACAAACCAGAGGAGAAAGGGAAAGCAGGAAAGCATGACAGAACTGGGAGAAAAATGAAAGTAGAAATGAAAAATAAAAAGCAACACACTAAAAACACACAAGGCAAGAAGAGGAAGAAAGAAGGGACAAATTCACAGGATAGGCAGTGTGAGCAAAAAACACAGATGCAGCAACCAAGCCAGGCCAGGGCATGAGGAGGAAGGTATGGATCCATTACAAAACAGGGAGAAGCTCCCAGCAACAAAAAACAGAGAATCACCAATCTATACAATTATAAGGAAACAGTAACACACTCCAAACACAGTAAGGAACAACTATTCAAGGGAGTTTAAGAAGAACCTATTTTGCAGAGGATAAATAATGTGTGAAACTTTAATCAACAACAGCAAAGCAGTGATGCAATCATGAATTTATCTTACCCCAAAAAGAATTATATTGGAACTTGGAAGAAATTTGACATTACAGGGTCAAAACATTGTCTACTTAGTAGACAGATGGTCCCACATGATCTATACAGACTTCTTTCTATTCCCCAATTCACTAAATAGGTGGTATCCAGGGTCAGAAAAAATTACAAAACAACAATACATCAATTGTACTCTGGATTAGTGCCATGTGAACTGTGATGAATTTCTACCCCTTTTAAAAAAAGGGTGAACAATTTGTTTTTCCTCTTATAGTATGTAATTTTGAGTCATAATTATTACATATTGAAATCCTTTCATAACAATGAATACAATCTCTCAACATCAATAATTTCCAAACAAAGGTATACACAAGCTAAAATAATACACATACTCGAACATAAAAAGTACAAGGTTGAGTTGTAAAGAGGAAGATTGCCTGACTTCAGAATAAACCTAAGAAATGAAAAAAAGGCAATTTTCTTTAGGAAGTTATTATGTAGCTTAGTTCTGGAGCATAATTGGAACCTTACATATAACTGATTAATTTACAATGGAATATTCTTTCAAAAAGTATGGAAACCATTTCCATCCCTCGAGCAGTTTTGAGAGTTAGTGCTCAGATGTGCATTTCCTTCCCTACACTCCCCACCCCCATCCTCACCACAAAGTATGAAGTTGCACATACAGTGAGGACATATGAACTCCCTTTTACTTTCTGGTGTGAACCAGAGGGACTAAGCAACAAAATGAAAGTCACAGAATTCTTTCCCTGAAACAATTTGGAAAACAGCACATTAGTATCTCAAGGGGTCTGCCCTGCCATCCTTCTAACATAATAAATAGTATGTTACGTCAAGTAGAAATAGACATAAAATATTGCTTCAAAAAATATAGCTAAATGATATGTCCGCAAGATCTTGAAGACAAGACACCTGGCACAATTAATTCATGTAACATTTAGGCTGTTATGTGACAAAACTCATGTTAAATCTAATATGGAAAAAAACTGCCACATTTGCTCAGTTATTTTATTGATTTGCAATGATGGAAGCTCAACTGTGTAACACACTTTTTAACTCAAGAATGGTAACACTGCTCTACAGCCAAAATGCTTCTGAAATAAATGTAGTCAAACTTTACTAATTCTGGGTCACTGAGAACGAAAATGATGCTTAAAATTGTTGATTGGCTCTAGTTTTCAAGACATGCTATTGGGTCAGTATATACGACCCTTGACTTGGGAATGGCGGAGGATAAGTGAGTTAGAAAGGGAAGGGATCTCAATTTAAACCAGAAATGTCTAAAATACATTTTTGACTGGATCTATGAATAGATCTATGCCTGGGTTTGGACAGTACTTGCTTTTTAGGCAAAACAATGAATGATGCAATCTGAAGCTGGTATTGCATCATACATGATATGAATTGCATCATGTTATTCCTAGAAGTCATGGATGATGCAATCATAACGAAGCTTATATCACTCTTCTGAACAAATCGCCTTATATCAGCTCTAGAAATCATCCAGTGTCGTGCTCTCTTATTTGTCAGTGTTTGATTTTGCAAAGGGACACATTTCTGTTTAGCCAAAGTGAGCAGAGATGCCTCGTACTTGTGTGAACAGGGCAGATAACTTCTGCTATGTTTGTGGTGAAGTGACTTTTGCATCACAAAAGCACAGTATAACCACTATGGTTAAGAAAGCCTATCACCTTTCTTTTGGCTGCAAAATTGGAGATCAGGACAAGAGGTGGGCCCCACACATATGCTGCAACACTTGGGCAACAAATCTTCGCCAGTGGTTGAACAGGAAAAGGAAATCTCTGCCTTTTGCAGTGCCAATGATTTGGAGAGAGCCAACAGATCATACCAGCAATTGTTACTTCTGCATGGTGCCTCCAGTTGGGAAAGGTGTGTCAAAGAAGAAAAAGTGGACACACTGTGCATTATCCAAACATTCCATCAGCTATACGCCCAGTACCCCACGGAGAAGGACTGCCGGTTCCTGATGCACCAGAATCATTCTCACTTGAGTCAGACAAGGAAGAGGAAGAGGAAGAGGATGAAACTTCTGGTCCTGAACCATCAATGTCACAGGACCCACATTTTCTCCCATCCCCCTCCTCTGAACCACACCTCATAACACAAGGTGAACTGAATGACCTTGTCAGGGATTTGGAACTACCCAAGAGTAAGGCAGAGCTTTTGGGTTCCAGACTACAGCAGTGGAATCTCCTGGCAGCTGATGTTAGGGTTTCCATGTTCCGCGACCGTCAAAAGGATCTTGTCCCATTCTTCTTCATGGAAGGTGATCTTGTAGCCTGCAATAACATCGATGGTGTGATGGCAGCCCTCAACATCGTTCACGATCCAGATGAGTGGAGACTGTTCATTGATTCATCGAAGACTAGTCTTAAAGCTGTTTGACTGCATAATGGCAATGTTTTGCCATCAATTCCAGTTGGTCATGCAGTCCATATGAAGGAAACCTATGACAACATGAAACAACTTTTGAGGTGCATAAATTATGACCAAGATCAGTGGCAGCTTTGTGGCGATTTGAAGGTTGTTGCTCTCTTGCTTGGTCTGCAGACTGGATACACAAAGTACTGCTGTTTTCTCTGCGAATGGGATAGTTGTGCAAGAGATTTCCACTACATCAAGAAAGATTGGCCACTCCGACAGTCATTGCAGCCTGGGAGGAAAAGTGTTCAGCATCCACCACTTGTTGAATCAAGGAAGATTTTGTTATCACCCTTACACATCAAGCTGGGTCTGATGAAGAACTTTGTCAAGGCCATTGACAAAACACAAGCAGCTTTCAAGTACCTCCGTGGAAAATTTCCAAGGTTAAGTGAAGCTAAGATAAAGGAAGGTGTCTTTGTTGGTCCTCAGATTCGTGAACTTCTTCGAGATGATGCATTTGACCATGCAGTGCGTGGCAAGGGAAAAAAGGCATGGAAAGCCTTCCAGTTAGTGGCAATCAATTTTCTCGGAAACAACAAGGCAGACAACTACAGGGTGTTGGTGGAAAACCTCCTCAAGGCATACAAAAGCCTTGGTTGCAACATGTCACTAAAGATACATTTTTTGCACTCTCATCTAGATTTCTTTCTACCGAACTGCGGAGCAGTGAGCGACGAGCACAGCGAGCGATTTCACCAGGACATTGCAACAATGGAGAAACGCTATCAGGGCAAATGGAGCCCATCAATGCTTGCAGACTATTGCTGGACAGTGACAAGAGATGCTCCATTTAATGAATACAAGAAACAAGCCAAGAAGTGCCGAGTAGACACTGAATAGGACTAAACTATGTACATAATAGTTTTTTGCCTTTTGTGTCATAATAAATTTTATTTATATAACCCCTTTGCTGATTTTTAAAGTGTTACATAAACAGGACAGGTGAAATAGTATCATGTAAAGCAACCATAAACACATGAAAAGACCTAGGTTTACAATATATGATTAAAACTCTACTATCTACACAATATACATAGACATAAAATGTAAAAACTTAAATATCTTAGAAACAGTAGCCAGTTGTTTTAATTGTCATATTTGAATTCAGCACATCAAAATACATACTAAATAGCACATTTTATCTCTGAAGCAGACGACTTCTCAAAAATTGTAGACCAGTGTAATCTATTGAAAAAACACTTCAGAATAAAACAGATGGTTGTATAATTTGCTGGTGGTCCTTGCCAGAGTTTAGACCTGTCTTTTTAAGCACACTTCAGATTACAGTATACAATCAAATTAATCCATTGTTCATTTAAAACAATTGATCCTGCAAGCTCCATCATCTTAATAAATAAGATGCCTAGACACCCGTTGGAGTAACTTAAAATGAATTTCAGGGTAAGCCTCCAAATGGAAACACCTGCTGTGTTTAACGTATTAAATGTAATGGCAGGAAACATTTCTCCCCCCACCCTTCCCCTAACATATGAAGGATATTAGTTAAGATTCCATCTCTGACTTAGATTTCTACTGGAGTTTAGCCACAACGTCAAATAGTCTCCACTGCAAAGCTATTATATCTGGAGGCAAAGGCTTGAAAGAGATTGATGTGTCAATGAGATTGTTCCTTTCTACACTGATATACAAACTCTGACAAGTCAAGTGTAAAAATATAATTAGGCAGGACAAAAGAGAATTTGAAGAGCAACTAGCAAAAGACAAAAAACTAAACAGCATTTTTTTAAATTACATCAGAAGCAGGAAGCCTGCCAAACAATCAGTGGGCCACTAGACATTGAGGTGCTAAAGGAGTATTCAAGGAAGACATGGCTATTGTGGAGAAGCTAAATTAATTCTTTGCATTGGTCTTCATTGCAGAGGAGGAGAGGGACATTCCCACACCTGAGACATTCTTTTCATGTGACAAATCTGAGTGAAGTGGAAATAGAGGAGGTTTTGGAACAAATAAATATATTAAAATAGTAAACAGTCACCAGGACCAGATGATATTCACCCAAGAGTTCTGAAGGAACTCACATGAAATTGTAGAACTACTACTTGTAGTATGTAATGTATCACTTAAATTAGGCTCTGTACCAGATGACTGGAGGATAGCTAATGTAACACCAATTTTTTTTAAAAAGGCTTCAGAGACGATCCTGGCAATTACAGGCTGGTACACCTAATTTCAGTGCCAGGCAAATTGGTTGAAACTATAGTAAAGAACAGATTTATCAGACACATAGATGAACATGATACACTGGGGAAGAGTCAACACAGATCTTGTAAATGGAAATTATACCTCACCGATGTACTAGAATTCTTTGAGGGGGGTCAATAAGCATGGGGACAAGGCTGATCCAGTGGATGTAGTGTATTTGGACTTTCAGAAAGCCTTTGATAATGTCCCTCACCAAAAGCTCTTAAGCAAAGTAAGCTGCTGGGGCAAGAGAGAAGACCCTTGCATGGATCTGTAACCGGTTAAAAGATAGGAAACAAAGGGCAGGAATAAATGGTCAGTTTTCCCAATGGGGAGAGGTAAATAGCAGGGTCCCTTGAGAGTCTGTATGGGAACCTGTGGTGTTCAACATATTCATTAATGATGCAGAAAAAGGAGTAAACAGTGAGGTGGCAAAATGTTCAGACAATAAAAATGGTAGTCTGCTTTGGACATAACTAAGAATTACAAAGGGATCTCACAGAACAGGGTGATGGGGCAAGAAAAATGGCAGATGAAATTCAATGTTGATAAATGCAAAGTAATCAACATTGGAAAACATAATCCCAACTATATGTACAATGTGATGTCTAAATTAGCTGTTACCACTCAAGAAAGAGATCTTTGGAATAATCATGGATTGTTCTCTGAAAAACACCCACTCAGTGTGCAGTGGCAGTCAAAAAAAAAAAAAAAAAAAGCAAATGCTAACAATATTAGGAACCTTTAGGGAAGGGAGAGTAAATAAGACTGAAAATATCATAATGGCACTATGTAAATCCATGGTACAGCCACACTTTGAATACTGCATGCAATTCGGGTCACTCCACCTCAGAAAGTTATATTAGAATTGGAGAAAGTACAGAAACGGGCAACATAAATGATGAGGAGTATGGAACAGCTTCCATATGAGGAAAGATTAAAAAGAGTGGGACTGTTCAGCTTGGAAAAGAGATGACTAAGGGGGATATCCTAGAGCTCTATAAAATCATGAATGGTGAGGAGAGAATGAATAAGTTCAAGAGGGCATGAAACCGTTAAGAGGTGCCCATGGACTGAATAAGGAAGTGTTATTTACCCTTTTACATAGCACAAGTACGTTGGGTTACCCAATTAAATTACTAGGTAGCTGGTTTAAAACAAACATAAGGAAGTACTTCTTCACATTGCACAATCAATCCATGGAATTCATTGCCAGGGAATGTTGTAAGGCCAAAAGTACAACTAGATTCAAAAAGTTCACGGAGAATAGGTCCATCAATGGCTATTAGCCAAGATGGTCAGGGATGGAACCCTAAGCCTCTGACTGCTAGAAGCTACAACTGGACAACAGGGGATGGATCACTCGATAATTTCCCTGTTCTGTTCATTCCCTCTGAAACATCTTCCACTGGCCACAGTAGGAAGACAGGATAGTGGGCTAGATGGACCATTTGTCTGACCCAGCATAGTCTCTCTTATATTCTTATGGTTCGTTATCAAGTGAAATGTACTCTTTTGAATTTAAATGGACCAAAAAGATGAAAACATGGACTTGTAGTTTGTTACAAGTAAACAGAAGCCTTCCTCCCAAATATACCCTGTTGAGAAACCAAATTTTTGTCATTTACAAGCTGGGGTTATGTGACACACTGAATCCTTGATACTGTTGTTTGATGTCTGTACCATTACTGTACTTTACAGAAGAGTAGCATCCTGTAGGGTAACTAATATTCTGTAGCTAATTGTGTGCACTGCCATGACAGAACATCTAAGGAAGGCCACTGTGGCATATGTCTCAGAGGGAATAGGAAGATACTTCATTTATAGTCACCCATCTGTCTAGTCACACATCCAACCACAAGTCACAGTTTGATGTCCTTCAGGAATGCTTCTCCTAGTTAACAGCCTTTCTGCACATGCATTTCAGCCAGATATCAGCGTAATGTTTTACAAGATGGCCTCTATACATTATCTGGTTTGGTGATAGCACAGGAGTTTGAACTGAAAGGGGGAAAGGGCACACAAAGGTTTAAGATCAAAATGAAAACAAAACTCAAAAAAGTATTCTGCAGTTTTCTTGTATCCACCTTGGTCCAAGGATATGAGAAACAAGGAGGATGAAATAGTATCTTTTATTGAACCAACTTGTCTTGATGAAAGAGACATGCTTTTGAGCTACAACACAAGTTGGTCCAATAAAAGGTGTTACCTCATCTACCTTGTCTCTCTAAAAAGGTATTCTGTTTCCCCACCCCAAGCACTGCATTTAATTTGCAAATTCATTCCAGCTGGACATTGTCTTGTTAATGAAAAATACCGTCACCCTCAAAATTAAGAGGTCATAAGATTAAGCTTTCAGTAGTTACATTTTGGTTAAGTGTTAGCTCAGAAAATATAGTTCTAGGCAGTTAGATGATTGAATGATATTTTTAAATAGCAATTAATAGCTGAGAATATTGATAACTAATAAATTATTGTAGTCACAGAAATCAATGGAAATCACTATAGCATAACCTTCCCAGTAGTACATTGAATAAAGACATTTTTAGAAGGGAGAACATAAAGCATCCTTACTTGAACACAAAGGCTCACAGTGCTCTTACCCTAAAATCTAATCAGTCTTGGGGGGGGGTGGGGTGGGAGGGAAACCACACCTTGATTCACCATAAGGAATTCTAAATTCTGTGCAAAAAACCCAATTTGAGAAAGTATGTTTGTTCTACTCTGCAAATACTGATGTGCTTGTTTTGATATATTTGTGAGTGTGAATCTGTTTATGCTTCTGGTAGTCAGTGTTTGATCAATTCCTATCACCCAAGATGGATTTCTACTTCATAAGGATTTAATCTACTATTTCCCTTGCTCTGCTGGTTCAATCCAGAAAAAGACTTCGCACCATTCTTTGCTAGACATAATCTTCAGATGAAACTGCAGTTATTTCTCACTTTTGCTAGTTTGAGTGAAAACAGCTTAATTAAAATATGTATGAGCAGGAAATAAAACATCCATGTTTGTTTCCCATTTCTTCTAATCTTTCCATGAATGGTACAGAGATTGCTGTACAGATGAATTATTTAATTTTTAATTTTTTGTATTTGCATAAGAATGGTCTTTCTTGTTTGCAGCAAGAAATAAGATTCAGTAAGGAAAAGTGTGCCTTATTCAATAATGTGAGAGACACAGGAGCGATAGTAACTCAGTGCCTCAATCCTCCCTTCTTAATGGAGGACAATATCAGAGGAGGAGAAAATGTTCACAGAAAACCCTCCGTGCTTTTACAGAATTAATCCCTCCAGGAAAGGGGTTAGTTGAAGGTGCACTGAGCAGTCCAGAGAACAAAGTTTCCAAATGCTGCAGAGCTGAGGACAAATTCTACAGATCCCAGTTAACATGGCATCACCCCAAGTTAAATTCTACAGGACTTTTTTCCATAAAGCCCTATGGAAGCCTCCCTTTCTTTAAATTCTGGGTAGTACTCAACCGAACGAGCTCACAAAGGGTGTGGGGATTATGCCAACGAGCCAGTGGATCATCCCTTCAGAACAATTCTATTCCATATCGCTCTGCTCAGCTCCCTTTAGTGAGGCCTGCAGAACAGGAGCAGCTGCACCTTGGACTGGAGGCTGAACTATACTGATGTTGAGCATGGATTGGTAGTTAGTGTAGAAGACTACAGTCGGGAGGGTTGGCAAAATCTTGAAATCAATGGCACCCAAAACAGCTAAACACATCCGTCACCAGGCGTTGAACACCTTGAGAAATAATATACATACACACAGATGGGAAAGAGGAAGGGACCTCGAGGCATTTTCATGAATGATCTATTATATTTTGAAATATTACACTTTCAAGGAAGATGAATTTTCTGGGGTGCCTTAGTTCTGAGTGGGGAATGCTTAACTTTACCATCTTTTGAGAAACCCGTGCTATAGCAACAGCCAAGGAAAGGATATTAATCACCTAAAGTAAACAGTATCTTATTGCTAGAGATCACCTGAAAAGACAGTGCTTTGGTTTTTCAAGTCCTCACTGTGGGCTAGATTATGTAACCCTTCCTTGCATTGAAAAGTACCCTAACAAACAAACAGTCTCATTGATTTCAGTGGAACTACTGGTGGAGTATAGTAACATTCAACCCAAGTGTGACAGAACCCAGCTCTAATTGGGTTTTGGTTCCGTACAAGCAAAACTGCTGTGTGGAGCCTTTTTAACCATTCTACCAAAAGCTCAGGAATACGGAGTTTTGGATAAAAGGTTTCAGTTTGGGGCTATTTTTATTAGAGAACTCTGCCTCAAAACAAAACCACTTTGCAAAATAGCTGTCATATTGTCAGCATTCTCTCTTTTTTTAAAATAGAGAGACACCTAAAAAAACCTGGAGAACTTGCATGGTGCCTTTGCACACAAAAAATGTGACCGTCTCATTAAGTAACTCTATTAAACATATTCTCACAATCCAGTCTAAACATGTCTGGCAGTTTAAAATCAATTTAGCATAATTCATATTCCTTTGGAGTCTACTTGTTCTTTTCCCTAGTTGAATGCATGCAACAGTACTTCTTAAGCATGTTTTCCAATTAGTCAGAAAGGGGTCAAGCTATCAAGTTGTGTTAAACTTGTTTCCTCAGAGAAAACCAAAAAAAGTTATTTTGTTAAGTACAAATGTTCACAACAGGCATGCACGTAGCCTGTATTTATGCTGGAGAACAATTCAGCTGTGGAGCACTATCAGCTAACTGTTTGTATCATGCAGGGTAGTAAATAGGTCCTGGAGTTCCCCAAGGACCAGACTGCTTGCACAATATTTTTCGCTATACCAGAATATTCCACATTGGGTATTTGTGTCACTAATCT
The DNA here is from genome assembly GCA_033296515.1 of Macrochelys suwanniensis. Taxonomy (NCBI): domain Eukaryota; kingdom Metazoa; phylum Chordata; order Testudines; family Chelydridae; genus Macrochelys; species Macrochelys suwanniensis. The sequence goes on along the minus strand of CM065775.1, from coordinate 92,895,222 downwards.
ATCATTCAAATAGCTGTCATTTTTTCTAGCATCACAAAGGACATGAGAATTCTGGTGTTTTAACAAAAACAAATAAAAAGCATTTTTCATTTCAATCAGATAAGAACTTTTCTGGAACAAAGAATGCTACAACACCATTTCAACAATTTAAAAGTAGCTACCAGAAGGGGACAAACAAGTGTCTGTTGGCATTGCTAAAATATAATACTGGCAATCTTTCTAAGTGTCTGTCAAGTGGTGCCAGTATACAAGTCAAGGCAATAAATGGGCTGTTTTTGTTTGAAATAATTACTGTCCTCAAGATATTTGAAATTTTATATTTCAGTCAGTCTGTCACCAGTAAGGTTGGGGGATTGGGGAAGGAAGGGGCCATAGTGTTTGTTTAAATTGTAGAGATAAGCCAGACAGGATTGGTGACTAACACAAGAATTATGATTCACTGCCATCTCTGTAAGAAAGGGTATAAAACAAATTTTAGGTAAGCAAACTGCTTACCTGTACTACTTTTCTTATGTTTCTTTGGGTTTTGACTGCTTAACTAAAGAGGACTCTAGAGTTTAATTAAACTTTATAGAGTTTTATTAACTATCTTTAACAACAACTTGTAGCATAGGATATATGAAGGCATAAATAGTATTGAACTATGATTTTGCTAACTAACTAGAAAACTGGTCAACTATGTAGACCGAGTGCTTTTCAAGAGACTCTCACATTAGGTCTCGTTATATGTCTGTATACAGTTCATCATAAAAATAGGAGTTTATGTTAGACAGTTAGGAATGTTAATCGGATCCTTCAGTTAATATAATTTGTGGGGAAATTAGGTTAAAATAAGTTTAATACTATAGACCCATTGAGAAGGAGACCAGGGTGAACTGGCATATAATTGACCAACTTGTCTTATGCTTTAGCTTTGGATAGTTTTTTTCTCTGTTGTGTTCACAACATTGGAGTTGATAACCAATTGGCACAAGTGAGGCCCTATTCTGTGGGATTCACTCACAAAATAACCTTCTAAAAACAGTGATTAAACATAAATTGTGGTTGTGTTTGATTATGAAAACCTAAATGATTGTATCAACTAATTTTCTAGTTTATTTTAGCAAAAGTTGTCTCCAATACTATTTTGCCTTCTTATGCCCTATACTATTAGTTGTTGTTGAAAATACTTAATAAAACTCTATAAAGTTAAATTCAACTCTGAGATCCTTTCATTTGTTAAGCAATCAAACTTAAAAGACCGCTAAGAAAGGTGGTATGGGTAATTAGTTAAGCAGTTTGCTTAGCTAAGATTTGATTTTACACTCTGCCTCTCCACAGGAAAGGCCAGAGGTATACTCTATGGGATATTCTGAGTGACTGTTCAGCTCACCTAAACTTATTCTACTGTAACTGACCAAAAGATATGGTAATTGCCCTTATTAAAATTCAGCGACATATCCAGTTTTCTGGCTTAGTTAGAGAGCTAGGTGAATAATGCTCAGTGAGAGCTAGGTGAATAATAACTTACTACAAAATACCCTTCAAGGTTCTGAATGAATTAACTTAGCATTTTTAAGTTTGCCCTTTGTGAATATTGGCTTGATGAAGTTTTACTTTCACTGAAATTCATGGAAACCTTATTTCAAAGATGCATGTTTGAGTATCAATGCCAGAAGTGTTCATAAGCTGTATCAGCCAGTGAAAAGAAATAATATCATCCGAGTTATCTGACCACTGGCTACCCAGCACAGTTCAAATAGCAAACACTGAAAATCAACTATTCAAATAAAAGAAATCACAAAACGTCAAACAACTTATGAAAAAAATCAAGGACCTTTTTTACCTGCTAACAGCAATATATTGCTGCAGATATTCCATTAGCAGAAAGAGAAGTTGAGTTCACTTTAAATTATTCATTCAGATGTTATAGTTAATAGTCTTTGAAAGGCTTAAGGTCAGAAATGGTGGTTTCAGGTGTTTGCCTCATCTTTACAAATGAGCAAACCCTATATTTGTATCAAACTACTCCTTACACTACTTCTGTATGTAAACTACTCATAAAAATAACTTCATATATTTCTTGTGTGTTATTAAAAGAGTAGGATGTATTTAGTGTTGCACTTGTGTTTTATTATCCAAATTGCACTTTAAGAGTGAAAAAAATGAAAGCTACACTATTACTACCATAATAATGAATAATAGAACACTGACAGAGCTTTTTCTGTTCACAGCTCTTTACATGCATTAGGCTCAGTTCCACTACCACTGATATCAATGTCAAAACTCCCAACCACTTCAATGGAAGCAGAAGGTGGCCTATTTGATTAATCCTCCGAACCTACAGGAAGATGTGCAAGAATGCCAGTTGAAAATATAATCAAATAGGTAACAATTCTCCTTGTTCCACAAGCCCTTAAATCAAGAGTTTATGGGGTAGATATTGAGGCAGCCATCTTATTCCCCACAAAACACTGCATGATCAGACAACCAAATACACATATGTCATGCATGTACCAGCTATGGATTAGTGCAGGAGTTCTGAACCTCTCTGCCTGCAGCCCCAAACTACCTACTATTTCTTGTCATGATCCCAGTCCCACAATCTTTTGTGGACCTCTCACAACCCTTAGCAGTTACAGAGCATTGAGTGATTGTGGCCATGACAAGAAACAGCACTTTTGGGTGATGCCAGGTAAGGGAAGCTAGGCAAAGGGATACTGGGTGATGAGGTGTGTACAGGGTATTGAGCAGGGAGTAATGGGTGAGAGTGTTGCATGCTGAAGGCAAAAGGCCCTAAAGCTGTATGGAAAAGTGCATGGAACCTTTGGTGGGGGTACTTAGTAAAAGTTCACAGGAGGTAATAAATGCTGGGAGAGCAGTAAGGAGAAAACCTCACCTTCCCCACCATTCCTGTTTAGCTGTGGGGGAAGGACCATGTGAAGAAGGCATGAAGCTAGCTAAGCATTCCAAGAAGCAGGGACTGGAGCCAGTTCTAAACCTTCCCCTGCCCAGGTATGAGGAATGCCCATGTTTTGGCTTCTGTGGAGCTCAAATGATCGCTCATAAAAATATTTTTACAAGGATTTGGGCGGCAACTCCATTGCAACTTCTTTGCAATCCACCTTGAGGTTACAACCCTCAGACTGAGATCTGCTTTTTTAATGGATTGAGCAGAGGGTTAAGAGTTGGGACTTGTGGGTTCTACTCTACTTACTGATTTAGTGTGTGTGGCATTAGGTAAAATATTTAACCTCTCCGAGTAAGGTATAGGTGATCTCTTCTTTACCTATAACTCTTCCTCCCACCAAAGAAACCCACCAAGTATCGCTCTGTTTTTTCACTGTAGTATTACTACCTCTTTCTGCATTAAGCTGCCCGCACTGTACACAAAGGCTGCTCATGATAGGAACCAGTTTACCTTCTTTAGGGAGGGACTTTTTCTTCCTTCCATTAGCAACACAGCTATAGCTAACCTACAATGCTTTCATAATTAAAGGGCCTTAGACCTATGATTTTTCAGACGCCAAAGAAAAGCCTAAGGAGGATGTAGGAGGAACTGAATGATCTGTACTGTTGAGGAATGATCAATGGTCAATTCAAGCCTAGAAATTCAGTTTAAATTTTCAAAGCTAATTTATCCAGAGAATAGGCTAGAAACAAGAGTTGTTGGGAATTTTTTCATGAAACATTTGCTGAAAAAAATGCCAACGTCAGCACTGACAAACTTCCTGACCCCAAAAAAATGTTTAAGTGAGTTTCAAAATTGTCACTATTCCATTTTGACATTTTTATAAATGAAAAGCTTCAGTATTTCTGTTAAACAATTTTTCTTTTCAAAATTTAAATGAAATATTTTGATTGGCCAGAACTGAATATTTTTGGTTTGTCAATTGGAAGTTTTGAGATTTGATTTTTCAACCCAGTTTGGGATGTGAAATGTTTGGAGTCTCAAAAATTATCAGAGGACATGAAGAGTTTTCTGTCCAGCCCTACTAGAAACTTAGTTCTTTTTAAAACAAATGAAAGCTACAATATTCCCTTTTGTTTCCAAGGCCCTATAATTAAGAGTGTGTACGCACTTGTGGCAGGCTGCAGAGAAGGCAAGAGGAGGGTCTTTGAAGTACTAGAAAATTGAAGTAATTTAGCTTTGTGTGATAATTTCTACAAAGTAAGTTTAACTTCATTGAAGCATGCAGTGTCCTCTTTTCCATTATATGCAACAGGGCATGTAATTTGCACACAGATTTAATTAACTAATAAACCCCTAATCAGTAACATCAAGTATGGAAATGTCATTGCTGATGACATGCTGCTCCAGTAGTTAGTAAAACCAAAAAATTAAACTAAAGCAAGGGTACCTACTGCTCTGTCTTTGGGGACAGGTACACTTCAAACCATAAACAACTAGTTAAAATTTTCTAAAGAAGAATTGGATTTCCACAACTGTATAAAGTTCATGACCAAGCCAACCTCAACCCAGTAATGGTGAGCTGTTAAAAAAAAAAAAAAAAAAAAGTCAAAATAGGAAATATTTCCTAGGATGTTGAGTGGGATTCAGAGTGGAGGAGGATATCTGGCCTCTGTTCTTAACTGGCAACATCTCATTCATCCTAGTAACAATCCTCACATTTAAATGGTTTGAAATTGCTGCTCTTTCGTCTCAAAACTACAATTCTCAAAAAGACTAAATTACAAAAAATGGGATCAAAAGGTATGTAAATTGCCTAAATGAGAAAAGTAACCAGTCATCTTGCTGGAAACTCTGAATATTATTAAGCCAGAAAGAATCATTTTTATCATCTAACCTGACCTCTTGTCTAATGCAGGCCATAAGACTCCCCTCATAATAATTCCTGATTGAACTAGAACATATCTTTAAAAAAAAAATCCAATATTGATTTTAAAATTGCCAGTGATTCAGAATCCACCACAACCCTTGGTAAACTGTTCCAATGATTAGTTACCATTACTCTTAAAATCTACATCTTCCTTCTAGTCTAAATTTGTCTAGCTTCAACTTTGAGACATTAGATCACATTACACTTTTTTCTGCTAGATTGAAGAGCCCTCTATTATCAAATTTATTTTCTCCATGCAGGTACTTATTAGTAATCAAGTCACTCCTTTATCATCTCTTTGTTGTGCTAAATAAATTGAGGTTCTTGTGTTATAGTGAAAGACTCACGTTTTCTATTCCTTTACTCGTTTTGGTGGCCTCTCCAATTTATCCACATCCTTCTTTAACTGTTGACACCAGAACTGGGTACAGTAATCCAGTAGCAGTTGCATGAGTGCCAAATACAGAGGTAACAACCTACCTACTCTGCTTCAGGACTCCCAGAATCAACAGAAGATGTTGGAACATCATTGCCACTTCCTTCTATTGGACTGGTGTTTTACAACTTGTACATGGGTATACATGATTTTTTTGATTATAGTGTATTTATCTTACAAATAAATGTAATATACATAATATTTATCTAATGTTTTGCATCTTCAGAGGACTATACATCCATTTCCCGACCCTGACAACTTTGCTGGTAGGCATCATCATCAAAGTTTTACAGAAGTAGAAACTGAGACAGAAGTATTAGGTGTTTCCGCATCTGAAATGACATATGAATGGTTTCTCAGAACAGGAGAGTATGTATTCCCTCAAAGTACTATAGAAACTGCCTGGAGGTAAGAGGGGTCCAGCCTTGTAGGGAGCCAGTAAGACAATGTGAATGTATGGAGGAGGGGCCACCTTGAAGAAGTTCTCAGGATCCCAAACAATTATTGTTCCACTCCACCATACAGGCACTCTAGAAAGCAAAGGAGGATGCCAAGCAAAAAGAGAACTCAAAGATCCTAGTGTGACATTATGATTCAGCAAGACTGATGCACTGGCTTTCCAGGTAAATTGTATCAGGGTTATTGATCCATCCTGATCTCCTTCAGACACCCAGTCCAAATGCAGATCAGCTTGACCTTAATACTCATTTGGTTATAGCCTTTAAACACTCATATCACTCTTTTCCCCTTTATCCTTCTTTCTCTTCTTCTCTCCTATACTAAAAATCAAGCCACTTAAAAGAGATACAATTCAGATATTGTAATGTGGCACTGTAAACAGTATTAGCCTTTGTATTTAATAAGCCTCCTATACTGGCATTTTATAGGATATTGAAAACTTAACATTTCAATAATGCTGCATTGGAAAATGCCATTTTCCAAGAGGAAAGACTTTAGAAATGGATTAAGACATGTATTCATAGACAACTTTTTTCTTAAATATGGATAAACAAAGAAAAAAGAACACTAATCCTTTAAAACTAATGGATTAACAATGAACACATTTAACAGAAGAACAATCATCATTTTAAACCACTGGTAATTATTTTTCATTATTTGTAGAAGTAGTATGTGGATGGAAGTGACCCATAGAGAAGCACTATAAACACTGCAGAGTTGCAAAAATCCACAAAGACAGATAGAGCTTCACTGAGAAATTATGTTTATTTTATATTTCTTCACATTTGTGCAAGTGCACTAAGCACATTTTATTCATTTATGGTTCACACACTTTGTGGTCTTCTGAGGGCCAAATTTGTAAGTCTACACATAAAAAAGTGTGCAAAATTGCACACCTGTATTTTCATGTTCACTTACCATAAGCCTTTATGTCACAACTTAGTGACCCCTAGTCTTGTGTACAATTTCACTCTGTCTGTTCTATGTAACCAGCAGATACACATCTCACCCCTGTACCTGTAATCACCTCCCATCCCCCTTCAACAAGCCAATTCCACGTGCCTGTCTCAACACAATTACATTATTGACATTTCTCAGCTGAAAGGCTCTTGCAAATGCCATCCAATTTTCCAGCTCTTTCTGAAAGATCAAAAGATGCACCTTGCATAGTAGACAGGAATTCACACTGATGGGTGCCTATTGTCTCGAATACAAATGCTATTCGCAGTGTTTGCCCGAAGCTAAAGGGGTACATCTCTGCAGTTAGACAACTAAAGCAAACTTCTACTGGAGATAAAATATGTCTGTGCTTGTGAATACCTTTTCTGCTTGAACAACCCCAAGGCCAACATCTTCAAGGCCTCCTAATTAGGGAGGCTGTCATTGAATATGAAACCTGTCATTCTAAATAAAATGTGTGTCATCTGCTGGAAGTAGAACGTCATTTTCACTTGAAAATGGATAATGACTATGTTGGTTTATTACTGCAGGCACATCACTTAAACTACACTTTTGACAGAAGTCTTCATGCTAGCACAGCTCATGGAAAGAGTCTTGGACTCTAGGTTTTCATTCATTCTGTGAGAAGGAATATGTTGAATGTCACAAGCAGTTTTGCTCAGTTACTAGCCTTGGATTTTGTTAGACTAGTTACTAGATTTATTATTTAGTTAAATCCTGCCAGTGAGTCTTGCTTTCTAAAATAACTGAGCAATAGTCTCTAGTGTTCAGTTGTTCACATCACAGACTGCCACCACCACATAAAAGTTACTCAGAATGAGTTAAGGAGATCAAGAGAGCATATCACCTTATTATATCTATGCAGACAGATTAATTTTGTCTAAGATTGCCAGACATATCGGCCACTTCCGGGAGCCACCTGAGGTAAGCACCGCCTGGCTGGAGCCTGCACCCCAAGTCCCCTGCCCCACCCTGAACCTCCTCCCACACCCAAGCTCCCTCCCAGAGCCCACACCCCAATCCCCTGCCCCAGCTCTGACCCCACTTCTGCACTCCAAACCCCTCATCCCTGGCTCCACCCCAAAGCCCACACCCCTAGCTGGAGCCTGCACACCCTCCCATACCCCAACCCCCTGCCTCAGACCGGAGTCTCCTCCTGCACCCCAAGCCCCTAATTTCTGGCTCCGCCCCAGAGCCTTCACTTCCTCCTGCACCTCAATCCCCTGCCTGAGCCCTGTGAAAGTAAGTGAGGGTGGGGGAGAGCAAGCGATGGAGGGAGGGGGATGGAGTGAGCATGGGGCGGGGCCTTGAAGAAGGGGTGGGGTGTTCTGTTTCATACGATTAGAAAGTTGGGAACACTAAATTTCATCCCATTGGATACTTATACCAAGAATGAAGGGGGGGACGGGACGGATTTTAACCGAATCTGACTAGTAAACAAGATATTAATTCTTTTGAGGGCTAATGCAAAGCAAATTTTTCACTAATAACTTATTGGAAGTACCATCTGCCTCACAATATATTTACATTGTTGGTGTAAAATATTCTATAACTGCACACATTTGATAGTGTTTGTAAGATGTATTGTGTGGTGATTTGACATGTACAACTTTGCAAGAGACAAAAGTTAAGTACATGTTTATAAATGTCCCCGAAGTGATCTCAACAGCTCCAGGAACAGGAAAAGAAGAAGTGTAGGCATTGCAAGGTTTTAAACCCACATTCTAACCATGCTTATCCCGTCCTCCCTCCCATGCCCATGAAAACATCGGCACTGAAATGAATGCTTGCATACTAATATCTTGCATTGTACGTTGTGCCTCCCGTCCAAGGGTCTCAAAGAAATTTGCAAGAATTATTTTCCTTATTTTACAGACATTAAAACTGTCACATATAGATAAAGTAACAGTTTGAATCTGTGGCAGAGCCAAGAATGGAACAAAAGATATCCTGTCTTCAAGTCCTGTTACTGAGCCACAACACAATACCAAATCCTTCAGAAGTAGAACTCTTGCTTCTCACCTTGATTTCTGCAGCTTGGCTCTACCAATCCAAAATGATGCAATGAAATTTAATAAATCCAGATGGGTAGATCACCGTGTGACAAAAACACAAAACAAGAAGAAAAATCCTTAATAAGGTATTCTGGAGCCTCTTCCATACAACTAAGAAGAAATTTACGTTCATTGGTTTTATCAATGTGGTCACAATGGTCCTAAACAACTGGAAAATGAGCATCCAATACACTCCAAAACAAGTCTCAGGACAAATGAATTGTAAATATAAACTTCTGAACGTAGTTGAGTTACAGAGATGAATTTGACCCCGTAGGTTTTATTTCTATTTGTCAAATCATTCATATGAGCATTTGAAGGGTTTATAGCACTAAACTATAGCTCTAATGGGACTCTGTGCTCCTCCAGAAGTTTTAGTAGGACAACTATGAGTGTCTTGCACATCCACATATAAAGAGTCTCAATATTGGATGTGCTTTGGACAAAGTACAACCCTATACTTATGTCACATCCTATCATCTCAAACAGGTACAGCAGGAGCAAGTTTCTTGGGTTAGTTCTACACACGCATGTGATTTTATACATCTTTCAGCTAAGTTACAGTTATAACAAAACTCAGTGCTCAGGCACAGCATGTTGAGCTGTTTTTTGCCCTGGGGCCATAAAGGTCTATAAACTCATGAATGGATTACACTCTTCAGTACAGAGTAATATGGATGAATTACAAAACATCAAGTTTGGTTTTCTTTAACAATTTTACATTTTATTTAATCACAAAAGAAATTCAAAGGATTGTGGACATCAGGCACTGCACCCTCTCCATGGCAGGATAAAATCAGAACAGCTTACTTAAAATTTTGTTTATTTAAGGGAAAATAAAAATATTTTCTTAAATATACACATGTTCACGTGGCCCTTCCAAGAACATCAGACAAAGCAGAATACATCTCTGTATTCAAAAGCTTGTGAATTTGTAAATCTGTGAATAAGGCACCACAAGCAAGATTAAAATGCCTGGAGGAGCCACCAGCCCCAATATTGAAAAATGGCGGAATAAAAGGCAATACACTGGCAAACACATTGCACAGCGATCCCACTGAGTACATATAGATCATCAACACACTAATAAGCACGTGTTCACCCAAACAACTAACTCTGACCTTGTGGTGATGCAAGACTGACACTTGGAAGAACAAAAAAGCCTCACCTAAAACTGACAGCTTTCGCCATCCATAACATAATTTCAAATCGGTGACAGAGACAGAGCACTTCACTGCTGATTGTACAGCTGTTCTGACACTTCTGGTCACCTCTGAATCCACACAAGGAGACATACTTAACAAATTCATGAAAAGCAGCTCAAGAGAAAGCTAAAAGTCATCATTCACCAACAGGGCCAGCTCTAACCTTTTTGCCTCCACAAGAAAAAAACGAACAAACCCACCACACCACACCGAGCGCCGCCGCCCCCCAAGGAAAAACAAAAACAAAAAACGAGCACCGCCCCGCCAAAACTCCCCCTCCCCCAAGCCCCGCCCTGCCAAAACAACCCCCCCTTTCCTCTCCCGAGCTCCGCCGAAACACCCCCGCTCCCCTCCCCAGCCCCGCACCGCCACCGAAGTAAAAAACAAAAAAACAAAACAACCACCCCAACCCCTTGCAAGGTGCCGCCCCAAGCACATGTTTGGTCGGCCGGTGCCTAGAGCCGGCCCTGTTCACCAAACTTTATACCACCAATTAAACACTCTTAGTAGATTTTTCAAAAGTGCTCTCATTGGTCTAATTCTGTTCCCTTTGAGGTCAATGTAATTTTACTATTGAGTTCAGTGGGAGCAGAATTGGTCTTACACTGAGCACTTTTGAAACTCTGACTTTCCATGAGCCAACACTAAGCCCTGTTAGTTGTTATTATATACTGACCTCACATAGAACGTTAAATTCTAGAAACTAGCCAAAACAAAAAAAAATTTTTTAAAGCAGCAGCCTAAAGTTTGGCGCCTTAATAATTTGCCTGATTTTCTAAATGCTGAGGAACTAGTCACTCCCCTTGACGTTCTTGAGAACTGTTGAGTATTCAGCACCTTTGAACAATCAAGACAGTTATTTAGGCTGCTTTAAAAAAAAAAACCTGGGCCTAAATTGGCAAAAATTAGTGTGGTCAGAAAAAAAAAATCTTATATTTTAATTCAGATTTATTTTTTTTTAATTAAAGCTAATGTTAATTATCTAATACACGGGTTAAGGAAAGAGCATCTATACATCTGGGTACAATGATTAATTTATCCAAAAGTACAAAGTTTGGTTTAAAAAAGTCATAAAATACCTACAGTTCATAATCTGCAATATCCCAAATTAAGGTTAATAACATTTAACAATACAGTTTGCATTTATTCTAGAATATTTAAAGTCCTTATAAATAAAAGGAGAAATCACACTTAGAACTTCAAATCACCCTTCTGAAATTGGAAAGCTGCCTACTTTGGGGAAACAACTACTGATGTGAGCAGTGTGTGGCAAACTCCAACATTGGTTTTGGCAAAGGTCCCTGATGGTTTGTAAGGAGCCAGCTAATGACTTCAGGAACTCAATACATTACAGATTAGTATTTTTATAGATCTTGTAAGTAGTACAGTAAAATATTTAAAATGTTTTATAAAACCCACATGAGAGAAAAAAATAAAATATACTAAATGCTGTGTTAAATTATATCTGCTAAAATGGTAGTAGCAAACAGTTATTTATACACCCACAATTGTCTGGGGGGGAAGGCAACCAAATTTGTTATTGATTTACAGAAAGTGATTGAAGATAAAACAGTGAAAATAGGAAGATACACAAGAATAAACTTAGAAATATTATAATACGTGGGCTTGAACTCCAATTGACTTGTAAAAAACCCCCAACCATTTACAAGAGGTACATCAAATAATTCATGTTGTGCTTTCTTTGCTTATAAAAACTCCATAAAGTATTTTGCACTGAATGCCACAGTAAACAGTCACATTGACTTTTGTTTCTGCTATTGCCAGTATGTCCTCCCAGCAACATAGTCTGTTGTTCTGTTCTATTGATTGTGAACATCAGAAGTATGGTGAAAAGACAGATGTGTGATTTCTAAAGTGTCCCTCATTTCATGACCTCCATGACATAAATGTTGCCTTAGTTATGTACAGCAAACATACCACAGTCAACACCCGTGCTACCAGTATACAAGTTAAAGTTGAAGATCTAAAATCATAAGAGTGAGCAAGTGATAAGGGCACGGTGCTTTTTTTTTAAAGCTCATCTCCCTCCTTTGGGCATTTGTCACCCTGCTATCCTTCTACCTTTTGTCACCCTTTTCTTCCCACTCCCTTCTTTGGGTTTACTCATTTGAAAAAGCAGCATTTATTTATTAAGTATACATGGGAATTATTCAATGGGAAATGGAATAGAATCAGTCATTTTCTTTATGCATAAAGCTTGGGATGCACCCTGCATCCCAAGTTACCAGGATCAGACCCCCATAGTTCCCAAATGCAGCTATTATTTTAAACATAGAACTCACTGAAATTGATCTTCTGGTAATGTTAGGCTGGAATGTTGCTGCATCAAGTTTTGCTGTACATTCTGCTGTCAGGAAAGTAATGTTGCCCACTTTCACTATTTTTAAGACAACTTGCAATTTTTGGTAGTTTTCTTAAAAGTCAAGATACTGGAATCATTATGTAAGAGTCTCGGCTTTCATTTAAAAAAATAATAATAATTAGCTTCTAGCCCTCATGGTAGTGGAAAAAAGCTCAAAAATTGACTCCTAAGGTCTAAAAAACCAAAAGGCCTCAAATGTATTTAATATTTTGGGGCCAGACTCTTGACTTCTGAATAGTTGGGTTTGACACCACTTAGAACATATCTGAAAAATCTACACTTGACCATCTTATGCTGATTTAGAATCAATTATATAGTTTGTTTTTATATTAAGCCCACAGTGTTTGTCTGAAAGATACCATCTTGTTACTAGATATTGATCCTTCTGGGATTAAATGGTTCTGCAGACTCCTTAAGGCAAGTGGACCTTTACCTCAACCATAGAGGTGGGAATGGCTCTTTAGAGGGTTGAGCCTTAGGGGGTGGACTGAGTAATCCTTAAGTAGCAACTGTAGGAACAGCCAAACGTGGGGAAGACTGAGCTGAACTGAAATTCATTTTATATGGCCTTCCCCCTCACCTCAGCTTGCCTTCCCTTCCCCTTCTGTCACAGACACACATTTTAGGTCTCCTCTGGTCCTCTAATCCCTCTTGCTCCAGTGACCCAATCTCATGTCCTGATCTCCTCCCTTATTCTTTTCCTTAACCTCTCACCATACAAGCATGCTTTGGTCTCTCCCATCTCAAAAACAATACCCTTGACCCCAATTTACCTTTCTAACTCCTGCCCCACTCTTCTCCATTTCATCTCTAAGATCACTTAACAGGTTTTCTACAATTGCTGTCTAAAGTTCCTCTCTTCCATTTTATCCTAGACCATCTCCAATCTGGTTTCTGCCCCTTGCAACTCTACTGAAACTACTCTCACCACAGTCTAATGACTTCTTCCTAGCCAAGTCTCAGACTCTGTACTCCCTCCTTATTCTCCTTGACCTGCAAGTTGCCTGACAGTCTACCATGCTCTTCTTGAAATCTTGTCCTCCCGTGGCTTCCATGACTATCTTCTCCTGGTTCTCCTCCTTCACCCTTCTAATCCCTCCTTCAAGTTTTCTCTTTTAGCAGATTTTCCTCATCCTCCCCCTCCAATTTTCTGTGGAAGTTCCACACAGTTCCGTCTTTAGTTTCCTTCTTCTCCCTCTACACCTTATCTCTGGATAATCTCATTCTCAAAACTCAAATTCAGTTACCATATATATGACAAGGATTTGCGGCTCTACCTCTCCACTCCATATCTGTCTTCTTCTTTCCCAACTAAAATCTCAGCCCATCTGACAACTTGTGGATGAGCTAATTGCTAGACAAGTTCAGTATGAATAAAACAAAGTTATTAATCTTCCCCCAAACCAAGCTTTCCTCTCTTCTTCCTTTTCAGTCCACTATGGACAAAACCACCTGGGTGTCATCTTTGACTCACACCTCCCTCTTGCAGATTCTTTCTGCATAGAAAAATCTGTATTTTCTGTCCACATGGCTAAATCTCCATCTGTCCACATGGCTAAATCCAGGCTCATCTCATTTCTTGATCATTGTATATATCAAGACCAATGAGAAGGATGTTGCAATCTTGCCCTGCTCATATCCATTCAGCGTGCTTCTGCAAAGATCATTCTCCTAGCCAGTCACATTTAGCATGTAACTCTTCTCTTAGAATCCCTCCACTGACCCCTAATCTATCATATCAGTCACAAACGGAATGTCTTCACTTTCAAGGTCCTTCACAATTTATCCTCACCTACCTATCACCCGTTGTTGAAATGTCAACACTTGCCCTCCAATCGGCCAGTGATGCCACCCTCCACTGCCCACTTGTTAAATTTTAAAACAAGCACTTTCATGTTTTCCCCCATTCTGCCCATTATGCTTGGGCGGAGCTCTCCATAAACAACTGCAAAGCTACCTCATTAACCTCCTTCAAATCCCTCTTTAAAATCCCTCCTTCACCATGATATCTACAGAAAAACCTTAACAGTTCAGCTGCTGTCATGCTGAAACCAGTCCTATCATGACCATGACCTCATTGTTTTCTTGTACTCCCCTGAATGTATCCATCTGTTGTCTTGTATTTGGATTATAAGGCCTGAGAGGCAGTGGCCATCTTTTTGTTCTGTATTTGTACAGCGCCTGACACAGTGGGGACCTGCTCCATGACTGGGGCTCCTTGGCGCTACAGTAATGCAAATAAAAAAATCTTGTGGATAATTTCTTAGTTAATAAAGCCAAACCTCGGGAAGGGGGCAAGTTTTTGACTTTATACAGTGTGTGTGGAAAGACACCCACTCACCGGTTTCCTTTTTTGTACCTCAATTTTCCTTTTAGAGTTTGAAAAGCAACATTGCCATTTACACAGAGTTTATGATATTACAAAAATATGGAGTGGGTCTTGAATTATTTCAGCAACAAATTCAAAGATTTTAACAGAATTTTGGGATACCAGTGACATCCTTTGAAATATAACCACAATCTACCATCTCTGGTGAATAAAAATATGCTTTTGCACATCTATTTATGTGATTGTGCATTCATATGAAGCCTCAGGAGACAAAGAACTGAGAACAGAGAACACTAAGATGTTGGCTTTAATTCATTAAAGTTTTATGTATCCTTTACACTAGAAAAGAAAGTGTTTGAACACTGAAGATGACTTACATGAGCTTTAGCTATTCAACTTTCTTCACGTTTCTTAAAAAAGTCAGTCCTTATCCTGAACTATATACCTGAGGTGGGCACAAGTGAAAAAAGAGACAAAGTTGGCCCTGAAATAGAAATTTTCAGCTTCAGTAAGCACTTTTTTCCAGCCTCAAATACTTAGTGGGGTGTGGGAGGTAGTGGAAATGAGGGGAAGAACCTGAGAAAAACCTCTTTGAGAAGATTTACAATATAAAAATCTATTAATGCTGCTACAGGCAGTCAGAGCATTTAGAGCGCCCCTTTAAGTACAGTAGAATATCAGAGTTCTGAACACCTGGGCAATGGAGGTTGTTCATAACTCTGAAATGTTCGTAACTCTGAACAAAACGTTATGGTTGTTCTTTCAAGAGTTTATAACTGAACATTGAATACATACAGCTTTGTAACTTTATTATGCAGAAGAAAAATGCTGCTTTTGATCATCTTAAGTTAAATGAAACAAGCACAGAAACAGTTTCCTTACCCTGTCAAATCTATATTTAACTTTCCCTTCATTTTTATAAGTTTATGTTAAACACAGTACTGTACTGGATTTGCTATTTTTTGTGTCTCTACTGCTACCTGATTGCGTACTTCCAGTTCCAAATGAGGTGTGTGGTTGTCTGGTCCAGTTCATAACTCGGGTGTTTGTAACTCTGAAGTTCTATTGTACTATGTTCATCCCTCTACTTTTTGGAGCATAAAGTGAAAAGCAACAAGCAAGTACTTTCCTCATTGTGATTGACTGGTTTACTAAAATGTGGAACTTGAGAACTCAACCAGCTGATGGGGTTTATGGGAAAATGTGGACTCAAAACAACTTGAAGGATCTAGTAGGCTTTCCTTCCCCTTTCCTCTGCCAAAATATTATTCCTTACCATATATAGAATCCTGAAAAGTATCTTGTTTCCAAAATCCTCCTTGGTGGTTCTGTCACTTTCCACTGCCAAGCTTCCCAGGTTCAGAGAATCCTCAACATCACCCATGAGTTAAGAGAGCTTTGCAGAGGGCAAAGTGTTTCTTATTAAGTTTGAACTCTTGAGTTTCTCCATTCAGTTTTGTTTTCTGAATCATCCAACATTGAAACTATAATCCAGAAATAAAAAGCAAAATATTCAAATATGTATGTAATGTGAAAATGTAACTAATGTATCTCCCCTTTGAGACAATCCACCTTCTGAACATCCAACCCACATTCTTCTGCTTCAAGAAGCTCTGCTGTGTTATCAGCAGATTCCCCATCCTGCAGGCAGAAACAAGATAAAGAAAGAAAATAGGGTTTATGGATTAGGTGGTCCCATTTTTTAGAAAGAAAATAAAAACAAATGAGAAATTCATGTAGCTCTTTCAAACAACAGAATGTAGTATACTCAGTCTGAAAGTGCAGTTATGGTCAGAAAAGTTATGAAATAAAATACACACACACACACACACAGTGTGACGTGACAAGAATACCCATTATCTGCTGCTGCTATCAGTATTGTGGAACTGACTCTGCTCTGGAAACATGAGCTGGATTTTATACTAGCTCATGACAGTTCATCAAGCTCTAAATTTCAAAATATTTATTGCAGCTGATGTATAAGCAAGAAAGAACCCCAGTTCAATTTCCAGGTCACAGGAAGGTATTTGTTACTATCTGCTTAGGTGGGGCAAGGGGGAACAAAATCAAAACCTTATGTATGGAAAAATTAAACCCTGCTTTCTTACAACGAAATCTTCATACTGTTATACTAGCTATAGTGTCAGCAATTCTGATTGTCTTGGGAAGACAAAGACACACACAGTTATTAGATTCTGAGACAGAGAACTACTACACAAAGGAATGGTGCAGATCTGCAACATGGATGTGCATTCAACTCTTTTAGTCAACAAACTATTCTTCTCTGACATATCTAAGTAATGTGCCTTTTGATTCTTGATATTCGCTAACAATTGGTAACAGCCAGATGCATCTATCCGAATTTTTATTGGTGCTCAAGATTCACACTTGGTAAATGCACATTAACGACAATCTTTTAAACAAGAATTTAAAGCAAAATCTGACCCTCACTTTTAAAAGAAAGGACTTCATGCCACACTAACTTCTCTCATACAGTATATCCCATGGTTTAGAATTGGGGTTTACAGCTTATATAACCAAAACCTAAAACCCGTGCAAAAAAGTTCTGAAGGTTCAGGAAGGAAACTGGATAAACTGCAGAAAATAAATTTCCCATCAGTGGTAATATACACAACAAAGCACTTTCCAGTTTCTGGAGTGATGTAGAAAGTTGTTAAGTGCATGAAAAATCCCACTCTGGACTATATGTCTTCTGTGAAGGAGTCTTAATATTTGTGTTTGATACTGTAGGCCGGGCTGGTAGCATAATATCACAATTCCTTAAGTAACTATGCCTCGGACCACTTTGAGGCCTCCTCGAAAGTACCCCCCTTGTGTCTCAGGCCTTTAGTTGTCACTTTTCTTGAGGCAAGATCATGCAACCCTCTCCCTCCAGACTGGGGACTTAGGGCGCAGAGTACTGCAATTCACGGTTATCACCTTGTCAGGTCTGACTTCTGTTCAGCACCTGCAGTCCCTCTTCTCCCAGGAGCAATGACAGGGCTAACTGGTGACCAGCCAACTTCCACAAAGAAAGGAATATTTACTCAGAACAAAAGTGTTACAAACAAAATGTCTCTTGCACGCAACGTATATGCAGATCTGGCTCACTGTCACCAGTCTTCCAAATGAAGACCTTGGAAAATTCCACAGTACTTCAGGTCCTCTCATAAGGCCTGTCCCTCTTGCTGGCAGTCTCATGCCAATTCTTGGATCAGGTGAGAGTAGCCTCTGTCCTACCGCAGGGTCGTCACTCTATATACTGTTTTCAGTTTTGTTTGCTGGGCTGCTCAAACCCTCCCACCCCACTCAGTCAAACTACTTTATGCAATTTCCAAAGAGCAGAAGCTTCTCCAGATGTGTTACCAGCCTAGGGATTCCCATTAGTCACCCCCACAGTGATTTTAGTTCCTATAGGAAATGTTTGCATTCTAGAGAATACAATCTCTAGCTCAAAGAAATACATGTAACATGTATAAAGTTGATACAATAGCGTTTCTATGTGTTCATTGTATCTGTCACAGCACTGCCTATTATTCAAATTGCCCAACATTTTACATTAGAAGACCGTGTTTTCAGTTACTTTGCCAAACTTTATTCATTGTGCTGAAATGTTCCGTGCTAGATGTCACATCTAGTGAGGTCAAACAGAGGTCAGTCCTGTGTCCGGTATTATTTAATATTTTAATTAAATGATTTGGATAATGGAGTGGAAAGCACGCTAATAACATTTTCAGATGACAACAACCTGGAAGTGGTGGCAAGCACTTTGGAGGACAGAATTAGAATCTGAAACAATCCTGAAAAATTGTAGAATTGGTCTGAAATTAACAAGATTAAATTCAATCGAATCACATGCCAAGTACTACACTTAGGAAGGAAAAAAAAATCAAAAGCACAACTACAAAATGTAGTAGTACTGCAGGAAAGGATCTGGGGGTTATACTGGACCACAAATTTAATGTGTGTCAGTGTGATGCAATTGCAGGGGTGAAAGTAAAATTGAAAACTTGCCCAGAAGGGGCAGGGCCTCAGGCAGAAGGGGCAGAGCTGGGGGTTAGTGTCCCCCAGCTAGCCCTTCTATGCTGCCTTGCCCACGCCGCCCAGGGTGTTGCAGTGATTTAAAGGGCCCAGGGCTCCGGGCGCTGCTGCTGCTACTGCAGCAGCAGCTGGAGCCCAGGGGCTTTTTAAATCACTGGCCCCAGGCAGCTGCTCCTTTTGTCCACCCCTCATGTTGGCAGCCTGGGGGGGAGGGGGGGCAAAAGGGGCAGCAACGATAAAGCGCTGCTGTGGCATCCCTATTCCGTGGGGCAGCAACTTGGAGTTTGGCAGGGGTGTGCTTTTTCCCACCTCTATGAAAATCTTGCCAAAGAACCCTTGAAAAAAAAAATCGCAGTTAATACATACTCAGCAGAGATTTGTTAGAGCTAAACAGCTAAAATCTCCAATGATTCCATCCTCCCTGAGCATATTCCAGCCTCTCTCAACTCCTAAAGCTGACCAATCTGCACATGCATCATCTTCATAGAGCTACAGGGTTGAAGATAGACTCTCCCTGGTCTAGGCTGGGCACTGGAACAGAATAGGGACCCTGTTTCTCCTGTGCTCTGTATGACTCCCCCCCGCCCCACTGCAACCCACTCCCCCCACTACCAACATCCAGGCAGCATGGAGGAGAAAAACTTAGGAAATTACATGCACACAAAAAAAGCCCAACAAAAAAACTACCCATCTCATTCATTCCACGCCTCCCAGCATCTGCAACAAATGAAGCAGAGGTCCTAGAGACAAAAAGTCTTCCATGTACACAACACAGCTCCATCCTGTGCTCTGAAGAAGACAAAGGTCCTTAGGAAAAAGACAGTATATCATGCAATTAGAGTCTATATAATAATTAATCTCCCTTGTCCATTCCTAATCAATTCCTAATTTATCAGAGCTTGACTTGCAACCTGAATAATGGTCTTCTAACCCATTTTTGTGCATAATAATTTTGTGTATTTATTGGCAAGGTTTGCTAATATCGTTTGATATTATTGCAAATTCTTTAAAAATACCATTGTCGCTGATCGGCTAAAAATATGAAAAAATTGGCTATAATTCTTATAAATCTGCCATGGAATTGTGAAGTAAAAACCAAACATGTAGTAAACAGAATGATTTAATAGAGAACAGAGGCCTAGGTATGTCCTAGCACCATAATACTTCTAATTTGAAATATGTGCTTCCGTATGTGGCTGAAATATTTGATGCCAAGGTTGTTAAACACAAGTTCATTAATGCTTAAGACAAATTCTAAAGTGCAAAGAAAGACACAACTGTTACTACCCATATTAGATTATATAGTATAGATTTTCAAGACATAGCATGAAACAAAGAATTGCTATAACACCGAGCAAATGAACAGGGCAGCAATCAAAGTTTTTTATTTGTGGCTCAATTTAAGCTAAAGCCTAAAATAACTTTAAAACTCAGTGTATATATTTAAACAAAATGAAGTGCCAACTTCAGTTGTGGCCAACAAACATCCCCTTTCCACAGCAGAAGCAGAGTCCAAGTTTTGTCAGCGTAAGATTGGTTCATAAACAAGACTCTGCAACACCAAGGCTCCATCTTCTCCAAAACCTGGATGTTTGCCCATCAGCTACGTGAATATTAGTAGCTGCATCTCCTTGAAGTTTCCAGATGAGGAGAGGCAACTGGAAATGCTTCATCAAAGCAGAAGCATCTAGCAGGAATACATCGCTCAATAACAGAGAGGTTGTTCTATAGGATTTCATAAATTGGTAAGTTTTTAAGATCACAGGGTTTCATCCTTTTATTGTGTTACTGCAGACTGCACAGTTTTATAGGCTCTAATTCAAACTCCCTATAGCAAGAGCTTCCCTCAAATTGGATTTAGACCTTAAATCACTAGCACTAATATTTTGAGAGATTCTTAGGACTCAAAGGCAGCACCTTGGAAACAGGGTAAAAATAGGGAAACCAATTCAAAAAGAAAATGCAGAAATATTAATTAAATCCTGTTTCTATAAACTAATTCCAAAATAAATTCTTGTCCTACCATACCTCATCACTGTCTTGGATAACATTAAGTTACATACACATTTTCCTGTAGTCATGTTGCTATATTATTTCTCCAATAACAGATTAGATAATTGACGCAGTAACAGAAACATATATTGTAGTTTCCAACCAAATGCTCCCAAACCATAGGAGTGTTTGTGCACACCTCTCTAACCCACTACCGTGTTTAAATGTTAATGCACATAACAACATAAGCCACATATTGACCACAAAGTACTTTAGAGCAAATTGCTGCAGTTTTAAAGTGCTCATGCAGTTTCATCTGCATGTAACAGAAAGCCGTCCAACAAGGATTTCTTAATCAACTAGCACAGTAGGCTTTAATAAGGAGATTAACTCAGGATTTCTTAAAGGGCACAGACTTCTCCTCCACCCCTCCCTTACAAATTCTACTGACTCCTTGGGAGTATTCTCATGCCATGGGCATCCTCAGACTTCCAGCAAATCTAACAGTTAAGTTAATATGCTTTCCTTTGCATTAGCCTGGCAAGCTGTTTTATTTTGCTTCCGTAACTGCTCAGACAGTTCATGTGAAATTTATTTACACCAAACTGGTCTGATACTAATTTTATGAGCAACAATAAAAAAAGATAGAATAAAGCACACCTGCTGTTCTGAAAGGGCTCTGATATATTACTGTAATGGGATGAGGAGAGAAAAGCTCTAGAGGATTTAAGAGCATATGTGCTCCACAGAAAACCTCAGAAACAAACCTTATGTGAAAATCTCTTTGGTAATAATACACATTTGTTCTTCATTACATGACACAATAAAAGTGTAATCTTTCACTGAAAAAGCCTCTGATCATCAGTGAAACTCTGACCCCCATACTAAAAACTATTCCAAGCAAGTGTAATTGCTTATAAATCCACTAGTTTCTCTTAAGACCTTGAAACTTCCAATGGGATTGCTCATCATATTTTGAAACAGAAGGACCTGATCAGAAAAAAAGGTAGGAATAGAAGAGGATATGTTTTCTGTACATTTTAAATGCTCTCTAGTCGTGTAATGTCATGTATAAAAGTTTTCTGCATTATTTTATTTAAAATAGTCCTCAGAAGCAGCTAATAAACACTCATGTTAGCACAAAATCAACCAACACCACCACTCTAGTACTGCGGTGGCCAAACTGTGGCTCATTCTTTTACAATTAAAGTGCGTCTTGTGGAGCCCCACATGCCTTCCCCCGTTCTCTGCCTTCCAGACTGGAGGAGGGAGAGACCTGGGGCTTCTGCCCTGCGGTGGGGTGGTGGGGTTAGGGGCTTCTGCCAGAGGTGACTGGTGCCTGCTGAGAGTGGGGGGCACAACGTAAAGGCTAAGTTGTTAAGGGGACTGGAGATATACCCCCTAAGCACACACACTCTTACCCTAGTGGCCCCTCCCTGCAGCTCCCAGGTATTAGCTCTGGGCGGAGAGGCGGCAGCAAAAGCAGTGTCTCTCACTTCAGCTCCCAGATATTTGCTGCTGCTTCTCCCCACAGCCGCAGCTCCCTGCTTGTTGTCTCCAGTAGCTGCCATGCAGGGAGGAGGCCTGGCGGCACCATGTGACTGAGCAGTAATAAACCCTGGTAAAAATTGGGGGGAGGCATGACCTTATGTGCCCCCCACACATGTTGCCTCTGGTTTCCACCCAGCAGGGAGGGGGATGAAAAGTTTAAGGTCATGCATTTAGGGATTAACAACAAGAATTGTAGTTATCAGTTGGAAGTAACAGAGGAGGAGAAGGACCTCAGAGTATTGGTTGATCACAGGATGACTATGAGCCATCAATGTGATATGGCCGTGAAAAAAGCCAATGCGGTCTTCGGATGCATCAGACAAGGTATTTCCAGTAGAGATAAAGAGGTGTTAGTACCGTTATACAAGGCATTGGTGAGACCTCATTTGGAATACTGTGTGCAGTTCTGGTCTCCCATGTTTAAGAAGGATGAATTCAAACTGGAACAGGTACAAAGAAGGGCTACTAGGATGATCCGAGGAATGGAAAACCTGTCTTATGAAAGGAGACTCAAAGAGCTTGGCTTGTTTTGCCTAACCAAAAGAAGGCGGAGGGGAGATATGATTGTTCTCTATAAATATATCAGAGGGATAAATACCAGGGAGGGAGAGGAATTATTTAAGCTCAGTACCAATGTGGACACAAGAACAAATGGATATAAACTGGCCATCAGGAAGTTTAGACTTGAAATTAGATGAAGGTTTCTAACCATCAGAGGAGTGAAGTTCTGGAACAGCCTTCCAAGGGGAGCAGTGGGGGCAAAAGACTTATCTGGCTTCAAGACTAAGCTTGATAAGTTTATGGAGGGGATGGTATGATGGGATAGCCTAATTTTGGCAATTAATTGATCTTTGACTATTAGTGGAAAATATGCCCAATGGCCTGTGATGGGATGTTAGATAGGGTGGGATCTGAGCTACTACAGAGAATTCTTTCCTAGGTATCTGGCTGGTGAGTCTTGCCCACATGCTCAGGGTTTAGCTGATCGCCATATTTGGGGTCGGGAAGGAATTTTCCTCCAGGGCAGATTGGCAGAGGCCCTGTTTTTTGGGTTTTGTTTTTTTTTGCCTTCCTCTGTAGCGTGGGGCATGTGTCATTTGCTGAAGGATTCTCTGCACCTTGAAGTCTTTAAAGCATGATTTGAGGACTTCAATAGCTCAGACATAGGTTAGGAGTTTATTACAGGAGTGGGTGGGTGAGATTCTGTGGCCTGCATTGTGCAGGAGGTCAGACTAGATGATCATAACGGTCCCTTCAGACCTTAAAGTCTATGACTCTATGGGTCTCGGGGCTTTAGCCTCATGGGGCACACCTCAAACTTCTGAAGATTGTTGTATGTGGCTAGGAGGGTCAGTAAGTTTGACCACCCCTTCTATAGTACATCAGCTTTTCACACTGTTCTATCCCTGTAGAGCCGCCAATGCTAATTTTAATCCCCAGGGTTCTTCCTTTGGGAACTTTATGTAATGAATTTTTTTTTCTTAAAAAAAAAAAAATCTAACTTTATGTGCAAATCAATTTCAAATTACATACAAGATTCAGAGATGGCCAAAATCTATATCAATTAACCTTGCCAGTACCATCTCCTTAAACACACTTAGTGACACCTATCACACAGCTTCAGGAAAATCCTGTGAAAATAGATTAACTTTTAGGGCACACTGCAGGACTAGTCCTTGTTCTGCTGGACCAAACAGGTCCAGGTCCCTTCATTGAAACCCCCTACACCACCAGCTGCCCCACACTCCTAAAACTGGAGTTTGGTAGCTCTTACATCTCAGCTGATCTCAACTGCTGCACTATAATAAAAGGGAAAAGGTGGCCTCTAAAGTACACAGGAATGAACCAAATATGGGCTTTCTAGATCAAAACCAATACCTTGAATTTTAACCAAAACCAAATTGGAAGACTGTGCAACCACTGGACTTCACACACAATATACTTTCTACAAAGATCTCCACAAAGTGAGTGGGCAGCTACTTTCTAGATTAGTCAGAGTTGTTTTCAGTTGTGGTCCTAGAAGAGCATCCTCCAGTAATCCAGCCCAGAAGTGACAAAAGCATGAAGAAACAAGGCAAGGTGAGTTGAGTCATTCATAGCTAAGTGTTTATACTTAATTTAACAAAATTAAGTTATGTAAAAAACACAAATGAACATGCCGTTTTGCAAAACACTTCCAAAGTCTATGTTTCAATAATAACTATAAATCGGCTTGGAAGGATCAGATTTATCAGTAAATATTGATTTCTCTATACACACAAATTGATGAAAAGTATTTCCATCAATAATCAAAATATACAGTGAAAGTAAGAAAAATGCTGCTTGAGAGCTTATTAGAGTCAAACTCATTATTAAGACGTTTGAATTACTCTTATTACAAATGGGCTAATGAATGAATAGTAAAAACAGGTACAATTTATTTATGTAAGGATATTTACTTTGTGTATTTTGACATGTGAGGTTGATAATTTGTGTTAATGGTTTATAAAGCTTTAACCTTTTGAGGCTCAATGTCTATTGTCATTATATAATTGCCTGACCCTCCCCCGCCCATCATAATTTCCTACAACTGTGAAAATTTAAATCTATAAAAATCTTTAAAAATAAACATTGAGATTATCCATATACATTAAAATAAAAATCAAATATTACCAAGCCTAACTATAAACTAGACCATGCAAACTCAAATTTTATTCAACCATGGGATGCATAAAATGTAGGAGGTTGCAGATGCCTGTATGTTTAAGGTGTAGGTGCGGCCAGTGGAAACTATGAGTCCCAGCCTGCAAGTCTCTGCCTTGACCAAAGCAGTCTAGCTGAATTCTAATTAGGCTGACTATTCGGATCAGGCTGGGCCACAGAAAACAGGAATCTGTAGTGCACCCAACTTTATCCTTTAGGGAACTAGAAGGTACTGTGGAAGGCTTGGAGGTACAACAAAAGGGTTCTTCCAGTTTAATCATTTGTGATTATTTATTATTATTATTATTATTATTAACAACAACAACTTGTGTTATCATAGTGTCTAGGAGCCATAGTCATGGACTAGGCTCCATTGTGCCAAGCGCTATACAACTACAGAACAGAGAGATGCTCCCTGTCCCAAAAAAACTTCCAATACAAGTGTAAGACAAGAAACAGATGGATACAGACAGAAGAGCGAGTACAAGGAAACAAACATGAGACATTACTGGTCAGCATGCTAAGTACATATCTTATGGATTCTGTGTCTGAGAATTAATAGCAAATACAAATCCATCACTACAACAGTGTGTGTGTGTGTGTGTGTGTGTGTGTGTGTGTGTGTGTGTGTGTGTGTGTGTGTGTGTGTGTGTGTGTGTGTAATGCATTCTGAATATAATAGGATGCATATAAATTTCTTGGAAATTGTAAATAAAAATATGTCCTAAGTATTATTATTTTTTGAAGACTCAATTTCCGAGTATAGTATAGGGATTTTCTCTCAGAAGTAACAATGGATGTTTACCTAAAAAGTCTTTGTACTCTCTACTTTGTTTTGCATCAAGGAAGGGGAAATGTCCTCAAGATCCCTAAAGAAGCATTCCTTTACTCCTTCCTTCCTTCCTTCCTTCCTTCCCAAACCTCCTATTCCTCCCATCCATGTTATCACCCATGCTTTTAATACATAAATCATTTTCCTACACTGTGATTCACTGCCAGGTAGCTTTGGTTAATAAACACGGGGAGCTTCAAGTGTTAATGACTGCAATTTCATGAAGGAATATTTCACATACGCAGACTAGATGCAAAGTTGCCGCCAATATTTATTTCTTTCCAAGAAGGAAAGAATATGTTGAATAAAAAGCCTGCTGCTTGTAGTTCTATTGATTCAGTTGCAGCAAGCATTTATATCACTAGCTACACAAAAGAATAGTTTTAAGTGTATTGCTATTCTATGGAAGGATGCTCTTTTTAGAATATAAACCAAATGCAAATCTTAAGAAAAATACCCTCTGATCACTACTTCAATTTTGCCATTTATTCACTTTTTAAAAAATTCTATAGATGTCACAAAATCAGAGACAAACTCACCTGTTAGGTTAGATCCTAGTCCACTTCCCCACCAATGGTGGATTGTTGTCTATAACATATTCAAAATAACTTCCAAATAATCAAAAACAATTTGACTTCCCCAGTTCCCCTGAGTTGCTATTCTACATTCTAATCCCTTGCTTTAGACTCTTGTTGGTTAATGCTCAATCTAAAACTATTTGTCATTGCCAAACACACAGCATAACTGCCAATATTTCAGATATTTGTAAGAATCAAATTAATGTTGTAACGTTACACAGTCACTCTTAGGTAAACCAGTGCACATATAATAATTCTGTAGACCGTGTCCTATGCACAGCTACTGTAACACCTTACCACTTTGTTGTGATTTCACAGAAGTGGAAAGGGATAATTTAGATTATGTTTTTTTCAAGAGTAAACTGGTTATTTTTAAATGTGTATTTATAACAAATGCATAGAAGTTTCAAAGGTGCTTCTAAATATAAGTCCAGTGAATTCTAGCCCACTGGCCAACGTTGCAAGTGCTTTTTCATACAGTGGGAACGTCTTACCTCTCTACTAGTTCTCTTATAATTAGCACACTGCTTGTATTTCTCTACTTTTAGCTCTCTGGAACGTTTTCCCTTTTCTAGGTTATGGGGGAGATCCTTCTCGCCAGGGATTGTATAGCGGTTGTCATCATCCCCTTGACTTTCTGTGTATTTAAAAGGAGTGACAGTAAGATGATAGGGAGAAATTGGACTCTCATAATATCCTGGGCCTGTTCATCTTTACTTTTTAGGTTCCCCTCACCCCCACGATGAATGCCTACTTCTCTCCATTGGAACGTGTGTTGGGGAGAGTGGTCTGGAATATGAGAATGAGATGTTGTGTGAATGGTATTGAACTCTCTTTTTTAAAAATCATTACCCCAGTCTAGCTTTCAGCCATTCCCCAAAACACAAAGGAAACCAATTTTTTTTTGTATTTCACTCTTTCCCCCCCCTCACGTTAACCATGTGGTGCAGGGTGGCTGCAATTTACCTTATGTTAGAAGGGGGACAGATTAGTGTCTTCCAATTAAAAAAAAAAAAGCCTCAATTCAGTTCAGTTTTGTTTCTTCTGACTTTCCCTAGTGCATGAAAGTAAAAGTTCTTACTTACCTTGCAAGGTTAATAGTTGCTGTTTCACCCCAGCTCAAGTCAAAGAGAATGAATTTTTCAGCTGCTTCCTAAAAACTGGTTGCTATTAGACACTAGACATCGCAGCTGTAGCTAAATTGAAGAAGTTGGGTGAAGCAATGATCAGGGAGGAAGAATGTAACAAGGGTTAATCTGTTGTACAAAAGACCTGTGAAAGGCAAGGCTCTTTTAAACGCTAGTGGCACCCGTCTTACTCCAAAAGAAAATAAAACCCACAAGGCATTATTCTTCAAATCTGGCTAAGCTGCACTTAGCACTGGTCATAGGTGGGAGAAAGTGGCTCTAAACTACCTCTGTGCTACTTGGGGCAAACTGGCACCCAGCATAAATTATAGAAGACTTCTGGCTGCTCTAATTTAACATCTCCCAAGGACAAATGAGGCACTCGGGAATCTTCATAATGCACTATGCTCCAGCCTTACCTCCTCCTCCAGCACGTTCCCTCTCTGCCACACCAGGAGCAGTGAAGGGGTGGAGTCACTGCAGTTAGCTACAAACTACTACTGGAAGCCCACTTGGCCATTTAGATGAGCTTTGAGGATACTTTGCAATGCAAAGCATGTCTACTAATGTCAAGAATTTCTCCCACAAAAATCTCAGCTGTTGACGCTGTGTAAGGAAACTATCATGTTTACTTTTTTCTCTTGTCAACAAATTTGGATGGTTCATACAATTTAGCTCCACTTATTCCAAGCCATTCTTTTGCAAGCATTCCCAATCACTGGATTGATGAGACTCCTCCTCTCCCTTGACATCATCATTTGAAATCTCGCCTTAAACAGTACTCTCAAATATTCTGCAGTGGCATGTGTCACAAATAATGCCATTTATTTTCAATATGCAAGTGAGCTCAAATAATTTGCTTATTTGCATGTGACCAGGAACATCATTTTAAGATTAATACCCTGCCCCTTGTTTCCAACTTTAGCAATGGGGAAACTATTTTCTCTCCATAATATTTATCTGATTCTTGTGATTATAAAATGAAGGATTTCAATTATATATCCAACCTAAGGAGGTTTAACTGGACTATAGACTAACACCCAGAAGGTATACATGTGTCCCACTTTTGGGTGGGTTTGAAATCCTAATGGGAATTAACTGTAAATGTACCTGATTAAATTTAGCATAAGCATGTTGAGATTCTTTATACTAATTCACTTCGATATTTTTGTATACTGGGTGAATGGAATGATCAGTGTGTTAAATAAAACATATGTTTTGACATCAGTAAAATTAACATTCATACTAAACACCAAAAAAAATGTCATGAAGGGAAATTTGACAACATTTATCAGCTTAAACACTTTCTGGCAATAAGTGCAGCTTGTTAACAGGCAATGAAACAGGCTCTATTAAGCTCAGAGTGATGCTAAAATAGTTTCATACAGACAATAGTCATATTCCTCACCACCAAGTGAGGATACCCATTGAGAAAGGCCATCACACACCGTAGGCCTTTGTTGTTCCTAGGTATTGATTGGAATGAGGAAGATGTTGCTATATTGCTATTCAGCGTTATATTGATTTATGCCCATAACAATGTTTTCATTAATATTTTGTCACAAAAATTACTTGGAATACTGTTTTGTTTAATAGGTTTTCCTTTTAATTTTAATTGAAGCAATGTTTCATTTTTAATAAAAGGATTACATATAATCCCATTCCTGTGAATTCAAGACCAGTATTTGAAAAGGACATGGTTTAGTAAACACTACTTTTTAGAATTTTCCAGCTATCATTTTAATCAATAATTGTTCGCCCAATCATAGCTACATTACTTTTAGGTACCAATTGCAATTCTAAACTCTTGGCAGCCATCCAAATCTGTGCAAATTTGGCTTCAGTAAAATATATATATATATATATATGTCACTTCCCCTTTTATAGCTTCTTCCATGTGGCGGGGACTTCTTTGTTCCAAGTAAAGTCCCCAGCACAGTTTGTGGAAAAGTAAAGGCACAAGATGGAGTCCAGAAGAAAATAATCTAGTCACATGCCCTTGCATGCTTCGATGAGTCATAGCAACCATTACTTATATACTGGTTGAAGCATTCACAGGAAAGCCGACCAGGTGAGGATAAGCTTTTCCCATGGCCCATTGTGTTCATTGATGGGCCATTACCTTGAATAGTCCATTCACAATATGCTGGTTAGACTGGATGTAAACTAACTTGTGGGAGTTACCCAGGAGAAAGTACATCGAAACACAGGCACAAAGTCGACATTCACAACTTCAGACACAAAGTCAATACATGCATACAAACAAGGCAACCACATTCAGCAAATCATAACTTTTCTATTGACAGCTCACATGATGTATTCTGTACAAGACATATCATAATCATATCAACATGGTAAATATGAGGGTATTAGGGTGTTGCTTTGGGACATACTCCCACATCTAGCAGATCCTGGGGGAGCCGTAAGAGTTCTATGCCTCCATACTGTCCGCTCCCCAGTAGCTCCTTGGCTCCAGATATCCCTGACAGGGTAGGCCTCCATAGAAAAGATCAGCCTGTGGATAGGTTATTTTCATAATAGGTATGTGCATCCCCGTGGTCTCATCAACAGCCTACCCATTCCTTATTCCCAACCCACTCAATCTCCACATTCTACCCCAAAGAGTTCAGGTCTTCGTAGTATCCAGAGGAAAGGAAAACAGTGCTCTAAAGGTGGCCAGAGACCAAATGTGGTGGGCTAGGAAGTTATGGTTATGTTTCAACATTCATTTCAGTGGGTTCCATAGGCATTCTACACCTCAAAATAGGTCTCTTATTTAGGTGCCCTAATATGGCTTTCGGTGACTAAAATTTGAAAAATTCAGCCTATATGCGTAAGAAAGAGGCAGTATTTTCCCATGGTTAAAGCACTGAACTGGAAGCCAGGATTCCTGAATTTGATTCTTCATTCTGCCACTGACTTTTTTTTTTCTTTTGGGAAATTCACATAGGAATTTGGAGATGTGCCCTGGAGGCAGGGGTTGGGAGCACCACATGGCTGTGCACAGCAGCTCGCTACAGACGCTCTCCTGTTTAATAAAACAAAGTTTTATTCCTTTCTTATTCACTTGCTTGTTATTTTATGAACCCCCAAGATCATTGCAGATATATTACCACCTCCTTCAGTGGAGAGGCTTAATCAGTAATTGTAATGCTCGTTAGGATGTGTCTACACCGCAAGCGGGAGGTGCAGTTACAGTAGGCATAGGAAACGCGGGCTAGCTTGCTAAAAACAGAGGCAAAGGTGACAGCAGGGGCTAGCCACCCAAGTTCAATCCCACCTGTGCCCTGGAGTACATACTTGTCTGCCTAGCCCATGCTGCCACCCATGCCATCATGGTGACACTGCTTTTTGTAGCAAGCTCATTCGGGGACGCCTACATATACTACAGTCTCGCCTGTTTACTGCTGTGCAGACATACCCGTTGTGTCCTTGAATAAGTGAAAAGTACTGTTCTCTATTTGATAATATACCATACCCCTCAGTCCTAGATGAAATATAGATGTGTTTTGTTGTTGTACACCTTCAACATTACTAACACTTCAGAATTAGTTACAGTACACATGCAGTAATTTTTTTCCTACAGTGTTACTTCTAGTGTGTAACACATACTTGTGCAATTTCTTTTATTTGAATCTATACAGTGATATATGCAGTGATATATGCTGCATAGCAGAGGGCAGATGAAGGTTTTTGTTTTTAATAAAATGCTCATATTGACTATTAAAATTCCTGCAGACAAGTGAATCACTGTTAACATCTATGGTCATAGGCTGCAAGTGAATCTTTCGTTTGGGAAGGCTATGCGGCAGGAGCGCCACAAGCTCCCTTGAAGTGGGGGGCAGCCACTGGCACCTGGACCGTGGCCCCATCTCCCTACTTTGCTCCTTCCCCTGAGGTTCCACCCCCAAACAGCCCCTTCCCCCAAGGCCCCACTCTAGCTCAGCCTCTTCCCCGATGCATAGCCCACTGCTCGCTCCTTTCCACCCCATCGCTCACTCTTAAGACAGGGAAAAAAAAGTGGGAGGGCATAGTCCCTTGGCCCCCCTGTTCCAGCGCCCAAAAGCTAAGTTGCTCCAGCATCAGCACAGGAGGAGGAGGAGTCCCACAGCTGTTCCAGCCAGTGATGCTACAGCTTCTGCCTCTCACTGGCTGGCCCAGCTGTGGGACTCCTCCTCCTGTTGTGCTGATGCTGTAGCAACTCAGTTTAATATCTACAGGGGCACTGGGACAGCGGGAGGACAAGGGGCCATAGCCCCATCACTTTTAAAAGTGGGAAGGCATAGCCCTCCCACTTGTTCCTGTGTTAAGGGCAAGTGATGGTGGAAAAGGGGCTAAGAGGAGTGAGTGGTGGGCAGGGCCTCAGAGGAGAAGGCAGAATGGGGTGGGAAGGGATGGGGCAGGGCCTCGGGGGAATAGGCAGAGCAGGGGTGGGGCCACAGACTGGGTGCCAATGGCCTCACCCACTTCTAGTGAGCTTCCGGCACGCCTGCTCCCAGGGCACAAAGGTAGCGATGGTGAGCCAGCATGGCGCGTCTCCAAAAGGAGGTGACACGCATCCGGCATTTGCCCCCTGCATGCCAGCTTCTTTATTGTGGGGAGGCTGAGCCTCCGCAAGCCTGTTATACATGCAGCCCATGTCTCTGATTGTTGCTTAGAGGAAAGATCTGGAGCGGCAGGGAGTAAAACAGCAATAAGAAAGGCTTAATAAAAATCAAGGAAACAAACCTTTCACAAATACCAATTTTAATTATTTTTTAAAATTTTCCCCTTGCATCTATTTCACATTACCTATGACAAACTAAAGCATTTACAGTTCTTTTCTCCATCATTTTTATTAAACACAGATGTATATCGTTAATAAAAGCCTTTCAAACAGCACTACACTAAAGCTCACTACAGATCTTTTAGTGCACATCAGCAGAGTTTACACAGACATATTAATGTGCAACACATAAGCATGCATTGTCCCAATGTGTAGACATGGCCTGTAGGTGTGAATTTAAATTCCATTAGTTAAAGCACATTAAACCCCCTTGTGGACACTATAATTCAGAAGTAAAGTGGCTTTAGTTCACTTTGATTTAATGTACAAATTTGAACTAAGTATAGGTTCACATGACAAAGTTTTGTCAGCAAAACACCCAGCAGCTATGCTGACAGAAAAGTTCTTTTGTTGGCATAACTAATATTGTTTGAGGAGATGCTATTATTATGTCAGCAGAAAAACTCCTTCTGTCGGCATATGCTGTATCTACACTAAACTATGCCGGCATAGCTATCAGTATAACCGTATCAGCAAAGTCTGTGTATTGTAGACTAGCCTTAAGACTATTTTACTTCTGAATGACAGCATTCACACAAGGGCTTATTGCACTTTAACTAATGCACTTTAAATTCACACCTTTAGTTAATATCGCTTTTCTTCCCATGTAGACAAGCTCTACATTTATGAAAAGATCATAAAGCAAGGACCTCTATTCCCTGCTCCTAGAACCAGAGAAGGTAGAAGGGAGAAGTCTGCCTTATTCGTCAGCATGAATTTATTAAGATTGATGGATTTTCTAGTAAAAAGATGTACATAAGAGCTCAATTTGATGCAGCATTGTTTAGTAATAAACAAGGATAATACAAAACATAACACAATTTACCACTCCATTTCTTCATGAAGACTAAGCCGGCAACATTTACAGTGCCGTGCTACAGTTGTAAAGAAATTCAGCAAAATTCACAAAGTGAAGTGCCTACAAAACAATTAATTCTAGTATCTGCTTTCCTGAACAATATTTCTGTCCTTTATTAAAATAACTGTGAACTCCTTATTCAAAATCCATATTTGTACTACTTCTTTTTCAGCAGTAAAAATGGCCTTTAAATTTAAGGATGCTACCCTAGGCATGCAATGTTCAAAAGTGCTTAAATGACCCAAGAACACAAGTTCTACTGAAAATCAATAGGACATGGGCTCTTTGCGCTAGACAAGTGCTCCACATAGGGCTAGATCCACAAAGGGATTAGGCCCTTAACTGCCACTTTGGGTGGCAAAATCCAAAATGTAGATCCTCAAAAACCAACAAATCAATAAACATAGGGGTAGGAGGGACTGCAAGTGTCATCTAATCTAGCCCTCTACCAAGATGCAGGATTTGATGTGTCTAAACCAGTGGTGAGCAACTTGCGGCCCGTCAGGGTAATCCACTGGTGGGCCGTGAGACAGTTTGTTTACACTGACCATCTACAAGCACAGCCGCCCGCAGCTCCCAATGGCCACAGTTTGCCATTCCTGGCCAATGGGAGCTGCGGGAAGACGCGGGCTTCAGGGACGTGCTGGAGAACAGTGAACCACAGCCACTGGGAACTGCAGGCGACTGTGCCTGCGGACAGTCAATGTAAACAAACTGTCTCGCGGCCCGCCAGTGGATTACCCTGATGGGCCGCGTGCGGCCCACGGGCCACAGGTTGCCCTACACTGGTCTTAACCATTGAAGACAGATGGCTATCTAGTCTCTTTTTGAAAATTCCAGTCAAGGATATTCCATGACTTCTCTAGCCAGTTTGTTTCATTGTTCTACTGTTATTGTTACTTCCTGGAGCCAAAACTGCTAGGGACTGTCTATGGATGTGCCACACACAGACCCAGCCAGCATAGTAACTCAGTTACTTATAGTCCAGTGGTTATAGCACTCAGCCAGTCTGTGAGACACCAGGATTTAAGTCCCTCTTCTACCTGAGGTGGAGCAGGGACTTTAACCCAGGTGAGGGATAGCTCAGTGGTTTGAGCATTGGTTTGTTAAACCCAGGGTTGTGAGTTCAATCCTTGAGGGGGCCATTTAGATATCTGAGGCAAAAATTGGGTATTGGTCCTGCTTTGAGCAGGGGGTTAGACTAGATGACCTCCTAAGGTCCCTTCCAATCCTGATATTCTATGAGTGCCCTAAGTGCTGGGCAATGGACTATTCTGAGGTGAGTCTCTCAACCTGCCCTATTGGAAGTTGTTCCATTAGAGCTTGGCACCTAGGTCTTCATGTCCTGTGTTAGTTCTCTATCAATTGGTCTATTGGGCTGTGAATCTTAAACCGAGGGAAACACCTCCTGTTAGGTGCCTAATTCCCTTGAGGGGTACGGCTTAGGCCCTGCACTTCTCCTGTGATTTGTCTACAGGCCACTCCCTGCTCATCTTGCTGGTTATTGTGAATCCTATTTCTAGGCACCCAGCTCTCCCCATGCATTGTACTGGGAGCCTAGGAGTCTAGCTCAGGACTGTGGATTCCATTTGATGATAGGATGCCTAAAGGTAGGTGTTGCAACACTGAGCCTAAATCATCTTTGTGAATCTAAACCTTAAATGCTTTTGAAAATTCCATCAGAATAGTGTCATGTTTTTGGTGAATTCCATATATGTGTATTGGTTTGCTTATATTATGATTAGCTCAGCTTTAACATTTCAAAATGAATCTTAAATGAGTGCAGTTTTCAAAAACTAACTCGTTTCAAATGTAAATAAAATGCAGTCTACACAAGCAAAGAAACCAATACATTTTGTTCACTGTGAAGAGAAAGCAGTCTTTATCATTTACTGGGAAAACTCTTTCTGCTCATTCTTAAATTATAAAGTGTGTAGGTGCCTTTGCTTCCTTCAAACCCTTTGTTCCTAACAAGTTGGGCAGGGCGCCCTTGCCTAAGCCACTGCAGATCTGCACAACGCTGTTCACTACTCAGCTAAATTGGCCATACGGGCATACACTGTTGAGCCATCCTTAGCTAGGAGAAACTTCTGCAGAATTCTACATGGCAACCTGAACCTTTTAAATAATTGATTAAATCCCAGACAAATCATGGGATTAAAAATAAAATATGAATGAATGGTTTGCTTTTTTGGGGGGGGGTCTGTTTTCTGTTTTTACCTTTTTGAGGGAGGCCTCTCTCCACTCATTTGGTTATGATTATTTCAGTTTGAACACTTAAAGTACACACACACACTCAATTGTAGGCCTCATCTCAAGCTGTTTGGACAGGGGCTCCGCTTACTCTCGAAACTGTGGATGATCTAGTTCCCATTCTGTAACTCTTCATCCCTCCCCAGTAACTATCCTGCCTCCCTTACAGTCCTCTCACTTTGTAGACTTTTGCTTACACCCCCCCCCCCCCCGCCCTCTGTCTTGTGACTCCATCCCTCTCCCAGCTCCCTTCCCCATTATATTTTCCTATCCCCACACTCTCCCTCTCTCTCTCCCATCACAGCATCTGTTATGTCATATTCTCCCTCCCTGATTCCTCATATCCCCCAATCCCTACACACATTCAACCTGCCATGCAGTCTCTTTGCCAACCACACTCTTTGCTCATCTTTTCCCCTGTCCTACTCTGTCCCCAATCTCCTTCCTTCACCTCATACCTTCACTTGCCTCCCATTCAGTACCTTCCCCCACATTCCCTTCCCCAGTCTCTCTATCCCACCAACATGCCATTGTTAACTTCCTCTCTGCTTCCCAACAGCCTTCTTTCTTGTTTTGTCTTACACTCCTCTAACCCCTTAGTCTCCCTCCTTGTACCCCCACATGCTACTGACTGTCACAATCTCATTTTCTGCCCCTGTGTATTCCCACATCCTTTTACTGTTTCCTTTCTTGGTTGCACACAGGGAATGGAGATTCTTTAACAAAATATTATTTTTAAGCTGATCTCATGATTTTGGGGGGTTGACTCATGACTTTTGGACACTTTATATTGGCAGTATTTGTAAACTCACTTCCACCTTCAATGGCTACTGAAGGGATAATTTTCTCAGCTGAAGGCAGCCTATGACTCCAATACCACTGAGAACAATGCCAGATGGTAGCCATCTTAGTAAAAAAAAAAAAATTAGACTTCCGTCACATTGGAAATATCCTAAAAAAAGTCAAATTCACAAGATTCCCAATAATATTGTACAAGTTGATTCTGACAAAGTACTGCTTCTGCACTGAACATGATTTTTAAAAGCTCAAAACTTGGACAAATCAATTTTCTCCGAAACATTGAAAGGTACATACTAAAGTAAGGACTATTTCCACACAAAATTTCAACTTTCTATCCCCAGCCATTTCATCAGCAGAGCTGTTCACATGAAAGGCTACAAACACTTTTTACAACGGTAAAAGTTTTTTAGCCTCTCTTCTTGTATTAAAAAGAATGTCTGGTACAATTTTGCATAAATTTTCCCAACATTAAAAACAATCACTTTCAGGCAGCGTCCAAACCTGAGCGCTCCCAACCCCAACAGGTGAAAGTGATTCATAACTTTAAGAAACTAATACCAAAGGGTCAGAAATGAAATCACTATGCAACCTTAAAGCATCTGAAGCCACTACTGCTACAATTACAATTATCTCCTGGACTTTGAACAGATCTGCAATTATTGTGCATTGCCAATAGGTTGTTCAGCTCTCAAGCAAATAAAGCTAGTCCTGAACCAAAACCGCAGATCTGAAGGGTTCAAAAATTCAGATTCAAATTATGCATCTCAGGTCTGTTTCTGCTCTTCACCTGTGGGGATGACCAAAAGGGAAAGTATTTTAAAGGGAGTTTATTAACTGTATACATTTTTGAATGCTCAACACTTTATCTCTTAAGTTGGGAAATCTAACCTTACTGCCTCATACCCTCCTGTTAAATTTTCCTTTTCCTTTACTTTTGATGGACAGGTACTCATTCACTTAAACAGCTCTCAAGCTTCTCAGTATGAAGACCCAAAACTAACCGTAACAGATGCCACACAGACTTTACAATTAGTGTAATATTGATACAGAATCATCACCAATACCTTTATCACATTTTCATCTGCTCATAGACAATATAGTTTTGGCTACTTTATAATGAACTCATCTGCAGTATGTGAAGCTTCAAAGTTCAACAATAGCATAGCAATGCCACATTTCAAAATAATGGTCCAGTTAATACTAAAATCCCTTAGAATACTTCATCCAAATTAATCCCAAATGAGTACCAGATGATTAATGGTATTACAACAAATTCCAAAGGAATAAATAATGATTGGTCATTATTGTAACACATTACTGTTATTATTATGGCTTTATTTATGTGTTTTGTGCTCAGTTACTGCACAGCTTCTTTGAAACCAAACCTCAAATTACCCTAACATTTAAATTTCCTTTTGTGCAGTGTGGTGCACCAGAGCAAATAAACTACTGCAATGTACAACAAAAGAATAGTGGCTGATTCAAGAATTACTGTATTAAGGTCTGATCTGGAAGTCTCACTCAAGCATTGACTTCAATGACAAGGTTTGGGGGGGCGTGTTTTTTTCGCCTCTTACACTGACTTCCTTAAGTGTCTTGTTTCAAAGTTTATTTAAAAGTTTCCACATATACACACACACACTGGCATATAAAATAAGATGTAATAGGATTTCTCTGTAGATTTGAATCTAGAAACTTTACAATCAAGTGCTTTATCTACAGGCTAAAGGCATGCAGAATCCTGAAGCCCTTGTTTTCTTTATGAGAGATGCAGTGGTGGGTTTGATTAAAGACTCTACCCCATGGCTCCTATCAGCATCTATTCTAGATTAAGGCTGTTTGTTAAATTTATTATTTTAGATATTTATAGGTTAGGCTTAGCCTTTCCCTGAGTATGGCAGGGTGAGACTGCCAGGGCACTCTCAGCCATGGCCAGCCCTAGGTGTTTTGCCACGCAGGGCAGAAATCTACCACCCTGCAGATACTAAGTGAAAATAAAAAGCAGAGCAGCTAAGCAATATGGTGCCCCCCACAGATCCTGACGTGGTGCCCCTGGAATTTTGCACCCAGTATGACTGCCCTGAATTCCCACCCCTACCTCTGGCCTTAGCACACTGCAGCAGCCTGCAGAGTGGGTGCACGCACCAGGATGAGCAGGCAGCATCCTCTTTTAGGATGTGTAATCCGTCTGCTCACCAGGCCCTCCAAGGAGAGGATTATCATTATTTTTCCTTGTAACAGAGTAGCAGCAAAATTCTGCTAGGTGTTGGCAAAAAGATTTGTCCTAAAAATTTACAGCCCAAGAAACAGAAATTTTAAAACTGAGAAATTATGTCTGAAGCACAATTTTATCTGCTTTTGCCCATTTCCCCCAAACAAAATGAAATGTATAGTCCCTACTCCATAATCCTTCCATGTCTTGGAGCAGTGTGGTAGGCTGGAATGCAAGGAGTGTTAGATTCCTCAGCACATGCAGACAGACACTCAGGAAGGTGTAATTGGCATGGCTCCAGTGACTGGATCTGGCCAAAATGTTTTATCTGCTTCAATTCAACTTTGCAGGTGTCTATTCAGACCTCTTAAGTCCTGCAGGAACTAATTTAAACTGTTCATTTATCCTTTTACACATTTTTGAAAGATCTAGGAAATTCCTAGGCAATAAACTGTTAGCCTATAGCCAATGCTGCTACACTAAATGATACAAACGTTAGAAAAAATATGAAGAATATTAGTTTAAAAATTTGATAATTAAGAAGCATGGAAGTACTGTAAATTGAGGTAATGTTAGTAAGGATTTGAATACTATCACATCATATACATTCCCCCATAAGTATCATGTCTGAAGCCCCTCAGACTTATCAACACTTATGCAGACATGATTGCAGGAGGGGGCACAATGTAATAGATATTGCATTGAAACAACTATTTCAAGACTTCTTTCTTTATAGCTCATAAACTGAAGCACTAAATTTCTTGGTAGCTGTGTGTTGGTAAAGAGGGGTAGGATTAAGGTTACTGGAATTCTAACATGAAATTTGCTGGCATGTAGATTTTTGTTGTAGAATGTATAAACTGTAAGAGTATTAAAATCTTTATTTACATTGTATGAGATTATATTTTTATACATTGAGATGAATACACACAAAAAACTGTGAAAGGTCAACATTATCATGTTAAGTTCATTCTTTTTAGTGATAAGGTTCTTATAACTGTAATATTCCTGGTATTTTTTCTAATATTTGTGACTCACTGTAGTAAACTGAATTTCTAGTGAATGAAGCTTGTCTAGGAATATACATGTCCTGAAAATTAACAACAATTAAGATTAGCAACTCTCTCCCTCCTTATTCTTCAAGTGTTATTTTTGCTGTTGGCATAGCTCTTCAAAGATCCCCATTTTCTGTAGAATCTCACTTCTTTTAGAGGTAAGTTAGTGAAAGTTTATGGTGCGTTATAACTTTAGTATTATACGTTTTCTGAGTCAAGCCTAAAATTTTAAAATTTGGATACTTCAAATAAACAATTTACCAACCATGCTGGCATTTTAAAATGCTTTTAGGATTTCCTCCAGGCAACTGCATCACATGCTGGAAGGCTAATATGTCAAAAGGATCCATCACTGACATGTTCCTGTTATAGCACAGAGAAACTTTTCTTAACTTTTATCTGAAGCCTAAAAGCAGCAGTACAAGAACACACAGAAGACTTTACAACTGAAATATCTTTGTTAAAAACATTCTTTAAGGCATATTCTCAAAAGAGCTATGTGTAGGTTATGCACCCACATCTTAAAAATACACATTTATTTCTACAGCACAAAGACTGAATAATTTTTCTTATGAAGCTGAATGCCCATTTGGCATTAGTACCACAATAAAGGAGTACAGCCAAGATATGGTTTTTTAAAGAAGCATTCTATAGGCTTAATTTGTTTTTCTCCATATTAAAAAATCCATATATAGATTTTGAGAATTTGCACAAGATTTTCTCATCCAGATGATAAAAGCAAGCAAGGTGAGTCAAAGAAATGAGTGAAGGAAAGAAAACCCTCAAGAAAGACCAAGTTTAATTTTCTACCAGAACCAGGCATATCCTCAAAACTATCAACACAACTGTTTATGAGGTCTATATCACTACACAATCAAATATCCTCATGGGATGAATAACAGATGCATGAACACTACTAGGTACAGAGGCAATGAAGGATGTGCTTACATACAGGTCCAGATTCGCAGCCAAAACTGCAGAGCCCAATTTAGGAATGGAGTGTACATAAGTGGCTTATAGCTCTCCTTTGCACTGCCTTTGTCCTGCTATGGCTCTGTGCAAGCTGTCCTCCCTGTGCTGAGTTAGAACAGTCCTCAGACTTCTTTAACTTACAATGACCTGCAGCTGTAGACTATTTTTTTCTACTTCCTTTCCCATCTTCCCTTAGGATGCTTCTGTTTATCTGCCTACATTTTCACCGAAGAACACAAAAATGTAGTAGATATAGTTCAGCAATCCTTTTAAGAAAAAAAATAAAAAGAATAGAATATGTGTGCTGTATCTGTCTCAGGTTTCCCTCTTTCCACCACCTGTGTCTTAATTTTGCTTGGCTTTCATCAAGGTGCTGGTCTGATCTCAGATAGAAAGTGGGATTCAGATAGAAAGCAAGGACTATTGCTTCAGAAGTAAAAGAGAGGTAGACCTGGGTCGCATCTGTGTATTTCCAGTATTTGTGCATTGTGTCTCACAATTTCCATAAAACACCTTCATTTATATGTTCAAAAGGATCCAGAGCCAAATTCTATGCCTCAGGCCTATCTGTCATGGAACTATAGATGCATGGTACTCAGACGTAAACTAAAAAT
This sequence comes from Macrochelys suwanniensis, assembly GCA_033296515.1. NCBI lineage: Eukaryota > Metazoa > Chordata > Testudines > Chelydridae > Macrochelys > Macrochelys suwanniensis. The sequence goes on along the minus strand of CM065775.1, from coordinate 92,854,182 downwards.
GAATCATTCAGCCATTCCAGAAGGGAACTGATAAAAATCTACAGTAAAAAAAAACAGAAGAAAAGAATAAGCAGAAAAAAACAAGAAAAACTGAATCAAACTCAACCTCTTTCGCAGTCCTGCCTCCCTAAGCTTTTATCTCCTGCATAAGGTTAATTGAAATAATGTAGAATAGAGAAGCGTTTTCTGTGCCCCAGTCACTGCAAGAGGAAGTTAAAATAAATGCATAGGTTTTAGTGCCAGATTGCCAAAAGTACTGTTATTTCAAATAATACTCCAGAACTAATCCTTGAGAAGGATGCTCCGCTTATTTTCAGTTATCCATTTTCAATTTAGATAAAATGTGCTATTTCAAAGCGTTTGTATCTTTGTGCCATATATTTACATTTCTGTGACTACTATCTGAAGTGGTTTTAAATCAGCGTATATCTAGTTACTGGAAGTATTTCAATTTATATTAAAAATGGAACTAAGTTCAGCAACAACTGCCTTGATCAAATCAAACAATTCTTCCTCCAACTCAAATCTAGATGTTCTTATTTATTGAAGGAACATGTCCCCCTCATACCAGAAACTGAGCCACTCAGCTTTATTTCTAAAGTTTTGCAGACAGCTTTGCTGTTTTCAATAAAGTCTGTCTTTATACAGGGCTTGTCTTAACTGTAGTTAAAAAAGATCTCTTTTGAAGGCACTTGATCCCTTGTAAAAGATAAAGAAAAATGAAGATCTGAAAAATACAATTTTCTATAAGACTATTAATGCCTCCAACTTTTCCGTTATATATTAAAACTGCATCTTAATTATACTCAAGTTAGATCATTGTCAAACTGTAGACAAACTGATTTCACTTTATAGTAAAGATATCAAAGGAAGCAAAATGTACTTCAACTGCCTAGATGGAATCTCTTTTTTTCTTTATGTGAATTTAATTCTTGCAAATGAATAGACTTACAGCCTTGGATAATGAAATCTCTTATTTATCCACAGGATAGGTGCATTATGAGCAGCAGCTGCACAAGCTTTCTCACTCTTCCCAAGAAATGTATCAGCTTTTCCAAGGGACTACCTTTAGGAATGAGACAGCATAGGTTCAGACTAACTGATCATTTGATACTCTTAGTTGTCACGCCCAACAAGGTTGATAGGTGTGATTTCGATACTTTTCTACCAAGGACTGTATTAAGACAACTAATTAATTTCACCAAAGGACACCAAAGAGCTCTCGGATATCAACCACTGGCTACTGATAAGAGGATGTTCTTGGACTTGCAATTAAGATGTTAAGGTTTGTTATTCCCCTGCTAGCCCTATGATCCTCTTGTACAGCAGGGCTTGAACAAAACAGGATCTCAGCTCCATTGCCCACTCATTAAAGTTTCAAACAAGCACCTTTGTGCTTTCTCCTATGCTGCCCCTCATGCTTGGGGGAAGCTCCCATAAACATCCTCAAAGCTACTTCATTATCCTCTTTCATAACCCTCCTTAAAACTCTACTTTGTTGTGAAGCCTACAAGAAAAGTTTACAACAGGTAGACTGCTGAGATCAAATCATGTCATGCCAACTAATGTTGTCTCATTGTTTTCTTGTACTGCTCCATCTGCCTCTATCCATCTATAATCTCTTGTTTTAGACTGTCAGCTCTTTTGGTTCTGTGTCTGTACAGCACCAAACACCTGGTCAATGACTGGAGCTCCTAGGCACTACAGTAACATAAATAAATAATAACAGACCATTTGTGTCATCACAAACATTCAACTCATAATGAATAACATAATCGTAACAAAGCTTTTTCCTAAAGCGGTGTTATTAATGGACTGGGCTTACAGTACGTTATCTTTCATCTAAAAATGCCTAAATGATTATAGTAAGTGAATATGTAATGACAGCTTTGTATAAAGTTACAGTAAGTAAGCAGTTCAGTATGGCATCAGTTTGCCAAACAATAACATTTCTTTTTAGGAGTTTAGCTTATGCCATTTTAAAAAAAGAGAGCGAACACTGCATGAAAGGTCATGTCTTCACTATGGGAGGTAAGTCGACATAGCTAAAGTCGAGTAACTTACCCCGGAGTCTTCACAGCGCTGAGTTGAGGGGAGACACTCTCCAGTCAACTTCCCTTACTCTTCTCGCAGAGTTGGAGTACTGGGGTCAACCAGAGAGTGCTCTGCCGTCGATTTAGTAGGTGTTCATTAGACACATTAAATCGATCCCTGCTGCATCGATTACAGCAGCATGATCTCCCCGGTAGTGGAGACTAGCCCAAAGATAGGACCACAGGAATTACAGATGGGCCCACAACAAAACACATCTAATTACCCCTGAACTTTGAGGGAGTTTGGACTGAGATCAGACTCTTGCAGCTCAGGCTCACTTCTAATACAACTGCCATTTTGAAAGATACCATTGATCTATATTATCAGGTATTCTTTCGGTCTCTGACAGAGATCAATGCCGAAGCTTCAGAGGAAAGCGTAAAACCCTCGTAGGTCAAGATTGTCAAAAAGAGGAACCTGATTTTAGGAGCCAAACTATGGACTTAAGAGTCTAAGTAGGTGACCTGAGTTTCAAAAGTTCTGAGCACCCAGAACCTCCCACAGAAGTCAATGGAAGTCCTGAGTGCTCAGCACTTTTGAAAACTCAGGAAACTTATTTAGGTGCCTAAGTTTAGGCTCCTCTTTTTGAAAATTGCGGCTGCAATGTACGTTATTTTGCAATGATATACTGTCCTAGCAAAATCTTCCTTACTCAAGATAAGAAGGTTTTTTCTTGAAACCTTCTCACCTCACCTTGTAATTTTTATCCTAACTGATGTTCTTTTTCACATAAACATTTAATCTTTTGTCACTCTTACTAAGTTCTTACATGTTGTTATGATTAAATCTGCACACAAATCATTTGTGTATTTCAAGAGATTACCTTGAGCAATAATTTAAAATAAAGTAAAATATACTTCAGTTTACTCCAGTAATATTCTGAAGCTAATGTGCTGCATATACATATATTAAAGGGGAAAACAGATGACTAAAAGTAACATCTATATATTGTAACATTTACTTCTTTGATAAAGAAGACCGCATATACTTTTTTTGTTTTTCTAAAAACCTAAACATAAATTTTCAAACCGGCATACAGGTTTTTGTCACCCAATTTCCACTAATTATGTAGCTGTCCCATGCAGCTTTGAGAATTCAGGATAGAAGAGATAATTGCCATCAGTGTTAACAAGAGCTCTCTATACTTACCACTGTCGTGAAAAATATATATCTTATTATAGGGGTCTATTTCCTCACATTAATGAACATACTGGGCCTAATTTGACTCCCTTATTCACATGGAGTAGCACCTTGCTATGCCACTACCTGCATTGGGATAGACTATGCAATGCTTACTCATGTTAGTGAACATTTACTCACAAGAGTAGCCTCATTCATTTAAATTGAATTACTTCTGTAAGCACTCATAACATGAGTTACAGAATCTGGCCAATTATTTATATGTCTAACTGCATAAGGGGTTTGGACAGAACTTTCCCAGGCACAGAAGAATGGATCCCTTGATGTTGTTTTAGGATTGGGTGTTCCTAGTGTTCCTTCCTATAACAATTATTTTAAACCAGGTATGAGGCAAATTCTATCCACTTTACCTAAACTGAATAGCGCCTGACTTTAACTAGGAACATTGATTCTGAGAAATAAAAAACATATCTATACTGTAACATACCAACCTTTTCTCTTTAACTTTCAGAAACTAGGTCATCATAGACAAATGTTACAGGATATACAGTAAGGTTTAAATGAAAAACATAATAATGACGGGGGAGTTGTTTCGTTAGATTTTTTTTAAGAAATAAGATGTTTTCTCCAGCCTTTTTCATTCTCATTTTGATAAGTTTTGTCTTGTCCTAAAACATTTCCTCCTGGAACTAATGCTAATGAAGCTTCAGAGTGTCTAAGCAAAGCAATATACAGTAAATCTGAATCATCCTGTTTAGATTGTGACACCAACAATTCATAGCATACTCAGTCATAACCAACATGTGGAATCTTCAGGCTATCTTTTGAAAGATTGACACTGTAATAAAACCCCCCTCAAAGATTCATTCATTTCTCTGTACAATGTACCCTTGTCTATAATAGCATCAAAATTGCTTTGTGTCATTTGTTGTTTAACAGTTCAGATTTCATGAAACACATCATGAAGCTTTCAAGAGGCAGAAACAAATTCTGTACTTGACAGTACAGACTTAATTTAATCCATTAGTTAAACATGCATGTTCTCTATATTTCTCCATACGTAAATCTGTAAGAACACGGTAGCCTTCATTACAAAAGTTAACATGTCCTAAGGGTCATTATTTCGTGGTATCTGAGATTCTGTAATATTTCTCTATACATAAAACAGAAGATAATTGTGGCTGGTGGAGTATAGAAAAGACAGCTACCTTTTTCCACAACTGGTGTTCTTCAAGATGTGTTGCTCATGTCCTTTCAACTTAGGTGTGTGTGCTTGCCACATGCACCGGTGCCAGAAGTTTTTCCCTCAGCAGTATCCATAGGGGACTGGCTCTGGCACCCCCTGGAGTGGCGCGCATCTGCTGTGTCATATGTTTGAGTGATTGCTCAAGTCCATTCAACTTAGGTGACTCCAAGCAGTACCCATGGAAGCGGGTAAGGAGTTCACAGACATGTAGATTGCAACACAGCTCTACCAAATCTAGCACCATCCTTGGCCTGCTGCATGATGGCATAGTGGGCCGTGAACATGTGTACTGAGGATCATGTCGTGGCTTTACAGACGTCCTGGATTGGAACGTGTGCCAGGAAAGCTGCCGAGGATGCCTGTGCTTTAGTCGAGTGGGCTCTGATGATCGGTGGCGGCAGGGCCCTTGCCAGCTCGTAACAAGCCCTTATGCAAGAGGTGATCAAGTTAGAAATCCTCTGTGTGGACACTGGGAGGCCCTTCATCCTATCAGCTGTAGAGATGAAAAGCTGAGTTGACCTACAGAAAGGCTTTGTCTGATCTAGGTAGAAAGCCAGCACCCTTCTTATGTCCAAAGCGTGGAGGCACCTCTCTTCATTAATCTCATGGGGCTTAGGGCAGAAGACTGGAAGGAAGATGTCCTAGCACATGTGTAAAACGGACACCACCTTGGAAAGGAAGACCGGGTGGGGCCGGAGCTGAACATTGTCCTTATAGAAGACTATGTATGCGGTTCTGAGGTCAGGGCAGACAGCTCGGAAACTCGCCTTGCCAATGTCACTGCCACCAGGAAAGCTACCTCCCATGATAGGTGAGATAGGGAGCATGAGGCCAAAGGCTCAAAGGGCGGGCCCGTGAGCCTAGACAGAACCAAGCTGAGAGCCCACTGATGGACCGGGGACAGAACTTGAGGAAACAGTCTCTTAAGACCTGTGAGGAACCTGACCATCATGTCATGGGAGAACACCGTCTGCCCCTGGATGGGCAGATAAAAGGCGGAGATGGCTGCCAGATGCACCTTGACAGAGGATTGTGCCAGGACCAGGTTCCTCAAATGAAGCAGGTAGTCTAAGATCGACTGCACCGAAGAATCTGAAGGGGAGATGCCCCGTTTGGCCAACCAGTGGGAAAACCTCATCCACTTTGCCAGGTAGATCTGTCTAGTTGAGGGTTTTCTGCTCCCCAGAAAGACCTGCTTGACCCCCTCCAAACAGGTCTGTTCTTCAAGGTTCAGCCACACAACATCCCTGCTGCGAGGTGGAGAGACACGAGGTTGGGGTGGAAGAGGTGACTTTGGTTCTGTGACAGCAGGTCTGGTCAGTCTGGCAGGGGCCATGGGGGGACCACTGCCAAGCTCAACTGCGTGCCGAACAAATGTTGGGGTGATCATAATAACCTGTGCCTTGTCCCTCAGCAGGAGGAAGGCGTCGGAGAGGGAACCCTTGCCCAGACCCCATCTGGAGCAAAACCTGTGGCACCTCCTGTTCTCCCCTTGGGGGGTTCCCCACCTCTGGAAGATCATGCCAGCTACCTCCGGGTGGAGCACCCAATTGTGGTGAGAGGAGAAGTTCCTGCTTAGGTGACCTGCTAGCGTGTTCCTGGCACCCGGAAGGTGACATGCTTCTAGATGGATTCCATGGTCGATGCAGTATCCCAGAGATGGAGTGCCTCTTGGCAGAGGGCCAAGGATTATGCGCCGCCTTGCCTGTTGATGTAGAAGATTATCGAGGCTGTGCTGTCCGTGAGGACTCTGACCATTGTGCCCGACAGGTGAGGTAGGAAGACCACGTATGCTCTGCACTCTGCCCTGAGCTCTTTGACATTTATGTGTAGCATTGATTATCTTGACGACCACATACCTTGGGTCTGGAGGGTGCCGAGGTGCGCCCCCCAGCCGAGGTCTGAGGGGTCTGAAACCAAGTCGACAGTGAGGAGTGCTGATGAAGGGAACTCCTTCCAGGACTTTCCTGGGGTTTGACCACCATTGCAGTGAGGTAAGTACCGTCACGGGGATGGTGATGACCTCCACTGGGAGTAGACCATCGCCAGCCATTGCTGCAGTGGTTGCATCCGGAGCCTGGCGTGGCGCACCACATATGTACACACTGCCATGTGACCTAGTAGGCACAGGCAAACCCTGGCCGTGATCAGGGGAAATGTGGAGACATCCGTGATGAGGTCCGTCAATGCCCTGAATCTCTCCAGCGGCAGGAACGCCCTGGTGCAGGTTGAGTCGAGCAATGTTCTGATGAATTCTAGCCTCCTTACCAGAACTAACATGGATTTTTTGTCATTCACCAACAGGCTGAGGCAACAGCATGTGGCTTCCGTTGACCCATTTATTTATCAGATCCTTTATCTGGTTTACATAAGCTACATTACTTAGTCCAGGCCCTTGGATAAGGGTTCGAAATTTTACTCTGTAAGTTTCAGGTGTAACTTGAAATTGTTTTAAAACCAAATCCTTGAATTTCTCATAGTCAGAAGCCTCAACAATAGGCATCTTATTGAATATGTCCAGAGCCCTTCCACTCAACTTTGCTACCAATGTGGTCATTTTGTGAGCATCAGGAATGTTATGGAGTGTGCATAGTCTCTCAAAGGTGAGAAAATATTCAGCAATATCACAGGATTCATCATACTGTGGACATAGTCGCTCCCATTTGTGGATTGTTGGGGAAGGATTGTTAGTGTTATCCGGTAGATTCCACTCTGTCCTGGCCTTCTCCATCTCCAGGGCATGCTTCCTCTCTCTCCCTCTCCTCCTCAGCATGCTTCCTCTCCTCCTCAGCATGCTTCCTCTCTCTTTCTTTCTCCTCTTGAGCATATTTCCTCTCTCTTTCCTTTTCATCAATCTCCATCTGTCTAAGTTGTAGCAGTCTTGCATGTTCTTTATCTTTCTCATTGGCTTGCAGTCTAGCTAGCTCCAGTTTAATAGCTGTTTCACTAGCAGTCATTTTAGCCTTTCTGTGTTTAATCTGTCTTAACCCGAGAGAGTTAGAAAGAAAGAAAAAACTTGCTTGGGTTTTCCCTGTAGGGGGTTAACTACCTGCTTTCATATGTAGATACTCTAGCTCCTAGCAGCTTAACCCCTCCCCCCTCCCTGCTTCCAAGCAGCTACAGGGAAGAGCCAGAGAGAAGGGGGGGAAAATTCTAAACTCCCTGTGTCTGGTTCAAAAAAAATCTCTGGTTCAATATATCCCACCGCTCTGCCACCATGTCAGGGTTCCCTCCCCACTCTGAACTCTAGGGTAAAGACGTGGGGACCCGCATGAAGAGCTCCTAAGCTTGTTTCTACCAGCTTAGGTTAAAACCCCCAAGGTACAAAATTCCCTGCACCCTGAGAAACACTTCTCTCACTGCCACCATCAAGTGTTTTAAACAGGAATCCGGGAAAGGAACCACTTGAAGTTTCCCTTCCCCCCAAAATACCCTCTCAAGCCCGTACACCCCCTTTCCTGGGAAGCTTGAGAATAATCTCCTAACCAATTGGTTACACAGTGATCTAAAAACCCACCCCGGGGTTTTAAAAACCATAGAAAACAGTCAGCTTCTTAACAGAAGGATTTTATTAAAACAAAGAAGGTAAAATCATCTCTGTAAAATCAGGATGGTAACTATTTTACAGGGTACTCAATTTCCAACCTCAGAGGGATTCCCCCATTGGACAAAACCTTAAAGTTACAGAAAAAACAGGAATGACCCCTCCCTCTAACACAGGGAAAGCTCACCAAGCAAAACAAACAGAAACCTATTCGCAATGCTGACTAAACTTACTTTAGAAAAGTGAGGTTTGGTGAGAAGATGACTGGTTGAGGAGATTGATTTTCTGCAGGTCCTTCTTGTCTCCCAAGATCACTCTGACTCAGACAAAGAGCCACACACAAAGCCTTCCCCCCTCCCAAGATTTGAAAGTATCTTGTCCCCTCATTGGTCAGATGCCAGCCAGGTCAGGTGTCAGTCTGGCTACCTGCATTTCTTAATCCTTTACTGGTAAGAGGATTTTATAGCACTGCATCAGACCCTCTCCCCCTTCCCTTTATATTTATGACAGCATCCAACTGCAGTAGACCCTCTACCTCCTGCGCCAGAAGATTCTCGTGAGAAGGGTCCCTGAAGAGAGATGGGGAGGAGGGGTTGAAAGGGGGGTTAGAAAGTAACTGAAGAATGTAACTCCATGCCACCCATATTGAGGACCCATCAGTCCGATGTTATAGAAGCCCATACAGAGAGGAAAGAAGAAAGGCAGTTGGCAAACAGAGGGGAGGAAGGATCCGGGGAACAGTCCAGTAGGTCACCATTGAGCGTACCCTTAAAACGGGTGCTTGCTTGTCTGCTTACTGCGGATCAAGCCTGACTGGGATGTAGATGAGGGTTGGTGGCCAGGGCGCCTCTTGTAGCCCCTAGATTTTTTGTGGGGAGGCTCCTGGCAAGTGTGGCTCCCCTGGCTCTGAGGCTGCTGCAGCTTAAACCGCTTGTGACAAGGGATGGGAATGTATCCTTCAGGCCATGGAGTTTATTGTCCATCTGTTCTGCAAACAGGGCGTGCCCGTTGAAAGGGAGGTCTTGCATTCACTGCTGAGCCTCCGAGGAAAGACCAGAGAGGAATAGCCAAGAAGCCCTGAGCAATGAGGTGGCCGATGCCATGGTACGGGCGGCAGTGTCCGCTGCATGCGCCGCCACCTGGAGAGTTCCTCTGGCTGCAGTTGAGCCCTCATCCAGGATCGCCCGGAACTCCTTCCTCGAAGCCTCAGGAAGGGTGCTCTTGAACTTGGTGATGGCCTGTCACATATTAAAATCATTGTGGCCTACTAGGGCCTAATGGTTGGCCACCCGCAACTGTAGACTGGAGGACGAATAAACTTTATGCCCAAACAAGTCTAGTCTCCTTGAGTCTTTATTCTTAGGGGTAGCCCCTTGTTGACCCTGTATCTCCCTGTGGTTAACCGCCTCTACCATTACGGAGTTGAGAGCAGGGTGGGTATAAAGGTACTCATGAGCCTTGAATGGCACACATTACTTGCACTCCGCCCTCTTGGAGATCAGAGGAAAGGAGGAAGGGGTTTGCCAGAGGGCATTTGTAATTTTCGCCAGCCCCTCATGTAGGGCCAAAGCTACCTGGGCCAGGACTACATGGCAGAGAACATAAAAGAGGGCATCTGTGGGCTCCTCTAAATCCTCCGCCTGGAGGCACAGGTTTGCAGAGACCTTTTTTAACAGCTCCTGATGCACCTTAGCATCAACCTGGGGAACCAATGGAGGAGCCCCCAGTATAGCCTCGTCTGGTGATGAGGAGGAGGAAGCTGGTACTGAGGGGTCCTCCACAACCAGAGGTGGTTTGGCAGCTTGCTCGCCCACTTTCTCCTGTGCCTGCGGGGTACCTGCAGCCAAGGCCTCTTCAATTGTAGGGGGAGGGGAGAGGGAGGTATCCAGTCTCTCCGAAGCGCCGTATACCAAGTGGGCAGCCTGGGAGGGCTGAGTGAACCCCCATGGGGGCCGAGCGGGTCGTATACTGAGCGGGCAGCCTGGGAGGCTGCGGTGCCGTCAACGTAGTCTGCACCGTAGGAATCAGAGCTTGGCCCGTAACTAGGGAATCTTGCTTAGAACCTGAGCTAGAGCCCAAGCGGTCACTCCTCTGTGACCAAGATGGGGCTGAATGGTGGGTACTGGTACTGGTCACTCCTCCCAGAGTTGGATCTGGCTGACCTCGACAAGTGGCTAGATCGGGGCCTCAGTGACTGGTGGCGCTCGGAGGATCCGTGACAGTCCTGGGCAGGCATTCTACATCTCACGCTTAATGAGTAGTACTGGGATGTGGAGCAGGACTGGGAACCAGAGCAGACTTGGCATCATGAAGATGAAGCCGCACGTGGTGATGCTGCCCTGGGGGATCGGTGACAGTTCGGGGAACGGTACCATCCATCCCTCGACCTGTCCCTGGAGCGGTACCAGTGCCACGGAGATTGAGGGCGCCGACTCTGAAACTCCTGCTTGGGGGCGAGTGCCTCCAGAGGTCTGTGCCCGGTCACTGGCAAGCTGAACCTCGAACCTCTCTGCCCTTGTCTGAGGTCCAGAGACCGGATGGGGCTGTGAAGCTTCTGCCTATCACAGTCAGAAGGGTGTCAGCTGCGAGAGGGTGACCATTGGTGGGACGTCCTCCATGACGGGGAGCATTGCCATAGAAGTGGAGAATGTGGTTGCCCAAACGGGGGTTTACCCCAGGACCAGGACCCTGCAGGGGCCGGAGTGGGAGGCACTGGGAGGGACTTAATCTCTTGCACAAGGCTTCCTGCATGGATGGCACCCAGAGCTGACGAGGACCTCTGTCGCTATCCGGGGTAGCCAGGGGGCAGCAAGTTGGGCTATACCGCTTGACCTGAGCTGGGGCCTAAGATCCCGAAGGCGGTGAAGAGGTGCCCGATATAGGGCCTTGGTCCACCCACTTGTTCTTTCCCTTGCGGGAAGCTGGAGACCTTCTTCATCCCGTCTTCCTGGGCTTCTTAGCTGGAGCCATGGAAGGGGACTGGTGCCACACAGACGTTATCGGTGGGGTGCTGCGCACTAAGGTCACGGTGCTTGGTGCCAAATCGGAGCACTGCTCAGGCATCGGGGTAAGGGCAGACTCCATAAGGGGTGAATGTCATGCTCCTTCTTAGTCCTGGGCTTGAAGGACTTGCAGATTCTGCATTTATCACTAATGTGACCAAGCACCATGAACAACTGTTATAATACAAGAGGTAAATGGGTTTGAACGAACGAGAAGCAACAGCACTAGCTGAAGCAGCAACAATTCCATGCACCGTCACTGGCGGCAAGAAGTAACTGAGAGTAGAGGGGGCCGGCAGCTCCCTATATGCCGCAGCATATGTGCGCCACTCCAGGGGGCGCCAGAGCCGGTCCCCTATGGATACTGCAGAGGGAAATACTTCCGGCACCGGTGCATGTGGTGAGCACACATACCTAAGTTGAATGGACATGAGCAATCACTCGAAGAACAACTTGAAGTACAGCATGTTTTATTCAGCTTGAATACTTCCAAGAAGAGTAGTGGAGAGAGTGTGTGTGCATGGGCATGCCTGCCCTCATTTATGTGTTATGGGTCAGGTCTTACTGTCTGTGCCAGCTTTCAGGGATCATCTTCTCGCCCCTTTCCATGGAGGACAGGAAAGATAGGTGTGGGTCCAGCAAAAATTGGATCCTCTTCTCCCACACTCCTGTGGGTCAGCTGCAGGCCTTGACTGGGTTTTTAACTCCTCCTCTCATACACAGGCAGGAGTATTTCTCAGCATCAAACAAACTCCAAAATACAGTGCGTGTATACACTCAGAATCTCCAGGAATCAATATCGAAAAACTTCTGTGTTATTTTACGTTTTCTTTTTTTATATTTAGACATGTTACTCTCCCCAGGTGCTAATGACAGCCATCATTCTAGTGATCTGCACAGCTGCCACAAATATAACTCCGCAGAATCTCCAGAGAAGTGAAGTATAATTGGTACAGATGCCATTCTCTCTCTAGTGGACAAACACATTACCTCTGCAACAGGTTCCGCTTTATTCTGAAATTCTCACTCATGTGAAAAAGGGGTAAAGAGATTGCCAGTTTTCTATACCAATAGTAAATTACAAAAATTTGCATGCAAAACATGTACATAACCCCCCGTAAAATTTGTTGAGAAAGGTACAGTTCATTGGGATTTCAGAAAGCATTCAGATCATCAAGTAGTAAGACAAATGCCTTGTTTCTTCTACTTACTGGATAGAATTATTTAGTGCCAGACTTCTACTACTCATGCTGAGCAGTACATAACTTAGCAAGCAGTCTTGTTCATTTCAGTGGGATTGTTTGAAATACAGCATGGATCATCATGAGCAAAGGTGGCAGAATCTGGCACTTAGTAAACATTATGCTGCTCCCATTGAAGCCAGAGGGAGTTTTGCCATTGATTTCAAAGGGAGGAGAATCAAGCCTTCATTTTCCTGTGTGTATATGCAGTTATTTCAGTATATATTCCTACAAAAACCAATAAATAAACAAACAAACAAACAAACAAACAAAAGGAAGTGAGATAAATGAATATGTATGTGCTATTACTGCAGAGTAAATTTGACTGAAAGCCACACTAGCTCCATAAAATGCATGTTAAATTTTTAATTGAATGGGGGAGTTGTGGTGGCGAACTGATTTCCAGGCAGGTACATTTTTCATTCACTAGCCCAGTGACATATACGGAAAATATGATTTGCACATAATGTTGAAATAGTATAATCCCAAAGAAATGAAGAGTAAGCATATGTTTAATATTCTATACATTTCTTCTTCATCAGAGAGCACCAGCTTTTTTTTTCAGTTCCCATGGACCATTGCAGCTTTTAAGCAGTTTTATTTCTGAGTATTTTTATTAGTAATAAGGCTTTAAGCATCTTTATGTTTAGCAGACATAACTGTTCCATAATGATTTTTATAGAAAAAGTTCAGTGCAAAAAGTGATAATCCAAAATGACTGTTCACTTTGAAAACCAATACATTTATTATGCATATGTTCGTCATTATTTTCATTTTCCAAATCTTTAACATGTGACTTGCTGAATATAAAGGAGTCATCATAAAAACAATGTAATAAAAGTTTTCAGTTCCTCTTGTAATAATTAGGAGCTAATCACATTATGTTATATTCTAACCTATTGGAAATACCTAGAATTCATAAAGGATTCAGTACACAATGGTATGATTTAGTGCCCCTACTCTATTTGTACTACATTGACACCATCAACCTCAGCCTGGACCAGTCCACACAAGAGATCCACTTCCTAAACACTACAATGCTAATAAGCGATGGTCACATAAACACCACCCTATACCGGAAACCTACTGACTGTTATACTTACCTACATGCCGCCAGCTTTCATCCAGACCATATCACACGATCCATTGTCTACAGCCAAGCTCTAAAATACAACCGCATTTGCTCTAATCCGTCAGACAGAGACAAACACCTACAAAATCTCTATCAAGCGTTCTTAAAACTACAATACCCACCTGGGAAAATGAGGAAACAGATTGACAGAGCCAGAAGAGTACCCAGAAGTCACCTACTACAGGGCAGGGCCGAAAAAGAAAGTAACAGAACACCACTAGCCATCACCTTCAGCTCCCACCTAAAATCTCTCCAGCGCATCATCAATGATCTTCAACCTATCCTGAAGGACAATCCCTCACTCTCACAGACCTTGGGAGACAGGCCAGTCCTCACTTACAGACAGCCCCCCAACCTGAATCAAATACTCACCAGCAACCACACACCACACAGCAAAAACACTAACCCAGGAACCTATCCTTGCAACAAAGCCCGTTGCCAACTCTGTCCACATATCTATTCAAGGGACACCATCATAGGACCTAATCATATCAGCCACACCATCAGGGGCTCGTTCACCTGCACATCTACCAATATGATATATGCTATCATGTGCCAGCAATGCCCCTCTGCCATGTACATTGGCCAAACTGGACAGTCTCTACGCAAAAGAATAAATGGACACAAATCAGACGTCAAGAATTATAACATTCAAAAACCAGTCAGAGAACACCTCAACCTCCCTGAACACTCAATTACAGACCTAAAAGTCACAATTCTTCAACCAAAAACTTCAAAACCAGTCTCCAACGAGAAACTGCAGAACTGGAATTAATTTGCAAACTAGACACCATTAAATTAGGCTTGAATAAAGACTGGGGGTGGATGGGTCATTACACAAACCAAAACTATTTCCCCATGCTAATTTTCCCCTCACTGTTGCTGACACCTTTTTGTCAACTGTTTGAAATGGGCCATCCTGATTATCACTACAAAGGTTTTGTTTTCTTTTTTTTCCTCCTGCTGATAATAGCCCGCCTTAATTGATTTGTCTCATTATAGTTGGTATGGCAACCCCCATCTTTTCATGTTTTCTCTCTCTATATATATATCTTCCTACTGTATTTTCCACTCCATGCATCTGATGAAGTGGGTTTTAGCCCATGAAAGCTTATGCCCAAATAAATGTGTTAGTCTCTAAGGTGCCACAAGTACTCCTCATTCTTTTGCTGATACAGACTAACACGGCTACCACTCTGAACCTGTCATTAAGAAAAAAGTGTCATGATTAACAAGAGGCCTCAACTGATGCTATATTCCTTATATATTCCTGTAATTCTGTGTATAGTATTCAGATATAATTAGCAGCAGCACAGTAATCAGAACAATATAGGAGACAGAAAAATGATAAATGTATTGAAATGGGTCATTGTCCAGACACTCAGTTCAAAACATTACTTTTAAAGGCAATATAGTTTGTAGCATATTTTTTCAGACCTCTAGTTATTAAACAGTGATACCACATGCTATTCTCCCACACATTTTACCAAAATACAATTCATAACTATTAGATAAGTCATTAATACATGTATTGTTCCTGCAAAATGGGTTCTAAGCAATAGACTACACTGACTATGATACAGTTTCAAGTCAAATTGATCAAATAATTTAAAAAAATGGAGATATGCCAATCTCCTAGAACTGGAATGACCTTGAAAGGTCATTGAGTCCAGTCCCCTGCCTTCACTAGCAGGACCAAGTACTGTCCCCTGACAGATTTTTTTTGCTTCAGATCCCTAAATGGCCCCCTCAAGGATTGAACTCACAACCCTGGGTTTAGCAGGCCAATGTTCAAACCACTGAGCTATCCCTCCCCCCGTAAAAGCTTTTGTAAATAAATACTTTGATTTAAAAAGCCTGAGTTGGCCATGAATATTATTCACAAAAAACTGTTTCACCAGCTGTTGTCCTGGATAATAAATTGTGTACTGTAATCTGTCCACAGGGTAACCTGAATCCTTAACTCAATATCATAGTGGTACAGCAGTCACTAAGTAAACAAAATTTGAGTCAAGGAAGAACCACCCTTAACTATCACTAGACGCTCACACCATTTCTACAGGCTGGACAGTATTATTAACTAAACTGAATTGAAGAATTCAGAATGTGAAAAATAGACACCACCTAAACTCTGCAATTAAACCATCAGAAGTGCTAAATGATCTGGATTAATCTAAAATTCTACTGACTGGTCCATTCATTTTAGAAAGGGCTTTAATAACACAGCTGGTGCGTGAAACGGTACAGCTTACACAATATGCAAAACTAGTAAAGGATTTCAGTGCCTCAATAAGCCAAATTACTCTTCACTTAATTTATGTTCTATTTACAATGGAGATCTCCAGGTTTCAGTCTACAGATCTTGTCCTGAGGACTTAAAGGACATCAGACTGTGAAGAACATTTGTATCTAATGATAGAAAAAAAATGGGGCTTTATCAAAGTAATCAGCATGTGTGAAATCATGGACGTCCTGCTCTGAAAATCCCTACTGAAGCCTTACAAACATCAGTGTCTTGAATAGTAGAGTTTAGCCTTCTAAAGTTAATCTTAAATTTTGGATGTCTTGGTAGTTATGTGAAACTGTGTTTAGGCACCAAAATGCCTGTTTAAGTGCCTAAAGCAGCATATAGGTACTTAAACACATATTTAGATACTTAACTTTAGGCACCAAAGTTTGAAAACTGGACTCTTAAAATGTGTATTTTCTGTACAGGCCAGTCCCAGTCAGATGGTGAGCTTCAAATTATATTTTACGATGGCTTCTGAATTCTGCCTTGGACTGACTTTGTAGAGATGTGGGAGAATGATGAGCCATATTCTCAGAGCTGTGCTGACACTGATGATGGTGACATAGAAATACACTAGGCAAAAACGATTTTTTTTATAATAAATTTTTCACATGGAAAATCAAAACTAATAAGAAAAACTGCTACTTTCCAGGTGTTGCCAGGAAAATCAGACCGAGACAAAGGCGACTTCCCCAAACCAAATATACTTTCTGAATTACTTGTGCTATAGCTTAAATCCCTTGCGGGGAGGGAGAACTAACAAATTTACAAGTCTCATTCTATTTTCTTTCCCAGTGTATCCCAACACCCTGCTGTTTCCTTCACAGACACATTCTCTTGCCCCCTCTTTGTCCTTTTCAGCTCTCTCCCTGCATCTTCGGTTGCTTCCTTTCCCTAATCTCTCTCTAATCTGACCCTCCTTTTGGTCTCCCTCTTATGAAAACTTGATGTGCATAGCCCCCTGATATCATGGGAGCTTAAGAAAAGAAGCAGACTCCCAGTGATAACTGGAAAACAAGGTACAAATGTTTGCTTGACAACACTGATCATATTAGGAGGCTCCAGACAGGAAAAGGACCCTAAAGATTTGTTTAACCCAGGGATCTGAGGCCCAGACAGCTACTGGGAAACTGGCCAAGGAAAAGGAGAAAGAGTTAGTAGACCAGGAGCTAACCAGACAGCTAAACAGAAACCCAAAAGAGCCTGAACATGGCTAGAGTCCTGTTTTTTTAAGGAAAGGAATGAAACTGGCCCAGCAGAGGAATTCAGAAACAAAATGTTTTCACACTGAAAGGCAGACAGAGTAGTGAGATAAACCCCAATGCCAACTTCACAGAAGAGATTGACCTGAGCTAGCTGTGCTCCAGACTGCTTTATTAGAAAAGACTATAATCCTGCCAAGGAGGCATCAGGTAAGGGGGTGGAATGAAATGCCTTCATGCCCCTCCCCCGACCCAATCCAGAGCTCCAGCCACAAAGCAGAATTATGAAGGATACAGAAAAAGGAAAAGAAAGGAAGACTTCACACACCATTAGGCATCCTTTGCACCAGAAGCTGGGGAATGCCACTGTTCAAACAATACAAGCAACATCTTTATGGCACTGTGACAGTGAGAATTATTGTGCACCAAGAAAGTTAGCTTGGAAAGGGCTCCAGAATGAGGAAAGACCCAGGCCTAAGGAACCCAGTTAAGTCAAAACCAACACACATTAAGGCTCAACAAGTCACAGAGGGGGCATGCCACTACCACCACAAACCCTTGTGGAAAAGTAAGCCCTGTTGTGGTCATTTAAATATTAACTAATATTTCTAGAAATTTCTAAACAGTGCAAGGAGCAGCAGGACTTATCCAAAACTATTGAATCAAAGGGAGGCCTTCCATTGACTTCAGTGGCCCAGATCCTCCAAAGGTATTGAAGGTTCCTAATATCCATTTAAATCAATGGCAGTTAGCTATCTAAACACCTTTGAGGATCAGGCCCAGTGTGCCATATACAGGCAAGGAGACTTTGGCAAAACAGCCAGTTTGCTCCTGTACTTTGATTAAGGCATTCTGATTACACTTGACTATGTAAACGGAGAGGAGACAGTGTTTGATTCTTGTGGTGCATGAAGTTTTACTGTTAATGTAAAAATACCGTATGGGAAAGCTTGCAGCTATTGTTACTTTAAATTGCCTGCCCTGTGTGAAGTGCATTGTTGTAAATATAACCTGAGCAATTCTTCAAATAAATTGCAAGTTGTTGGACATTTCTATCTATATTTACTTTTAAAACATATGACATCTTTGGTATCCATTATCTACTCAGGTATGGTGTTATCAATCTGAGTAATAGCTTTATAACACTTGTGCTATATATATGGTTTCATTTCTCAGGTAGTGTTCTAAAGAATATTACTACCTGCAGTAAACCTATCTGATTAAATTCAATGGAACAATTAATTGTATCTTATCTCCTGAGCCAACCTTTCCAATCTACAAGTATTTCACATCAAACATGTTTCCCTCTAGTCAAATAGTGTTATCGGAAAAAAAAGAATCAGAACTTTATTTTTAATCTGCTGAAGTAACCCATCAGCTTCAAAGTTAAATAGCCAAACACATTTAAAATTGTTCTATCATTTTAATTGTTTTTCTTTTTGACACTCACGCCCATGTTTTCAGAAGAGCATGTTGTGCAAATCATGCTGACCTAGTATACATATTTATCAGGGTGTGCTTTTTATAAAAACATGGAAATATGGGGCTTCTTATCTTGAGCGTGCTGAACAACAGTTTGTGTCTGGTTTGTTTCTCTAAATATGTTTGAATCCAATTAGTAATCCATGGCTCTCTGTCTGTAGAAAGAACTTTTCCACTTCATTTAGAATCCTGTTTAAAACATACAGCCTTCTCAGTGTGTAAATATTGTACCAGACAGACCTTTTAGAAAGAAAGCAAAGTACAGTAAGCTTGAATTCTTTTATTGCTCAAAGCAGAGTCCCCGAATGTCAAATAACTCTCTTGCACATCAGCAATCTTCTTTCAATAAATCTTTGTCGAGTTTTTTTGTTAAAATAATGAACCTGATCCTCCTTGTCTCCTCTCAGGCTCGGGCCCATTAACAAGAGCCTAATTTTTCTCTCAAAAAAAATAAAACACCATGTGTCATTGCACTTTAGTAATTGAGAGCAGAATTTGGCCCTGGATGATTCAGTACCATATATAATACTCATGAATAAGATCTTCAGCTGATGTAAATTAGTATAGTTTTACTGTGGTGAGTGTAGCTAAACTGATTTATACCAGCTGAGAATCAGAGATCTGGAGGGAAATCTGAGTGAAAAGACACATTCTCCTCATCTTATATTGAAAAATTTGGGCTATAGTGCATGCTCTCCTCTTAATATTTATGCATAATACCCAATAGTATTAATGAAAGTTGCACACTTGCATCAATAAGTGGCTATAGCCACCCCTTTGTCTCCGTGATACTCTGTTATAATTGCAATAAGTGCATTTGTCTATACATTAGTCACTGTATTGCAAAGACAATGACATTAGTCAATGAAAAATGCAAATTTTGTAAATACCAACAAAGACAAAAAAAGGTCTGTGGAAGTAAAACTAAAACACAAATTTTTGAAAGTAATTAAAATTGAGCTAGAACATTTTATAAAACTATAGCCAATGAGTTCATTTTATTGTTCATTTATTGTGTGAAGTTTTGATTAACTAACATGTCATGTCATATAATCACTGTATGCTAAATAGAGTTAAGTTTTAGGATTATAAAAGTATAAAATTGAGCAGTAGTTACAAGGGATAGTTATGTATTAGGTATCTAAGTAAGGAGGGCTGACATGCAAGACCTATAGGCTGAGAGGTCTATAAGATTTTTGCTTAGCTATTAGCATTAGCTATTAGCTATTAGCATTAGATAAAATATTAGCATTAGATATTAGCTAATCTATTAGCTATTAGATATTAGCATTAGATATTAGCTAATCTATTAACATTAGCTATTAGCTATTAGCTATTAGCATTAGATGAGAAATGCTGACATAATTAAGTGACCGAAGAATAACCTGATGCCATAAGATTATGGGGAAAGATGTACCAAAGGGTGAAGTTGCAAAAAATTAGCCATAAGATTAATTTTAGATCACAAAAATGCTCTAGAGGCACATTTATCTCTAACATGTGCCTTAACAACAGGGCACAGGTTGTGCATCAATGCTAATGAGAATAAAAGGAACTATATACAACCTATAGAAAATGGGGTACCTAAAGTTTCCTGGCAACACCAGACCAATAAGGAAAAAGAGGGTTGACACTTTCATGTGCATGCACAGAATGTAAGTATAGGCAAAATCACATTATAAATAGAGGGTGCCCAGAACGGGAAAATGGAGCTTCCTACAGGAAAATTCCAACAGGAAACATCCCTTTACTAATGATCGATCAATGAGAGACCCGTCAGACCCTAACACTATCTAGGACAGAGGTCTGCAAACTGTGTGGCACACCCCCTTAGAGGGGTGAGGAGAAACATTTGGGGGGGAGCAAAGTGGGGACAGAGCCAGCCCCCATGGGACGTGGGGAGGGAGCACCATCCAGCCCCTGCTCCACCCCCAGCTCCGCTCCTGGTCCCAGCCCCAGCCCTAGCTGTGGCCCCATCTCCCAGCCGTGGCTCTACTCCCAGCCTTGCTGTGACGGTGTCCCCATAAGACTTTATGGGGAGAGGCTTATAAGTGTATATATGATGTAGCTGGAATGTGTTTTATGCTACATGTCCCATGTAACATATCTCTGTAAAGGTTAGGATCTACTGAATCTATTCTTCCTGTGTGTACGCATGTGTCATTGTTGTAGTTGAAGTTGTGAATGTTGGTTGTATATTTGCTGGTTTTGTACATGGCCTTTGTAAGAGCATGGGATCATGTCTTTAGAAAGGAATGTGCAGGTGGAGAGCCCAATCAGGAAGCTCTTGAACAGACAAAAGAAGCTGAAGACACCAATCCACATCTGATCTTGGCCAGGAATGTCACTGGGCTAGTTACTGAATTGTCCACCCCCCAAGGACACACCTGAAAGAGACTGAACAAAGGACAAAGACAATAGGGGGTGTGAGCGATTGCTGGACCCAGGCTAGGCGGACTATAGCCTGTAAAGGGAAGGTTGCTGAAACTGGTGAGGTTTTTATCTGTATACAGTGTGATTAGACATAGACTTGCATGTTTTATTTTATTTTACTTAGTAATTCACTTTGTTCTGTCTGTTACTACTTGGAATCACTTAAATCCTACTTTCTGTACTTATTACAATCACTTTTTACTTATTAAGTTACCTGGAGTACGTGTTAGTACCTGGAGGAGGCAAACAGCTGTGCATATCTTTCTATCTTTGAAATAGAGGGCGAACTATTTATGAGTTTACCCTGTATAAGCTTTATACAGGGTAAAACTGATTTATTCAGGGTTTGAACCCCATTGGGAGTTGGGCACCTGGGTGTCAAAGCCAAGGGCACTTCCTGAGCTGCTTCCAGGCAGGCCTACAGCTGTTAGTGGACGTGGTTCAGACCTGGGTCTGGGTTTGCAGCAGACCAGCGGGTCTGGCTCAAAACAGACAGGATTCTGGAGTTCCAAGCTGGAAAAGGCAGAAAATCAGGGGCAGAAGTAGTCTTGGCACACCAGGTGGCAGCTCCAAGGGGGTTTCTGTGATACCAACCCGTCACACTCACCACTACCCCCAGCCTTGGCCCCTGACTGGGGCTCCACTCCTGGCCCCAGCCTCAGTCCCAGCCCGCTTACCTCTGTCCACATTCCCACTCCTGGCGTTGCAGCTCTGCTCCCAGCCCTGGCTCCCAGGTGGGCAGATGTGGGGGAGGTGGCTGAACCCTTAAAAGTTTGGGGACAACAGATCTAGGAAGATGTCAATATGTCTGTAGCTATAACTGGTGCATGGATATATCTAGGATTTGTATATGCTATGATAGTCATAACTTTGCTGGTAACTTTAATAAAATTGATAAAAATATTGGACCTTATTCTTGTGACTGTATGTGCTACTTCCCTTGGCCTTCATGTGCTCCTATGAGCTCTATAGCTCAAACATGTCCGAGATAACTCTGTTTAACTTGAGACTTGTAGCCACCAGGGCTGAACCCTCAATGGTATAATATAATATCGCTAAACTGAACTTTAAATAAAAATAAAAGGCTACACAAGATACCTGATACTAGTCTCTAATGGCTATGTGTCCACAGTAAAAAAATCTCTTGTCCATGTAATTGACCACAGCTGAGCATGTCTAACAAGATTATAGCAAGACTAAAGTGCATTGGCAGAGCTATGTGGGGAAGCTTTAAATGCATATTGTAAAAAACAAAACAAAACCAAAAAAAAAAGAAAAAAAAGGGATACTTATTTAGCTAGTGTGCTTTCAGGGGCATTGAGGCAGAGAAAGAAAAGTCTTCTAATTCCCAAGATGGCCCACATAAGGGCCAGTCAAAATTCAAGGGAACACAGGACTTGTTTTCCCACTGTACCCCCTTGGGAACAGACAACCCAGAGGAGATGGAAAGGAGGCAAAGTCAGGTCCCCTCTCCTTTCTCTGCTTCCGCCCATAAAGTGGTATTGGTGTGTGAGGGAAGAGTATGTTGCACTTCATAAAAGAGGCAGATGAAGCCTACCTCCCCAGTGTGCTGAGGACTTCCGGGAAGACTCCTGCCTCTTTGACAGGGTGTACCAGGCATTTGCTGTCCCCTGAGAGAGACCCAGCTGCTTTGGCACACCCTGCCTTAGGAAGTGGCCTTTTAAGAAGAGAAGAGCAGTGAGTTTGGTCCTCCAAAGCTTGCCTAGAAAGGCTTCTGGGGTCAGCTGCTGCTGGAACCAATGAGACTTGTCCCTCCAGCAGCTACAAGGGGTGGGAGCAGGTAGAGGCCAGCAGATAAAAAAGTCTGGCTCCTTCTATCAGATGTCAGTTCTGGGTGAAACATGGAGAGAGGTGGAAGGATTCTCCCTCTGCCTTAGCCCAAGCAGCCAGACCTGGTCAGACTTTTGATTTGTTTTGGGGAGTGTAGGGCTCAGGAATGTCATCTGAACTTAGGTATTGTTAGGCTACTGCAGGTTAGCTAAGCTCCCTTACTGAGTTACCAGTTGGTTCCAGCAAGTCTGTAACAGCCTCCCTGAGGCAAAAGCCTCTTAATATTCCCCTGCGGTACAGCACCAGGAGCTCTCTGCAGGCTGTGCCTTCAAGCGACATTTGAGCTCAAGATATTAGAAATTAATGCATGGGGCAAAAATATTTGGGTAGCTCTATAGTGTTATCTCTGAATGAGCTCCTCTGAAACATGCCTAGTGCATAGGAGTAAGTGCTATGAATAAATATAGTGATATGTGATTTAATTAACAGCACACACTTCTTTTCCATCAGTGTTTAAATAATGTAATTAAACTAGTATTATCCAACACAACATCATTTATAATGTCTACAATTTCTCTGTGGGTTGCACTCTCCAACTTTAGGCTTTTAGCTTACAACAATGTCCACATCACTGGATTTTATTACAGTACTTGGCTCCCTTGTAACAAAAGATACAGCCAATCAATACAAGGTGATTCAACATCAAGGAACATTAGCATCAAGATGAAAATTGTGTTCAAAAACAGTAAGGAGGAATTAGAAAGAGATGACCTTCTAAAACCAGCAACCAGAAGCTCCTATGTGCAAAGGAAATGATATTGTGCAGCCCTTCAAAGTCCCAGGAAAAAATGCCAGCAGTAACTGGAGGCAAAGAACCAGATCCTCGGTTGGTATAATTCTGGTGATATAGCTCCACCTAAATGATGGTGTGCTCTAAAATGAGAGCTTATTTTAAGTGATCTAAAATGAGGCTAAGCCAAATTATCCCAGCTTAAAGATCTGACCCAGAGGATATTGAAGATTCAGAGTTTAAGAGGTACCAGCATCACAACCTTCAATAATTTGATAGCTTTCCCCACATTCTCACTGTATACAAACTGAGGTCCTCTATCCCATTTTCCATAAGTATACACACACTGTTGTTCCCAGCTAGACAACTCAGTGTCATGGTACAGATTTTTATTACTTAAAATGTAAAGTATTTCAGTACATTCAGACATCTCAAACATTCCAAAATTAATTTTGGAATGGAATAATGTACAGTAAGTTACCTTCTTGGATTTGCTTTGTCTCCTTACAATTTAACTTTTTCAACATCTGATTAAGAAGAAAAGTTTAAATAGAGTGCCTGTGCACAACAATTTAATTCCAAAACCTCTTTATTTTTTTCCGGTATAACAAAAAATCATGAACTGATATTTATAAATACTGAATGTAATTTCAAATGATAAAGAACCCAGTCAACAGAACTTTTTATTTTTAAATTATGTAATTTACATTTCACTCAGCTTGGACTATTCTCAATGCTAACTCTATGTAAGGGCAAGCATTCACTGGCAATAAAATCATTGCTGGTAACCTTTGCAGATGACAAAAATTGGTAGAGAAGTAACAATAATGAAGGGCACAGGCCAGTTAAACAGACCAACCTGGGTCTCTGGGCTCACTAGAACATCCATTTTAATACAGCCATACATCTAGGAACAAAGAATATAGGTCACACTCAAAAGATGGAGGACTGTGTCCTAGAATGCAGTGACAATGAAAAGGTCTTCAGGCTAAAGGTAGATAACCACTTGAACATGAACTCCAAGTGTGATGCTGTAGCTAAGAGGGCAAAATGATCCTCAGATGTATAGGTAGAGGAATATAAAGTAGGAGTAGAGAGGGGATATTACCACACCATTAGTGAGACCATTATGGAATACTATCTCCAGTTCTGGCATCTACACTTCAAGAAGAATGTTGAAAAATTGTAAAGGATTCAAAAAAGACCTGCAAGAATGATTTAGGGTCTAAAAAGCATGCCTTATAGTGAGATACTTCAGAAGCTCAACCTATTTAGTTATCCAAGAGAAGATTAAGAGGTGATTGATCATGGTCTGCAAGTATTTGCATGCTGAAGAGATTTCTTTTAGCAGGCTCTTTAATCTAGCAGAAAAAGGCATAACAAGGTCCAATAGATGAAAGCTGAAGCTAAACAAATAAAGAAAAATCAGAGAAGTCAGTAATGCAGGGTCTGGGTATATAATGAGTGCAACTTATTTTGAAACAGCAGCCAGAGGTGAAAGTAAGCCGGTATGGCTTATTGCCGTATCAGGGTGGCTGGCTTCCCCAGGCGGCAATTTAAAGGGCCTGGGGCTCCCAGCAGTGGCTGGAGCCCCAGGCCCTTTAAATTGCCGCCAGAGCCCTGCTGCTGGAGCCTTGGGGTAGCACGGCGGGACTCTGGGGGCTATTTAAAGGGCCAGGGGCTCCCGCTGCCTCTACGCCCCGGCCCTTTAAATAGCTGCTGGATCCCCACCACCGCTACCCCACGGCTCCGGCGGCTATTTAAAGGATGAGGCAGTAGAAACAGGGGAGCTCTGGGTCCCTTAAATAGCCCCCGGAGCCCTGGGGTAGCGGTAATGGGGCTCCGGGGGCTATTTAAAGGGCCGAGGCGGTAGAGGCAGCGGGAGCCCCAGGCCCTTTAAATAGCCCCCGGAGTCCCGCCATGTGGGGGAAGGGGAGAGGGGGAGAGGGAGAAAGGGGTCACTTATCGGTAGAGGGCAGGCTGGGACTGGCTCTGACCCCCCCCAGCCCCACCCCTTCCGCCTGAGGCCCACCCCTTCCGGGGGCCGGAGTTGGCCCAAGCCCAGCCCCCGTAACGGTAAGTCAGTATATCTACTTTCACCCCTGACAGCAGCTCATATACAGTTAAGGTTGAGAGTCACCTTGTAAAAGTTAACTATTTGGAGTGCTCTAAAATATACATACTGACTTGGATGGCCTTGAAATACAATATGTTGTACCTCATGGGGCTGTAGGGTAGGGTTAATGTTCTAAATTTGGGGTCATTTGAGCAATGTGTTCCAGAGATTCAGTCCCCCTAAAAATCATGTGGTTCTTACAATGCTTTCCCACCCCCTCTTTAAAACACAACTGGGGCTCAAACGATCAGTGTGATTGAGCCTCTTCAAGATGATCCTACCCACTTGGGAGTGATCACAGCCAGTGCATGGCCCTGCCTGTTGGGAAGGCAATTTCAAGAGCTATTGAGTGTATATTTGTAACTCCATCTTGGCTCAAGCTAAGCCAATGAGCCAAAAAGAGTGAAATGCACATAGACAGCAAGAGGAGGGGTGTGTTGCAAACGGTTTGCAAGCAGTCGGTTAAAACAGTAACTGAGGAGTTCAGGGTGACATACTGTAGCCATTGAGCTATACACATATACCTCAAGTGTGAGCCCAGCCCGTGGTAGCTTTCAAAGAATGTGTATTTTGAATGATCCTTGCTCTCTGCCTGGAAGAATTCCTTTTGGAAGTTTTCTCCTATGACCAAAATATTCTATTCAAGAGCAAAATTTTAAAGTGCTTTAAAATTCATATGCAGACTCTGATTTTGCTTTAGAAGTATTGTGAATGATTAGCATTAAGTACAGAGATGATGAAAGACTCGAGTAAGTTGTTAATGTAATAATGATTCATGTCCTAAACAATAAAAGTGAATGTGATCACAGGAAAGCAAGTGACTGGGTTATTTGGTCAAACGGTTCCTGATACATAGCCCATCCTAAGAGGAGCAGCTCAAAACATTTTCAAATTTATTTATTTGCTGCATATGGGACATAGGAGGTTAAAGCAGCAAGGGGGAATATAGAGGAGCGTTAGAGCAGTGCAAGGGATGTGGTGGTTTGGGAGAGTGCAGGCTGCAGGCTCTGCCCATTTGCCATCTTTCCCCCTTAAGGCTGTGCTGTGACACTGTTACCGTGGGGCCAGCACACCCTAGGTGTGACTGGGTGCCTGATATGGACCACACTGGAAATGCCACTCTAAGGGCAGACTGCAAGAAACAGGGCAGACAATCCCCAAAATCTGTGGTTTATTCTATAATTAGATTCACCAAAACAGTAACAAAGGAACTTCAGTAGCACCACACTGGTTGACAAGAAGCCAAATGCAGTCCCCTTCAGGCATTCCAGCCCTTGGCTCCCATCCAGACAAACTGGTCTAATATAGTGAGAGGTTACTGAAAACCCAGTTCGCCATATGTGAGGTTCTACCAATCCCAATGGATTGGACACTTACCCCCAGGTCAATATATTTTTCAGATCTCACCCAAATATCATGCTGTAAGCCAATCCTTAGTAAACTAACTGGGAATTTATTAATAAAAGAAAATAGAGTTATAAATGGTTAAAAGATCATACATACAAATGATTTGCAAACTCGCAGACTATTCCATCACTGCTACAAACCTGATATAAGGACTTTGCAAAGTCTCTAGTAACTTCAAAAATATTGGAAAGTCCTCAGTCCATAGTTAAAAATATTCATTTTAGTTGTAAATCTGCAGTCCAGAGAATTGGGGCAGCAATGAGGAAAAATGGAGATGTCTCAGGTGTCTTATCTCCTCTGCCATGTGCATGGAAATTTACTCTCCCAAATAAAGCCCACAGCCCCTTTCTATGGAAAGTTACTGACAAAGTTGGAGTCCAAGATAACATGTCCAGATCACATGCCCTTACATGTTTTCCTGAATCACGGAGGTGGCCATTGGCTCCTTGCTGTCTGAGCTGTCCTCAGAAAGAGCTATCTGGAGAGTTGATTCTTCTTAATAACCCACCAACCTTGAATAGTGCATCCACAATGTGCTGGTGAGACTAAATTTAAACTACTTTGTGGGTGTCACCCAAGAAAAAAACAAATACAAATACATAGCCAATATTCATAACTACATACACAGTAATGGTACATAGATTTAACCAGGATAATCATACTTGACAGACTGTACCTTTTCCATTGACACCTTACACGATACATGCTGTGTCTAATTTAGTACAATTGTGCAACAGTGGTTGCAACAATGATATAAATGGTCATCTTCAATCACACAGCATCACACTAGGCAATGACACATACCAGTGTAAGGAATCATCCAAACACTAAGAGCTTTGATGAAAATCTATGCTTCCATAAACGTAATCTTTCTGCAATCCCTCTATGAATAAAAGCTCATCATAGGAACTTTGCGTTCTAGAAACTCAGAAGCTCTGACAGAGCAAAACCATAAGAGGAGAAATTTGGGCACATTACCCTCCAGTTACACACCTGGAATTGAAGTGGAGTCACATGGGAGTGCACTCACCCTGACAAATACCCTCCATTGCCTAACAGTTCCTCCCAATGGTGCTCCGTCAGGCCAAGAAAAGGAGTTCAGAGGCACATCTTCCCTCCACTGCACTGGATCAGAGAAAGTAACCTAGAACTCCGCTCCTTTCTTAGTGCCTCCAGCACTGGGGAATAGACTGCAGGCTCTTCCCCCAAGACTCCCACATCCATATCCTCCATTTCTGTCCTCCTTCAAAATATGCTCCCACCGACTCCATGTCAGTCCCTTTACTGTTTCTGAATCCTCCTCAACTCATCAACCTGTGGGGCCCATGCCAATGCCTACCCTTCTGTGTAAATTAGGGCTGGGGAGAGTGACTGCACTGCGTTGGGCATCCAGAGAGGTTGGTGATGAGGAGATGAAGGGGCAGTGAAGTGATCAGCATGCACGTAATGTCCAATTTAATCACTGCCAAGGAGACAAAGATAATGGAGGGGGAGAGCTAGGCTCTAGAACACGGCAGAGCTGAGAAATTATTTTTAAAAAAGCAAAGAAGTTAACTGCCAGCATTAATGTAGAGTTAAGGTTGCCTGGTGAGGCCCTTCCAGAATGAGGAGTTCAGTTATATTCAAACCTCTGAAAACCAGGAAATACAGAGTAAAGTACACCCCCTCCCAGAAATGGACCCTTAACTCTGACCTCTTCAAGCTACTAACACACACACTAGCATTCTACCCTTACAGATGCTACAAAACACTCTGGGAACAGAGTATATGAGCGCTGTAGGGCAAACTCTAACATCTTCTCTTTGCTAAGGCAAAACTCAGGGTATGACAAACAAGAACCATTTACACAGGACCTACTCTCAAACACTGAGCTTTCTCTACACAAACTACCCCAGACTTGCAAAATGTTATTATCCCTTCACTCTTGACCAGAGAGTTCCCTCTGAGACACTGCTTTCACTTATCCATCATTAAACCCTGGAGACTACTGTCATGTATGCCACCAGACTGATGACAATCTCCATGGCAAGACACCATTGTGCACCTCTCCCGAGTGCCTACGGAACTCAGTTCTGAAATGTTGTATGCTTGATCTTTCAAGTTACACATGCACCTCTTGTAATTCATAACAACTTCTCTGCCAACCTGCTCCAACTAATCCCTCCACCCAACATGGCAAATAGCGGAAAGAGTATATTCAGACAAATACAGCTTGAATCTGTGGAACACAACATAAACAATGGCACATTCTCATAATTGTTCCTGTTATTGCTCTTGCCCCCTTACTGAACCATTTGCAGTAGCTATTGCCAGCTCAAGGGGGAAGAGTTAAGCTTGTGTTGTGAGGGTGATATGTACCTGAACTCTATTTTCTGGTTTGCAAAGGTTTATGTGTAGCTGAACTCAGCATTCTGGAAAGGCTGAAGGCACAACTGGGCAACCTTAACTCTGAATAACTATGTTTTGGGGGAGCTAATTTATAAATATAAGGAATCTAAGCCCAACACCACCTCTTGATTCCCAGGGAGCCTCTATACCTAAGGAATTGACTTCAATCAGGGACCAAGGCAGAAAGAAACCTCTTCTACTCTCTTTGCCAGGGTTAGTAGCCTAGTGGATAGGGAGGAAGCAGTAGATGTGATATATATGTTGATTTTATTAACACTTTTGACACAGTCCCACATGAGATTCTCATGAACAAACTAGGGAAAAGTGGTCTAAAATAAATAACTAGAAGCTAGCTACACAGCTGGTTGAAAGACTGTAGCTATCAGTGGTTTGCTGTCCAACTGGGAGGACATATCTAGTGGGGAGATGCAGGGGTCTGTCCTGGGTCTTGTATTATTCATTATTTTGATTAATGACTTTGATAATGGAATGAAGAGTACGCTTATAAAGACGGTTAATGATACCAAGGTGGGAGGGATTGCAAGCACTTTGGAGGACAGGATTAGAATTCAAAATTATCTTGACATATTGGAGAATTGCATCTTGTTGATTTCAGACCAATTAAATAAATTCAATTGCAATGAACTTCATTTAGGAAGGAAAAATCAAAGGCACTAGTACAAAATGGGGAATAACTGATAGGTGGTAGTAATGCTGAAAAGAGGATCACAGCTTGAATCTGAGACAACAATGTGATGCAGCTTCAAAAAAAGGTTAACATTCTGTGGTGTATTAAAAGAGGTGTCCTATGTAAGACACAGGAGATAGTTGTTCTGCTCTATTCAGCACTGGTGAGACCTCAGCTGCAGTGCTGTGACAATTCTGGGTGCCACATTTTACAAAAGATGTGGATAAATTGGAGAGAGTCCAGAGGAAAGCAAAAAAAAAAATGAAAGGCTTAGAAAATCTGACCTATGAGGAAACGTAAAAAAGGTGGGCTTGTTTAGTTTTCAGAAAAGAAGATTGAATGCGGGACCTGATAAGTCTTCAAATATATTAAGGGCTGTTCTAAAGGGGATGGCAATCAATTGTTCTCTGTGTCCACTGAAGTTAGGACAAGGAGTAATAGGAATAAATTAACCCAGATCTCATTTGCTACAGATAAAATTAGAATTTTTTTCCTAATAAGGGTAGTTAAGCTTTGGAATAGGCTTCCAAGGGAAGTTTAGAGTCCCCATCATTGGAGGTTTTTAAGCACAGGTTAAAGAAACATCTGCCAGGGATGGTCTAGGTTTTCTTGGTCTTACTTCAAGCACAGGGAGCTGGACTGATGACCCCTAAAGGTCCCTTCCACCCCTACATTTCTATGATTCAATAATTCTATTGCTCTCATAGCCCCCTCTCTCCAAAAGCTACCTCTACACAAAAACCTTGCATAACTCTGAAACACAGCATGCTTTCCCAAGAGTCAAAACTTGCTCAAGGAAGATTATGTGTTACAGCACCACCTGGTGATCCCTGCCATTAAAAATAATGTTAAGGATGATTTTCTAAATCAGCCAGCATTCTGGAGTCCGGGGAGGTGTGTGTATATGTGTGTGTGGGGGGGGGGGGTGAGGGGGAAGTATTAAATGCATTCTGGTGAGTTCTGGGAAATTCTGTTTGGCTTTTTAAAGAATTTTTCTGGTTATCAGAAAAACTGGCAGTGTGTGAAATATTTTGCCAAGGACAACTAGGGACTGCTGGGAAGGGGGAACTGGGAAAGGAAGTATATAAAGAAAAGGAGAGAAAATGGGTTGGGATTTGGAAGAGAGATACAAGGGAAACTGGCAAAGAGGAAAAGAGAACTTTGAAAGAGAAGCTGAGAATGAGTACTTCATAGAGATGCAGACAATGGAAAAGAGAGAGAATGGTGAGAAAAGGTAGAAGAGAGGAAGACTGGAGAGAGACAGGATCCAAAATGTATGAGGTGTAGCAACACCACCAGGGTCACATTCAACTGCACAAATGGCAGTGATGAGAAATGCAGCTTCAAAGCGATTGGGAACCAGTGAACCAGCACTGCTCAGATTTTTGAAGCTTGAAGCTAACTGCATGTGAAAAAGTGACAGACCAAAAACTTGGCACAGGAAGTACTGATGAATATCCCTGAAATAACAAATCGGTCTGAGAAAAGTGTAAGCTCTTGGCTGAAAAAAAAGTCAGAAACAGAAAGAGAAATTTGTTGAATATATTATTGCTATGAATTATTAACTGAGTTCCATTTATAATAGACACATTCGGAGTAGCCCTTAAATATAGTAACAGAGAGAAAGAGCGAACGCACACATACTGGTACTTCATTTATTTTTTTATGTACTTTCTTTATATTTTTCAAACCATATCACAATTAAGACTGAATCACATTGATTTAAAACTGTATAGATCACTTGTGTTATGCAAGTGGTGACCTTGACATGTATTTGGAGCTTGTGTTGCTTTGTTCCATTTCACTGGCAATGATACTTCTCAGGTGCTGATATACACTTTATGTAACTGCTGGCATTAATTAATTTATGTAAATCAGAATACCATTCCTGATCAATGTCTCCTCCACTTTATTAATGTTGAACACTTGAAGAGGCTGTTAGACATATATGATACAATATCTACTTGGAATTTAACTGTTCATAGGATTAATTTAGACCCTGAAGGACAGAATGATATCTACAAGTTCATAATACTAATTATCCATAATTTACAGCATTTTAAATATATATCTCCAGGAGCAAAACTCTGCTTTTAAAATATTTCTACAAATGACTTCAATATGTATTACTCCTGAAAATAGAGAGATTTTTATTTGATAATTAAGACTTAGAGCAAAAGGATTAATATATGTAAAACCTGTTTTAATATATTTCCATTGTGTTTGCTTCTTCAGACAATCTACTGGTGTTACTCGGTTTTTTCAATCTCAGACTTTTTTTGTTATTCAAGTTGAAGAGATTTAATAGTTCAGTTCTTGTGAACCAAGCATCATTCTGATAAGAGGCATTTCATTTTTAACATTTTGTATGCCAAAAAATTAAGAGAGAAAAACTGGGGCCCCGATTCAGCAAAGCACCTAAGAACCTTCTTGTCTTTAACCACATGCTAATGACCCCAACTCAAGCATGTGTTGCGGAATAGAGATGGAGGTAGGCAGGCCCATTGACAGCAATTCCGGACCCCACGGCAGAACAGTCAGTGGGCCCCCACGCACACACAAGCCGCGCCTGCGTGGACACAGTCTGTCTGACATTTGGGTGGTGCTGCGCCTCCGCTGGCTGCTGCCCAGCGAGCTGCTGGCTGCATTTCTGGGCACCCTCTTCCAGGACGGCCAGGGCTTCCACATGCCCACCCAGTAGGGTTGCCAGCTGTCCAATTGCACAAACCCAAAGCCCCTTGCCCCACTCCCTACCCCTTCCGAGACCACGCCCCTGTCCCACCCCTTATCTGAGGCCCTGCCCTCGGCTCACTCCATCCCCCCTCTCTCCGTCACTCACCATCCCCCACCCTCACTCACTTTCACCAGGCTGGGGCAAGGGGTTGGGGTGCGGGAGTGGGTGCGGGGGTCAGGCTCTGGGAGGGAGTTTGGGTGCGAGAGGGGGTGTGGGATCTGGAAAGGAGTTTGGGTGCGGGAGGCGGTGAGGGGTGCAAGCTCTAGGAGGGAGTTTGGGTGTGGGCTCTAGGCTGGGGCAGGAGGTTGGGGTGAGGGAGGGTGTGAGGGGAGGGGAGGGGAGCAACACTTACATTAGGCAGCTCCCGAAAGCACACCCCTCTGGCAGCTGCTCCTAGGCATGGGGCCCACAGATCTCCGCACACTGCTGCCCACAGGCACCACCCCTGCAGCTCCCATTGGTCGCAGTTCCCAGCCAATGGGAGCTAGAGACTCAGCACTCAGGGCGGGGGCAGTGCATGGAGACCCCCCCTTCCCCCAGGGGCTGCAGGGACACGTTGGCCACTTCTGGGAGCCATGCGGAGTAAGAGCCGGCAGAAAGTCGGGAGGCCCTGGGCCCTTTTAAATCACCTGAGCCCCTGGGCAATTGCCCCCTTTGCCTTTCCCCTCCCACCCCCATTGGTGGGCCTCAAGGTAGGCACATACTTTAAAGTTAAAGTATATATGGTTTCGGGTGTGATGCTGGCAGACCAGGTGCCAGCTCATGCTATGGCCTAGGCCTCACTGGACACTGACAAAAGCATAGTTGAAAACCAGTCTGGTTTACCGGCGAGTTAGTATAGTTAAAATAGATATTAATGTTATAAGAATGTGTTTAGATTTTACAGAATGCTTGTAGGATGCTGCATGTACTAATCATACTTATTATATCTGTATCCCATGGTATAAAGTCATATTGAGTGTTTGCAATGTAAACCTCTAACTGTAATTCAAAGAGGAAAAGCAGCATTGATTAAGGGAAGGGGCTTGTCCTGCACGCAAGTTGGCCCATTGAAGGCAAAACAGGCATTGTGTAGCATCAAAGGACAGAGACCTTGTTGACTGCATTCTCCTCCCTCCCTCCAGGATTGGTTACGGGCGTTGTCTTTGGTTTGAGATCTGAGTACAAATGACCTGGGGTAAGTGACTGGTCCTTTGGAACTGGAAGTAACCTGAATATTGCTGTGATTTTTGGTGTAAAAATTCCATCTTTCACATAGTCCAGCTTCCCTGGTGGCAAGATAGTACCCTTGGGCATTCCAGTCTGTCTGTGACTCCGTGCTAAGTCTGTTACAGTGATTTAGGAGTTTACACTTGTTACTGGGTTGGTACAATCTAATTATGGAACACATAATTTGGGGTTTCTGCACTGCTTTTTCACAGTTTGCCCTGAGGTTGGCACTCATGGTTGTGAGTCACTCCAGACAGCGCGACATATTGTTTTGCTAAGTAAGGGCCTGGATGACTTTTTCCCCTATCTAGCTGGGGGGGTGTTGTCGGGATTTTTAGAAGAATCACAGTTCTCTTGCTAAATATGCCACCACCTTCTCTTAAACACAAAACAGCACCATGACTGTCAAAACAGATCCAGCTCTAAAAAGATATTTGTCTTTCAATTTTTGATCACTTACGCAATACTTCTTGTGGAACACTGTGCTGTTCATAAAACTGAACATCTAAAACATCTACAATTACTTCAGAAATTTCTACTTTATTTTTCAGACACACACAGAGGATGATTTGTACTTTTGGTATTAAAAATTGTTTTGATATTGCTATTTTTTTTTAAAGTACAATTCTAAAGTTTTCCAGAATATTTATCATGAAAAGAGATACTGCCTATATTGGGCCAAATTGTGGTCAGACTAATGTGACAGAAAAGATTCTTAATGGGTAGCTTTGCAGTCCTTATCCACCTGCAATGTTCCAGAGTTAGAAAGACAGGCTCAAACCAGTTTTTCAGAGACAAAGACACAATAGCACACCAGACAGGTGTTAGAGGGCCATTACCTACTTAAGCAACCATCCTCCAGTGGGGCGGGGGGAGGGAAATGGGAGAGAAAGGTGTAAACAACAAATGTACATTTCATCACAGGGACAATTCAAACCTCACGTCCACAATGGACTGTGTGTCACCAGGACTCAGCAAGAATGTTTCAAGCACAAGCAATTGAGTTATAAAAGGTGAGGAAAATACTTGATTTCACTTCTCCTCTTCCCATCTCTCTGCTCATGACATCAGTGACTCTCAAAAAACTGAACAAAGAGGGAGTGGTCCCAGGCTGGAAGGAGACCCAGCCTGAGAAATTTACAGCAGCCTATGGTGAGACAAAACCTTTGCTTTTAAGGCCACTTAGCTTGTTAAATTAGAGTACTATGCAAGCTAATATCTTTTATTTTCTTTTGCAGCTAATCCAAGTATGCATCAATACTTGTAATTACTTAAAATCTATCTTTCTGTAGTTAACAAACATTTTATTGTTTTATCTTAATCAGTGTGTTAAAGTGTGTTGGATACTCCATTTGGGATAAGCAAAGCTGGTGCATGTATCATTTTCCTTAGATGAAATGATGGACTTTCTATGAGCTTGCATTGTTCAATAACACGCTGGACAGTACAAGATGCACATTTCTTGGGGAATACGGCTGGGACTAAGAATTTGCTTGCATCACCCTCTATGTATTCATAAGTGACTGGTCAGAGTGCTCATGTGTTTAGCTGGAAGGGACATTACATGCTGAACGCTGTGTGAGAAGACCAGGAGTGGCTGTTCTGACAGTAAAACAGTATAAAAGGCACTACAGGCTAGAGAGTAGTGGAGGGACACAGCTGTTCAACAGTCCAGATTGTGCCCTGGCCCTGGGTAATATCACACCCACACACAGCTTTGTGAGTTAAGTATATTCTGTGTCAAGTATAGACCCAGCACAGCTTATTCCCTACCCAGAGCAGCAAAGAAATGATCAGGGAGATGGTGACTGTCTGGGTCTGCCTATACTATATATTTTTTTAACTTGAGCTAATTGACTGTGAATTAGCTTGTGTTAGTCAACATGTTTGTACATGCTAGTCTGGATATTCCACAAATAAATATTCCAGGAGACAAAAGTTTGTAGGATGAAACTGATTTACAAAAAAAAATCTATTCGCATTTTGTTATTGACAGGGGAATAGTAAAATTAGTTGAAGTTTGAAAATTGAGAGTTAGCATAGATAATCAGGACCAAGGGTTTGTTTGCTTAAAAAATTGGGTTTGATTTATCACATTTATGCCTGTAAATATTAAGTGTTGTGTATGTGCAGTATATTCTCCTTCCCGCCCTGAAGGTATGCACCTACCTATAAAGTCTCATGACCGCTTTTATGAGTGTAAGCCACTTAATCTGATCTAAAGCATTGGTTTGATTTAAACTTCTAAATAAGAGCTAAGGTTTAATATCAGTTTGATCTAGTCACACATTTTTATGCAGTTTAAGGTTTCAAACAATGTTAAAGGGACATTTACATTTGACAGCAGAATTTCTCCTCATATATAGACCCAGATCCTGCTAGAACAGAAGTGCATAAATGGAGCTAATCCTTGCATGATGTATATAGTTAGTAAACATGGTAATCTGGACTCCACTTTGCCTGTCTAGCAAATGAATATAATCTGAAGGAATATGTTGTGTAAAAAGCAAAAGACACAAAATAGTAGCCAATGCATGCCAGTAATTAAATAAAAAGTTACCTATATTTAAATAATAATTAGCCTAAACGTGGGTATTTAGCCATATAACTCCTATTTAAGTCAATAGCAGTTACAAAGCTAAACTTCATATAAAACCACGAGAGTTCACTCATAAGAGACAAATACTTGGTAAAGTGTCAATAATTCTTTGTGCATCATTTTGAGCATCTTATATCTGGAACCAAACCAGTCAACAAAAGCCAAGAACAAAGATTGTAAAATAATGAGAAAATGTATTCAAATACTGCATTTTATTAAAAAATTATCAACATTTAGAATGGATATTATTTGCAACTAATTAGCTGACAAGTTACAGCCAAGAAATTCATTAAGACTAGCACTCTTGGCTAAAATCTGCTCTCAGTTACATTGGAATAAGTCCATTGACTTCTATCAATATATTATGCCATTGTAAAGAATTGATAACCTCGGGAAAATAAACTGATTTTAAAAAGGCAACACGTAGGCAAAAATCCTGATGCCACTGAAGTCAATGACAAAACTACCACTGTAATTAACAGAATCAGGATCTGCCTCTTAAATCTAAGAACAAAACAATTGGTTCACTAAATCTAGCTAGCAAATATAAAATATGTTAGAAAAAGCAGGGAATGGTTCTCACACAAGGAAGCTTCCAGACATCTTGACTCAATATTGTCTTGGGATTTGGTACTGTAGCTTAATTAGAGTTTAATTTCATTTATTAACTCTTTGAGTTTTGCAAGGCAATGTGGCTTTATAGATGCCTTTTCCCACAAATAACTTTAAGAAAATAAATAAATAAAATTCTGGTAAAGCTAGTTTGTAGAAAGGAAACCCTTATCAGTGAGAAGTGAAAATATAACTTATGAAACATACCTAGGACCATGTACAGTGTACAGAAAATCAGTCAATACTGGGGGAGATATTTTTCTAAGTTTAAATTCTAGAATCATATTACTACCTAAGGTAAGTCCATTTGGAAACAGGTTTAGGAATGAAAGTACAGTAAGAGATTTCAAAGTAATTTCACTGTCTTCTAGTATTTTGTGGAGAACTCTGGGTAACTTCTAAGCAAAAAAGAAGACCATAACTAGTCCAGATAATACTATTTTTCCCCTCCACAGGTGAAGTTCCATATAGCAGAGGCCAAGGAGGACTGTAATAAGAAAAGTAAAGACTAAGGGATAGACTACACTAGAAGTGCTTACATCTGCACAGCATCTGGTGAAGACGCTCTATGCCAATGGGAGAGGGCTCTCCCGTTGGCATAATTACTCCACCTCCACGAGAGGTGCAAGCTACGTCAGTGGGAGAGTGTCTCCCGCTGGCATAGCGCCAGTGTGGACAGTGCTTAGGTCACTGTAACTTGCATCACTCAGGGGGGTGGCTTTTTCACATTCCTGGGAGATGTAAATTATATTGACATAAGCAGTAGTGTAGACCTGCTCTAACTCTCCATCTTGTGCTCCGGGTGTTCAAGACTTAGCTGTGGCTTCTACCTTGCCTCAAACCCCCAAGAGAGGGTGGGAAATCACCTTGCACTCTCTACCCTCCACCTCTAGTTGCACCCATATGGAGTCAGCTATAACCTGTCTCTGACTGGTTTTGCATTGTACTCGTGGGGCAAGAGTGCTTGCAGTGAGATATGTTTTATTGAAAAATTGTAAGGCGCAAATCAGGAGCAGAGAAAACTCAAAGAGAAAATCAGGAAAAAAAAACATCTTCAGGATGCTTCTTTAACTGGCATCATTGTAATAATCCAACAAAATATGTCCTTCTGTTGATCAGATATTACAAAGCCTGTTTTAAGTTATTCTAGTCAGGTTAGCTGTGAGGGAAAACAAATCTTAGGATGATTTAGTGTTAATTGTGCTTAAAAGAATGTATTCCAAACTCCTTGAAGTCACTATATTCACTGAGAGGGGGAGCAAGGAGAAGAGAGAGAGAGAAAGAGAGAGGTACGTGGAACATCAGTCTTCACACTGGATTTCCTGAATTTTGTTCATTTACATCTGGCATTTAACATTGTTTAAACCGCTGTAGTTCTTCTCTATCAGCTATATTATATGAGGTGTACAACATTATAAAAAAATTGAAGAAGCCATTTCAGTTGATCAGGCTTGTAATTCATACTTTAAAAAGCTGCATTTGTACACATTTACCTAAGAGGCTGGATGCCTTGGGAATGATTGCAAACCTTGGGTTAAACTACATACATTTGAAACAAAACAAGAAAACAAAGTTTAGTTACACATCTGAGGTACCTAGTCATTCTGAGTAAATTAAATGTAAAAGAAAAAAGATTAATTTTTCAATAATATATTCATACATTTTGTATACGTTGTATTATTTATGCAAAAGACCAGAACAAATTTACTCTGGCATATAATTAGTGTACATATTTAGAAAGCAAACTATGACTATGTGAAAAAAAATATTCTTGGATACTTTTTTTAATGATGATGATATGCTGCACATTAGCTGATTTTTAAACTGCATTATTTTAGCTTCTTGGTATTCTTTCCTTTGCAGTACCAAATATGATATTTATTTAGATTTATAAATGTAGAAAGAAAGGAACCCTTCTGAAAACTAGGTGCCCAGGCATATGTTAACAAAACAAGTCAGACAGGCCAGAACCCGTCCCCAATAGCATGTGATAACACACACACAAACCCAACTCACTCATTCTTAGCTAAACAGATCACAACTCCCACACTTTGCACCAACCCTCAACCTCCATCAAGCTC
The DNA here is from genome assembly GCA_033296515.1 of Macrochelys suwanniensis. Taxonomy (NCBI): domain Eukaryota; kingdom Metazoa; phylum Chordata; order Testudines; family Chelydridae; genus Macrochelys; species Macrochelys suwanniensis. The sequence continues at coordinate 92,814,961 of CM065775.1, read as the reverse complement.
CTCCCACCTTGAAAGCCTGAGTATAAAAATTGGGCTTGCTGCAGCTCAAGGCCAACAAACCCAAAGCTATTTCGAGGGAAAGTGTGGAGCCAGTGTCAAGTCTGAAGGCCCCTCGCAAAGAACATTCTACCTTCAGGAAGTCTACCAGATTTTTTTTTAATCAAATAGCTTTAAATTATTTTAGAAGTTATCTAGATAGATTCTGGGTTACTCCTACACCTCAATCTTTCACTTATGCCCATTATTTTTAGTATGCTATTTAAATAGTACTGTAGATGTACCTGGCATTGTGCAAACACATAAAAGCTGAGTTCCCTATCCCAAATAGTTCAGTGTTGCCAACTCTCAACACAGTATTTTGTATTTTGCTTCAAGTAGAGCTCCTAGGCGTTTGTGATTAGTTCAGAGTCACAGTTTACATTTTTTAAAGTAGTAAGTTTCTGGCCCTAATGGTTGCATGTTAAGCTTAAAAACATGATCCAAATGTACCCCCAAAATTAAAAAAAGTCAATAAAAAGAACCCTATTTTCAGGGTTGTGAATTTTGACTTGTGATTTTTGAATGCTTAGGGTTGGCAATATTGTGATACAATACGAGAAAATAAGAAAGCACTAAACAGATCAATACTGGAAAGCTTCATGAAAGTAATTTTAAGGAGGTGCGTGTGGAGCTTCTCCCCACACAGTTATCAGTCAAGTACATGCTGCCACACCCAGTCTCTTTCAAGCAGATTTACTCTCTTAACACAAGCAAGAAACAAAGAGAAAATAGTCTCCTTTAACTCAGTCTTTGCTCTCAGGCTTCCGGGCCAACCCTCCCAGGGGCCTCTGGCACTCCTGCTGCTGGTAGCTTCTCAGTTCTAGTTAACTCCGCTCCCTTCCTGGAGGTGGAGCCTCAGGGATGCTTCCCTGAATACCTGACATGGCATGAGTGTGAGCATGGGCCAGCATTCCCCTTTTGCCTGACCTCCAGCAGCCCTTTATAGGCCAAGGTATAGCCCAGCCAGCTTTAATTGGCTGGATTGGGCTCACGTGCAGGGGTGAAAATAAGGCGGTATGGGCCAGTACGGTGTACCGGCAAAAAGTAGCCGCCAGTACCAGCCCTTACTACTGACTTTAAAGTGCTGCCATGGCACCGCTTTAACGTCACTGCCCTTTTTGCACCCCCCATCGGTGGTGCAAAAGGGGCAGCGACAACCCGGCAGTGCCGGCGATGGGGGACGCAAAAGCACTACCACTGGCAAAGGGCCCTGCTTAAAGCGCTGCCGCGGCAGTGCTTTAATGTTGTTGCCCATTTTTTTTCTCCTCTGGCCAACAGGGGGCTCAAAAGAAGTAGCTGCCCCGGGGCTGCGATTTAAAAGGGCCCAGGGCAGCGGTGGCTGGAGCCCCAGGCCCTTTCAATCACCACTGGAGCCTTGGGCAGCACGGGCCAGGCAGCGCAGATGGGCTGGCTGGGGGATGCTGACCCCAGCTCTGCCCCTTCCAGAGGACCTGCCCCTTCCGGAGTGGAGGGGCAGAGCCATCCCCATACCAGTAAGAACTCAATTTTACTTTCACCCCTGTTCACATGCTCTGCCACAGGGGTGCTGGGCCTAATCTGCTGACTGAGACCAGCTCCTCTGTCACAAGGTGTTTAAAGAAGTAATAGACACAGTCTTCAAATAGAGTGTAATGTGAAGAGGTAAAAATGTGAGACTGGAAAAACAGTTTTCCACACAGAGCAGAGGGCTAACAGCGTAGCGTGGGAACCAGAAACACTTCATCATCATTCTTCTTCAACTTGGGCTAGACCCTTGGTCTGCTTCCAAGACTTTTTCTTTCCTCCTACACTCCTCTTCTTTGGCTTCAGGTAGCAAACATTCTCTATAGCCTTCCCACATTTCTGCATGTTCTTAGGGGAAGGGAAAGAAGATACCTGAGACTTCCTTCCCTCAGCTGCTGACAGCACAAGATTTTTGCAATCCTTTTGCTCAGGGAAGCACAAAAAGGTCAGATCCAGCTAGAATCTCTGACTTCAGCTGTAGCTGGCTGAAAAACTGCAGTTATGAATCCCAACTGCCCAGTGGAACAAAGGGTAGGGAACAGTCATTGGGTCCTTACCCCATTCACCTGCATGACTGGCAAAATTTAGGAAATAACTACAATATATTAATATGCATAATTGCAATCATTGCAAATATAAACATTTCTGACAGGTTATTCATTGTCTTGAAGATAGTTTGACTAGTTGCAGTCTACCCCTAAATTCCCCTCTATTTTCGTTGCTATTGTAAAGTTCAGCATGATGATAGTTCTGTATATGCTATCAATGCACCTCTGCACATCTGTGGAAATCTCTCTTACAGGGTGAGATCTTGCTATCCTTAATCAGCTTGAGTGGTACCTTACTTCACAAGTAGTCTCACTGAAATCGATGGGCCTGCCTGCAATTTAAAGTACTATTCATCCTGAATAATGGTGGCAACATCTAACCTATAATAACTAACAGTGGTCATTGTTTATATAGTGCTGCTATTCATTGATTTCAAAGCACAACTATGTATTATATGCCCCTAATTTAATCTCACTATATAGAACCTCCTATTTCCTTCGACTGTTCATTTTATCTTTTTCTGTCTCAGCACAGTATTCGTTTCTCTTTTGTTAGTTTTACACTGTCTCAAACGGGTCTCCTAGGAATACTTTTTAGCTGAGAGACCATTGTGATGATTTGAAGTACCCTTAACTTTAACCTTATAAAGTCAGCAAATGATTGTGCATACTCTCCTATGGCATCATTTACTTTCTCTTCTCTAAATATTCTTCGCAACCTCACCCCAGAAATGATAGAAAGCATATTTGTATTCAGGCTTCAGCTTCATATAAGGGCTATTTCAGACTGAGAACAACCAATACAGTAGATTGTATCGCATCCCTTTGCTTCCTGTGTCTGTGCACTGTAAACAATGATTGTGTGGTTGATTATTCTAATTATTGTGACTATTTTCATATTTCCATGAAACATCAATATTGAATGGAAAGTGATAAAGCTGCTACCTGGATGGCAAACAATCAAGAAAATCATTAGTTCACACACATTTTTGGTCAACACAGGCCATCTCTTGCTTCTAAGAAAAAAGGAAATTTAAAAAGAGAAACAATATCCGAGTACACACATACAAATCCTTTTAAACAACATCATGATGAAGATGAATTAAAACAGAACACAGTACCACTAGTTCTGAATAAAAGCTAAATAAATTTCTGCTGGTATATACGCATCACTTGGAAGACTGATTTAGGGCAAATTCCATGGATACTTTCTGCCATTTATCTAGGTATTTATATGACCTTCATCATCACAATATTACAATAATATTAATTTTATGTATAAAAGACCCCTCCCACAAGCACATAAAAGTGCTCAGTGTGTGTAGCAATCATAAAACAATGTTGCATTAAGTAATAAAAATAACAGCCCAACCTTAACTAAATTACTGACAAGGTGGGTAAACAACAAACATAAAAAAGCAAGAGTGATAATAATTTAAAAGCACCTCTTTAAAAAGTACCTTTTAAAATGTTGTTTAAAAGTAGGGAAGAGATGAAATGGGCTGGATTTCAGGAGGGAGCAAATTCCACACCGTTGGGGCTGCCATAGCAAAGGCTCAATCGCTGACGGACTTCAGACAGGATGGCAGAACCCCTGAGCACCAGTTAGTATGTAAGCTAAAAACCCATAAGGTGGAGGCCCTGTATATAACTAGGGCAAGTCCCATTCAGAGCTGTATAAATCAGTAACACTAGTTTAAACTGAATCTGCCACTTAATATGCAACCAATGTAAAAAACACAAAACTGTCTGAATATGATCATAATAGCTGAAACGCAGATCTTTTTTTGCAGTACTACTGCCTAGCTAGTTGTTTCCCCATTCCGTATTTGTGCATTTGATTTTTCCTTCCTGAGTGTAGTACTTTGCACTTATCTTTATTGAATTTTATCTTGTTGATTTCAGACCAATTCTCCAATTTGTCAAGGTTGTTTTGAATTCTAATCCTCTCATGCTTGCAACGCCTCCCATCTTGGTGTCATCCACAGATTTTATAAGCATATTCTCCACTCCATTAACCAAGTCATTAATGAAAATATTGAATAGTACCAAAACCAGTACTGACCCTTGTGGGATCCCACTTTATAGTAAGTTCATCTAGACCAAATTTCTCTCATTTGCTTATGAGAATGTCATGTGAGACTGTAAAATGTCTGGCTAATATGAAGATATACATGTCTACTGCTTTCCCCGGTATTCCCTAGGCCAGTAACTTTGTTAAAGAAGGAAATTAAGTTGATTTGGCATGACTTGTTCTTGACAAATCCATGTTGGCTATTACTTCTCACCCTATTATCCTCTAGGGGCTTATACATTGATTGTGTAATGATTTGTTCGAATATCTTCCCAGGTATTGAAGTTAGGCTGGCTATAATTCCCTGGGCCCTCTTTTCCCCCTTTATAAAGATATATACTATGTTTGTCCTTCTCCAGATATCTGGGGCCTCACCTGTCCTCCGTGAGTTCTTGAAGATAAATTCTAACAGTCCAGAGACTGCTTCAGCTAATTCCTTAAGTACCTCAGAATGAATTTCATCAGGCCCTGCCATCTTGAATACTTCTAATTTGTCTAAATATTCATTAGCCTGTTCTTTCCCTATTCTAGCCTGTGTTCCTTCCCCCTTGTTGTTAATATTAATTGTGTTAAGCAATTGGTCACAATTAAAATTTTTAGAGAAGACTGGGGGAAAAAAAAGGTGTAAAACACCTCAGCCTTCTTGGTGATGTCCATTATTGGTGCTCCTTCCCTGCTAAGTAGTGGACCTACATTTTTGTCTATCTTTCTCTTGCTCCTACTATGATTATAGAACCTCTTCTAAATAAAATTGGGATTGCTGATTCTCGGGACAGAGCAGAGCAGTGGTTCTTTACCTGGGTTTCCTGCACAAAGGGAGCTGCCTGAATGCCATTTGTTTCTACCCCTACACTAAGGTAAAAAGGACTTTGTGAATTTTGTGTAAGTAAACAAATTACACTATGTAGCCCATAAGGCCAGTTTGCTAGCTTGCTATATTGCGCAATATGTTTTCTTTTGGTTTGATTCATATTATTTTATCATATCTTATTATTAGTGAATCATAGTATTTTCCTGGGTTTTGTTTATGGTGAATGCCAGTTTATGGTATTCGTAAGAGTTATCCATAATAGTTGGCTGTAATGCTAGTAACCTACAGGCCTGTATCCTGTATGATTAGCTAGAACAAGTTAGTATGAATGTTTGCAACCTATGGCATAGAAAAATGGCCTACCGGTCGCCCCCCTTTACTTTGGGGAACTGAATGGGGAAACAAACAAAGAACTGAATCTGTTTACCTTAGGTCTGGAGCAGACCGGTAACCGCAAGGCGCACTGCAGAACATGGAAGTCATGAGTTAGACCAAGGGTAACGGTTTCGGGGATGAGATAATCAATATTAATATATATGAATATATGTCATAATATGTTAACCTATAGCGTAAGTGTACCTGAAGATTTATGTGGGTGAGGAAATAAGATTTGGGCATGGTAGGTTGAGCCTAGATTCTGGCAGTGGGCAGTACCGGGACCCTATAAGAGGGCAAACAACCATGCAGGTGGTCACTTTTTCCTATCTTCTATCCATCTATCAGCTCAGCTTCGCAACATAGCCTAGCTACTCAACAGTTGAACCTAATCCCTACCAACTTGGGAAGCCTGGACCATCAGTTCCTCGGGCATGCCAGAGATAAGGCTGGTCCTCTGTCTCCTACTACCAGGTCTTCAGGGAAGGGTATGAGTATGCCAGCTTAAGTAGTCTTTTAGAATAGAAATGTTACCACCAGGGGTCATAGAATTGTATTACTTCTTCGTAACTCTGTGTTTTGTAACATTTATTCTTCTTTCATTCATTTTAATAACAATCTTAACAAGTTGGTATTGTCCTCAGTATAAATGTCTTTGCCATACACCCCGAGAGTTCTCTTATGATATTGAACTCTCTATGTTCTCTATCCCTGTAGCCTGAATTGGGACAAGAACCTAAAATATCTTCTGATCAGATCAGTGGCGAGCCATAATAAACTAGCCCATAAATTCAGGTCAACAACTAAGAAAACATCCACGATGCAAAAAGGGTTACTAATACATTATTATTATTCCTAAAATGTTACATTATTACAAATTTGCCACCGCCTTGACTCAATTTTTAAGAGATATTTACAGTGATTATTTTCATACACATGATAGTTGGAGAATATAATTCACATTGTGTAAGAATGTAAGAATGCTCTATTCACATTCCAAGAGCAATGATGCATAGGATCTGTTATCAGAATGTGATGGGGTGTGCTCTCTGCACCCACTCTGAAGGAGTTAACATAGGTCAGATGGGCCAATTAACCTATTAGGCTACACACTGGGGGACATTTAGGCTAAGAGGGTCCTAATCAAGGGAAGCTCACCTGTGCAGGGAGCTGGTAGCAGAAAAGAGGCTGCAGAGAAGAAGGCTGCAGTCACTCTCCCTGGGACAAGGGAGAGAAAGGAATTTGGACCCAAAAGGAGAGGTTTGTTTAGCAGATCTAAGTGATAGGGGTTTAGCTGGAACGGTGGAGAATGCAAGCTTGGGATAGGCAAGTTAGAAAGCACTCCAGAGAGTAGCAGACCTTAGCTGCTGGAAATAGGGCTGCTGGGCTAGAGCCCAATGTAGGGAGCAGGGCCTGGTAGGGAGCAGGGCCCTACCAGTCATTGAATGAGTGACACAATATGGGCAATGACCTTGAAAACTGTCCAGGTCCATTTGTTCTAGACACTGAGGGAGTGGCTCATCCACAGCAGTGGACTTAAGGATGGCCTGGGATGGCTTGGCTGGAGGGCTAAGCCCCAAAGATACAGTACTACATTTCCTGAGGAGCAAGAGAGGGGCTGGAGAATGACAGGATGGACCGAGGAACCACAAGAATAGGGTTTCAGGCTGGCAGAGCTATTACTTAGATACATCCTGCAGGAGGCACTCCAGTGTGACACAGGGTTATATACTATCTCATAAAGTAGGCTTATTTTCATACTTCCTATTTTTCAAAGAAAAACCTTAATTTTGCAGAAGACATTTGACATTTCTAACTCAATTTTCCACTTAATGGTGAAAACTTTTGTTGTTCCTCAAATGCTTAAAATGGCATAAACTTCTTTTGAGGTGTATATTTGCAAATATTTTAAATCTAAATGCAAGCCTACAGAGAATAACTGCCTGATGCTGTTGCTGTATGAATGATATAATGTTTTATGCCCAAATATAGCAAGTTTGAGGCTTTAACTAGTTACTAATAAAAGAAGCCATTTGAGTATAAAATATTGATATTAATTGGAAAATTAACCATTATCAAGCAATCCTTAAGCAACGCCTTACCAAACTCAGAAAGACAAGAGTCACCTCTCCAAATATTGGTACGAAGAAAGGACAATAACTTTTTAAATTACTAGTTAAGATTTAAAAACTCTTTAAGAATTATGTATTAGGGGGTAGCCGTGTTAGTCTGGATCTGTAGAAGTGACAAAGAGTCCTGTGGCACATTATAGACTAACAGACGTATTGGAGCATAAGCTTTCGTGGGTGAATACCCACTTCGTTGGATGCATCCGATGAAGTAGGTATTCACCCACGGAAGCTTATGCTCCAATACGTCTGTTAGTCTATAAGGTGCCACAGGACTCTGCTGCTTCTTTAAAAATTGTAAGTTTAAAAAGACTTTTTGAGCGCTTAAAGACCTTTATATAGGAAATAGGAATGTTTCGATTCATTTGAAACAAAATTTCAACTCCCATTAAACCCAAATAGAACTAAAGGGTTCCCAGAAAATGGACTACATAAAAGTAATATTCCAACTTTAAACATGTTCTGAGTGTCCCATCACAAAGACAGAAGCAATTACAACACTGCTGATATGCATTAGCAGACTGCATATTCATTAACTGAAAATACTACCAGTACAATTCCATGATGGTTTTGATCCAATGGAAGGGCAACAGCAGTTGATATTTGAATCTAGCCACATCCCTGAAAGAGGTGTGCCTTCCTCCTTCAGTGAAGTTATGAGAGGAGGAAAGTATAAATAGACGGGGATGCAAACCACATTTTTCTTTGATAAAATATTTAAAAACTATTAAGTATGTGAAGCAGCAAATGGCTTCTAACAATGCTATGGCCAAGTCCATTTACATTTTTCTTTTTGTTTGTCCCAGCTGCTTGTAATCCATTTTGTCAGTATTTCACATAAATGTATGGTGGTTTAAGGGCCCTGCATTCTCAAGAGTGCCTCAAAACTATTTTGGGGTAACAAAGCTTTACGTTTAGCTGCTTTCTTAAAAGACTGACAGATACAGGTCCTTGATTTTCACACCAATTGGAAATGAAGGCTCGATCTAACAAATAGCTTGAAAATTTGCAATCTGGTAAGGTCAAGAATAACTTTGACATCATTCAAGCTGCTCGTTTCCCCAGGGAAACAAAATTGAAGGATGTTGGTTTGGAGACAAGAAAACAGTGAAGATGATGATCAGTTGACAGACTTGACACTATTTGGTGTCAGAGCATTTAAATACTATTGATTGGGATCAATATAAGGGTAGCTAGGTGACATGTAATGGCCTGTGATATACAGGAGGTCAGATTAGATGATCTAATAGTCCCTCCTGGCCTTAAACTCTATGAATAAATCTCTGTGAATTAAACAAGCAAGTTGCAGCACTCTCAGCTCAGTTTATCCTGTTCATCTCATCTCTACATGTAAGCAAAGAACATCAACAAAGCAGCTAAAAGGAACAAAGAAACCACAGCACAGTATCTGGAAACAGCAACCTTCTGATTCAGCACTGTTTCTGTAACATGATGACCTCACTAAGACTTCAGCATCATTGGTGAGATAGAGTTTGCAAGAGATAATATTTGTTCTTATCATTTTAATAGGATATTAAATACTTTTGTAATTTAGGGTACTAACAGCTTCTCCTGTGAAACACCAGATTGTTTAGACTGTGCATTCCAGGAAAGGAGACAAAATAATCTTGGTAAACAGAGAAATAGTGGGATTTAATTTGAATTTATCATTCATAATACTCATTAACTTGCCTGTCTCAGGTCCATACCTTGAATAGCTTCTTTTAAGATACTGAGTTAAAAACTTCCTTTGGTTTCAGAAGACTTAGGCTACATCCACACTACCCACCTGATTCGGCGGGTAGCGATCGATGTTCTGGGATCGATTTATCGCGTCTCGTCTAGACACGATAAATCGATCCCAGAGCCGCTCCCCATCGACTCCGGAACTCCAGCTCCATGAGAGGAGTAAGCGGAGTCGACGGGGGAGCCTGCCTGCTGTGGTGTGGACCAGCGGTAAGTGCTTTTGAAATCAATCTAAGATATTCGACTTCAGCTACGTTATTCACGTAGCTGAAGTTGCGTATCTTAGATAGATCCCCCCCACATCCTAGTGTGGACCAGCCCTTAGTTAAGATCACTTACCTCTGCCCATTTATATACCGTTGTCCATGATAAACCAACCAGGATTCGCCAATCCATAAACAAAATGTCTTTGCCCATCTATAAATTGTTTTAGTTACTTATGCTACATTGTGATAGGACTCACTAGTGATTTGGGAATAACATACTTTGGTTTTTGTTTACCTAGAGAAGAGCATACTCAACAGGGTAGACTCACTCCCAAAGGTGTAATTTTTGTTGAAAGCTCTCCACAGAAAGACATAACAGAAGAGATTGCAACTGAAATAACCATTGTTTATTGTTTGTGCTCTGCTCTGTTTTGTTTTATCTTTCTTTAATAATAAAATAGACATCGTTAATAATAGAATTATTTTGCTTGTCCCCTAACACAATCTTACAATCTGTGTCTCCTCCTTGTTATCCATATTGTAACTTCCCTGCAAGGCCCTGAGTTTCAGCTAGCACTTTTAGTCAAGGCAGCTGAACACCTTCCTACAACGACTAGTATTTACTATGGTGACGATGGGATTCCTCAAGATAGTAGGCAGTATACATGTGTTTGCAGGACTGGACTATTTGCACCATTTCCCACTCTCACATCCAGACAGCATGTGAGTTGGAGGCAGAAACTCAGATATTTTCATCTCACAGGGCTCCTTTTGTCCATGATCACATAATATTCAACAGGGTAAATTTCTGAAGAATAACAAATCTGTATGATGTTTTACACTGACCCTATTCATGAGTGGACTATATATAATTTTTAAAACAAAGTGTCATTTATTTCCCCTCGGTGTTTTAAAATAAAATATATTTTTTTCTGACTCTCAATCAAAATCAGAAGATGCAGAAACAGAGCTATACAGCTTCATTAGAGCTGCATTGTGTCTCTTCAAAAACTGGCAGTAATTTATGCCTTCGGAGCCTGACAATTGCTTCTGCATTTAATTCTGGCTTAGTGGGCATCATGCCAGCCCCGAGAAAGGGCAGATCTGTAGCACCAAATGTTCTCTAGATTTCTGGTCTGACTAAACTGACAACTCAGCTTCTTCATGAATTAACTGACTCATTCCTCTATCTCCCATCTACTTATCTGCTTATCTTTGCTCCTTTGTTTTCCAGCTCCTGAACATTCAAAGAGGGAAGTTCTTCCTTCAGGTAAAATGTCCTCTTTGTCTCACAAGTCTGACTACTCGATCATTCTTAACTCAGAGTTAAGGCCAGAAATCTTGGCACTGTGACTAACTCTGTATATACTTCTACTTCTCACAAACTATCTGAAGTCTGCCTATCACAGAATATCAGGGTTGGAAGGAACCTTAGAAGGTCATCTAGTCCAACCCGCTGCTCAAAGCAGGACCAATCCCCAATTTTTGCCCCAGATCCTTAAATGGCCCCCTCAAGGATTGAACTCAACCCTGGGTTTAGCAGGCCAATGCTCAAACCACTGAGCTATCCCTCCCCTCCGTCATCGCTAAACTTGCAAAATGTGCCCTTACCTAAATCCTGCCTCTTCTGAAATTCTTATTCAGATCTTAACCACTTCCCATCTTATTAAAATTCCTTTTAATGACTCTCCTAAATTCCTGTTCTCTAAACTTCATACACTATTGTAGAAAAATTCTTGCACTTGGGGCTGATTGTGGCCCTATTCCCTAACACCTTTGTTAGCACCCTGAACATCTCACAATGCAGTTACAACTGCCCTCATGTTGTTTTTTTTTCAAAGCTATGCATCCACCTTACCTCTCTAATTTTGTTACCTCTGCTACTTGCTCTACTTGACCAATCTGGGCCTTGTTTCTATACCTTCCGTGTGACTCTCATAGTTGGAGTTTTCTTTCATTTTTGCTGAACCATATGTCTGGAAGCATTCACCTCATTTCCTCCACTTGTCAACTGTCTCTCTGCAAATTTGAGAAAAGGTGAGTGAGGTAATATCTTTTACTGGACCAGCTTCTGTTGGTGAGAGAGACAATCTTTAGAGCTACACAGAGCTCCTCTTCCCGTCTGTTAAAGTGTCTCCTACCACCCCACACTGGAACCCATATGGGGTATCATCCAACAACTACAACCATCCTCAATGGGGACCTCATCCTGAAAGAAAGCTTTCCAGCACCCCCTTTTCTGGCTTTCAAACAACCCCCCAATCCCTCCAAGATCATTATCAGAAGCAAGCTCCCCATAGACCAGGACACACCAACTCAAAGTGGCACCAGACCCTGCCAAAACTTGCAGACATATTTCCACCTTTGCAATGATCAACCCCTACAACACACCTTTCAAGATCCATGTGTCCTACACGTCTATCATAACATATGGTGTACTTCATCCAGTGCCCTAACTTCCCCCAAAACAACCATGTGGGTAAAAACAGACAATCACTACACTCTCAAATGAACTCACACAGGAATAGGATAAAAGACAAAAACATCCTATAACCTGCGGGTGAACACTTTTCACAAAGCGATCACTTTATATTTGACCTGTCAGTCCTCATCCTCAAAGAAAATCTGCACAAAGCTTTCAAAAGACAAGACTGGCAGCTTAAATTCATAACTTTGCTAGACACTAAAAATCATGGTCTAAATAAAAATACTGGATTTATGTCTTATTAAACAATCTATAGCCCACTAACCCCCTTTTTGTCATATGACTACAGGAGTCATAACAGGCCACTTCACTGTGAATGGTCCCTTAAAATATATACTAACTACTTTAGCTTAACTATCTGTTCAACCTTGTATTTAGCTGTGTGACCCTGAGTACCTTACCTGAGTACCTGTGGAAGAGCTCTGTGTAGCTCAAAACTTGTCTCTCTCACCAACAGAAGTTGGTCCAATAAAATATATTACCTCATCCATTTTGTGTCTCTAATATCCTGGACAAAAATGGCTACAACAACACTGCACAAATCGCTGCAAATATGTCACTTTGGGGCAGATCCACAACCCAGCCCCCACATGGGAAGTGGGGAAATCTGCAGGAAAAAGGGAAGAAGGAATCATTCTTTTCAGGAATCAGGCTATGTCTATACTACATCCCATGTCGCCAAAACTTATGTCATTCAAGGGTGTGAATATTACACTGCTCCCCCCGAGTGACAGAACTTACACCGACATAAGCGTTTGTGTGTACAGTGCTAGGTTAGCAGGAGAGCTTCTCCCGCTAACATAGCTTATGCTGCTCGCAGAGGTGGGTTTTTTACACCGATGGGAGAGCAGTCTCCCTTCAGCACAGAGCATCTTCACCAGACATGCAGCAGTGGCACAGCTGCATCGGTACAGTTGTGCCGCTGCAGCGCTGTACAAATAGACATACCCACAGAGAGCTTCAGTGGCCCTAGCACAATCCCTCTGCAGAGGTGAAGGGAAGGATCTTCCAGCTCCACGCACAACCTTGTCCACCCTTGTACACTGTCATCAAACAACTCTCTGTAGAACTGGGTTCCATGATGTAGAGGGCGGGTGTCCCCTAAATGAAAACCTGCTTCCCCTTTTGACCAGTGGAACTGTACTTGTCAGGGGTAGCAGCAGGATTTACTCCTTTTAGCATATGACTAAAATTCTGCTCATCCCAATAGTCCATCCCTCCATTCTTCTTAATTATAATTAGTTTGTTTAAAAAATATCTGCCTCAATTACTGGCCTAAAATTGCTCTTTTTTTCCTTTTTCTCTAAAAATCTTGTTTGCATGAGCGTCACAGCACCCTAAAGTAGTATAATTTTAGCCTACTTTTCTCCATAAAGTGTGATATTTTGTATAAAGGTTTCTCTATAAAAATTAATTGTATTGCATTGCACTAGATTTTATGTGAGACTCTGAAAGTTTATGTTGTATTTTTGGATTCCTCAATAAAACCAGAGGAAAGAGTATCTAGGAAAACAGTGGTCTCTAGACAAACTGGCAGAGATTATGCCAGATGCAAATATACTGATTTTTTTAAAAGAAACATTGGAGAGAAAGTTAATGAAATTAAAATTCTGAAAGAAAACATCTGAGGAAAAATGAAATCAAAATTATCTCCATGTACATTAAATAGAATGTACTATGTTGGTCACACTAAAGTAGTATCCCAGATCTCTGTGTTGGAGGTTTATATTATTATCAAACACAAGATCTGCACTGTTACAGTCACCTCTCTCTCTGAGCGGTGTGATTCCCAGCTTGTGGAGAAGCTGAATTTCTGTTTGGTCAGCCCAGAAATCTAGATGAAATTTGGCTCTACAGATCTGCCCTTTCTCAGGGCTGACATAAAGCCAACTAAGCTAGTGTATGCATATTTACGCTAGCTCTCTTTTGAGCTAGCATGCTAAAAATAGTAGTTTAGGTCAACTAGCATGGGCAGTGGTGGCACAGCCTAGCCACCTTGACCAACAGGGTTCAGGTGGGTTTATGCAACAGGGAAGCTAGTGAGTATATATACATGAGCTGAGAATCACACACCTAGCTCATAGTTTTGACACAGACTAAAACAATTCTCAAAAGTCAGGAAATATTCTTCTAGTGCTCATTTATATGCGGGTTCCCATTGTGACAAAGTTCCTCCTCTACCTTGGTGGATCCTGCACTTATTGGCAGATTTTGCTCGCTTCAGAGATCTTCTCCTCTGGTAGAGCCCACAGTCAAACTCCTCCTGTGTCTGATCAGGAGTTGGGAGGTTTGGGGGGAACCCAGGCCCGCCCTCTACTCCGGGGTCCAGCCCAGGGCCCTGTGGATTGCAGCTGTCTATAGGGTTTCCTGTAACAGCTGCGTGACAGCTACAACTCCCTGGGCTACTTCCCCATAGCCTCCTCCCAACACCTTCTTTATGCTCACTGCAGGACCTTCCTCCTGATGGTCTGCTGACGCTTGTACTCCTCAGTCCTCCAACTCTTCTCACTCTCAGCTCCTAGTGCCTCTTGCTCCCAGCTCCTCGCACACACACAAACTGAAGTGAGCTCCTTTTTAAACCCAGGTGCCCTGATTAGCCTGCCTGTCTTAATTGATTCTAGCAGCCCCTTGATTCGCAGCAGGTGTTCTAATCAGCCTGTCTGCCTTAATTGTTTCCAGAAAGTTCCTGAGTGTTCTGGAACCTTCCCTGTTACCTTACCCAGGGAAAAGGGACCTACTTAACCTGGGGCTAATATAGCTGCCTTCGACCACTCTCTTGTAGCCATCTGGCCTGACCCTGTCACACCATGTTAAAAGTAAGTTCAAAGGAGCTGGAAGGTAGAGCATTCATTAAAAGTAGCCTTGCAGTTATCTTGTAATGCCGATCACAAAGTGTTACTAGCGGTGGTGATTTTACAAAACTCTTCCAAATAGAAGATATAAAAGAGACTTCATGTTCTACTATTCTGACACTATTATAAGTGTATAAACAGAATATCAAATGACTGCAGCATATATAAGGGAAGCACATTTGTTGAAGGATTTCTTATTAATCAAAGGGAAAATTATTAAATATTCTCTCTATCTCAGATAAAGCAACTACCAGTAAAAAATTTTGAGTGTCAAGAAATCTAAGGCTACAATAACCCCAATTTGTAACACCTGTACATGATTTGAAGTTGTCTTAATATATGTTCAATTAAAAGTAATCTTATGATAATGGCAATATCACTTATCTTTGTAGGAATTGATTATCTCTAGAGACTTACTGATAATAGGCAGCTAATAACTGATAACTTAGGAATTAATTATAGGCTACATCTACACTACGAGCTAGAGGTGTGATTTCCCCTTCACATGTACACATACTTGCAATAGTTCTCATTGAGCTACTACAAGTATAAAAAGCAATATATCCATGATAACATAGCACTGGATAGCACTGGAGGCATGGCTGAGTCATACTGAGTATACACCCACTGGTTTCAGAAAGATTTGTACTTGGATCAGTTTAGCTGTGCCTCCACTGTCACTGTCCATTCTATCAGGGATTGCTAGCTTAAGTATGTGTACATGAGCAGGGGAATCACATCCCTAACCCGTAATGCAGGTGTATCTATAGGTAGAGCTGGTAGCACCACCTATATTTAAGGTTGCCCAGTATAGCCCATTATACAACTGTGTTTTCAATAACTTACAACTTTGCCAAACATTAATCATTCAAGATGAAATTTTCCATGCCAGGGGTCTGCCTCGGGTTGAATTTTTTGGAAAATTTCAGCAAAAATTGTTCAGCATCTTCCTAGATTGAGATATGGGGAAATTCATTGTTTTGCCTGTGTTAAAAAAAATTCTTACAGGTATTTCATTGGAGAGCCCTCCATACTTTGATGCAGGGACTTGAAATTTGACACCCTCTCCTGTTCCCATGAAAAATCTCCTTAATGTGGCCAAGTTATATAGACCTTTGAAAAAAATCTCAGTTCTCATGTGCTCCATAGAGATTTGTTAAAAGCGGGGCATCCCAATTCACTGAAGAGTCCAGCTGTGCTGACTATGCTGCAGCCCAGGGCTGCCAAGGACTTTCCCTGCAATTACTGCTGCCGGCTGCTATGGGTAACTGGGGGGCTTGGTATCAGAACTGAGAGCAGGGAGACTGTCTTTCTTGTGCTCCCCAATGATCCCCTTGCTGGCTCCCAGGCAGCCTGTGGAGGAAGTAGTCTGACTCCAATGCAGAGGGGACAAAAGTCACAGGGGGCAAGAAGGTGTAGCAGCACGGACAGTGAATTTGGACAAAGATTTTGGTTGGGAGAGGGAAAAACTGGGAGCTGTGGGAAAATTGGGGCAGGAAGAGATTGGGAATCAGTGTGGGGAAGGAGACTGAGATCAAATGAGAAGCTGTGGGGACTGGGGAGAGACTGGGAGCCAGTGGAGAGGAAAAAAGGAGTGAGGGGTCAGCAATATTGTCAATCCCAAAGTTCAAAAAGCAAGCATCAGACCACAAAAAAAAAATCATTCTGGCCCCAATATCATGAGGTTGTTTTTATTTTAATTTATTTCGTGGGGTTGGGGCTTTTTTGGGTCTGTCTTTTGATTTTTAACTCTCCCTGCCCATTCCCAGGGTGTCTGAGACCATTTCAGTATTGTCAACTCTCTGACTTACACAGTCAGGCGCTTTTGGTCCCCACTGCACGAGCTCTTGCTGACAGACTCAACTAAGATGAACCCATAAAGATTTGTATAGAACACTGCCTGATGTGGAGCTTCCAGCTTCTCCACTAACCCCAATTCTAACTGATTAATTCTGTGCCCTCTACCCACACACATACCCTCATTTGCTCATTCCCCACCCCCACTCCCAGAGGCTGCTGCTGAAATGCCGCCGACATCCTCGGCGGCCGAAGAAGCTGCCGCTGAAGTGCCGCCGGGGTCCTCGGCAGCAGCTTCTTCGGCCGCCGGGGATCTCGGTGGCATTTCAGTGGCAGCCTCTCCCGCCGGCGGCCACTGAGGGACCTGAACCGTGCCCCCCAAATCCTGGCACCCTAGGCGACCGCCTAGGGTCGCCTAATGGTAGCACCGGCCCTGCCCACTCCCATTTCAGTTCTTCAGTCAGCAGCACCACATATGCCCCTCAATGCACCTCTCCTCCACCACCCCCGCTCAGGCCTGAAGGGACTATTGCAGTGGGGACCTTCTCTCAAGGCTTGGGGAGCAGGGGTACTTCAGCCCCTCTTCCCCTTCCCAGGCCTGATGTTGTAGGGATGGAAATAGGGGAGCAGAAAACAGACTGAGCAATTTTTCACAGAAGGAGAAGAGGAGGAAGGAGTGGATCAGGACTCTTTCTACTTCCTCTTCTCTCATCCCCTCATGTGAAAATGGTGTCAGCTGTTCTCTAGTCCCCGTAACTGCCCACCAACCCCCATATATGAAATCTCCTCTTGGGTCCTGAGCAGAAGATAAATTCACCAATGTTTGTGAAGTATTCATATACTATAGTGATAAGAGCTATTGAAATGCCCATGAAGAAATTAATAATTCTGTCCTCAGAGTAGGGTTTGAATAAGAACATAAAAACATAAGAACTGACATACTGGGTCAGACCAAAGGTCCGTCTAGCCCAGTATTCTGTCTTCTTTTTTGAATCCTGTTATAGTCTGGGCCTTCACAGCATCCTCTGGCAAGGAGTTCCACGGGTTGACTGTGCGTTGTGTGAAAAAAATACTTCCTCTTGTTTGTTTTAAACCTGCTGCCTGTTAATTTCATTTGGTGACCCTGAGTTCTTGTGTTATGAGAAGGGGTAAATAACACTTCCTTATTTACTTTCTCCACACCAGTCATGATTTTATAGACCTCTATCATATCCCCCCTTAGTCATCTTTTTTCCAAGCTGAAAAGTCCAAGTCTTAATCTCTCCTCATATGGCAGCCGTTCCATACCCCTAATCATTTTTGTTCCTCTTTTCTGAACTTTTTTCCAATTCCAATATATCTTTTTTGAAATGGGGCAACCACATCTGCACACAGTATTCAAGATGTGGGCATATCATGGATTTATACAGCAGCAATATGATATTTTCTGTCGTATTATCTATCCCTTTTTTAATGATTCCCAACATTCTGTTCACTTTTTTTGACTGCCGCTGTTCATTGAGTGGATGTTTTCAGAGAACTATCCCCAATGATTCCAAGTCATTCTCCAAGTGTGCAGTAAATAAGGCTAGGGGCCACTCACTGAGCAATAGGCTAAAACAAAGTATTTAATTGCTGTACATTAACATAGTGGTCTGTCTGTCTAGCCCAGTATCCTGTCTTCTGACACTGACTGATGCCAGATGGGAGAACGAAAAGAACAGGGAAATTATTGAGTGATCACTCCCCTGTCATAAGCACTGAATGAGGCAGGAGTCCTGTGAAAAAAATTGTATGTGATCGTGTAATTAAAGACTGTATCATAAAGCAAATGCGTATTTTAAATCAAAATGAGCAAGAGTCCGTACTGGAACAAGGGTACAGTATTGTGTTTGGCCCCGACATTTGCTAGCTCTTACATTGGTAGAATATAAAATAATAAATAAATCATATCAATATGTTGTACTTTCATAACACCTCCATCCAGATATTTTAAAGTGCTCTACAAACAGGTTGAGGAGGTAAATATTACTATCCTCATTTTACCATGAGAAATCTCATGGGAAGGAGGAGCAATTCAGTGGCAGATATGAGAACAGAATCCAGGTCTCCTGACTCCTCGTCTCAGACCCTAATCACTAAAACAAAATGTACATGTGATTATGTGCTATATTTGGATGTTTTTAAAAATGAGAAACAATCAGTGGGCTTGTCTATATGGTGCGTTAGTCCACACCAATGGGGTGTAGATTTTCTTATCTGCACCAGCCTGTTGCGTATTAACTGGCTCATGGGAATCCTGCTGGCATGCACTAGAAGTTCTTCACTGCACATTAATGTAATCCCCAAATAGTACTATGTTAACACGAACTAGGAAACTTTTTGTGCGGGCCAGCAGGGTTTACATGAGCCAGTTAGTGCGTAACACACCAAGGCACACTAGAATTTCCATACCAGCTTGTCGCACTAACACATCATGTAGAAAACCCCTGTCTCATAAAAAGTAAACTTACTCTATTCCTAAAGTGAACCTTGCACTGGGTAAGATAAAAATTCATCTTCTCGCTCTATTTTTTAGGAAGACCAACTGAGCATATGGTGCCTGGTGGACATTAGGGGATGGATGGACCACGCTGAAGGGTGACTTACTCTGACATATTTCATCATTTTAAAACCCCTGGAGCCAAATAAGATAAAGTCTGAAAACCAATTAATTCTGCTCAATGCCAATTCCTCAACACTGACAGAAGTTGTATAAAAGTAAGTTTGAGTAACACAATGTACACTATAAAGTATATACAATTAATTCTGCTTATTTTTACAATTATCTTTCAAAGTAACAATTTAACATTTTAGACGTAGGTTCTTACATTCCAATTAAATATTGTTTGTAAAGCAGAAAATATATTAATCTATGGCTAACAGTATAATCCAACTAAATGAATTCATACTTAATGTCAGTTAAATATCAATTTTAGTTGATTTATGAACTTTCCATCATAGCTATTACCTTGGCACATTTTATCTGTAATCCAAAATATGAAAAACATACAATTACAAAATTACCCAGTAGAACAGTGGTCCCCAAACTTTTCAGGAGAACACTTCCCACTTACCCCTATCCAGTGCAAACAGGAGTAAGGGGGCCAAGGCTGGGGCCTCAGCTGGGGGAAGGTCTGGGGCCGGGATTGGGGTCAGAGCCATGTGCGAAGCCGTGGCAAGGGACCGAGGCTGGGGGTGGAGTCAGGGTGGGGCCAGGAGTGGAGCTGTGACCAGGGGCCGAGGATGGGGGTGGTACCGGGATGGGGCCAGGAGAGGAGCCACGGCTAGGGGTCAAGGCTGAGCCTGGGGCTGGGGGTGGAGCAGAGCTGGGAGAAGAGCGGGGCTGAGTGGCACTCCTTCTCTGCCCCTCGTGGGGGCTGGCCTGGGCCCAGCCACACACCCCATCCCCGGAACGTTCCTCCGCACCCGTGAAGGGGGTGCACTCCACAGTTTGGGGACCTCTGCACTAGAAGCAGCAGTGAAGCTCTAAACCACAAGATATGATCCAATATCTTCCCACAAAAAAAGAACTTAACCCAACACTAAACAAAATAAATCCATTTTACACAGTGCTCTGAAGACTACCAAAACTGAGCTGTGATAGACCACAAAGGAAGTGAATTCCAAAGTCAAGGATCATGACATACACAGGTTCCGCAATAAATCCTGGAAAGTTCCACATCAGGAACTAACATCAAGAGAATCACAAGCTATTTTAATTACTCTGACTGAAAATAAGATGAGAGGTGGTATATCAGGTAGCTAAATCCTTAAATTACTCATAGAAGTTATGGAATGGTTAGACAATAACAGGAAGTCAGTAGAAAACAAGTATATCCAGCATATAATGCCTAATATATTATTGAATGGTCAGAGTCTTTCCCCCTTATTCATGTTGTGTAGCAACCAATTTCTTGAGTAGTCCCATTGAAATAAATGAGAGGCAAGTTGTTACATAACATGAATAAGGAGGCAGAATCTGTCCTGGGGACTATATCCTGTCCATGCAGGAAAATGAACTTGATGATCTAATAAGTCCTTTCAAGTTTCTAAGTACAATGAAGGCTAAATTGACTTCAGTGGGAGTTTGCCTGAGTTAGGGTCTCAGGATTTCATCCAGTACAAAGGGCATTGGAATTTAGTGCAAATCCTGCTTTAGAAGTCATTGTCCAAACCTCCTAATTCTTTTTAATTACAACACCAAATTGTTCCACACAGAAGGTCAACAAACTATAAATATGGGTACACAGTCTGAGAAAATATGGGGCGCAGGAATTCATTTGATGAAAATAAAGAAACTGTTATTGTCCATGAAATATTGAATTTACTTAATTTATAATGCTTTTCTAATTCTCTCTCTTACTGGCATTCCTGCCAGGGGGAAAAGACATGCTATAGCTATCTATTTGAAAGACATTTTGAAAAAGTGAACAAAATATAGCTATGAGAAGAATTATTTCTGATCCATATTCTCAAAAATAGTTAGGGAAGGAGGAACTGACACTGAAAAAATCATTATGTAAGACAGCGAGACAAAGAGAGAGCCAACATGTGAGAGGAGGAAAAGGAAAGAAAGAGTAAAACACTGACTTTAGAATATAAGAAATCACTTTAATTATGGACAAAAGGGGGGTGACATGCCACCAAGTCTGTTCTGATTTGGAATAATGCCAAATGTATCTAATTTTTATCACTGTTATTATTGAAATTGAGGAATTTAGTGCTTTCTTGTAAGCCGGGGCGGGGCAGGGGGGGCGGAAGAGGGGGAAGGCAGGAGGCGGGGATTGCTGTCTACTAAACAAAATTAATTTCTGGCCTTGTTGTCTATAGTTTGGATAACAAGAATGAAAACATCACTAATTTTGGACTAAGGGACTGGATTTCCCAAGCAGCCATTCCAGGGCATAAATAAAGGCCAAAAGAAAATAAACATATAATCTCTCTGTCTTTAAAAATATTTTACGTTTTCAGCGTCTACAATGAAGCTAAATGGTTGCAATACTTCCTAACTGTGATTAGCTTTATAAACTATTTCCCCCTCTAATAGGATTGGTTGTCTGAAACCAGGTACTACAATAAGTTCTGTGTAAAATAAACTGTAAAGCCAATAAGACAAATATGAGGTTTTCTTGCAAATTAATGCTGTCTAAAATGCGCATCATTGCAATATCAATAACTGGTTTTCAGAATCCTTAGAAACTGTAATATGAAGGAACAGATTCCTGCGAAACACTATAGATTTACCTGAAGCTAACAGAAGTGTTAATGAAGTTATTCAATTTGTCTACTAGTTGGTTGCAAGTCTATAAAGTGCATACGCTTTTATAACCATAACATTTGTTAATACATATTGACATCACACGCACAGAGAGTTGGCTCATTATATAAAATGTATATTTACATATGATACTCAGTTGTGCATCTAACAAACCTGAGACCTTGTGCTCCAGTCCCTGCCACCCTCATCTTCCCTGCCCTCTTCTCTACACCATATATTTCCTCACTTGATGCTTTAAATTAAACTGTAAACTCTTTAGAGCCGGGATGGTCTCTTGTATGCATTTCTACAGAGCCTCATCCAACTGTGACTCTGACTGGGACTTCTGGATGCAGTATTTTCAGCAGTACAAATAACAATAGCCAGAGACTTCATGACAGGTGTTTCGATGTAATCGTATTTCTCAGGTGATGAAAGCACTTGACTTATAACCACAAGCCACATAAAACACACCAGACATCATATTATTATATTACTACCCATTCCTTGTCATGCGTTTTTCCTCATGTAATTAATATGATTATACAACACAAACAATGACATTTCAGTTTATGCCTCCTGGGAATATCTATATATCCTCCAGCAATTGTGCCATTCTTTAAATTGTTCTGCTTTTGAGATCTCTATCTTCCTTCCAATTGTACATTATGTGCATATATTATCACACATGAGAAAAGTCTTCATCTCACACAGCTCATTAGGGGCTTAAATGAACCAGTTTCAGATGTATGATTTTGACCTCAAGAACTGTCCTCAATCAATGAGATAAAAATTATAGTTGTCATAACATCCTTTTTTGGACCCATTACTCTAAAAATCTGCAATCAGAGCCTACTCCTCAGCTGGTGAAGCTCTCATTGAATATATTTCCCAGTGCTTTGCCTGATTAAATACTAAAAGAAGAAAAGGGATCAGTAAGACTGAATAAGCTAATCAGAATGTCTGAACGGGTCATCATATGATTAAATATCCTTCCTGCCGTATGCCCCATTCCCTTCCACCTGCAGAAAAGCTGTGCAGAGAGAAGTATTTCCTCCTTTGGTACACTTGCAATACCACCATATGTCTTAACATGTTAACATGTGACATGCTGCAAACGTTACAACAAATGTTGCTCCGAATATGTATTTCACAGAGGACTGATTAAGATCAGTCCTCTGTGAAATACATGCTCTGATTAAGATCACTGTGAAGTACTGAAAATAACTGTCATTTCAAAACGGGCATCATAGGAAAGGTATTTCTCGTAGTGACATTGTCCACTTTTTTACTATGGGACCAGTGTTAACTATGTGAGATATCTGTGGCTGCACTGAATTCAACAGAATATTCAGTTAAATAAATTCTTCCATTCCTATACTTCTGCATTTCTAAACATAACAGGGCATGAGCATTTCTGTATTTAGATGTAAGGTATGGACTGATATTACAGGTAATATTACACTAATTCTTTACTTTCATAAAGGTTGAAAGCAGAACTATTCCAGTAGCAAGGAAATAAATTGTGACAAGTTCACAAATATTGGAGCTTCAGTTTAGCTAAGCTATATTCAAGCCCTTTGGTATTCACAAATTCATGAAGCTTCTAAACCAGCTTCTAAACCAGTCTGAATGATTTGGTCACACATCGGTTTTGAAGCTCAAATACCAGCAATGAATAACTCATGAATAATCCAGACACTGACATTTGTTCCCTAGGGCCATTTATTAAATAGTTTAGAATACAGAATAGATTAGCAAATACTTGGGACTAATTTGTGTCAGGTACGTGAAGCCAAAATTCTCCCAGTTTTGTATTGGGTGAATATTATTCATCCAGCCACAGTTATTAATAATTTAAAACTCTTGATTGCTGTATGAACTCTGATTGTTTTTGTCCAAGTTTCATTTGTATAATTAGGATATAGTCATCTTCATTTTTTCCTGTTTAAATTCATGTCATATTCTGGGAAGCATGAGGTCACATTATTGACTGATTGAATGGAGTGTCTGGGAAATAACCCTCTCACTGGGGGAGACAATTCTTCTGGCCCTTTCTTTGAAAGCTGTTGCTCTAAAGAAAGTAATTTCCTGATAGAGTATTTGCTTTCACATTTGACCTATTTACCCTTATTGTTCTTGTGAAATACTGGATTCAATTCCTGTGTTATGCACTGATGCGCTGGGGATCCTCCTCACCACTTATGTGATTGGAGCATAATCGAATAATGACTTCATAATGCTCTCCCTGCACACACACCTGCTCAGTGAGGGAAGAGTTTTGGCTGGACCAGCAGGAGATAGAAGGCCCTTTGCATCCTGATAGGCATGGCAGGACACACTGATCAGAAGGAGGTGCTGTTCCTCCCTTTCCATTCCTCACGGTTTTGGTGTTATACACTTCTCTGTGTAAGGCTGCAATTAGCTGGTTTGTGAGAAGGAGGTGGGGAATCACAGGAGTCATTTGGGTCCTGTGCCAACCTCCTCTGAGAATAAAAGCCTCTACTCAGGAGTAAGTAATCATTTAGCCCCAACATAGCTACATCCGCTGATTCTGCCCTTGTTCCATGTAGTTGTCTAGCTGGCTCTCCAGTATGCTGTGGGTCTAGCCAGATTGTCTTTTTCAGGGTCAAGAAGGGATTTTCACACAGAATAAAATTGGCCTATGTCGGACTGGTTTTTTAACTTCCGCACAATAGCTTGGTGGTTGGACTGGGTTAGTTAGGATAGTAAAAAGGAGAAATTAGAGAAGAACTAATCCCTAAAGTCTTTGTTGCAACTTGCAGTTGGTGTCCAGTGTGTATAGTCTGAGTAAGTGGATAACCAGCTACAGGGTAAACCTGAGCATGGGCCCCTGGAAGGACTAGCCCCAACCCAGATTGGTTGGAGACTAAGATTATCTTAAATCCCCTGCTGGTTTAGTCAGTCTTGGAGCCATTCTCATCTGCTGCATGAGGAGAGATTGGAAGTAATCGCAGCCAGTGCTAAAAGTGGCCTGATAAAAGTGTGGGATCTATCATGGGAGCAGCAACTTTAGGTACATTGTGCTAAAGGTTGCCCCTTAGTATCCTGGCCCAATTAAAAAAAAAATCTGACACCCACCCCTTTAAACATTGACCATAAATCTCAGCCAGGGATCTCTACAGGCCACACCTCTAACAATAGGCTGGGAACCTTTACCCATCCCAGTCATAACCTTACCCCAACCTTAACCCTAAAATGGGGATCTTTACCTATCTGACCATGGGGAAGCCTTGCCAGACCCAATACTAACCCCAAACAGGGAACTTTACTGGCCCCAACACTTGCTCTGGCCCCAAATGTAACCCTAGACCAGGAAGTCTTACTAGTTCTAAACTTATCCTTAGCCTGGGAACTCCTACGGGTCCCAATCCTAATCCTCACCCATGGAGCCTCTCTGACCTAAACCCTACTCCTAACCCAGGGAGCATTAGCTGCATCCAACCCTAACCATAGGCCAGGGAACCCTAACCTTCATCCACAGAGACTTACCAGTCCCAACCATAACCTGAAGAGTCTCTGCTAGTCCCGACCCAAAACCTAGCATGGGAATCACTCAGGGCCCATACCCTCATCCTAGACCAGGAAGCCTTAGTGATCCTAATTCTAACCCTTTGCTAGTGACATACACAGGCCACAACCCTAACTCTAGAATGGGAGCCTTATTCCCCCCCCCCCCCCCCCCCCCCGCTCCTTTCCTATGCCAGGGACCGCTACAGGCTCCAACCATAACCAGTGCTTAAAGTGGTCTGAAACAAGTGTGTGTGCGGGGAGGGGATCTATCATCTTCTGGGAACAAAGCTTTGCTAAAACAAGGTATTAAGTGCACTCCTTAGCACCTTGGCTCAGATTTTAAAAAATTGCCATGTCTGTGACCCTTTATGACTCCTCTTCTCCCCCACTCAACTTTAAGCATTTATCATATCACGGGTTGAATCTCTGGTTCAGATATGTAGGGTAAGGCTGAGTGGAGTGAGGCTGTGGCCTGGTCTATACCTGAAACTTAGGTCAACCTCACTATATCACTCAAGGGTGTGAAAAATTCACACCCCTGAGGGACATAGTTAAGCCAATCTAAGCCCTGGTGTAGACAATGACAAGTTGACAGAAGAATTCTTCCACTGACCCAGCTACCACCTTTTGAGGGGGTGGATTTACTACAGCGATGGAAAAACTCTTCCCCAGCTATAGCAAGCATCAATATTACAATGGTGCAGCTACAACCGCACTGCTGTAGTGCTTGTAGCATAGACAATGGCTGATTATTGTCTTCCCTCCCTCTGGTTAAATTAGATATTTGGGTCTAACTGGATATTCGGGACTAACTGCCTTGTAGTTACAGGAATGAAGGGAAGGACAGCAGTCAGTTTTACTTTCCTCCCACACCATTTGGGATTAGTTTTAAAAGCTGTGACTTGTCATGTTAAACCCATTCTTATTGTTTGTGCCTTGTTTCCTGCAGGTTTTGATCAAAAATACTTAGGGATTTTTTTTTTAAAGAAGTAACCGTTGACAGATCAGTTGATGCAACAAGTGTACTTACCTTGCATTGCCACTATCTTTTGTATCATTGCAGTGGCATGGTTGATCATATGTCCAGGATTCAGCCAAAAAGAAGTATCATATTTTTCTGTTCCCAGATTTCTCATGTCAGAAGGTAAGGTTCCCCACCTCTCAGCCAACAATTTCAAAAGCAAGGAAAGCAACCTTCAGCCAACAGTTCCCAAAATACAGGTGGAGTTTGTCCTTTCTATTCCTTCTAAAAAAACAAAGTTAAAAAAAGGAAGTCTTGCTCTCACTCAGCTCAAGAGGAAGCTTCTGTGTTTTCTTTCTCAAGCTATCAGAACCCTTGTCCCTTGCTTCTTCTCTGCTCATTCAGGGAATCAGGTGTTTGCTGCCAGTTGGTTTCATTAACATTCCCCTCAAGGAACTGCTGCTGTCCAATTATACTAGCTGCCAGATCACAGACAGCCAGAGGCTAAGGTGGATTTTCTCCCTTGCAGTTTCAGCACCAGATGGAAGTGAACCTAGCTGTATAGCACGGGATTTTAAATCCTTCATTGTGAGGCACAGTGCAAGGTTCATTCATCCCATCACTTACTGCCCCCACCAGAAATTAGTTTGTGCTTACCTAAGGGTTACACTTACAATTAGCTCAACTTGGCTCCATTGCTCATGTCTGTAAAAAATTTCATTCCCTGGGTGTCATAGTTAGGTCAACCTAACCCCCAGTTTAACCACAGCTAGGGACATGGAAAAAATCGTGGGTGAGGGGGAGTGCTTTTACTACAGCAACAGAAAAATCCCTTCAATGTCTATAGCAAGCATCTACAATATGTCTACACTACAGTGGCACAGCTATGGCACTGCAGCTTTGCTGCTGCAATGTAGACACTTCCTACATGGACAGAGAGGGTTTTCTGTCAATGCAGGTGTGATGGGGTGGACTAGGTCCCCTGCTGAAGGGGAGGAAGCCCTGGTGCTATGGCTCCATACCAGGGCCATGAGAAAGAACTAGAGACTGTATACCCCAGAAGGGGGGACAGTGTGCGTGACTCAACTGGAGGGCCATATCGCTGAAAATCCGCCAAAAGAATCATTGGCTGGGGCGTGCTCGCGAGAGGCGGGAGCCACCCTGTTGTAAGAACTCAAAGAAAAGCAAGCTCACACCCGACCAGAAAGGGGGCACCTATGGGAGGTGTGTGCTGCTCCGTTCAAAACTAGAGTAATTGCAAGCACGGATTGGCCAGAGACGGGGTGCTTGCTAAAGGTGGGTGCCGATTCCATTACAGCAGGTAATCCCCACCTCTAAGAGGTTGTAGGTAGGTTGATGGGAGAATTCTTCACTTGGCTTTGCTGTGTCTACAGTGGGGATTAGGGCAACCTAACTACTTTGTATGGGGCATGACATTTTCCATAACCCTGAGCAGTGCAACTAGGTTGACCTACATTTTAGGTGTAGACCAGGCCTAAGCTATAATGCTACAGGATTGTAGCTGTAGCTGTAGCACTTGTAGCGTAGACGTAGCCGAAGTATCCTGGCAGCACAAACTCATTTCTGCTGGAACTGGTATTTTTGCCTTTTCGCCACCATAATGCAATGTCACCTTAAAAAAAACAACACAACAACAAAAACTGCTCCTAGAAATAGATGCAGCAATGTAAATAGAAGGTAATAGAATAATGGAGACAAAGTTGACAGTCATTAAGAAATCTAAAAGCCTTTGAAGTAACCTTATCTGGAAAGGGAATCTGCTGAAGGGGTTAACAGCCACTGCAGATACACTTAACTCACTGACTGGTCAACTCCTCAGTGCTTAAAAGGTACTTAAATGGGAACAATAGGTGACAAGTGCTGATGGGTTGTTAGCAGTCAATACTCTAGCCCTTGTGACTAAGCAATAGGTTCACTGAAGTGGGCCTCTTTTGTGTTCTATGGCCAAAGAGTGACAGTCATTTGCCCAATCCAAGCAGCGGAAAGGACCTCCAGCCCAGGGACATCTAACACCTATCAAGAGTAAATGGTACAATGTGCTTTAAAAAAATTAAAAGGGCATATTTTTATAAAGGATTTTATTGTGGTTGAAGAGGAGATAAAAGATAATGAGAATGTGTAGTTTGGTTTGGAACTTCAGAAACAAGCTGGAGTTCTTGAAAGTGGTGTCACATCTGTGTAAACTTTGCTGTTACTTTTACAATTTTTAACCTTCTTTACTTAATGCAATAATTGAAAGCACACACCGCTCAGTGCCAAAAACAAAACAGATTAGCAAAGGGTATCCTAAATAGAGCATGGTGAATGGGGGAGAAGGGGAGGAATAAACTCTATATCAATTAACTAATTTGAATAAAATATAATTGTCTTCAATGCTATTTCATCTTTAAAAAGTACTAAGAGGTAGCAATAGTCTGACTTGCACCAAAGGAAATACATTACAAAAATTTCCATTCAGTAATACATTGTCCTCTCTGTTCTGCAATATTGTCCAAAACTTTTGTTATTTTGTATTGTGGTGGCAAGGATTAGGGCCCTATTGTGGTGGCAACTAGCACATTCACCCTGCCAGGAAGAGTTTACAAGCTAACTATAAGCTGAGAGGTAACAGCTGGATACAACAAACAGATGGAGGAAACACAATGTAAGAAAGAGATGACTGAAAACTATCACTCTCATGAATTATTTCTACCTAGACAGTATTATAATCTCCTGCCCGTGGACGGAGTCAATATTTGTATTATAATTCCCGAGCTATTATATACAGCAAATTTCAAACTATCAGGTATAAACTAACTCTATACTATACTTGTGGGTGTTACTAAGGCCAACCACCCACATGGCATAATTGTTTCAACATAGGAAACACAGTCATTAATGGACTTCAAAGTGAAAAAGTGTAATGAGACTAAAAAAAAGAGGGAGAGACTGAAAAATGTGGGATTACAATTGGCCTGATTCACCCACAGGTGCCAACTTTCCAAAGTCCCTGGGGGGTGCTCAACCCCTGGCTCTGCCCCAGGTCCCGCCCCCACTCCATCCCTTCCCCCAAGGCCCCACCCCTGCCCCGCCTCTTCCTGCCCCCGCTCTGCCCCCACCCCGCCTCTTCCCACCCTACCCCTTCCCCACCCAGTTCTACCCCCTCCCCCAAGCATGCTGCACCCTCGCTCCTCTCCCTCCCCCAGAGCACCTCCTGACGCCATGAAACAGCTGATCCATGACAGGCGGTAGGTGCTGGGAGGGAAGGGGAGGCGCTGATCTGCGGGGCCTGCTGGTGGGCAGGAGGCACTGGGGAGAGGGGAGGTTCTGGTAGGGGAGCTGCCGATGGGTGCTCGGCACCCAACATTTTTCCCCCATGGGTGCTCTAGCCCCAGAGCATCCATGGAGTCAGCGCCTATGGATTCACCACAGTTTTATTCATTCTATGCCCATTTAGCTCCACTGAAATCAATGGAATAACAGTAGAGTTACAGTGGCATAAATAGCAGAGTCCCACAATAACCTGTACTGGGGCCTGTGCTATTCAACAAATTCATTAATGACCTGGAAAAGGGGTGAACAGTGAAGTGGAAAAGTTTGCAGATGATACAAAATTATTCAAGATAGTTAAATCCAAAGCGGCTGCAAGGAGTTACAGGAGGGATTTCACAAAACTCAGCAATGGGGCAACAAAATGGCAGATGAAATTCAATGTTGATAAGTGCAAAATAATGCACATTGGAAAAAGTAATCCCAACTATACATATACAATTATGAGTTCTAAATTACCTATTACCACCCAAGAAAGAGCCATGAAGGATAATTTAATGAAAACTTCCATTCAGTGCACAACAGCAGTGAAAAATGCTAACAGTAGGTTAGAAACTATTAGGAAACAGATAGTTTCTATCATAATGCCACTATATAAATTCATGGTATGCCCAGATCTTGAATACTGTGTGCAGTACTGGTTGCCACATCTCAAAAAGGACACAGTGGAACTAGAAAAAGTTCAGAGAAGGGCAACAAAGATGATCAAGGGTATGGAACGGCTTCCATATGACGAACAACTAAAGGAATTAGGGCTGATCTGAAGAGAAAAGAGACAACTACGCGGGGGAGATGATGGAGGTCTACAAAATCACAAATGGTGCAGATATAGTGAACAGAGAAGTGTTAGTTTATTCTTTCACACAATACAAAAAACAGGGCACCTGATGATATTAATAGGCAATAGGTTTAATCCAAACAAGACAACGTATTTTTTTCACGCAATGCACAGCTAACCTGTGGAACTCGTTGGCATGGGATGCTGTGAAAGCCAAAACTAAAATTGGGTTTAAAAAAAAAAGAACGGGATAAGTTCATGGAGGATAGGTTCATCAATGGCAATTAGCTAAGATGATCAGGGATGCAGCTCCATGTTTGGGGTAACCCCAAACCTCTGACTATCAGAAACTGGGAGTGGAAACAGGGTCAATCACTCTGAAGTTGCTCCATTCTGTTCATTCCCTCTGAAGTTGTGGTATGGGCCATTGTCATAGACAGGCTACTGGACAGGTTGGACCATGGTCTGACCTAGTATGGCAGTTCTGTCATCTTATTACTAGGAAAAGGAGCTGGGGCAGGAAGTGAGGGGGGTTGGAAATTGAAATTAGATAAGGAGAAAAGAAAACAAGGACTGTGTCCCTGGAGTGGGGAGAAGACACAAATTGGATGAGGAGCTGGTGGGGGAAGGCACTGTGACTGGCTGTCCAAAGAGACAGGTACAAGGTGTGGTGAGGGGGAGATTCTGGAGGAAGGGGAGGAGACTCAGAGGGGGAGTCTGGAGCAGTGAGACTAGGACAGCTGTGAAGCCTAAGGAGTGGAGAGTGGGAGTGGCTGGGTGAGGAGTATGGGATTGGGATGGACAGCCAGGAGTAGAAAAGAGACAGGATTTGGACAGATTGGAGAGAAAGAGGCAGAAGGGGGTCAAGCTTGGAACGAACAGGCAGAAGAGTCTGTGACCACTAGAGAATTCTCCCCTCCAGAGACTGGAATGGAACACAAGATTCCCGAATGTCACCATTCCTCTGCTGTCAGCAAATATCTCTGAAACCTACTGACAGAGGGTATGCCTCCTCCTTCTCCTCTAGGGCTGATGCACATAGAGGATAACAAGCTACTACTGCTATCAGTTACTCCAGGCCTGCACAACATGCGGCCCGGGGGCTGCATGCGTCCCACGTGGGCTCACTGTGTGACCCGCAGGGGGGTGAGTAGGTGGGCTCACTGTGCGGCCCAAAATCTGGGACTGTGTCCGTTAGTCCCTTTTGCTGCTTGTCTCTGGGCTAGGAGTTGTCCCAATGCTGCAAAGAGGATGTTCCCAAAGGAAGGTGCTTGCTTCTAACCCCCAAGGCCGTCAGTATGTCTGCTCTTCTCTAGTCAGCCCACTTGACAAGTCTGATTGTCCTTGGTCTGGTTCCCATCCCCTCTCTAAGGGTTGCAGCTGTCTGGAGGTGCCTGCCTTCCACGCCTTCCTCATTCACACCTCATTCATTCAACAGGGCAATTAAATACAAAGTGGGGGGAAGATCTTATTCTACTTCTAGCAAAAAGACATTTTTCTTTTACCTTAATTATACTACCTTAGGGGCCTGCTATAACATATTACCAAGGTTCAATACAAAGTCATATAAAAGTTATACAAAAATGCATAATGCAGAGATTTATCTACAACTGCATTGATTGACTGTTGTGTGCAGCAATATAGTGACCCCTGGGGGGGGGGTGTGAAGAGCGGTGTGATGGTGGGGCCGAGCGGGGAGGGGGAAGATCCTATTTTACTGCTGTGATTTGGTCACCCTATGCGCGCTGTTTCTTTCCCCCTCTACAGGCTTCCACACCCCAGCGCTGGGGAAGGAGGGGTTGTTTCCGCGGGGCGGGCGGCGCTGGGGGGGGGGCAGCGCTGGGGGGGGGGTGTTTCCGCGCATAGGCGCTGACTTTTGTTGGCGCCACTGGGTGCTCCTCCCCCAGCCCCACCCCAACTCCACCCCCCCGGCCCCGCCCCTTCCCCAAATCCCTGCCCCCTCTGCCCTGGGAAAAATCGCTGAGCACCCACTGGCAGCTCCCTGGCAGCCCCCCCGCACCACGCGCGCTCGCCCGCCCACCCAAGTCACTTACCTTCCGGGCAACGCCTCCCCTGCACTTTCCCCCACCCCCAGCATGCCGCCGGAGCCGGAGGGAGGAGCATGAGAGCCCCGCCTGCCTGGGAAAGCAAGCAAGCCAGCCCAGCCCAGCCCAGCAGCACTGGTGAGCAGCTGGGCGCGGGGGCGGGGTGGGGCTGGCGGGGAGCTGCAGCAGGGCCCGATGGGTGCTGGGGTGCTCTGCTGCTCTCCCCCCCCCCCGCTTGCAAGCAGGGGTGGGGGAATGCAGCACGCCCGGGGCCGGGGGAGGAGCCGGGGCCGGGGGCGCGAGCACCCACCGGCAGCTCCCCGCCCACTGAAGTCACTCACCTTCCGGGTTCCCTGTGCGGCCCGGAGGTGCTTCTCGCCACTCAGAGAACCCGGAAGGCGCTTTTTTTAGCAGCAGCAGCCGGCCGCCTCTCAGCTGAGCTGCTGCGGCTAAAAAAAGCGCCTTCCGCGAAACCCGGAAGGTGAGTGATTTGGGCGGGCGGCCAAGCGCACACGGGGCTGCCGGGGAGCTGCCAGTGGGTGCTCAGCACCCACCAATTTTTCCTCGTGGGTGCTCCTGCCCCGGAGCACCCACGGAGTCGGTGCCTATGTTTCCGCGGGGCTGGGGGGTTTCAGCCCTCAGCTGTTTTCTTTGGAGTAATATGGCCCTCGCTGCTTTATGAGTTGTGCAGGCCTGAGTTCATCTGTTTGCTCAAGCGGCACAGGTCTATATGGTGGATATAAAGGTTTCAACATTTAAAGATTCCAAGGTTCAAAGCACAGTTCCCATGAGGCAGGGGTCCTGTGGAAAAAAACCCAGTATGTGATTGTGCCATTAAAGACTGTATCATTATGGTTTCCCATAAAACCTTTTCAAGCCACGTTTGCTCATCTACATAACCCACAATGGGATAAACCCACTCTATCACAAGGACCAATTCTCCTTTCAAGATCCACGACAACATTTGAGATCAAAGGGCAAAGTAAAATGGCACGGCCAGGGTTAATATTCTTCAGAGGCAGGGATTTGAATAGGAATAAACACAGCTTTAGGTATTCTACAAAGGACGAGCCCATATGAGCCCAAGCTTCACCATGCTCAGGGCATGCAGGAAGACTCATCTCTTAATGAGGCCCCCCCAGTCAACAGATCCAAAGACAAACTTGAAAACATTTTATAAGATGGAGACAGAGAGCTGAACCAAGGAAAGGAAAGGAGATTTGGGTTCTATTTGAATCCAATTTCTTGTTCCTAATTTTCTGACAATTCCTAAGATACTATGGTGATTAGCATTCAGGGCCGGCTCTGGCTTTTTTGCCGCCCCAGGCAAAACAAAAAACAAAAAAACCCGCCGCCCGCGGCCCCGCTGCCCCAGCCGGGACACTGGCAGGGACTGCGGCATGCCGGCGGCCCCGTTCCCCCATCTGGGGCACCGGCAGGGAGCGCGGCCTGCCCGCGGCCCCACTGCCCCTGGCCGGGGCGCCGGCGGGGAGGGCGGCATGTCCGTGGCCTCCCTCCCCTGGCAGGGGTGCCAGCAGGGAAGAGCGCTGCAGTGGTGCCTGAAGCTGCCCCTGTTAACATTTAAGAAATGCATACAGAATGCAGAAATTCTTCCAACAGGGAATAAAGGTGTTTTTACATCTCAAGACAAATAAAGGATTTTCCTTGGAGTAGCACACTTGGGTTTGCATTTATAGAATATTTATTTTTTTCAGATTCTTATGGTGGAATTTTCAGAAATAGTCAGCATTGGCCTACCTCTGCTCCCATCGGAATCAATGGGAATTTTACCATTGACTTTAATGGGAGCAGAGTTATGCCAGTGAGTGGTTTTGAAAATCCCACCCATAAAACAAAATTAGGGTCATATAGGGTGATGAATTAACTGTCGATCTTGAACTTTTCTTAAACCTTCAGCAGAATACTCATAAAATAGTGCCATATCCTTCTCTCAGACAAACATACTACAATTTCCATCCATCTCTCTGGGAGTTGCATGTGCAGAATTTGTTCCCTAGATAGAATGCATACTGGATTTTATGAGAAGAACAGAAATGAAATTATTCCCAGCAAACCGTGGCAGAAAATGCTACTGAAATCACAGAAATCTCTTAGTGATTCTCAAAGGGAAACTCAGTCTAAATGTATCTCCAGGGTATATTTTATTCTTGACTTGCTTTACAAAGTGCAGTCTAGATCACTCCATTTTCACGACACGTGCATGCTGTTCTTCTGGAATGGCTTTTTTCTTTTGTGGGGGTGATGAGGTTGTGTTTGTCTTTTTTCCCCAAATATTGCCTGTATGATGGTCCACATATTCAGAAAGACATTTACTAAAATTAGAAACTTTATGGCATTCATGTGACTCTCAATTTTAAAACAAACTAACACAAGAAATAACCCAACATTACTGAGGTACCTTGGACGGCTCCAACATCTACCTTAAACTAAATAAACATGCAATTTTTTCTAAATCATTTATTATGACATGAATTAAATTGGCAAGATCAATGAGCAGGGACTCCCCTACCTAGACAAGAATGGATTCTAGCTCTTGTGGACTTAGTATTTATGAAGAAACTCTCAGCAGTTGTCAGATAAAAATGATGAATTTTTATGACCCCAATTACTGAATCACTCCCATGCAGTATACAGGAATGAAACTATGGCAGAATATGTGAGCTCCCTCTTTGGAGAATGATTTATCCATATTGGTAATGTAGAAATTAGATACGGAAAATACCCATTATGTCATCTAGTCCATTGCTCCAAATTGATTGACCGTGTATTGAGATGAAAATTTTACTTCTAGTTTACGTACATTGCACACATTCATTGACCATTTGTGTTTTGGAGTCTTTTTATTTTACTTTATATTGCATTCTATTTTATTTTCTAGTTCCTGAAATTCTGGAATTGTTTTAATGTTTCATTATTTCAATGTACTGTAATAAATGAGGTTATATATTCTAAGTGCACTTGCTGTACAAAATATCATAGAAACAGGATCTAGTCACTGGAAGACCCATTGAGCCATCTTGTCTATACAGTCTCTCAGGATAGATAAGGGACAGAACTCATTGCAGTGAATAAAAAAGGTATTCTTTGTAAAAGACACTAGACACAGGTTCCTGTAGCTCTCCTTGGTTTTATAGGTCTTAGACTAATCAAATATTGCCTGTGCTACTTAAAGTCCCCATCAAGGATCGCCCTAAATTCTGGTCTGAACTAAGCCTTCAGGGAAGAGCCTGCTGATTGCCCTACATGGTCCATCCTTTGCCCAAGGTAGGACTGCTCCTTGCTGTTTTTCCTTTTAATATTAATAAATAGCATTTGAAGATGTTGTGAGGCCAAGGAGAAGAAGAGATAAATTACTAAAATCACAATTCGACAGATTGCTTGTATTATTAATATTGTCTGCAGAGGGGACAAGAATGGCCTCCAACTTTCTTTAAGAGGCCTTCATCTTCATTTGGGGTTCAGTTTTTCTTCACACAACAATGTTTCTACGTAAGGGACTTCACTTGCCTGAGGGGGAATAAAAATGTGGCTTAACATGACTTTAGCAGCTCCCCTCTTGTGGGGCTGCCCAGGGGCTGATTCAGCCCATGGTGGAATAGAAAGCAGCCTCAGGGCCACAGTAAGTTGCTTCCAGCTGTAATAGCCCAAAAAGGATTGCTGTAATAGCTAAGAATCCATGAGGGTAGCAGCACTCTGGCCATACCCCGTTTCCTTGGCTATGTCCTCTATGCCAGGGATGTGAAAGAAGGTGGTTATGCTGATTTACAGCCCCTTTGCACCACCAGAGCAGCACAAAGATGCCATGTTATGGTAGGGGACCTGGGACACTCTCTTTAGAAGAGACCCATACTACTGTTGTATTTTTCTACTAGAGACTGGGCTAAAACAGAATCCCACAACTCTGACCTTAGGGAAAATTGAGATCAGGATCTGAACTTCACCCCTTGCACTCAGGGCCGGCCTTAGGGAAAATGGCATCTAGGGCAAACTTGCATTTTGGTGCCCCTGGCCCCTGTGTGCGTGGCACCCCCCATTGCCCCTGGTCTCCATGGGCTCCCCACTCTCCCTTCCCCCCAACCCTTGTACTGTACCCCCTTTATCCCTGCCTGCTCCCACTCCTGCACCCCAATCCCTACACCCCTTCACACCCAACCTCAGCCCCCTCCTGTACCTCTAACCCCTGCACTGTGCCACCTTCACCCTTAATCCCTGCACCTCCCCGCTGTGCTGCAATCCCTGCACCCCCTTCATTCCTAACCCCCTGCACCTCCCTCCTGAGGCCCTAACCCCTGCACTGTACCCTCTTTTCCCCTAACCCTTGCATCCCCCTCCTGCACCCACGTGGGGAACCTGACTTGGATGCACAAAGCAGCTGGCATTGCTGCTCACTCCCCCACTGGACTGCTGCTCCTCTGCCTGGAAGGGGCTGTGAGGGGGGAGTAAGGAATGATGTCAGGGCTTCCTGCATCCAGGTCACTTTCCCTGAAGGCTGTGTAAGGGGAGGGCAGAAGAGCAGCAGCTCCTGATGCCTCAGCACAGCACAGGCAGGGAAGTGACCTGGATGCAGGGAGTCCTGATGTGTGTGTTGGGGGACTGTGTGAAGGAGAGTGAGTGTGTGTTGAGGAGACTGTGTGACAGTGTGTGTTGTGTTGAGGGGTAGGGTGACCAGATGGCCCGATTTTATAGGGACAGTCCCGATTTTGGGGTATTTTTCTTATATAGGCTCCTATTACCCCCCCACCCCCGTCCTGATTTTTCACACTTGCTGTCTGGTCACCCTATTGGGGAGAGGGGAGGTGCCTGAGTGAGTGTATATGTGTGCTGTCACTTTAAGAAAGCACCCAGGGTCAGGAGCCTGAACTAGGCTTGTTCAGACACAAGCAGCGGCCAGCAGCTCAAGACCCAGAGAGGCAGCAGCACAGAGATTCCCCCTGTCCTGTCACCCCAGCATAGTGGAAATCGGGTACACAGGTGGGAGGGACGGGGACACCCCACTATCAGCCCCACCTCCGCAGAGCAGACAGGAGGAAACTCCCAGTCCGGTGGACAGGAACAACAGCAGCTGCACATATCGAGCAGGGTGGAGGAGGGGGACCTCTGTTACGGAGGAGTCACCTGCCTCCCAAGACTGGTCGTCCAACTGCCCCCTGCAGTTCAGGTCTCTCCCTCTCTCCCACGCTGCTCGCCTGCCTGCCTGCCCTGCCGCCTCCATCAGCCCAGCTGGCTCTTGGCAGCAGGTCACCTGGGAATCCAAACCCTGCGCAGGGCACCCTCTTGGGTGGGGCCCATACAGCCCTCCCCAAAGGCCGGCCCTGCTTGCATTCAGTTCTAATTATTTGCATTCAGTTCTAATTTAAATTCACATGCTTTGCAGATTAGGGATTTCAGTACTTGTTTACTGTTATTCTGTTTCTATTCCTTTTCCCCTGTCTCTTCTGCATCTCCCTCTTGCCCCCAATCCTTTCCAAATAAAGTGGAAGTTTCTCCCTTTCCTAGCAAGGATTGTGATGATATCTATGAAAAAACAAAAACAAAAGAAAGCAATCTGTAAAATTCTGAGAACTGTATAGCTTTTTTCAAGAAGAATCTTAAATCCTAATCAGCCTTTAACAAGAAGCAACATATTAATCTCAGGTTTAATAAGATTTAATTTTGCTGACTCCAGCTCCATTAGGGGGGCTCAAGCACTTCACTCTAGCAGGTTTTAACCCTTTCACTTCTCTGTGGTCATATCCTGTAATGTACATGCTGCTTCATTGTATGTTCTGTATTACGTTGGTGTACTGAGTACATTCTTCATCAGCTATGTCCATTTCCTGATCCTCCTGCCTGTATAATCTTGGTCAAAGCCCTACGTATTCAGCATGTTGTTCAGGGGAAAATTACTTTCAGCAATCATAGTTCTTATGAAGAGTTCATGTTTGAAACATAGGAATTTCCAAACCAGAACAGACTAAAAGTCCAATACATCAAATACTTCGGGGTCAGCACTTAATGTTTCAGAAGAAAGTGATCTCTTCTTCTTTGCAGTGTACAAACTGCATCAGTTCATTTGTGCAATGTTATACTACACAAAGAAAATCCCTTCCTGACCTCACCAGGCGATCAGTCTATGACCTGAAGGAGGAGGACTGAGAGCTGCTATAGGTCCAGCAGCACAAAAGGGCCATAAGACTGCCTTAACTGGCTAGCTGACCATTCCCCTGAGCTGGTCCTGCACAGGGATCTGACTAGGGGTCATGGCCAGGGTAGTGCTGAACTCTAGCAATCCCCAGCTAGTGTAATGGCTTCTAAATTGGTGTATGTTAAAGCACCCCTCTGGCCAGCTCATCCAGACCTGAGAATCAGAGTAGGGTGACCAGATGAGGACTAGAAAAAATCGGGACCACCGGAGCGAGCGCATTTTCTACACTCACCCAGCACGTCCCGGTCTTCGGTGGCACTTCTGCAGGAGGTCCTTCAGTCGCTGACGGTCGCACCACCGAAATGCCGCCGAAGACCGAGAATGTCCTGGGAGAGTGTAACGATTGAAAAGGTGCTCCCCCTACCTATCAGCGCTGCGTAAGTGGCAAAAAAATAAATAAATCCCGAAACTAAATATCGGGACGAATGGCGTCCCAACCGAAGTACGGTCGGGACCGCAGGACAAAATGCGAAATATCGGGACAGTCCTGATAAAATCGGGACGTCTGGTCACCCTAAATCAGGGTCATGGTTTTTCATCTTAGCAATTATAAGTACGAATAACCTCTGTAGTTGGAAAATAGTAGTAGTAGTAGTAATACCTAACTTGCGTACAGGAGTCTTCATCAGTAGATATCAAGAGCACTTTACAAAGAAGGTCAGTATCACTAACCCTATATTACAAAGGGGGAAAGTGAGGCACAGAGAGGGAAAGTGTCTTGCATAAAGTCGCCCAGTAGGCCAAGGGCAGAGCCAGGAGTAGAATCCAGCTCTTTGAATCCCAGTTCTGTACTCTCTCTACTAGGCCATGCTGCCTCCCTAAGACAAGTAAGTAAAAGGAAGTCATTCTATTTGCCTCAGTAATATCATATGAAAGTGAGTTCTAATGATCAATTATACACTGTGTATAAGAATTTCAAAAACTCTGGCACAGGATAACCAGAAGGGGGATTCCTGAGGAAAAAATAAATGTCCTTTTTTAATTCAGACTCTGTCTGCTAGAATTACTTCAGGAAATATGGAAAAATGAGTGAGTCTGAGTGCATTCAGTGATAGTGTCCTTGATTCACATCATGTTGTGGTTAAAAGACTTTGAAGTGAAAGACTTGAGTTTTGCATCTTTTATATCCTATCTTCTGGGAGTCGTAACTTTTTATTGGCACTTCAAATGTGGTCACAAAAGAACAATGAGAACAGGTTACCATTAATGTTCTTTAACAAAATCCACATCTTAACATATTATATCTTGCATAGTGAAGCGAGGATGGAAAGTTTAAGTACAGGGGGAAAAAGTCCTCTCTGAATAGCGTGTCAAAGTTGTGGCTCAAAACCACAAAATTAGCATAATAGCACATCCATAATAAAATGCCACAAATGGGGTGGGAAGAAAACATGTTTCACCAAATGAGATGTCAGACAGTTGCAACACCTCCTTCACCTTTTGACCTCTAACAGAATGCCAGAATATTCCACCCCTTAGTATGTCTCAAAATAAAGGAAGTCATTTACATCCTTCTGTAGCAAAGATCCTCTCTCCTCTTATCTTTTTATGTCACTTATCTTCTTAGATTAGGGGAAATGATCTGTTTTTATCTGAAAATTTCCTTTCTTCAGGTAATAAGGTCCACAGATTTGCTGCAGTGGTACTTCAGCCTGCTGGCAGCTTTAGGGCAGAAGCAGACCAGGCAGTCACTGGCAACAGGGAAATGTCTCACCCCCTGAAGTTCCCTCAATTTGATGCAACTTCCACAGTCAGGATAATTCAGTTCCACTTATCTAAATTACAGATTGTGTTAAACATACTTTGAAGAAAAAGCACAACAATTTATGCTATTGCAGAGCATAGGAAATTCCCCATAACAGAAAAAGACCAAATCTTTGGACGTCAAATTCCACCTCTATTCTGAATGCCTCCAATGTGGGTGAGATCCGCAGATTTTATCACTTGAAGAAAGGATATTTTCAGGTAAACAGAGACAAATTTTCACATTCTTCTTCCTATTCATTATGTGCTAAGGCCCACAAATCCTTTACAATGTAATTTTCACAGCAGTGTGCCTGCAGGGTGGAAAGTAAGATCATATTTTTAACAGGGACATCCAAAACAATGTAGGTTATTGTAAAATAGGGCTTTTGTATACTAGTGCCCCTTGAGATAGTATAGGGAGTTACACCAACCTGATTCCATCCCCCTTATGCATATACCCTATATTCTGAATTCATCAAGTCCTTGTTACGACCCAGCCCTTTGGGACAAGTTTATTAATAGTCTCTTCCCCCTTCAGGGTAATCATAGAAATGTAGGGCTGGAAGGGACCTTAAGATGTCATCAAGTCCAGCCCCATGTGCTGATGCAGGACCAAGTAAATCTAGACCATCCCTGACAGGTGTTCGTCCACCCTGTTCTTAAAACCTCCAATTTTGGGGATTCCACAAACCCTCCTTGGAAGCCTATTTCAGAACTTAACTATATTTATAGTTAGAAAGTTTTTCATATCTAACTTAAATCCCCCTTATTGCAGATTATACCCATTACTTCTTGTTCTACCTTCAGTGGACATGGAGAACAATCACCATCCTCTTTATAACAGCCCCTTAACATATTTGAAGACTTGTTCTCAGGTCCCCCCTCAGTCTTCATTTCTCAAGACTAAACATGACCAGGTTTTTAAACCTTTCCTCATATGTCAGCTCTTCTAAATCTTTTATCATTGTTGTTGCTCTCCTCTGGACTCTCTCCAATTTGTCCACATCTTTCCTAAAGTGTGACTCCCAGAACTGGACACAGTAGCCCAGCTGAGGCCTCACCAGTGCCAAGTGGAGCTGCAGTTACCTCCTGTATCCTACATACAGTGCTCCTGTTAATACACCTCCAGAATGATATTTTTAACTGCATCACATTTTTGACTTATACAATTTGTGATCCACTACAACCCTCAGATTTTTTTCAGCAGTACTACCCTAACCAGTTATTCTCCATTTTGTAGTGATGCATTTGATTTTTCCCTTCTAAGTGTTGTATTTTGCACTTGACTGTTATCTTGTTGAATTCAGACCAATTCTACAATTTATCCAGGTTGCTTGGAATTCTAATTCTGTCCTCCAAAGTTCTTGCAACCCTTCAAAGCTTGGTGTCATCTGCCAATTTTATAAGCATATTGTCCTCTCTGCAATGGAGAGTCAGAAATCATGTGACTCTAGTGTAGACTAGACAGATGTATGTCTTCTAGGTTCAAAGCGTTTTTCGGCGAGAGTCTTTGGCTAGGTAGGGGAACCCAGGACCATCCTCTCCACTGGGTGCCAACTTGGTCCTTGCTTGGAACAGCCAGAACCAATCTTCTCAGCTACCTCTCACCTCTCCTTCTCCGTAGGTTTCCCCAGCCTCTTTTCCAACTTCTCCCTCTTTAAGTATTGGCTTCTCTGGCAGTTTCTCCCCACTCTGCTCTCACTACAATCCCTCTCCCTCCCTGACAGCTGCCTTTCGCCTGAGGAGTTCTCTCTCTATCTGAGATCCTCAGCCTTTTATCATGCCTAGGTGCTTCCCTGCCTAATTAACTGCCTCCAAGTTACTCAGTGAGTTAACTACTCCCTGGTGAGTCTGTCAGAGGTAGGCTGGGCCCCTGATCCCTTCTGAGGGCCAGATACTCTCTGACAATTACATAAAATCTCCATCTTTCCCTAGCACTAAGGCATAGAGAAGACCCCTGCCAAAAATGTCATTGAATAAAGATGGGATGGCCAATACGTAAAATTAGTGAATTTATTTTTTATGGCCATGTGACCACCTAATAGATCTCAATTCAAGAGATGTGACTTCTCTACCCTAAGATTGCCAATTCTTTTGAGGACTGGACTTTGATGCTAACAGAGAGAAGAATATTTCTTGAATTTATGCTGGGAATGAATTCTGTGACAGAGTGTGAATATTACTTGTCTGAATTAATAATACAATACTAGTTCTCATCAGAAAGCTGCCAACTTCTAAAACTTCTGTAATTAGAAACAGTAGGTATAAGGTCTACTCTATTGGAAAGGAAGCATAATGACAGCTCCTGCAGTAGCTCAGTCTGGGTAATTCTTTAAGGAGCAGAATGAAGTTCCAGGGTCATGTTCCATTACCTTGTCGGGCTAGAATAAGGGCTGTTGCTCCAAGCAAATATTTATTGTTGGGATTTGTACAAAACATCCTTTTCTTGAACACGCTGATAATATTGTACTGCAAAAACGTGACTTTATTCCACACAACAGCCCCCTGGAGGAACTCAAGGCTATGTTTCCAATTGCTTAATGTGAGAGTTAAATCATGGATTTGGCTTCAGGGAGCAGAATAAAGTTCTATTTGTTGACTTCTTTTTACGGTCCATGAGTGTGATACACACTTCATTCAAGTATCCACTTTGAATCTGTCTGGTTCTGGATGGAGAACTGGTTCTTGTAATGGCAGAATTACTCCATGAGATAGACACAGTAGAAGGTCCAATGTTAGGTTAATCAGAGAGACATAGCCTTTTCAGTCAGAAAGGCATAAATGGTATCACCACCACTCCCCTTTTATATGATCCTGGAGAGTACTGGAAAAGGTGAGAAGGCATTTAGCAGAGACATTGCACAGCTTTGCAAGATATCATGCACCACCTCACTTCCTCGCCACAGAGCACTTTGTTGCTGTTTCTGCAAAGAGATCAATCATCAACCCATCAAATTGATTTACAATGAGCGAGGATATGTTTGGGTGCAGGTTCTACTCTGGTTAATTCAAATTCTGACATATAAATTGCGGTGTTCACCTCCCCCTTGATGAGCAACCTGCTTGATTAGCAGTATACATAGAAATAGGAAACTTTGTTCCAC
Source organism: Macrochelys suwanniensis (assembly GCA_033296515.1). NCBI lineage: Eukaryota > Metazoa > Chordata > Testudines > Chelydridae > Macrochelys > Macrochelys suwanniensis. Next base: position 92,771,415 of record CM065775.1, on the reverse strand, counting down.
CCAGGACAGGAAAATATGATTTTTTCCTCTCTGGGACAGGTTTGATCACATGCTTCCTAATTTATTTAGGAAAACCCCGGAACTGTGACAACCAGAACAAGTCTATTATCCATAGAAGGAACAGAAAGTACTCTGAGACCTAATGTATCCGTATGTTCCAACTGGTTGATGCTGTGCTCTCTCTTTTTCTGGTATCCATTCCCTGCATTGTCTTAAGACCTGTCCCCAGCTGGCATTCAACATAAGAATTGCTCTGATTCACTAATGGGCGGATCCCTTAAAAAAATCAGATTTTCTAAATTCACTAGTTAACACACATAGAATAAACAATGGGACCCTGATATCTGCCAAAAGATATAACAGGCAGAAATATGGAGGGGGAAACAGGAATGACTGGATAGGTATAATTGAAATATGTCTGTGGATTAGATCAGCATTACCAGTAGGTTCCAAAAAGAACTGAATTTTTGTTTCTGTGACATCACATGATTAATCTCACTGTTAAACAATAATAGAATACCATTTATTTAAATATTTTTGGATGTTTTCTACATTTTCAAATATATTGATTTCAATTACAACACAGAATACAAAGTCTACAGTGCTCACTTTATTTTTTATTACATGTATTTGCACTTAAAAAAAAAGAAATAGTATTTTTCAGTTCACCTCATACAAGTACTGTAGTGCAATCTCTTTATCATGAAAGTTGAACTTACAAATGTAGAATTATGTACAAAAAAACCTGCATTCAAAAATAAAACAATGTACAATTGTAGTCTGCAAGTCCACTCAGGCCTACTTCTTGTTCAGCCAATCACTCAGACAAACAAGTTTGTTTACATTTTCAGGAGATAATGCTGCCCGCTTCTTGTTGTCAGTGTCACCTGAAAGTGAGAATAGGCATTGTCATGGCACTGTTGTAGCCGGCATCGCATGATATTTATGTGCCAGATGTGCTAAATATTCATTTGTCCCTTCATGCTTCAACCACCATTCCAGGAGACGTGTCCATGCTGACGACAGTTGAGAACAAGCCACCAGCAGAAGGTTGATTTTCTTTTTTGGTGGTTCGGGTTCTGTAGTTTCTGCATCGGAGCGTTGCTCTTTTAAGACTTCTGAAAGCATGCTCCACATCTCATCCATTTAAGATTTGGGAAGGCACTTCAGATTCTTAAATCTTGGGTCGAGTGCTGTAACTATCTTTAGAAATCTCACATTGGTACCTTCTTTGCGTTTTCTCAAATCTGCAGTGAAAGTGTTCTTAAAATGAACATGTGTATCTGAGACTGCTATTTCATGAAATATATGGCAGAATACAGGTAAAACAGCAGGGGACATACAATTCTTCCCCAAGGAGTTCAGTCACAAATTTAATTAACGCTTTTTTTTTTTAACGAGCATCATCAGCATGGAAGCATATCCTCTAGAATGGTGGCCAAAGCATGAAGGAGCATACAAATGTTTAGCATATCTGGCACATAATACCTTGTAATGCCAGCTACAAAAGTGCCATGCAAATGCCTGTTCCACTTTATGGTGACACTGTAAATGAGAAGAGGGCACCATTATCTCCTGTAAATGTAAACAAACTTGTTAGTCTTAGCGATTGGCTGAACAAGAAATAGGACTGAGTGGACTTGTAGGCTCTGAAGTTTGTAGCCTATAGGACTAACCTGCTTGCTTAGTTTAAGTATTTGGTTTATTGTAATAGGTTTATAGATTTATATTAAAGTAAGTTTGGCTGTAATGCAAGAGACCTACAGGCCATATCCTGTATGTTAAGCTAAGGCAAAGTTAGCATATCTATATTAAGACCTTTTACCCAGAAAAGTAAAGTTGAACTATACCTTATTACCTAAATATATAAGTACCCACGCCTTTGTCTATGACCTTTTATCTAGAGACCAGTAGACAATGGAGAATGGCATAGGGGTTTTTTCAATGTTGTACCCACAGACTTAACAGGTACACCACAAGAAAACTTATGTGCATATATACGTGTCATCAATACTCACAAACATACTAGCCTATGGGGTAAACGTACCCTAACATTTTGTGTGAGAGGAATGAAATTTGGGCATAGGGGGAAGGATTTCCGGCACTTGTGCCGGATAAAAGAGGTGACCCACCTCTTTAGAGTACTCTGCTCTATCATTGTCACTTACTTTCACTCACTCTTTCTATTTTATTCTATCTGTCTACTATGACTACTGCTATTAGGAGGCTATACTTGTTCTTCTTAAACTTTAAGTTTCAAGGGAACTAGGCTAAGCGTGGTTTCCCTAAGTTTTATTCTTAGTTTATTAGGTTTTGATTTTAAGTTAAGTTTAAGTTAGTCAAGTAAACCCTAATTTAGTTTTAATAGCTCTTAGCATTAATTCCCTCTAAGCACTGCATCCCTCACTCAAGAATGAGAAACCTGAACTGCAAGGCTGGTCCTGTGTCTCTTACCACCAAGTTATCAAGGAACGGTGTGAGTATATTAACCAAAGCTTTGTTGCATATAATATTATATTATCATAGGCATCTTTTGAATAGCAGTAATGCAATTGTAACTTTGTAGATCTGGTTATTTTACCATGTACTTACTTTAATAATTAAAATTATTGATTTTAATTAAAAGTCTTTACGACTATATCTGTCTCAGTGTGAGCTCCCTGTCGTACCCCCGAAGGTCCTTTGTAAATTCTGTGGAGCCTGCTTCAGGACAAGAACTTTTATCTTCTGATCAACCAGATTGGCGAGCCTGAAACCCATACTACTATTATTACTAATTAATTATTAATATTATTAAATTAAATTGATAAATTAAATTAATATTATTAGTACACCCTAAATCAGGCTAAAAGTTTTATGTGTTGTTTTTGAGTGCAGTTATGTAACCAAAAAAAAATCTACATTTGTAAATTGCACTTTCATGATAGAGATTGCACTATCATACTTGTATGAGGTGAACTGAAAAATACTATTTCTTTCGTTCATCATTTTACAGTGCAAATATCTGTAATAAATCATACACTTTGATTTCAATTACAACACAGAATACAAGATAAATATGAAAATGTAGAAAATATACAAAATATTTAATAAATTTCAATTGGTATTCTATTGTGTAACAGTGTGATTAAAACTGTGATTAATTGTGATTCATTTTTTTAAACGTGATTAATTTTTTTGAGTTAATCACATGAGTTAATTGCGATTAATTAGCAGCCATACTTGTTTCCTTTATGGCAGTCTTCATCTTCTGTTAACATTCTTCTGAGATAAGACCTTGTCCCAAAGAGAATGAATCTCAGCCAAAGCCTACAACTGATTTTCCTGTTCTGTTCCGAGATGTTGATGTTTTTCATTAATCAAAAATATTCCAGAAACTGTATCACTTGTTTCCGATTTTTCTCTGTACAAAGTCCTGATTGAAAAATTGTTCAAGAAGAGGCAATAGTGAATTTCCTTCTTCCTTTAATCCAATATTTATACTATTGTAATCCTCGCAGAGACCCTGGGAGTATATCTCATATCAAGTAATAGGAATGCTTGAAGTGGGGCGGAGGGAAGAAGCTCCCACATATGCAAATTGGAGAAATTGTCTGTGGTATAGTAAAATGGGAACATGAAGATAAAACTCATTTAGGAACTTATTCAGAAGCTTCTGATGGAGCCCTGCTCAGTTCGTTCCTGATTCTCTCATGCTAGAAATAGGGTATGGAACGGGGTGTATAATTAAGATCTGAAGTAAATGATGGATAGTTTCGTCCATGTGGGATTTCCATAGATTGACTGAGATTGGGAATGCCCAGTGTAAAGGATCTGTGGGTGCTGACAATAAGACAAATGGCATTGAGCCCTTTGAATACAGAGCTAGCCCTAGAGTCACAGGAGTAACAAGAAGGAGAGTTCTACTCCAGGCTTTGGAAAGTGAACATACTGGAGGGGAGAGGAGGGAATGTATCTTTTTCGTGGTGGTTGTGGTTTTTTATGGTGCATTTAGCATTACTTTTGTAACTTAAATTTTGCATCTAAAACCCTTGCTCATTTTTATTTCCACTAAATCTTATATTTATATTTTTCTGTGGATGTCCTGGCTTCCCTGATACCTCACCCAAAGTATCTCATGAAAGGAAACAGAAACTATATTAAAAGATTGTGGTCTATTGCAAACAAATTAATTAAAAACGAAAGATGAATGAATTCTTTAGTCTTTGTCTTTGCAATAAGAGTCTCAGATTTTTGTGGAGTGATTAAAAATAAATTACTTTCTCACCAAATGCACCTGAAGCCTCAATACACTTCAGTACTGCAATACGCCAATAGCTGCCACTTGATCTGAGCAAATTGTTTATCTTTGTCAGAATGGCTACAACATGATCCAAATAAATTCCAGTGTTTGAATTGTCACATTAAAATCTTAGTCATGGCCACTTTCAAAATTTGATGTCTCATTAGGAATCAGTCCCTCAGTAGCAAAACTCTTCTTGGAGCAGAACACATTTAATTAGAAGGTAACTTCTGGGTCTAATTTAAAACAATCCCAATCAAGGACTGAGTCAACTTCAAGACCTCTAAGAGATGGTCAATTTTAAAAAAGGTTGAAATCACCTGACTTGATTTTTCCTTTGGTACTCTCACTAAGGGTTCACAGTTCTTACACTAGTCTTATTTTCCAGTTCATCTATTTTACTTTGCATCTTTAATCAGAATGAAAAGTAAAATGTCACATTGTGCAGAGTTCTATTCCAGCTCTGTAAAGTACTGTGTGAATATTCTTAAACATAATCTCAATTTTTTCAACAAACTGAATCAAGAATACTATCCATTGCTCCGTGTAGGTGCTCTAATGTTTTCATTAATGCTATGTTCATTGTCCATTTTAATGTATGTGTTCTCACTATATTGTTGAATTAGCCTTGCTCACTACGGGTGAAATTCACCTTTGTGCAGAGGGCCTGCAAAAGACTAGTCCCTCTAAATCTCATTTTGAGGGCTTAGATGGAACTTGACAATGCATTGACAATGAATGGGCAGAATTGTTGTGAATTTCATCCTGAAAGATTAAATACAACAATATGCATGTATAATCTTATTAACGCTATAAACAGAATGCATGTGTATTACACACACCAGCAACAACAAAACCCCCACCTACCTTAAAATAACATTTTTAAGTTTGGAAAGCTGAGCACTCAAAAGTTAGGAAATGCCAGAATCAAGGTTACTTGTGCAACCTTTATTTGGCTCCCTTAGTATGTATTATGATATGGCCTTTCATGATCCCCTATTTCCTAGGTTTGGGGAAAAAAGCAAACAAACAAATTGCATTATGTGGAATCGTACTGACACCTGCATAGTCTATCAGAAAGGTTGGAACTGTTAGATCTACCTCACAGACATCTGCCACTTGAACTAACAGAGTAACTGATCCTCTATGTGGCCCAGCACTAGAGAGGGATGAGATACTTTCCCAGAGGGCTTCACAGATATTTGCGGATGGCAAAGGAATGGTGAGTCTCAGGAATATTAATACAAAATTAATCAAGGCACCAAAGGAAATACAGAGAAGAAATTCTTTAATTGCCTGTACACCATTGCTAGAAGCCAGGGAACAAATGAGAGGAACTGGAATTGCTTATTTATGAGCATAAATTCGATCTAGTTGTTAATATTAAAACCTGGTCAGATAATTCATATAATTGGAATGTTAAAATAAATGGTTATAACCTATTTAGGAAGGACTGAGTGGGCAAAAGGGGAGAGGGAGTGACATTCTATGCCAAAAATGGCATTACCTGTTTCTGAGTCACTGATAACTCAAAAGAAAATGATCTTGAATGTTTATGGATCAATGTCCTAACAGTTAAAGCACAAAAAGGGGTATTAGTTGGTGTCTGTTACAGATGACAAAATCACATTAGGAAATAGGTGCATGAAGAGGTGGTCATCCTATCTATAACATATGGGGGGAAAAGCTGCATGGCCATGAGGGACTTCAATTTATGTGATATATACTATGTGGCTAGTACTAAAGCATCCTTGAAATTTCTAAATTATAGATCACCATTTCTTAACTCAGAAAGTGTTGCATCCAACACAGGGGAATTCTATATTAAACCTTGTCTTGACAAATAAAAATGACCTGATGACAGAACTAAAAATTAATGGCAGTTTAAGTACAAGTTGTAGTAGAAAGAGAGCCTGAGACATAAGCTCTTGTATCACAGGCCTGGTATGAGGCCTGGGTTAAAGTAGTGGGTAAGCTTTGCTGATATAAAGCAAAGTTAGCAAAAGTCAGGCTGTGAGCAGACGTCAGGCTCTGCCTGCTTGTAAGCTCACCGAACCTGGCAAGAACAGGGCTGGCTTTGCAAAAACACACGCATTCCTAAGAACTGCTATGCATAGGACACTGACACAAATACATTCCAGAAGAGTGGTACCAGAACATCCTATACCAAGTATGGTACTAACACCCCCCACAAAGATAACAAGAACACACTGACCCCTCAGGAAGATAAGGTCAGGATGACAGTGTGATGAATAGAGATATTTTGATCAAACCAACATGTAAAAGGTAATGAATGGGTGGTAACAAACCATATCAGGGGACAGTAACTAACCACGTCAGAGGGGCAATACGTAACTTGTGAGTACTGATGTATAAAATGAAGCCTCAAAAGAAGTGACTCTGTCTGGCCTAGGGGGGAACAAAAAGTTCCGCCGTTCACTAAGCTGGTCCATTGTTATGGGCATACATGTATTAGTGGTCCAGAATAGTCTGTAGGATACTGGTACCATGCTTCATCAACAATACACCTGACCGAGTGCCTTCATACCTTAACGGATCTTGTGGTCATTGGGTGGTTCAATCGAGGTCTGCTGTGTCAGCTGTCTATGCAGAGTTGGGACAGCACACAGAGAGAACACACACGCACCCAAACATCTGACAACACAAGTGATTATGACTTGATCCCATTTATAATGTGCAGACAGAATAAAGTCCAGACCCAGCACAAATATACTTGCTGCTTAAAAGGATCAATTTCACAAAGCTGAAAACAATTTAGCCAAATCAGCTGGGAGGAAGACTTTAAGCCAAAAAATGTGAATGGAAATTGGGAATCTTTTAAGAACATTTAACTGGATTCCCAAAAAGCCACAATCCCACAATTGAGGAATAAGGTCATATTGGTTAAAAAAACTAGTCTGGTTTACAGGAGAAGTGAAGGTAACTATAAAAAAATAAAAAACAATATATACCAAATGGAAGAAAGGGGAAGCTGATATTAATGAATATAAACCAGAAGCTAGCAACAGTAGAAAATAGATAAGGGAAGCAAAGGGACACAAAGAAATCAATGGACAACAGAGTTAAGGACAATAAAGAGTTTTAAAAATATATTAGGAACAAAAAGAATCTGGACCATGGTATTGGTCCATTACTAGATGAAAATGGTAGAATTTATTAATAGTAATGCCGAAAATACAGAAGCGTTCAATAAATATTTCTGTTTTATATTACGGGGAAAACAAATGTTTTCCCCATGATGTTTTCCCCGTGTTCCTCTTCATAACACTCTTTCCAGTCCTGTACTATCTCAGGAGGATGTTAAACAGTAGCTACTAAAGTTAGATTTTTTAGATCAACAGGTCCAAATAACTTGCATCCAAAAGTTTCAAAAGAGCTGGCTGAGGAGCTTGCTGGACCACTATTGTGGATTCTCATTAAGTTTTGAAACATTGGGGAAGTTCCCAAAGGCTGGAAGAAAACTAATGTGCCAGTTTTTAAAAAGGGTAAATGGGATGATCTGGGTAATTATAAGTCTGTCAGTCAGACATCAGTCCCAGGCAAAATAATGGAGTGGCTGATATCAGAATCGATTAATAAAGAATTAAAAGAGGGTAATATAATTAATACCAATCAACATGGGCTTGTGGAAAACAGATCATATCAAATTGACTTTTTTTTTTTATGAGATTACAAGTTTGGTTGATAAAGGTATTAGTGTTGATGTAATAGACTTATGTAATGCATTTGACTTGGTACCTGTAAAAGATATGGCTTGAAATAAGGCTGCCTTTGCTGAATTTGTTCTTGGTAAGTGCTAGTTCCTTTAACCTCCAAAACTACACTACAGAAAAATACTGGTAGGCAGAAAAGGCTTAACAAATACAGAGAAACATTTGAACCAGGGAGTCTCCAAATTTTTGTGTGTTTATTAGTTCATTTATATGCACATCTCTTGTTGTTGTTGTTTTTAAAGAAACGGTAAGGCCTGCACTAACAGCCACTTCCCATCAGCAATCCTAGTCCTAAGTAACTACTTCACATATCCCTATGTTACAGTTTGTTAGACTTTAGTTAAGACCCACTCAACTGAGATTTACGCTTAAGAAAGGTTTTGCTGTATATGCATGAATGAATCAAGGAAGTAGCTCATTGTTTTCAGGTTTTACCATAGTTACTATATGTAGAAAATGTTTTGGTTTCAAGTCTGAATCAACTTAGTATTTTAAAGTGTTTGTGCAGCCTCTTCTGCATGAGGAATAAAAACATATATTTAATGTGACAACTGGTACTTGGGGATAAATCTTAAGCAAGGGAGAGAATAGGAAAACAAAAATAGCATCAAGATAATCAGTTGAAAATGCATAGCCTCTGTACTGGAGTCAGAAACATGAAGTTCCGCGTCAGAACAAAATAAGAGATTATGATGTATTTAAATCTTCCAAATGTGCCATGAAAATGAACTAGGCTGGGGAAAAAGTCTACTCACCAGCCCTTTACTATGATGTTGACTATAAGAAAAAATCACGGAACATGGTAAAAATCATGTGAGTGGGCAATTAGAATTTCTCAAAGCTGCCATGATCAAATAATGGCATTAATTAGTATTACTCGAGTAAGTTGGGAGCAGAGAAGGATAGGGTTGCCAATATCCTATGCAACCAGGTGGTTAGAACTAGAGGTGATAAAAATATTCATAACTAAATACAAAATTAATTAAAAAACCCAACGCTTTGGGAGCTTGTTTGTTTATTAATAAACATATATTTATGAACTCTGCAGATGGCTTCATTTTCATGGAAAATGCACTAAATTACATGATTTTTTTAAAATAGCATAGTTGTTGATTAAAAGCTGATATTTCTGAATGGGTGAAATACATCATTTTTTAAGCAGTGATGGCTTGTACATCAGAAACAGGCCAAACCTTACATTTTTGGAAGTTTTTGATGCATGAACAGCTACTGTATGAAAACAGTTAATAACTCAAAACTTCAGGGTAGGAGTGCAAGATCACAAGAAACAGATCTCTTAAAATATTCATGTGGAATTTTGTAAAATAAGAACTGTGAATCTTACACCATTGTGGGTATGAATTTCAGCATTGAAACATGGAAACTCCTACATGCTAAAATGTATGGAACAAAATGATACCTGCATATTATTCCTATATTAAAAATAAATCAGTAATGCTCCCCACCCTTATTACCATCTATCAATGTGTCTTTGTGAGCATTCCATAGGAAATACTTGGTAGAGGTGCAGTTATTTAACTAAATGTATGCAGATGAAATAGAAAGAGTGCTGCTTTTTGGCCTCATTCTGTGTGTCTGTAGGGCAAGGAAACAGTTGTTTCAGAATAAATCCTCCTTGTAGAAAATAAAGGTTAAGAACTAAACTGATTCAGGGTCTGGTCACAAACATACATACATACATAAAGGAGGACTGTGATGACTGAATTCTTTAAATGCTGATATAAAAAAGTCCAATTCAGGGTTTAAAAAAGGTTTAGTCTAAGTGAGGGCTATGTTTGTTTACCGGTTACTTCCACTCCTTGTTATTTTAATAAAGAAAAATATATAATTTAATACACTATGCATGTGTAATGCCTTAATCTAAGAATCTCACAGTACTTTATGAATATTAATGAGTTAATCCTTACAACACCCTTGTGATTTAGGGAAGTATTATTTCTATTTTACAGATGAGAAAATAGAGGCACACAAAGGTTAAGTAATTTGTTTAAAGTCACACAACAAAATTATGGTAAAGAGGAGGATAGAACCCAAATCTCCTGACTTTAATTATAATTTATTATTTGTTTTACTGTACAGCATAAGAAGTCCAGTCATGCACCAGGACCCTGGTATGTTAGGCACTGTATAAACACAGAACAAAAATAAGATCTCTACCTCTAAAGGTTTACAATCAAAGTCTAAGAAAAGAGACAGAAGGTACAGATAGATAGATAGGGAGTACAAGGAAACAATGAGAAATTATTAGTCAGCATGACAGGTTGTGGTTTCCGAGCACCTGCAGCTTAACTGTTGCCAAATTTATTGTGGGCATGATGGTAAAGGAGAGTTATGCGGAAAGATCTGAAGGAAGATAAAGAAGTACCCTTATGGATGAGTATGATGAGCTCTATTCAAGCTTGAGAGACCACAAAGGTGCTTGTTTGAACATTTAACAAGTGGGTGGTGGAGGCTGCTGTTGTGGGCCAATTGGAGGTAGGAATCAACCTTTCAGTATTGAATGAGAAATAATTGATAGGGTAGGGATTAGTAGTGAGGGGCCTTGAAAGTGAAGACAAGCAGCTTATGTTTGATCAGGTAAAGAAAGGGAAACCAGTGGAGGGATTCAAAAATGACATGGTCAAAGCAACAGGCTAGCAAAATGATCTTTGCAGCAGCATTCTGAATGGATATGCGCAAGAGAAGATTGCATACGTTAAGGCTAGTAAACAGGAAGCTGCAGTAATCGAGATATGAGGTGATGAGAGCCATGAGAGTTTTAGCTGTGTAGATAGACAGGAAAGGGCATACCTTAGAGGTGCTATGCAGAAAGAATCTGCAAGGTTTAAACATAGCCTGGGACGTGAGAACCTAGATAGAGGCTGAGTTAAAGGTTATGGGCCTGAGTGAGGGGCAGCATGATGGTATTGTCCATAAAGGTTGTGTACAGGGCTTTGGCAGAAAGATTAAAAGCACTGTTTTAGCCATGTTTTGCCTGAGCTTAACAGCTAGACATCCATGAGGAGAAGTCAGAGACACAAGCCAAGATTTTCGTTTGGCCAGAAGGAAATAGATGCATAGATTCATAGATTCTAGGGCTGGAAGGGACCTCGAGAGGTCATCGAGTCCAGCCCCCTGCCCTCATGGCAGGACCAATTACTGTCTAGACCATCCCTGATAGACATTTATCTAACCTACTCTTAAATATCTCCAGAGATGGAGATTCCACAACCGCACTGAGCAGTTTATTCCAGTGTTTAACCACCCTGACAGTTAGGAACTTTTTCCTAATGTCCAACTTAAACCTCCCTTGCTGCAGTTTAAGCCCATTGCTTCTTGTTCTATCCTCAGAGGCTAAGATGAACAAGTTTTCTCCCTCCTCCTTATGACACCCTTTTAGATACCTGAAGACCGCTATCATGTCCCCTCTCAGTCTTCTCTTTTCCAAACTAAACAAACCCAATTCCTTCAGCCTTCCTTCATAGGTCATGTTCTCTAGATCCTTAATCATTCTTGTTGCTCTTCTCTGGACCCTCTCCAATTTCTCCACATCTTTCTTGAAATGCGGTGCCCAGAACTGGACACAATACTCCAGTTGAGGCCTAACCAGTGCAGAGTAGAGCGGAAGAATGACTTCTTGTGTCTTGCTCACCACACACCTGTTAATGCAGCCCAGAATCATGTTTGCTTTTTTTGCAACAGCATCACACTGTTGACTCATATTTAGCTCGTGGTCCACTATAACCCCTAGATCCCTTTCTGCCGTACTCCTTCCTAGACAGTCTCCTCCCATTCTGTATGTGTGAAACGGATTGTTCCTACCTAAGTGGAGCACTTTGCATTTGTCCTTATTAAACTTCATCCTGTTTACCTCTGACCATTTCTCCAATTTGTCCAGATCATTTTGAATTATGACCCTATCCTCCAAAGCAGTTGCAATCCCTCCCAGTTTGGTATCATCTGCAAACTTAATAAGCGTACTTTCTATGCCAATATCCAAGTCATCAATGAAGATATTGAACAGAGCTGGTCCCAAAACAGACCCTTGCGGAACCCCACTCGTTATACCTTTCCAGCAGGATTGGGAACCATTTATAACTACTCTCTGAGTACGGTTATCCAGCCAGTTGCGCACCCACCTTATAGTAGCCCCATCTAAGTTGTATTTCCCTAGTTTATTGATAAGAATATCATGCGAGACCGTATCAAATGCCTTACTAAAAGTCTAGGTATACCACATCCACCGCTTCTCCCTTATCCACAAGACTCGTTATCCTATCAAAGAAAGCTATCAGATTGGTTTGACATGATTTGTTCTTTACAAATCCATGCTGGTTATTCCCTATCACCTTACCACCTTCCAAGTGTTTGCAGATGATTTCCTTAATTATTGCTCCATTATTTTCCCTGGCACAGAAGTTAAACTAACTGGTCTGTAGTTTCCTGGGTTGTTTTTATTTCCCTTTTTATAGATGGGCACTATATTTGCCCTTTTCCAGTCTTCTGGAATCTCTCCTGTCTCCCATGATTTACCAAAGATAATAGCTAGAAGCTCAGGTACCTCCTCTATTAGCTCCTTGAGTATTCTAGGATGCATTTCATCAGGTCCTGGTGACTTGCAGGCATCTAACTTATCTAAGTGATTTTTAACTTGGTCTTTTTTTATTTTATCTTCTAAACCTTCCCCCTTCCCATTTGTATTCACTATGTTAGGCATTCCCTCAGACTTCTCGGTGAAGACCGAAACAAAGAAGTCATTAAGCATCTCTGCCATTTCCAAGTTTCCTGTTACTGTTTCTCCCTCCTCACTGAGTAGTGGGCCTACCCTGTCCTTGGTCTTCCTCTTGCTTCTAATGTATTGATAAAAAGTTTTCTTGTTTCCCTTTATTCCTGCAGCTAGTTTGAGCTCATTTTGTGCCTTTGCCTTTCTAATCTTGCCCCTGCATTCCCGTGTTGTTTGCCTATATTCATCCTTTGTAATTTGTCCTAGTTTCCATTTTTTATACGACTCCTTTTTATTTTTTAGATCTTGCAAGATCTCGTGGTTAAGCCAAGGTGATCTTTTGCCACATTTTCTATCTTTCCTACCCAGCGGAATAGTTTGCTTTTGGGCCCTTAATAGTGTCCCTTTGAAATACTGCCAGCTCTCCTCAGTTGTTTTTCCCCTCAGTCTTGATTCCCATGGGACCTTACCTATCAGCTCTCTGAGCTTACCAAAATCCGCTTTCCTGAAATCCATTGTCTCTATTTTGCTGTACTCCCTTCTACCCTTCCTTAGAATTGTGAACTCTAGGATTTCATGATCACTTTCGCCCAAGCTGCCTTCTACTTTCAAGTTCTCAACAAGTTCCTCCCTATTTGTTAAAATCAAATCTAGAACAGCTTGCCCCCTAGTAGCTTTCTCAACCTTCTGAAATAAAAAGTTGTCTGCAATGCAGTCCAATAACTTATTGGACAGTCTGTGCCCTGCTGTATTATTTTCCCAACATATATCTGGATAGCTGAAGTCCCCTATCACCACCAAATCTTGGGCTTTGGATGATTTTGTTAGTTGTTTAAAAAAAGTCTCATCCACCTCTTCCACCTGGTTAGGTGGCCTGTAGTAGACTCCTAGCATGACATCACCCTTGTTTTTTACCCCTTTTAGCCTAACCCAGAGACTCTCAACACTTCCGTCCCCTATGTCCATCTCCACCTCAGTCCAAGTGTGTACATTTTTAATATATAAGGCAACGCCTCCTCCCTTTTTCCCCTGTCTGTCCTTCCTGAGCAAGCTGTACCCATCCATACCAACATTCCAATCATGTGTATTATCCCACCAAGTTTCGGTGATGCCCGCAATGTCATAGTTGAATGTATTTATTAGCACTTCCAGTTCTTCCTGCTTATTACCCATACTTCTCGCATTTGTATACAGGCATCTAAGATACTGATTTGATCTTGCCTCCCAGTTTTGCCCTGACCCTCCTATCTCTTTGTCATTAGAGCCCACGCCCCCTCCTATTTCCGACCCATCTCCCAGGTCCCCATGTTCTCCACTTACCTGTGGGCTTTGCTCACCTGTCCCCGTCGAACCTAGTGTAAAGCCCTCCTCACTAGGTTAGCCAGTCTGTATCCAAATAGGGTCTTTCCCCTCCTCGAAAGGTGTACGCCATCTCTGCCTAGCAGTTCTTCCTGGATTAGCATCCCGTGGTCGAGGAAGCCAAAGCCCTCCTGGCGACACCATCTTTTCAGCCAGGCATTCACCTCCACGATGCACCTGTCTCTGCCGGGGCCCCTACCTTTGACAGGAAGGATCGAAGAGAATACCACTTGTGCTCCAAACTCCTTCACCCGTACTCCCAGAGCCCTGTAGTCACTCTTGATCTGCTCACTGTCACAATAGGTCTGGAGTAGATAGGCTGACCAGATAGCAAGTGTCAAAAATCAGGACAGGAGGTGTGTGTGTGTGGAGGGGGGGGGGGGGGAATAGGTGCCTATGTTAGAAAAAGTCCCAAAAATTGGGACTGTCCCTATACAATTGGGACATCTGGTCACCCTAGGAGTAGAGCTAGACAAAAAAAGAGTATTCCCATCCCTCAAATATTTTTGAGAGTTCAAAATTTGTTCTGATCATGAATTGAGATGACAAGTTGAAATCTCAAAAACATTCACCAACTGAAAAACCAAAACAACTTCATCTCAGGGCCCTCAAAATATTTCAATTTCAATAATTTTTTCATTTTTTGGTACCATTTTTAGTTTAATTAGCTTAAATTTCTAAATGAAAATCATTTTGAATAAAAATACAGAATTTTTCATTTTCAAAATGTTTAAATGAAATGTTTCAACAATTTCAATGTATTTTTTAATATTTTTGAGTCAGTAGATTTGTCACAATTGTCCTTGATTCGTGATATTTTTTGAAAAATAAAAGTTTCATTGAAGAATTCCCAACCACCTCTAGCCTGTAGTAGAGAGGTGAATCTGTGAAACATCAGTGTAGAGATGGTAGTTTAATTTGTTTTTTGAAAATGAAATTACCTAGAGATAAGGTGTAAAGGAATAAGAGAAGGGGACCAAGGACAGAGCCATGTGGAACCCCCTCGCCCACCCGCAGAAAGTTGGAAGGGGATGAGGCAGATTCTCCAAAAGACCCATTGAAGGAACATTTAGAGAGGTAGGAAGAGAACCAAGAAAATACAGAGTCACAGAAGCCAAGAGAGGACAAGATTTCAAGAAGAGCATGGACAACTGTGATAAAAGTGGTTAACAGGTCAAGGAGGATGAGAGTGGAGTACTGGTTCTGAGATTTGGCTACAGTGAGGTAATTAGAGACTTTGGTGAGGCAGTTTCAGTGGAGTGCAAAGGGCAGAAGCCAGACTCAAGAGGGTGTAGGCTGGAACTGAAAGAGAAGAACTTCACTTTGTGGGTAGCAAAGGCTGAAGGTGTTGGCAGGTCAGACTTTGTGACAGGAGAGAGGGGCAAAAGGCTTAAGGGTGGAAGAGAGTGAAGCAACAACCATACAAATGGAAGAAAGGTAGGAAGGGGAAAGGAGAAGAGGGCTGAGAGCAGACAATTTGTCTTCAATACTGGCAGGAGCGGCTCTAACCATTTCGCCGCCCCAAGCAGTCACCGCGGCCCCGCCCGATGCAGACGTTGCAGGGCCCCGCCTCCGACGCAGACAGACATTGCGGGGCCCTGACGCAGGCAATCCGAGTCCCGCGGCATCAAGGGAAGAGCGACGGACCTGCCGCCGAATTGCTGCTGCAGTGGGCGAGAATGGGGCAGCAGTCCGAGTCCTGCGGTGGCAATTCAGCAGCGGGAAGAGCGGACCTGCCGCCAAATTGCCGCCGCAGGACTCGGACTGCCGCCCCATTCTCGATGTCGCTCCAAGCACTAGCTTGGAAAGCTGGTGCCTGGAGCCGGCCCTGAATACTGGTGGACTGGAAGTCACAGAAAAGGCCAAGTGAAAGGTTGTCAGGGAGGGCCTGATGGCTGATGTTAAAAAAGAGGAGAACTTAGTAACAGAAACATCAGAGAGATAGAGTGTTTGGTGAAGACCAAGTCAAGTGAATGGTGAGTGTAAGAGCTAAACCAGGAGTTCAGGTCAAGGGTGAGGAAACATGAAACTAATGGGTCAGATGCATCTTCAACATGGAAGCTGAAATCACCGAGGATGAGTGTGGAAGACTGTGAGGACAGGAAGAGAGAGAGCCAGGAGTCAAAACCAGAGAGAATGCTCTGATGGGGAGGAGTTGAGTACATGGTAAATGATAACAACAAGGAGAGGAAGAGAAAACAGAGAGGAGTCAGATGCAATACCTGTGCTTTTAGACATATGTCATGGAGTCCCCGGGCGATGCTCTGGAACTACTCCATATGAAGCCAGTCAGACTCTGGGGGAGCCTCCTCTCTGTGAGCAGACTGTCTCCAGGACAAGAAGCTGCACAGCTTCGACCTTCCTGCGTCTGACCTTGGAACATTCAGTATCCCCTTCCACACAGTGCGCTTCCCATAGCGAGTCCGCACAGGCGGGGCTCCTGGGGAAGCCAGAGGGCCCTGCACCCCAGCTCCGCAGTCAGATGTGGCTCTCAGCTAGCCAGTAAAACAGAAGGTTTATTAGATGACAGGAACATGGTCTAAAACAGAGCTTGTAGATACAGAAAACAGGACCCCTCAATCAGGTCCATCGGGGGGGGGGGGGGGGGGCAGGGAGGCCAGAGGTCCATCTGGCCTCCCTCTATTCCTCCAGCCAGCTCCAAACTGAAACTCTCCAGCCCCTTCTCTGGTCTTTGTCTCTTTCCTGGGCCAGGAGGTCACCTGATCTTTTTGTTCTCCGACACCTTCAGTTGGCACCTTTGCAGGGGAGGGGCCCAGGCCATCAGTTGCCAGGAGACAGGGTGTCGGCCATTCTCTGTTCAGAGAGCATCACACTGGCCCTCTGCTCTTAAACAATCCCACACCCTTATCCCACCACATAGATACTTAAGAGAAGCCTAGGGGAAACTGAGGCAACCACACAGTATTCAGAGAAAACATTAAGAACAGTCCCACTTCGTCACAACATAAGACCTAGTTTTATTTTGCTTATTTGCATACTAATTCTGAAGGACTCATTTTGTTTCCAAAATTTCACCAGAGACAAATATTTGTGAGAGAGTATTTCTGACAATATTCCTAGTCTCTGGACTGCCTCTTTGTGATTATTTTCTTAAACAGATCTTCTATGTCTTTCCTTTGATTCACATAATTAATCACTTTCATTCAATACTTTTCTCAGGAACTGAAATTGTTAAATATATGTTGATCGTGATCCCATAAAAAAAGAGTGCACCATTTTTTTAAATTGTCTTAGAAATCTTGGCATAAACTGCTGCAATGAAGAAAACATCATTACCTGCAAAAGAACGGATAAAAAAATAAAGAATCTATTCGAACATAAACATGTTCTTCAGTTAACGATAGCTTAGGGGATATTTTGGATAGTTTCCTGAAATGTGTAAGAGGATCCCAATCAGTTTCTAAACTGTACCAATTGTGACTGAATTAAAGTTTCAGTATTCAAGGGACAATTATGTACTTTTATTTGTAACACATACACACACACAAAATATTTTGCTGAACGTAGGCAGAAAGGCTGTTCAGATGTTAATGTTTGTCACACAACAGTTGGTTTACTGTGCTTATGACAAGAAGAGGCTTTCAGCATATGATGTAAGAGGAGGATTTGCCAGGCATGTAACACCAGAGGACTTGAATTAGTGCAAAATAATATATTTTATCTGGAAATGAAGACTTAACAAGCAAACATGTTATATGTTATAACATATTATAAACATGTTAATGGTTGCACATCAACTTCTTACCATAGAGCTCTTAAACTCTTTGCATTACAGTGTTTATATCATAACTAATGCAAGATATAGCACAGACAACACTGGTAATTAATATTAGTCCCGAGGTAGGCCCCATCCTTCAAGTTGTTCTGCTTCCACCCACATGGAGCCACAGTGAAGACAAAGGAGCCAGCAGCACAGAACAATTTGCAGGATTAAGGCCCTCCTGAATCTGCTAATCCAGTTCTTGGCCTCTTTTTAAAAAACACATGTGGTGGATAAATAGAAACTAGGATAAAACCAAAATAGTCATTTTATTTTCTGATGCGTATAAGCTTTTTCCTATCCTCTTCTTTTTTTGGTATGTAATCATCAAGCTTTAACTACATTTATAATTTGATCTTGCAATCAACTATTAATTTATCACATTCTAATCACTGGTACTATTTTGTCCTTGTTTACAAGTTATCCTTTCTCCCAAGTATTAAATTTTATATGGTATAAATTAAATTAGAACTTTTCCCCCTCTCAGAAAACATGCAACTTTCAATTCATTTCAAAGCAGAAATTGCATATCTTCACTTGTTGTGCCATCTATGTCCACGGTAAATCATACACAGAACGGCATAACCATTGGTAATGGATCCCCCTGTTACTTGTTATTTTCATAGATGCTCTCTCTCACTGAAGCCTACACACTTATTATCTGTAGAATGTATCCCTCTACGTTCTGTTCCAGTTGTTAGTATTTATTCACACTTGTCTACAAGCATTAATACTGTTCCCTCTTTTAGTTCTCAGAATGTTTCCTTAACTTCTAAATTCTCCCACTAAGTCCTACTCACACCAGGACAGATTCTGATATTCCCTTTCACACTGAATAGTATTCTTCTCCATATTTGTCCCACTGAAGCCAATGTGATTGCTCATGGAGTAAGGTGCTACTTGATGGGAGCAAGGTTATTAGAATCTAGTCCAATATAAGCTAATATTAATAAATATGTCTCTCACAGTATGATCTGTATGTCACTTCTTAAGGTGGCACACAATTATTCTCTTCACCTCTGAACTTCACAAAAAAGCTGATGTTTTGAACTAATTCAGCTAAATATTTTATTCATACTTATGTATATTGTCTAAATATAATATTATAATGGGCGCCTGGTGGTTCCCACTATGGATAAGCTTTCAGTATGTCAGGACTTGCATTATAGGCACTGTTTTCAGTTCATAACTACTTGCACATTTTGGGATGAAATTATTGAATGTTGAACTGTTTTGGAAAGTTTGGAGAGAGAAAAAATGGTCATTTTTGAGCTACGTTTGAAAAGCATTCACCTTTTCCATAATAAGTAGATTTGAAGACTTTGTTCATTCAGCTCGAAAATGAATAAACATTACTTTTTGAAATTTTCATTCCTCAGTGCTGTCTAGGTCCTTTTGTTATTTTTCAAAATATCCACATTACATGTATTTATAACTGAGTTTCAGATGTGCCTGTTAATAGCCTTTACAATTCCTGGATGCTACAGCCTTACATAGTATAATATCTATTTAACTTTTACTGTATCTAAGTGGACAGACTGAAATACACTAATGGATTGCATTATCTTACATCTGGTTATAGCAATGGTTCTCAAACTGTGGGTCAGGACCCCAAAGTGGGTCATGACCCCATTCTAATGGGGTTGCCAGGGCTGGCATTAGTCTTGCTAGGGCCTGGGGCTGAAGACAATGCCCAATCCCCACAGCCCAGGGCTGAAGCCCAAGCCCAAGGGCTTCAGCCCTAGGCAACAGGGCTCAGGTTACAGGCCCCTCGCCCGGGGCTGAAGCCCTTGGGCTTTGCCCCCACCCCCTCCGGGAAGGGGGACTTGGGTGGGCTCAGGCTTTGGTCCCCCCTCCTGGGGTCGTGTAGTAATTTTTGTTATCAGAAGCGGGTTGCGGAGCAGTTAAGTTTGAGAACCCCTGGGTTATAGGATAGAGAGAGGGAAAAAGCAACTAGACAGAGGAACTACATATTGGCTAGCTAAGAACAGAGATACTACCAACATGATCAAGAAGCTGTGCCATATACATCAAATATAAAACAAGGTAACAAACAAACCATTAGTGACTGCAGACATGCCACCAGTTCCTTGGCTTCCTGAGTATTAATTCTCAATGCAGACAATTGAGAAAGCAGAGGAATCCTGTCATAATCATTGTGCTTGGAAGGCATTTCTTCTTGCTTGTGGACAATCACTTACTGAATTACTCCTAAGGAGGAAACGGAAAGCTAGGGTCTCTAGGTGCACAAAGGAAAGGAAAAAACCACACACCTGTATTTCAACAATGAATCTTCTGAAAAGAAAGCAAAATCAGTACTTTGATTGCATAGCGAAGCAACTAAAGCCAAAATACATAGTGCTTGTGCATGATCCAGAACATGAATAGCAGAATCAAAGAGCCCAGGTGGTGACAGAATTGACACCTTAATACTACACAGTCTTGGTAAAATCTTGAAGATTAAACCAACCCACGAGATGGACCAGCAGCCCACTTCAGGAACCACAGAGTCATCACTAATGACTAGAGAAGACAGTAGAAGCCTAGACTATCCTTAGAGATAACAAGTCAAAGAAGATATACAATAACTTATCCTCCAGAAACAAGTATCACTGATCTGTGAAACTCACTTCCATACACAGAGAAACTGAAAAGGCTGAGACAGCCTCTCTGTTCAGAGCTCATTCTTTTTTCTTCTACCCTTTTACCCCATGTTTTTCTATCACTGGGGATATGGAAGGAAAATATTAATATAAAATACATTGACATCTATTTTAAACTCAAGAAAATAATACATCCTGTACTATGGGTAAAGCCAGGAAACAGCGGGGCTCTACAACCCAACAACAGTCTTGTTTATGCCTATCTGGAAACTCTATTTCTCCTCTGTGCTATTCTGTCACTTTCACAGTTCTAGAGTCTGCTCAATGAGTCTACTGTGTCAAGTACTAGCCACCACAGTCCAAAAACAATACTGTGGAACTCGAGGGAGTGCAAAGAAGAATGATGAGAATGATCAAGATCATGGAAAATCTTCCATATGAAGATAAATTGAAAAGGGATTGTTAGGATGGTAATTCACCTTAGAAAAGGAGGGGACATGATAAAAATATAGAAAATAATTAATGGTATAGCAAAAACAAATTAGGAAATTCTGCTTGCCCTGTCTCATAACCCAACAACAAGGTGACATTCAATGAAATTAAAAGGTGGAAAATTAAAACCTGAAAAGGGGGAAGGGTAGCAGTGTTGCGACAGATTAACTCCAAAAGCAGACTTCAAAGAGAAACTATTGAACTCGAATTGATATGCAAACTAGGTTGCATTGCGTCCGGATTAAATAGAGATTTGGAATGGCTCAGCCATTATGTTAATTGAATCTATTTCCCTTAAGTTAACGATCCTCATTCACACCTGTGTGACCATCATGTTTATCACTTCAAAGGTTTTTCTTCCCCTGCTGTTATGGTTCCTCTCAACTAATTCGCCTCTTAAGGTTGGTCTATGCACCTCGACCTTATCATGTTTCTCTGACTGTATAAATATCTGTCTACTGTATGTTTCATTCCATGCATCCGATGAAGTGGGTTCTAACCCACGAAAGCTTATGCTGAAATAAATTTGTTAGTCTCTAAGGTACTACAAGTTTTTCTTTCTTATTTTCGTTTTGCTGACACAGACTAACACGGCTACTACACTGAAACCTATCATTATGCAAGGCACTGCATTCAGCCGTATGGAGTGGAAATCCATCAACTTCATGAAAAAACTCGCACAGATACAGACAGACATCATCTTCCTTTCCAACTGCAAACAGATGGACATCATACCAAAAGGACTAAAGGTAAAAAATCCATTACAATCTACTTACCACACAGACTATGCTGAGAGATTGTGCCTCACACTCTCAAAGAAACTGCGAAACCACCTGATCAACATCCTATACAGCAAACAGGGAAAGATTAAGACTGAGCTCTCAAAACTGGATACTCTTATGGAAAACCAACCTTCCACACAAACTTCTTCATGGACTGACTTTACAAAAACTAGACAAGCCATTTACAACACAAGCTTTGCTTCTTTACAAAAGAAAAAGGACACTAAGCTATCTAAATTGCTGCATGCTACAAGGAACCACAACAGCAGTTCCCTTACCCCACCCAACAATATTGTTAATCTTTCCAGCTATACTCTCAGCCCAGCAGAAGAATCTGTCCTTTCTCGGGGCCTCTCCTTTTGTCCCTCCAGACCCACGAACATGATACAGTTCTGCGGTGACCTAGAATCCTACTTTCGACGTCTCCGACTCAAAGAATTTTTCCAACAGACCTCTGTACAACATACTAACCCACAGAATCCTTCCTACCTAAACTACAAAAAGAAGGATTCTGCGTGGACTCCTCCTGAAGGTCGAAACAACAAATTGGACTTCTACATAGACTGCTTCCGTCGCCGTGCTTGAGCTGAAATTGTAGAAAAGCAAAATCACTTGCCCCATAACCTCAGCCGTGCAGAACACAATGCCATCAACAGCCTCAGGAACAACTCTAACATCATAATCAAAAAGGCTGACAAAGGAGGAGCTGTCGTCATCATGAATAAGTTGGAATATGAACAAGAAGCTGTCAGGCAGCTCTGTAACTCCACATTCTACAGGCCTTTATCCTCTGACCCGACTGAGGAGTACCAAAAGAAACTGCACCATCTGCTCCAGAAACTCCCTGGAAAAGCACAAGAACAAATTTGTACAGACACGTGCCTAGAACCCCGACCAGGTACATTCTATCTGCTACCCAAGATCCATAAACCTGGAAATCCTGGACGCCCCATCATCTCAGGCATTGGCACCCTAACAGCAGGATTGTCTGGCTATGTAGACTCTCTCCTCAGGCCCTATGCTACCAGCACTCCCAGCTATCTTCGCGACACCACTGACTTCCTGAGGAAACTACAATCCATCGGTGATCTTCCAGACAACACCATCCTGGCCACTATGGATGTAGAAGCCCTCTACACTAACATTCCACACAACGATGGACTACAAGCTGTCAGGAAAAGTATCCCCGATACTACCACGGCTAACCTGGTGGCCGAACTTTATGATTTTGTCCTCACCCACAACTACTTCACATTTGGGGACAATATTTACCTTCAAGTCAGTGGCACTGCTATGGGTACCCGTATGGCCCCACAGTATGCCAACATTTTTATGGCTGACTTAGAACAACGCTTCCTCAGCTCTCGTCACCTAACACCCCTACTCTACTTGCGCTACATTGATGATATCTTCATCATTTGGACCCATGGAAAAGAAGCCCTTGAGGAATTCCACCATGATTTCAACAATTTCCATCCCACCATCAACCTCAGCCTAGACCAGTCCACACAAGCGGTCCATTTCCTAGACACCACTGTGCTAATAAGTGATGGTCACATAAACACCACCCTATACCGGAAACCTACTGACCGCTATACTTCCCTACATGCTTCCAGCTTCCATCCTGGACACACCACACGATCCATTGTTTACAGCCAAGCTCTAAGATACAACCGCATTTGCTCCAATCCCTCAGACAGAGACAAACACCTACAAGATCTCTATCAAGCATTCTTACAACTACAATACCCACCTGCTGAAGTGAAAAAACAGATTGACAGGGCCAAAAGAGTACCCAGGAGTCACCTACTACAAGACAGGCCCAAAAAAGAAAATAACAGAACACCACTAGCCGTCACCTTTAGCCCCCAACTAAAACCTCTCCAGCGCATCATCAAAGATCTACAACCTATCCTAAAAGATGATCCCTCACTCTCACAGATCTTGGAGGACAGACCAATCCTTGCTTACAGACAGCCCCCCAACCTGAAGCAAATACTCACCAGCAACCACACACCATACAACAAAAACACCAACCCAGGAACCTATCCTTGCAACAAAGCCCGATGCCAACTCTGTCAACATATCGATTCAAGTGATACCATCACAGGGCCTAATCACATCCGCCACGCCATCAGGGGCTCATTCACCTGCACGTCTACCAATGTGATATATGCCATCATGTGCCAGCAATGCCCCTCTGCCATGTACATTGGCCAAACCGGACAGTCTCTACGCAAAAGAATAAATGGACATAAATCTGACATCAGAAATCATAACATTCAAAAACCAGTAGGAGAACACTTCAACCTCCCTAATCACTCAGTGACAGACTTGAGGGTAGCAGTGTTGCGACAGATTAACTCCAAAAGCAGACTTCAAAGAGAAACTATTGAACTCGAATTGATATGCAAACTAGGTTGCATTGCGTCCGGATTAAATAGAGATTTGGAATGGCTCAGCCATTACGTTAATTGAATCTATTTCCCTTAAGTTAACGATCCTCATTCACACCTGTGTGACCATCATGTTTATCACTTCAAAGGTTTTTCTTCCCCTGCTGTTATGGTTCCTCTCAACTAATTCGCCTCTTAAGGTTGGTCTATGCACCTCGACCTTATCATGTTTCTCTGACTGTATAAATATCTGTATACTGTATGTTCCATTCCATGCATCCGATGAAGTGGGTAACAACCCACGAAAGCTTATGCTGAAATAAATTTGTTAGTCTCTAAGGTGCTACAAGTTTTTCTTTCTTATTTTCGTTTTGTACTCAACGTGCAACTAAACTGTGTACCTTATTGCCAGAGAAAGTAATTGAGATCAAGACCTTAACAAAATTCAAAAAGAGATTGGACATTTATATGCATATCAAGAGTTATCATAATGATGACAAAAATACTGGAATGGATGTAAACCTTGAGCGTCAGGATTTAACTAATCTCTAACTATTAGAGACCTATTATGACCTTCTCGTGTCGTAACACCACAGGGACAAAATTTCAGTTATGCTGGATGAATTAAATGTTCACTATTTTAAATAAACCAGTTATCTTATAACTGAGAGCTCTTCTCAACGGGAAAGAGGATGTCATTGCTACTAGTTTCAATTAGTGAGGCTTCTGCAATGTGAAAAGAATAAAATGCATTCAGAAAAAGGATGTCTTTGTGTTTCCTCAGTTTGCTTCAGCATATACCTGTGGTGAGTAGGAATTCTGGGTAGGACAGTGGTCTGACTATGGTCAGGGATCATAATAGCTGGAGCTACAGGCTTCTTCCCCTCAGCCTGGGAGCAGAGTAGGCAAGGAGCCCTAAGCGGAGGGGATGATTGCAGAACAGAGCAGCTCAGGTACTGCTACTGTTTTCTGAGGGTGGGAGAACAAGCAGAATGTGTTCAACTGTGGTGCCATTATTGTTTTAATCTGAGACCCTGAGAGGGTCAAGAGAGTGCATATGGGTGAGTGGCTGAGTGCATGTGGGTAGGTGTAAGAGGGCTCTTAAGGAAAGTCCTGCACTGTCACTCCAACTGCTCTTTACAAACTTAGCACCAAACTAAAGAGAGCAGTTGAAAATGGATGAGAAATAAAATACCCTTTAAGTTTGGCAGCATTATCAATGCAAGAATCAAAAACATACCTGCTGGGCAGACAATTCATAGCTGCATTTTTAAATTGATGCACCTGGTGAAGATTTGCAAGTTAATAGTATGCCCAGAAACACATCTGATCCACTTTCCACAACATATTTGAGTAGCTTGAGCTTACTGAATAATAACTGCATTGACTCAGCATGATGTCTTTGTGAGAGAGATGGGGTAACAGTTCATTGTTCAGATAGGGACAACATTGAGGTGACATTAAACATGTGGGATTCCAGCTTGTAGTCTTCTTCATTTGAGTGTAATTCTTCAGATAATTTCTTCTGGCTGGTGTATTAGCCACAGTAATTCATTTCAAAGTCTTTATATTTCCAGTACCAGCATTTTCTCCTTATGCAGTGGCTGGTTTGTGGAATTACTCACATTTTCTGAAGCTGGGACCCAGGTATATGGATAATGCCCACAAATTGGGTGTTGGATTCTTTCCCGTGGATTTGGGAAGTAGTAAAGTGAAGGATTCAGCCTTGGTACACTGGAATCGTATGTAAATATGGTGTCATGTAAATATTCACATGCTTAACTATATGTCATTTCTTCCCATCTGTTCATTATTTGTTTAAGCTTTTTTCGAATTTATTTGGCCATTCTGGTCCTGGAGTTTCAAAGTGTTGCTTTGTTTGCCAATTTTAGAAGCAGAAGGAAGATAATTGGAAGTGGTCTTATCATATTCCATCCACAATCCACTCTCCTTTCAGTGCCCTTTACATGTAGCATTCAGGCAGGAATGCTTCTTTACATTCTACTAGTTAAATAGAAGCCTAATTTTACAAGGATAATCATCAGAAATCCAGTTTATTTTGTGCAAGACCAACACATCACTGTAGCTGTCCCTGGCTGGTGGACAGACTAGGTGAAATCCTGGCTTCGTAAAAGTACCTGGCAAAATTCCCTTTGATTTCAATGGCTCCAGGATTTCCCTCACTAATGTTTCCTTTGCCTTTTGCATTTTTTTTTTCATTTGGGCTCTTGTGCCTTTAGCTTGGTAGATATCAGTTCTCTGGTTCAGTAAAAATATTTAAACCAGTACCCAAGAAACCTTAGATCTTACCCTTTGGGGTGTAGGTCAGAAAAGGGGAACAGTCACCTAGTGCTGCAGAGTGAAGTATTACTTGTAGGAGTCTGCTCCCTGCTTCTGCTGAGCTGTATGAGACTACTGGAACACAGTGCCACTCTGCAGAACCAGCCCCATACACCTGCAACAACAGCTATTATGATCCCTGACCATAGTCAAACCACTGTCCTACCCAAAATTCCTACTCACCACAGGTATATGAGTTTTTCAAGTCCTATAGCAAGTACAATGTGGACAAGTTAATGTCACTATGTGAACCATAACTTTTTCATTTCCTAACTGTGTGTTCAAATATATAATCTGAATGCAATGGTAAAATTTTTATATTGAATGTTCAGTGTATTTCTTACTTGTTTGGCAATGGCATTTTTAAAATGTGTGTGCATTTTGTTGCTCTTCTCGTTTTGTTGTTACAAAACTCTCCTGAAAACTGCTCCATAAATCCTGAATAAATATCCCAAATGAGACTATAATGGTGTTAATTCCCAGAGAAAGATGTACTGTGTTCATTTGTTTTAAGTACTCCCAGAAAGTAATCTTGCCAGAATGTTTTTGGTCTTGTTAAAGTTTCACTTAAAGTACTGTATTTTTGTCAGTTCTTATTTATATACTGCAGACATAAGGAGGGTTTGGTTAGTTCTTTTCCTCCTCCTTCTCCTCCAGACTCTAAAGACTTGTGAAAAGCAGATGTGGTAAAGGTCTAGAGAGTATTCAATGGATACATCATGGGGCAGGTATTAACTTCCAATGCTTTTTTATAATTTCTTAAATTCAGTGATATATGGAACGCCTATTGCATTTTGATAAGCAGCTCATGAGTTGCTTGAAAAGCAGCCCAATTAAAAAATAATGAACCTATTTTCTCTGGAACCTACTCATTATCTTGATGGTTTCCAACAGCAGCTTAAGGCTCAATTCTACATCAAACTGTCTTTGTGGCTGTTGGCCAGTGATAGCTCTGTAACCCTCAGAGGCTCTTCAGAGGTCGAGACAAATCATTTTTCTCTAGTGGAAATTTTAAAACTTCCACTCATCAGCAATCACAATCACTGCTCCCCCTATTGCCACTGTGGAGTCTGTGACTATGCCCAGACTGATTGATATATGTGACAACTAGAAAACATTTGATGACATCAGAAAGAATCTACTGAGCATGTTCAAAAGCATCCTGATAGTATAACATGGAATATCCTATCAGGGGGATAGGCTCTTCCCTATCTGTCTGCCTAATAATTATGTATGAAAGACTCTGGGGTTTCTTAATTGGGGTGTTCCATCGGACTAACCTCCTTTTTAAATATCCATGCTGTTCTGGGAGCCGAGATAATTACAGTCCTTGGGCTACAGTCCATGAAAAAGGTCACTAGCAAAAAAAAAAAAAAAAAAAATGTCTTCCAGGTGGTGTCTGTGTGTGAATGACAGATAGAGAGAGAAAATATGAGTTACATTTCAGAGCTACAAACTAATAAACAAAACTCGCCAATGTCATTATGGCCATTCTTGACTACTTCTCTAGTCAGTTACCAGCAGCTAAGCCTCCTAAGGAGGACAGACAGTTTTTCCATTTTCCCTGTCTATCAGGATTCGGCATGGTGGGAGTGGGCAGTGTTCACCTTCCCAAGAATTCACTGGTTCCGAGTAGAGTTGCTGCATCAATGGATTTCCTCTTTTGGGGCTACAATAACCCCTGCTGGTCCAATTCTCACTCCATTCTCACTGTGGAATTGTCGACACCTTTTGGCACTGCAAATTGATCCACCAAAGCACTTTTAGCAATCAGGCTTTTCATCACCATTGACAGAAACCAACATAAAGTGATGGTGAATTTGGCCATGTAAGATTTATCCAATTAAGTATGAAATGACTACAGTAATGAGGCTTCCACCAAATCCCTTAGAAGATTATTCCACAATATGACATTTTTCCCTAGTAGTTCTTAGAACTTCATTGGTGAGTTGCAGTCACAGTCAAAGGGGGAATATTTGATTATTTAACACTTAAATCATCAATATCAACAGAAGAAAAAAAACAGGATTTAGTTAAAATCCCCCTCGAAGGAGTTGTGTAGGAGTTAGGGGTGGAAACCAGTTGTCCTGACCGGTTTTTGAGTAGATGCAGCTTTGATGAAAACAACTTTGGGACGAAGCAACACTATGATCTTACTACAAAGCTATTATGACTCCCTGTTATTTACTATACAAATGTTTCTTTGCTGCCTAGGCTAATATTTTGAACAGCATAGTCTTTGAAGTATAGTCTTCTAGAAATGGGGGGGGGGATTGCAATAAAAGCCCATTAAATGCATTATCAGTTCACCCAGTGTACCCATGCGGTGTTGATCTTGTTTGAATACATGAAGACACTTGGGCTGAATTCGTCTATAATGTAAGTGGGAGTTGTAGAGTGGACATAGAGTTCCTGGTCCGCCACCATTTCCAGAGAGGACCATGATGTGTTGAAAGTGGAGCTTAAAAGAAGGAGGAACTCCCAGTCAGGGAGTTTTCTAGTTGGTGCTTAAGGCGTGGCTCTTTGTGTTTATGTCCTCACACTACAGATGTAACTTCATTCATTTTAATGCAACCATCTTTCTTGCTCCGGGGATGTATCTATATTCAATTGACCTCTCTAGTACACTTTTCATAGTGCACACAGAATAAAAATTGCTGCCAGCATTTCATAAAATTATTGTTGCTGACCTATTCCTCCACAAAGTCAAGTTCTACAATAAGTCCAATTAGCACTGGGAAGGAGGGAGACTGAGAGGTCATACTCACAAAGAAAACTCAGCTCTTTTAAATTGAAAATATACTATGGAAGCATATGCATTGTGTTAGACTGTCGTCAGGATGTCTGGAGAACATTCGGAAGCAACTGACTTTCTCTAGATCACACTGACACTTCCGTAAAGATAAATTAGGTATTCCAGCAAATATGAGGAAAATGATGGAATTACTTTGCTCTTGACTTTTTCTTCCTTTAAAATGGGTGCTTGTGTGAGGTGGGGCAAAAGAAAGGGTTGGAAAAGAAAGAAAAAAAAGTGTCTTTGGAATGAACAGTGAGTTCTATAGAAGCAAGCTGGAAAATCTACCCCATAAATATTTGTGTAGGTAATTCTCCTACTTGTATTTTGCATATACTCCTAGCCTTGCCTTTGCAATTTAAGGCCTCAGTGTTACAAAGAGATTATGGAGATAGCTCCTTACATCAGCACAGAGACCTTATTGCCTTCAATGGGACTCTGTTTGGATGTAAGGTTCCTGTCACCACTAATACTCCACCTGCCTGGATCTGGTTGTACAATCAGGACCTTGCTGATCAGTAATTATTAATCACTGTAGCTGCAGTGTACAGAACCAGATGAACCTATTGTGATATATGTATTTTTCTTTAACTTTCTGAACTTATGGACCATCAGATAATGGCATCCACATTCTTGTCTGTTTCATAATAATGCAAGATTATAAAAAAGTAAAATAATTATATTAATCTGAGCATGCAACTATTTGTTACTGTCACATCCTCCCCAAATTACTGCACATACTTACACTAGCATGTTGACAAGCATGGGGTAGCATACCCATTGTACATTCATTGCACCTATTTTAGGGTACAGCTGAACATCTCTGTAATGAGGTAAGGTGTGAATACAGGAGCCCCAAAGTACTGTTCCAATCCTTCCCTCCTCCCTTGTCCTTTCAGTATGATTCATATCTGGAAAATCATTGCCTTCAACAGTGTGATCAGTTCTTTACATCATAGTCAACTCCCAGAATGGAGCAAGGAGAAGATCACTAGATATTAATATAATTATCTAAATTTGCCAACTTCATTAGTCTTCTTAGAGAGGGTTATTGGTTTTGCTGCACTATAGCACAACTATAAAAAAACTAAATTATATACATCAACACCAAAGCTACATGTGTGCTTCTGTAGATGACTAGTAGTTGTGAATCCTAAACTGACTTCATGGATCATTCCTTCAAATATTTAATACTTCCTTCTTGAGATTGACTTTGCTGGTATTTACTCTACATGGGATGGAGGAGCTCTATAAAGTTTCTTCTAGAATGAAAAGCAGATATTTTGGCTAGAAGGCCAATTTGCTACAAAAAATAGGCAGCTAGAAGACAGCAATGACCAAATCGTCACTTACCATCACAAATATTTCATCGATTCCAAGGCCTTCACAATTGTGATCGTCTAGTCTGACCTCCTGTATTACACAGGTCACAGCACTTCCCCAAAATAATTCCTAGATAATATATCTTGGAAAAACATCCAATCTTGATTTTAAAATTGCCACTGATAGAGAATTGATCACAACCCTGGGTAAATTGGTCCAACGGTTAATCACCCTCATTGTCAAAAATATTCAGCTTATTACCAGTTTGACTTTGTCTAGCTACAACTTCCAGCCATTGGATCCTGTTATAACTTTCTCTGCTAGATTGAAGAGCCCATTAACAAATATTTGTTCCCCATGTAGGTATTTATAAACTGTAATCACTCATCCCTTAATTTCTCTTGGTTCAGCTAAATAAATTGAGCCCCTTTAGTTTATCACTATAAGGCATATCTTCAATCCTTTAATCATTCTTGTGGCTCTTCTCTGAACTCTCTTCAATTTATCAGTCTTTCCTGAATAGCAGACATCAGAACTGGACAAGTATTTCAGCAACAGTAACACCAGTGCCGAATACAGATGTAAGATAACCGCTCTACTCCTACTCAAGATTCCTCTATCTATGTATCCAAGGTTTGCATTACCTTCCTAGGATAGAATCTCCCATCCTGTAAGTATGGCCTAAAGGAAAATAAATATTACTCTAGAAGATTTCTGTTTGGAGACAGGAAGTCAAAAACTAATCAGAAAGAAAGTCATATAAATATTAAAAGGAAAATGAAATCTAACATAACTGACAAAGTCATGGTATATCTAAGAAAGAGAACACTGCCCACTACCTGCAATTTTAAAAGACTTACTTTGCATTTGTAGCATCTTTATTGAGGTTTCACATACTCTGTCTATCACATCTATTTGTGCTGTGCTGCAGAATATAGACAAACTGCCAATTGTTCTCTTGTGTATAAATCAGTGGAGAGAAACAATTCAAATCCACCCCCTGTATAAGAAAAAGCTCCTCTTGATCAATGATCTGTATTTATTCATTTAAGTATCCTTCAGCAACCAGATTTTGGCATACAAGGTGTAAAGAATTTGTGGTTTGGCACTGTGCAGGGATGGTTTCTGTACTCTACATTGATTGTGCTCTAGACAATGATTTACAGTGTCCAGCTGGAGCAGCTTTAAAAAAGCAAACTCAGACTCTAAATTCCTAATTAACTAGGTACAAAGATGTCTCCACAAAGGATCCATCAATTACTGTAGAAATCTCAGTGGGATATATAGCTGATGTCCTTTAAAAGGACAATTTTCAAAAAATGAGAATATTTATTTATACTACTATCTTCTTTCTTTGCGTAACAGAAAAGTGTGTTTAAACCAATGTGCACTTCAATAATGCCAGGATCAGAGCACTCCTGCGGTTCTGCAAGTCTAAGTGTTTGTACAGCATTTAATACAATGAGGCCCTAATCCTCATCAGGGACTCTAGATACTACTATTAGCAAATAAATAATAATAATAATAATAATATTGTCATATTTGTCTACATTTGGGTAAGTAAGCATCTGGCATTGTCTGCACAAAACCCCACCAAATATAGGCCAAATACTACTCTCAGTAAACCCTGCTTCCCAAGCCTGTACTTCAGTGAGGCCCGTGGGTTTGCACCAGGTGACTTTGGGCAGTATAAGAGTAGGCATTATTTACACAATTTTGCATCTGTCTTAGAGCTCTACACATGTAATCACTTACCTTTCTATTTCATACTTTCAACCATGCAAAATATAAAAAATAAATCTTAGCCAATCTAGGGTTGTCACCTTTCTAATGGCTGGCATCTGGACCTCTGAGGACTCACCCCCTGCTCCGCCTCTTCCTCCAAGGCCCCACTCCTGCTCTGCCTCTTCTCCCAAGGCCGCCTCCTTCTCCCAAGGCCCCACCCCTCCAGGCCACACTCCACGGCAAGCTCCAAGAGCAGCCTGGCCAAGGAGGCGGCAGTGGATGCTGCTGCTGCACTGCCTCCTTTCTGCATAGGGTTGTCACAGATCAAAAAAACTGGACATCCGGGCTTCTCAAATGGCATCTGGACACAGAAGCCGAAACCCAGACTGTCTAGGTGAAAACCAGGTGGGTGACAACACCAGCCAAATCCTGCCATTAGTTACACCTCATGGGGTTGTATGGATACGGGAAAGGTCAAGAATTTGGTCTTTAGCGCAATGTTCTGATACTGCGCACAACCAGCCAGGTTAGAGTCAAATTATGTGCATTTTATAGTGTGTACGGTACCTCTGTAAAAAAACCTACAGAGTTTTGGGGGTTCTTATTAAAATAAAGGACTTTGATGTCTGAAGATCAGCTTTAAGAACAAACTAATCACTGTTTCGGTTTTCAGTTTCAGAAAACCATCTTTGGGTATCTTCTCACTGCGTCAGCCAGGCTATATTTCAAAGACAGGTGTTTGCATTTAATCAATGCATTTTAGTTATCTTCTAGGTATTCAATTAACAATGCTCATTGCTAGGCCATAGCCAGCATGACACACTATCTTGTAACAGAAGCAGTCAAAGAATATCGTTCCTGGCTTTTCACCAATTCAAGAACCTACAACCTCTTCTGCCAAGCTTTTAAATACCTTCATTTTTAAATTAGATTTTGATTTTCTGCTCAGAGACAGCTAAATCTCTGCTGAGCCACTGCAACCCATTTTGCAACTTATATTAGTGTAGTCAGCCTTTCCTGTTTTTTTGCAACTGTTGCTGCTAACAGAGTCTCTGATTTACCAATGAGAGCAGAAGATTTGTTTTTAAAGAAGTTTTCTCAACTAGACCTATCTTTTTTTTTTTTTTTTACATTTTCAAAACTATTTAAAATACACACATACTATGCAAGTTTAGAGCAGATAAGAACAATGTAAATGGTCATAGCTCTAACTGGTTAAAGAAAATACAGTATGAGCCAAAACCTACTGAAGCATCTAATACTTTAGATCAGTATTGGCCTGTGGATTTGTAAATTTAGGGAAAGAAATATTTATGCTATATGTACAATTGTTTATGTGTGTATCAATGTGTATATTTATATAGTACACATTCATTCTACAGTACTTGTGTTGTATTTAAAGTTTCTTCTGTTTTGAAAGATTCTATCAGTTAGAAGGAGATTTCTTAAATGCTTAAAAGGGGAGAAAAGAAAGAAACTTTAAGTGTGACCATTATAAAGAGTGTATGTAGACATCACAACTTTATTTTCATTTATTACTGCACCCTCCCATCTCTGTAAGTACTAACACAAATTTAAAAGCAAATACACTCAAAGTTTAAAATTAACACCTCTAAAGCCTGCTGACTGGGGATTAGATGAGATGTGATAAGCTGGGAGAAGTGCTACTGCTTTGGACAAATTATGTTTCAACATCTCCACTATTGTCTTTTTGTTTAAAATATTTGTCAGAGGTGCACAGAGCTTTGAATGGATGCCGTCTGGTATGCAGTGAGCTTTTTAAAAATCAAAACAAATAAATAAATCCAACAGCATCCTCATCCTCATCTACAACCATCCCATTTTTCCAATAAACCCAAAATTTCTAGGTGCAAGAAAATTAGCAGGTACCTGCAAAACTCAACATACCAGCTATGAAGATATGATGACTATCAAAGACCAATAAAAAAAACACCCCATAGTTTCCTTCCCATGATCACCAGTGCAGGTTCTTATATTGGTATCTATCAATCGATTTAAGCGCTAATCCCCTCGTTGGGGGTGGAGTGGCGAGATCGATTTTAAGAGCCCTAGAAGTCAATGTTAAGGGCTTCGTCGTGTGGACGGGTGCACGGATCAATCGAAATAACGCTAATAAATTCAACCTAAACTCGTAGTGTAGACCAGGGCTAAGGTATCTCACTCTGTCCAGTCCTCTTCACAGCCCCCAAGCAAAAGCCTGGGAGAATAGGTGACTTTTATAGCATATCCTGAAGATCACCAAGGCAGCGAGCTCGGTAACTGTGACCAATGGTATTGCTAAATACAATCAGAATTCTGGACCGATGTTACAGCAGATAGGAGATATACATTCAAATGGATCTCTAGTGTCTGAGTTGGAGGATATACCTTAATCGATTAAGCATCAGGTTTGAAATACCTAGATTCCTTGAAACTATAGGAGCTGGCAGGATTGACTCAGCCTTTCAGTTTTCTGATGCAGATAAACTGAGTTCTAGATCCTTTATTAATGCATGTGATGGAACCACAAAAATAGAGATCCTCTCTGGTCTGTAAATACCCATCCTAGTAGTGTGCCATTGTTTGTTTGTTTTACATCCCAGAAGTGGCTGCAATTCACTGGTGCTCTGTATATATGGTTTGTATGTTGCTTTGTGATCACTCAGGATGACAGGCATGATTACATATATAAGATTTTATTACTCTAACCACATCTTACCAAAGAAACAGTAATATCCCTATAAGGCACCTGTAAAAAATAGTCAAAGATTTCAATTCATTTCAGAAGACTTGTCCTGCTATTTTAAACTCTACAGGTCACTGAACAGGTCCTAGGCTCCATTGTTAGTACAGTGTCTGTAAAAATGTTTCTTTCAGGGTGGAAAAAAACCTGAGCTCTCAGTGTTCAGTATCTTTTACATCTGCTGCTCAGCTGGAAACACTGTTAAAAGGCCATTAGAACTTTAAGGTAACAGACCTTGCAGGCTATGAAAGCCATAGAGCAATTTGCTGTTTGTGTTAGGAGTATCAGCCTTCACCACTTCCTTTTCATGGGCTGAAAACAACTTCTGTCATGAGCCGTGAAAATCAATTCCACAATAACTGGGCTAAAATGTAGCTTGAGGTATTCTCTCTATAGGATGAAGTTACACAGTAGAGCCTCCTTCTGGGCACATGTGGTACCTACAGCAGATTTACAGGCAATGTTTCCTAAAGGCTCTAAGAAGCAAGTACAGGTGCTATTAATAACCTTCTAACTTAGCTCACAGGAGACAGGGTCGGTGATGTGTAATATAAAGTCTGAATTACTACTATGTATGTAGTTAGCAGTAGGAGTTAACACTGAGCAGGGTAGGATCTGTAATATTCGTGGTTTTGTTTGCCTCTATTGTGTTTAGAATTACAGTAATTGCCTAGAATGCTCTTTCTTCCAAATAACAGTATTTCAAACTCTTTCAAGGAAATAAAGCACTGTTTTACTTTGCTTGAAGTAAAAGGTCATGTTAGTGAAAATAAACTGCACTTCAGAGGACTGGTGGTCTTAACAACAGTTTTACTCTATTACCAAGGGCTAAAAAGAGATTCAGTTTTCTTAGAAATAACTCTTGAGTTTTCTGGTGTGCTTGAAGGAACTCTGTAGCATTAAACTTCAAAGGAAATTAACTTTAATTCCATAGGTTTAAAGCCTTAAATATAGAAAACTATAAAGTCAAGAATCTTACCATGTATATGTTTTGCTACCGTCTGCAGTACATTTTCAATTCCTTGGGCATCTTGTAATGTATTCTCCAGTTTAGCATAGCTATCCTGCTCTTAAACACTAGCCTTGACATGCAGTGCTTAGAAATATGTGTAGACATACATTTTTAAACTGCTAAAATAATTATGCCTGGTAGTACAAATGGTCACTATTCTAGGCTGAACGTTCCTTTTCCAGAGAGATAGGACCATTAACCAGGTATGAAGGGTATCACAACGTCATAGTTCATTGAAAATGTAATTTCATTTTGCTGGTAATATGAGTGCAGATACTTTGGCACTGTAATGGAGTTTTAAGTACCAAGCCTCTTATTGCAACTGGAAACATTACCATAATTATACATTTTTACTTTACTAAGCAGAAAGAAAAATTAGGATGCATAGTTTTCTAACATATATCATGCAAAATAAACTAGTGATCTCTAAGTGATATGGCAAGATCCTCAAGTCATTCAAAAGAAATGGCAGGTGGTAATTTTTAAGACAAATTATCCAGAAAAGCTTTTATTGTTGATCACTTGTTATAAGATTTCCCATTTGCAAGTAACAGTACATTCAGCTGAAAGCGACCTTTTATGAGAGCCACATTGTAATATTAATGAAATGCATATATTCTTTATTGCAGTCATATAAAAAGAATGGCCTGAGCTTTTAACACAGTGCATGACCACTTTGGTGTCTGACCACCACCAAGTCTCTGAACAGTATAAGATACCATATGATGAAATAAGTACTAAAGTAGCAGTAAAACAGTTTAACACATTAGCACGTAGTAATATAAGGGTACTGTAGCTTTATATATGTTCTTCAATTGTAAATCTGAATGCGAACAGAAAGTAAAAAATAACTACAGTACAATAGTACAAGGTACTGAGGTTCAGTGTTACACTAATTATTATAGCATTGCTACTGACATTTCCGTTTTAAATCCCTCTTTTCAGGATTTAGAATTCCACCATAAAAATCATGCTCTGGAACTCCAGAAGCTGGGATTTAAAGTTCTCAGTCCAAAAGCAATTTTTATGAGTTAAATGAAACAAACAAACAAAAACAACATTTTGGCCTGTTTAAAGGATGGTTTAAAAAATTAATACAGATGGTGACTTGGCTTAGACATTTCTAGAAATTTTTTTCTCAAATGCCCTGATCCTGCAGTTATGTAAGTGTTTAATGTTATGAACACAAGTACGTAAGAACATAAAAATGGCCATACTGGTCCATCTAGGTGCTTCAGAGGGAATAAACAGAACAGGCAATCATCAGTTCAATGGGACTGCTTATGTGTGTAAAAGCATGTACATATGTGACTGCAAGATTATGGTCTAAAAGGGCTTTGGCCCTGATCCTGAGAAGACTTATGCACATACATGCTTAACAGTATGTAGTGAGTAGTTTCACTGATTTCATTCTGTACTACTTGATAATTAGTTCTCTTTAAAAAAGCAGTTATATAGTTATCCAACAAGCATTCAGAACTATTCCATTTTTCTGGGTACTGTATATAATATGCATTTCAAAATCACCTTCTCACTAATATGCATTTCAAAATCACCCTCTCGCTATTCATCAATGTAAAAACAATATGGAATAGTGGACAGAATGACACTCAGGGTACACCTACACTATGATAAAAGAGTTGTGGCAAAGCCGCTGCTGGCCCAGGTATAAAATTGCAGTGTAGACAAACAGGCTTGGGCTGGAACCTGGACCTTTCTGCCTCATGGGATCTCAGAGCCCGAGTTCCAGCCTCAGCAGCTACATTTCAATTTTATAGCCCCACAGCCACAGGTCTTTTATTGCAGAATATACCTCAGGGATGTCGACACTGCAATGTAAGCCCACGGTTAGTAGAACTCAAGTTAACACATCCAGGTTTGTTAACTTTGGGCTGGAGCATCTACATTAATTTGTAACCCCAGGTTAGGAATAGTTGAACCCTAGATCCGACCCTGAGTCTCCTGTGTCTACACTGTATTATGCGGGCTCAAGTCCAACTACCTGTATCCCAGACTTCCTGCCACCCTCCTAAAATGTGGCTGCTCTGGCCCTTTGTTTGTGTTACAGTGTGGGAAAACTTGACTGTCCACCAAGCTTGACTGGCCAGAAGACAAAGAAAGTCAGCCCATGGGATTGAGAGATACTTTTAGTGGACTCCCAGAGCACAAGTCCAGTGGGGCTCCCTCTATACTGCAAAGCAGTAGGGCTTACCCTGGGTCCCAGCTTGACTCAGGCTCGGAGTCTCCACCACCGTGGGGTCCTGGGACCCTATGTCCAAGCCCTGGGTTATCAGGATTTGTATGTAGATGGAAGCGAGGTTAGGCTTCAGCCTGACTTTGAACCCTGGGTTTGCACTGCCATGCAGACATAATTAATGATTGACCTGTGGCCTCTTCACACAGGATCCACCGGCATTAAGTGGTGTGGTGTTTAGAGGAAAACTAATAAAAAAACACCAAATCAGCAAATGCAAAAAGTGGCTGTAGAGCTGCCATAATAGTTTCCCCATTGGGTATTCCCCGCTATTGCAAAGTCAGAATAGCAGGCACTACCCACCCCCAAAGAAGCCCCCAGAGCAGGTAATCAGCTGGGGCATTACCAAAGTAGGAAGGTGTAACCACAGCATTATTTTATGTCCTGACTATTGGAATGGCTCATAGGGATCATGAGTCAGACACAAGTTAGGGCAGCACCAGGGCTAAACCAGGCTATGGCAGCTCTAGAACAGGGGCAGTGCAAAGATCACATAAAATCCCATCCCTACTTCAGTCTTCGCACTGAGCACAGTTCAAGGATGCATTAATCTCTAAGGGCCCAATATTGATTTCACAAAATTACAACAGTGTAACTGCACTGATTTCAGTCATTACTTCTGATTTGTACTGTTCAGAGATCTGAAGCAGGTCCTTAGCCTTTTTCAATCTCTCTTTGTCTCCAGTTATACAGCCACTCTGCTCACAGAGTTCCCATTGACTTCAATGGAGATGACAGTAGAACTTAAAACTAAATAACAAATTGCTTGACACTAGTTTGACCACCAGACTTTCCCAATGGTCTTCTGGCAACCAGTCATTACATTCTAACCATAAGTAAGGAGGGGGAAACACTAAGAAAAAACTTCTTAAAGGGCTTGATTCTGCTCTCACTAATTTCACTGTAGTGCCTCTTGGTTGACTGAATCTTCTCCTGCTCTTCATTTCCACAGGAGAACAGACTTGCTGACTTTTGAAGTAATATTTAGAACTCCAAACCTTTCAATAATTTTTCCAAGGAACACTGTAATTACTTAGTTATTCAAGATTTACTCCAAAACAGACATCCTGACTTCTTTGGTAAACAATCTATATTTCAAATGTTGCTATAAAATACTTCATTTTTTAAGTAAACAAGGGAACTGAACAAAGAGGTTTAAATAAGACTAAGGATCTCATTTAAATAGAAAAAGCATATTTCAGACACTGCCTTGGCTTTTAAATTGTGGAGCATTTTATTCTAAACAGTGTGAGTTAAGGACATGTTCCAACTTTAACTTTGAACTTTCAGTTTTCATTGCCTTAAGTCAGATGCTTAAAGTTATTGAAATCATGGTTTGAATTTAACAAGTATTGTTGACAGATTTTTTACAATGACATTTCATTTTCATATACAATATCTTAAAGGGTCAGATTCTGATATTCTTACACACACAGAGAATAACACCATCCTCCACAAGAAGCCTGAAGAAGTGTACTAGGTACATACAACAATTAGATTGTATTTGTGACACCATCATTTAAATAGACAGATTCGTTATCCTTTCAATGTTTTTACACAAAGGTTATTTTGTGACACTCTGATGCAATGTTCTCATCATATCTATAGAGATGGAATTCATTCACCAGCAGTTTTACAAGAGGACAGGTTTTACTGTGGTATCCTTGAGTAGATCCTGAAGCTACTGTCACCTGTGCCAGGAATATTGATGTCTGGAAGAA
This sequence comes from Macrochelys suwanniensis, assembly GCA_033296515.1. Classification (NCBI taxonomy): domain Eukaryota; kingdom Metazoa; phylum Chordata; order Testudines; family Chelydridae; genus Macrochelys; species Macrochelys suwanniensis. The sequence continues at coordinate 92,731,351 of CM065775.1, read as the reverse complement.
AATCTGTATCAGTATTATATGTATTGCAATATTGTTTTCTGTGATAATACATGGGTGAGGATTCTTCCACCAAGACACTCCCAGGCAAAGCTTTTCTACTGGGGCTTTGCCGGCAAGACCAGTATTTGGCCCTAAGTGCTTGAAAATACCTCTGTGTGAAATACTCCAAAGTACTTTGCAGTACTGGAATTCAATGAGCAACATCCCCCAAAAGCCAGGATATTTAGGGTTGTAGGGTTGGTCACTACATTTGATAGGTAGTGCACAAGCCGCATTGAACACTTTAGCACTAACATAGGAGCCTACAATATAATTGCAAATAAATATGCTCATTATAATCACATTATCATTAACTTCAACACATATTTCATTTGTATCAAAATACTGTACAGAAAAACAGTCTTACAGTGCAAACATATGTAACACTAGAAATATTATAAAAAAATATTTTCCCCCAAACTTTTAAAAATAATAAGAGAAGTACTAGTGTGAACAGAGCTTATCTAAAAAGTCTTGTTTTTTGGGGAGGAGGAGGCAGGTTTACTACAAGAAGCAAATCCCAATAACAATGGTGTATTAATATTAATTTATGTATATAAGGTGTGCTGGTATTCAACAAATTTTGTTTTGCAAGTGATTTTAACTTGGGTTTCTCCATGTCTGGTACCTATCTCATTTACACAAGCTTAGCATATTTTTTCAACACTTTGCATTAATATATGTGTTCAAATAGTTCAATGTAGAAAAGGAAGCTTCTTAAAAAACAAAAGTAAAAGTATAACTATATTAAACTCCCAAAACACAAATCAAACTATGCATCATTTACTTTTCAATCGTACTATCAAATGATCAACATCAAATTCCTTTGAAAATAAAGCAGTTACTCAAATGTATGAAATCTGATGTACCTTGACACACTAATGCTGCAATAGATTGTTTCACTAACCACCAATTATAGTTCATGTAAGTCAAAAAAAGGACCAGGAAGGAAAATAAATCAAACAAGCAAACCAAGCACCATACAATCCTTATATTGGCCGTTGTAATTAAATGCTTATAATAATTGGATCTAGTGACAAATAGACAGCATTCCATTTAACAACAGGATAGCCTTCCCAAGCAATTATTAGAAAAGCACTCAGCAGCATGTGCAAAACAGCATACTGCTAAACACATTACCTAAACACAATATAATCAGTCTCCCCAACAATCAAGTATACCACAGTCTACAAGTAAGCTGCTTAAAAGTATCATCTCACCCAGATTCAAAGTAGTTAAACATTAAGGAAAGCAAGCTGCATTTTAAAGTTAGGATGCTTAGGAAAAATAACATACAGCTGCACCAATTTCGTATTCCACACAGACTAACAGGGCTACTACACTGAAACCAAGCATAAAAGAGGAGATGATAAGAGAAATCTTGGCTTTAACTATAATTAATGTGAATATTTAACTAGCAACCAATCATTAGGTCTCAATACTTATTAATAGAAACCTGTAAGTTCAATTGACACTTAAAGAAGATATTTTAAACACTTGCATGGCCACTCTTAATTGATTTAAAAAATAAAAAAATCATGAGTGGAGAGGAAACTAACACTTCTGGGTGAGCTGAAAACAAGAACTGTCTATTCAAAGCCATTAAAAGTTTGAAATTCACTAGGATTTTTAAAACAGGACAGGGCATAAACTGACCTGTCACTGGCAATCTGAGAGAAGAACATTACCGTAAGTGAAGGGAAAGCATGACTGAGAAGCTCGGCGGGCATGTGGCTCACAGGAGAGCTCTCATATAATTGATTAGCAATTCGAGAAGAAATCCAAAAAGGGCACAGAAAGCAGAGCAAGAGCTTGAGCTGGAGGAAGAGAAGTCTCTAAATTGCCACAGGCACCGGCCCCTCACTCTCCTGTCCCTGTCCAAAATTTGTCAATGGGCCAGATCCTCAGCTGGTGTGGCACTTAATTATGGCTCCAGGGAACTCGGTGGAGCTATGCTCATTTACACCTGGGGCTCTGGACGACCATTATGTATCGATATTGTGGAACAGCATTCCTATTCTATGGATTGGCATGTTTGAGGTCGTTAGATGTTTGCACCACGCTGTTTACATCATGATGATAAAGAGACAGATAATAAACAGTAAGCAGCACTGGCATTATTTAATCCAAAGAGAGAAAATTCGCTGCTTCCAACTTTTTTTAAAAAAAGCAAGGAAACAAACCACGGGAGTGCCCATTCACGGCGCAAACAGGAGAATCAAGCAGTAAAGTGTTTGGAGTTTGCAAAGCGGATTTCTCTCCGGAGGGCTTGAGCAGCCCAAGTTTGTGCATTTCCAAGTCATCCCCTCTCCTCTCTTTTGCTCTACTCTCTGATTGCCAAAGGATTCTCTTTCCCGGACACGTTTTTATTCAGTCAGTCCTAGAGACGCAATGAGTATATGGTTGGAGCTAAAAGCCGGCAAATAAATTGAAAAAAAAAATCCCTGTTAGAAAGAAGGGTTGAAATGAACCTGTTGTGACAATGTTTCAGAGAAGCAGGGAAAATCTCCCCAGCAGCTGCTGCTGCCCAGGTTCCCCTCCTTTCCCTGGGTGGGAGTGGAGGAAGCTGGTGGTTGGGGGATGATTTCAGTGCTCGTGGGAGTCCGCGGAGACTTGACTGACCGGAGTCATGTTTCTAAGGAGAAGAGTCGCTTTCGCTGTGTATGTCAATTCTGCCGCACGTAAACCCCACATGGAGGTGCAGACCCTCTCTAGTGAACCAGAAATTGATCTAAAGGGCAGGCAGAGGAGCCCGCCGGCGGCAGTGGGGAGAACCCCACCCCCTCGCTGCCCCTACTGGCACAGGGCAAGCCTGTCTCCCCGCAGGAACGGGCAGTGGAGGCAGGACCCGCCGTCGAGACGGCTCTCTCTGGCTGTAATGACCCAGCAGCAACTCTAAGAAGTTTCCAAAGGCCACCAGTGTAATCACTGCTGGGGCGCTGAGCGCTCTCCCACGCCCAGACCCTGCCAGTCCTCTGGCGCGCGCTTTCCTGGTGGGTCCCTGCCCTGTCAGACTGTCCGGAGCAACACACACAAAAAAGACCGACCGGATTCTCTGTGTACACACAATGAGGCAATTCATGGCCCCAGCTCCCCACCCCAGCCGCCCAGCTGTGAGAAAAGCTGCCCCCTGCTCCCGGGTAAGGAGCGGGGCAGGGGAGAGATCAGGCAAAAGTGAAGAACATTTCAACTAACCCAGAAGGGAAAGAAGAAGGAGAAGCTGGTGGGATGTTGTAACCACACGTAGCCACATTTCCTCGCCACATCCTCCCCCTCCATCCCATCCCGCCCACCCCCCGGTCCTTACCTGCTATTTCCTGAAAGGGTATATTGAGCAGGCTGAAGCCTTTGGCACTGTACGCCTGCCGCACCTCGCTGCAGCTCCGAGCCTTCACATCAGCCCCGGCCGAAAGTGACAGCACCAGCCCGGTGAAAGCCACCAGCGGAGCCGCGACCCAAGAAGACATGGTGCAAAATGCAAATCCAGCTCAATAAATCCCGGGGAGCGGTCCCACCTTCACCCGCTGCGGGCAGAGCCGAGATGCCCCCAGGGTGAGGTGCAGACGGGGTCCCCCGGCTGAGGGGGAGCGAGGCGCCCCCCGGCTTGCTGAGGCAAACTTTTATAAGCCGGAGGGGAGATGTGCACACACACACTAGCGGTGTCAGGAACAGCAGCGCCCGCCCCCCGCCCGCTTCTCCCAGTTCGAACAACCCCCCCGCCGCCCCTCTACACACACACAGGTCTGGCCGGCTGCTGCGGATCGGAGTCCCGAGACAAGGGCAGCAAAATCCTGGAGCCACTGAGCTGTGCCTGCCTGTGTGAGGCTGGCGAGCCCTCACTCCCTGTCTGCGCGTGTGGGGATGGACTGGAGAATGCACAAGTGTGTGTGTGTGTGTGTGCGCGCGCGCGCGCGCCTCTGGTGGTGTTACTCTGTGTGTGGGTGGGTGAGAGTGCATATACGGGTTGTATTTACAGGATCCAGGGGAACCTCTGCTTCGCACACGCGGACGAAGCCTGCAGGGGCAGCCTCCTGAAGTAGGAAGGGAAAAATCCTGGAGACAGCTACTGTGACTGAGGGAAAGGGAGACACACACAGAGAGAGAGAGAGAGAGCGAGCGAGAGAAACGTGCTACACATTGCATAGGCGAAATACAGAAGCAGAGCGGAAAGGAAAACCTGGAGTGGATCTCCGGGCACAGGAGACGGGAAGGAAAAAGATACCATACAATAAACATCTCCCCTTACCACAGCTAACCAACCCCAAGATTGAAAATCACCAACCAGTTAGGTGTTTTAAAAAATGACATGAGTGCTAATATATAACATATTATTATTGGGCCCAAATTCATCCCTGGCGTAAGTCTTGACTTCCGTGGATTTACATTGGTTGAATATGGCCCAAAGGTTAAATTAACATTAATCTAACTTTTAAAAGTACCTGGTACTCAATGCAGACTTGAGATAAGTGAGTGCAACTCCATTCTCTTCAAAAGTATTATGAAAAAAACATATTTCCCCCCAAACTTTTAAAAATAATAAGAGAAGTACTAGTGTGAACAGAGCTTATCTAAGAAGTCTCGGCTTTTTGGGGGGTGGGGGTGGCGGAGGTAGGTTTACTACAAGAAGCAAATCCCAGTAACAATGGTGTATTAATATTAATTTATGTATATAAGGTGTGCTGGATCCGTATTTGGCTCATGATGTATTTTGTTATATATCAGAGCCAGGTGGTAGAGCGAGGCGGGACCAAAAGAGAACCTGGAAATCATCTTCTAAGGGCAAGAGAAAAAAAAACCTACACCAAGTGCTTAGACTTAGTTAGTAGGGTGGGAAAAGAGCCCCCAACCCAAGGAACTCAACCCCAGGACTTGGCATGAGAGCACCACAATACCTCTCTAACACAGGAGCAGCCGCAGTAGACTCAGGGGGAATCCCCAGCCAGGCCAATCCAATCTCTGGGCCGGGGAAGGAAGGAAAAGCACCCTTATTAAATGTATTATAGTATTTTATAGCAGTAATCCAAAACACTACATCTTACAAGAATGCTACTGCAGTATTTAGTATGATTACTATGGAACAGCAACTCCCAAAGTTTATAAGTTCATGTACCGCTGCCATAAAAAACCATTGTGAAGTTAATTGGTAGAACATCAAGCTCATGTACCACTGGTGGAGGTACACATCCCACAGTTTGGGAACCTCTGCTATAGAATACTGTAGTATTTTGTGAAGAGCACTTCCATCACCACACACCCAGAGAGCAAACCTCCAAGCTAGGGAGAGGGGAAGACAGCGCCATCTGCCTTTAGCCCACCCTGAGGCCCTGGAGGGGTGGGGAGAGTACTCTGCTTTGACAACACACCACTTCACACAGAAATAGGAAACCCTCTGCTCAGCTGAGCTAAACAGTGTTAAAGATACACTATCTTGTCTACAATAGGCTAACAAGTGTAAACTAACACCTTCCAAATCCTGGTCTAGACAAGTCCTATATGTACTATGGAAAGGGTCTGACAGGTCTCAAAAGCCACAGTTTAGTCAAAGGACAAAGGCAAAAGTCATGAGGGAATTACAAATATTACAACACCCTTTCCTCCACCCAACCAGATTCTCTTCCTGATTGCTCAATCTCTCCTCTACAAGATGGTCAAACTTCCCGCAACGTACCAAACAGGACATGGTCCTCCTCAGTCTAATAGCCTTGAATCCTTCTTCAACCTACAGAAAAATGATCTGAACCAAATGTAGAAATACAAAGGAGAAAATCGCAGTAAAATTGTTTAAAATGCAGAGGTCATGGAGGAATACTAAAAACAGTTTCTGTGACAGCTTGACTCAGGCATACTCCTAACTAAGCATAGGTAGTGTTGTAACATGGATCACTGCTAATAATAATGAGTATGCAAAGCAGCTACAAGTCCAAGTTCAGCATGATCTTGATTTCTTTCAAATATTGTTAACAGAAAACAAAATCTGTTCATTTGACAAACTGCTTTCAATATTTTGTTTTTAATTCAACGTTTTTTCTGCTGTTGTATCAGACTTGATTTTTTTAAGTTTGTTTCTCATTTTTGTCTGTATCGAAATGGGTTAAAATCAATTCATATCACATTTTAATAAAAATGTAAATGCAAAACAGAGAAGCAGTCAGTTTTCATTTCCCGTGCCACATAAACCCTGCTCCCATGCGGCCAAGCTAATTTTATGATGTGCAATAAGTGAGGCCTGGGGCCACTAAACAATAAAGAGAAAACAAACTATTGAAGTGCTGCTTCATTTGCTGAGTACCATTCATCTTGAGCTCTGAACATCTCGGGCCCAGTTGGAAAAATACTGTGATAATGAATTTAAAACTGTATAATAATCCATGTGCACAAGAGGGCAGAGTTAAGGTTGTGCAGGGAATCTTCACCTTATCATTTTCTGACTTTTGGGTGTTTCACTTTACAAAATTTTTAAGTTTACACTTTATCCCTAAGGATAACTAGGATAAAAAAAAGACATGTTAATGTCATGCATGTTCTGATTTGAGATGTATAGACACTCAGGATACTCTCACTGTACTAAGAGTGGGTTAAGGCACCCTTCATCTGGGCAGTGAACCTTTTCCGAGATTCCTTTTCTTTACACAACAAAGCTGCAAACAAAGGCCTACAGGTTGATGCCCAGACTCAATCTTCTGGAAGTCATGTGGTGTTTAAATGAAATGTTTTGGGGTAAGGGGCTCCCCGCAGATGTGAAGCCCAGCTGTTGAGAAGGGAATAGTGTATTTAAGCACTGAGATCCCAGGAGTGTCCAAGACAGCTGATTCTTGGGTCAAGGGTCAATGATATTTTAGTTTAGGTTTTTAGTTTAGGTTTAGTGGATTGACTGTATGTTGTTTGTGGCCTCCCCTGTTCAAGGAAACTGTACACTCTTGTACAAACAAATTACACTCAGAATAAATCCCAAATCTTGGTCACCAACTTCTGCTCCAATGGGAAGCTGACCTGTAAGGCCCCATCAGCTATGGCTCAGCGAAGGGGCAACATTATTTTACATGGAATTTTATAATTAATTAGTCCACTGACTAATCTCTGCTGAATTCCCCCCAAATGCTGTTATATACCATGTAGTATGAACTGGGTCTGCCACTCTAGGTTTCGATCTTGTGCCCATCATTCTACTACCTCAGCACATCAGAAATTTATCAAAGTGAATGCATGATCTCTCTCTCCCTCCTGCCTCAACTCAATAGAAGGTTTTTTGGGGGAGGAGGGGAAGCGGGGAGGCCGTGTGTTTTCTTTTTACTGTATGATTATTGAAAGAACACTAGAGCAAAGATATTAGTTTTTCATTTCTGCAAGGTTCATTGTCATCCTGTTCTCTCCCAAAAGCAAGTTCAATGGCTATAGGACAGCTGCAGAGAAAACTCTATTTCCTGTGTACATGTATTTCTCTTCTAGTTGACACTTCCATTTTTCCAGTGGGATTTAACTGCTGTGGGGCCATGACCATGCAGGAAGAAGTTCTCCCATGTAACATAATAGAAATTTGCACACATTGCAAAATCAGGCCCAAAAAAACAGACCTAGAAGACAGCAAAATCTACAAAATAACAAACCATACCAAGGTTTCATTTCCTCTGTAGAAATTTTCAGAGGCAGAGGCCGAAAATCACTCCTATAATTGAAGACTTCATATGCTTTTTCATGATGAAAGATTTATTTAGATTTATTTATAGGATACTGGAGTGAGTGGGGAAGGGGTTTATACCTGGGAACTGGCAATACAATGTTAAATATAAGCTGTAGTAGTTGTTTTTAAATTAATCAAAACCTTCAGTTCATTTTATGAAACTGTGAGAAAAAATTCTGGAGACTTACTGTGACACTCTCTGGAGTGGCTCACAATTGTGAGTGCCAATCTCAGATCAGATTGTCAGAAAAGAGGTCAGACACCCCAAACTGGTGGTATATGCTATAATTTGATTTCACCAAGCCAGTAACAAGTGTGAACTCCCAGATCATTATATTGGTCTTGCCATGGAGTCACACTCAGTCTTGCCACTCAGACAACTGGACTTAGTGATAAACCGAAAATTATAGAATCATAGAACATCAGGGTTGGAAGGGACCTCAGAAGGTCATCTAGTCCAACCCCCTGCTCAAAGCAGGACCAATCTTTAACTAAATCATCCCAGTCAGGGATTTGTCAAGCCTGACCTTAAAAACCTCTACGGAAGGCGATTCCACCACCTCCCTAGGTAACCCATTTCAGTGCTTCACCACCCTCCCAGTGAAAAAGTTTTTCCTAATATCCAACCTAAATCTCCCCACCTGCAACTTGAAACCATTACTCCTTGTTCTGTCATCCAGTATCACTGAGAACAGTCTAGATCCATCCTCTTTGGAACCCCCTTTTAGGTAGTTGAAAGCAGCTATCAAATCCCCCCTCATTCTTCTCTTCTGCAGTCTGCAGACTAAATAATCCCAGTTCCCTCAGCCTCTCCTCATAAATCATGTGTTCCAGCCCCCTAATAATTTTTGTTGCCCTTCGCTGGACTCTTTCCGATTTTTCTGCATCCTTTTTGTAGTGTGGGGCCCCAAACTGGACACAGTACTCCAGATGAAGCCTCATCAATGCCAAATAGAGGGGAATGATCACATCCCTTGATCTGCTGGCAATGCTCCTACTTATACAGCCCAAAATGCTGTTAGCCTTCTTGGCAACAAGGGCGCACTGTTGACTCATATCCAGCTTCTCATCCACCGTAAGCCCTAGGTCCTTTTCTGCAGAACTGTTGCCTAGCCACTCAGTCCCTATCTGTAGCAGTGCATGATTCTTCCAGCCTAAGTGCAGGACTCTGCACTTGTCCTTGTTGAACCTCATCAGATTTCTTTTGGACCAATTGTCTAATTTGTCTAGGTCCCTCTGTATCCTATCCCTACCCTCCAGCATATCTACCACTCCTCTGAGTTTAGTGTCATCTGCAACTTGCTGAGAGTGCAATCGACGCCATCCTCCAGATCATTAATGAAGATATTCAACAAAACCGGCCCCAGGACTGACCCTTGGGGCCATAGGCACTGACTCCGTGGGTGCTCCGGGGCTGGAGCACCCATGGGCAAAAATTGGTGGGTGCAGAGCACCCACCGGCAGCTCCCTGCCAGCCCAGCCCCTGCGCCCGGCTGCTCACCTCCTCCTCAGCTTCCCCAGGCAGGTGCCCCGGCAGCCAGAGGCTGAGCGACTTTTTTGCCGCTCACGCAGGCTCTTCCCTCCGGCTCCAGCTGATCAGTGGTGGCACGCGGGGGGTGGGGGAAAACGCAGGGGCAGGGAGGCGCCCGGGGCCGGGGGAGGAGGAGGGGGCACCCACCGGCAGCTCCCCGTCAGCCCTCCCCCCCCACCTGGGGAAGCAAGCCCAGGAGGAGGTGAGCTGGGCACGGGGGCAGGGCTGGCGGGGAACTGCAGGGCCCGGTGGATGCTCTGCTGCAAGCCAGGGTGGGGTAGGAGGGGGGGATGCAGCGTACCCAGGGTCGGGGAGGAGGCGGGGCTGGGGGCGCGAGCACCGACTGGCAGCTCCCCACCAGCCCCCCCGCCGCGCACCCAGCGGCCCAGCTCACCTCCGCCTCTCGAACTGGGAGGCTGAGCCAGACACGAAGCGGCAGCTCGCCGCTTTTCTTGGCTCCCTCTCCAGCTGGTGTGTGTGGGGGGGGGTATGGGGAGGAGGCATAGAAGGAGCCAGACCCTCCGGCCCGGTGGGTGCTCTGCTGCTTTCCCCCCCACCCGCCGCTTGAAAGCCGGGGGGGATGCAGCGTGTCCGGGGGAGTGGGCGGGGATTTTGGGAAGGGGTGGGGCTGGGGTGGAGTTGGGGCGGGGCCGGGGGTGGAGTTGGGGTGGGGGCACTCTGCTTGATACCAGCTGCCAACTAGACATGGAGCCAATGATCACTACCCATTGAACCCGATGATCTAGCCAGCTTTCTATCCAACTTATAGTCCATTCATCCAGCCCATTCTTCAACTTGCTGGAAAGAATACTGTGGGATACCATTGTGACGGGTTGGGGCCACAGAGACCTGCTTGGTGCTGCCACCTGGTATGCCAAGGCTACTTCTGCCCCTGCTTCCAGGCCTTTTCCAGCTTGGGACTCCCGAATCCTGTCTGTTTTGAGCCAGATTCCACTGATCTGCTGCAAACACAGACCCAGGTCCGAACCAAGTCCACTCACCACTGTAAGGCCCCTGGAAGTGCTCTTGCCTTTGACACCCAGCTGCTCAACTCCAAGGAGGTTCAAACCCTTAATACATCCGTTTTACCCTGCATAAGGCTTATACAGGGTAAACTCATAAATAGTTCGCCTTCTATTTCAAAGATAGAAAGATATGCACAATTGTTCGCTTTCCCCAGGTACCAACTCGTACTCAAGGAAACTTAATAAGTAAAACGTGATTTTAATAAGTACAGAAAATAGGATTTAAGTGAGTTCAAGTAGTGACATACAGAACAAAGCGAATTACTTAGTAAAATAAAATAAAACACGCACGTCTATGTCTATTCAAAGTTAACACAGATAAAAGCCTCACCAGATTCGGATATTTTCCTTTTTACAGGCTGTAGAATTAGCCTGGGTCCAGCAGTCGCTCACACCCCCTAGTGTCTTTGTCCTTTGTTCAGTTCCCCTCAGGAATGTCCTTGGGGGGGTGGAGAGCCTCTCCCTTTAGCCAGCTGAAGACAAAATGGAAGGGTCTTGCAAGGGCTTTTATAGCCTTTCTTCCTCTCCCTGCGTAGGATCCAGTTGCCCTGGAGTGTTGGGATCACATGGGCAAGTCACCTGTCCATGCACCCTAACCAGTCTAACCAGTTGCATCCTTGACTGGGGCCCCGATGTGGATTGGGGTCTGCACCTTCTTTTGTCTGTTAAGTACTTGTCCTTAACTTGCACATTCCTTCCTCTGGACCTGGTCCATTGTTCTTACAAAAGCTATGCATAAAACCAGCAAATATAAAACCAATGTTCATAACTTCAACCACAACAATGATACATGCCTACAAACAGGAGGAATAAATTCAGTAGGTCATAACTTTCACAGAAATATGTTACATGGCACATGTAGCATAAAACATATTCTAGTTACATATATACATTTATAAGCATCTCCCCATAAAGTTTTATGGGGAACACCGTCACTCCATATCAAAAGCTTTGCTAAAGTCAAGGAATAACACGTCCACTGCTTTCCCCTCATCCACAGAGCCAGTCATCTCACCATAGAAGGCAATTAGGTTAGTCAGACATGACTTGCCCATGGTGAATCCATGCTGACTGTTCCTGATCACTTTCAGGAACCATTTCAGGTTACTCCCAACCCCAATGGATCAGTTATTTACCCTTAGGTCAATTGGTACTCTGTATCTTACCAAAGACAACTCTGGCATCCAATTCTTTAGTAAACTAACTAAAGGTTTATTAGCTAAAAAAATAAATGAGAGTTATTGAAAGGTTAAAGCAGGTAAAATACATTAAGAGGTGAGTCTAAGTTTGTAAGTTCAAAATGATAGTAGAAATGTAGTAATATGCTAGTTTTCCATATGTCTCTCTGGGTTACCCAAAATAACTTTGGGGATCTCTGTCTCGCATCTGGAATGCTTCCCTGTGAGTGACCAAATTGTTCAGAGATACAGGATTGTTCCCTGGATCCATTCTTATAGCTCCTTTCCACGGAAAGCCATCTGGCAAGTGTTTGCATTCAGAGCATGGGCTTTTCCTTTGTTGACTAAATGCAGACTAGGTGTGTGAATTCCATTGTTCAACACAATGACCCATGCTTTGAAGTTAGCAACCTTCTTCATTTACATTTCCAAGGCTCCATTTCCATTGATGGGTAAACATTTCCATAGATGGGTAAACGTAATTACAGGGATATATGCAATGCAAATTGTAACACAACAATCTTTCATTAGTTTTCATGAAGTTTACGCATCAAGTAAATTCTCATCGTAATACTAATACACACCTTTGATCTAGGGTTAATTAAGTACAGAGGTATAGATAATGCAATGCTTTAGCAATCAACAGGTTATAGATAAGTGAAAACAATACAATTTAACACACAAGTGAATTAGTCTATGCATACTAGTACACTCAACATTTCTTTGATATTCACACTCAAGTGAATTGGCCTATGGTTCTGACCTGCTGGTCTTCCAGAGTCACACTTACAACTCTGAATTTTAAATATCATGGCAGCTGAATGGATAAGCGAAAGTGCCCAGATGCTGCTCAGTTGCCCAGTGTCAGTGCTCAGACAGAGTGAGAACAACTGGCAGCAATGAACCATAGACCCCTTTAAAAATTGTACTGCCTAAGAAATCAGCCTGGAAGCAAGCAACGTATTCATAACAAAATGAAGGCTTTTTTGTACTCATGTGAACTCAGATATGAGTTTTCATTGACATTTTTGCTAAGGTAGGCACATTTATGAACAAAATTCATACCAATTCCTTTTCTACTGAAAAAAAAGCCAGATTTCAAAGGGCAATTTTTGGTTGACTTTTTCATTAAAAATAATTTTTTTTCTAGTTTTCTGAAACAATTTAGAAATTTCTTGAAAAGTGCAAGAATATTATCAAAAATTGTGCTCCCTGGTGCAATCCCACTGAAGGCCAATGCATTTTTAAATGTTGAACAATTTGGGCAAAATTCCACAAAAAATCTATTATTAAATTCACAAAGATCTTTGTATGACCAATGAATGTTGAAGATACCATAATACAATAATGTCAGGTGCTCTTATTTTTTGTGTAACATCTACCTTCTAGATACTTAGCTCCCTGTTCAGACAGGTGCTAGGAAATTAATGTGATATTGTACAGGAACTCTCTGAGTACTGCATGAAGATCAGTTTTCCTTAGAAATAAATATAAACATTGGTATGCTTTCTGGAATGTACACAATTATGAATATGCTGTACTGCATATAATCTGGTGTGATATAAAATCTTCTTTACATTCTTTTCCAAGCAAAGAAGATTACAGTACTGCAAAGATTCCTAAAAACAACTAAGTGCTTTGTTTTATCCCGCTTATTTTCCTCCACTACCTTACTGACTCTACCATTTTAAAAGCCTGGACAATTAAAAAACAATTAAGCTTTAAAGAATTTTCCACATATAAAGCAGTAAAGGAAAAGTGTTAATTAACCTCCAAACACAGGGTATATTGTGGTATATTCAGAGTCAAAAGGCAGGTCATTTTTCCATATAAATATACACACAGGAACCAGAAATAGCACTGTAGGGGAAATCATAGCTTTATTCACGGGTGAAAGTAAAATGCAGCTCTTACCGGTACGGGGCCTCTCTGGCCCCCCCAGAAGGGGCGGGGTCTCAGACGGAAGGGGCGGAGCTAGGGGGGTCAGCGTCCCCCAGCCAGTCCATCTGCACTCCCTGTCCTGCAGCGGCCGGAGCCCTGGGCCCTTTTAAATCGCGGCCCCGGGGCAGCTACTTCTTCTCCTTCCCCCCACATAAAGCTTTAATGTCACTGCTCCTTTTGCGCCCCCCATCGGCGGCCCTGCCGGGTCATCACTGCCCCTTTTCTACCCCCCCCCCCCGCACTGGTGGCCCTGCTGGTAGGGACCCAGCAGAGTGGGCCACCGATCGGGGGCACAAAAGGGGCAGCGACATTAAAGTGCTGCCACGGCAGCGCTTTAAGCAGAGTTCTTAAAGCACTGCCACAGCAGCGCTTTAAAGTCAGCGGTATGGGCCGGTACTGGCAGCTATCTTTTACTGGTATGTCGTACCGGCCCATACCCCCTTACTTTCACCCCTGGCCTTATTACAGAGATGAAAAGTTCAGTGTGCCATACATTCTCAGTGGAGAAATGTTGGGGATGGGCAATGCAAGGTTGAAAAGAGTGTCCATTCAAGACAATTTATGTTGACATCTTTCTCTTAAATCTCATTAAATCTTTATTCTTTGTGACAATTATAAAGAGTGAAGTAGTACACAACTATCCAAAATGTAGACACTAGTTGTATAGGAAAATACTTTCTAAAATAAGCAATAAAAGCTATGAATGCAAGGCCTACTGTTTTAAAATTATAATAGCGTAGCAATGTGTTTAAAAGTATATGTTTTTTCTTTGAGAAAGATCATCAAAGGGCTTAATGTATTTTGCAAATTACTGCTATAATGATTCCATTTACAGAGAATGTAATTTGCTAGTCTATTTTCATAATGAATGGGAGCCTAATGAATCACACAGGCTTCAGCAGAAATATGGGACACCTTAGAAATGAGCTGAAATATTATGATAATACTTTGGATTATATTGGGAAGTGGATTTTCTTGGCATGCTCACCGTGTCAATTTTTTTGATCAAACATTTATGTTTTCATTATCTTTATAGGTGCCATCAACCCCCTGAGAATATAGGAAAGGTCTTTGAGCCAAGGAGAGCCTGGAGGAGGCTTTCAGCCACCCATCCCGTATACATCAGCCTGAAGGTTATAGGAGCACTGGAGCTTGTTAAAAAAGGAAGGCTAGAGTAAGCAGGGAACCACTGGTGGGGAGTCGAGGGAGATGCTTCTGTGGAACATGTAGCCATCATTCTGTTTTCTTTGCATTGCACCTTGAACTGTAAGACAACTGTCTGTCTGGTGCAGATCAGGCTGGATGTGGGCTGGATTCAAGATGGAAGATTTAAAAGAGAGAGAAAGAGAAAGAGAGAGAGGTCATTCTGTGGGGGTTTTTCCAGTGGAGACTTTATATATATTCTTTGGGGTTTTTTGTAATTTAAAATAAAGATGAACAAGACGAAAAGCATGCTTTTCTCTTTGAGTATGGAATAACATATTAGTTCTTTTAGTGGTCTGACTCCAATGAACCTGAACCTCCAACGTGGTTCTCTGCCAACCTCACGCAAACTGAACAGCAGGGATCAGTTCACAACCTGCAGGGTTTTTTAGAGATCTATGTATTAAGTTTTTCTTGTACCTCCCTGTGACGGGGCAGGCTGGCCCCGCACTGGTATTGAGAGGATTAACCCTTCCCTGCTGGTAGAGGAAGTCCCGCCCCTGAGGCTCTGCTGGGCATGCTCCAACCGGGAGCCAAGTATAAAAGCCTGCAGAGCTGCTCAGTCAGGGCGGGTGGCTGAGGGAGGAGGAAGCCCAGCAGAAGCTCCAGCCCAGGAGCAGCAGTACCTCGTTCAGGAGGGAACTGAGAGACTGGGAAGTAGGACCAGAGACTGGCAGCTGTCAGAACCCCAGGGAGCATTGGGGGCTGAGGAATCTGAAGACCCTGAGGACCCAGGGACTGCTACATCCGGAGAAGGGGTAGGAAGTGACCCAGGGAAGGGAAGGGAGTGGTATCTCCCACCACTCTAAGGGCAGCGTGTTGCGGTAGGATTCCCCGCTGACCCGGGGAGGACCACGCTGTTAAAGACAGGGCCCTGGGTCGGAGCCCGGTGGAGGCGGGTGGGCCCCGGGCTCCCCTACCGGGGGTCTCTGAACCCCAGTCTCCATCAGTGTGGAGACGTACTTCACCCACCCCCTTCGTAACTCGAAGGAGATAGATGGACTCCGGCCGCTAGGCCCCGTGATCCCCCGGGGAGGGGATTTAGAAGGACTTTGACCATTGGGCCAGACGGCCCTGACTACCGGGGAGGTAGTCGAACTGCCATAAGCGCAGGGAGGTGGGGTTAACCTCGTCCCCCCCGGAAACAAAGGGGTGACAAGGTGCAAAGCCCGCCACAAGTGGTGGAGAATGCGGGCACTGATCAGGGCCTGCTAGAAGGACCCGCATGTACAAGATGGAGACTGACAAGCTCCTAAAATGGCTACTGGAGAATCAGCAACAACAGGCTGCACAACAGCAACAACAGCAGACGCAGCTGTTGCAGCAACTGGCGGCACAGCAGCAACGGCAGGCTGCACAGCAACTAGAAGCCCAGCAACAGCTAGTGCGGGAGTTAGCTGCCCAGCAGCAAGTAAGCCAAGATCGGCTCTTCCAACAGGTAGCGACCCTGTTGAAGACAGCCGTCACTCCTTCCCCCAACCCCACCGGAGGAGGGCCCGGGGAGGGCTGCGGGGGACTACCGATACGGCTGACAAAGATGGGGCCCGGGGATGACCCTGAAGCCTTCCTAGTAACTTTTGAACGAGTAGCTACGGCCACTCAGTGGCCCCTCGAGCATTGGGCCACTATCCTCACTCCGTATCTAACGGGACCCGCGCAGGCTGCTTACCGCAATCTTGACCCCCAGGAGGCACTGCAATATGAGAAGGTTAAGGCCGCCATCCTAGATCAGACAGGCATCAGTCCGGAGACATACCGACAGAGGCTGCGTCGGGAGGAATATTCGCCAGGAGCCAGGCCGCGGGCAGTGGCCCAGAAGGTCCGCGACCTCTGCTGGAGGTGGCTAGAGCCGGAGCGCCGTACTAGTTGCCAGGTGGCCGAGGCGGTGGCGCTGGAACAGTTCCTCCAGATCCTGCCTACCGGGGGGAAGGAGTGGGTGCAACGACATCGGCCGAAAACTCTCGCAGAGGCCACGTCCCTCGTCGAGGACTTCATGGCGGGGGAACCGGAAGAGCGACTGGGTCTTAAGACAAGGACTTCAGGAAGGGGGGACCGTCCCCCAGAAGGAGTGGTGCATAAAACCAGCGGGGGAGGTCCCCATTTGCCCTCCCGACAGGCGGGGTCTCCGTCAAACCCCAAGACCCGGGGCCCCCTGGGGGCGCCCCTGCCCCGGGACCGAGAGGGACCGGCTGGGGACCCAAGCCCACTGCAAGGCACCTTATCTACGGAGGGGAATCACGATAGATGCTACCAATGTGGACAAAGGGGGCACTTCAGGAGAGAGTGCCCCTACATGGACTGTAATTATGGAGAGGTCCTGACGGCGGACCGACGAGCCCGGAAGGACGGGCCATCAAAGATGGTAATCCCGGTGCGAGTGGAGGGGACCTCAACCCTAGCATTGGTGGACTCAGGGTGCAGCCAGACCGTCATTCGCTCGGGCCTGGTAGAGGACACCCTCCCCACCGGGGCCCCGATACACTTACAATGTATACACGGGGACGTGAAGTCTTACCCCACCGTCTGGGTGCAACTGGAGGTCGCCCAACAGGCTGCGCGCTGCTTAGTGGGAGTGGCTCCTAGATTAGCGTACCCCGTGGTGTTGGGCCGTGACTGGCCGGGTTTTGCCGGTCTTATGCAGGGGTGGAGCCGACAGCCCGAGAAGAGGAAGAGAGCCCCCTATCGGAGGCAGGGCTTGTTGGGCCAATCCGGGCCACAAGACCCTTTGGAGGGGACATCAAGAGGGCCCGAGGCAGCCAGGGGGAGCCAAGCCCCAACCGACGGTTCGACAGAAGAAGAAACGAGGTGGCTGGAGATCGATGGAGATTTCCTGGAGGAACAGAGAGGGGACTCCAGCCTTAGCCAGGCCTGGGAACAAGCAGTTAGCCAAGATGGCGAGGCCCATCCCCGGCAATATCGGCCCCAAGGCCCCCATTTTGAGATCCACAAGGACTTACTTTATCGGGTGGCCCAGGAGCCAGAGACACGAGTCGAGGTACGGCAATTATTGGTCCCCCGAAGGTTCCGAAGAGGACTGCTCCGCTTGGCCCACGCGGTCCCCTGGGCAGGACATTTGGGGCGAGAAAAGACCTTCCTCAGAATAGCTCAACGGTTTTTCTGGCCGGGCATACACCAAGAGGTCCGCGATTACTGTGCCTCTTGCCCGGAGTGCCAGAAGGCCGGCCCGAAGGGGGTACCCAGGGCTCCCCTGGTGCCTCTACCCGTAATCGGCACTCCTTTTGAACGGATAGGCCTCGATCTGGTAGGGCCCCTGGAGAAAAGCAGCTCGGGACATAAATACATCTTGGTCGTAGTAGACTATGCGACTAGGTATCCAGAGGCAGTACCCTTACGAACAACTACGGCCCCAGTTATCGCCAATGAGCTATTACAGATTTTTTCCCGGGTGGGGTTGCCACGGGAGATATTGACGGACCAGGGGACTAATGTAACCTCCAAACTGATGGCAGAACTCTGCAGACTACTGAACATCCGAGCCCTTAAGACCTCCGTCTACCACCCTCAGACGGATGGATTGGTGGAACGCTGTAATGGAACCCTGAAGTCCATGCTGCGGAAGTTCGTGGGGGATGATCCCCGCCAGTGGGACAAGTACCTGCCAGCACTCCTTTTCGCCATACGCGAGGTGCCCCAAGCTTCTACCGGGTTCTCCCCATTCGAGCTCCTCTACGGGAGACAACCCCGGGGGATTTTGGACCTCTTGAAAGAAACCTGGGAGGAGCAAGAAACCCGGGTCAAAAGTTCAGTCCAGTATATCCTCCATTTGAGGGAACGGCTTCGTGCACTGGGCACCCGAGCCAGGGAGAACCTGTTACAAGCACAACACAATCAGGAGACCCAGTATAATCGAGGGACGAAGATGAGGAACTTTGAACCAGGAGACCGTGTTCTGCTGTTACTGCCCTCCTCGGAGTCTAAATTATTAGCCAAGTGGCAGGGGCCATTTGAGGTGGTTCGACGGGTGGGGCCCGTCGATTACGAAATCCGGCTGTCTGGGCGACGAAGGGACACCCAAATATACCATGTTAACCTGCTGAAGGCATGGAAGGACCGCGAGGGTTTTATGATTGCCCCGTACCCCCCAGAACCGGAACTCGGGCCCCTAGCCGGCGAGTTCGAGGGGCCGGGCCCGGTAGCCATTGGCCGAGAGCTCGACCCTACGCAGCAAGAAGAGGTACGGCAGGTAGTAGCCGCGTTCCCCATGGTACTGTCCGCTCGACCGGGGAAAACAACGGTGACCAGCCACCACATCGCCACTATCCCTGGCCAAAAGGTGAGAGAGAACCACCGTCCGCTCCCCAAGAAAATGTGGGAGACCGTGCGGAAGGAGTTGGAACTGATGTTAACCCTGGGAGTAGTGGAAGAATCAAGGAGTGAGTGGAGAAGTCCCATAGTACTGGTCCCCAAGCCCGACGGTTCAGTGAGGTTTTGTATCGATTTTCGCAAAGTGAATGCCATCTCTCGCTTTGACGCCTACCCCATGCCACGAGTGGACGAGTTACTGGAGAGACTGGGACAGGCAGAATTTATCTCCACCCTGGACCTAACAAAGGGGTACTGGCAGATCCCTCTGACACCTACCTCACGAGCAAAGACAGCCTTTCCCACACCTTTTGGCCTTTTCCAATTTACGGTGATGCCCTTCGGGTTACATGGAGCAGCGGCTACCTTCCAGCGGCTTGTAAACCAGGTACTGAGCCCCCACAGTTCGTACGCTGCGGCATACATTGATGACATTGTCATTTATAGCTCCAGCTGGGGAGACCATATTCAGCACCTAACCAAGGTACTGCAAGCCTTGGGCGACGCAGGCCTCACGGCAAATCCGGCCAAGTGTCATTTAGGACAGCGGGAAGTGACTTATTTAGGCTATACGGTAGGGCGAGGAAAATTACGCCCCATGGTAGATAAGGTATGGGCTTTAAAGGACTACCCCACCCCAAAATCCAAAAAGCAGGTACGACAGTTCTTAGGGTTGGCAGGGTATTATCGGCGGTTTGTCCCCAATTTCTCGACGCTGGCCGCCCCCTTAACGGACCTAACAAAGAAGACACAGCCCCAGAAGGTCCAATGGACGGAGGAATGTGAGAATGCTTTTCACGCACTCCGAGAACACCTGACCCGGAAGCCTGTGTTAACCCAACCCGACTTTACGAAGCCCTTCCTTCTCCAGACAGACGCATCTGGAGTAGGTATAGGAGCTGTACTATCACAAGAGGTAGAGGGGGAAGATCACCCCATTTTGTACCTCAGCCGGAAACTCTTTCCACGCGAGACGCACTACTCTACCATAGAGCGGGAGGCCCTCGCAGTTAAGTGGTCCATCGACACACTGCGATACTACTTGTTGGGGAACCACTTCTTTTTAGTGACTGATCACGCCCCCCTCCGCTGGATCAACAGCATGAAAGAAACGAATGACCGAATTATGAGGTGGTATTTGTGCCTCCAGCCCTATTCCTTTCAAGTGCTTCACAGGCCAGGTAAGGCCCACGGAAATGCGGACTTTTTTTCCCGGATGGGAGAAGAGAAGGACGAAGAAGAGGACAGGGCAGTGGAAACCCCTACCACCATTCTAAGGGGGAGGGTGTGTGACGGGGCAGGCTGGCCCCGCACTGGTATTGAGAGGATTAACCCTTCCCTGCTGGTAGAGGAAGTCCCGCCCCTGAGGCTCTGCTGGGCATGCTCCAACCGGGAGCCAAGTATAAAAGCCTGCAGAGCTGCTCAGTCAGGGCGGGCGGCTGAGGGAGGAGGAAGCCCAGCAGAAGCTCCAGCCCAGGAGCAGCAGTACCTCGTTCAGGAGGGAACTGAGAGACTGGGAAGTAGGACCAGAGACTGGCAGCTGTCAGAACCCCAGGGAGCATTGGGGGCTGAGGAATCTGAAGACCCTGAGGACCCAGGGACTGCTACATCCGGAGAAGGGGTAGGAAGTGACCCAGGGAAGGGAAGGGAGTGGTATCTCCCACCACTCTAAGGGCAGCGTGTTGCGGTAGGATTCCCCGCTGACCCGGGGAGGACCACGCTGTTAAAGACAGGGCCCTGGGTCGGAGCCCGGTGGAGGCGGGTGGGCCCCGGGCTCCCCTACCGGGGGTCTCTGAACCCCAGTCTCCATCAGTGTGGAGACGTACTTCACCCACCCCCTTCGTAACTCGAAGGAGATAGATGGACTCCGGCTGCTAGGCCCCGTGATCCCCCGGGGAGGGGATTTAGAAGGACTTTGACCATTGGGCCAGACGGCCCTGACTACCGGGGAGGTAGTCGAACTGCCATAAGCGCAGGGAGGTGGGGTTAACCTCGTCCCCCGCTGGAAACAAAGGGGTGACAAGGTGCAAAGCCCGCCACACTCCCACTGAGAAAGAGGTACATACCATTTCCATACCAGACCAGACTATTGGTCAATCAAATCCAGTATCTTGCTTCTAGAAGTATCCTCTATTTCATGCTTCAAAGGAAGGCAAAATCCCTTCATGCTGTATTTAGCTTATTATGCAATGCTGTTCCATGGGAGGAAAATTTCTTCTTGACCTCAGTAGGTAATCAGTTTATGCCTGGAATCAGGAAGATTCATATCCCTTGAAACATTTTAATAGAAAAAAAGCATAACTGAAAAGTTTATTGCTATTCATATAACATCCTTAATCTTTTATTGAAGTTTGCTATATTGTTTGTCTCTATGGTCCTATTACATTCCACAGGTTTTCCTGCACAAAAAGTCTGGTATCTAAAGGAGGGCACTGCATGCAGTTTCTCTTCTCCCTGATCACCTCCCTTCAATTGTTCAACTGGATTACTACCTGATATGGCCTTAAGCCTTCCGAATATCCAGACATCCACAAGAATTCTAGAGAATTCATGGAATTTGGCCACTGGATCCCTCATTTCTTCCCTAAAGTTTCGGGGGTCAGAAGAAACTCTGTAAGATTCTTCTTGAAGTGTTCATCCCCATCTTCTGCTGGGCCCCCTTCCTGTGAGTTTTGCCATGGAAAGGAGTGTTCCCTGTCAAAGGATATTTTTTTCTCAAATAACGCTGTCAAACTAGAGACATTTGCTTTAATCTTACTAAAGCTGTGCTGATCTGTCCCCATTAAATTGTACACACTGGCTAATTTTTTACTTTAGTGTCAGCTAGCTTCCCCTGTACTGATCTGAGGTTTAGCAGTCTATAATTCTCAGCATTACCTTTAGCTCTTTTATTAAAGGTAAGAATCACATTCACCACCTTCCAATCCTCAGATAGCGTTGTTGGTTTTCAAGGATAAATTGCATATTTGGCTAGCTGCTTAGCTACTTCATTCTTTATTTCTAAACTCAGAAGTCCTGGGTGAATGCCAGTTGGTCCTAGGGATTTACTCAATTCCCTTTTTCCTTTTGTATCCCCCAAAACAAAAACAAAACAAACAAACAAACAAAAGGTTTGGAGTCTCTCCCTTTGATATGTTTGTCTCCAGAGAACAGTAACATTAGGGCAGTTATTTCACTGCTACCTCTTTTTCCGAGATGGTAAGGGACAAGAATATTAAAAACCACAGGGAAGGGAAATTCCAGAAGGTCACTTTCAGGCCAGCAGGAGAGCAATTGTGTTGCAACGAAGAGTGGGGCCTGACTAGGCTGAAGATACACGGGAATTAGTGATGCACAAGTCCATGGAACATGTGCAAGTCCATGGGTCCAGATCTAATGCATCCGAGGGTACTGAGGGAATTGGCTGATGTGATTGCAGAGCCATTGGCCATTATCTTTGAAAATCCCATGGTGATTGTGGGAGGTCCCGGGCGATTGGAAAAAGGCAAATATAGTGCCCATCTTTTAAAAAGGGAAGAAGGAGAACTTGGGGAACTACAGACCAGTCAGCCTGACCTCAGTCCCTGGAAGAATCATGGAGCAGGTCCTCAAGGAAACCATTTTGAAGCACTTGGAGGAGAGGAAGGTGATCAGGAACAGTCAACATGGATTCACCAAAGGAAGTCATTCCTGACCAACCTGATTGCCTTCTATGATGAAATAACTGGCTCTGTGGATATGGGGAAAGCGGTGTGTGTGATATATCTTGACTTCAGCAAAGCTTTTGATATGGTCTCCCGCAGTATTCTTGCCAGCAAGTTAAAAAGAATGGATTGGATGAATGGACTATAAGGTGGATAGAAAGCTGGCTAGATTGTCAGGCTTAATGGGTAGTGATCAATGGCTTGATGTCTAGTTGGCAGCCGGTAAAAAGCGGAGTAGCCCCAGGGGTCGGTCCTGGGGCCGGTTTTGTTCAACATTGTTATTAATGATCTGGATGATGGGATGGATTGCACCCTCAGCAAGTTTGCAGATGACACTAAGCTGGGGGGAGAGGTATATACACTGGAGGGTAGGGATAGGGTCCAGAGTGACCTAGACAAATTGGAGGATTGGGCCAAAAGAAATCTGATGAGGTTCAACAAAGACAAGTGCAGAGTCCTACACTTAGGATGGAAGAATCCCATGCACTGCTACAGGCTGGGGACCAACTGCCTAAGCAGCAGTTCTGCAGAAAAGGACCTGGGGATTACAGTGGATGAGAAGCTGGATATGAGTCAGCAGTGTGCCCTTGTTGCCAAGAAAACTAACAGCATATTGGGCTGCATTAGTAGCAGCATTTCCAGCAAATCGAGGGAAGTGATTATTCCCCTCTACTCAGCACTGGTGAGGCCACATCTGGAGTATGGCGTCCAGTTTTGGGCCCCCCACTACAGGAAGGATGTGGACAAATTGTAGATAGTCCAGCGGAGGGCAACGATAATGATCATGGGCTGGCGTACATGACTTACGATGCAAGGCTGAAGGAACTGGGCTTGTTTAGTCTGCAGAAGAGAAGAGTAAGGGGGGATTTGATAGCAGCCTTCAACTACCTGAAGGGGGTTCCAAAGAGGATGGAGCTCAGTGGTGGCAGATGTCAGAACAAGGAGCAATGGTCTCAAGTTGCAGTGGGGGAGGTCTAGGTTGGTGTGGTGGGGTGGCTGCCCCACCTCTATGAGAGAGAGGGCTAGAGTAGGCCAGAGCGGCTGCACAGACGGGCAGCCAATCAGGAAAAGGCCTACTGGGAGCCAATCAGGGCCAGTATTACAGCTAGCCAATCAGGGCTAGGCTAGGCCCTATATATAAAGACTGTACAGGCAGGGAGCAGGCAGTCTGTCCCAGACCTTCATGCAGTAAGGTCTGTCTCCTGAGCAGGAGACAAGCCCCTTGGACAGAGCAGTGCTGGGCAGGCTCGGGGGAGAATAGAAGGGCTCCGGCCCAATACCTGCCAGACTGCGGGCCCTGATAAAAAAGGGCCTAGAGGGTGCGAAGGGCCAGAGGGGAAGTGGCCCAGGGACAGTTAGACAAGGGGAGAGAAGGAGGGCAGAGAGGCTGCTGCTAGAGGGTCCCTGGGTCGGGACCCAGAGTAATGGGTGGGCCTGGGTCCCCCCCTTTCCCCTTTGTCTTGCACCTGGCCATGGGAAGTGGCCATATCGGACTGCATCAGACCCCTGAAGAAAGGAGTTAGTCTTTGGGGTGCGGTTGGCCACTGCGGCAGGGCAAAGTGGAAGACAGCTGTTAACCCCCCCCCCCCCCGCTCCCGGCCTCCTCCCTCGGAATGGGGCGAGTGTGGACTTAGGGGCACTGCTGGAGGGCAGTGTCCTGAAAAGGACGCTGTCAGCGAGGAGCAACGCAGGTCCAGATGCCAGCAAGGAAGAGACGGACGGGACGCCACCAGCGGAGGGCCCTCTGCTCTGGACTGAGCTAATTCCCTGACGTGCCAGCGGGAGGCGCTGCGGTGGTGAGTCCCAACCCCGTCACAGTTGGATATAGGAAACACTATTTAACTAGGAAGGTGGTGAAGCACTGGAATGGGTTACCTAGGGAGGTGGTAGAATCTCCATCCTTAGAGGTTTTTAAGGCCCAGCTTGACAAAGCCTTGGCTGGAATGATTTAGTTGGGGATTGGTCCTGCTTTGAGCAGGGGATTGGACTAGATGACCTCCTGAGGTCTCTTCCAACCCTAATATTCTATGATTCTATGCCAAAAGTGGAGAGTAGCAGGAAATGGAGCCTGAGAAGAGATAGAATCACCCTTGTTGGATTCTCCCTCCCACCCCGACACACACAGAGATCTCTGTAGTGGTGCCATAATCCATATTTTCTTGGCTAGGGAAGGACAGTGTTGCTGCATCTTTTTCATCTGTGGACAGGACTGCAAGTATCTTTCATTTCAGTCCCACCCATCAGTGCAACTGCTTTCCTACTCTTCTCTGGAAGGATATAGATTGTAGTTCTATACCACAAGATAGGGTGGGGGAGTGGGAAAGAGAACGAACTAGCCAATGGTGGCTCCATGTTTTTCAACTCACTTGTTTTCCTCTTCATCAGTGCTATCTCCACGCACGCTGGAGATAGCCAGAAGTGGCCTGCTAGCTCAACAGCACCTCTTCCCTTCGCCTGGAAGCAGCTATTAGGTGCTCCAATCCACAATACAGCCCTAAAAATACCCTCCCATTTCATTCCTCTGATCCTAACATTAACAAAAAAGCAGCAACCATTCAAAGCAGATGGATCATTATTCCCATTTTACAGAGCGGGTAACTGGGGTACAGAGTGCTGAAGTTACTTTCTCATGTTCACACAAGCAATCAGTAACAAATCCGGGAGTCCTTCCACCCAATCCCTTCTACTCCAACCATATAACCATAAGCATTTAAAACACTACTTGTGAAATAGGTGGAAAGGCAGGAACAAAGTGATGGAAGGAAGGTGAGAGCCCCACAGAAGAGGTGTGTGTCTGTGTGTCTGCATAGGACCTGCTTCTACATCTAGTGTGTTGCCTAGAGAAATCATGTAAGATTATGACCTCACCACCAGATTGTATCACAATATGGCAGCTGGTCAGCTGCCTCAGGCAACCGTTGCAAAGGCTATTTGCCCAACCTGTGAAGAAACTCCCACTTAGGCAGCTAAGGGACATGGCAAACCAATCAGAACATCTAGAATCTATCAAAATTCTGACCTACTGAATGCATCTCCTCCCCATTCCCCCCCAAATAAAGGCCAGGTTTTTAAATTGACAAAATATTGTAATTCCTTTGAGATGAGAAGAGGAATTTTTGTTCTCTATTAAACAAAGGATACTATCCAAATTTGATATAAAATGGAAACTCCCCTTAGGGCATTTAAGAAAATAACAAACAAAAGGGACACTTTCTGTTATGTGTTACTGCAGTGTACTCCCACTTGCTCAGAGGAGCAACTCAGGATTTACAGTGGTCTAGGTGAAAGCAGAATTTGGCCCACTGTTTCTGTTTCAGTTACAACTTGCCCAAGGGCAGTCACATCACTGTTCAGAGTCAAATAGAACCACCAGCAGTTAAGGGTTTTATATAAATTATCCGTGTTCCTGACACCTCTGTTCTGTGAGCTTGTCCATCATGGAAACAAACATTTTTAAAATGTTTTTTTCTCACTACCCCCACACACTGTATCTGAAAGTATTGTTTCATACTATTATTAGGATTAGTTATGTTGGAACTTTTGTGTTTGTCAGCTGTATACAGTTATCACAACTCTTTCCTATACAATATAGTACACATTTTGTATTAATTATGTGTATGGCAGGATTCTCAAAAGTGCTCAGGATTGGCCTCCCTCTGCTCCCATTAAATTGAGTGGGAGTTTTACACCACTCCCTCCATCTGCAGATTGCACACATAAGAAGGAGGGGGGCACTTGGATGGGCCATTCCTATAAGCTGCTCCTAAACCCAGACTGTGCTATTAACCCTTTGATAACTTTTGTAGCTGAAGGAGGAAAAGGGGAGAGAAAAAAGCAAAATGAAGATGCTTCTTGTTATGGAATAATGATGATTATTATTTTAATCCATTCACTTGTCCTACACATTTGCTTCTCCAATCAGTCAAGAGATTTCTTTAGAATGATTCTCTGAAGCAATCCAAATTTCCAGATGTAGCCTGTGTTTCTGTTGGAGATGGGGAATGGGGTGATTAGAAAGGCCTGCTCCTGACCACCCATTGCTGCAGTCTGAAAAGCTCCAACTGCTTCTTCTTCTTCTTACCTCACCCCTGCCACCCTGAGGTGAATTGGGGTGAGAATAGTTAGAGTGAGTACTGTTTACTCATTACTATGCATCCTGTTCAAGAACTTTTTCTGTATGCAAGTACTGTCCTGCAGAAAACTTTGGGACACAGCTTTGCTGCTTCATATCTGCAAACGATATACAAGTGTGAACACCATTTAAATACCAAGCCAACCCTATTATGGTAAAAATGTAAGGATTAGGTGGGATGATGCAAAGCATTAGGAATAAATTAATCGAGGTTTTATGCAAGCTGCATGAAAGGAAATTGCAAATAGCAAGCCTACTTAAGAGTAAACTTGCATACCCCCCACATAGTCCTGGGTAATATATGCTCCTTTCATTTTTGTGATTTAGGAATCCGTAATCCGTTTACATAGGCATTGGAAATATACTTGCAAAGTTTCTAAAAACATATTTACATACACACACTGGTCTTCTGAAGTCACAAACTATATTCTGTGCTATATTGTGCACAGTATAAGTGGTAGTGAGTACAGATACGTCTGAAAAAGTACATCTTTCCCCCTAAACAGGGATACAGATTTTTTTTCATGTAAAGAAGGGTTTGTTTTTAAAGGTGTTGGTTAATATTAAGATATTGTACTAATAGTGTAAATAGGCACATGAATGATTTTATGGAAGTTATGTTTGGCCTCCAGAGCTTTATGCTGAAACTGCTAGTTGAAATTTATCACCAATAAATTGTTCTTGGAAGGGAACGACAAGTAATCATGAATTTATGGAAGAGTAGGCTTATTTATCTTACCTTTATCCTACTTGTTCAACACTTTAAGATTATCAGAAAATATTGGATCAATTCCCTGACATCCAGAGCAATGGCATCATTCTTTGATTTGAAGGGAATGATAAGCTTTTCCCTTTCAGAACAACATTTCAGGCTTCCCAATCCATTTTATACAATGCATTGTACAAATAGTACACACAGACACAGACACAGACACAGACACAGACACACACACACACACACACACACACTGCATTATAAACCAAGTTCTGGCATTTGCTACCCAGTGGAGCCTACCAATAAATGTATGGCCAAAAAAATGGATTGTGTAACAGAAATAGTTTACCACTATCCAGACTCATGGAAAAGGCTGTTGTTGTATGTGGCCTCTGAAACAGGAAACATAAAGGGGCTTAACAGGAAAGGGCCTAGAGATGTGTTCTGCATTGCTGTGTACATATATCATGGCCACCAACCACCACCTCATACATATCCTTAGCACAGATTAACCCTAATAATAGTAGGAATAGTCTGGATAGAGGCTAGTTCTGACCAAAATGTTAGTGCACAATAAATTTGCAAGCCAATACACTTTTCCTGGAAATAGAACAGATCAGATCAATGAAGGATGCTCATGCTTATGCTTAAACTTATACTGATATAGCTAGGTCCCTCAGGGGTGTGAAAAATCTACACCACTGACTGAGGCAGTTATACCGACCTAACCCCCTGTGTAGACAGCACATTGTGGATGGAAGGGCTTCTCCTGTCAACATAGTTACCATCTCTCATGGAAGTGGATTAACTATGCCTATGGGAGAAGTTCTCCCATAGTCATAGTTGTGTCTTCATTGAAGCACTGCAGCAGCACAGCTCCAATAGTACAGCATTTTACGTGTAGACCTGCCCTTAGAAGACCTCAGAATGGAAAGATGATGACTTTGACCTAAAGATTATTGGGGAAACACCAGGGACCAAACACTGACCTCACATACTGCACTTTCTCCAGGATCTTATCTCTTTAGTCATTAAATTGGGCTCTTCCAAGGACAAATCCAGAATTTTAAAAAATTGCATCCACTGAAATAAACCAGACCCTCTTAATCAAGTGTGCCTGTGAAATGTAACTACTGAAGCCAGAAAATAGTGCTGGGCTATCCAGTCCCCCTCCATTAATTTCTTCAGCCCAAGGTCTTCGCTCGTTCTCATAGCATCTCCAGCAATTTCTGTAGGACATTAAAACTTTAATGTCTACTTATACTGAATAAAAATGGTACATAAGGTCCCATGGGAAGAAATCTAAGGGGGGCGGGAAATTCAGGAGAGCTGTCCATTTCTTAAAGAAATTATATTAAAGGCATAACAGCAAATTATCCTGATGTAAAGAAAAGACAGGAAGAATAGTAAGAGGTCAATATGGCTCCACTAGGAGTTCTTTAATGACCTGAAAATCAAATAGGAATCCTACCAAAAGTGGAAACATGGGCAAATTGCTAAGGATGAGCAAAAAAAGAGTAGCAGAAGCATGTAGGGACAAAATCAGAAAGGCTAAGGCACAGAATGAGTTACACCTAGCAAGGGACATAAAAGGAAATAAGAAGAGGTTCTTTAAACACATTAGGAGAAAGCAAGACAGAGAAAAATGTAGGTCCACTATTTAGGGGGGAAGGAGAGCTAATAAGGGATGACATCAAGAAGGCTGAGGTGTTCAATACCTATTTTGCTTTAGTCTTCATTTAAAAGGTTCAGAGTAACCAGATACCTAACACATTTAACATTAACAAAAAGGGGGATGGGATACAAAATAGAATAGGGAAAGAACAGATTAAAGAATACTTTGATAAATTAGATATATTCATGTTGGCAGGGCCTGATTAACTCCATCCTAGGGTACTTACGCTATTAGCTGAAGCAATCTTGGAACCTTTAGCAATTATCTTTCAGCACTCATGAAGGATGGGTGAGGTCTCAGATGACTGGAGAAGGTCAAATGTAGTATCTATCTTTAAAAAGAGGAACAAAGAGGACCCAGCAAATTATAGACCAGTCAGCCTAATATTGATACCTGGAAAAAATACTGGAAAAGATTATTAAATCATCAATTTGTAAGCACCTAGAGGAAAATAGGGTAATAAACAATAGCCAGCATGGATTTGACAAGAACAAAGCATCTCAAACCAACCTAATTTCCTTCTTTGACAGGGTTACTGGCCAAATGGATGGGGGGGACACTATAAATGTGATATATCTTGATTTTAATTGGGCTTCTGACATAGTCACACATAACATTCTCATACACATTCACTAGGGAAAATTAGTCTAAATGAAATTACTATAAAGGGGGTGCATAACTGGTTGAAAGACCATTTCAAAGACTAGTTATCAATGGTTTGCTGTCCAACTGGGAGGACATATCCAATGAGATTCTTCAGAGGTTAGCCCTGGGTCCAGACTATTCAGTGTATTAATTAAATGACCTGGATAATGGAGTGGAGAGCATGCATATAAAATTTGCCAAGGACATCAAGCTGGGAGGGGTTTCAAGCACTTTGAAGGATGGGGATAGAATTCAAAATGATCATGACTAATTAAATAATTGGTTTGAAATCAACCAATGATGAAATTCAATAAATACAAGTGCAAAATTCTACATTTAGGAAGGAAAAAATCAAATGCACAGCTACAAAATGATTGGCCAGGTGCAGTACTACTGAAAAGGCTCTGGGAGTTATAGTAGAACAACAAATTGAATCTGGAGTCCACAAGTTCTCCCAAGGCTTAACATCCAGCAGTGTATGTTAGTGACTTTAACAGTCATCATACCAAGTTAGATTATGTTACTGCGGACCCAAACAGTAAACAACTGTTGGAGTAGGCAACAAATAATGATCTCACACTGGTCCATGACCCTAAACAGCATGGTACCTTCCATTCAGCACTTTGAAATAGGGATGACTGCCCAGTCCTATGCTGGGTTACGTCATCTGCCAATCACCGGCAGCCAGTGGCGTGTACTCTACTTAATGATTTTCCACATAGCCAACACCATCCGTCATTGATTCAGATGGGAATGTGTCTTCTGATTACAAGAAGCATACCAAAGCCTAGATAGAAATTCCAGAAAGCAGATCGGAACTCTGTTACAGAATACTTAGAACAGAGCATTGTAACCATTGCATTAAACATCATCTCCATAGAAGATGTGAACCATCATTTCTGTTGTGCCATTTTAAAAGCTGCAGGTGCAACAATTCCACCCAGCTTTCGACCAGTGTACATTCCATGTTTGAAGAAGGGTTGTGCAGACTTGCTGAGGCAGTATGAGCAGTCAGGTGATCCGAAGATTGCAGACCATCTTGTAGAGTCATTGGATGCTGCTTGCCGGGCTCGATGGGAGGAAGCAACAGTGACTTTTTTATGTGGTCAAGCTGGAAAACCTGGAGCTTAATTTGTCGACTCAATGTCCATGTGCACAAAGCAGGCCAGCATTTACTCCACATCAGATTACGTCATCCGTTGAAGGTGACCAAAGCTCCTGTTGACAGAGTTGTCAAACGACAGGTACATGATGAGTGGTGGCATTTTGTAAGGAGTAATCAACCAATAGTAAGATGGAGCTATTCTCTAGTCTGGAATTGGATAAAGTGCTGAGTGATTTAAAAACAGGCACAAATCCGGGATATGACAGAATTGCACCTGAATTCATGAAACATCTTTGTATTCACATTCAGCAATGACTCATGTGGTGTTTCAACAGAGTTCTGTGGGAATCCAGACTCTCTAGCATCTGGCGCAAAGCAAAGGCCATGTGCATATTGGTGATAGAACCAGTGCTTGCAGGCACCAGAAGAATGGCTTCCCACAAGGATCAGTATTATCTCCAACGTTATTCAACTTATACTCAAATGACCTACCATAGAATGGATCTCGCAAATTTGTTTATGCAGACTACATATGCCTCATTCACACTCCTTTGACATACCTGAGAGTGTTCTGAATGCAGATATGGCACCTATGGCTGATTATTGTCATCGGTGGCGCTTGATACCAGGTGGAAGTAAAACCGTGTCGAGTATCTTCCATTTACATCATGCACAAGTGGACCGAGAGCTGAATATAGTTCTCAATGGTCAGCAAATAAGCATGATTCACAGCAGGTCTATCTAGGTGTCATGTTCGATAGAATTCTCACATATCATGGCCATCTTACAAAGACAGCGATTAAGGTCAAAACATGCAACAACCTGCTTGGGAAACTGGCTGGAACAACATGGGGCACCAATGCCCAAACATTACACTCTTCTGCCTACGCTCCAGCGTGGGCTTGCTTGTCTCACACAAAGATGATCGATGTACAACTAAATTCCATCCTGAGTATTATTTCAGGCACACTTAAATCTACTCATTTACCATAGTTACCAGTTCTCTGCAATATTGCTCTGCCCAGTGTTTGCAGAGAGAAAAGCGTAACAAAGCTCATGACAAAAATGTGTGATATGCCACACCTACCATTAGTTAAAGCCTTGTTTAATCCACCACATAGTCATTTGCTCTCACGGCGCCAGTTGTAGATAAGTATACCGGGTGAAGGATTTATGGTAGAGGACACACGGAGAGCTTTATGGTCTGCAGAGAAAGTGACAAGTATTTATCTTGCCTCAGACCCCACTCAGCACCAACCTGGGTTTGATTTTCCACAAAGACATGGACCTTCTGAACCGGTTTCATACCAGACATGGAATTTGTGCTACAGCAGAATTTCAGTGGCGTTTTAGAGACAGTCCACTATGTTGATGTGGGCAGCCACAAACCATGACACATATTGTTGAGGACTGCAAAATGACTCAACTTCCTGGAGGTCTTTACACCTTGAACATCACTGCTAAGAACACTGTGGCTTGACAGAATTGCATACGCCAAATAAATGTGAATCAACAATGTGATGCAGTTGTGAAAAGGGCTAATATTGTTCTCAGGTGTATTAACAGTAACGTTGTATGTAAGACACAGAAAGGGAATTACCCTTCTCTACTTGGCTCTGGTAAGGCCTCAGCTGGAGTACTGTATCTGGTTCTAAGTGCTTCACTTTAACAAAGACCTGGAGAATGCCCAGAGGAAAGCAAGAAAAATGATAAAAGCTTTACAAAACGTAACAACTAAAGAAAGATTAATAAACTGGCCAGAAAGGTAGTTTTAGTTTAGATATTAGAGAAAAAAACACTTTTAAACTATAGGAATAGTTAAGCTCCGCAATAGGCTTTCAAAGGAGGTTGTGAAGCCCTGTGATGGGGTGCGACTCACCACCGTGGTACTCCCTGCTGGTGGTCCCAGGGATCAGCTCTGCTAGCCAGTGCACCCTCTTCTAGTGGACTCTTGCCGCCATCACTTCTTCTCGAGGACCCACATCCCTTCCAAGGACCACGTTGTCCTCTTCAGTGACACAGCCCTCCAGCTGTGCCGCACTCTGTGCTCCCCCTTTCTGGGGGAACCTGCAGTCAGCTGTGCAGCCACTTTCTTCAGTGGCAACTGCAGCCCAATGCCTGGCCACTTCCTCAGTGGTGGTGGGGGGACCCTGGCCCGCCCACTACTTTGGGTGCCGGCCCAGGGACCTTGTTGATGGTTGCCACTTGCTGCGTCCCCTCCAACTCCTCAGTAGATCTCCCTGAACCACTTCCTCGTGGTCCCAGCCCTCTCTTTGCCCTTGCCTCAGGGTCTCAGCCTGCAGATCCCTGCAGCCCACCAGGATCTGCCTTTAGCTCCCTGGGTCTCTGCCTGCAGTACTGCTCTGCCTCTGTGCTTGCAGCCTTCAACCTGCAAGTCAGCCAGTCCTCTTCCCTCCTCAGGCTCCAGTGAGTGACTGAAGCTGCTCTGCTCTGCAGTACTTCTTATATGGGCCTGCCTGGTCCTGATTGGCTGCCTCCCACGCAGCCTCCCTACAGCCCTTAAAGCCCAGTGTGGGCAGGCGCCCCATCACAAGCCCCCATCATTGGAAGTTTTTAAGGACATCTTAGACAAACGCCTATCAGGGATGGTCAAGGTGAACTTGGTCCAGCCTCAGTGCAGGGATTGGACTAGATGACTTAGCCCTACATTTCTATTATTCTATTTTTGAAGATCTGGTGGCCCCTCTGTGGGCCACTCTCCAAGTCAGCCTATGGGTACCCCCTTGATGACTCCCATACGAGAATCAGAGAATGTGGCTGGTCCCTTCAATTCTCCCATTGCAGTCTCCTCACAGGTCTAAAGACATGGATGGCACATGGGGGAATTTCACCCATATCAACTTTAAGGAAGTTGTCTACTGCACATGCTCAGTTCACAATTTTATAAGGGTAGAAACTTTCTTTAGGAAAAAAACCCCTCTCTTTTCATGATACCACTCCTCCTCATTAGGAGTCATTTTAGCAAAATGAAATTTAGACAAAATAATAATGACATTCCTACTTGTAATGAAGTAAGAAAGTGAGAAGGGTGGGAATTTGCAACAGGTGCTCAAACTATTGTTTTTCAATGATGGTCCATGACAGAAAAAGAGAAAGCGAGAGAGAGAAGATATGCTCCACATCAGCAGTACTGGGTGGGGTGGATCATATTTCTCCCTTTACTAGATTCCTTGCCAAAAAAAATATCAAGGAGAGAAGTGCTCTGCTTTAAATATCAACAACAATATAAAAAGTATTTCCTCTTGATTCAGTGTTTAACAGCCTCATCATAAAACACTATGTTAATAAATTCATTGCTGGGTTGTGTTTTTATCACCCCCATCTCTCTATGATCTTTGAGCAAAAACATTCTGTGGGAAGAAGAATCATGTCAGTTGAGAAACAGCATAATTTTTCAGTTGCTAGAAAATGACAGTTATAATGAAAAATATTTACCTATTTAAAAAGAGCAACACAATTAAAATATATTTAATCATGTCTGTTTTATTCCATATGGGAGAGGGTATAAAATGTTAGATTTGAACACCCCACATATTTGGAGTATTCAAAACTTGAAATCAGAGCCATATTTCAAAGACTGGGCCCCATCTCTACAATACACTTAGCAATGCTACTATAATACCTGAATATTCTTTCTTGGTTTTTATCACTACTATATTTCTCCAGGTTTTTCCAGAGAAAACATACTATGGAAGGCAGAAAAATGTTATTAAAGTGTAAAGTAGTATTACAGTTACTGGAAGAGTCATTGTGCCCTTTTCACAATAAAAATAAAATAGATATGCTCTCTCTACTCCTCTTATGTATCAGCTTGCTTTCAGTACTTTTTATAAATAGGTATTTAACAGTTTTTCTAGCCAGTGAAAAATATGATTGTTCTTTCACTTTAAAATAACCTAACAAAAATGAATTTTATTACCTTTATATGGAATCTCAGCACCACAGATTTTAGAGATGGGAAATTTCCGTTATGACAGCTAGTCCATCCCAATCTAGTAAAATGTTTTGCTGCAGTACTTAGTTCAATCTATTTTAAATATCTCAAGCAATGGGGTTTCTGGCACATCCCTTGGGAGAGTAGTCCATGAGCTAATAGGTCTCACCTTTAAGAATTTTTCCCCTGTGTCAGGGTTCCCTCCCCACTCTAAACTCTAGGGTAAAGACGTGGGGACCCACGTCTAAGAGCCCCTAAGCTTATTTTTACCAGCTTAGGTTAAAACCCCCAAGGTACAAAATTCCCTGCACCCTGAGAAATGCTTCTTTCGCTGCCACCATCAAGTGTCTAACAGGAATCCAGGAAAGGAATCACTTGAACTTCCCTCCCCCCCAAAATACCCCCTCAAGCCGTACACCCCATTTCCTGGGAAGCTTGAGAACAATCTCCCAACCAATTGGTTACACAGTGATCTAAAAACCCACCCCCTGGGTTTTAACACCATAGAAAACAGTCAGCTTCTTAAAAGAAGGATTTTATTAACACAAAGAAGGTAAAATCATCTCTGTAAAATCAGGATGGTAACTAATTACAGGGCACTCAATTTCCAAACTCAGAGAGATCCCCCCCCCGGACAAAACCTTAAAGTACAGAAAAACAGGAATAACCCTTCCCTCTCCAACAGGGAATGTATCACCAAGCAAAATAAACAGAAATCTACCCGCAGTGCTGACTACACTTATTTTAGAAAAGTGAGGTTTGGTGAGGAGACTGGTTTTCTGTAGGTTCTTTCTGTCTTCCAAGATCACTCTGATTCAGACAAAAGCCACACACACAGCTTCCCCCCTCCCAAGATTTGAAAGTATCTTGTCCCCCCATTGGTCAGATGCCAGCCAGGTCAGGTGTCAGTCTGGCTACCTGCATTTCTTAACACTTTACTGGTAAGAGGATTTTATAGCACTGCATCAGATCCTCTCCTCCTTCCCTTTATATTTATGACACCCTGCTATTGGAAATGGTTTGATGTTTCTGAATTTAAGAATGGAGAATGAGGGCTTGGGGTTGGGTTAGCGGTTTTTCAGATTCAGTTTTTCCCTTTTCTTGTAGAATCTTCCCTTCACCCATTCCAGCTATTATCACTAGCTTGATTTCAATGGCAGAGGGAGTAGGCAGGAGACTGGGCTAGCAATCAGACTTTACTTAATAAGAAATTATGAGAGAACTGGGGGATGGCCTAATTCAGGAAGCTATTTTGATAGAGTACTTGGGACATTCAGACAGGGGTTGGAGATCTGCCAGTTCAGTTTGGCAGCAGTTATTTTTTCCACACAAAGCCTGGTTTCTTCCTTTTCTGGTCTCAGTGACAGTGGTATTCAGAAAATATAATAGCCTCCATTCCTAGGCAGAGGGAGAGATCCCTACAGAAGTGGAGTCCGGTTTACTGAGGATAACACAGTTAGAGGGAGGGGACTTCAATCAGTTAACTGAGGATCTCTGGACTAATTTTCTCCTACTTCTGTCTAGAATAATGTTTAGAAGAGGGAGGGGACATGGGAGTGGAGATGATTCTTGCATTGTGCCCTGGTAATCCCTAATGTCATCCTTTAATTCACCCAAGATGGCTGTATCCACCTTGGAATATCCAGTACCCAAGATAGTTGAGGATTGCATGATCTTGTTAGATGCTGGTGTAGTGGGAGTACCCCAGTTTCTTGTGCTGTTCCCAAATTCCAAGCTATGTGCCTGGGGGTGGATAACCCCATTTGCCCCCTACTGGACCCAAGCCCTTTGATTCCCTTCTACAGCCTTTGGGAAGGCAGGAATTAACTCCAGTGTTAGAAGCACAGCAGGCGCTCAGCCTGATTCCTAGGCCACCCAGCTAGTTCAGCTTGGCCCAGTGAGCCATCTGCAAATGGTTGTGCAATGTGATCAGGCAGGAGATCCAGCAGCCTGCTACTTGCACTGAGCACAGCAGCACAACGGCTGCTCGAAACATACCACGCCTGCAGCTACGCTTGCTTCTGCTTCCAGTCCCAACCCTTGTTCTACCCTTGACTTCTGCCCGCTTCAACCAAGTCCTTGCCCTGAATCTGGCTCAGACTCCGACCTTTGGTTTGGCTTCTCAACTCTGACTCCAGCTTCACCCTCAGATCGGTACTTGAATCCTGGATCTACGCTCGCCATTGCTCCGAACTGCTGTCACCAGGCAAGGCAAGTTCCTGCTCCGTCCACTCGGTAGGCTGCCCACACTCTGGCAGCTTACACCCAGAAATAAATGCTGCACCCAGATATAATATCAATGCTTTTATCTCAATAAAAGCTCAGTTAGTAAAAGTGACCATGCTGGGGTCCCTAAGCAAAGTCAAGATACCAGCCCAGCAATAGCACAACATACTGATTCTCCATTGTGTATCTAATCAGAGTAAGAGTTCAAACATCCCCCAGCTTCAGTGCTTCAGTATTAGAACAGGCTACTTCATGCCCCTTGTGCTGATCACTGATGCATGAGTGGGCTGTGGGTTCAGAGTGGTGGATCCCAGCCTCTGCTGTGGCAACACATGACCATCCCACTGATATTCAGGGCTTCTCTGCTGTATCTGGGCCACTCTTTCAACTCAGCTGCAGCTGTGCTGGTTCCCTTGCCCTAATTTCAGGGTTCATGTCAGTCTACTTCAACCAGCAGCAAGATGTGTTCACTGCCCAAGCCCACGGTATTTCTGATAGCGCTGTCCCTGCGCCAGCCAAAATAATAAACTCTATTCACATTTCTCTGGCTCACCCCAGAGAATCCTTTGGGCTGGGATTAAGGTTGGCCTGGGGCCCTTCAGTTCTTGAGAATTTGTTAGTGGGCTGAAATATGGAGTGTTCTCTCAGCTCATCTCCTTTCACCTTGGGTGCCCATCCCCTTCCTCTCTCCTGCCTAAGCTTCCGGTCTCTCTCTCTGGGTCTTCCCCCTGACCCAGGCAGCTTTTGTGGCTTTTAAAGGTTAGTATCAACACATTGGTGTTTTTATTCTTCATGTAGCGATTTTCCATTGCTCCAAATCCTGCTCCCTAGTGCAAATCAACTTGGCTTAACTGATTTTCCACTTCAGACATTCTCCTTACAATAACTAGTGTATGGACAAAGCACAGTCATTAACGTCAAATACTCCCTATTGTCCTCCATCTGGTGTGTACCTATCACAGATCCTGTCCACAGTTGTGGAGTCCACATTTATATAGGGCATTTACTGACACCGAAATTTTCATAGCAACAATTTCATAATATCACCTACATGTCATAAGCTGTGCAGATGTCCCTCATGGTCAGCACCATTATCCCCATGGCTTTTCATCTTCTTCACCTGGATCTCATATACCTACAGAGTCCTACTGAGACTAGATTCCTCTGTGCAGTACTTGATGGCCTAATAGTCATCTTCCTCTTCTGGGCACAGGAAGGACTACTGCTACCCAAGACTCTATTTGCCTGCTCACTGGAGGAGCAGATATGGTGTGGAGCTGCCATTCACACAGTTCTTTTGATCTCTCCCCACTCCCATCTGAAAGAGATGAAGAGGGGACAATGGTTTCCAGCAGAATTAGCACCAGCATAGCTCCTGGGGTTAATGGTGTACTACTGTGTGGTAGGGTTTAAGAGCAATTCTGCATTGACTCTGGCTTTTGGGTGGGTGTCCTATGGGTGGGCTGAACAACCTCTCCCAGGCCAGCCCTGGTCCTGAAAGAGTCTACCTTGGGCTCTACAGGGGCAGTTCCTTTATATTAGTGGGGAGGTCCATCTCCACTGGCATCCTTCTGTGTTCAAGGCATGCTCTTCATCTTTGCAAAAAGTCACAGATCACATTGGAGCCTGGCAACACAGACACTTGCTGGCTCTGGGCTGGAACATGGACACCTTTCTGAAGTTAGCCATACTGGCCAGGGACATAGGAAGAAAGCCTAATGCATGTGGACAGCTAAAATAAAAAAGGCTCAGAGACTTCCCTCCTTCTAGTTGTCTGCCTGTTAATCTAGGTTCTAGAGCTGCTGGAGACAAACAATGGAAGTCTAATAGATGGCGTATGATGTCATGAAAAATCTTGATATTTTTCTTTATTCTCTGGCAAGGTATAATTATAACATTAGTGTCTAGACTGATCTGAAGATCAAAGTGGCAAGGCTACATTTAGCAACTGCTTACCACACAATGGTGACAAATCCTGCTGCTTTTAGAACTGGATATGACTGCCATATCTCAGATACCTGCATGGAAACCCTTTGTAATTACTGACTTTTTAGTGGTGGTCCCAGTAGTTGTGATTGGTACATGGATGAAAATGAGCTGGGTGATTAAGAGGTTCTGCTAATGGGATGGAGGAAGGATCTTAGGCAGATGGATTCAGAAAAGGAGTCTTTAAAAATAAGGATATAAAATACTCTCTGTTACTGGGAAAACAAGAAGTGAGGTGTGCCCTCCTTTCATGGGGTCATCCTGTACAGCAGGGATCGGCAACCTTTGGCATGCATCCCGGCAGGGAAATCCGCTGGTGGGCCGGGCCGGTTTGTTTACCTGCAGCGTTCGCATGTTCGGCCAATCGCAGCTCCCATTGGCCATGGGTCACCGTTCCAGGTCAATGGGGACTGCGGGAAGCGGCAGCCAACACATCCCTTGGTCCACGCCACTTCCCGCAGCTCCCATTGGCCGGGAACGGCGAACCGCGGCCAGTGGGAGCTGTGATCGGCCGAACCTGCGGACGCTGCAGGTAAACAAACGGTCCCAGCCCGCCAGCAGCTTTCCCTGATGGGCCGGGTGCCAAAGGTTGCCGATGCCTGCTGTAGAGTGTGAGCTCCTGGGGGAGTGGGGCGGCAGGAGCTGACATTTTTGTCATTTGCACAGTATCAAACACATTTCCAGAGCTAAACAGATTATGATAATGACAAGAAGCTCACCCCTATATTGATGGATGTGCCAATCCTTTCCCCACAACAGGTTAGCAAATTGAGGAGCTCTCAGATCTCTTATTGCTTCTGGGATTTCAAGTATCATCAGTGGTCAGAAGTTTCTTTATTCATCCACATGAAGCTTGCACCTTTACGTGCGGATCTGAACATTGCCACGGTAATCTTTGTGACTTCTATACAGATTATTGCAATGCACAGCAGTTAGGAAATGCAGACAATTGACAAGGGGGGCTAATAGTATAATTGAAAAATCTATGGCCAGTATTACTAAAGAAAGAGAAGAAATTCTTTAATTATATCAGGAACAAACAAAATCCTAGCAAAGGTATATGTCCAGTATTAGATAACAATGGTAAAATTGACAATCATGATACAGAAAAAGCAGAAGTACTCAATAAATATTTCTGTATTGGGGAAAGAAAACAGAGGATATATTCATATCTTACAATGAGAATGAAGTGTTTTCTATTACATCATTAACTAGGGAGAATGTTAAACACCACTATTACAACATCTGTAGATATGCAAGACTAGGTAAATTCCAGGCAAGGGTATTAACAGAATTGGTTGAGGACCTCTCTGAACATTAATGTTTGTTTTTAGAAATCTTGAAACTGGAGATGAACCAAGCACTGGAAAAAAGTGAACATGTCTATATTTTTTAAAGGTAAATTGGATGACCCTAGTAACTATTATCCAATTAGCCTCAGTGCTGGACAAAATCATGAAAGGGCTGATATGGGATACAATCAGTAAATAATTAAAATATGGTGGTATAATTAATGCCAGTCAACATGATTTTATGGAAAATAGTCTTTGCTGCCAAACTTGAAATACTTTTTTTGTTGAGATTACAAATTTGGTTGATAAAAGTAACTGTGACATAATATACTTGGACTTCTGTAAGACATTTATCTTGGTCCCACATGAAATTCTTATAATAAAATTAGCACTATTCAAAAATCAACGCAGACCATATGAAATGGATGAAAAACTGATTAACTGATAGATCACAAACGTAGCTGTAAATGGGAAATCATCATCCAATCAGGATGTTTCTAGTTGAGTCCTGAGGGGATCTGTTCTTGGCCCCATGATATTCAATATCTTTATCAATGATCGGGAAGAAAATATAAAATCATTTTTGGTAAAATCTGCAAATGACACAAAAAGTAGGGGAGAGATAAATAATGATGTGGACATGTCAGTTATATAGACCAACATGGATTACTTGGTAAAGAGAGTTCATTTGGACAAGGTCTCTGTGCAGCCCACCAGTATCACTGGGGCCTTCGTGACAGCCCTTTATGCAGCTGTAGCACAACACAGACGATGACGCATATTGTCGATGAATGCCTGCTGATGAGGTTCAGCGGTGGTCTGGAAGAACTGCATCACGCCACTGAAGATGCCATCGCTTGGCTAGATGACTATGCACAAGCTAAATCATTTGGACAACATGTTTTAATATAGCCAATTGCAAGATTATGTATCTAGGAAGAGAGAATATAGGTCACACTTACAAGAAGAACTCTGTCTTGTAACGCAGTGACACTGAAGACGACTTTGGAGTCATGATAACCATTGAATGTGAGCTCCAAGTGTGATGTAGTAATTAAGAGAACTAATGGAAACCTTAGATGTATAAACTGGAGAATATCAAGTAGCAGTAGGGAAGTGGTATTCCTTTGTACATGGCATTAGTGAGAGACCAATACTGGAATACTGTACTCATTTATGGTGTCCATGCTTCAAAAAACAAGTTGGAAAAGATTCAGTGAAGAGCTACAGAATAATTTGACATCTGGCAAACATGCTTTATAGTGAGAGATTTAAAAAACTCAATCTATTTAGTTCCTCCAAGAATAGGTTAAAAGGTAATTTGATCCTAATCTGCAAGTATTCACACGGGGAAGAGATTTCTGATAGATGGCTTTTTAATCTAGCAGATCAAGGCATAACAAGATCCAGTGATTGGAAGCTGAAGCTAAACAAATTCAGATTACAAATAAGGCACATTTTTAACAGTGAGAGTAATTGACTATGGAATAATTTAGCTAAGAATGCGGTGGATTCCTCAGTACTCTGAAGTCTTTAAATCAAGAATGAATATTTTTCTAAAACAGATGATATAGATCAAACAGAAGTTACGGCCTTGATAAAAGGATTGTGTGATGTTCTTTGGCCTGTATTATACAGGTGATAAGACTAGATGATCATAATGATCCCTTCTGGCCTTAAATCTATGATTATCCTCTTCTTAGAGCTATATTTATAGATCACTTGGAGGCTACAGCTGGTGCAGAAAGTGGAGCCTAGCTTTGAGATATTATTATCTTTGAAAAGTCATGGAAGACCGGAGCGATTCCAGAAGACTAGAAAAGGGGAAATATAGTGCCAATCTATAAAAAGGGAAATAAGGACAACCCGGCGAATTACAGACCAGTCAGCTTAACTTCTGTACCCAGAAAGACAATGGAGAAAATAATTAAGCAATCAATTTGCAAACATCTAGAAGATAATAAGGTGATAAGTAACAGTCAGCATGGATTTGTCAAGAACAAATCGTGTCAAATCAACCTGATAGCTTTCTTTGACAGGGTAATAAACCTTGTGGATGGGGGGGAAGTGGTAGACGTGGTATATCTTGACTTTAGTAAAGCTTTTGATACTGTCTCACATAACCTTCTCATAAACAAACTAGGGAAATGCAACCTAGATGGAGCTACTATAAAGTGTGTGCAAATCTGGTTGGAAAACTGTTCCCAGAGAGTAGTTATCAGTGGGTCAGTGTCATGCTGGAAGGGCATAACAAATGAGATTCCGCAGGAATCAGTTCTGGGTCCGATTCCTTCAATATTTTCATCAATGATTTAGATAATGGCATAGAGAGTACAGTTATAAAGTTTGTGGACGATACCAAGATGGGAGGGATTGCAAGTGCTTTGGAGGATAGGATTATAATTCAAAATGATCTGGACAGACTGGAGAAATGATCTGAAGTAAATAGGATGAAATTCAATAAGGACAAATGCAAAGTACTTCATTTAGGAAGGAACAATCAGTTGCACACATACAAAATGGGAAATGACTGCCTAGGAAGGAGTACTGCGGAAAGGGATCTGGGGGTCATAGTGGACCACAAGCTTAATATGAGTCAACAGTGTAACACTGTTGCAAAAGAAGCGAACATCATTCCGGGATGTATTAGAAGGAGTGTTGTGAGCAAGACACGAGAAGGAATTCTTCCGCTCTACTCCGGCCTGATTAGGCCTCAACTGGAATATTGTGTCCAGTTCTGGGCACCGCATTTCAGGAAAGATGTGGACAAATTGGAGAAAGTCCAGAGTAGAGCAACAAAAATGATTAAAGGTCTAGAAAACATGACCTATGAGGGAAGACTGAAAAAATGGGGGCTTTTTAGTCTGGAAAAGAGAAGACTGAGAGAGGGCATGATAACAGTTTTCAAGCACATAAAAAGTTGTTACAAGGAGGAGGGAGAAGAATTGTTCTTAATCTTTGACAATAGGACAAGAAGCAATGGGCTTAAATTGCAGCAAGGGTAGTTTAGGTTGGGCATTAGGAAAATCTTCCTAACTGTCAGGGTTGTTAAGCATTGGAATAAATTGCCTACGGACGTTGTGGAATCTCCATCACTGGAAATTTTTAAGAGCAAGTTAGACAACCACCTGTCAGGAATTGTCTAGATAATACTTAATCCTTCCATGAGTGCAGGGAACTGGACTAGATGACTTCTCGAGGTCCCTTCCAGTCCTATGATTCTATGATTAGCTTGGGGGAAAAACCAAAACAATCCAAACCAAACCAACAAAAACATAATTCAAAGTATTAATTTGCTCTATAAAGTCCCATATGCCTTCCATCCTCACCCTTGCAATCTCATGCACCACCTGGCAGTTGAGGTCAGCTGAGATACACATGGTAATAGTCTCTACATATAAATATATCAGACTGGGGACAGGGTGTTTTTAGAAGAGGGCTCTGGAAATTGCTCCCCATGCTGATACTACACAGCCCAAGTCTATTGACCTTTACACATGATGCAAAGCTCATGTCTTTCCTCAGCCCTTTGTCTGTGACAGAAAGATGACTTATTTTTGGAAAATGTCCTTTTTTTTTTTCAAAAAAAGGCAATGAAAAAACAATTTTGCATGTGTTTTTGTCACATTACTTTGGGACATTCATTACAAATAAGTAAATACTATTTTTAATCTATTTTAAGCACCCCCTTTCAATTGTAACTCCTTAATGTTTACAGCCTACATAATTAGCCAAATTTAAGCTTATACATACTCTAGCTGCTCAACAGTTAAGGGTCTAACAATATCAAAAAAGAGAGTAAGTTCCCACCCCAGTTCCTTGCAGAACAGATTTAATGGGAGTTCAGATTGATCAGTCCATGGAATATTGTAGCTCATGAGGTTGAGCAGCTCTGAAATAATCTAAAAAGTATTAAACTCATAGAAAAGATTCTGATCATAACAATAATCCTGAATCAGAGTATTCAACCTCTGTCTTTACAGAATCTAGAAAAAAACTGAATAACATTTCAAATGGGT
Organism: Macrochelys suwanniensis; assembly: GCA_033296515.1. Classification (NCBI taxonomy): domain Eukaryota; kingdom Metazoa; phylum Chordata; order Testudines; family Chelydridae; genus Macrochelys; species Macrochelys suwanniensis. The sequence continues at coordinate 92,687,000 of CM065775.1, read as the reverse complement.
TGGTGGAATATAACCTCTGGAACTTTAACAAAGTTATATTCTAATACCAGGACAGTATTGACAAAAACTAGCAAGGAAGCAATCCTGGCTATGAGAACCAAAACTGAGTACAAATATTTGACAACTATTAGGAAAGTAATTCACCGATCTGAACCATGAATCATCTGTTTTGCTTACAATTGACTGATATGACAAAAATTTTAAGACAGCCCCATATTAAAATTGCAATCACTAATCAAAAGGGTAGTACAAAAAAAGAATAACCATGAAGTATGCAATATAAAATGCACCAGAAACATACAACATAATGTATATAAATAAACCCCACCCACATACCCACAATACCAACCAACCAACCAACCAATCAATCAGTAAAAAAAACAAAAAACCCAACCTACCCATGAATTAGTAACCCTTGGCTTAATAAGCAATATTTCAAATCTGGTTGCTTTACAGCTATATAACTCTTATATCCTTGACTGTATTGTGGGGTTATATAGACTGTCACTTTTTTTTGACACAACAGAATACACTGTGGAATCAAATAGACTAGGAGGATTTAAAACATATAACCAGATTGCTCTTCAACACTTCCTTTTGCTAATCCCTAAGAGTTGATTTAATAAAAGGGAGATACACTATTAATATTTTTAATGTGCTGTTTGCTTAAATGACCTTGATAAAAGTAAGTAGGTGAATTTAGAAATTAGTTTAATTAGCAGAATTTTAATATAAGATAGCTCATTCAAATAATTTACAATACTTCCCATTCAAAGTTGATTTCACTAATGGAAAGGGAGTATTTTAAAAAAGTATGCAGTACAACACAGAGCTCTAGTATAATTTCATAATTTTCTCTAAACCCCTTTAGCAAATTGCATATCTTAAAATGAAATTCCATTTAGCATTCACACAACAGCATTCAAACGGAACAGAAACTCTGAGGTTATTAATGACCTACTTGCAAATGCAAATTCTACAGAAAATACATAGGATTTGTAGTTTGAAAAATATGAAGTACTTGATTTTCAAACAGTCACATAAGGAAATTGGGAATATTTGTGTTATGTTTTCCATACCCATACAGCAACCATATACTTTCAATCTATAATAAATCCTTAGTCCAAGGGAAACATCACAAGAAAGAATAAATGTAAACTCTCCATGAAACAACACAATGTGTCTACTCCAACATACCACATCTGCTCCATCTCCCAAATTGGCAGCTGCCCCAGCATATACGAGACCCCTAGAAATTTAAAGGTGTAGTTTACTGAAAACAGACACTTGTCAGTGGCATAGTTATAAACCTAGTTCCTGCCTAATTTGCATGAAAGTGTCCATTTAAACATCTGAATTTCACATTGCATTTAGAAATACCCAATTAATGTGTGCCATTACCATAATTGAGCAGGCAAATTAGACACACTAATTGGCACCTGATTTTTTTTAAAGGCCTAAAGATACATATAAAATTAATCATGATAGTATTTCTTGTTTCTCACATGCATGGTGTTTTGCTTTTTCTTCGTTTTAACAGAACTTCTGTTATGCCCAGTTGACAAGCTTATGTGTGCATTATTTTCTTATCCTCTGAACAACAATCTTCAAGTTCCATACAATGTAATTGCCTTTGAAGTCAGCAAGTCTTTTCTCACCTTTTTTTGATTTTTTTAAAGTAAATGAATCTGAATGGTTTAAAATGTGAATTGTTTTTAAAAATACAAGTTTAGTAGAATTAACTTAGTCACTCAAGTTTATTAATACTTGACCATCTATAGTGCCTCCCATCCAAGGATCACAAAGCACTCTTACTTAATTTCAGACTACAATATCCCTAGTTTATGCCTGGGTGCTTAGATTTAAGGAGACTTCTCCCTATATCTACATCTCCTAAGCATCCTCCTTTATGGGCCAAAGGACAATTGAAGTTCCTTCATTCAAGAGCACAAACTAATCCCTCCATGCATTCCTGGTAAGGCAGTGCATACCAAAAGCCAGGAACATCCCCATCCATAGGTTCTCAAAGATGGCTGGCTACATCAGGGAAGCAGGCTGCACCATCTCCTTGCATGATGGGGAATTGGGGATAGGATTGAGGCACATGAGGCTCTTTCACTCTTGGTGCTACTGTGAGCCTCCTAATGCTGGCTTGTAAGGCTTTTATGTATACCAAAGCATACATAAAAGCCTCACAAAACTCTGCTTTGGTTGAGAAGTGTAGCATTATTATATCCGAGTATTCAGTTAGGGAAATGCAGGTGCCCAGAACAGCATTACCAACCCAAACATTCGTCGATCAAGAGTCAGGCCCCCAAACAGTCACGAGACTGACTTCAATACCATAGCACTATTTAAAACAATAAATGTGGGAATCTTTTCATTTGCCTTCTGGGTTTTGAGGATGCACTCTTTAGTCTTTAGGATGCACTCATGTCAATTTCAAACTTTTCTCTCCAACCAGGAGGGCTAGGAACTCTTTTAAAAAGAATGAAAGCTGAAGTTTTGATGAAATACAATGAATCCAGGAGTTGGTGCTTTAAAACGAAAACACCAAACATCATGAGACATGTGATACAATGAGGACAGTTGGCAGCACTGGGAAAAATTAAGTCTTCTTCAATGAGATTTATTGCAGACATTATTCATGATTACACTGTGAATCTGTGGCAGAGGGAGGAACAGAATCTAAAGTACTTGGCTCCCTGTTCTGTGCTATAGGCACTTGACAGTGCTTCCTCCTTTTTCAGGTTTTTTGAAAGCCTTTGCTTAAGGTGCGCTTTATCTCATCCTTGCAATCCAGGTTTCAACTTTGGAGAAGCACTTCATGGGTAGGAAACTGAAGCTGTACTCCCATAAAGATGCTGATATGTTGCATTTTGGGGATCATAGTATCACAGGATTGGAAGAAATCTCGAGAGGTCATCTAGTCCTGTCCCCTGCACTCATGGCTGGATTAAGTGTTATATAGACCATCCCTGACAGGTGTTAATCTAACCTACTCTTAAAAATCTCCAGTGATGGAGATTCCACAACCTCCCTGGGCAATTTATTCCTGTGCTTAACCACTCTGACAGTTAAGAAGTTTTTCCTAATGTCCAACCTAAACCTCCTTTGCTGCAATTTAAGCCCATTACTTCTTGTCCTATCCTCGGCAGTTAAGAAGAACACTTTTTCTCCCTCCTCCTTGTAAAAACCTTTTATGTACTTGAAAACTGTTATCATGTCCCCTCTCAGTCTTCTCTTCTCCAAACTAAATAAACCCAATTTTTTTCAATCTTTCCTCATAGGTCATGTTTTCTAGACCTTTAATCATTTTTGTTGCTCTTCTCTGAACTTTCTCCAATTTGTCCACATCTTTCCTGAAAGGTGGACATAATACTCCAGTTGAGGCCTAATCAGTGCGGAGTAGAACAGAATTACTTTTCGTGTCTTGCTTACAACACTCCTGCTAATACATCCCAGAATGATGCTCAATTTTTTTTGCAACAGTGTTACACTGTTGACTCATATTTAGCTGGGATGATGTTTCCTAGGGCAACACATAAATGTCAAAACATACCCACTGCATGAAAGGGCATTCTTTTAAAATACCTCAGTGTTGGAAACATTTCAAAATGCTTATTATATCTCTTTCCTTAAACTTTTCACCCGAGTAAGTGTAGCAAGGTGGTGTGGCCTCCCTCTGATGCAGACTGGGAGGAACCACTCCCCGCCCCCTGGTGGGCTGAGCCAGGTTGGGACCGGCCCTTCTACCAGAAGTGGAGGGGCAGAACAGGAAGTATAAGAGACAAGGCCTCCAGCTCATTTGAGGGAGAGCCAGGGAAGGAGTTGGATTCTGCTTCCCTGGCAGCCGGCCCCTGAACCAAGGACTGAATTATGTCAACCCCTGCCTCTGGAGGAATATCTAGAGGAGCTGTCACCTGGTGAATACCCCAAGGAGCTGCTAGAACCTCTGTCTGTCAATTACCCCAAGGACCCATGAGAAATGATGCCCTACGACCAGGAAGGGATAGGAAGTAGCCCAGGGAAACCAGACAATAGTCTGGTTGTGTTTGCTGATTCCATGGTCAGCGTGTTTCAACAGGATCCCTGTTGTCCCAGTGGCAGGATTCCCAGCCACTGTTAGGGCCCTTGGCTGGGACCCAGTGGAGTAGGGTGGGCCCGGGTCCTTCTATCTCCTGCTGCGAACCCCACTTTAGGAAAGACGGCCTGTATTTGTTTGCTGTCTGCCCCAGCCAGGGAGCTTACTATAGCATGAAGAGGATGAGAGACCATAAAAGTACACAAGGCAATGAGATTTGTTGCATGCCATTTTAAAAAAAATCTACCATGAATTATAAAAGAAGATGAATTACATGTATGTTCAAATGATTAAAACACAGCTGAGTATTAGAAATCCCCTCCCCCACCTATCATGAGTAGGTTCATAAAGGAAAATATGGTTCTTCTCCTTTGTATTTATTGACACACCATATACCCTTGAAAGAATTCCTCAGTTTTAATGTTAAATAGTTGTAAATTATTTGTGTAGACTTTTCCTATTTGTATCACTTAATGCTAAAACTTTCTGTTATTACTGCTGGTGCTAGCATAAACAATCCTTTGGGTATTATTTTTGTTTTCATACTCTATAAAACCCTTTAGCTCACTGACTACAGTGATGCTGCGTGCTAAGAATACACCCGCCAGTCATCTAGAGGTTTAAATCTATTGAACACAGCTGGGCCACTCAACTCAAGCAGGGGCTTTTCACTAACATAACTTTTTTAATAGCATTGTATCTCCCCCCTGGAGAAGTAAACATGAATAAGGTGCCACAGGACCCTTTGTCGCTTGTACATGAATATAGAGATATCTAGAAATGCAAAGGTGAAAACCAGGAACATAGTGTTAAAACATGGCCTCAGCAGCCCACTTTGTCAAGTATTTCATTTTTTGAACCCACATGTAAGAACATACAAATGAGGAGGTGGTGTATGGTGTTCAGACCAGGATATTCTGAGTCAGGAGTCCTGGGTTCTATTTCGAGCTATCTCAGTGACTCGCTGTGTGACCTCCATTTTAAAATTATGCTTGTATAAGGATTCATTTTGAGTTCTCTGGGTCTAGACACTGGAAAAATCCAAATTACAATGTCTAGTTTGCTGCAGTGTTATAAAATTTTCATTGTCCCTTAATAAGAATGACACAACTTATTACAACAAAGCAAGAAAATCAACAGAATATGTGCCGAGGTAATTAACCTTATCCTCCTGTAAATGAGATTAATTAGTAATTTTCCCTCCTAATCTTTTGGGAAAAGCTGATAATTGTAATTATATTGTTTATGCAAATGGTATCCAAATATGCAAAAGGACATAGCAGGTTGTAAATGAAAGTTCAACTAAATGATTATTCCTGGATCTACTGCTAGAAAGATAGATAAACTAATTAAACTATAGTGCCTATGTAAACAAATATAAACAATTTTTCAGGATAGAAACCTTCCATTTACATTTTTGGTGTACTGTACTCTGACACAAGAAAAGTTACAAATGTACTCATCTATTTCAAAAATGTGCTTATATTTTCTTTTGCATTGATTTTAAATCAACATAATTTTTTGCAAGATAATTTTTCACAAAAGGCACAAGCACAACATGCTATTTAAAGCAAAACAGGCATTAGTTTAACAAAAACTGGAACACTACAGAATTCTGAGTTCAGTATATAGTGCACTTTTTAGTGAATAAAAATAACTAACTGTATTGAATTAATACCCTAGCTCACCAAAAGAGACAGGTAAGTTAGGAAATACAGCATAACCTTTTAACAATAATTAGTTTACTTCCTCTCTTTAGTCAGGAGAGTAAAAAAAGCTAAGAAACAAATATTAAGTTACTCAAATATATACAAGTCACATGGGTTTAAGTTTTTAAAACAAGTCGCAATTTTGGTTGCCCAATGTGAGACATTGTAAAAGGGCCTGATTTTGAAAAGGTGCTGAACATTTGATCTCTGAAGATGAAACTCCTTTAAGGTGGGTCATCTTTGGCATCCAAGAACGTAGACAATCAAAGTCATTTGTCACTTTTAAAAACTGCGGCCACCATTCTTACTCTCATTGAGGATTGACATTCTTTCAGCTTCTCCATTTTTACTCATAAATCTGCTGTTTTAGATTTTTTTTTAAACTCCTCACTTTATCTACAGGAACAAACACTACTATCATGCACCCATTCTGTATTGAACTTTAAGGGTTCTGACGGTGAGTGTATGCTGATATTGCAAACCTGCAGGGTTTTCCCTCTTTCTTCATAGGGCAGATGAAGAGTAACCTGCAAACAGGGCCGGCGCTATAACTAGGCGACCCTAGGCGGTCGCCTAGGGCGCCAGGATTTGGGGGGCGGTAGGCGGCTGCCTCCTGCCTCCCGGCTCCACGCTCAGCCACTGAGCGTGGAGCCAGGAGGCAGCCGCGGCAAGCCACCCCCTATGGAGCCAGGAGGCAGCCACGGTGAGCCGCCCCCTGTGGAGCCAGGAGGCAGCCATGGCGAGCCGCCCCCCTGCCTCCCGGCTCCACGCTCAGCTCCCGCAGCCTGTGGTTGGGGTGGGAGGGCTGAGCTCAGGGGCGGGGGAGCTGGCTGGGGGGGGCGGCATTGTGTGGGGGGGCGGCGCAGGGCTGGTGCAAGGAAGTTTCTCCTAGGGCGCGAAACTTCCTTGCACCGGCCCTGCCTGCAAATCTTGCTATCACTGAAGAAGAGATCTGGAGGAAGAACCACACCTGTGCTTGCTATAGTAACAAGTGTTGCACCGTAAATGTACACTCTTTTGCAACTCTATTGGCTCCTTGGACTTGACAGATGTTCCCTCAGCCACTGCTCAAGAAGGGGATCTTCACATGAGGCAGCCACCTTGTCTCACTGAATCCCATAGTGAGCAAGACAGGAGTATAGAAGCAGCTGCAGGGCAGAGCCCTTTTGTCACACTGAGTCCTATAACTAGCAGGGAAATGTTACATAAGTGCTGACTCACACCTTGTTAAGAGGACATGGGAAATGGTCTAAAATAAATGGTGGGCCATGAGGCACCTTACCGCCTATTTGTTCCTCCCTGTCTGGGCTGCTTTCCCTCTTGCTCCTCCATGGCTTACTGACTTGGAATGGAATGAGAAAGCTGTGGGCTCTGGCCAGCCTGTGGTGAGCAGGGTTCTGTTAGCCTGTCAGGTGAGGTAAGGCCTATCCACAGCATGAGCAGGGAACAGTTGGTCTGGGCCCTTCTGCTCCCTTTTCCACCAGCTTCTCTGTTCCTCTTGGTTGCCTGTGAGGTGCTCCTGCCAGAGGGGATGCCCAGAAATGCTGCACTGGCAACTGTTGCAGCCAACTACCTCATTGGGCTTGTCTTTACTGCAGCTCCACTTCAGATGTAGCCTAGTTCAATTGAGAGTGGAGTGAGTGACCATACTGCAAAACAGTAGATTGGATTAGCAGTTGATAAATTGTTGTAATTAAGTTACTGTATCCCCACTGCATTATTATTGAGTATCTGTGCTGACGCATCAAACCATACCCTGGGTGGATCAGCTAGCACAAGCTTAAAGCACCATTTTATTCAAGCAATAGATTTGTGTTTGTGGATAGGAGATGGGCTAGGGGAAAAACAAGTTATAGCTCAAGCTAACATTTCAATGAAGACAAGTCAAAAAGGGTTTTCCAGCAAGCTTGGTACAGAGCCCCTTAGGATAAATAATAGTCCAGTAACACTTAGAATCCAATAAGCTGAATATTAAGAATTAAAAAATATATATTTTTATTGTTTTTCTTGTTCCTCTGAGCAGATGTAGGAAAGCCTTTGTGCAACTGTTGAAGGCAGATTGATGTGGCTGAGCATTCATGGTGCGTCCACTTCCAGCCTGCTTTGATTAATAGGTCTGGTTCTGTCCCAAAGTGGCTGCAAGCAGGGGGAAGATCTATTGTAATGGATCTGCAGACTTTGCAGAGGAAGAATTGGAATTGTGCTCACTGCATAATCCAGCAGTGTAGGGTAAAACTTGACACTATATTTCTGGAACTACTGAACTTATTACCTGCTCTTTCAACAGTATTACCTGCCACTTACAACAGAACTTTTACACTCCTTGAGACTAGGGATTCAAATCCCAGCAGCGTTTACTTAGACTCTCATCTTTCTATACTAAGTAGAGAGAACTGAGTGTAAAGATGCAGGGATACATGTGTGAGTCTACAGAGAACCTGGAACAATAGCTCTGAGAGGTGTGAATTTCCCCATTGCTCTCAGGGAAATGTTAGCAGATCATTAGTAATGATAGCTTAAATGTCAATATTATTAATTATTTCTTTCCTCATATACAAAAGGAGAGATCACAGATCTGTACAATTCCCTGTCTGTCTTATGTTGGGCAGCTAAGAACTGATCCAAAATAACATGTTTAAATGTATATCAATGCTGATACACACAACCCATACCACCTGTTTAAATGGGCTACAGTAGATAGTGCTCAAACTATGCTGTTTGGGGTATTTTGCAATGCTGTAGATATCATGGGAAAGCAAAGATATAAGGTAAATGTCCATTCTTGAAATGTGGATGGGGTTAAACACACTGAAATATAAAAAAATCATGGCTACTCCCTGCAGCTAGTGAAAGTGCTAGGATGAGTGAACATAAGAACATACAAATGACCATACTGGTCCATCTAGACCATTATCCTGTCTTCTGACAGTGGCTAGTGCCAGATGCCCCAGAAGGCATGAACAGAACCGGTAACCATCAAGTGATCCATACCCTGTCGCCCATTCCCAGCTTCTGGAAAACAGGGGCTAGGGACACCATCCCGACCCTTCCTGGCTAATAGCCATTCATGGACCTAGCCTCCACGAACCTATCTAGTTTTTTTTTAATCTTGTTATACTCTTGGCCTTCACAACATCCTCTGGCAAGGAGTTCCACAGCTTGCCTGTGAGTTGTGTGAAGAAATACTTCCTTTTGTTAGTTTTAAACCTATTAATTTCATTTGGTGACCACTAGTATTTGTGTTATGATAAGCAGTAAATAGCATTCACTTTCTCCACACCAGTCATGATTTTATAGACACCTATCATATCACCACTTAGTCATCTCTTTTCCAAGCCTAAAAGTCCCAATCGTATTACTCTCTTCTCATATGGAAGCTGTTCCATACCCCTAATCATTTTTATTGTCCTTTTCTGTACCTTTTCCAGTTTCAGTATATCTCTTTGAGATGGGGCAACCAAATCTGCACACAGAATTCAAGATGTTGGCGTACCATGGATTTATATAGAGGCAATATGATATTTTCTGTCTTATTATCTATCCCTTTCTTAATGATTCCCAACATTCTGTTTGCTTTTTTGACAACCACTACACATTGAGTGGATGTTTTCAGAGAACTGTCCACAATGACTCCAAGATCTCTTTCTTGAGTGGTAACAGCTATTTTAGACCACGTCATTTTATATGTATAGTTGGGATTATGTTTTCCAACGTGCATTACTTTGCGTTTATCAACATTAAATTTCATCTGCCCTTTTGTTTCCCAGACACCCAGTTTTGTGAAATCCCTTTGTAGCTCTTCATGGTCTGCTTTGGACTTAACTATCATGAGTAGTTTTGTATCATCTGCAAATTTTGCCACCTCACTGTTTACCCCTTTTTCCAGATCATTTATGAATATGTTGAATAGTACTGGTCCCAGTACACCATGGGGGACACTACTATTTACGTCTTTCCATTCTGAAATTTGACCATTTATTCCTAGTGTTTGTTTCCTATCTTTTAACCAGTTACTGATCCATAAGAGGACCTTCCCTCTTATTCTATGATAGCTTACTTTGTTTAAGAGCCTTTGTTGAGGGACCTTGTCAAAGGCTTTCTGAAAATCTAAGTACACTATATCCACTGGCTCCCCCTTGTCCACATGCTTCTTGACCCCCTCAAAGAATTCTAGTAGATTGGTAAAGCATGATTTCCATTTACAAAAACCATGTTGACACTTCCCCAACAAATTATGTTCATCTATGTGTCTGACAATTCTGTTCTTTACTATAGTTTCAACCAGTTTACCTGGTACTGAAGTCAGGCTTACTGGCTTGTAATTGCCTGGATCCCTCTGGAACTCTTTTTAAAAATTGGCATCACATTAGATATCCTCTGGTCATTTGGTACAGAAGTTGATTTAAATGATAGGTTATAAACCACAGTTACTAGTTCTGCAATTTCACATTTGAGTTCCTTCAGAACTCTTTGGTGAATACAATTTGGCCCTGGTGACTTATTACTGTTTATTTATCAATTTGTTCCAAAACCTCTTCTAATGACACCTCACTCTGGGCCAGTTCCTCAGATTTGTCACCTAAAAAGAATGGTTCAGGTTTGGGAATCTCCCTCACATCCTCAGCCATGAAGACTTATGTAAAATATTCATTTAGTTTCTCTGCAATGGCCTTATCGTCTTTGAGTGCACCTTTAGCATCTTGATCGTCCAGTGGCCCCACTGGATGTTTAGCAGGCTTCCTGCTTCTGATGTACTTAAAAAAATGCTATTACTTTTTGGGTCTTTTGCTAGCTGTTCTTCAAATTCTTTTTTGGCCTTCCTAATTATATTTTTACACTTCACTTTGCAGAGCTTATGCTCCTTTCTATTTTCCTCACTAGGATTTAACTTCCACTTTTTAAAGGATGCTTTTTTGCCTCTCACTGGTTCTTTTACTTTGTTGATTAGCCACAGTGGCACATTTTTGGTTCTCTTACTATGTTTTTAAATTTTGGGTATACATTTAAGCTGAGCCTCCATTATGGAGTCTTTAAAAGTTTCCATGAAACTTGCAGTGATTTCACTTTTGGCACTGTACCTTTTAATTTATGTTTAACTAACTTCCTCATTTTTGTGTAGCCTCCCCTTTCTGAAATTAAATGTTACTACAGTAGGCTGCTGTGGTGTTTTCCCAGTCACAGGGATGTTAAATTTAATTATATTATGGTCACTATTACCAAGCAGACAAGCTATAGTCACCTCTTTGACCAGATCCTGTGCTCCACGCAGGGCTAAATCAAGAATTGCATCTCCTCTTGTAGGTTGCAGGACCAGCTGCTCCAAGATGCAATCATTTAAGGTGTCAAGAAACTTTATCTCTGCATCCCATCCTGAGGTGACATCTACCAATACGGGGATAGTTGAAATCCCCCTTTATTATTCAGGTTTTTTTTTATTTTAATAGCCTCTCTAATCTCCCTGAGCATTTCACAGTCACTATCACCATCCTGGTCAGATGGTTGTAGTATATCCCTACTGCTATATTCCTATTATTGCAAGAAAACAGATATATTTCACTCAGGCTGTAGGTCAAACATAGAAAAGACCCTTTGCAAACTGAGAATTCACACACAGCATTCTGCAGAGTCAAACTAGCAGCATCAGTCTCCATGCCCAAATCATACTGTTTTGCATGTTACCAAGCTTAACCATTGTCTAAGCAGCATAATACCAAAATATTCTTTAATAATTGTCTTATATACTGTCTCCTACCTAATAGTTTCTCCAAACAAGATTGCAGGCCCCTTTCTGTATCTCACCAACAAGCCTGGTTTCCTTTATCACTCCTCATAATGGGTTTGTTAGCACAACCTTGGCTACTTGCCCTGCCTGACTGAATTGGTAATGAGGCACAATTGCCTTTTGGCAAATTTTTACCTGCTGCAGAGGGACCTGTAAAGTCTGTGCAGGATTGTGAGGATTCACAAGGCTCTTCCTAAAAGACACAGGGCTAGTGTGTAGCCACATCCAGATACCTTGTGCACTGGATAAGGAGACTTCCCTTTGGGTATAAAGAAGGGCACATTAACCTGTCAAGCCCAGGAGAGATTGCACACTAACCCATCAAAAAGGGATGGAATATACATCACAGTTTTTCAGGAGAAATTTGACATATATACACTGTGGAAAAGAAAGAGATTAGCCTACAGCATTATGCAAACACCTCCAACAGCCGGAGAAGTGAGCATAATGATTCACAAGAAAGTTCAATAACATTATATAAAAACTTTAGTAATGGAATAGATGGTTCTTACTTAGAGAAAAGTTATGAACTTTTTTTCTATGGTAAAAATATATTCTATTTTTTTAACTTTTGCATGATAAAGTCTAACACTCCAATCATGCAACCGGTTCCTGCTCCTGCACAGTGCCATATTGACTTTAATGGAGATCTGCAGAAAGCCAGATCAGCACCTAAAATAATGAAAGCAAATGGAAAGTGCCCCTTAACTCGGAAACCAATGAGAAAACATTAGTGAAATTGTATCGCAAAGTGTGATTACTCAATTGATAGACATTCATCAATCTCAGAGACAAAGGGTAGGATCCACAAAGGTACTTAGGTGCCTAAGTCTTGGGTAGGCACTCAAGTGCCAGTTTTAGTTGCAATCCAATCCAAAAAATTCCTGCTGAAGACTGTATGTGCCTAAACTTACCTGGCTCAAAGGCTACTTTTTGGATGGGATCCCATTCTGGTTTGAGAGAGTCCAACATGGAATTCCTCAGCAAATAAATCAGACTGAGGTGGAATGGTGAGGAGGGGCAAACCATGGTTATTGATAATATTGATGGCCAGAGGCAGAACTACCTCAGTTATTTGATCGGAGATTTGATAAGTGAGGAAATTAAATCAAACTAAAATGAACCATATTTTGATATTTTCAGAACTCTCACAGTACAACGTTTTTGTTTAGAAAGTATTAGCAGAGCCTCCCATCAGTATTATCAAAATGTATGCCCAAATTTGAGGATGAGGAGAAATGGGAACAAATTTGTAATGAATATTTATACACACACACACACACACACACACACACATGTTGAGACTGAAGCTGAGGGACTGCATTTAAGTCAATGTCAGAACTGATACCATTAAAAGCCCCATATATTATCTCTTCTAAATTTAAATGTTACCTAGCATTAGTTAGTGCTGGGGATTGGGAATAAGGAACCCCATGGGTTCTAGTTCACTCTCTGCCACCAATGTGCTCCATGAGTTCTGACAAGTTATTTCACATCTGTGCTTCCATTTACTCCTCTGTTAAAATAATACTTCTCTCACAGAGAGGTTGCAAGGTTAGTTAATTTATATTCATAAAGAACTTTGAGATCCTTGGATGAAGAACACTTCATAAGCAACAGTAATTTAATTTTTAAAATAACCCACTTAAAGAGCCTATGGCATATGAAGCTCATAATGGTTAGCATTCCCTTCCCCTAAAGGATGTAAATAAACTTACTATTAGGTCGTATTCCACCATGCTTCTCCAAGGCTTCCCACTGCCTGATATTGCCTGATATCTGACCCTTGGGTGTAAAAGTGGGCCCAAGCACTTAATCAATACTCAGATTCACACATGTCCATAAGGGCCTTATGGAGCAGTGATACAATAGGTGGCCTGTGGGCCAAATGTGCCCCTCTAAGGCTTCCCGTGTGGCCTGATAACTCACCTTTAAAAATGTTTATAATTAAATAAATGAACAGTGATGCGCTGCCTATCATTTGCCTATGGCTTCCTTAGTAAGTAACTTACTGGCAGTGCTTAATTTGTAATGAAAGAGGTGCCCCCGCTCAGCCCTGGCACAAATTAAGCACTTACAGGGCAGCTGGAGAGTGGTGGCTGCTAGCTGGGTGCCCAGCTGTGAAGGCAGAGCCACTACCAGCAGCAAGGCAGAGAAAAAGGGTGGCATGGTATGGTATTGCCACCCTTACTTCTGCGCTGCTGCCTGCAGAGCTGCCTTGAGAGCTCGGCATCCAGAGAGCACTGGCTGCTGGCCAGTAACCAGGAGGAGCTGAGACTATGAACTGTCAAGTCTAGGGGTGCAGCGGCTCAGCCCTGGCAAGCCTCAGCACAAATTAAGCATTGCTTACTGGATCTTAAGTTCTTTCAATAGCATTGGCTATGATTGAGCTAGGTCGCTGCCCGTTTTTTCATTATTGATGGAAATGGAGCCAAAAATCAATGTGAGTGGGAGTAAACAAAGTTGACAGCGAAAACCTAGCTTTTAACCCAAACTGGACAGCGGATTATTATTATGCCACATCATTTAAATGCAAAACCTTTGTGTTTAATATGACAAAACCACTGTAACTGTCTGCAAGGTCATCAGCGTGAGGTGCCACTTTGAATCAAAGCACGGTAACGTCTATTCAGACTGTCCTCCTGGTAGTGTTGCAAGATGTGACAAAATTGAAAATCTGAAGTCTTCGTATCAAACTTCAAATGTCAGTCTCACAACATCAGCGACTGTACAGGAAAAAGCAACAGCTGCTTCTCTTCGGATAACATTGGTACTAACTAAAAGAAAGAGCCTTTCCTGGATGCTGTGCTTGTGAAGGAGTGCACGTTGGAAATGCTGAAGGAGCTTTTTGCCAGAAATAAAAAAACAAAGATGACATTGTGAACCGTGTGAACCAAATTCCCTTGTCTGATTTTACAGCAATGTGAAAATTGGAGGTAAGGGAGATTTTAAGTGATTATAAGTAAAAGGCATAGAGATCAGAGTTGGTTATTTAAGAAAGAAAAGTAAATTTGCAGTCTAAATTCTAACTTAAACAGACTAAGCAAGATTTGAATCAAGCAGTGTCTCACCCTAACAGATAGTACAGGCAACTTATAGTTCCTCAATACACAGACTGGACCCCCTTCCAGGTTCAAAGTCTTTGTCTTCCAGACCTTCTTCTATGTCTTGAGATGGGGCGGGGGAGAGGGGAGAGAGGCCAAGTGATGATGTCGCTGTCTCTCTTTGAATATCTACTTCCAGCTGCTAGAAAGATCAGGCAGTCCCCATTGGTCAAGCAGCCTCCATTGCATACGTGCCCTCTCTCGGAGCCTCTGGAATAGTGGATTCCTTTTTGATGGGCCATCAGTGCCTGTCTGGACAATGATGGGTGCTCCGTTGTCCTTACTGAAAGTCTGACTGTGGGCATCTCCCAACCTCCCAAAATATTTCAGTAGCACATATAGTAATACTTCATAGCTTCACATGCAATGATAGTTCATACAATCCAACAGAATATTAATGTTTAGTATACCAAGATTTTTAAAATGATGCCTCACAATGCATACTTTGTACACAATATATCAGAATTATATGACAGTGGAGAATATGGGGGTTCCAAGGTGCTACTTTGAGGTACAGAGTGTCACAGTGTGTTAGAGAGGTTTTGTCCGCTTCAAAAAGAAATAATAGAATTTCTTTCAAACAACGAGACCAACAAGGCTCATGAATTCCTGGAATTTATGAATGATGTCCCCTCTATGTCACAGGTAGTTTTTCTGTGTGATATTACTGGTCATTTGAATTCCCTCGGCTTTCAGCTCCAAGGCTGTGCAAGCAGTGTCAAGGATCTGTTTGAAAAAGTGTGTGCCTTTGAGATGTCTTGAAGGCAAAATTCAGAGGAGTGGGACTTTGTGATTTCTGCATTCAATATGGTGTCCAGTTTCTGAATAGCTAGAACCTATCCATCTATTTTTTAACTACGTTCAGCTCAATGTACCTCTGTGAATCTGGGTTTTCTACCATGAACATTATAAAAAAACTAATACCACTATCACCTGATGGATGAGCATCTTCACCAGTGCATGCACCTTGCCCTGACCTCCTACAAACCACTCTTTACAGAGCTTGCCAGAGATCTTCAACATCACCTCTCCCGTTACAGATTGCCAGATAACACACAGGTATTAATGTTGATTTATAAACATTGTTAAAAGATAGAAACACTAATATTTACATTGCAATAAAGGTCTTTATTTATTGACAGATGAAGGGTATTTTTTGTTTGTTTGTTTGTTTGTTTTATCTTATCAGCCTTCTGCGTGAATAGCTGGCCTCTTGTCATAAAATTCTCAAATTGACCTGTGGGTAGATCTAATTGAGTATCACAGCTATCGAGGAACATTTGGTCACACAGAAAAATAAAGTACAAACAGAACAGTACATACCTAAGGGGTGATTCACAGCCAAGAATCTTGATTTGGGTGAGGGCAACAGGTTCAGACCCACAAGAGATAATTCCAATAAAGTTTTTTTAAAAAAACAACAGATTATTTGCCCAATAGTATACCAATCATGTCATCTGGGCCCTGTCCATGCCGTTTCCCAGGGACCACACTGGGTACCCTCTTTTTCTACTATGGCGAACAACTGTAGGCGCGCGGGCATGCCACCAAAGAACACAAGTACAAACCTCTAGACCAAAAGAGCTATTTATTGGACCAAGCTCTCATGAAAGTTCATGTTTGAGGTGACATACCTAGAAAAGTGAAAGGATAATTTTTGAACGTAATTTTTTTAAGATATCAGTATATGGAACACTATTGAGCTAATTAACTTTTACAGCCAATACATAGCCAATTAACTTTTTCACATTTACCATATGTCTATGTTCCCTCGGGGAGTTTTTCCAGCAAGAAATCATAATGGGAGACAGTTTGCCTTTTATATGGGAATGTGCTTATGATAGTAATAGATTCTTACAGGGATGGCAATATTTTCAGGGAAGGGTGATGTTGCAAATCCAAGAACTGAAAAATATGAATACAGTAATGAATTGCACCATTTCACAATGGTCATTTTCATAATTGATCCATTTCATAAATGTGCCTTTGTCCTTTGCCTGACAATGACCCAAAGCACTCAGCATCAGCAGTATTCAATGAATAGGATATCAATTCAGGGAAGACACTTGAAGAATAAATAAATGTGGTACATCAGTAGAGTGTTTCCTCAAAACTTGTGGCTGTTCATCTAGAGGATAACAGTCTATTGCATGTTCTTGCTAGTAGAGTTAATGCTTTAGATCAGGTGGTAGAGGTCTGTGCTGCTGAAGGTCCTTGTTTCAAACCCTTTTGACAACCCACGGTAGGGACCTGTTACATAATGTCTTCATAAATGCTTGTCCTTTCTAGACCAATTATGGTCCATATTTTCAATACTGGATAATGGCGATAGTACAGGTTGTCATTGTTAATTGATGATGGTTTCCATCAGATCACCAGACTATAACTCAGCAACGTTGGTGTGGAATTATGTATGAAAGGAGTCATCCTTCAGAAATGGAATCTTCCCTTCCTCCTTCAAACATGCAGTAGTGTCATCAACCAACACTGAAGAAACCCACACTGGATACATCAGTTCTAGCCACTTACCACCCAGTGTCAAACTTCCCATTTCTGACTAAGCTCACGGAGAAACCAGCAAAAGGCCAACAACAAGCTCATCTAATCGAAGCTAACATTCTACCCCCGAAAATAATCTAGATTCAGGTCAGGATATGGAACTGAAATTTCTTTAGTGGCACTGATGGATGAACTCCACCAGCAACTAAGGACCATCGCAAACCTCACCATCTTCCATGACAAGGGGGAGGCACATTTCTTTTATCTTGTCGTCTCTAACATAAATACATAGCAACATGTATCTTAAAAAAAACTTACAAAAACAAAAATCACTCCACTGCACACACTTCTTCCCATGGGGACAGGATAAGAAGAGAGCAAACAACATGATAGATGTGTAGTCGCTCTGCTTAATATGCTGTGTCAGGAATCAGGGCCTGCAGCAGAGTCGGTTTCCAGTCAGCTTAACAAGCACAGTTGGCCTGTAGTAGGTTGATTGATTGGCTACCCCACCTGATTGGTAGGAAAAGACAGTGGACTAGCTCTTAAGCCCAGCAGCAGCAGTTTGGTGGTTGCTCAAAGCATTCACCTGTAGCTGTGATAGTGTCTGTGCCTGCTTCTTCTCAGCCCTGCTCCTGCCTTGTTTCACTGCAGGTAACCTGGTTCTGACCCTCAGCTCCAGTTCATAGAATCATAGAATCTCAGGGTTGGAAGAGACCTTAGGAAGTCATCTAGTCCAACCCTTTGCTCAAAGCAGGACCAACCCCAACTAAATCATCCCAGCCAGGGCTTTGCCAAGCCTGACCTTAAAAATCTCTAAGGATGGAGATTCGACCACCTCCCTAGGTAACCCATTCCAGTGCTTCACCACGCTCCTAGTGAAATAATGTTTTCTAATATCCAACCTAGACCTCCCCAACTGCAACTTGAGACCATTGCTCCTTGTTCTGTCATCTGCCACCACTGAGAACAGCCGAGCTCCATCCTCTTTGGAACTGCCCCTCCTTCAGATAGTTGGAGGCTGCTATCAAATCCCCCCCCCACTCTTCTTTTATGCAGACTAAATAAGGCCAGTTCCCTCAGCCGCTCCTCATAAGTCATGTGCTGCAGCCCCCTAATCATTTTCATTGTCCTCCACTACACTCTCTCCAATTTATCCACAACCACAATTTGTCAATTCCTGACTTTGCCTCTGATACTTGTTTCTGGCATCTGGTCTCTGACTTCAGCTCTGACCCTGGGCTCCTATTCCAGGCTGCTGATTCCTGCGCTAATCAATTAGCTTGACTCCAGCTGTGGTCACTGGGCTTGACTGCTCACATGCGGGTCTCTGACACACTTCTGGAAGGCACTCAGATCCTATGGTGATGAGCATAATATAAGATCTTATATAGAATAAAACAGAGCCACATTAAACCACTAATAAAGATAAACTTGTCCAGAATTCACTTATACTAGCATGACATTTTGATTTTGAAATATTTAAAACATCTGTATAGACCTCCTCAATAGAGCTAACTAGAATATGTATGCTAGTGACTCTAGCAGGGCCCAAAGTTCAGGTGGGGGAAATGCAATCCTGTATTAGTTGTTAGCAGACAGACGTGTTCCTCTTTAACAGTAATAGTGGAGGCAAAAGGTTATGTCTTTAGGCTCCTACATTCTCAAATCAGAGGAACTGAAATGAAGAGAATTATCTTGGTAAGCGGTGGTAGGGAATAAACTAATGCTGTTGTTTATCACTTGCCAGTGCTGCATATTGAGCCCATAATTAAATCAGACTCGCCAGCAAATGTTTCCCAATGTCTGTGCACTGTGGTGGTTTTATTAATTTTTTTTTCATTTTATTTCATTAACGTTATTTATAGGTATATTGTACTAACAATGAGATTTATTCCAGAATTATCATTGGTGAGTATATTATTGGAGATTCTGAAGGCAATCCTATGAGAGCTCGAACCATTCTTATTTGATGCTAGGAACTAATTGTATTTTAAATATTGTTTTAAATATTTAAAAACATAAATATATATTTTTAAAATACTTAACAAATCAATAATGATTAAAACACTTTTTCCAAGATGAAGATTTTTAAACGTAAAACAAAAAATTCTGACTTACAAGTTATGGGCCAGATTACCATCTGCTACACATCCATATATTACCATTGAGGTTAATGGAGCTTTTAGTGCATTGCATTAGTTTAGGATCTGGCCTCAGTGAATGCAAGTTCCCAGAATAACCAGGTAAAGCTCAGTGAAATGTATAGGGGATCCAACAGCAATATATTGGATAAACAGGCCCTGATTTGGCAAAGCACTTAAGCAGATATATAAGTCATAGAATCATAGAAATATAGGGCTGGAAGGGACCTTGAGAGATCATTTATTCCAGCCCCCGTGTTGAGTCAGGACCAAGTATATGTAGCCCATCCCTAACAGGTGTTTGTCTAACCTGTTCTTAAAAACCTCCAATTATGGGGATTCTACAACCTCCGTTGGAAGCCTATTTTAGTGCTTAACTATCCTTACAGTTAGAAACTTTTTTTAAATAACTAACCTAAATCTATCTTGCTGAAGATAAACCCCCTTACTACTTGTCCTACCTTCAATGGACATGAAGGACAACTGATCACCATCCCCTTTTTATAACAGCACTTAACATATTTGAAGACTGTTCTCAGTCTTCTTCTCTCAAGGCAAAACACGCCCAGGTTTTTTTAAACTTTCTTCAGAGGTCAGGTTTTTTAAAACTTTTATAATTTTTGTTGCTCTCCTCTGGACAGTCTCCACCATGGGCGGCGGATAGAGCCCCCTTTTAGGGAGGCTAGCCCCGGCTCCTCCCCTTCCACTCGCACCCTCCACATGACCAGAGCCCCAAGACCCCCTGGCCCCTGCAGCCGGAGCCACTAGCCACCCCCCACACCCAGAGAATCCCAGAGTGCCTGCCCCCCAGCTGCAGGAGCCCTGGGCTGGCTGAAGCCCTGAGCACCTCCCCAGTCCACCTGCCCAGCGTGCCCCCCCTCGGCTGAAGGAGGCCCAGGTTGGCTGAAGCTGTGCTGGGGCAGCTCTAACATTTCTGCCGCCCCAAGCAAAAAAAACACAACCCAAATGCCACCCCCCCAAACAAACCCCCCCCCCAAAAACAACCCCCATCTCTCGAAGCGCAGGCGGCATGCCCGCGGCCCCTGCTCTCCCCGGCCGGCGGGGAGTGAGTGCAGCATGCCAGTAGCCCTGCTCTCCCCTGCCGGAGTGCCGGCACGGGAGGGAGGGGGAGATGCACGCCGTGGCCGCTTGGGTTCTCTTTTCTCCCTCCCTCCCAGGCTTAAGAGCCTGGGAGGGAGGGATAGAAGCGGCGTGTGAAACAGCTGTTTTGCGCGCCGCCGCCGAGCTGGCAGTGGCGCATGAAAGCGGCGCAGAGCGGAGGTGAGCTGGGGCGGCCGGTGGGGGCACATTTCTAGGCGCGGCATGGCCGGTGCCAGAATGCTGCCCCTAGAAATGTGCCGCCCCAAGCACCAGCTTGTTTTGCTGGTGCCTGGAGCCGGCCCTGAGCTGCGCTGTGCCTGCCCTCGGAGCCAGCTAAAGCCCCAAGCCTCCCCCCCGCTCAGAGGAGCCCCAGGCTGGCCGAAACTGCTCCGTGCCTCCCCTCTCCGGACCCAACCAGCCATGGGGAAAAGCATCTAAGACACTTTGATATGCCCCATGCAGGTTCCGAGGCAGCTGAGGAGGCGATATGTGCCCCATTAGCTGCCCCAGAAGCTGCATGGGGCATAACAAAGCAAAAACTTCGCCGACAAACCTCACAACCGGGGGTCCAGTGGCCACGGCAGCACTGGGGGAGGGAGAACCTCCCCTGGCCTATTATACCTGCTGCCCATGCTCTCCACATTTTCCTAAAGTGTGGCACCCAGAACTGTACACAGTATTCCATGTGAGGCCTCACCAGTGCCAAGTAGAGTGCGACAATTGCCCTCCTGTGTCTTACATATGACATTCCTGTTAATGCACCCCAGAATGATTTTAGCCTTTTTTCACAACTGCCCCACACTGTTCGCTCATATTCAATTTGCGATCCATTATAACCCATTGAGCTTTTACAGCAGTGCTACTACTTAGCCAGGTATTCCCCATTTTTTAGTTGTGCATTTGATTTTTCTGTTCCTAAGTGAAGTACTTTGCACTTGCCTTTATTGAATTTCATCTTGGAGAATTGGTCTGAAATCAACAATTTGTTAAGGTTGTTTTGAATTCTAATCCTGTCTTCCAAAGTGCTTACCATCCCTCCCAGCTTGATGGCAGCCACAATTTTTTTTAGTATACACTCCACTCCATTATCCAAGTCATTAATGAAAATATTGAATAGTACCGGACCCAGGACAGACCCTTGCAGGACCCCAAGTGCTTTGCTGAACTGGGGCCTTGCACTAGGGCATAAATGGATTGAAAGAGCAGCTCTAATTTTTAACTATTTAGTGACCTTGTGATCTGTAGGTTCCCAGCCTGGCAAAATAGCTGTATCACTTCGGTCTGGGGCTTGGAAGCATGCCGTTGTCCTGTAAATGACCCCTCACCAACTTTTGCGGAGAGATTGCTTATCTATTGATATTGTGCTTTTTACCAGTTTTTTTCACATAGCCCCCTATAAAGCTACATCAATACATTCATACAGAAAAGTCATAATAAAATATTCAATAGCTTCACCTCACTGATCAGGTTACATGCAGTGATAAAATTATTACATCTCAGTACTCTTAAATTGTTACATAGCTGCTCCATGTCTGTCACAGTAACGTACTTTTGCAGCATGAGTTTTGTTATTAAGGCCACTGTCCTCCAACTCCCTTTCTGGCTCCAACAATCCGCCATATGTGCGGCTGAGTTGAGGACACTGAGGGATTCAACAACTTCATGCACCTCGATTTTGCTCAGATCCATAATATTGCCACTCAGCATAACAGCATCCCTGTTTTGAGGGAATCTGTTGATGGGTTCTCCCCTCCTCTGGCATGTTTACTCACCAAAGACTACTGATGATTGTGACCCCACGCCAGGACCACCAGGAAGTTCTGCAGTTTGGACTTGGCATTCCTTAGCTGGTCGCCCATGACCTGCACATCTAGTGGGGATCAGACATAGTGAACCATACATCAAGATTCTGCCACCAGTGCGTCTTCAAAGATCAGGTGTCAGACCTGAAGCCTCTCATGACACAGCAGCTAAAGGGGGGGATTTCAGAGGCAGCTTCTGCCCTCTCCATAAATGCCCCCCTCATCTGCTTCGGGTATTCTGAAGAAATATTGAAACTATGCTGATGCCTTTGATAAAAAGAAGGCAGATGTTGTGTTGCCACATCACAGTTATGATTGCTTCATTAATGTGCCACCTGGGACTGTTATTCTCTTTCAGAACCCAAAGTCCAGACACTCTGGGAGTACCTCCATGAGAATTTAGAGAAGGTGTTTATTTGTCCTACTTCTCCAGGTACTGATCTTTTTCATGGCAGAAAATGATGGCTCCTTGCACCCCTGCGTTGATTACCAGGCTCTGTATGGAACAATAGTTCAAAATCACTGCCCTTTTCCACTTATTAATGAACTCTTTGAAATACTTCATTCAGCCAGGGTTTTTTCTAAAGTGGACCTTCGCAGTGCCTACACTCTGCTTCCCATCAGGGAACGCAATGAGTGGAAGATGGCATTCTGCACTCAGTTATGAAACATCCCAGCTACATTTCAGCATTTTGCAAATGACATTTTCCAGGGCATTCTGGACAATTTGTTATATTTTTAGATGATATTTTTGTCTTTTCCAAAAAACAGAAGCTACATGAGCAATATGTTCATCTTGTCCTTGATAGTCTCTGTCAGAATCACCTCTACGCCAAACTAGAGAACAGCAAATTTGATAAGAACACTACGGAGTTCCTTGGTTATATCATTTCCTCTGAGGGCCTGACAAGTAATCTACAGAAGGCATCTGTCATCACTAGGTGAAATACTCAAAAGGATGTAAAGGGGGTTCAGCAGTTTCTCAGATTTGCTAATTTTTAATCAGTGCTTCATTAAAGGATGGTCGTAATGATAACTGTGCTCCTCCAAAAATGGGTTTGCTTTGTCCGGCTGATAGAGGTACAATCTGCCTTTCATCAGGTAAAGAAAGCCTTTACTTCAGCTCCCATTCTTGTACATCTAGACCCCACCAAACCTTTTACCATGGAAGCAGATGCCCCGAACTTCCCAGTCATGGCCATACTTTCACAAAATGCAGGCACCCATAATCAACTCCACCCTAGTGTGTATTGTTCATATAAACTAACCCCCACTGAGAAGAACCACAATATCTCGGATAAAGAGCTACTTGCAATTGAAACAGCATTTGAAGAATGGAGACTCTTTTTTTTGGAGAGGGATCAGTTTCCTGTCCAGGTCCTCACCATTCACAAGAATTTAGAAAACCTTCAAACAGCTCATAATCTTAATCAGTGTCAGATCCATTGGTCACTTTTTTTTACTGGGTTGGATTTTATCATTACCTACCACCATGGGGCACTAGATCGGAAAGCAGGCACCCTTTCCTGAAAGGATGAATATTCCATGCCAGACATGACTTCCTGTAATGCCGTGTTATGACCATCTGACTTTATTCGTGGAACCACAGCCCAAGATTTGATGTCCCTTATTAGGATTCTACTCCCAAAAGACCCACAAGCAGCCAAAATCTGTCAGACCTTTGATACCTCCAACACCTCATTTAGCTCAGGTTTCCATTTACACAATAGTCTACCATATCATGGGAAGTGCCTTTACATTCTGGATGGCTGGCCCAGACTCAAATGTTAAGAATGTGCCATGGCATGTCAGTTGCTGGCCATTTTGACTGCTGGAAGTCTCAGGACTTCTTAGTAAAAAGTTTCTGATGGCCGGGGTGAGTACTGATGTGAAAAAAAACCACATCAGGTCCCGTGACCTGTGCTTTTGGAACAAGTCTCTATGTGTTAAACTGCTTGTCCTATTCCAGCCTCTGGCCACCACATCTCAACTTTGGTCCACAGTCTCACTGGACTTCATTGCAGAGATAACTCATTTCCAAGGTTATACCACCATCCTGGTAGCTGTTGATGTTTTTGCTAAAATGGCACATTTTATTTCTTTTCATTCTCTACCCACCACTCTGGAAACAGCCTGCCTTTTCCTAAACCATGTTTTCAGCACCAGAGTTTGCTAACCTGAATAGTGTCTGATTGGGACAGAGAATTCACTTCCTGGTTCTGACATGAACTCTGTAAACTTCTAGTAATTGAACTCCTCACCTCCTCAACCTATCACACACAGACCAAGTGGGTAAATCAAATCCTTGAGCAATCCTTTTGATGCTTCCTTAACTATTGCCAAGGTGACTGGGTCACTCTCCTGCTATACATTGAATTTGCTTACAATAATTTCATCCATGACTCGATCGGACACAGTCCATTTTATGCCACTTACAGTTTCCACCCTCATTTCCATTTAGACACACCTGCAACTCACAAGTTTCTGCTGTGACAGAATTCATTACCAACTTTCATCAAGTTCACCAGGAACTTATGGAGCATCTGCAAGCCACCAAGCAAACATGTATGCCAAGCTGCCTGAGAGTGTCAACACTAAGAGTGAGTGATAAGGGCTGGCAGTCTGCCAAACACCTCAAATCCTCCCACCCATCTGCCAAATTAGATAATCAATATCTGGGTCCATTTGAGATTACTGAACAAGTCAACCCAGTGTCTTTCCAAGTCCATCCAGTTTTTCACATGTCCCACCTGAAGATCTACACAGAAAATCCCTTTCCCAATCACTCTGCTCCACTGCCCTCTCTTGTGGAGATCCAGGCACAGGAAGAATACAATGTCCAAGAAATCCTGGATTCTAAGAGAATCTAAGGTTGACTTTATTACTTGGTGGACAGGGAGGGATACAGTTCAGAAGAACGATCTTGGGAACGTGAAGTCACTGTCCATGCCCTGGAGCTTGTACATGCTTTTCACCAAAAGAACCCAGAAAAACTCGGTATTAACTAGGTGACAGGTTATGTCATATTTACATTCATAAGCATATTTCCATAAAGCATTATGGAGTGCAACGTCACACTAAGATGTCCTGAATGGGGTGGGGGTGTGTGTACATCCAGAATGTAATCATCGCTTGTCAGGGAGCCAGTTGCAGCAGGATCAGTCTCCTAGCAACACACTGGACAGAGCTGATCCTGGCAGGATCTGCCTTATTGACTGCACTTTTTGATTGGTGGAGGGAAGGAGCTAAGCTACTGTGATTAAGCTGTGCTTGTTCCTGCTTCCTGTGCCTGCTACTGCTCCCATCCAGCCTGTCCTTGTTCCTGCTCCTGCCCAGCCTGCTCTTGTGCCCATTCCAGTTCCTGCCCTTCCCCTTCCTTCACACCTCTGGCTTTGACCGTCAGCTCTGCTCTAGACTACACCCCTGGGTTTCCCAAAGGTCTGATTCTTGACTCTGGGTTGGCTCAGCTTTAACCTCCAGGCCTGGCCACTCCCATGGCTCTGCCCACAAGGCAAGACTGCCAACATCCTCGTCATGATCCTGACATCACTTGCTTCTCCACTGTTAATGCAGCTCTCATTCTGGAGGGCTGAGGAAAGCTCAGCACACAGATACAGCAATGTGGCCGTTTACATCCAAAAGTTCAGTAGCCACTGCTTGTTATCCCAAACATCCATTATGATGCAATCCCTCCAGTCAGTGCTTGTTTTTGGGGGCCAGAAGTGACCCTCCCGCATCTGTACCTACTCTATAAATGTCACAACCAAAGTTGAATGGTTTTTCACTATCCCCCTTAGCAAATGGTCCTCAGAGAAATCGTCAAAGTCCCCCATTCTCGTGGTCTTTCTGTGGGTCTGCAAATACAGGAGGATCATGTGTCCTGTATTTGCAACATTCATAAGAATTGTGCTGAGCTCTGTGGGCTCCATGCTTCTTTCTGTCAGAGACGGCTGTCACCAAAAAGTGCTGTGCTGTGCAGGTTTGAGAGATTATTTTTTAAAAAAGAAGGTGCTAAAATTATAGAATAAGGATGACATTATGTGATGGAGAAGCTGAATGCAAGGAACTTGACCCCTAACTCTCAGAGATCCTTGTGCAACTCTGTTCTATCCCATAACACACTGGGATAGAACAGATGGTGGTGCATGGCACACTAGGATACATACCCATAGTGCCCCACACTTTGTGTTGACACAAGAACTCCTGCTGGGTATGTGCAGTTTTGACACAAGCAGCCAAGTATATATGCGCACAAGCAATATATTAACTTCAGTAGCTGTACACCAACGTAACGTGAATTGATCAAAGTTTGTAATATAGACATGGCCTCACTCATGCTCACATATACACCACTTGCCTGCTTCCCAACTGTTTAACTTCAGCAGGGTTCCTATTAATTCATTTTCTGCCTGTTTTTGAAAATTTTCTATATCTGTTTCACTCTGGGATATTTAGTTGCTAATTAACAAATTTTTATAAACTTGTTGCTTTGAATGATATAGGCCATCTCCCCTAACCAAGCTGTGGCCCTCTTCTGAAGATTTTACTATTCTGGATGCATTAACTGAAGGAATATATTTCAATTTAATTTCTCTAGCTTGTGGGGGTAGCAGTGAGGGGCTTGGCTCGAGGCTCTGCCCCAGTTAGGGTATGAAATCATTAGCTCAAATTGTGTTAGGTACTTTAGCTTCTTTTGGAATCACATTGTCCAGGTGCTTACCCCATGTTATTTAGGGTCTTAATAATTTATTGTTCTCCCAATTCATCTTCTATGTTTATGGAAGAATTTGGTCAGTGGTTTTTCTTATTCTTTTATTTTCTTCTGCTTTGAGTATTAAATACTTAATTATTACTTGCTTATTTGGTTATTCATTCATCTAGAAACTGTTTCAATGCTGTGGTTATTCAGCAGTGTCCTAGTGAAGCACTTTACATACCAGTTTTGCATTTTCAGACCGTAATTTATTCTGGCATTTTTTCATCCTAATATATGGCTGTCCAATAGTGACTTTTCATTGGAATCTTGCTGCTATTAATACTGATAATCTTATATCAGAAGTTACTGCAGCATTCAATGAATCACACTTAAGCACAGATTTAACACTTTAGTTGACTTTTACAATAAATAGCTCATTGTCTATGTGAAAATCCATTTCTCTTGATTTAAAAGCCTGCTAGAAATCTCCTGACTAGCTCTGGTTTTCCCCTGAACTTCACCATACACCCCCATTTCTTTCTTTCTTCTTCTTTTTTGGTTGAAGTCCATTCCTGAGTTTGATTTGGACTTGTTTCAGCATAATTAACTATTTGTAATGAGAAGCTGGCTTTATCTAAACAGTACTACCCTACTTTCATCAAATGAGCAGTTTGAACTTTTAGGCAATGTTTAAAATGTGTCTCTTTGTTTGTTAAGTATTCAGCCTAGGCCATCCACATATACCAAGGAGCTAGAATTTCAAAGGCACGAAGGGAAGTTAGGTGTATATCCAGGATTGATACTTCATTTGCTGATAAGATTAGCAGGAGCTGGGATGTGGGTAGTGGTGTTAGCATATTATTTCTCTTTCCTCTCCTACATTTCCCTTTGGGTATTGCTAGGCAATATTGCCATATTGATTTCTTCAATTTAGCAACCTATTTTTCTAAATTACCTTGTACCTACTTCTCTCTTTGAAGTTTTGCCATATATTTCAGGTGCTGACATTAAAATTATCAATGTATTGCTTTCTACTTGGGCTTTGGCTCTGAGGTTTAAATCTTCATCTGTTATGCCTGTCTTAAGATATCCACTTTTGTTTCTTTTACTAGACTGGGGAGCTTCAAGGTGAACAAATTGGCAAAGTATAAGTCTATGGCTATGCTACAGTTATGTGAATTAGCCACCCCCTGAGCAACATAATATATGCTGGCTTACGCACCAGGTGGGAGAAGCTTCTCCCACTGACATAGTTACCACTACTCGCAGGGGCAGGAGTAACTAAGCCAATGGGAGAACTCTCTCCTGTTGGCTTAGAGTGGCCACATTAGAGAGTTTACAGCAGCGTAGCTGGATCAGTGCAGCTGTGCCACTGTAAGCTCTCTAGTGTAGCCATAGCCTCAGTCACAACTGTAGTAGAGAAGAGACAAAAGGTGAGTGTGAAGCTTCAGTGGACCTGTGCCAGAGAATTTTATGCTGGCTGCATGGCAATTGACAAACTCATTCTAGGTTTCTAACACCTCAGCCATAACCTGTCTTAGGTAGTGACCCTTTCTGACCAGGTCATTTCTAGGTTACAGTTCCCTGCATTCATTGTGTTATTCCTAGCAAGACAGTCTGCCTAAGCAGACCTGTTTTGCTTCTTCCCTCAGAGACAGTACACAGTATAATTATCCCGCTTATAAATTACCACACAGCTTTTTCTAAGCAAGCATATTTTATTCTTCAGGTACAAGCAATACAGAACAAACATATTAAAAGGGTAAAATAAACTATGTGCATGTTAATAAGCTTACCGGAGATCACCCTAACCAGGAGCAGGTAGTCCTTCAACCTCCCACCCAGGGGTTTCCTGTGGTTTCAAGTTCATCACACCTTTTACTCCAAATAAGAACAACCCATGACTCTGTAAGTCACTCATGTATCCAATTTGTCTCTTTGATGAGACCATGAATAGGTAATCAGCCAGACAATGTGTCTCTGTTCAAAGTGCAGCTTCAAAAAGATGGATTCAAGGTGGGTCATTTGCATTCCCCAGCAAAAGAGCAGACAGCAGCTATAGATAGATAGAGAATGCATTACACAAACATCTGCTGTTCACTGGTGCTATTCTTTGTTTTATAGCTGCTGTCTGCTCTTCTGTTGTTTTGCCCCCTTACCTTCCTACTCTAAATTCATTGTACCCACCTATGAGCTCTCAGGTTTATTATAAAACTGGCAAGCTTAATAGCACTCAGTGGTTAGCTTTTTCTCTTAAAGGATTTCTGATGTCTTCTGAATATCTAACTTTGTATTAATGCTTTCACTTGATGATGGTCTTCAAGTGCCAAAGAATCCACATCCACTTTTGCTTCAATAAAGAGCATGAGTAACTGTGAGGAGAGTCTTCTTTGCATCATATATTAGTGGCATGTTAAATTTATTCCCATCTTCAATGCAGTTCATAGTACCTTAGCGGTGTTGCTACAAACCTGTGCACTACTTTGAAAGTCAGCCTGAATTGCACCCTGAAATCCGATTTGTGTTTTGAGGTAATAAACAGCCTGGGTGGTAAATGTATTATTGATAGATATTTTCCCACTTATTTTGACTGTTAAATTTCCTTTTGAAGAACTACATAAAACTATTATATTATATGAAGGCTCATGATTGATCTATATTGCTTAAAGTTATTGATTGATTTATATTATGGATGTTGTATGTTTTATTAAATTACAGATGTGTATGTACAATGATACATTGTAATATAACATTAATTATAACATTCAGGTTAGAAGAATTTAATTTAATCTGTTGTAGTTTGTAAATAACCTGCATTTTCAGTTTATTCATAATTTAGCATTGGCTCTGACAATATTACTTAATAGATGGCCTCCCTGTTTTTATTTAAAAGAGGACTGGATAATGCAGGTGGTTGGTTGTATAACTTGCTACCATTCTCCTCTATGTTCCTTATTTGACATAAATTCAGGTCTGTAGCCAATCAGGAAATAAACTTGGGCAGCTGGATGGAAACATCTTCATATGAAGAAATAGTCGAAAGGGCAAACAATGTTAGGATGTGTCAGGAATAGGATGAAAAATAATGCTGAAAATATAATGTCATTTTGCAGATCTATGGTAAACCTTTACCTTGAATAGTGTGTTCAGTAATAGTCACCCCATCTCAGATATAACAGAAAGATGGACCATGAAAATGATTAGAAGCATGGAAAGACTTCCATATTTGAACATTAGAACTCTTCAGTTTAGAGAGGAGATTAATGATATGGGGTATGATAGTATATACTCCAGTATAATTAATGATAAAGAAATCGGAGATGCACTTCTGTTTACCTTGTCTAGTTGGATAATTATGAGTAAGAACTTCTTATAAAAATTATTTTAAGACAACTGTTCAGACACAATACATTATGAAAATGGAATGATCACGGCCCAATACAAGATTTTTTTTTTATAATAATGACAGATAACAGTAACAATTATTAAATAACAGTGCTGTAAGTGATCTATTTCCCTTGGGACACTATTCCATCACCAGTACTCTACTTGTGCCAAGATTTTTTCTTCAAATATCCAGCCAAACTTCCCCTGTCTTAATTTTATCTTCTGATTATACCTCTATAAACCACATTAAATAATTCCTCTCCCTCCATGGCATTTACAGCCTTAAAATATATGTACTGTATACTCTTTACAGATACATTCACAGACCTCATTCAGACAGTAAAGTTCAGATTGTAAGGAGAAACCACAGGTAGACAGACACTTAAATTCCAGAAAGAAGGAATTTTACTTGATCCTGTCCAACGTAAAGAAGGCAGATAACCAAATTAGGTAATGTGGTTATTTGATTTCTTTACATTGGACTGGATTAAAAGTGCTCCTTCTCCTCAATGAAGTGGCAGCCAATCTCCATGGAGTTCAAGGGGAACAGGATTGGGGCATATAACATGGTTAACATGTATCAGAGGGGTAGCCGTGTTAGTCTGGATCTGTAGAAGCAACAAAGAGTCCTGTGGCACCTTATAGACTAACAGACGATGATGAAGATGAAGATCTGGACCCATGGGAAGGAAACTCTGGAACAATTCCAGAACGATATCAACAACTTCCACCCCACCATCAACCTCAGCCTGGACCAGTCTACATGGGAAGTCCACTTCCTAGACAACATGGTGCAAATAAGTGATGGTCACATTAACACCACCTTATACTGAAAACCCACCGACTGCTATGCCTAACTACATGCCTCCGTCTTCTATCCCTGACACACCACATGATCCATTGTCTACAGCCAAGCACTGAGGTACAACCGTATTTGCTCCAACCCCTCTGACAGAGACCAACACCTACAAGATCTTCACCAAGCATTCTCAAAACTACGATACCCGCATGAGGAAATAAGGAAACAGATCAACAGGGCCAGACATGTACCCAGAAGCCTCCTGCTGCAAGACAAGCTGAACAAAGAAACCAACAGAACTCCACTGGCCATCACTTACAGTCCTCAGCTAAATCCTCTCCAACGGATCATAAGTGATCTACAACCCATCTTGAACAATGATCCCTCACTTTCAAAGGCCTTGGGAGGCAGGCCAGTCCTCGCCCAAAGACAACCCGCCAACCTGAAGCATATGCTCACCAGTAACTACACACCGCACCATAATAACTCTAACTCAGGAACCAATCCATGCAACAAACCTCGATGCCAATTCTGCCCACATATCTACACCAGGAACACCATCACAGGACCTAACCAGGTCAGCCACACCATCACTGGTTCATTCACCTGCACATCCACCAATGTAATATACGCCACCATGTGCCAGCAATGCCCCTCTGCTATGTACATCGGCCAAACTGGACAGTCCTTACGCAAAAGGATAAATGGACACAAATCAGATATTAGGAATGGCAATATACAAAAACCTGTAGGAGAACACTTCAATCTCCCTGGACACACAATAGCAGATTTAAAGGTAGCCATCCTGCAGCAAAAAAACTTCAGGACCAGACTTCAAAGAGAAACTGCTGAGCTTCAGTTCATTTGCAAATTTGACACCATCAGCTCAGGATTAAACAAAGACTATGAATGGCTAGCCAACTACAAAGGCAGTTTCTCCTCCCTTGGTGTTCACACCTCAACTGCTAAAAGACGGCCTCATCCTCCCTGATTGAACTAACCTCGTTATCTCTAGCCTGACTCTTCCCTGCTTATTTATACCTGTCCCTGGACAATTCTACTGCATGCATCTAAAGACATGGGTATTCACCCACGAACGCTTATGCTCCAATATGTCTGTTAGTCTATAAGGTGCCACAGGACTCTTTGTCGCTTCTATGGTTAACATGTGTAACCCTTCTGCCAGTCAGAGTTGGCAGCAACAAGGGCCGGGTTCCATATCTAGGGGTTCCATTCCAATATCACAATGCAAAACCGGCTCGAGCCCCCACCCAGTGACCTGGGACAAATATATATCACCACCCTGGGCGCCTCTAAGAGGCAGTACTTCCCCTCTCGCAAGCACGGAGTCTGAGTGTAGAAAAACCTTTTAATGACAAACAATGCGGCATTTTGTTGGGGAAACACCACATCTAGGATTTGTAAACCAAACTGTGAGCAAAGACCCACCCCAGCAAATTGGCCATGTCCTTTCCCTTTGGTTCTTGAGTCCAGCAACCCCCAAAATCACCCAAAGTCCCAAAAGTCCAACAACCCAAAAGTCCAGACCCAGAGTTCAAAAGTTCATCTGCAGAGTGTTACAACCCCCCCCCCCCGGTCTCGGTAGAAATGGGGAGGGGAGAGGTAAGGGGCACCTTACATGGCTCGAAGCTGACTGCCCCATCCCTTCGTGAGGCTTCGCTCGGCTCTGCTCTGCTCCACCAGCAGCTCCGCTCCGTCAGCTGTCCTGCAAGCCGCTCCAGCTGTCCCGCAAACTGCTCCACTCCATCAGCAGCTCCGCCCCACCAGCCACTCAGCAATATATCTTCCGGCTCCCCCACTACTTAACACAGTGCTCAGTGATTTCAGCTCATAACAATTTCAGTTTTTTAGTGATTTCAGCTTGTAGTAAGGGGAGCCTTGGTGCTTATTTGCACCATTAGCCCAGAGTGATTCCAACTCAGCAGCCTGTGATTAGACTATTAAGGAACTCAAAATTAGCTCTAATATTCCACAGTGGAGAGAGAGAGGGAGAGAGAGAGAGAGAGAAGAAGATGCAATTGACATTTAGGACCCTCAGAAGAGGCCCATGCCACCAGATACAAATACCTGTCACCAGCCTCTCTCAATTCACTGCATTTTGGAACCCATGTCCCTCGCCTAGCGAGTGCTGCTTAGTTGATGGTGAGTTGATGGTGAGCCTCCATCATGACAAAAGTCCACTGTCCTTGATTCACATAATCAGGGTAACAACACTTTATTCTTCCTCCCCCAATAACAGAGAAAGTGGGGATCCCACAGCAGCCAAAGTGACCATTTGGGGAAGCGGTCCATCATGCTCTGCAGGGTGGGTGTGTCCATGCAAACAAGATTAGCCCCTGACATCCCTTTCCACAACTCACCACCAGATGTCAGGGTAGAGCTCATCCTGACTCTGCTTACACATGGAATCCTATTATTCATGAATTTTTAGTTTAAAGTAAAGAGCTACACATCATGGAAGATACATTTTTAGATTACAGCATCCATATGCAGGCTAAAGACCTGCATCTAGAACACCGTGCAGTGGCCCACTGGATAGGGCAATGGATTAGGATTTAGGAGACCTGGGTTTTATTCCCAGTTTTATCAGTAGGTGACCTTGAGTAAGGCCCTTCCCCTCTGTGTGCCTGTCAGGAGCACAGCTGGATCCCAGCCTGGTTGCTAGGTAACCCAGCAAGCTCCGCTGAGCCCAATGAGCCTTCTCCAAATGGTTGTGCTTCCTGACTAGGCAAGGAAGCCATCAGCCTGCTACTTGAGCCTTGCAGTGCAGCACAACAGTGGCTGCGCTTGCCCTGCTGGCGCTTCCACTTCCCGCTCCAGCCTGCTTCAGTCTAGCCCAGGGGTAGGCAACCTATGGCACACGTGCCAAAGGCAGCACACGAGCGGATTTTCAGTGGCACTCACACTCCCCGGGTCCTGGCCACCGGTCTGGGGGGCTCTGCATTTTAATTTAATGTAAATGAAGTTTCTTAATCATTTTAAAAACCTTATTTACTTTACATACAACAATAGTTTAGTTATATATTATAGACGTATAGAAAGAGACCTTCTAAAAACGTTAAAATGTATTACTGGCACGCAAAATCTTAAATTAGAGTGAATAAATGAAGACTCGGCACACCACTTCTGAAAGGTTGCCAACCCCTGGTCTAGTCCTTTCTCCCTGCTCTTATTCTGACTCACATACCAACCTTTGGCTTTGCTCCTCAACCCAGACTCCAGTTTCACCCTTGGATCGCTACCTGAACAGATCTAGGGTGACCAGACGTCCCGATAAAATCGGGACCATCCCGATTTTTGATCATTTGTCCCGCGTCCTGACCAATGGTCGGTCGTCCCGATTTTCAGTCGTCTTCCATTTTTTTTCCCCCTAGACAATTTCCGGTGGCAGAGGCTCTTCTGTTTATTTATTTATTTTTTTGCTCAACAACTTCTGGGCGGGAAGTCCCGATTTTCGGGTCTTCTCATCTGGTCACCCTAACCAGATCTGTGCTTGCCATTTCTCCAATCTGCCACCCTTAATGTCCAGGAAAATTCCTGCTTCAGCCACTAGATAAGCTGCCCATGCCCCAGCAGTTTACCGAGGCTTGTTTATATGTAAAATGGGGAATATTCCTTACCCCTTGGGAAAAGTGCTTTGAGATCTATGGATGAAAAGAACTTGGTTTTATTATTATGCTGCCAGTCATGAAATCCCCATCCCCTAGTGGAGTTTTTTTTAGAGATTATACTGTAGTGTTTTGAGACAAGTTCATGCAATAGTTTTGCATTTTAATGTCAATTTTGATTTTGTCAAGTATTTTGTTTTCATAGAATCATAGAATCTCAGGGTTGGAAGGGACCTCAGGAGGTCATCTAGTCCAACCCCCTGCTCAAAGCAGGACCAACCCCAACTAAATCATCCCAGCCAGGGCTTTGTCAAGCCTGACCTTAAAAACCTCTAAGGAAGGAGATTCCACCACCTCCGTAGGTAACACATTCCAGTGCTTGACCACCCTACTAGTGAAAAAGTTTTTCCTAATATCCAACCTAAACCTCCCACTCTGCAACTTGAGACCATTACTCCTTGTTCTGTCATCTTCTACCACTGAGAACAGTCTAGATCCATCCTCTTTGGATCCCCCTTTCAGGTAGTTGAAAGCAGCTATTAAATCCCCCCTCATTCTTCTCTTCTGCTGGCTAAACAATCCCAGTTCCCTCAGCCTCTCCTCATAAGTCATGTGCTCCAGCCCCCTAATCATTTTTGTTGCCCTCCTTTGGACTCTTTCCAATTTATCCACATCCTTCTTGTAGTGTGGGGCCCAAAACTGGACACAGTACTCCAAATGAGGCCTCACCAGTGCCGAATAGAGGGGAATAAATCACGTCCCTCGATCTGCTGGAAATGCCCCTACTTATACAGCCCAAAATGCCGTTAGCCTTCTTGGCAACAAGGGCACACTGTTGACTCATATTCAGCTTTTCGTCCACTGTAACCCCTAGGTCCTTTTCTGCAGAACCGCTGCCCAGCCATTCGGTCCCTAGTCTATAGCAGTGCATGGGATTCTTCCGTGCTCAGTGCAGGACTCTGCACTTGTCCTTGTTGAACCTCATCATATTTCTTTTGGCCCAATCCTCCAATTTGTCTAGGTCCCTCTGTATCCTATCCCTACCCTCCAGCGTATCAACCACTCCTCCCAGTTTAATGTCATCTGCAAACTTGCTAAGGGTGCAGTCCACACCATCCTCCAGATCGCTGATGAAGATATTGAACAAAACCGGCCCCAGCACCGACCCTTGGGGCACTCCACTTGATACCGGCTGCCAACTAGACATGGAGCCATTGATCACTACCCGTTGAGCGCGACCATCCAGCCAGTTTTCTATCCACCTTACAGATCATTCATCCAGCCCATACTTCTTTAACTTGCTGGCAAGAATACTGTGGGAGACTGTATCAAAAGCTTTGCTAAAGTCAAGAAATAGCACATCCACTGCTTTCCCCTCATCCACAGAGCCAGTTATCTCATCATAGAAGGCAATTAGGTTAGTCAGGCATGACTTGCCCTTGGTGAATCCATGCTGACTGTTCCTGATCACTTTCCCCTCCTTTAAGTGGTTCAGAATTGATTCCTTGAGGACCTGTTCCATGATTTTTCCAGGGACTGAGGTGAGACTGACTGGCCTGTAGTTCCCCGGATCTTCCTTCTTCCCTTTTTTAAAGATGGGCACTACATTAGCTTTTTTCCAGTCATCCGGGACCTCCCCCAATTTCCATGATTTGTCAAAGATAATGGCCAATGGCTCTGCAATCACATCGGCCAACTCCTTTTGGTTTTGAGAAGATAATTCTTTACAATATAATCTCATTAATGTGGCAAGTAAGATAATGTTCAGAGTGAATTATTAATTACAGTTCAAATATTAAATTATCAAATGCTTTCCACTTTGCATTACATAAAGTTATGCTGAATGGGTAATGCCAGGACTGTGTATGTAATGAAGAACCTTTCAGACAGTGTTCGATCAAAATACACTTGAGGAACAGCAGACATATTACTAAGATAAACATCATGAGTACTATGAAGAACTAATTCTTTGTCCTGAACTTGAAGAATGCTGGTAGTGAGGTCACCCAATCTCGTTCTCTGAGAAGAGTTTACCCAAGCATTAAAGTTCAGACTTTAAAGCTATTATGACTTTTATCATTCAGTGAGATTCTTGGGGTTTTGGTACAAAATGTAGTAGTAGGTCAGCTAAAGTAATGGTTTTACAAATCTCTAATTCTGGAGACAAAGAGCATATTCTGGCACAGTTCTGAGACTGCAGTACACAATCAAAAAGAAGGACCCCTCTTCCATATGAAAAAAACCTTTGAGAAAATCAAAGTATGATTAATGAGAGTCCACTGTGCTGGAAACCCTGAAAATGCAAAGCTAATTCAGAGGGCTAAGTAAAAATCATTTCAAAAACAGGTGATGCTGAAGCAGTTGGTGACAGAGACTTCACTTGAATGTGTGTTATATTATTATCTGGATATATTATTTATTTATCCCCCATTTTCAGACACTGATTCTTTGAGGTCTACATGGTCAAATTGCACCCACAAATAATAGTGTGCTCCAGTTTGTTCCCACAGTTATTTGCACTGTCAGTTTTGGATGCAAAAGAGAGAGGCTGTTGGTTAAAAACATCAGACTCTGTTCTTACTTTATGGTGTGTTGTAACTAGCAGTTGCTGTATTCTTCATAAATTTTAAATTGCAATTAATTGTTAGGTCACTAGGTGGCATGTGACTATGAGGCAGACGGAAAATTAAGCTTTGGAAAGTTCTATTTAGTGCAGCTGACATGGCTGCATTGCAAGAAAGACATGTTACAATTAATCTATTGCCATCTGCCTTTATTTGTTAACCTTTTGGACACCAGGGTATGGTCAGCTGCTGATCAACATGATTTTACACAAGTGTTACTAAATGGTGCCAACAGATTTTGTTCAAGAACTTGTTGAAATATCATTCTGTGTGACTGATACTAGAGAAGCTGAGAGTCTTTGCCTATCTTCTTCCATCCTCCACTCCTTTCAAAAGAGAAAGTTCAAAAGTCCAAAGACTGCAGAAAGGGAGAGGGAAAACATACTGCTATTATTATTGTAATGCAGCATTTGCACCTATTACTGTGGTATTCTTGGGAATTTTATATTATTTAAATTAAGTCATCAATATTCAAATAATAGGATAACAAACCAATGCTCTCCTGCCACCTGCAACTATGCAGACAAAAATTGAGGCGAGACCTGGTCAATCTGGTAATATAGCTCACAATCAGTGGAAAGCCTGTACAAAGTCAGATTTCTTTTAACTTCTGCCAGGTTCACACTTAAACAAATTTCCTTTGGAAGCATGTGCCGTACACCTAGGTCTGCTACAGAGGATGCCTTGTTTTCAGTTCCCACAAGATTTACCCTTGAAACAGTTTGTATCAGTGTTCCAGGAGAGCATGGATTGTATGGTGGGTCAGAGAGAGACAGGTTACCTTTTAGGCAATGTGAACCTAGGCCACTTAAGAATGTAATTTATTGTGGAGGTGATGCTGCTCATGGGAGGATAGTAGGATAGAAAAAGAGAGGTGTTTCTGGCCATTGATGCCATCTGGGAGTATGGAAGCTGAGAAGAGCCTACCATTAGGCCGGAGGGTGTGGCCTTGAACTATGGGCAATCTCAGACCTTGCTGAAGCTGATGGGCGTGCTAAACGCCCTTTATTCTGGCTAAATGGAAGAAGCAAGAAAGCTCCTCTATGGAATAAGATAGTTTGAAACAATAGTAACCCCTGCCCAAAGCACTGGTATGTGGAAGGCCTGAGGAAGAGCTAACTCATGGAGAATCAGAGGGATTTCCCTGGGAAGTTGAACTCAGGGAAACTGGCTCAAGTACACAACATAAAAATAAATAGAATGTACATTATACCAATATACCTCTGTGAGGAACATGCTTTCAACAGTGCTTCGAGTATGCTCTCCAACCCCTGCGCTGCTATTTCATGCTCACAGGCTGATCCCAGCTAATCGGGCTACACCTAGGCTTTATTGTGTGATATTGTGACAACTGCAGCATTTTCAGGATTGGCAGAACAGCAGTTCTAATGTTCACCCTCCATGATGTTCACCCTTCAGATATGTTCAGGATTCCCTGGTGAGATTTCATCTGTCTTCTGTACCTGAGAGGTGGTAAGTTTCTTTTTCATCTCACAAAATGGGCACTTGCGGCGACATCTCCTGGCTCAGCTATGAAGTGTCAAATCAGAGCTTAGGCAGACAATGGGAACAACTGATTAGTTCTCAGGGGAGGCTTTACTATTAACACATCCAAAAAGAATGTACTCCTCTAATGAAGTGAATGTCTTATGTGGATTATTTGAAGTGCAAGGAGTCAGAAGTTTGTTCATGTTAAGCATGAGCAAACTTTACTTTGCTTATGATGAGATGGAAGAGGTTATCTCCACACCTGTGATTCCCACTTTTACCTTGAGAAGCAGATTTTTATAGTATTTGTGTGTAAGTTTTTTCCCTTCTCTTATAGGATGCCAGAAGTCTGGACATAATGGGAAGTCCCGAAATTTTATCACATATTTTCCTATTTTTGATATGCTTATAATTAGTGTCTGTTTAATAAGGTAATCTGTCATAACACTATGTAGTGATTATCACTCTTGAATGTTATGTAACTACACTTGATTGAACTAGAGTCTCTCTATATATGCTGGATTCGGAAGGATAATCAGTGTGCATAGGCACTAGGAAGAGGCAAACTAAATAGAAAGTTCTATGTTTGTCCCCCAAACACAACATCTAGTATAAAAAATAGCACCAGTTCATGCTAGAGAAAAGCTGTCTCAATGCCTGCCACTCAACTGCAAGAACTGCCTCACCAGTACTAGTTTCAGAATCACTAATCTGCCACTAGTTAGAGGTAGCTCAACAAATTACCACCCTTTCTCTACTTTGAAGGCAATAGTTTCACTGGTTGTGAGGAAGACTGAATAGATGGTAGATTACTTGACCCAACTGCCACACCCCTGCAACAGAATGGGATTTCACATACTAGGTATATATAAATGCAATTGCTGATGGCAAGCTTTTTGCAAAGGACAAGGATATTAACACATCTCATTGTAAGTTTTTCAATTGTGTACCAGTGACTCATATTCAAACAATACATTATAGTTGTATAGCGAAACACGGATAAATACCTTTCTGTGATGGAGAACTGGATGGTTGAGGAGACTGGTTTGGGGGCATAGGACTACCACTTCTATGTTTCTAATTTTCAATGTAGCATAGACTGATAATGGAAAAAAGTTATTTACATCTGCAGGCTGCCCTCTTAATGGTTTGCAAGTTCTGTCCACTTCCAAGTGTCCATATCACAAAGACACAAAAGCGCTACTGATTCTGAAGCAAAAATTAGAGCAGGCTATGGAGCAGTATTTCCCAAATTTTGTAAACGGTCTTTTGTAAACTGAGCCCTTTTTCAGGAAAATTAAACCGGTTGTGCTCCTTTCAATCTCATCGTGTCATATTGAAGACATAACTGAAATTACTGGTCACTTTGAGTTAGTGCTGCACGTGAAGTCCAAGCAACTACCCAACATTTGGGTCCTTGCTGGTTTATTTCCATTAGGAGGAGAAATTCATGATACAGTTCAGGTATTTCTTTGATACAACCCTGGTTATTTACAAAGAATGTACACAAAGTCCTATTTCCCTGAACACAGTAGAAACACAGCAGGCAATTTCCTTTCTCACAATTATCAAGATTGCTTGTCGAGCAAGTCCTATGCCCCAAGTAGCTCTGTCCCTCTTTTTCCTCTCATGGCTACTCTCACAACTGTTTCCATCACTGTCAGCTGGCTTTCTCATGGATTTCTGTCTGTAACACACACAGCTTACTAATCAACCACCTAGAGCCTGTATTTAAAATCATCCCAGAAAAACCCTCCAGACCCAATGGCTTAGCTTTTCTCAGGCTTTGTCATGGTGCTGACTACCTGAGGCAATCTCAAATTATTTCAATAATTAAAAGTGCTTAACTGCTCCTTCCCTTTAGCCTGAAAGCAGGGTACTTAACCAGGTCTGTGACTATTATGTTTCTAATTTTCAATGTAGCACAGACTGAACTATAAATCACATACCCATCTTGATGACCGACATTAATACATTCCAGCATAGCACTCCCATCAACCTCATCATGTCTTATTGAAGACCAATGTAAAATAATTAGTAGTCACTCCGGGTCGATAGTGTAGATCTTTGTAATATGATAATTCATCTTCTTGCTTACATTCTTTGATTAGCACTGAGATAACTAACAATGATATGTAAAGTATCATTATTCATATCTCATTTATCTCCTGTTGAAAGCAAGGGGGCAGTTCACACTTCAGAGCTATTGTTTCAGACTCTTTGCCAACTCAGGCAGCTGTCTTTATATTTTTACACAAGGGTCATATTTTCAAGGCTTACTGTACAACCGTAACATCTAGAAGTGTACTCTTCAATGGAAGCTGAGACTCAGAAAACCAACTGAGAGGCCTGTCCATGCCTTTCTGCCTTGGCTACTCTTTCACTCCATCTCTCTTCCCACCCCGCAAGCTTCTGTTTACACATCACACTCTTAAAAACAGCATAGAGATTAAACTCTTCCTTAGAAATAGTGTCTCCAAGATGAGGTGCAGTATCAGAGAAGCTTGCACTATAATTATCTATGCAGTACTAGTTCTGAAGATAAACAAGGGACTTCACCATATTTGTCAAATGTAAAAACACATTTAAGCAAAAGGAATCATCGTGCCATGTGAAACTAATTTAAATCACCCTGGCTTCTACCAACCCATTCTTCTTGGTACAAGAGAACAGAGAAACATTTAGAAAAAGGGTCGACTAATAATTTATAATGGCATATATTGTTAATTTGTCCTAGTCCTACCCTCTTCACCCCCTATTTGCTTGTTACCCTCATTAGGTTTGTCATGACTAAAATAAGATTTTAAGCTTTGAGGCAGGTATTTCCTCTTTTTATTTATTCCATGAAATGCCTAGCTGTAAAAATAATACAAACATAGAGAAGGTAAGAAAGATCTATCTAGAGGCTTAACCCAGGCAAGGAAAAAAATAATTGCTGGGATGCACTACTGACTTACAACATTCATGGGATTTTAAAACTGTTTCTTTAATTCTAGACAGACATTGATTTAATAACCTTTGAACACCTTCTCACCAACATTTATTTCCCAGCTTTCTGGTAAACAAAGGAATAAAATTGTTACAAGAGTTCAAACTATAAAAACACACCACCAATATAGAAGATGAAAAGAACAGTTGACTAACAGTCTTTAATCTAAATGTGAATGTTACTTTTAAAGGTCACGTTACATTTTTTGTGTTTTTCAGCCTGTCAGTATTTGAGTATCACCTACAGAGGTACGGTTCACAACATACTTATGCAGTTTAGAAAAGAAAGGAAGGGCTTAAAGTGACCTATACTACGTTTACCTTGAGGCCTAAATTTTCCAAAGTGACTAATGACTGAACTTCCACCCTCTGTGTATCAGGCCCTTCATTGTGACTCAGGTTAGACACCTAAATATCAAGGCAACTGAAATCACTAGTCACTTTGAAAATGTTTGTACCTGAGTTTTGTCTGAAAATCTTCTTCCACAGTTGATGAAGAACCAATGCAAATCCACCATGTACATGTGCTGTCAGCTTCTTTTAGCCACCATGTCATACAATCCCATTTAGAGCAGGCCTAAATGACAAAGTGGTAAAATCACTGATGGGCTTCTACCATTAGAACACCCACCATTGCCTTCACCAATGCTACACCAGCAGTTGAAGAATTTTCAGATAAGTCTCCATGTACACATGGAGCGTGTGGTTTACACTTTCAGTGTCACAGAGTCATATTAAATATCATAATGTCAGGATCAAAGCCAGTATAGTGTACCTAAAATTGTGGGACTGGTATATTATTTCAATTTTTTTAAAAAACAAGAATGTTCCATATGTCCCTGATGTTTAATTAAATTGAATAGATTTTTTGTTCAATGAACAAATAGTTTAAAAACCGTTTATATCATTAATATTGGCACTGTTAGACAAGATTGCAACAAATCTTGTACAAAGTATATCATCTAAAGTGTCAATGGAAAAGTTATGATTTGTTGAGAATGCTTATCGTTTTATACGTATGTGTCATCACAGTACCTGAAGTTATGAATATTGGCTATATAGAACGATATTTAAAATATATTTGCTCCTGGGATAACATCCACAAGGTAATTTACATCCAGTCTGGCCAGCACATTGTGAATGGACCATTCAAATTCAAAAAAAAGTTGATGGCCCATTAAAGAACACTTAATGGGCCATAGAAGAAGCTCGTTCCCGCCCAGTGAGCCTTCCTATGATGTCCTAGGCAGAATATGGGTAATGGCTGCTCCTGTAAGTCATCAAAGCATGCAAGGACATGTGACTGGACTCCATCTTGTGCCTGTAATTTCCCACAGATTAAGAGAGCATTCCCTCCACATGGGAGAAAGCATGAAAGAGCCTAGAAGCATCTCCATTTTGCCTCTTTCCTATTCTGATCTCCGTACTTACACCAAAAGGAGCATATTGACTATGAACTGAGGACCTTCCAAATCTTTTGGAAGTTTCCAGAGACTTTACCAGCCAGCAGACTGTAACATCACCGCTACAAACCTGATCCAAGAACTTTGCAATGATTTATGTATGATTTATTTGACTGTTTTAACTCCCTCCTTCTTTTCTCTTATAAATAAACCTTTAAATATTAGATACTAAAGGATTGGCAACAGCTTGATTATGGTAAGATCTGAGTTATATATTGACCTATGTGGCTGATCTTTTGAGTTCAGAAGAACTCTTTGATTGATTAAATTAGTTTTCAGTAACCATTCATCATAAAGTCTAGTGTTTGCGTGGTGAAGTAAGTACTGGAATTCCTAAGAAGATGCACTTTTGACTTCTTGAGATAGAAGTTCACTTTGTTACTGGCTTGGTATACCTTATGATACCCCCCAAACTGGTGGTTATTGTGAGTCTGCCCTATTTCTGAGCAGTTTGTCCTGAATCTGTCATCCTGAGCTGTGACCCACTGAGGCACAGTGACACTTAGTAACAGTTTATTGAACTGGTCCTCCATGTCATAAAAGAAACAAAACAGAATAGTGTATTAAAATATATGGAATTAAACGTAATTCCGGCAATATTGCAGAGAACTGAAAGTTTTAAAAATATATATAAAACAAAAAACTTGTCAGATCAAATCTATCAACTTCATCGCTCCAATAGATAGTCAACTAAAACAATCTGTTCATAAACGTGCAGTTAGAACAATTAATTGACCATCTAAGCTTTCCTGCATGTTAATAATACAAGGACATAACTTGCTTTTCAGGAACCAGAGTGTTTTATTTAGTGTGTGGTGTTGTGGGTTGTTTTTTTTTGTAAATAAATTCATGCAG
Source organism: Macrochelys suwanniensis (assembly GCA_033296515.1). NCBI lineage: Eukaryota > Metazoa > Chordata > Testudines > Chelydridae > Macrochelys > Macrochelys suwanniensis. The sequence continues at coordinate 92,642,846 of CM065775.1, read as the reverse complement.
TTAGAAGTTTGTATTTCGGTGGAATTTTGAGTTAAACAAGAAGTTGCCATTTGGGGATACTGCCATTTAACCCTCATATTTTCTGGAAAGCAAGAAACTCAATATATATAGTTATAGGTCTTCTTCAAAAGTCAGACCACACAAATGGAAATCTTGTACAAATGCACCTGTGTCAAATTCAATCATCAGTTACAACAGTGTGAATAATTTCTGCTAAGTGTCACTGGAGTTACTGCGGATTTACACCTATGTAAACAAACAGAATTTGTCCCTCTGCATTTAACAAATACTTATGACCACAATTCATTACAGCTATGTCTGACTAAGGGAGAGCTAAAAACCAGAGACTTATATGCCACTGAAATTTGGTTGCCTCATTTCTTGGATGCTCAAGTAGAGACATGTTTTGAATATCAAAATATTTGTGTTTTAATATGAAGCTTAATCCTAAGCATCTGATTTTTAAAAAAATCTTGTGCTCAGCAATTTAAAAAAATGTTAAATGCCTTGTTGAGATATGTGGCTGGAATGTGGGAATCAGGAAAGTGGCTTAGTTTAGCCCAATAAACTTGATTTTCCTAATTCCTAACTTCTTGTCGTATGTCTCCACAAGACTACAGAATCCTTAAATATTGGCTTTTATAGTGGTTTTCAAAACTTGAGGTTTTACTATAACAGATTAGGAAAACTGTCTAGATTCCTCAAACAAGGAGAGACTTATGTTTTATGAATATTTTGGAGATAAATCATAGTCATCTGCTTCAAGAATTTCAGATCTTGAAAGATTTAACTCTGGTGAATTAGAGCATTCCTTTATTCCCAGTTCAAATGGAAGCTCCTGCTTAATCCTCCCTTTATTTAGAAAGGAAAAGGCATCTGGTGAAATTCGGGCCCTACTGAATTCAATTGAAAAACTTTCATTGACTTCAGTTGGGCCAGGATTTCACCCCCTGTTCTGTAATAAGGAATGAAGGAAAGAAGCATTCTTTTAATTATGTTCACTTCCAGGTTAGAGAGACTGAGGTAACCACAATTGGTATGGAGATATGAAAATTAGTAATCCCATTTGTAAACTCCAGCTGCACCAATGCTACCAACTGTAGCACATCTAGTGAAGATGCACTATGCCAATGGGAAAGAGCTCTCCCGTTGGCATAATAAAACCACGGCTATGTTGGTGGGAGAAGCTCCAGTCGACATATCGCTGTCCACATTGGCGCTTAGGTCGGTGTAACTTACGTCGCTCAGGGAGGTGGTTTATTCATACCTCTGAGTGACATAAGTTATACTGACATAAGTGATAGTGTGTAAAGGCCCAAATATAAAAGGTTTTGTTGGTTAACCCTAAAAAAGGTAAAAAGGACTGGATATCGTACTCTTTGCAGATCTAAAACTTCAGGAATTCAACTGGTGCGGTGGGAGGGGAATGGTAATACTCATCCAATGTCTGCCCACAAAATTAGTTTCACCCCTGTGTGCTGCCCAAAGGAGCCTCCACTCATAGTTGACTGTGTAGGTATTAAAAATATTATGAACGCCATCTGAGTTCTACTGAGCCCCTTGTGTTTGCTTCCCCCTCAATGAAGTTTGAATACATCCATGGGCTCTGCTGGGCACATTGGACCTACTCCTTCTAGACTGGGGTTCAAAAGAAAAGTGTTGGAACTCTCCCCAACATCACCCAGTTGGGACACCAAAATGAAATGTCATTCATGGTAAGGAATGAAATAGTTATTATTGAATTTAAATGATCATCACTAGGTATCTGACTTAACACCTTCCTGAGGTGAAAGCCAAAGATTGTTCCAGACTGTCTGCAGACTTCTGTGGATATCATTTCTGCATTTTGAGGTGGTTTTATTTGTTTCTTTGTTTAGGTTTTTTCGCGTCCATAACAGCCATGATAGCATTCACAGGAACAACTTATGGTGCATTCTGCGGGCATACAGAATCCCTCTCCATATAATCAACATAATCAAAAGCTTCTGTTTCAACTTTACATGCAGTGTTGATCACAGTGAGCTCAGTTTTGAAGTCAAAACAGGAATACGTCAAGGTTTTGTCATGTCTGCAATCCTCTTCAACATTGCTGTCAACATTGCTGTCAATGCAGCATACAACAGAAGACATGCCAAGAGGTATTAAATGCCCCACCCCATCCCTTGAAGACCTGAACTTCGCAGATGATCTCACTCTCCTATCACATACCCCACACCATATAAAAGAAAAAATAACTCAACTCAATACATTCATCCAGCAAATTGGACTTAAAAATCAATCGCAATAAGACAGATATCATGACCTTTAATATTGCCTTACCATCAACAGTATGGATAGAAGATTATGTTCTCACCAATGTAGAAACATTCACATACTTGGGCAGAACTATCAGTTATGACAGTGGAACAAGCCAGGACATCCGGAACAAAATCAATAAAGCCAGGAACACCTTCAGGAGCTTAAATACAGTCTGGAAATCATCAAAATACAACACCGAAACCAAACTCAAACTTTATCAGAGCTGCGTATTTTCAACATTACTTTATAGTGCAGAATGCTGAGGAATGAGAAAGTATGACATGTTCAGACTGTCTTCATTCCATATAACCTGCCTCAGAAAATTCTTCTGTGATATCTTTTGGCTCAGAACAATCTCAAACCAAGATCTATTGACACAGTGCAGCCAAGAGAATATGAGCACCATCATTGCCAGGAGGCGTTGGAGATGGATTGGCCATGTGTTTAGGATAGAAACTGATTCTATCACCAGAGTTGCAATAAGATGGACACCTGAAAGCAAGCGAAAATGAGGCCACCCAAAAACAACATGGCAAAGAGCTGTGGAAGCCGAGCTGAAAAACCTGGGGCACAGCTGGGGAACTATTGAAGGACTTGCCAGAAACAGACAGGAGTGGAGGAGCTTCATTGCTGCCCTAAATGCCAGAGGCATAATGGGAACATTTTTGTTGTTGATGATAACAGCCAGCTACTTTTTTTAAAAATGAAAGTTGAGATTCTGGAAAACAAGATAGTAAGCTGAGAACAGTGACATTCTACCATATTACCGAGCATAACAGCGTAATTTGAGACCTAGCTTCCCCCTGAACTCCACAACAATTCCATACGCAGAAGTTTGTTTGATTGGTTCCATGGTGTTTCAGTGCACTGTGGTCAGTAAAAAGTTCCATTTGTTTGAAAGATTCTATTGCATCCGGAAGAAATCCCCATTTAAAGATAAGGAAGCTCTTTGAAAAGGTAGATTTTTTCAAACTAGTCAGAACTTTCTCAGTGCATTCTCTGTACATGCACCTGTTTACATTTGTAGCACCACAAGTACAGAGGTAAACGGAGTGATAGTCACATGCCACAAATCTACAACATGTGATTCCCCCCCCACCCCCCCAACAATTATTACCTGGTTATATCTAAACGAAGTTTCTTCAATTTATCACAAGCATTCAGCTTCTTTGATTACTAAGATAATGAACAGTTGTGCTAGTATCCTAACATAAAAAAGAGAGGGGGGCAAAAACCAAAACAACCCCATTAGGAAACTGTCTTAAATCATGGAAAAAAGGTCTTCTCTACCAAGGGGTCCTGTAACAATTTTTATATGATGATGGAAACGATGTAAACCATGTATTTGGTGTTTGTTATTACTTCTTCAAGCCAGGAAGTAGGGCAGCACCCCCAGCACCTCTAGTTCCAGCACCCCTGTCTCTACATACCACCCACCTCAGAAACTGCAGAATATATTTTCTTCAAACTTCCCAGAAAAATTCACTTTTAAACTTCCGATGAATCTTGGAATTATCAATCCATTGGGGGTACAGTATATTTTAATGAAAGTCATAAATATCTGAAATAGGATCTTATAATGTGAAAGGTCATCTCAAATGACACTGTTATAATTATATAATGGCTCAATCGGTCAATCAGAGAGCTTACAGTCAAAAGTAGTAGAGCACTTTAAAGCGAGACTTGATAATCATCTATGTTTTAGAAATATTACAATCTCTCTTGCCTTGATGGAGGCGAAGTCCTTTCCAACCCAAGTGATGCTATGAGTTAGTCAAAAGGACCTGCAGCAATTGAAGTCCATGGGCATGCAAAATGATGGTTAAGTCATGAAAAAATAGGCTCCTTAAGTGAGGCTCCTAAATCCATATTGAGGTTCCTAAATAAGTAGCCTGATTTTCAGATAGTGCTGAGCTGCCTTTGAAATATAGCATGAGATATATTGATGACGCAATTATACATTCAGTGCTTTTGAAAATTAAGCTAACTTATTTAGAAAGCTAACTATGGATTTTGAATCCCAAGTTTAGACTCCTGTTTTTGCAAATCTTATTCAGAATTTTCTTCAGAAGAGAGACATCGGACAATCAGCTACATTTAGGTCAACATCAACAGAACAGTAAAGATTTGGGAGATGCAGTGAGTATAAGTCCTCTGCATTTCTTCCATTGCAGGACTGTTCAAATCTAAAGAAACCTAAAAAATGAGGTTTGAAAGTCCCAGATACTGAAAGCTAAAGAAAATAGTTTGTGCATCACCTGAGAACTAGCACTACTAAATATTGCACAATATCAGAGTTAGTATACCACACATGTTACTGACATTAACCATTTTGAAAAATTACAGCTTGGACTACAACTCAGCTAGCTCGAGTGCTGCAATTGGTATATAATCAAGTACTTGAGACTTCTGTCTTTTCCACAATAATACTTAGCTGCATCTTAGGCTATGCAGGGTACTTTATGACACCATCATGAGTGGTGTCAATTTAGGGAGAACAGTCCCTAAAAGTAGTACTGCCTCCAAGTTAAAATTGTAGCCTGCTTCAGTTTTTCTTTTAAAATTATGAACTGAAATTTAAACATGCATGATCTCAAGTAGAATGTTGTCACTAAAGGAAAAAAATGCTGTAGTGCAAATGATAGAGATTAACTATAACAGTAAACATGAATGCTTGGGTCTGGTTCTGCAGTACATTGTGAAGTTGCCATGTATTTTACCTGTTTGCTCATCCATTTTACACATAATTAAAATTGCTAGGGCAAAAGGGAGAGGGGGAAGTCACCCTTTGGAACTGAAATGATGTTAGACATGAATCTCTTAGGAAATATTACTTCAGCTGTAAAACTTGTTGAAATGGGACAACTGTTTCTTATTTTACTACATATAAACTTCAATCAGAATTATTTTCAGAGCCTTATCTTTAAATGGTGTATGTAGCAAGCACACTCCCCGAAGAAATTCCCATCCCACACATATATTATACAGAGACCAATATTGTTAATTTATATCTACTGTCATCTACTGATTTGTTAGCAAATCAACAAAGACATTAGCTACTTTAAGTAAAATAAGAGATTAGAGTATCCGAAAAAAACATTTCTTATATAATAGAGCTGAGCAACCCTCACAATAATAAAAATAGATACAGAGAAATCAGAAATATTATTCATAGGGGTTTACCATTATCTAACTCCCACAGCTGCATTAGTCAGTTAAAGTTTCAATAGTCAGTAAAGGTTTGAAATTCTACAGTAGGATTTTTTATTAGCGCTAGAAAAACAGATATGTTATAAATATCTTTAAAGAATCACAATCCTGCTCTCAAGGAAGACAATAGGTGTCTTGTCATTAACTAAATGGGATCAGGAGGAAAGAACAGAGCTAAAGGATCACTAATTATATTCAATGAACAAAATAATCTTGTCAGTTCTGCACTATACCCCTCCAACATTAGGCATTAATTTTGTGTTTAGGGGCATCTGAGCAAATAATGGGGAGGCAGGAGCTATGAAGCAGTCGTCTAAAAGATGACTGACCTCCGGATCCACATCTGTATGTAGAAAGAAACACAAAGGAGCCATGGTCTGACCAAGGGTAACTGGTATCAAAGATACAATACTAAGCCATATTGACCCATCAGGAAAAAAAATTGATCCAAAGGAAACATGGCCAGTTTCAGTTAATTGCAAGCTCAGCTGGAATAACCCATGCACCCCTGAATCCACCTAGATATGCAATCATTTTGGAGCTTTATTTTTTTCAAATATGTCATCGTAAAAAAAAATTCTAAGTGTAAAATATAGCACACCAGAACACGGTAGAGAAATATGATCCTCCCTGGAGCCCATAAAGTAGTGAAGAGAATAGGTGGGGATTTAAATATAATATTTTCACCTCTGGCAGATAACTTGCACCAAAATACTGTATGAACAAAAATCTTACTTTTCTTATAGGTGCTGGTTTATTTTTTTTGAACAGAGCAGATTATATGGTCATTCTGGCAAATTAATAGAATTTTTTCTGCATGTATGTACCTTTCAATAGGAACCTTCAAGGAGACATTTGCCATTAACTATGTGGCTTCGTTTTCTAGTATGGCATTGCTAAAGAAATCCTATTCTCTAACTAGTAACATTTGATAACCAACTGTTGTTCTCAGACCATCCTTGATTTCTGCTTTGAGCCACTACCATCACCCCTTTGTCTCTAGACAGGTAAGAATGCAAAAAAAAATAAAAATGCTACTGTTTTCTCCTCCCGATATTAGAAGGCAAGTGAGAAAGAGAGAGATGAGCTCTGTAATTTACCCCACAAAGGATGATAAGGGAAGCAGACATGCCATCCACCCCATGAATTTTCCTAATTCCACTCACAAAATGACCAGATAAACAACTAATTGGTCATTTGCATGTATAAGCACAATGGTTTTTCCAGTTAGGAAAAGGTGGGTCTGTATAGTTGTATGGAATATATGCCTATACCAAAATAATAAATACATGAATACTTTGTTCAATTAAACATCTTCATAAATTACCCCAATGGTGGTCACAGGGTCTAGTAATTGTATTTGTGTCTACAGTATGTGTCTGGGTTTTAAAAACATTTTCATGGGCTTTTTTATTGCTGCAGAGAGGTAAAACTGACATGTTGTATACTCAAAAGAAATGCAATGGAAGACATTTAATATCTCTCTCATTTCTGAGTATCATTTCATGCTTGCAGGAAGACATTTCTAAGGCAATTTTTATGGTAATTGCCAGTTTGACATCTTTCCAAAACATTTCCGCCTGCTGCTAGAGCTGCTCTCGTCCCATATGTAAGGTGACAAGCAAAAATATGGGTCTCTTAATGGTACCAGCAATTGGTCTCGATGAAAAACAAGTTACTTGGCTAATCTTGTCTTCAAACTGAACCACGTGGATTTGCAATATCACCTGTTATACTAACCCTTGTTCATAATGAATATTGGTGGGTAGGCAAGGCAAATACTTGGAAGGAAGTTTTGGAAGAGTGCTGATATGTTCCTTTTATTTTTATATAAACATTGTTGAACTGTGGTTTTAGGACCAATATTAGGCTAGTCCTAGTGTGCCCGACCAAACACTTTGGTTCAGCTGAAAGTCCACAAATTATCACAAAGTATTACCATCTCATAATTTTATTGTATCGTATCATGAGATGAGTGGGGGTTTTAATCCCCAGCTACTGGAGTTTTAAAATTATGTGAGAATATCAGCTTTTGTTTAAAAAAATAAACATAGTATCTAGCCTTCATAGTAGAGGAGAAAAGATTGAAAACATGAACCCAAAAGACTCAAAAACTAGAAAACAAATAAAAAGACCCTCAACATTATTATTTTAAAATACCATGATTTTAAAACCAAGCTCATGATTTTGGGTAACATCTGAGGATGGCAATACTGTATGAATCATAGAATCGTAGAATTGGAAGGAACCTCAAGGAGTTTTCTAGTCCAGCCCCCTGCACTCAAGGCAGAACTAAGTATTATCTAGACCAGGGATCGGCAACCTTTGGCACACGGCGTGTCAGAGAAATCCGTTGGTGGGCCGGGACAGTTTGTTTACCTGCAGCATCTGCAGGTTTGCCCAATCACAGCTTCCACTGCCTGCGATTCGCCGTTCCAGGACAATGGGGGCTGTGAGAAGTGGCGGCCAGCACATCCCTCGGCCCACGCCGCTGCTTGCAGCCTCCATTGGCCTGGAATGGTGAATCGCAGCCGGTGGGAGCTACAATCGGCCGAAGCTGCGGATGCTGCAGGTAAACAAACCATCCTGGCCCATCAGCGGTTTTCTCTGACAGGCTGAGTGCCAAAGGTTGCCGACCCATGATCTAGACCATCCCTGTTTGTCTAACCTGCTCTTAAAAATCTCTAGTGATGGAGATTCCACAACCTCCTCAGGCAATTTATTCCAGTGCTTAACCACCCTCACAGTTAGAGGAACTTCTATGCTTCCTCCTGCATTGGACGGGGACAGCAAAGACCTTAAAGGAAAGGAGAAAAATAACCTCTGACCTGCGCGAAGGAGGGTGGAACCTGGTGTTGGACTGGTCCATAAGATATGGGGAAAACTCCAAGCAAAGCCCAGGGAAGTTTGGGGGCAAAAAAATGTGAGGTGTTCAGTGACAAACACACTTCTTTAAAATAGGCCTTTCAACATCTGCTTTCCCTATAGGGACACTTGCAGCAGATTTTCTCCTTCTAAAGCTGACAGCCACCACTTGCTGATGGTCAGCCACACCAAAGAGTCCCCCAGAATGCACTGCAAACAGTGACAGCCAGAAAGGGAATAGCCCACCTGTGTCCCAGTCACAGAGGCTATGCCTCACCAGTCTGAGCCTCAGGGGAATAGACACTGTTGTTTGTAGTAAAACAGGCTCTTGACTCTACAGCTGGTTGGAAAAAAGGTAAGTATATTTTAAAAAATATTGAAATACTTTTTTTGGGTTTTATGCAAAATTTTTCATGAAATGTTTCATTTTTCAGCAACAACAATAACAAAAAATGAAACCAAAATTAAACAAAATGTTTCAATTTTTTAAATTGGGGGGAGAGGAATCCATTTTCTATCCCTCCCTTTTTTTCCCCCCAGTGAGGAAAGAGGGTAAGAGTAATTAAAACAAGCTAAAGTTGGATATTTCTCAGAAAACAAAAACATTTGAAAAAATGGTTATGAACATTTTCTGTTGAAATTTGACCAAAATGAAATTTTTCAACCAAAAAAATCATTTTGATCAAAATGCTTTTTTTTTTTTTTGGTCAAAAAAACGTTGAAAGAATTTTGATCTGTTCTGATCTCTGTTGTTTTCACAACTCAAGAGGGTTGGTTCCTTTTAGTGTAGCTGTATAACATCAAAACTCTCCCTCAAGGTTGAATCCAAAAGATTAGAAATTACAAGTGTAGACCAGGTGCAGGGAGGCCCTTTGGGAGTTCTTTAGCATTTTAAAGAAGTCATGTACTCGGTGCTGTGGGGATCAATGTGATGGCAGTAAGAAATGAGAGCAATCTCAGACTTAAATTCATATGCTGAATTTCTGATGTCAGGTGTATAATTTCACTAAATGAGATGAACATGGTGTCCACCATTGCAGTTAGTGAAATATTATAGTCTTTTTGCCTTTCTAAGGTCTTAGACTCATAGACTCATAGACTTTAAGGTCAGAAGGGACCATTATGATCATCTAGTCTGACCTCCTGCACAATGCAGGCCACAGAATCTCACCCACCCACTCCTGGAATAATCCTCTCACCTATGTCTCAGCTATTGAAGTCCTCAAATCATGGTTTAAAGACTTCAAGATGCAGAGAATCCTCCGGTAAGTGACCCGTGCCCCATGCTGCAGAGGAAGGCAAAAAACCTCCGGGGCCTCTGCCAATCTACCCTGGAGGAAAATTCCTTCCCGACCCCAAATATGGCGATCAGCTGAACCCCGAGCATGTGGGCAAGACTCACCAGCCAGACACCCAGGAAAAAGTTCTCTGTAGTAACTTCTAACATCCCATCATTGACCATTGGTCCTATTTACCACTGATGGCAATTAATTGACCTTTGACTAAGATCATGTTATCCCATCAAACCATCCCCTCCATAAATGTATCTAGCTTAATCTTGAAGCCAGTTAGGTCTTTTGCCCCCACTGCTTCCCTTGGAAGGCTGTTCCAGAACTTCACTCCTCTGATGGTTAGAAACCTTCGTCTAATTTCAAGTCTAAACTTCCTGATGGCCAGTTTATATCCATTTGTTCTTGTGTCCACATTGGTACTGAGCTTAAATAATTCCTCTCCCTCCCTGGTATTTATCCCTCTGATATATTTAAAGAGAGCAATCATATCTCCCCTCAGCCTTCTTTTGGTTAAGGTAAACAAACCAAGCTCCTTGAGTCTCCTTTCATACGACAGGTTTTCCATTCCTCGGATCATCCTAGTGGCCCTTCTTTGTACCTGTTCCAGTTTGAATTCATCCTTCTTAAACATGGGAGACCAGAACTGCACACAGTATTCCAAATGAGGTCTCACCAATGCCTTGTATAACGGTACTAACACCTCCTTATCTCTACTAGAAATACCTCGCCTAATGCATCCCAAGACCGCATTAGCTTTTTTCACGGCCACATCACATTGGCGACTCATAGTCATCCTGTGATCACCCAGGACTCCGATGTCCTTGTCCTCTTCCTTTACTTCCAACCGATGCGTCCCCAGCTTATAACTAAAATTCTTGTTATTAATACCTAAATGCATAACCTTACACTTCTCACTATTAAATTTCATCCTATTACTATTACTCCAGTTTACAAGGTCATCCAGATCTTCCTGTAGGATATCCCGATCCTTTTCTGAAAGGTATTGGCAATACCTCCCAACTTTGTGTCATCTGCAAACTTTATTAGCACACTCCCACTTTTGGTGCCGAGGTCAGTAATAAAAAAATTAAATAAAATTGGTCCCAAAACTGAACCTTGAGGAACTCCAGTAGTAACCTCCCTCCAACCTGACAGTTCACCTTTCAGTATGACCCGCTGTAGTCTCCCCTTTAACCAGTTCCTTATCCACCTCTCAATTTTCATATTGATCCCCATCTTTTCCAGTTTAACCAATAATTCCTCATGTGGTACTGTATCAAATGCCTTACTGAAATCGAGGTAGATTAGATCCACTGCGTTTCCTTTATCTAAAAAATCTGTTACTTTCTCAAAGAAGGAGATCAAATTGGTTTGGCACGATCTACCTTTTGTAAAACCATGTTGTAATTTGTCCCAATTGCCATTGACCTCAAGGTCCTGAACTACTTTCTCCTTCAAAATTTTTTCCAAGACCTTGCATACTACAGATGTCAAACTAACAGGCCTGTAGTTACCCAGGTCACTTTTTTCCCCTTTCTTAAAAATAGGAACTATATTGGCTATTCTCCAGTCAAACGGTCCAACCCCTGAGTTTAGAGATTCATTGAAAATTTTTGCTAATGGGCTTGCAATTTCATGTGCCAGTTCCTTTAATATTCTTGGATGAAGATTATCTGGGCCGCCTGATTTACTCTCATTAAGCTGTTCAAGTTTGGCTTCTACCTCGGATATGGTAATATCTACCCCCACATCCTTATTCCCATTTGTCATGCTGCCACTATTCCTAAACTCCTCATTAGCCTCATTAAAGACTGAGGCAAAGTATTTGTTTAGATATTGGGCCATGCCTAGATTATCCTTAACCTCCACTCCATCCTCAGTGTTTAGCGGTCCCACTTCTTCTTTCTTTGTTTTCTTCCTATTTATATGGCTATAAAACCTTTTACTATTGGTTTTAATTCCCTTTGCAAGGTCCAATTCTACATGCCTTTTAGCCTGTCTCACTTTATCCCTACATGCTCTGACCTCAATAAGGTAGGTTTCTTTGCTGATCCCTCCCATCTTCCACTCCTTGTATGCTTTCTGTTTTTTCTTAATCACCTCTCTGAGATGCTTGCTCATCCAGCTTGGTCTAAAACCCCTGCCTATGAATTGTTTCCCCTTTCTTGGGATACAGGCTTCTGATAGCTTCTGCAACTTTAACTTGAAATAATCCCAGGCCTCCTCCGCCTTTAGGTCCATAAATTCTTTAGTCCAATCCACTTCCCTAATAAATTAAGGAAATTAGTTAAAGTTAGCCCTTTTGAAATCAAAAACCCTAGTCTCAGATTTATTTTTGTTTATCCTTCCATTTAGTTTGAACTGAATTAGCTCATGATCACTCGAGCCAAGGTTGTCCCCTACAACCATTTCTTCAATGAGGTCCTCACTACTCACCAAAACCAAATCTAAAATGGCATCCCCCCTTGTTGGTTCAGCAACTACTTGATGAAGGAATTCATCAGCTATCACAGCTAGGAAAATCTGAGCCCTATTATTATTACTAGCACTTGTTCTCCAATCTATATCTGGGAAGTTGAAGTCTCCCATGATCACACAGTTCCCATTAGTATTTACTTCCTTAAAAACATTAAAGAGGTCTCTATCCATATCCAAATTAGATCCCGGTGGTCTATAGCACACCCCAAGCACTATCCCAGGGCAGGCTCTAGTAGTTTTCTTCCCCAATGTGATTTTTGCCCAGACAGACTCTGTCTTATCCATTCCATCACTTTTTATTTTTTTACAGTCTACCTCATCATTGATATACAATGCTACTCCCCCACCTTTACCTTTATTTCTATCTTTCCTAAACAGCACATACCCTTCAATACCTGTACTCCAGTCATGACTACTATTCCACCATGTTTCGGTTACTCCTATGATATCTGGTTTCACTTCCTGGACCAGTAGCTCTAATTCCTCCATTTTGTTACCTAGGCTCCTCGCATTGGTGTACAAACATCTTAATTTTTGCCGTTTGGCCTCACTCACATTCTTTACCCAATTTGGTATGGACATTATACTGCCAGTATGACCTATTTGACTAGTATCCACTCTGCCCTTCCTCCTTATGTCCATTCTCCTACCCCCGGCTATATCCTCTCTTACTTCATTGTCTTCCCTCTCAAAGTTAAAATCCGGCATGGAGATTACCTGGACATCTCCCAACCGTCTCCCCCGAATTCCTAGTTTAAAGCTCTCTTGATCAGTTGTGCCAGCCTCCATCCTAGAAGTCTATTTCCTTCCCTACTCAGGTGAAGTCCATCCCGAGAGAACAGTCCTCTGTCCATGAATGCCTCCCAGTGGCCATACATCCCAAAGCCCTCCTTGTAGCACCAATCCCTGAGCCATCTGTTGATCATCATAATCCTGTCACACCTGTGTTGCCCTTCTCTAGGAACAGGCAGAATCCCACTGAAGATTACCTGAGCCTCGATTTCCTTAAGCATCTTCCCCAGCCTGGCATAGTCCCCCTTGATTCGTTCCAGTGAGAATCTAGCCGTGTCATTTGTTCCTACGTGAAGGATGATCAATGGATTCTTTCCCGCTCCCTTTAGGATCCTCTTCAACCTCAGGTCCACATCCCGTATCTTAGCACCCGGTAGACAGCACACCCTTCTGTTCTCTGGATCAGCTCTGGTTACAGGCCTGTCTATTCTTCTCAGTAAGGAGTCCCCAATCACGTAGACCTGCCTTTTCCTGGTGACAGTGCGATTCTCCAGTCTATCCCCTGTTCCCTCTGGCTGCAAGTCCTTTCCATTCCTATTTTCCCTTGTAATCCTCTTTAACCCATCCTGTATCCTCCTGGGGCTCATGTTTGGTGTTGTCTCCATCGACTCTTCCCCTTCTTCTATGGGACTAGCTGCTCTTCTCTTCTTCCTTGCCCTTCCACCTTCAGTGACCACCTGCTGTACCCCTTCTTCATTCTCCAACTCTGCAAACCTGTTCTTGAGCTCTGTTTCTCCTTCACTGGCCCGTCTCTGCCTCTGCCTGCTTCTCTTAGTTACATGCTTCCACTGTCCATTTTCTTCACCCGGCAGTCCCCCCTCAGAGGCCTTTGATCCTGCTTCCATCTGCATGTCTGAGCTTTCCCCTTCAGCCACCTCGTGCCTTTGCTCCATCAACTGCTCGAACCCCCGTCTAAACTCAACCAGAGTTTCCACCTGCATCTCCAATCCTCGGATCTTTTCTTCCATCAGCTCTATCAGGTGGCACTTCATGCAGACAAAACTCCTATCAGGTACCCCCTCCAGAATCATATACATACCGCAGCTGCCACATCCAGTCATCCTCATTGTGTCCTCCACTGCTTGGCTCATGACCACTGCTGCCTCTGTATCTGCCAGCCTTCTCACCTGAATCCTGTTAGTCCGGAAAACACAAAACAAACCACAACACCACCACCTACAGCAGAACAAACCCCAAACGAATCCCAAAATACAGACTCCCCTTAGAAACGCCCACTCAAACTCCCCTGTTTACAGCTCTGTTTGCTGGCTCCTGTGCCGCTGCACGACTGGCTGGCTGCCTTTATAGGACCCCTGATCAGCGAAGCCCCGCCCCCTAATTAGGGCTCAGCTGCTCTCCCAGCACACTGCCCCTACAAGCCTCTACACATCCAAACAATACAAATACAAGACCAAAAACAAATACCTTCTCCTCCAACAGAACTCCCACTCAAACTCCCCTGTTTACAGCTCTGTTTGCTGGCTCCTGTGCCGCTGCAGCTGTCTGTGCCGCTGCCTGACTGGCTGGCTACCTTTATATATGTCTTATTATATGTTATTCTTTACTGCTATATTTCACATGGCAACCCATTACCTTAATTGTTTTTATGTGTTCATTTTACTATTAGTTAATAATTGCTTTTGCTGAACTGAAGTATTCCGCTGAACCATTGCCTAATGCACATGGTACAGATCATTGAATAGTTTAATTACAGACTATTGTCTGATGTATGAACTCTGTTAGCGTTAGAAGTGGTAAGTGACTCATCAGTTCAATGCAGCACAATGTTAGTACAGTAGAGTTAGAAGCAAAATCTATTGTGGCAAGAGATTTCTTCTTTTATATGATAAAAGCAGCAACTGTTATGTCAGCAAGAGAAAACATCAATCAATGTTTTATTCTGGTAGCTCTTTTTCATTCAAGGAATAATTAAATTATAATTACTAAATCCATTATAAATCTTGTCACCCCATAACTTCGTCCAATGGGCAGAGTTTTGCCTTCAGTTAGTTGCAACCATGCAATTCTAATTAAGCTAATTACAGTATGCAAGGGCAACTGAGGTCTAAGTTTGTCCCACTATTTATTCTGAGATTCTAGAAGTCATATTTTCAAAATTGCCTTAATTCAGTCTCCTTTTGTCTGTGCATAGCTTGATATGCCACTTACTCTCCACCTCCCACCCCCACCCCCCGCAAAAAATGACAGATTCTGATGTTAATGGAGTTACTGTAAGGCCTGGTTTGCATCATTTTTGTGCCGGTGTAACTATATCAGTTAGGGGTATGATTGATTAGCATTATAATTACAGAGCTACATCCCCTACTGTGGATGTAGTTATACCAATATAAATGTGCCTTTTACCGCTACAGTTAAATTGTGTACCACTTGTGTATAGATAAGGCCTAAGATTTGGATCAGGATCTTAACATTGAATTATCATATTTAATTGTAAATTAAATGTATGAAGTATACTTTGGACACTTGCAAGTGTTTTAGCAAAGATTGAGTGTAGTCGCCTAGGTCTTTGGATTTGTAGCTCATCATTATTCATTCTGTCATAGTGGCATTCATTTTGAATTCAGATTGCAGTGTGAATTTCCTTTATTTCATTTGACAAAAGTGCATGATTTACACACATTATATATATATATATATATATTTACTGTAGCTAGGCAATCTGCAGGCAACTTGTCAAGTGGCCTATATTTAATATAATTCTGATGTTCAAGGTGATCTGGTGTGAGTAGTTGTGACGTATTAGCTCTTATCTTCAAATTGGTGTCATTAAGATTCTTCAGACACTATCAGTAAAGGTTCATTTAACATGCATCCTTTGTTTCTCTTCCATTACAATGAGAACTCTCTCACTCTCACACTCCTCCTGCAACAGAAAACAGCTGAGATCTGGTGCATCCACATGGGGATAATTCCTACTCTCCCTCTCCCTATTTGCACAGGTGTACAATGTCCAACAACCAGTGGAACCAACATAGTTCTGCTGCCTAGGACCAGAAAAATCATGGAGGAGCCATGCAGGGCAGGTCTAGTGTAGGAAAGGAAAAAAGATGCAGGAGAGTGGCAGGAGCTTTGGGAGTGGCGGGATGGGAGTGTGAAGGGGGTGGAGAGCTAGATCCTGTGGAGAAAATAGTATGTGCTTTTGTAAATAAAGTATGTTTCATAATGCATACACACACACGGGTCAGAATTAAAGCTGAACAGACACCCTTAATTCTGGCATTTCCTAACTGTTGAGCGCTTGTCTCTGCAACCATAACCTTCTTTTAACATAGCTTTTTATGTATTTTTATATATAAAATCAGGCAGTGACCACTACTTCAGCTCTGAGGCTTCAAAATGGCTTTGGAGCTATTCAGTCATACGGCACTGGGTTGGGATGGGGGGGATTCCATTCTTTCCTTCCCAAGGGGTGGAGGGATGGTATGGGGGAATAGATCCCTATGTAATGTCCATTTATTCAGGCTATGCACAGGGGTTAAGAATTTGGCTTATAGTGAGTATATTATATGGTATTCCCACATGAATCCTAATTGCATTAGTAATTCAATGAAATTAATATATCAATGTCAAGTTACTGTTATCTTTTAGAGGAAATGTAGAATGATGGAATATAATATTTTGAGGCCTTGGGTAAAAATTTGATTTAAATCTATGCTAGCTGCCACCCAATCTAGGCTTTTCCTTCATTTAGTTTTTATTATTATGCTATTTATATAGTTAGCATAAAAGTTTCATTATTTGTTTTGTCCCCCCTCTTCCACATCAGTTTTAATTAGTATGGTAGTTTAGCTAAGGTTACATTAATTGTTTATGCATAATTATTTTAATGAAATGCTAATAGAAAAGAATAATATCCAAAAAGACACCCACAGCGCTGATCTTGTTCAATGAAGTATAGAATCTTACTTTAACTAGGTTTGTCATCAGTGATTTTTGTGTCAATCAGAATTTAGACTTACTAAGGCTGGTGTCACTTTTGATCTCCTGTGTTCTAACTTAGTAGTCTTAGATATAGGAAGTAAAAGAGATTGGGGTATAGGAGAAGCGTATTAGATCTGAGGGTCCCTGATACTGAAGATCTTGTACATGAACTAGCACTCCCAGTACCTTGGAGCAGGTCACTGAAAGAGAAAGTGTTTCACATATGGTGTTCATCCCTTGAGCCTGAGTTGGATGAGAGCACTGCTTAAAGCTCTCCTTACTGAGGAATTTCTTAGAGCCCAACTGGCTGGATCTGGAACCAAGTTTTGGCCAACTGCTCTGAGATCTTTCACCCCAGCAGTTGTTTCAGTGATGAGGCACAAAGAGGAGCTCTCTATTTTGAGGTCTCAAGGTCTATCAAGACACAAAAAATATTGTGTCTTTATCTGCAGGCAACTTCTTCTTGGAAGAAGAAATGGCAGGATATATTGTAGTGCTGCTCTTGCTCAGATTCCAAAAGTACAGGCATCTCAGAAAAATGCATCTTCAGAATCTGTCATTTTTTGCGGAGGGTGGGGGTGGGAGGTGGAGAGTAAGTGGCATATCAGAGCTATGCAAGGCATACCTACTTTATTATACAACACAGTTATAATTCAGCAAAGGTGTTTAATCAACCAGTTATAAATGGGCACTTAAATGCAATAATGATTGATGTTTTAATCAAATACTTACTGAAAATATGGTATACACACTATTTGCTTTTGCTTCTATGTATTAAAATGCTACATCAGTGTAGCATCTGAATGAATTTTGTAACA
The DNA here is from genome assembly GCA_033296515.1 of Macrochelys suwanniensis. Lineage (NCBI taxonomy): Eukaryota > Metazoa > Chordata > Testudines > Chelydridae > Macrochelys > Macrochelys suwanniensis. Next base: position 92,625,151 of record CM065775.1, on the reverse strand, counting down.
GGGTGTGGGGGAAGAAAAGCACAGCATGGATAAAGTCTTGGGTTAAAATCCTGCAAACCTCAATCTGTTCTTACTCAGGAATAACTCAATGAGGTGTCACGGAAAGGCAGCGGCCTGAAAATTACACATCATGGGCTGAGTCCTGCCTTATTGAAGTCAATGTAAGTTTTGCCGCCGAATTCAAAAGAACAAGAGCAGTCTTAATATCAGCCCCTATAAAGCAAAGGAGAATACCCTCCTTTTTCCTGGACTTTGTCCTAAAGAGTTTGTTTCCAGTGTCTTGCTATTTGTAGTGTTTGTGTCTTGAAAGTTTTACTCTCCAACTACTCCGGTTACATCCCAGACTAGTGTGGCTATAGTACCTAGCTAGTGTTCCCCAAATACAATCAATATAAAAGCTCTTCAGTTTCTTCTTTCTGGAGGGAGGGAGAAACAAACCCCTAATTCTACAGCCCCCTTCCACTCCCCCCCCCCCCCCCCAAACACATCCTGATATGCTGCTTCTGGGCCTCACTTCCAGCCCTCCTTCCCATCTCAGCTTTATCTTAACAGAGCCCCAAAGGAGAAATCATAGCCACTAATGCTGTTCCCCTGCCTCCCCGGGTTCCATTCAGCATTGGGCTTGGTCTCATCTCCTCAGCTGTCCTGCATTGCCCTCCCAGCTCCCTTCTCTGGCTTTCCACTGAAATTCACCCCATGGAGAGGGCCCTCACAAGGTACAACCACCACTACAAAGAAACTTAAATTCTGTAGAAATAGATAGAGGGGAAGGAGGTAAAATCTCTGAAGGGGAGGGGCAACATCTTAAATCCCAGTACCTTGAGTGTCAGAACCCTTGTTTATTCCCATCTTGTGAAGAATTTCCTCTCTGTTACCCATCGTGCTCAATCCCGTAATTACCGAGTGATAACCTGTGTACAAAAGTCAGGAAAGCTAAGAAGAAATAAGGCTACATTTTCCCCTCAGATATGTTGCTACAACTTGCATTAAGATCAGTGTTAAGCTGTTTGTTCGTAGGAGAGTTGAATTTAATTTTTGTTTATTGTACTTCATTACTGAGGAATTGATCTTTTTTTTTTTGGTGTCTGGAATCTTTGTAACAAAACAATGGAGACACTACAATACAGCATAAGTGGTATCTAAACCATGATCTCTTTGATAGCATTAGTAGCATTTTAGATTACCATCTTCATTTTCTTAAGAGAAACCTTGCAAAATCAAATTCCTCAAGCTACCTGTCCCATTAAGAAAGAAATCTCATTATCTAAAAGTTTGTCTTGTGTCCTAATTTCAGTGAAAAGTCTATCCTTTAAAAGAAAGCAGGCTCACATTTGCAATCCTTCTCCTCCTTCTATAGGACTGAACATGTGACTGGTGACTATTGAAAACAAGGGACAGATTTCTTGCCTCCAGCAATAGGTTAGGAGGGAGGCCCTAAGAGATGCTATCATAAATTGGTCTAATTGGAGACTCCGCCACCTATATACATACACTCAGTCTCCCCCTATCCTCCTCAGAGCTACATAATTGATCTCCTTTTGGCAATTCAGGGGTAAGCAGCACCTGTGAGCTCCCCAATGGGCACTTTTTCCAAGTGATAGGTCACTACCCATGCTCCTTCCAGAGCGGCACTCCATAGTTCCCACTTTAGACTGGTTCACCGGGCTACAGCACCCCCTTACAGTTCCCCATGAGTGCACCCCTCACATTATCTCCACCAGTCTCTGGGAGTGGGGCAATGTGTATCAATGACAGTGTATCACTGACAGGATCTCTCCCTTGAGCAGTGGCTGACAACCAATCACCCTTCCTCTTAGGCAGAGATCTTTCACTGGTCATTGTCTCTTTGATCTTAGACCCCAGCCCTGGAGAAATAAACCTTTTAACCTGGCTGAAGCCAAGGAGGTAGGCATTTCCCAATCCATAGCCCTCCTATTGTTCTCCTAAGGATCCTTGAAGTATTTTCCCTGGAGGCCATCTTACCTCTACGTCTTGTTTCATTTCCTGTTTGCTCCTTTGACATTACTCAGCCTATGTGGAGTTACATCAAGCAAGTAAACTGTGGTATACAATATTCATATAAATATAGAATTGGAATCTTCCTCGTTCTCCACAAATGGGCATCGTGGCCTATAAATGTTTCAGGTGTCTGCCACACTAGAATAAAAGTTAGAGATAGAACATGAAAGGGTAAAGGAATAAAATGAAAGAAAAAAACATGAGTGTAAAAATAGCAAGCTTATCCCTTGAGATCCAAGCGAGTAAGGTGTCAAGTGCCTCCTGTGAGGTGCATCTATGGTGGATTATGTCATGCATGGGAGTAGTGGCTCTTAAATATTTATGAATAGCATTTCAGGAGACAAACAGGAGACCTGCCAAGAGATAAAACAAACATCTAGTGACTGTACATCCCCTGGATGCAAGTTAGCTCCTGAGTTAACTTGCCAATAAAAGTTCTAGCAAGAGTTACTATCTCTTACAGGTAAAGTAGTATTAATTAATTAATGCAACCAATTAGTAGTACTCATTTAATACATTATTGTACACACTGTATTTCCAATAGACGTTTAGGGGCTAATTTAGCAAACACCTGATCACATCAATAATCCCACTGAAGTCAATGGGATTACGCATGTGAGTAAGGACCATTTAAGCGAGTAAAGGTGTGCAGGGTCTGGTATTCATACCTGATTTGGCCAGTGAGCCAGTCCAAGTGTAAACATACCATTTAAGTTGCCATAGGTTGCAAGACTCATAGTAGGAGGAAGATAAATGATTGCAAAACTAATGATTAAGGTATCAAAATGTATCTGGAACTATGGGATTTCACAACCCAATTCTGTGATGGAAAATTAAGAAAGGGAGCTTTTGGCTGTCTCATTTAATACAGCATTATCCACAAATAGAGGATAATTCACCTGCCTTTCATTCTGTTTAATTACAATATGTCTAAATTCAGTTTTTTAAAGGATTTTTCACCTGGCTTGTTTGATTTCTTACCGTTCATTTTCAGAAGCCAGTGAAAAATGTTGTTTACTCTCTCATGCTGAGAAAGAATCTGGAATCCCCCCAAAAGTTTAGCAATGTGGAGTCTCCCATTACAAATAAACCTAATAGTTTGTCTACATGGTGCCGTAATGCATACCAGAGGAGTGTGAATTCCATGCGCATCTATGTGTTTTGCGCTAACTGGCCTGTGCTGATCCTACTGGCATGGACTGGAAGTTTAATAGTGCATGTTAACATAAAACACTACTGTGTTAACTCACATTGGGAAACTTTCAACGCGTGTCAGCAGGGTCAGCACAGTTAGCGCACAACACATAGATGCACATTAGAATTCACATCCTTCTGGTGTGCATTACTGCACCATGTAGACAAGCCCTAAGACTCATGAGTTTCTACACAATCCCCTTTGGCTTGCCAGCATTTCTAGGGCATGTTCCACCACTGCATCACTCCAGGTTCAGCTAGTGTAACTCCTTTGAAGCCAACACAGTTACATTGGCATAAAACCAGAATAATGCGGTGTTGGAACGGCCTTTTATCTTTAACATATGGAAGTGATGCTGATGAATAAGGAGATGTTCTTTCTGAGACAGTACAGTAATAACTACCAGGAAAGGCACACTACACTGTCCCATTTTTTACTCAATTGAAAATATTTTTGCTTTATGTTCGCAAAAAGGAGTATGGTCTAGAGTTTAGGGCAATTTGATTGGAGCCAAAAATCCTGGTTTCTTATTTGAGCTGAGCTACTCATAGACTCATAGACTTTAAGGTCAGAAGGGGCCATTATGATCATCTAATCTGACCTCCTGCACAACGCAGGCCACAGAATCTCACCCACCCACTCCTGCAATAATCCTCTCACCTATGTCTCAGCTATTGAAGTCCTCACATCATGGTTTAAAGATTTCAAGATGCAGAGAATCCTCCAGCAAGTGACCCATGCCCCATGCTGCAGAGGAAGGTGAAAAACATGTTGTGATCTTAGGGTATGTCTACACAACAGCTGGGAGGTGTGATTCCCAGTGCAGGTGGACAGATATGTGCTAGCTCTCCTCAAGTTAGTACCTAAAACTAGCCGTGTAACCATGATGACACTGGTGGCAGCTCAGGCTACCCACCTAAGTACAATCCCAGCCAATCCCCTGGGTACATATAAAGGCAGCTAGCCCGAGCTACAACCCCTGCTGCCATGGCCACACTGCTTTTTTTTAGGTGTTAGCTTGAGTGGACCTAGCACGTCTGCCTACCCAACCTGGAAAGCACCCTCACAGCTGCTGTGCAGACATTCCTCTAGAAAAGTCATTCAATCTCCTTGTGCTTCATTAAACCCAGCTGAATAAACTTCCAGGAAGGACCTAACTGGAGAGGAGAGACAAATACTACATTTAAGTTTAATAATTCAGTGCTTCCAAATACTCAAGAAAAGAAACAAGTTCCATAAGTTCTAAAACAATTAAAGATTTTGGAGGACTTTTTTCTTCACAATACTGAGTGCTACAATAGCTTATTTTAAGGAAATTCAAGGGGCTAGTGCTTATTACAAGTGTAAGACTGAATGTCCTTCAGAGAAGCTCCAACGGCAGTGCAAACGTACGCCTATCCCAGTGCCTAAACCCAACAGTCATCAATGGGTCTTGATCCTTTTCAGTAGGATCCATATCCAAGAATGAGAGATTACAGCAGGGGTGGCCAACCTGTGGCTCCGGAGCCACATGCAGCTCTTCAGAAGTTAATATGCGGCTCCTTGTATAGGCACCACTCCGGGGCTGGAGCTACAGGCACCAACTTTCCAATGTGCCGGGGGGTGATCACTGCTCAACCGCTGGCTCTGCCACAGGCCCTGTCCCCACTCCACCCCTTCTGGACCCCTCCCCTCAGCCTGCAGTGCCCTTGCTCCTCCCCCCCACACACAGAGCCTCCTGCACGCTATGAAACAGCTGATTGGGAAGTGCAGAGAGGGAGAGGGAGGCATTGATGGGCAGGGCTGCAAGTAGGTGGGAGGCACCGGAAGCGGGGAGCTGATGGGGGGGCTGCTGACATATTACACACACACACACACACACACACACAACACTCACTAAAACCATTTATTTTGTTGTAATTGAGATAGAATTTTTGGTGTTGATCCCAGATTCACTAGAAACTGCATCAAACGACCAACTCATTTCATGCTTGCTAACAATTTTCAGTCACTATGAAGAGAAAAATGGGTGGTTTTCAATTGGCATATTTCTGATTACCATCCCCCTCAATCATCCACTCCCAAAACCTGTCTAGGTCCCAGTTTTGTATCTATCAGAGTAAGTTTGATGGAAGTCCAAAATAGTAGTACTCAGTGCTTAAGAGAGACAAGAGGAGGATAAGGGCAATAAGATCACATCCCACTCTAAAAATGGTCTGCTACTGTTAGATAGCACAGGTATACACACCTGTGAGTCAGATCTATTCACATATGCAAGTCAGGATGCATACAAATTTCTCAGTCATGATGGGTCTCAAAGAGCTCAACTTAAATTGAAATTCTCATAATTCATTCATGTATTTGTTTTTGTTTCCTCACATGCTGCAAATGGGGAAAGAGGTTTTAATAAAAAAAAACTGGAAGCAATCACAAAAACATATCAAGATAAGGCCATTCACCACATTAATCACTTTACCTTGTTCTACCTCTCTATTTGTCTAGATTGTACACCCATTGCACCAGGGACTGTGCCTTCCTTTATGTTTGTACAGCACATAGCATCTTGCAGATTCCACAGAAAAAAATAATTAGAGGGAATGACAGATTGACATAAGGAAAGATTAAATATCAACTGCGTTTAGCTTGGCTAAACAATGACTAAGGGCACAGTGTACAAATATTTGACAACACAGAGGGAAAGGAATGACTTACCATATTACAAAGGACTAGAACCCAGAGTAATATGATCAAACTAAGTAAGCAAAAATTTAGACTGAATATCATGAAATTCTTAATAGTGAAAGGAATAGTCAATGAGAGGTAATGGTAGAAACCCTATCACTTAGCACATTTTAAAACTAGATAGGACTAAACACAAGTAAATGTAAGACAGGGAATAATCCAGTGCTAGTAAGGAAATGGAGTAGATGTCTTAATACATCCTTCCCCATCTCTATCTTCTTGCCAAACTCTTTAGTTTCCATTAGACCCAAAGAAACACCCCCACATCTTTACCTCCTGAACTAACTGGATATCCCTGCCAGCATGACTCAGCAAAAATTAAGTGCAAAATTGAATGTGGGTTTTAGAACTTGAGCCAGGGTGATTCACCAGAAGAGCACCATATCTTCTGCAGGGTCTTTATTTGTTCTTACTTCCACACCCAAACTAGCTCTTGAATGAAGTCAATCAAAACTATTGCAAACCTAATTCTCATTAACGGTTTAACTGTATTATTACAATGGTTTCTAATGTAATATCAAGCTACCAACACCAGTAGCATTTCTTTCTAACTGCATGGGGAGGAGTTCAAGTTAACCTGTCTAGCATTAATTTCATATTTACACAAATTAAGTTAGATATTTTAAGGTGTACAACCAAAAAGTTAAGTCTCTCATGAACAGTATTCTGTTTAAATGCTTGCTGATTTTGGAGATGCAGCTTAGACATCAAAGGTTAAGAGAAATGATGGAGTGGTGTTTTTATATTGGACACAGCAGCAGTGTGACATTTTTCTTTTCAGCTACAAGGCTTTTAGTCTGACAGTACTGATTTGTCATAGTTACCGAGCACACAAGGATCCTAATTGGAAACTTGGTGTTTTATGCACATACACGTAGAGTCAACAGAAGAGTAGCCCCTATGGCTTGTGGAAGATTCATTTTACAAAAACAACACACATAGCACCAAAATAGAGGGAAGAACGCAAGTCAAATAAGTGTACAGGGAGGAAAAATGCAAGCCACCAACACTAATGTCTCCTGGAATTAATTTAATCTTGTCTGCTTCATCGTCCTTTAGTTCTAATTTAACTTGCCATGAAAAGCTGAACTTTCCATTAGTGCTGTGGAAGAAGGAGGTAATGGAAAGAGATTTAACTTACTCAATTTAATGTGCAGTATTAGTTTCTATATTCTGTTCATTATAAGATCATAGGTATGTCACCAAGCCAGTTATCACTCAAGTTTCCATAATAGTTGTAGAGAAACACGTTCAAATAACAATCTTTTCCCCCAGAGCAAAATAATTGTATGTACTCTTAACTAGACATATCAGTATACAAAAAGCAAGCATGTGTATGTGGTCTAGTCCCACCTCTTATGGAAGATGGTAAACTATATACTCTACATTAAATACCATAAACTATGACATTTAGTAGACAGAAGAAATATTGGTATAGTTGCAATGGACATTGTTAGACTGAGCATGTATGTGAATTTACTGCACCTACTGAAGCCAGATTAAGGTATAGGGGCTGAAGGCCTATTCCTAAAGCCCCAGTTCCTGGAGTCATGTGATTGTCAGAACCCCAGCTTTCATTAAAAAAACAACAACACCCCCCTCAATTTTTAGCCTTCATGGTTGTGAAGAACATCTTGAAAATATGACCCACATGAAACTAATGCAGTTATGTCTACCTGAGTCTGCAGACAGCCTGAAATGATAGCTCTGAGACTGGGGTGTAATGCCAAGTGTATCCCAATGGGGTGTTAGCAACAAGCCTCGTTGCTGTCAGGGGGCCCAGAAGAAAACCCTGGGTATGGTATAACATGAAGAGTGCAGTGGGTCTGGTCCACTCACTCAGGTAGATATACTACAGCTCCTGGAGTAAGTAATAAGAGAGGCTGCTGTCCATCTCTCTCCAGAGGGAGAATACCTCTGGAGAGATATGAACAGCAGCCTCTCTTATTATTTACTCCAGGAGCTGTGGTATATCTACCTGTGTGAGAAGGGGGTCCAATGCAATTAGCCTTGCCTCTCTAGGAGGGGAGGGCATTGCTACCACTACTCCAAATTAGGACAGTAGGGCCATGGTGCCATGGCCAGGGCAATCCCTATCTCACGGTGTGTCTACGGTCCTGAACTGTTTAAATCCAGCCCTGACAGCTACTTTTGTTCTACCCTCTACTTTACCTTCTATTGTTTTTCATGCTGACTTGTTATGAGTTGTCTCAAATTAGGCTGTAAACCGGTGGTGGGCAGCCTGCGACCCATCAGGGTAGTCTGCTAGCAGGCCGCGAGACCGTTTGTTCACATTGACTGTCTGCAGGCATGGCTCCCTGCAGCTCCCAGTGGCCATGGTTCGCCGTTCCCGGACAATGGGAGCTGTGGGAAGCAGCGGCCCATGGGCTGCCGGTTACCGAACACTGCTGTAAACACTTCAAAGCAGGAACCATGTCTTTTTAAGGGATTGTACAGCATGTAGCATAATTGAGTCCCAATCCAGGCTGCTCTGTAAATTAGGTTCATTTCACCATGAGAGAGAAAAATAAGAAACACACAGTTCTCCAAACTTCATCTTTTAGATGCCTTTTCAGTATTTTCTTTGAACTACAAAGATATATTTATGGTTACCAACTGAGATTTTTGTTTCTGTTTAAAGGCTTGTGGGGGTAATTGAGTATTAAAACAAATTGTTTATTTGATGTTTTTAATTACAATTGTTTATATAACATTAGCTTGTTGTCGCTATTCCTTAATGTTTATTTGTAGGTTTATTTATTTATTGGACTATATGTAGAAACCATACTCTCAGCTATCCTATATAAACTAGCATGAAGCAGATACACTACTTTAACACACGCCACCTGGTAGTTTTGCCTGCTTTTTATCTCTTCCAGTTTCTTTTCATATCACTTACACCAGCTTAGATGCCATGGACAAATTCACCGGTGAGGTGTACATGGGAGGTGAGGATTGTAATTTGTAGCTTGGAAGTGAGAGCAACCCAGATCCACAAAGGTAATTAGTTGCCTAACTCCCAGATGAAGGTGCCACTACAGCCCATGAAACTCTGGCTCAGCTGCTACTAACTATAGACACCTAAACTCACTTGGTGCCTAACTTTTTTCAGTAAAAATTTCCTGGGTGCCTATGTTTCTGCCTCTGGGCAGACACACAGCTGCCTTATTCTGCTTATCGCCTGCCTAAGCCCCAGAGGGATCGACAGATAGGTGTTCAGCCACCTAACTCGTGGGCACAAGACACCTGGTGCGGAGAGGCGGGAGCCCCTTGCCTGTAGCCCAGTGGTTGGGGTATCAACTGGGACCAAATCCTGCCTCTGTCTAAAGAGGAGAAGGAATTTGAACAGGGCTTGCTGTGGGCCACACTCAAAGAGGGTGGAGAACATCTCACACAGTCATATGGAAAGTTTGATTCTGCTGGGATTTTGACCTAGTATGAGTAGGGAGTTGTGTCCCATGAAGAGGTTATATATAGTCTGAAGAGAAGCACAAGCACATTCAGACTGCTGTGAGATATGGCCTGGCTGTATGGCTCTAGAGCAATCCCAGAGATCTCTGTGGGGTTTTTTTTTCCCCACGAGTGTCAGGCTCAAGGTGGGTTGGATAGCAGAGTTAAGTTCCTATAATGGCCACACATGACAATACACACAAGGCCTTTTAATGACACTGTTGTGTGCTTGATTCTAAAAGAGGGGTTTCAGTAGAGTCACTATGGGCTTTGGCAGACCTCTCAAGGTGATATCCCTCTCTCAAATGAATTGTTTGTAGTTTGTTGGAGTCTGGGAAAGAGGACTCACACAGCCAAGCACAGAGTTCCTGCAGAGGAAAACATTTGTATAATGTGGAAGGACAAACACTTAGTGGTCATTCCACAGCTTGCCAGCAAGAGTCACAGCCAAAAACCAATGAGATTGAGGAAACAATAGGAAGGACCATCGCTCTGAGGAGCAAGAAGGAAAGACAAAGTAGGCCTTCTAAACTGGTTAGCAGTTCAAATGGTTTCTGCACAGAGAATATTTGGATGCTTGGGTCACTGAATTTTCTGAAGCACTACCTGCTGTGTGCCTAAGACATGGCAGTGAAAATCAACCACTAGTTATAGTCATCTGCCAGAGAACAGCTGGTGGTGCTTACTGGACTCTACCCTGGTGGTGCAATTAAATAGCAGGGTGGTATTGACTGATCTGTCTACTTGGTTAGGCAATGTGGCTTCACCCCTCCACCTCCCCAAATTATATAAAAAGTTGCAACGTGAGTCAGATATACCAATCTTTGAGAGAAGTAAGACTTAGAATTTTCTTAAAGTAAGGTTAACAAAACTTTATTTTCCCTTTTACTGTAATTAGGTTAGTTATTCCCTTAGCACTCCAAGATAATACTTTGGTAAGCTACAATGCTATGTGCAGTGAATAAACAGTTCAAATAAAGTAATTTAGAGGTCTCCACTTCTAATGCTAGTTGCCTATAGGTTTGAGATCACAGCATTATTTCACTTTGGATCACTTTTGTCTTTAGAAGAAATAGTAGAAAATCTGCAAGAGAGAAATTCTGATTTACTGTTTAGATTTTTTTCCCTTTTAAATACTGTAACAAAATTCTTCCTGTTGTGGCCATAAGTGTACTGCAGTTTCAGTTACCTTCTGCTGAGGCACCTGTTATCTCTTGGAGTCATAGAATCATAGAATAGAATCATAGAATATCAGGGTTGGAAGGGACCTTAGGAGGTCATCTAGTCCAACCCCCTGCTCAAAGCAGGACCAATCCCCAATTTTTGCCCCAGATCCCTAAATGGCCCCCTCAAGGATTGAACTCACAACCCTGGGTTTAGCAGGCCAATGCTCATAGGCCTGCTAAAGTCACAGGGCCATTTCAGACAATAGAAACACTTGAAGAAGCAGCGTAAGTTGCTGCAGTCTTGGAGAAATGCAAGTGAAATGTCCTCAATTTTTAAAATTTCTGCATCGCATTCATTTGTGCCATTATAATATTGCTACTGTCAGTAAAAGACTAATTTTGCATCAACACAGGAACTAATGGCCATCCAGTATATGGGTTTAAAACAAGAATACCCATCTAGTAGAAAACAATGTGAAAAAGAAAAGCATGACGTGAATACCTTATTTATCATAACTATGCTCAGATGTTGATTGGCATGTTAGAAGAATATAGATTTATAACCAGGTAACTGCAGTAATCCATTCACTAAATATAATCCCATTAACAATGAATAAATCATTTACATTTAAAAGAAAAATTGCCATGACTGGTTAATTAGATTAACCTTCCATTAATGAAAAACATTATTTTGAGTCTATACTTGGTCCTCATCTTTCATGCTGACAGTGTAAAAATTGCATTATGAGTGAAGGGTAAAAATCAGTTTTAGCTGATAGCATGGACTGTTATCGACCAGAGCTGACTGAACCCAGAACACAGTTGAGTTTTCAATGTGATACAGCAACAAAATGTGGCTGTTGGGAAAAAATAATGTATCCAAAAAATGTATCCAAATTGCATAGCCAATCTTAAAGAAATATATTACTATAATAAATACACTTTACTCGAAATAGGCAAAATGCCAGAGGTTAAGGAAAACATTTTTTTGGGGGGGGAGGGAGGGGAGATCACACATCAAACAGCCCTAGAAACAATGCGCTACTAAAGTTTTGTTCTCTTAGCTCTTTCTGGGGAAACCGGGCCTGATTCTTCTCTAACCAGCACTATTGTAACTCTATTGCGGTCACTGATATAAAACAAGTCTGGGCCTGATCGAAAGTCTACTGAAGTCACTGCCAGTGGAAAGACCCCTAATGACTTTGATGGGTTTTCTATCAGGCACCTAATAAGGGGAATCAGGTTTACTGTGTATAGCTAATGTTTTGACATCAGGGTATTCAACACCACCATTTTGCTGATGGGCAATTATAAGGAACAGTCACATGAGTGAGATGTCTGCAAGCTGCATAGAAACTTTTAAAAAACACAATAATAGTGTCTCAGATTATATGTATACCCCCCAATTAAATAATAATTAGAGAACTAGAAAAGCCACCACCATGGCTAAACAGAGTAAAAGAGGCAGTTAGACACAAAAAGACATCCTTTAAAAATCAGAAGTCAAATCTTACAGAGGAAAATAGAAAGGAACATAAATTCTGGTAAGTCAAGTGTAAAAGTATAAATAGGCAGACCCAAAAAGAATTTGAAGAGCAACTAGCAAAAGACAAAAAACTAATGGCAATATTTTTAAGTACCTCAGGACAGGTGTCCTGCCAAACAATCAGTACTGCTGATTAAGGTGCTAAAGGAGCACTCAAGGAAGACAAGGCCATTGCAGGCAAGCTAAGCAAATTATTTCCATTGGCATTCACTGAAGAGGATGTGAGGGAGATTCCCACATCTGAGCCATTCTTTTAAGGTGACAAATGTGAGGAACTGTCCCACACTGAGGTGCTAATAGGAGAGTGTTTGGAACAAATTGATCAATTCAACAGTACTAGGTCACCAGGACCAGATGGTATTCACCCATGAGTTCTGAAGGAACTCAAATGTGAAATTGAAGAACTACTAACTGTGCTTTGTAACCTATCATTTAAGTCAGCTTCTGTACCAAATGACTAGAGGATAGCCAATTTGATGCCAATTTTTTTTAAAAAGCTCCAGAGGTGCTCCTGAAAATTACAGGCTGGTAAGCCTAACTTCAGTACCAGGCAAATTCACTGAAACTATAGTAAAGAACAGATTTATCAGACACATAAATGATCAGAATATGCTGGGGAAGAGTCAACACAGCTTTTGTAAATGGAAATCATGCCCCACCAAATATAAAAATTCTTAGAGGGGTCAACAAACATGCAGACAAGGGTGATCCAGTGTATATAGTGTACTTGGACTTTTAGAAAGCCTTTGACAAAGTCCCTCACTAAAGTCTCTTAGGCCAAACTAAGCAGTCATGGGATAAGAGGGAAGGTCCCCTCATGGATTAGTGATCGGTTAGAATGTAGGAAATAAAGGGTAGGAATAAATAGTCAGTTGTCACAGTGGAAAGAGGTAAATAACAGGTCTTCCGAGGATCTGTATTGGGATTAGAGCTGTTCAACATATCGATAAATGATCTGGAAAAAGAGGTAAAAAGTGAGATGGCAAAGTCTGCAAATGATACCAAATTACGCAAGATAGTTAAATGCAAAAGTGACTGCAAGAGTTACAAAGGGAACTCTCAAAACTGGGTGACTGAGCAACAAAATGGCAAATGAAATTCAGTGTTGCTAAGTGCAAAGTAAACCAAACTGGAAAACATGATCCCAACTATACATACAAAGTGATAGGATATATCCTAACTGTTACCACTGAAGAAAGATCTTGGAGTCATCATGGATAGTTCTCTGAAAACATCTGCTCAACATGCAGCAGCAGTCAAAAATGCTAACTGAATGTTAGGAATGAGATAGATAATAAGACAGAAAATGTCATAATGCAACTACATAAATCCCTGGTATGCCCACACCTTGAATATTCCATGCAGTTCTGGGTGCCCCATCTCAGAAAGATATATTAGAATTGAAAAAAAGTACAGAGAAGGCATCAGAAATGATTAGCAGTATGGAACAGCTTCCATCTGAGGAGACATTAAAAAGACCGGAACTGCTCTGCTTAGAACAGAGACGATGAAGGGGGACAAGAGAGACGTCTATAAAATCAGGAATGGTGTGGAGAAAAGGAATAAGGAAGTGTTATTTACCACTTTACATAACACACAAACCAGGTGTGACCCGGTGCTGACTGGAGCAGCCCTCATTGGAAATGCCAAGGTCAAAGTAGACTGCAAAAAGGAGAGTAGATACCCAGCAGTCTTGAGAGTAACACTGAAGTTAAACTCCCCAACCAGTCACAAACTGTGCTTCTGATCCCCACACTGGTTATCAAGAAGTTAAAAAAGAAATCACACAGCCTCCTTTACTGCATTCCAGTTCTCTGGCTCCCAATCAGCACCTAAGTCCAGTATAGTGAGAAGTTGTTTTAAAACTCTGACCCAAATGTTCTTCTGACCCAAAGGGACAGCCACCTTACCTGGTCAATATTAGGTTGGCTCTTACCCAAAATACCATGCTGCCATCCAATCCTTTAACATCTAAAACTCAAGGTTTATTATAAAGAAAAAAAGAACGAACAAGAAGAGAGTTGTTAAGTGGTAAAGCAGTTACATACGTACAAAGACTTCAAAGTCCATATATCAGGTTCTTAGCAGTATTGGTGAGTTGGCTGGCTTGAAAATCCCTCTGGAACACATCCACAGCTTGAATGGGTCATTCAATCCTTTGTTCAGAGCTTCAGTTTGTAGAAAAGTTCTTCTAGGAAGGTAAGAAGCAGGATTGAAGACAAAATGGGGATGATGCAGTTGCCTTTTATATTCTTTTGCCATGAGGCCTGTGCTTCCTTTGTTCCCAACACAAGCTTCACAGCACACGGCAAAGCCCAAGAATTCTTTGCCCATAGGCATGCTCCTACATGGCTTGCTGTATTCCCTGGTCTTTCAATGGGTTTATTGTACACCTGATGTCCCTTGATTGGCCATCAAGCAGAGTAGTCAGTGCTGATGCCGGTTTGTTTGGGGGTGTCACCCAGATGCACAGCACAAGTTTGGAAATATAGATATACCCTACATATCTATAACTTACAATACAAACATATAAACAGATTATCATACTTAGCAAATTATATTATTTTTGCAGCTACCTTACATGGAATAGCTGGCACAACTCATTGCAATTTTACAATATTGGTACTCATAATATCCTAAAGTATCCCTCAGATTCCATACAGTGTCACACCAGGGTCAGTCAATTAAGTTAATATGCAGCAGGTTTAAAATAAACTTAAGGAAATACCGCTTCATACAATGCACAGTCAGCCTGTGGAACTCATTGCCAGGAGATGTGGTGAAGGCCAAAACTATAATTGGGTTTACAAAAGAATTAGATAAGTTCAAGATGGTCAGGGATGCAACCCCATGCTCTAGGTGTCCCTAACCCTCTGAATGCCAGAAGCTGGGAGTGGATGACAGTGAATGGTTCACTCAATAAATTGCCCTGTTCTGTTCATTCTCTCTGAAGCATCTGGCATTGGCCATAATCAGAAGACATGATACTTGGCTAGATGGAACTTTGGTCTGACCCAGTATGGCCATTTATTTTTATGTTCTTAGAGAATCCTGTCCATCTGTAACATCAGTCAATTCAGCTCTCTATTTCCACTGCACTTATCACCAGGGCTGGTTCTATGTTGGAGGCAGTGGCGTAGCCAGGTTCTAACACCAGGGGGAGCGAACACATAAAAAAAGGCACCACCCCGACTCTCAGTCCACTCCCAGACTGGGTGAAAGAACCCAGGCCAGCAGCGGGCTGAGAGATCCCGGCTGGCAGGAGCCCACGGGGAGAATCCTAGAGCGGTGGCTGGCTGAGACGCTGCTCAGCCCAGCCCTGCTCTCGGATTCCCCCCGCCCCCCGCAGGCTCCTGCCAGCCGGGGTCTCTCAGCCCGCTGCCAGCCTCGGTGAAAGAACCCAGGCCAGCAGCGGGCTCTTGGTGGGGCCAGCGGCGGTTCTTTTGTTATTTTGTGGCTCCACCTCCATCCACTCCGTCTCCACCCTTCAAAAATTAAAACGGCGCCACTTTCGGAAAATGTGCTCAGGAGGAGCAGCTGCTCCCCCTGCTCCCCACCTAGCTACGCTACTGATTGGAGGGACAAGTGGTATTTTGGGGCTCCTGAGTGTTGCCATTTAAAAAAAACAACAAAAAACAAAACAAAAACAAACAAAACCTAACAACCTTCTAGGAACCCAGAGGCTAGTTAGATGCCTGAAAAATCTTGTTTTTTAAGAGTATAAAAAGTCAAATTTGGCTATTGTGTAGTTTATATAAAGGATGAGGACTGTACATATTGTACATGTTTTGGACTTTCTAATAATAATTTTGAGCCCCTGGAAGACCATTTGGGAAGTGGCGGAGTGGGAGGGAAATGGCCCTAGTAGGACCGGGCCAGCTCATCACAACTTTATTGCTGCCGTCTAATCTCTCTCTACCATTGTAAATAAATATGCAAATATGGGCAAAAAGTAACCAAAAAAATACAAATGAAATGCCACAGCAACATATTTAAAACAAAAAAATAACAAATAGACCAAGCCTCGTGTGATATTCATTCTTGTTTTCAGTCTAATTTCTTGTTCATTTTTCAATATAATAATTAGTTCATATTTATAATGAGTTCCTTGGGGGATTTTAACAGTGCATATTTCCCTCATTTCATTACTTTCTTAGCGCTCAAACTAATACAATATTCTTATATAAAAAGTACAGAGTTAAATAATTATCAGTTTTCACTCTACTGTAATTCCACCCCTGTGTCAGTCTCTCTGTTTGCCCTGTATAGTTTGTGATAAGGGCACAATTTGGCTCCCATGAATATCAACAGAAAAGCTCTCATTAACTTAGGCAGTATCAGGACAGGCCCATTGAACTGGACTTCACAAACAGGACCCAGCACTATAAGGTGCTGAGTGCTTCAAATTCCTCTTAAGTTAATAGGCATGATAATAGTGGGCACTATTAAAGAGGCACTGAGCACTTCTCAGGATCAAGCCACTGAGGTCATTTTTTTTCCACAGTCATTATGTAAGGAGAAATTTTGTTAATCCAGTTACATGCCTAGACGATTGCCCACAGCTATAATACCAATTGTTATGCTTATAGCTGAAAGCAGCTAGAAGGGCATTTCTGAAACCTTAGCAAAACTAACAGACCAGGAGGGGAGGGGGAAGTGAGTGACCCTAAGGAGTAAACATGACTCTGTGCCCTCCTGACTTGAGCTTTTTGCCAAAGCATGTAATACTAAAAAATTGTGTATAAAAAGAGGAAGAAATCTGAGCTCGATGGACACTTGAACACTTCTCAAGTTCCCCTGCAGATGGAAAGCTGGTCAGTGAATGTCTACAATTATCCACTCAAGACCTCCTCAAGACCCTGGGTAAATATGAATCTGGGGGTAATTTGGGGTGCTCTACCAACCTGTTGCAGGTGTATGTAAATGCTGGAGATGAAATAAAGTAGAAGCTTTGTGTGAAAGCACTTTTATTTGCCTGCTTGTATCAACTATCTATTGGCCGGACGGTCATGTCCCCATTGATTTATTTCCTGTCGCCACCTTGCAAAGAACCTGAACAATATTGTAAGGTGTCAGGATATTCTCTTCTTGTTCCTCTGTTTTAGCAGGTAACCTGCACAGAGCTGCAGATTAATTCCTACTGATTTATTGCAGCTGGTGTTGCTCATTAGACTTCATTTGAACATAAGGAGCTAGGAAAAGGAGCCCTGGTAGCAGCCAAGCCTAGGGAAAAGTCTGAGATTAATGCAGTGTTATATAAAAATCTCCTACCACCTTTTTGTTACTAAAACTAGATCCAGAAGTGCTGACCTTTTCTGTCTACCAGTGTGCAGCTTCTTAATGGAGTTGGGTGGGGACTGCACTGTCTTTAAATATATAAAGCTATGTTTTAAAGAAAGGAATTCAGATATGAAACATAATCAGTATTATCATGAATCCCCAATGATTTGATGTCTTCTTCCAGAATTAACACACACATCCTAAGGTGTCTACATGAGTATATGGAGCACAATGTGTTATGCAGGAAATCACAGCTGTGAAAAATTAATGAGCAAGCCTTCCAAGCTAAATAAAAGCCAAATGTGTGTAAATTCAGCCACTACCTTAGGTAGTAGGGAATAAACATTGAATATGCACCCTATAGTATCTGACAACTTCTCTTCTAGCATCAGTAATGGAGGGAAAGAAAAAATTGAGCAGAATGCATTTGGAGTTAAATCCACAAAGGGATCTTAGGCTGAGCACTGAAACACCTAACTTTAGGCATACTGCTACCCAGTGGAATCCACAGTCCTGCCTGATGCTCCCTACGCAAATCTGGAGAGTTACACACCTCATAATGGGATCCACAAAAGCCAGCATGCTGAGCAAGAGGCTGCCTAAGCTAGCCAATGGAAAATGCCAAGGTGAGGGATGTGGCCTAAGCCTTGCCCCCTCACAGGGAGGGAGGTGCCTATCGTCACTTGATATTCACAGTTAGGAACTCATTTATGGAGTTAGGTGCCTCAGCCAGGTCAGCCCTCTCTCATGAAAAACCAGGGAGACCCACATTCAGATTCCCATTCTGCCTGGTCTGGATGAGCGACTTGAACAGAGGTCTTTCACCTCCCAGGTGAGTACCCTAACCTCCAGGCTGTTTTCTGGAGTGGGAAGAGGGGGAAAGTCTTAGTTTTTCCTATTGAAGCTGTTCCACTTAAATACTCGGGCCACAGAGAGTGACTCTATAGCCCAGTATTTAGGGCACAATGCTGGGAGATTCAGGTTCCAGTCCCATCTCTAATGAATATTTAATATATCATACAAAGTGGAACAGCTTCAAGAGGAGAGATTCCCCCCCCCCCAAATGCCCTACGGATTAGGGCATACTGCTGGAAAGTGAAAGACCTAGGTTCAAACCCTTGCTCTGAATCAGACAAGGTGGGGATTTGAACTTGGGTTTCCTATATCTTAGCCAGTTGGTCTAATCACTGTGCTATTGGGAGTAAAGGAGGGATAACAGCATTACCTCATTCTTAAGTATGTATTGTGCAGTGCCTGATCCAGTCAGCAACCTGAGTATGCCTACCAGATTGGTCCCCACAGGTGAGATAGGCAGGGCAATGCCTCATTTGATGATCCTGCTGGGGCTTAGGCAGCAAACCGTTGAGTGGCATCAAGGCAGCTTTGATGTACCCACTGACAGAAATTTAGGCACCTATGGGACTTTACTGATGGAGATTTAGGTGGCAGGAAATTTAGGAGGCAGCTGAGAGGGAGTTTTGAGGATCTAAATATTGGACTTAAATGCATAAAGTGGCAGTTAGATGCCTAAATCATATTGTGGATTTAACCCTTTATGTCTCACTGGCACAGTGAAAAGGGCGATGCACCATTTAAGAAACACCAACTATATTTGGTGTTTCTTAAATATTAAGAGCTAACCTCCATCCTGCCTCTCTCTGACCTTATAAATTGAAGTCCCACAGGATACCTGTGAAATCACTTTATAAGAGATATAATCATGAATACTGAGCTCTTTTTAGGATTTATCTTTGTACTAATATAGTGCCCAATTTTTAAACTCTAGGAACCTAAATCCATGTTAAAGAGCCTGAATATCAATTTAGGTGCTTATTAGGCCTAAATATTTATTTGGATTACTAAAGTTAGACACTCAACTTTAAAAACTGGGATGCATCTTCTATTGGCAGAAAACCATATACCTCAATTTGTATCTGTTTTTAAATTTTTCAGTTTTTATGATTCACTCAGCTCACAGCACTTTCTTTCATCATCGACCAAGATATTCCAGAACTGAGGATCCCAGTCTAAAGTATTTACTGGTTTCTACTAGGACTCTTTCGTTTTCATGCTTGCAATACCCCCGAAATATCATCTATCCCATAGCTCAGGGGTCAGAAACCTTTGGCACGTGGCCCATTAGGGTAATCTGCTGGCGGGCCGCGAGACATTTTGTTTACATTAACTGTCTGCAGGCATGGCCCCCTGCAGCTCTCAGGGGCTGTGGTTCACAATTCTTGGCCAATGGAAGCTGCGGGGGGCCATGCCTGCAGAGGGTCAGCATAAACAAAATATCTCACACCCCACCAGCGGATGAACCTGATGGGCCACGTGCCAAAGGTTGCCAACCCCTGCCATAGCTAGTGGTTCATTCCTGTTTTGATAGTGCGTTGCCTTACAGCATGCACATATGAACTGCCACTGGACTGTCTGAAGGGTATCTGAACTCAGCACTATTGTATTATTTACTCTACGTAGCTAATTGTTTTTGTTTATATTGCAGTGGTGCCAAATGGCCCCAATGAGGAAAGGCTCAGACTGTGCCAGGAAGTATACACACATATAAAAAAGACAGACACAGTGGAAGAGATCATAATCTAACAAGACAACCAGTGGACAAAAAAATACAAGTAGGGGTAATGTAAGGAGGACAACAAGTATTTAGATTGTAAACTCTGCAGGGCAAGGACTGTCTAGTGCTGTATGTTTGTACGGTGTCTAGTACAATGGGGGGGGGCATTCTTGGTTGGACCTTATGTTTGTACAATGCATGCTACTGTAATAAACATGATCAATAATAATACAAAGATGGGCACATCTGCATAAATTAGTTAACTAATGTAGCTTTCTTTCTACATTTTAGTCAGGGTGCTGTGCTAGAAATTCAAGACCTGTTATAAGATACCAGAACTACTCATGTTTGTGAGGGTTCTAGAAGTGCACTTTTAATGTATAAGATATTCTAAAGCAGGAAGATGTATTGTGAAACCATCATTCAATGATCTGGGGTCTTCTCTCAGTTTAAAAATTTATTTTATTACCTGTACCCTCTTGTGTACTTGTTCACACATAATCAACCATGAGGGTATGGTAGTAAGGTCTTAATAAAATGTGACACCTCTGTGGGCTGAGACACTCAGCTTGCTGTGTGAACAGACTCAGCAGCATATTTTTTTAATAGATAGGGTGCCACATTTGTGAAAAATCAAGAATTCACTGTGCTGGAAAAACTGTGTCTTCCAGTACATTCAGAAAATGAGTTCTTTACATGATGGCAGCTCTGGACAGTATGACTTTTTGCAATTATAAGATTCCCTCTCCCAAATTAACTTTCAAGCACTTCATCACTTAGGCTAATTAAAGTACATATGCAGCAGAGGACAGGGCCAGCTCTAACTTTTTTGCCGCCCCAAGCAAAAAAAAAAAATCGAGCGCCGCCCCGCCCCAAAAAACCGAGCACTGCCCTGCCGAAACAAACAAAAAAATCACCCCCCACGCCGCCCCACCGAAACAACACTCTCCAGCACTGCCCCGCCAAAACCCGAGTGCCGCCCCGCCAAAACAGCCCCTCCCTGAGCGCCGCTCCGCCGAAGTAAAAAAACAAAACAAAAGTCTGAGTGTTGCCCCGCCGCCCCAAGATTGGCCGCCCCTTAGAAGGTGGTGCCCAAAGCACATGCTTGGTCGGCTAGTGGCTGGAGCTGGCCCTGGCAGAGAAACATTTGGTTTGTCGAAATGGACATGCATTGTGCATATTAGTCATCCATGCCCCTTTTCATTGTTCAGTCAGGATTTTTCATTGTGACGCTAGCATTAATATACGACGTGTCAGCAAACATTGGTGTGAAAGGGCTGAAAATATGTGGCACTCCCTGTGAACAGATTAGTTTTGAGGGATATTCTAATCCTGTGTGTGTCCTTTCAACTGTTAACCAAAACATAATTAAGACATTTCAAAACAATCAAATTTTGCATTGGAGGTGCACTGAAGCTGTAAAACCCAGGCCTGGATCCAAATGTATCCAAAATACAGTATCTTGGTTTGGTCCCCTCTGGAGATAGGGGCCTGAGCTGTCAAGTTCCAGAACTCTATTAATTGCCAGGGCAATAGTGTTTTACTGCGGGATTTTGGTTCAGAGCCATCACTAATATTAATGGAATAAAACTGGATTAGGTAGTTAGTTTTTACTACCTAATTCAACAGACAAATTTCCTCACGGCTTGTACATTTGACAAAAATACATGAACATTAGGAAAATGTTCCCAAAAAGAGAAAGGAACGAAGCTGGCGAGGCCTAGCTCTCTTGTCTGTGGTTTACTTTTGTATTTTTGTCAGGTGCTCAATCACAACAGTGATGAGATAAATAAAAATCCCTAGTGTGACAAAGCTTTGTCCTTGTCTCCGTGGATCCTGCATTTCCTGGCGGATTTGTGCTAGCCTCAGAGGCTCACTGTGACACTCTTTGTAGCCCTTCTCTCTCTAGAGGCAAGGGTCACAGTCTACCGAGCCATTTTCATCATAAGCCAGCGAGGGAGGTGAGGAGAAGCTACCATCCCTTGCACAGTCTCTGTAGTCTCCCAGTCTTGGTGATTAATTGGGGGGAGACAAAAGGCGGGGAGCCCAGGCCCACCCTCTACTCTGGGCTCCAGCCCAGGGACCCTAATAGTATCAGCTATGGTAGCTGACCTTTTAGAAATAGGACACGTACAATTCCCTGGGCTTCTTCCCCCACAGCAGTCCCCACTTCCTCCAACTCCATTTCACCCTTACCTCAGGGCCTCCTTCCTTATGCCTGATATGGTGTCTCTCCAATAGCACAACCTCCTTCCACAGCTCCTGACAGCCACACCTCACTGACTAACTGGGAGGCTTTTAACTAGCTCCAGCCAGCCCTTGATTGGCTTCAGGTGTCCCAATCACTCTAGCCATCTCCATTACTTTTTCTAGAAGGATCTTAATTGGCCCCAGATGTCTTGATTAACCTGGAGTAACTGTCATTTGGTTACCAAGGTATCAGGGATTTGTTTAGCCTGGGGCTAACATACTGGTTCCTTACCACTTTCCTATAGCCCTCTGGCCGGGAAGGAGATAGAGGACTGCTGCTGCTCCTCCTGCTCATCCTGCTGGGGCTGCTGCTAGGCCCTGGGCCCTCCCAGCTGCTGTTTGCTGCTACTGCTGCTCCAGCTTCTCCCCTGGCTGGGCCAGACACCCCCTCCCACTACTCTACTCTCTGGTTGCTGGATGCCTGGCAGCTGAACCCCCTCCCCCCCCAACACCTTGGTTGCTGCTACTCCTGCTGCTGCTGCACCCCTTGGGGGAGAAGGGCCTGCTGGCCCTCTCCCCAGAGAAGGGATGTGAGGGACCCCTGCTCCAGCCGCTGCTGTGACCACCACCACCACCACCACCACCATCTGTGAGGGGTCCTGCCTAACCACCGGACCACCGCCTGGAGTTGCTGGAGCTGCTGCTACTGCTGCCCTGTTTGCTGCCAGGAAGCTGCTGGTACCCAGAGGAGGAAGACCCGGAAGACCGTCGGCGGAGACTCTGCAGACCACCGTGGAGGGGGCCTCCAAGAACTGAGTAATCTTTCGAACTGTGCTCTAGTGGTGGGGGTATTGACTGTGTTTGTAGGGGCACAGGGGGTGTGGCGCTGAGCCTGCCCCCTAGTCCACCTGTGCCCCCCCATAACCCCCACCACCACCGCTGCCCCCTCCACCACCTCTGCTGGCTGCTCACCATCTGCCTTGTGCTACAGCCTCTGGACTTAGCTGCTTCCATGGCCCGCCACAACCTTTTAACATCATTTGGGCCTGCAGTGGCAACCAGCCCCACCCATTGACTTTGTGCAAGCGCACGTGGGTGCACGTGCCCCTCCCATACCCCTTGGACTGACCCTCTTCCCCCCAGCAGCACGTCCCTTGCTTTGTCCCTTGCCACCTGCCCCATTTACCCCTTGCAGTTGTTTGCCCCCCTTTTTTTTTGGTCCCAACCCCTTACTAGTTTGTTTTGTCTGCCCTGCCCCTCTCCCTCTACAGCCTTGTTTGTTTGCCCTACCCTAGCCCTGAAACCAGTCCCTTGTTTTTCTGCCCCATTCTTAGTTGGTTGTCTCCCTCCCCCTGAAGCTCCGTTTGCCCTGATTAGCCCCCCGCTTTCATGCACCCACACCCCCTCCCATGCGCTTGTGCCCCTCCCCTGTTTAATTTTGACCCTATCTCACTGCACCCCCATGCTGTTATATCATCCCCTCCCCTAGTGCAACAAGAGGAGCCGGATTTCCCATCTTGTGTCGGTGACTGAACCCTACCCCCACACTAGTCCGAGATAACCCTGAACCCTGTCCCCACTTTTATTGCCCTCCTCCCCTGCCTGCAGCCTAGCAGGGAGGAGTGGTCACCCCAATTCCTCTCCCCACCCCCTCTCAGGCGTTTTCCCTTCCCCCCCTGTTCGTCATGGCAGGCGACATGGAGGGAGGAGCCCCTCCAGACGGCACGGCCGCCCCTCCTTCGCCTGTTCCCCCGTCACCCTCCCTAGCCTCCACCTCGACCGCCGCTGCCGAACCACCTGCTCTCGCCCCCGCTGGGGCACCGGCAGTGGCGGACATTGAAGAGACCTCCGCTGCTGCCACGTCCCTCGCCCCCCATGATCCTGGGGGAGCCCCCCCAGCCGGCAGGAAGGGCCAGGGTAAAAAGAAGGGTAAGGGCCCCGCGACAAAGGCCAGACCCTCCATGGCAGAGGCAGCCACTACTGCTGCGGCCCTGCCACCGGCCGCGGCGCCCTTCCCTGCTGTTCCCTCTACCAGCTCTGCGGGTGTCCCACCCCCGGCCCCCAGAGCGTACGCCCAGGTGGCGGCAACCCCCCCACCTGCCGCAACGTCACCTAACCCGCCCACCGCCTCAGCTACCATCTATAGCGGCCGGGGCCCCTTTCCCACCTTGACCAGGAGGCATGGCGTCCGTTGCCTCCTGGTACCCACCTCGCCCCACGTAGAAACCTATGTGCGGGCGTTGGCGAGGGTAGTGGGGCCCACGGCCATCGTAGCGGCCTCCAAAATGTACGGGAAGGTAGTCTTCTTCCTCGCATCGGAGGCCGCGGCCCAAGAGGCGGTGGAGAAGGGCCTGGCGGTGGGGGGCGTTTTCGTCCCATTAGAGCCGCTGGAGGACTTGGGCGTCCGCCTAGTCCTCACTTCCGTCCCTCCCTTCCTCCCCAATGCCGCCCTGTTACCTGCCCTCTCCGCCCTAGGGAGACCCATCTCTGTAGTCAGCCCTCTCCCACTGGGCTGCAAAGACCCCGCCCTCCGTCACATCCTCTCGTTCCGCCGGCAGGTGCAGCTCCAAATGCCGCCGGCGGCACGTGACGGGGAGGCGCTCGAGGGGTCCTTTATGGTCCCCTATCACGGGGCCCGTTACCGGGTGTATTATTCCACGGGGGAGGCCCGGTGCTACCTCTGCCGGGCGATGGGACACGTCCGGAGGGACTGTCCCTTGGCCCGGCAAGGAGGAGCATCCGAGACCCCCGAGCCCCGGCAGGGCGTCGGCCCCGTCATCGCCGGCGCCCCTGTATGCCCGGTGCCCAGAGCCGCCCCTCCTCCTTCCCAGTCTACCACTGTTCCCGCTCGGGCCCTGGGAGTACCTCCCCCAGTGAGCCCAGACGAGCGGGAGAGGCCCACTGCGAACAGTCTGCTGAGGCCTGTGGAGGAGGGTGAGGCAGGGATATCGCCGGGCGTGGGAGAGGGCCCGCCCCAGAGAGACTTCTCTCTCCCTTATGCTGCCCCACCACTACCTCCCCGAGTCCCTAAGAAATCATCCCTCCCCCCTGACCCGACCCTTACTAGCCGACCCCCAGATGATGCCATGGAGGGCTGGGCCTTAGTACAGGGGAAGCGGGGCAAGCGGAAGGCTCGAGCCCCGCTCCTTTGCACCGATGCGGAAGCCCCCCGAAAAACCAGGAAGGGGGGCACTGATGCCGAGCCTTCCGCTTTGCCCCCGAGCGGCTTTTGTCCGCCAGAACCGGCTGGGAAAGACGTGGCAGCACCGGAAGGTATTACCGCCCCTCTCTCGGAAGCCCCTGATACAGCCCCTTCTGTCCCTTTTGTCGACCCTACGCACCCCGATCCGAGCATCGCTTCAGGTGCCGGCGGGGAGAACCCCGGGGTGGCAGAAGGTGACCTGCCCTCCATCTACGAGGAGATCGAGGCCCTGGGTCTGACCCCAATCACCCAGGGGGAGGACGACCCTTTACCAGCAGGACTCGATCTCAATGACCTCACCCCGGTGCCCCTTTCCCCCCTCTCCCCATGCTCCCTCCCCTTGACCGCTGGTTCCGCTCCCACCTCTGAGGATCCCCTGGGCTCTTCCACCTGCCCAGTCGCAAGTGACACCTCGCTGACGGCCGCCAAGCCTCCTGAAGCGACGGCCGGTGCCCTGCGGCCGGGACCCGAATCCCAGAGGGTACCCCTCATTGGGGTGGGACAACAGTTCTCCTTCCCAGGCGGGGACCCCGCAAGTATCTGTCCACCTCCCGATGCCGTGGCTATAACAGACACCATCATACTAGAGCCCGGCATCGTGGGGGGTCCCCTTCCCAATTCCCAGATCCCTCAGCCACACCAAGAGAGGCCACCTCCCAGTGGCCCAGCTCCTGCGGCTCAGGATCCTCTACCCGTTCCTCAGCCCGGCCCTGCTCATGTCACGCTCCCTGCCCCTACTTCTGATCCCTGCCCCGCCCCTGATGCCATCCCACTCTCCCACACCTCCCATGATGACACTGCCGCCTCTGGGGCTGTCTCCCTCCCCTTCTCGGAGGATGACCCCCAGGGAGCGGCTCCAGTAATTCCTCGTCCCGACCCACCAGAGGCTGCTCTTCTCCCTCCGCCGCCTCTCCCAACTGAGCCGAATTTCGGGTTGGGCCCTAAGGTGCCAGCCCAGCAGGAGCTGCGTAGAGGCTCCGCCCCTTGCCTATCTGTCTCGGTGGGCCATAGGGCTGTGTCCGGGGCCCCTTCTTTCGATAGCCGGGAGCCAGTAACCCCGCCCCTCCATACGCTGCGAGAGGAGCTGCGGGAGTTCCTGGAGGACGTCCGGGGCTCCCGCAACAAAGTACAGCTCGCTCTCCAGCGATGGGGGGATTTCCACCAAATCCTCCGGGCCGCGAGGGCCCTCATGGGGGAGGGCAAAGGGACTGGCAAGCAGGCCGCCACGGCCTACCAACGGGTCCGCCTTTTCCGTGACTCACTACTCGCCTACGGGGTGGGTCACGGATTGTTACGCGGCCCGATGGGGGCCGTGAGTGACTCTGCCAGCAAGGATCCCCTCCAGCCCTCCTCATGGCATCTCTCCTCTTCGCAACATTGAACACCCGGGGCTGTAGGATGGGTCTCCGCAGGAGCCAGGTGCTCTCCTTCCTTCGGGAGGGGGGGTACTCTGTAGTATTCCTGCAGGAGACCCATACGGATCCAGCCGCTGAAGACAGCTGGCGGCTGGAATGGGGGGACAGAGTCTACTTCAGCCATCTCTCTGTTCGCCAGGCTGGAGTGGCGACCTTGTTCTCCCCCGACCTACGGCCTGAGGTGCTGGGGGTTGCCGAGGCTGTGCCGGGCCGCCTGCTGCACCTACGGGTCCGTATGGAGGGGCTCGTGGTCAATCTCATCAACATCTATGCCCCGACACCGGGCCCGGAACAACTTCGTTTCTATCAGCAGGCGTCCACCTTCCTCGGCACCTTGGATCCTCGCGAGTGCCTGGTCCTGGGCGGGGACTTTAACAACACCCTTGAGAAACGGGACCGCTCGGGGATCGAGCAGTGCCCGGCCGCCGCGGACGTCCTCAGGGAGATTGTCGAACATCGCTCCCTGGTGGACGTCTGGCGCGACCACCACCCGGACGACAGCTCAACCTTCACCTTTGTCCGGGTGGAGGCCCATCGGTCGCACCACTCCCGGTTGGACCGCATCTATTTATCACGTTTTCACCTTTCGCGGGCCCACTCCTCCAGCGTCCGGCCGGCCCCGTTCTCTGATCATCATCTCGCTACCGTGACGGCCTCTCTCTGCGCGGAGAGGCCGGGGCCGGCCTATTGGCATTTTAATAACAGTTTGCTGGAGGATGTGGGTTTCGTGGCGTCCTTCCGGGAGTTCTGGCTGGCCTGGCGAGGGCAACGGCACGCCTTTCCCTCGGCGCGGCGATGGTGGGATCTAGGGAAGGTACGCGCCCGGCTCTTCTGCCGTGACTACACCCGGGGCGCCAGCCGACGGAGGGATGCGACGATAGGGCAGTTGGAACGGGAGGTCTTAGAGCTGGAGAGGCGTCTGGCCGCCAGCCCTGAGGATCCATCCCTCTGTGGGGCGTGCCGGGAGAAGCGGGAGGAGCTCCGGGAACTCGAAGATCATCGGGCCCGGGGCGCCTTCATTCGATCCCGCATCCGTCTCCTTCGGGAGATGGATCGCGGGTCCCGCTTCTTCTACGCCCTGGAGAAAAAGAGGGGGGCTAAGAAACACGTCACCTGTCTCCTCGCAGAAGATGGCACCCCCCTCACGGATCCGGTGGAGATGTGCGGGAGGGCCAAGGCCTTCTACGCGAGCCTTTTCTCCCCGGATCCGACCGATCCTAACGCTTGCAGAGTGCTCTGGGACGAACTCCCTACGGTCAGCACGGGCGACCGAGACCGGCTAGAGCTGCCTCTCACTCTGGCCGAGTTCTCGGAAGCCCTCCGTTGCATGCCAACTAATAAATCTCCGGGACTGGATGGGCTGACCGTGGAGTTCTACCGCGTGTTCTGGGACGTCCTCGGCCCAGACCTTGTCACCGTCTGGGCCGAGTCCTTGCAGGGCGGGGTCCTCCCTCTTTCGTGCAGGCGAGCCGTGCTTGCCTTATTGCCGAAGAAGGGGGACCTCCGCGATTTACGGAATTGGCGTCCCGTCTCGCTCCTCAGCACGGACTATAAAGTCGTAGCAAAGGCCATCTCGCTGCGGCTCGGGTCCGTGCTGGCGGACGTGGTCCACCCAGACCAGACCTACACCGTCCCGGGCCGCACCATTCTCGACAACCTGTATCTGGTCCGGGATCTCTTGGAGCTTGGGTGTAGGGATGGTCTGTCGTTCGCCCTTCTGTCTCTGGATCAGGAGAAGGCGTTCGACAGGGTGGATCACGGGTACCTCCTGAGCACTCTGCGAGCGTTTGGCTTTGGGCCCCAGTTTGTGGGTTTTCTCCAGGTGCTGTACGCCTCCGCAGAGTGTCTGGTCAGGCTCAACTGGACCCTGACCGAGCCGGTCAGCTTCGGGCGAGGAGTACGGCAGGGGTGCCCCCTCTCGGGCCAGCTGTACGCTCTGGCGATCGAGCCCTTCCTTTGTCTCCTCCGCAGGAGGTTGACGGGGTTGGTGCTCCGAGAGCCGGAGCTGCGGCTGGTCCTGTCGGCATACGCCGACGATGTGCTCCTCGTGGTCCAGGACCCGGGCGACTTGGTGCGGGTGGAGGCTTGCCAGACGATCTACTCGGCGGCCTCCTCTGCCCGGGTCAACTGGGTCAAGAGCTCCGGCCTGGTGGTAGGGGACGGGTGGCAGGCGAGCTCTCTCCCACCCGCGCTTCAGGCCATCAGGTGGAGTGCGGGTCCGCTGCTCTATCTCGGCGTTTACCTTTCTGCCACGCATCCATCCCCGCCGGAGAACTGGCAAGGTTTAGAGGGCAGGGTGATAGAGCGGATCCGGAAATGGACAGGACTGCTCCGATGCCTCTCCTTTCGAGGGAGAGCACTGGTAATCAATCAATTAGTCCTGTCCATGCTCTGGTACCGGCTCAACACCCTGGTCCCGGCCCCGGGTTTCCTGGCCAACCTCCGGACGTCGATTCTGGAGTTCTTTTGGTCAGGACTGCACTGGGTCTCTGCAGGGGTTCTCCATCTTCCTCTGGAGGAGGGTGGGCAGGGCCTGAAGTGTCCACACACTCAGGTCCATGTCTTCCGTCTCCAGGCCCTGCAGAGGCTCCTTTATGGTGCAGGTAGTCCGGCGTGGAGCGTATTGGCGCACGCCTTCCTGCGCCGTTTCCGAGGGCTCCGATATGACCGGCAGCTCCTTTATCTCCATCCGAGAGGTCTTCCGCGAGACCTCTACGGGCTGCCGGTCTTCTACCAGGACCTCCTCCGGACCTGGAAGCTATTCTCAGCGACCAGGTCCGTGGCGGCCACCGAGGGGGCAGATCTCCTCGCGGAGCCCCTGCTACACAACCCCCAGCTCCGTGTGCAGGTGGCGGAGTCCCCCTCGGTGCGCCAGAGGTTGGTCCTGGCAGAAGTCACTAGGGTCGGAGACCTCCTGGACTACGACCGGGGAGATTGGCTGGATCCCCTGACGCTTGCTCAGCGCATGGGGCTCTCCAGACCTCGTACTCCCCGGCGCGTACTTCAGGAGGTGAAGGCTGCTTTGCCGTCCGCTGCTCGGGTTTACCTCGACCGGGTCCTGCGAGAGGGTACACCCCGCCCACCCTTTACCCCAAGCCCTCCGGACCTTTTTATTGGGCCCCTGCCCCGTGGACCCAACCGGGTCCCCTGTCCCTTCACGGTGAGCCGGCTGCACGAACTGCAGCCGGTCCGCTTCCAGACCGCGCCAAGGAAACATCTCTACACGCTCGTGCTCCACACCCTTCATCTCCTCACCCTCACGTCCCGCCCCGATACAAAATGGCGAGACCTCCTGCCACCTCTAGAGGGTGAGAAGCCCCGGTGGGCCAGCCTTTACTCCTCCTTAGTCCCAAGGCCCGCCGGGGACGTCAGTTGGCGGCTCCTTCACGGAGCCGTGAGCACGGGCGTGTACTTGGCGCGGTTCACCCCTATCCCCGACACATGTCCCTTTTGCGGTGTGAGGGAGACCCTGGCGCACATTTATCTAGAGTGCGCCAGGCTTCAGCCCCTGTTCCGGCTCCTCTTAGACATTTTGTTGAGGTTTTGGTTGCACTTTTCCCCTCACCTTTTTATTTATGCACTTCCAATCCGCGGCCCCACAAAGTCACGGGACCTCCTAGTCAACCTCCTCCTGGCCCTAGCTAAACTGGCCATCTACAAAACCAGGTTGAGGAGGTTGGCCGATGGAGGCTCCTGTGACTGTGGGGCCTATTTTCGATCCTCTGTTCGTTCACGCATCCGGGCAGAGTTCCTCTGGGCAGCATCCACTGGCTCCCTTGACACCTTTGAGGAGCAGTGGGCGCTGTCCGGGGTTCTCTGCTCGGTGTCCCCATCTGGTTCGCTTTGTTTGACCCTTTGACCGCACTCCCGTTCCTGTTTTTTCATTTTTTGTCCCCCGGACTCACTTGGTATCCAGGTCCTGTGGATCCCTCCCCTTAGGCTGAAGGGGGGGATCCTTTAGCAGTGGGCGGGCTTCGCCCGCCCACTTCCCGGATCCCAATAAGAACATACTGGTTCCTTACCACTTTCCTATAGCCCTCTGGCAGGGAAGGAGGTAGGGGGCTGCTGCTGCTCCTCCTGCTCCTCCTGCTGGGGCTGCTGCTAGGCCCTGGGCCCTCCCAGCTCCTGTTTGCTGCTACTGCTGCTCCAGCTTCTCCCCTGGCTGGGCCAGACACCCCTCCCACTACTCTACTCTCCAGTTGCTGGCTGCCTGGCAGCTGAACCCCCCCCCCCCAACACCTTGGTTGCTGCTACTCCTGCTACTGCAGCAACCCCTTGGGGGGGAGGGGGCCTGCTGGCCCTCTCCCCAGAGGAGGGGTGTGAGGGGCTCCTGCTCCAGCCGCTGCTGTGACCACTACCACCACCAGCTGAGAGGGGTCCTGCCTGACCACCAGACCACCGCCTGGAGTTGCTGGAGCTGCTGCTGCTGCCCTGTTTGCTGCCAGGAAGCTGCTGGTACCCAGAGGAGGAAGACCCAGAAGACCGTCGGCGGAGACTCTGCAGACCACCGTGGAGGGGGCCTCCAAGAACTGAGTAATCTTTCGAACTGTGCTCTAGTGGTGGGGGTATTGACTGTGTTTGTAGGGGCACAGGGGGTGTGGCACTGAGCCTGCCCCCTGGTCCACCTGTGCCCCCCCCATAACCCCCACCACCACCGCTGCCCCCTCCACCACCTCTGCTGGCTGCTCACCATCTGCCTTGTGCTACAGCCTCTGGACTTAGCTGCTTCCATGGCCTGCCACAAACTTTTAACATCATTTGGGCCTGCAGTGGCAACCAGCCCCACCCATTGACTTTGTGCAAGCGCACGTGGGTGCACGTGCCCCTCCCATACCCCTTGGACTGACCCTCTTCCCCCCAGCAGCACGTCCCTTGCTTTGTCCCTTGCCACCTGCCCCATTTACCCCTTGCAGTTGTTTGCCCCCCTTTTTTTTTGGTCCCAGCCCCTTACTAGTTTGTTTTGTCTGCCCTGCCCCTCTCCCTCTACAGCCTTGTTTGTTTGCCCTACCCTAGCCCTGCAACTAGTCCCTTGTTTTTCTGCCCCATTCTTAGTTGGTTGTCTCCCTCCCCCTGAAGCTCCGTTTGCCCTGATTAGCCCCCCGCTTCCGTGAACCCACGCCCCCTCCCATGCGCTTGTGCCCCTCCCCTGTTTAATTTTGACCCCATCTCACTGCACCCCCATGCTGTTATATCATCCCCTCCCCTAGTGCAACAAGGGGAGCCGGATTTCCCATCTTGTGTCGGTGACTGAACCCTACCCCCGCAGTAGTCCGAGTTAACCCTGAACCCTGAACCCTGTCCCCACTTTTATTGCCCTCCTCCCCTGCCTGCAGCCTAGCAGGGAGGAGTGGTCACCCCAATTCCTCTCCCCACCCCCCCTCTCAGGAGTTTTCCCTTCCTCCCCTGTTCATCATGGCAGGCGATATGGAGGGAGAAGCCCCTCCAGATGGCATGGCTGCCCCTCCTCCGCCTGTTCCCCCGTCACCCTCCCTAGCCTCCACCTCGACCGCCGCTGCCGAACCACCTGCTCTCGCCCCCGCTGGGGCACCGGCAGCGGCGGACACTGAAGAGACCTCCGCTGCTGCCACGTCCCTCACCCCCCATGATCCTGGGGGAGCCCCCCCAGCCGGCAGGAAGGGCCAGGGTAAAAAGAAGGGTAAGGGCCCCGCGACAAAGGCCAGGCCCTCCATGGCAGAGGCAGCCACTACTGCTGCGGCCCTGCCACCGGCCGCGGCGCCCTTCCCTGCTGTTCCCTCTACCAGCTCTGCGGGTGTCCCACCCCCGGCCCCCAGAGCGTACTCCCAGGTGGCTGCAACCCCCCCACCTGCCGCAACGTCACCTAACCCGCCCACCGCCTCAGCTACCATCTATAGCGGCCGGGGCCCCTTTCCCACCTTGACCAGGAGGCATGGCGTCCGTTGCCTCCTGGTACCCGCCTCGCCCCACGTAGAAACGTATGTGCGGGCGTTGGCGAGGGTGGTGGGGCCCACGGCCATTGTAGCGGCCTCCAAAATGTACGGGAAGGTAGTCTTCTTCCTCGCATCGGAGGCCGCGGCCCAAGAGGCGGTGGAGAAGGGCCTGGCGGTGGGGGGCGTGTTCGTCCCGTTAGAGCCGCTGGAGGACTTGGGCGTCCGCCTAGTCCTCACTTCCGTCCCTCCCTTCCTCCCCAATGCCGCCCTGTTACCTGCCCTCTCCGCCCTGGGGAGACCCATCTCTGTAGTCAGCCCTCTCCCACTGGGCTGCAAAGACCCCGCCCTCCGTCACATCCTCTCGTTCCGCCGGCAGGTGCAGCTCCAAATGCCCCCGGCTGCACGTGACGGGGAGGCGCTCGAGGGGTCCTTTATGGTCCCCTATCACGGGGCCCGTTACCGGGTGTACTATTCCACGGGGGAGGCCCGGTGCTACCTCTGCCGGGCGATGGGACACGTCCGGAGGGACTGTCCCTTGGCCCGGCAAGGGGGAGCATCCGAGACCCCCGAGCCCCAGCAGGGCGTCGGCCCCGTCATCGCCGGCGCCCCTGAATGCCCGGTGCCCAGAGCCGCCCCTCCTCCTTCCCAGTCCACCGCTGCTCCCACTCGGGCCCTGGGAGTACCTCCCCCAGTGAGCCCAGACGAGCGGGAGAGGCCCACTGCGAACAGTCTGCTGAGGCCTGTGGAGGAGGGTGAGGCAGGGATATTGCCGGGCGTGGGAGAGGGCCCGCCCCAGGGAGACTTTTCTCTCCCTTATGCTGCCCCACCACTACCTCCCCGAGTCCCTAAGAAATCGCGGCCCCCCCCTGACCCGACCCTTACTAGCCAGCCCCCAGATGATGCCATGGAGGGCTGGGCCTTAGTACAGGGGAAGCGGGGCAAGCGGAAGGCTCGAGCCCCGCTCCTTTCCGCCGATGCGGAAGCCCCCCGGAAGACCAGGAAGGGGGGAACTGATGCCGAGCCTTCCGCTTTGCCCCCGAGCGGCTTTAGTCCGCCAGAACCGACTGGGAAAGACGTGGCAGCACCGGAAGGTATTACCGCCCCTCCCTCGGGAGCCCCTGATGGAGCCCCTTCTGCCCTGTTTGTCAACCCTGCACGCCCCGACCCGGGCATCGCTTCAGGTGCCGGCGGGGAGAACCCCGGGGTGGCAGAAGGTGACCTGCCCTCCATCTACGAGGAGATCGAGGCCCTGGGTCTGACCCCAATCACCCAGGGGGAGGACGACCCTTTACCAGCAGGACTCGACCTCAATGACCTCACCCCGGTGCCCCTTTCCCCCCTCTCCCCATGCTCCCTCCCCTTGACCGCCGGTTCCGCTCCCACCTCCGAGGATCCCCTGGGCTCTTCCACCTGCCCGGTCGCAAGTGACACCTCGCTGACGGCCGCCAAGCCTCCTGAAGCGACGGCCGGTGCCCTGCGGCCGGGACCCGAATCCCAGAGGGTACCCCTCATTGGGGTGGGACAACAGTTCTCCTTCCCAGGCGGGGACCCCGCAAATATCTGTCCACCTCCCGATGCCGTGGCTGTAACACAAACCATCATACTAGAGCCCGGCATCGTGGGGGGTCCCCTTCCCAATTCCCAGATCCCTCAGCCACACCAAGAGAGGCCACCTCCCAGTGGCCCAGCTCCTGCGGCTCAGGATCCTCTACCCGTTCCTCAGCCCGGCCCTGCTCATGTCCCCCTCCCTGCCCCTACTTCTGATCCCTGCCCCGCCCCTGATGCCATCCCAATCTCCCACACCTCCCATGATGACACTGCCGCCTCTGGGCCTGTCTCCCTCCCCTTCTCGGAGGATGACCCCCAGGGAGCGGCTCCAGTATTTCCTCGTCCCGACCCACCAGAGGCTGCTCTTCTCCCTCCGCCGCCTCCCCCAATTAAGCCGATTTTCGGATTGGGCCCTAAGGTGCCGGCCCAGCAGGAGCTGCGTCGAGGGTCCGCCCCTTGCCTGTCTGTTTCGGTGGGCCATAGGGCTGTGTCCGGGGCCCCTTCTTTCGATAGCCGGGAGCCAGTAACCCCGGCCCCCAATACGCTGCGAGAGGAGCTGCGGGAGTTCCTGGAGGACGTCCGGGGCTCCCGCAACAAAGTACAGCTCGCTCTCCAGCGATGGGGGGATTTCCACCAAATCCTCCGGGCCGCGAGGGCCCTCATGGGGGAGGGCAAAGGGACTGGCAAGCAGGCCGCCACGGCCTACCAACGGGTCCGCCTTTTCCGTGACTCACTACTCGCTTACGGGGTGGGTCACGGATTGTTACGCGGCCCGATGGGGGCCGTGAGTGACTCTGCCAGCAAGGATCCCCTCCAGCCCTCCTCATGGCATCTCTCCTCTTCGCAACATTGAACACCCGGGGCTGTAGGATGGGTCTCCGCAGGAGCCAGGTGCTCTCCTTCCTTCGGGAGGGGGGGTACTCTGTAGTATTCCTGCAGGAGACCCATACAGATCCAGCCGCTGAAGACAGCTGGCGGCTGGAATGGGGGGACAGAGTCTACTTCAGCCATCTCTCTGTTCGCCAGGCTGGAGTGGCGACCTTGTTCTCCCCCGACCTACGGCCTGAGGTGCTGGGGGTTGCCGAGGCTGTGCCGGGCCACCTGCTGCACCTACGGGTCCGTATGGAGGGGCTCGTGGTCAATCTCATCAACATCTATGCCCCGACACCGGGCCCGGAACAACTTAGTTTCTATCAGCAGGTGTCCACCTTCCTCGGCACCTTGGATCCTCGCGAGTGCCTGGTCCTGGGTGGGGACTTTAACAACACCCTTGAGAAACGGGACCGCTCGGGGATCGAGCAGTGCCCGGCCGCCGCGGACGTCCTCAGGGAGATTGTCGAACATCACTCCCTGGTGGACGTCTGGCGCGACCACCACCCGGACGACAGCTCAACCTTCACCTTTGTCCGGGTGGAGGCCCATCGGTCGCACCACTCCCGGTTGGACCGCATCTATTTATCACGTTTTCACCTTTCACGGGCCCACTCCTCCAGCGTCCGGCCGGCCCCGTTCTCTGATCATCATCTCGCTACCGTGACGGCCTCTCTCTGCGCGGAGAGGCCGGGGCCGGCCTATTGGCATTTTAATAACAGTTTGCTGGAGGATGTGGGTTTCGTGGCGTCCTTCCGGGAGTTCTGGCTGGCCTGGCGAGGGCAACGGCACGCCTTTCCCTCGGCGCGGCGATGGTGGGATCTAGGGAAGGTACGCGCCCGGCTCTTCTGCCGTGACTACACCCGGGGCGCCAGCCGACGGAGGGATGCGACGATAGGGCAGTTGGAACGGGAGGTCTTAGAGCTGGAGAGGCGTCTGGCTGCCAGCCCTGAGGATCCATCCCTCTGTGGGGCGTGCCGGGAGAAGCGGGAGGAGCTCCGGGAACTCGAAGATCATCGGGCCCGGGGCGCCTTCGTTCGATCCCGCATCCGTCTCCTTCGGGAGATGGATCGCGGCTCCCGCTTCTTCTACGCCCTGGAGAAAAAGAGGGGGGCTAAGAAACACGTCACCTGTCTCCTCGCAGAAGATGGCACCCCCCTCACGGATCCGGTGGAGATGTGCGGGAGGGCCAAGGCCTTCTACGCGAGCCTTTTCTCCCCGGATCCGACCGATCCTAACGCTTGCAGAGTGCTCTGGGACGAACTCCCTACGGTCAGCATGGGCGACCGAGACCGGCTAGAGCTGCCTCTCACTCTGGCCGAGTTCTCGGAAGCCCTCCGTCGCATGCCAACTAATAAATCTCCGGGACTGGACGGGCTGACCGTGGAGTTCTACCGCGTGTCTGGGACGTCCTCGGCCCAGACCTTGTCACCGTCTGGGCCGAGTCCTTGCAGGGCGGGGTCCTCCCTCTTTCGTGCAGGCGAGCCGTGCTCGCCTTATTGCCGAAGAAGGGGGACCTCCGCGATTTACGGAATTGGCGTCCCGTCTCGCTCCTCAGCCCGGACTATAAAGTCGTAGCAAAGGCCATCTCGCTGCGACTTGGGTCCGTGCTGGCGGACGTGGTCCACCCAGACCAGACCTACACCGTCCCGGGCCGCACCATTCTCGACAACCTGTATCTGGTCCGGGATCTCTTGGAGCTTGGGTGTAGGGATGGTCTGTCGTTCGCCCTTCTGTCTCTGGATCAGGAGAAGGCGTTCGACAGGGTGGATCACGGGTACCTCCTGAGCACTCTGCGAGCGTTTGGCTTTGGGCCCCAGTTTGTGGGTTTTCTCCAGGTGCTGTACGCCTCCGCAGAGTGTCTGGTCAGGCTCAACTGGACCCTGACCGAGCCGGTCAGCTTCGGGCGAGGAGTACGGCAGGGGTGCCCCCTCTCGGGCCAGCTGTACGCTCTGGCGATCGAGCCCTTCCTTTGTCTCCTCCGCAGGAGGTTGACGGGGTTGGTGCTCCGAGAGCCGGAGCTGCGGCTGGTCCTGTCGGCATATGCCGACGATGTGCTCCTCGTGGTCCAGGACCCGGGCGACTTGGTGCGGGTGGAGGCTTGCCAGACGATCTACTCGGCGGCCTCCTCTGCCCGGGTCAACTGGGTCAAGAGCTCTGGCCTGGTGGTAGGGGACGGGTGGCAGGCGAGCTCTCTCCCACCCGCGCTTCAGGCCATCAGGTGGAGTGCGGGTCCGCTGCTCTATCTCGGCGTTTACCTTTCTGCCACGCATCCATCCCCGCCGGAGAACTGGCAAGGTTTAGAGGGCAGGGTGATAGAGCGGATCCGGAAATGGACAGGACTGCTCCGA
This sequence comes from Macrochelys suwanniensis, assembly GCA_033296515.1. NCBI lineage: Eukaryota > Metazoa > Chordata > Testudines > Chelydridae > Macrochelys > Macrochelys suwanniensis. Next base: position 92,587,717 of record CM065775.1, on the reverse strand, counting down.
TGCCTCTCCTTTCGAGGGAGAGCTCTGGTAATCAATCAATTAGTCCTGTCCATGCTCTGGTACCGGCTCAACACCCTGGTTCCGGCCCCGGGTTTCCTGGCCCACCTCCGGACGTCGATTCCGGAGTTCTTTTGGTCAGGACTGCACTGGGTCTCTGCAGGGGTTCTCCATCTTCCTCTGGAGGAGGGTGGGCAGGGCCTGAAGTGTCCACACACTCAGGTCCATGTCTTCCGTCTCCAGGCCCTGCAGAGGCTCCTTTATGGTGCAGGTAGTCCGGCGTGGAGCGTATTGGCGCACGCCTTCCTGCGCCGTTTCCGAGGGCTCCGATATGACCGGCAGCTGCTTTATCTCCATCCGAGAGGTCTTCCGCGAGACCTCTACGGGCTGCCGGTCTTCTACCAGGACCTCCTCCGGACCTGGAAGCTATTCTCAGCGACCAGGTCCGTGGCGGCCACCGAGGGGGCAGATCTCCTCGCGGAGCCCCTGCTACACAACCCCCAGCTCCGTGTGCAGGTGGCGGAGTCCCCCTCGGTGCGCCAGAGGTTGGTCCTGGCAGAAGTCACTAGGGTCGGAGACCTCCTGGACTACGACCGGGGAGATTGGCTGGATCCCCTGACGCTTGCTCAGCGCATGGGGCTCTCCAGACCTCGTACTCCCCGGCGCGTACTTTAGGAGGTGAAGGCTGCTTTGCCGCCCGCTGCTCGGGCTTACCTCGACCGGGTCCTGCGAGAGGGTACGCCCCGCCCTCCCTTCACCCCAACCCCTCCGGACCTTTTTATTGGGCCCCTGCCCCGTGGACCCAACCGGGTCCCCTGTCCCTTCACGGTGAGCCGGCTGCACGAACTGCAGCCGGTCCGCTTCCAGACTGCGCCAAGGAAACATCTATACACGCTCGTGCTCCACACCCTTCATCTCCTCACCCTCACGTCCCGCCCCGATACGAAATGGCGAGACCTCCTGCCACCTCTAGAGGGTGAGAAGCCCCGGTGGGCCAGCCTTTACTCCTCCTTAGTCCCAAGGCCCGCCGGGGATGTCAGTTGGCGGCTCCTTCATGGAGCCGTGAGCACGGGCGTGTACTTGGCGCGGTTCACCCCTATCCCCGACACATGTCCCTTTTGCGGTGTGAGGGAGACCCTGGCGCACATTTATCTAGAGTGCGCCAGGCTTCAGCCCCTGTTCCAGCTCCTCTTAGACATTTTGTTGAGGTTTTGGTTGCACTTTTCCCCTCACCTTTTTATTTATGCACTTCCAATCCGCAGCCCCACAAAGTCACGGGACCTCCTGGTCAACCTCCTCCTGGCCCTAGCTAAACTGGCCATCTACAAAACCAGGTTGAGGAGGTTGGCCGATGGAGGCTCCTGTGACTGTGGGGCCTATTTTCGATCCTCTGTTCGTTCACGCATACGGGCAGAGTTCCTCTGGGCAGCATCCACTGGCTCCCTTGACACCTTTGAGGAGCAGTGGGCTCTGTCCGGGGTTCTCTGCTCGGTGTCCCCATCTGGTTCGCTTTGTTTGACCCTTTGACCGCACTCCCGTTCCTGTTTTTTCATTTTTTGTCCCCCGGACTCACTTGGTATCCAGGTCCTGTGGATCCCTCCCCTTAGGCTGAAGGGGGGGATCCTTTAGCAGTGGGCGGGCTTCGCCCGCCCACTTCCCGGATCCCAATAAGAACATACTGGTTCCTCACCACTTTGCTATAGCCATCTGGCCTTGCCCCATCACACTAGATACCAACATAGTTTCCTTTGTAAAAGTAACTTAATGGAAAATGCTATCTGTGTCATGGCTTAGATCCTTTCATTCATAAAAATACAGTCTGAAAAATGATACTTTACCTGGTTATGTTTAGACTTCTTCCAACTCCGGGATTTCATATTGCTGGGCTCTGCATGTGCATAATTCACCTGTTCAGTCCAATTATTCTCTTGGAATTCCAATTGTATTGTATGCCAATGTTTCATTCTAAAAAGAAGGACTGAGAGGATAATTTAAAGGAAACCTTATAAATATACACTGCTGCCAGGACAAAGTGCGTATAAATAGAAAGCAAACTTTAACAGTTCAGTTGATGTGGATGTGCATGTAATGTTCTACTCTGTTATGTCTGAAAACTGAAGAATAGTCCCAGCTTCATTTGTTACTAACCAGGATTAAGATTTAGGGCTGGTCTACACTAACCCCCCAATTCGAACTAAGATACGCAACTTCAGCTACGTGAATAACGTAGCTGAAGTCGAACTATCTTAGTTCGAATGAAAAGGTACTTACCCAGGGTCCACACGCGGCGCGCAGGCTCCCCCGTCGACTCCACCTGCTCCGTTCGTGGAGCAGGATTACAAGCGTCGATGGGGGAGCACTTCCTGGTTCGATTTATTGTGTCTAGACAAGACGCGATAAATCGAACCCAGAAGATCGATTGGACTCCTCCGACGGGACGCGTAAGTACAGACGTACCCTTAGTAAAACTAAAGTTATTGAAAAATGTCCATTTTTTGTTTGACATTTTAAAGAGAAATTATGATTTATGAATGATAGTGATCAGTTTTTGATAGAAAATGCTACAGTTTAGTTTGAATTTGATTTATTAATAAAATATCTATAGCTTTTTCTCCTTTTAAGAGGAAAAGTGTCCAACAAAAAATAGCCAAATGCCTGCATTTCTTATGTAGTCAGAATTTCCGTTTAAATCATTGAGAATGTTAGGTACAACTGGAATACATGAAAAGACCAACATATTTCTACAGGAGAGTTATGAGTTATTTATTTATTTTCTGCTTTGTTTCATTAATATGGACAATGGTTATTCAGGAAATGTTTTCATCTTTGTTTGATACTACTTCTGTCTAAAGGACAATACTATGAACTTTTCACATTTAGGTCTTCAAATACTGGCTACCAAGGTATAGAAATTGGTTAAGAAAATCCATTTGTGACCTGCTTGCTGATCTCATAATCAATACAAGAGATGGCCACTTTTCTATAGATGCCTTATATTGTTGTACATTTGACATTGAGAAAGAGAAGAGTTATCTGTGTAGTTCATGACAGGAAACAGGCACAAGGGAGACAAGCTGACACAGTAAAATGAGAAGGCTCATTCACATTTCTCCAGCAAGTAATTTTAGCTTGCAGTGAATATTCTGACAAGGACTCCAGCAGTCATTTGTAAAGCTCAGTGAGTCATGATTAGAGCTGAGGGGAAATGGTTTTCACATACTGGGAAAATTTGAGATTTCAAAAAGTTTTCCTCCTGAACTGGGATGGAGTCAAAATCCTAAAAATGTTGATGAGCCAAAAATCTGAAAAAGAAGTGTCCCTTCTGGTCAACTGAAACATTTCATTTCAATTTTGACCTTTTATTTTTTAAAAGATATTTTAAACTGTAAGTTACATTTCAAAACAGTCTCTTTCAAATCAGAAACCAGAATTTCTTATTTTGAAAATGTCGTAACTGTTTTCAAAAGAGGAAATTCATTGAAACTGACCGGTTCCTATGAAAAGTTTCAGTTTTGATTATTCAACATTTTTCGAGAGAAAAATATTTTGTTGAAAAATTCCTCAACTAGTCTAGTTATGATGCAGCTTTCAGAAAAGATTTTCAGCTGTGTCAGAATGTATAATGGGGTTTTAAGATGCAAAGAAGATACACCAGGTACAATGATATAAAGTATCCTGTATTAAACCTGAGACCAGCTGATGCTCACGCAAGCCAGTGTAACATAATCTGAACCCCCAAGAAAGCTATTTTGGGTGCTTAATTTTTGTAACTGATCTTTTAAAATCTAGCAAAAGCCTAAGTTCCAGTTATTTTAAATAAAATTTACCTTTTTTTAAGAACAGGATTGGATTTTTGGTGTCCTAAGAGGTTTGTGCATATGTTGTTTAAATAGCTGGTGGCAACAGCTAATTTTGTTTGTTTTCTTTCTCAGCTCTTCCCTGGAGGGGTGTGTGTGTGCGAAAGGGCTTGAGGGAATCCCACAGGGAGGCATTCCCAAGTACATCTTCCTGGGTTCCAAAAGGGGTTTTGCATTTGGGTGGTGGCAGTGTTTACCAAGCACCACTCAGAGAAAAGCTGTAACCTTGGGAGTTTAATACAAGCCTGTAGTAGCCAGTATTAATTTTTAAAATCCTTGCGGGCCCCCACCTTCTGCACTCAAAGTGCCAGATTGGGGGTTTCAGCTTAAAGGTTATAAGCAAACAAAAGCATCTGGGGTTAGCACAGAGGAGTCCATTAGCCATAAGAAATAAACCTAATCACGTCTTTTTAAACATTCCTGATCTACTTACACATTTGGGAGTTCCAAATAAGTAGTTCTATGTATGAGATGAAAATTTATGATCATACCTGGCTTAAAACTTCTCATAGTATAACTGCTTCCTGTTCCCCTCTTTCCCAGAGAAAAACAGCAGACACAAAGGGGAAGCTTCTTTTTCCATTTAAAAAAATTCTAGCCTTCCCATTGGCTCTTTTGGTCAGGTGCCCACTCACTTTTCTTTACCTGGGGGACTTTTAAAAATCCTTTACAGGTAAAGCAAGCAGAGAACACCCACCAAGAGGGACTTATAGCTAACTGGCTGGCTGGGTGTCCGTAAAAGGGAGCTACCTCACCCCCCCCCCCCCGCTTCATTTATCACAATGACCCAGCAATATGTTTTCCCATGACACAAAGTTGTTGTCTCATGTCTCAGGCTATGTAACATGTTAAGTTGCAGGGCTCAAGACTTTTTATTGGACTCATATATTTAACTAATAGTAGAACTGTTTCCAAAAAATTGTCATTTTTGTCACCAAAGTAAATCTGTTTATTTAAATCATGAATATGTTGACCAAGCAGAAATTTATATTATTAACATGACATTATCCCAGTAAATGTAATTATTTAAATAGCATTATCTAGTGAAAATCCCTTTTAACCTGTTCATAAAATCTGAAGCTTCTGCTTTCTGGGTTTCCTGCTGTTCACCTGTCACTACCACAGGCAGAGGAAACTGCTGAAATGTACAAGGCAATTTACTGAATTTGTCTTCCATAGTTCACTAATGTGTTCTTTGATCTTTGTGACTGAAAATCATTTTCTCAGCTTGCCAAAACACAACTTATTTAAATAAGTCTATACTGTTACAATGTATCAACACAATTATCAGCACGCCTTTGAAAGCCTGAATCTCAAAGCTCAGGGTTTTAAAAGAGATTGTCTTGCTCACCGTTTCCTTGCAGAAAAAGATGTAGCTGTGATGTCATAAAACACAAAGAGAAAAAAGACGCAAGGCATCTTGCTCATTGCTTTCCACAGAGAATCTTGAAGTCAAGGCAAAAGATTACAAACTACAAGTGTGAGATTTTAAAAGACCTAAATCATTTTTGCAGCTTGGATGATGAAACTCTTGGCAGCATTAGAAATGCTTCCTATGTCTATAGATACTTATCATGGGGATGAAGTGATATTGGATTTTTAGGTGTTTATGTATTACTCCTGTCAACACCCGTATGAGGCAGGACTGTATTATTATTCCCATTTTACAGCTGGAGAAATGTGGCAAAGATAGATTAAGTAGTTTGCCCAAGATCATACAAGAAGCCTGTGACTGAGCCATTAATTGAGCCTGCTTCTCCTGAGACCCAGTCCACTGACTTAGCCACAAAACCATCTTTCCATTTGATAGGATACACATTAAAATTAAATCAGTTACAGATAGAAAAAAAAATTCCTTTCATCTTTGTAAATGGCAGGGTCATTGGAACATAGTGAATGACAGTAATATAGATTAAAATAAGACCTGGGCAGGAAATGGTTTTCCTGTCCCACAAGAGATTTTGAGATTTCCAAACCTTTTTCTTGTCTTGAATCACAATGAAGTCAAAATCTCAAATTTTCATGAACTAGTAATCCTCAAAAAATGTCAGATCAGGCGAACTGAAACCTTTCATTTTGACAATTTTGAAACATTACTTCAATTTCAATATTTTAGGATTTTTTTTAGTTTTGAACTACAAATTAACTAAAATTTTAGTTTGAACTATAAATTAACTAAAAATTCTAAATGAAGTCATTTCAAACCAAAACAAAAACTTCTTAAATTTTTTTTTAAAAAAGTCAAAATGGGATGCTTTGAGAATTTCAAAACTTTTTTTTCAAAAATGTTCAAAGTGAGAGATTTTTCAAAACGGATTCTTTCTTGGACAGTTTTGGCATCAGCATTTTCCAACAAAAAAAGCTTTTGACTGGAAAATTCCTGATCAGCTCTAGTAGAAATCCTCTGCTTTTCTACAAAGGACACAAATGTGAAGAACTAGAAGTACAAACATAATATTTATATCAAAGTTAAACCTAGTTCCCATTTTCAACAGGGAAAGTCTCTATTTAAGGATAAAAGGGGTGAAAAACAAGGATGTTGTTATGGTAGGGATCTATAATAGACCACTTAACTGGGAAGAAGAGGTGGATAAGGCTTTTTTTTAAACAAAAAAATCATACAAAATACAGGATTTAATGGTGATGGGGGAACTTTAACTACCTAGACATCTGTTGGGAAAATAATACAGCAGGGCATAGATTATCTAACAAGTTCTTGGAAGGCACCAGAGCCAACTTTTTATTGCATAAGGTGTAGAAAGCATCTAGGTGCTGCTCTAGATTTGATTCTGACAAATAGGGAGGAACTGGTTGAGAATTTGAAGGTGGAAGGCAGCTTGGATAAAAGTGATCATGAATTGACACAGTTCGTGAATTTAAGGAAAGGTAGGTAGGAAAACAGCAAAATAAAGACAATGGACTTCAAGAAGGCAGACTTTAGCGAACAGAGAATTGGCAGGTAAGATCTGCAGGAAGCAAGTCTAAGGTGAAAAAAGAGATGAGAGTAGTTTTTTAAAGAAATGTTATTAAGGGTACAAGAGCAAAATATCCTAATGCATAGGAAAGATAAGAAGTATGGTAAGAAACCATGCTGACTTACCCAGGAGATCTTCAATAACCTGAAACTCAAAAAAGAGTAATACAAAAAGAGGAACTAGGCCAAATTATGAAGGATGAATATAAAAAAAACAACAACACAAGCATGTAAAGACAAAACTAGATGGGCAAAGATGCAAAGCAAGATTAAACTATATAGGGACATAAAGGGCAACAAGACAACATTTAAGAAATACATTAGAAGCAAGAGGAAGACCCAGGACAGAGAAGGCCTATTACTCAATGAGTCAGGAAAGACAATAACCAAAACCTCAGCAATGGCTGAAGTGTTAAATGCCTTTTTCGTTTCAGTTTTCACCAAAAAGGATAACAGTGATTGGACGATTAACATAGCAAACAGTGTAAATGGGATAAGATCTCAGACTAAAATAGGGAAAGAACAAGTTCAGAATTACTTGGACAAATTAGATGTCTTCAGGTCAGCAGGGCCTGATGAACTACATCCTGGAATAGTTAAGGAACTGGCTGAGAAGAGCTCTGAGCCATCAGCAATTATCTTGAGAAATTGTGAGGGATGGGAGAGATCCCAGAGGACTGGAAAAGGGTAAATATAGTACCCATTTATAAAAAGGGCAATAAGGACAACCCAGGAATTATAGACCAGTCAGCTTAACTTCAGTACTGGGAAAGATAATGGAGAAAATAATCAAATATATAAGCACCTAGCAGATAATAAGGTGATAAGTAACAGTCAACATGAATTTGTCAAGAATAAATCATGTCAAAACACCTAATATCCTTCTTTGCTGGGGTAATAAGTGTTGTGGATGGGGGAAGCCGTAGATGTAATATCTCAACTTTAATAAAGCTTTTGATACTGTCTCACATGACATTCTCATAAGCAAATTAGGGAAATACAGCATAGATGGAGCTATTATAAGTTGGGTGTACAACTGGTTGGAAAACCATTCTCAGAGACTTGTTATCAATGGTTCATAGTCAAGCTGGAAGGACATACCTAGTAGGGACCCACAGAGATCTGTCCTGGGTCTGGTTCTGTCTGATATCGTCATAAGTGATTTGAATAATGGCATTTAGATTGCACTTATAAAGTTTGCAGATGATACCAAGATGGGAGGGATTGCAAATGTTTTGGAGGGCAGGATTAGAATACAAATTTATCTTGACAAACTGGAGAAATGGTTTGAAATAAATGGGATAAAATTCAATAAGGACAAATGAAAAATACTAAACCTAGGAAGGAATACTAAACCTAAGAATCAATTATACAAATACAAAATGGGAAATCAATGCCTAGGAAGGAGTCCTGCAGAAAAGGATCTGGGGGTTATAGTGGATCACAAACTAAATATGAGTCAAGAGTGTAATACTGTTGCAAAAAAAAACCCCAAAGAAACCATCATTATGGGATGTATTAACAGAAGTGTTGCAAGCAAGACATGAGAAGTAATTCTTCTGCTCTACTCCACGCTGATTAGGCATTAGTTGAAATACCGTGTCTAGTTCTGGGCATCATACTTCAGGAAAGATATGGACATATTGGGAAAAATCTAGAGAAGAGCAACAAAAATGATTAAAGGTCTGCAAAACCTGACCTCTGAGGAAAGATTGAAAAAATGAGTTTGTTTAGTCTGGAAAAGAGAAGACTAAGGGATGACATGATAATAATCTTCTAGTATGTAAAAGACTCTTATAAAGTGTAATAAATTGTTCTGTGTATCCATTGAGGCCAGCACAAGGAGTAATGGGCTTGAATTGCTGCAAAGGAGATTTAGGTTGGACACTAAGAAAAACTTTCTAACTGTCAGGGTAGTAAAATACTGTAACAAATTACCTAAGGAGGTTGTGGAATCTCCATCACTGGAATTTTAAAAGAACAAGTTAGACAAACTCCTCTCAGGGATGGTCTAGATAATGCTTAGTCCTTCCTCGGTGCAGGGGGCTGGAATAGATGGCCTCTTGAGGTTCCTTCCAGTTCAATATTTCTATGATCTATATTGTACATTCCTCAGAATGTAGATGCCATGGTGATGGGTGCCTTAAAAATGCTATAGACAGAACAGTGCATTCTCTAAATGATTACTGCCATCATACAGTCTGAGAGGGGGAATGGCCTACCTTCTTTATAACTCACCATACTTGACAATCATAGCGTCAGAAGGGATCGCAAGATCATCTAGTCTAATCCCCTGCCAAGGTGCAGGATTTGTTGTGTCTAAACCAATGTAATACAGGATTGTCAAATTTGCTTTCCAAAGTGTTTCTAGTTCATTTATTACTGTAGTATATAGATGCTGAACAAAGCAATTAAGATTTGCCTCATCATGACATTTTGAAGTTGAGGCTGCAGGGAGGACTACAAGGTGAGATTTTAATGGAAATTTTAGAATCAAATCTTGCAAATACTCACTGCTGAGCATAATGCATACTACTATGAATAATTCCATTAACTCAGATGTGACTACTCACATTAGCAATCAATATGTTCAACAGCAAGTATTTGCAGGCTCAGGACCTGAATGCATTGATTCAGTGTAAGTCAGCAAAAATTGTTTTGTCATGCATCAAAATTAAGATTCCTATTTTTTCTACTATATTTTTTTCTATTTCTTCTTGTACCATAATTAGGTGTCTCCTTCTTGCCTACTTTCTATTTTCATCTGTACTCAGTCTCTCTTTTTTGAAAGAAGATAACAAGCACGGGTCTATTCCTCTTCTCACGCCCCTTTTTCTCTCTCTTCTATTATCATTTTCCTGTCTTCTGTTTCTGATTTTTCACACTTCTTCCTTTTCTGATCTCCATGACTCCGTACCACTTTGCACATGAAAGTGGCTGCAAAGGGAAGCTACAGCATCCTACTCGGACTCCTTTTTCAGGAGCTTTACACAAGCTTAAAAGTGGCTTGTGTAGTCGTGGCACAGCACTGGGAGAGAGTTTTCCCAGCACTCTAAAAAAACCACTTCCACGAGGGGCGTAGCTACCAGGACTGGGAGCACAGCGACCAGCACTGCTGCACTGTCTATACTGGCTTGTTACAGCACTGAAACTTGCAGCACTCGGGGGTGGGGGGGTGGTGGTTTACATCCCTGAGTGAGAAAGTTGCAGCACTGTAAAATGCCAGTGTAGACAAGCCCTTAGTGGGATCCAAGTGTAAAATGCCTGATGCTATTCATGGTTACTTTCCCAATGCACCCCCCATCCATGTGTGTAGCCAAATTCCACTCGGTTACCTTGCCGCAGCCTCACTGACATCTGTGTAACTGAGAATTAAATAGGGCCACAAAATGCTTCTGCAGTATCATAACCAGAAACTATTTAACTCAATGAGATTTAAACACATGTGTAAGCCTGTGGCTGAATAGGGATGGTCAAGTATTTGTTTAACATTAAGCATGTGCACGGATCCCTTCTTGAATCAGTGTTTGAAGGACTGTCTAAGAATGGCATCAAGATTTTTCTGCATAGAGCAAGATTACACAGTCTGTAATTGTACAAAGAAATTCTGCTGGGTGGAGTACAGTTAGCATTCATTAACTCATGGGACAGGGCAGTACATCAGTAAGGCTGCATTTTGCATATGAACTTGAATGATTGTATAATTAAAATATTTTCTGAGTGATATAAGGTGGTACTTTGCTCCTCTTCCTCATTCCTCATCCCTCCTTTGGGTCTGTGGCACATCCACCAATGCATCATCCGTAAAACCTGTGACACAGATTAATTTGTGTTTGATGAAAGCTGATGCTGCATAACCTGTAGACTTTTATGCAGTGTCTCTCTAAGCAGGTCACAGTATTTGAAAGCACTAATCATTCAAAGCTAGGGCAATGACAGTTGAATCCACATTTAAACATGCAAGGAGGCAACCCATTGTAGTGACCATGTCAAATCTAAGAGTATTATTTACTCTTACATAATATATAGTGGGGATGGGGCACTCAGGCTTATTTAGGGTATATTTTATACAAAATATAACTAGATGGCATAATTAGTGGGTGGAAGTGATAGGATAACATTAAAAATATGTGAAACAAGGATTTAACTAGAAACTTGAGAGTGAAAACAACTTTTTTTGAAAAGGAACTATTCTGCCTCAGGACAGTTAATGGAAGGAGGTAATAGATTTTAAAGATCATCATTATATTACAGTGTGCAGCAAGGCTCTTACTGGTTATGACACTGCAAAATGCAGCAGCATGATTATTACATGAAATGGGCAGAGGGGATTCTCTCTACCTGCTGCTTCACTCTCTGCTGTGCCTGTCAGATGGCACATAAATCAAATGTAAGTTTTTAAATTGTAGTTTGTTAAAATCCTATGTGGATTATGCTCCATGTACTGTATACCACAGATATTCTGATAGACTATGTACAACTTTCCCATCTTGCAATGGGAGAAGTAAGTGGGAGTTCAGGTTCAGAAGAGATTACAGAGGGGAAAAAGCAAACAGGTGCTGCTCATATTTTTGCATCTGTTGCCCTCTGATTTTTCAAATTCCCCTTCTGCCTCCCAGCAAAATGCCAGAAATTAGCCATTTTAAAAAGGTACCATAAAAACCTACCCATTTGCCAAAGTTTTAAGCATATTTTAATATTATGCTTAATTTTATGTTGTGGCACTTGCAATTCTTCAAGTGATTGCACATGTCCATTCCACTGTAGGTGTGTGTGCACCTCTTGCACAGTTATTGGAGATTTTCCCCTCAGCAGTACCTCTCGAGGAGACATGAGCATCTTCTGCTACCTCATGCCACTGCACACAGGTGTAAACTGTGGAGCTACTGCTGACCTCCCTCAGTTCCTTCCTATTGCTGGTGATGACTGTTGAAGCTGTTATCCTTGCATTTGCAAGTCTGACAATCTTGACTGTATATTGTTAGTTTTAGTAGAGGTTTGAATTTTTGTGCAGATATATGAATACATTTAGCTTAGTATATATTAGCGTGCAGTCACCAGTTCCCTTTTGGTACCAGTACCAGATTCATGTCTCATTCTCCTCACCTCAAATCCTATCATTCATGTAACAAGTCTATGCTAGTGAGTGACCCAACTCCCAGCTGCCTTAAGTGACTGGGGAAGGTACATGTGAGTGACAAATGCCACATTTGTAGGGGGTTCAAACTTCACTTAAAGAAGGACAGGGCAGCCAGACTCAAGTATCTGCTCAAGAAGTCTGCACTTTCCCCACCACTGCGAGGCTACCTAGTCTTAAAGATTCAAGGGTGACCCTTAAGTCTCTGGGGATTTGTACACCAGCAACAAAAAGAAAACCATTCCACCTGCGGAGGGCCCAACAGTTTCTATCTTTTGTGCTAGGACCAGTCCAGGAAACAGGGCAAAAGTTAGAAGATTCATCCTCCTCTCTCCATTTCTGCAGCTGCTTTTTTCATCTAGGCAAACTGGGTCCTCTAAGCAAGCATTTTGACCCGCTAGTAAAGGGCTGTCTACAACTTCCCAGAGCAGGCCTTTTTCTCCCTTGGTGGACAGGGCCTTCTCACATAGCTCCCAGTGCAAACCAGTGCCTTAAAATACCATTTGGCCCTCATCAGTGCACTGCAAAGATAGAAGGCTTAAGTCTTTCAGTGCCACAAAAGAGTATGAAACACAATGTGGGGCCAACAGTCCTGCAAGGAAACAGTTATTTAAAATAGCACATGAGGACATAGTATATGACATAGCATCTAGAGTAAGTATTGTGTGCACTGCATTAAAAATGGAGTTTATAAACTATATTAGATGCAAACCAGTGAGCAACACATAATTGGTAAGGATCTAATTTATTTATAAACGTGCAGATTAAAAAACCAGTGTACATAATTAAGGCTGTGTGTCTGTCATGGAGGTCATGGAAGTCGCGCTTACCTAGGGGGAGCTCCCCGGAAGCGGCCGGCATGTCCCTGAAGCTCCTGTTCCAGCTTTGGCTCCTAGCCAGTGGGAACTGTGGAGCCAGCACTCAGGGTGGAAGCAGCACGCGGCGCCCCCTGGCCTTCTCCCCTGCCATAGGAGCTGCGGGGACATGCTGGCTGCTTCCGGGGAGCCGTGAAGAGCTGGGTAGAGAGCCTGCCAGCTCCACAAACTGCCCCTTCCGCCCAGGCCATATGCCACTGCCCACCCATGCTCCCATCCCCCAGCATCCATGGTGCCCCGGCCCAAGTTTTAGTTAGGGGTATATAGTACAGGTCATGGACAGGTCATGGGCCATGAATTTTTGTTTACTGCCCGTGACCTGTCCGTGACTTTTGCTAAAAATATCCATGACTAAAATGTAGCCTTATACATAATGCATGCAACCTATATACTTTGTACATTAACTTGTCAGTATGTGGTGGCGGCATCCACACCAGACTATTTATGGAAAAACTCCCACTGTTCACTACTGTTGAACTAGTGACAGTGAAACAGTTGAAATTTTCCAATGAAGTGTAATGCTGATAAGGTCTTTCAGTCTTGCATTAAAGATAATTTAAACAACTGTGCCTGCTGAGAACTGTGATTTACTGCACACATATACAGTGCATTACTGTGTACATGATCACTCCTTAAATAGAAGTGCTGAAATATTTACTTAGCCAAGACATGTATATAAAAGGGTGTATAGGGTGAAAGAAAAGGAGGCCCTAAACAAAAAACCCATGTCCCCTTTAAGAAGACCGCCAAATCAATCTCAGCCAGCAGAACTTCCAGTTCTCTTATTGTTATAGGAGGCAGGTGGGCTTTCCCCCTTTCCCCTACACATCTGGTCAGGGAAGGAGCAGCTTAACCAAGATTATAAGGCCCTTACCTTACTCAGAACCTTGAGCTAGAGCAACCAAATATAGGCCTTGTCTACACTACAAAATTAAGACGACCTAAGCTATATCGACGTATAGTCGCTGCATTAGTTAAACTGCTGTTGCATGTCCACACTATACCCCTTGTGTTGGCAAAGCATGTCCATACTAGAACCACTTGCATCAACACAGAGAGCAGTGCACTGTGGGTAGCTATCCCACTGTGCAACTTGCCACCATTTAGCACAGGGTGTTGTGGGAAGGGTTTTCAATGATTCATGGGGGAAAATGAGTCATGCAAGGGTGACTGGGAACATGGATTCAGCGTCCTATTATGCAGTTTTCTCCATCCCATTATTCCATGGGCATCCTATTATGTTTTGCGTCACTTTTCAAAAGCTGTGTATGGACTGCAGGCGGAGGTGAGCACAGATCAATCAGAGACCGCAGCATGTCTCTTTGCTTCCTGAGCAGCGCTATCATCTCCTGCTGCCCCTTCCTCCTCTCCTTGCTATCCTTTTGGATTGATTGTCAACCTCCAAGCCTTCTGCTTGCAATCTGACATTCTGAAACACATCTTCCCTTTTCCTCTTCTTTCGCTTCCTCATCTGGCTGAGTCCCTCCACCGGTGTGAATGGAGACGCCATATTTGAAGCTGCTAAAGCAATAATGGACAGATGTACTATAGTCAGTGCGTTCCCCCACCCAGAACCACAAAAGTTACAAGCACAACATTCTCACTCCCCCTTAGGATTCATAGGCCAAGTGGCAGCCACAGCCACGGTGAGTTCAGGCCCAGAGGGGAGAAGTTGGGACAATAATGGGAGGGGGAGAGCACTTGGGCATCAGTACAAGTGGATAAGGCAATTGAACTGAATAGTGGAACCGTTTTCCACAGGTGGTACTGATTGTAGCTGATATCTCATTCCTGAGGGTAACCAAGGTTGAAAGGGGCAGCTCCTACATACGTCCAGCTGCAGAGTGGGTCCGCATGCTGCTAGCCTATGTGCTGCAATGGTGCCTGATGAAGTAATTGCTGAATGGCATGGGAAAGTGTCCTACTAAAGTGGAAGAAACAAGGAAGCCACAAAACCTTCTTCAGGGGATTGCATACTACCTCCAGGAAAATTTCCTAGAGATCTCTATGGAGGGACTCCTGGTGCACATAAACAAACTGTTCTGCCGGACTCCCTCTGCCCAGATCTACAGGGGAATGAGAAGCAGATAGCCACTGTACCTCTGTTGGTTATTTCATTACTGCCTTGATTTTTACTCAGCACTGCTGTGTGTCCCTGTCATAGTCCTTCTCCACCATGCCCCGAGAGTGGCCACAGATGTCAGTTTCTATGGCTGGATTTGAGCTGTGCTTGAACAGCCTCCTCCCCTCACAGACCCAGGAGATCCAGCACCTCCCGTGTGCTCCTGGCAGGAGCGTATTTTCTGTGTGGAGCCAATATGGTTAGCTGGGCAGTTGCTATTTAGCTGTCCAGGCTGAGCAAACAGGAAGGGTAATTTCAAAAATTCCTGGGGTTTTAAAGGGGAGGGGTGTGAACCTCTGTACCTGCCCGTCAGGCAGCGGAGTTCAAAATAGTAAACAGAGCAGTCATGGTGGGGCATTGTGGGACACCTCCTGGTGGCCACTAAAGTTCACATAAGTAATGCAGCATCTATATTGACACTGCATTGCCCTATCTATGTCGAACTAAGAGCTACGCCTCTCACAGAGGTGGATTTATTAGGTCAGCATTGCAGGCAAATTAAAGCAGAGGGAGGAATATTGTAGTGTAGACACTTACATAATTAGCTTTATGTAACCTGCCTTTGTTGACCTCACTCTGTAGTGTAGACCAAGCCATAGTTAAAAACACAAAGTCTGTAGGACCCAGGTCAGGTTAGTGTCCTGGGGCCTGTAAACGATAGGAGCCAGCACAAATTCCAATCCAACTCAATCCCGTTCTCCCCCCCGCCACGCTAATTCCTTTTCCTGTTTATATAGCCCAGCCCCAGAGCAGGGCAGGGTTTTCGATTGCTCCCATGCTTTAAGCTCCTGGCTGTCCCTTAAAGGAGGTAGCAGACCTAGGCTCACCACATAGAGATGACCATTAGTTCACAGACACATACCTAAATTATTTAGTCATGCAGTGGCTTTCTCCGTGGTCCAAAAGTATCAAAAGGGTAAATTCAGAGAACATAGTCAGACTTTCCAATATGGTTCTGTTCCCTTTTCAGCATCTCTCTTGAGATCAAGCAAGACATGTGTCTGGAGAGCCTCCTGTTCTTGAAACCCAAAGACCAACAGCCCTGCTGTTGAAATCACGAATTTACTGATATTCATTGTTAAGAAACACCTAAGTTTCTAATTCTAGTTCAAAACCATGTTCAATCTTGACAGTATTGGAAAGGGCTTTTCATTTACCTGCTTTTCACAAAATGTACCTTAAAATTAAAGGATTTTCTTTTTATTCAAGTTTTCTTGAAGGCTAATATACTGTAGAATACATTGTAACTCACTGTCAGGCAGGCAAAAGAGAGGTTTCCTTTTACCTTTAATGACGACTACAGAAAAGGAGAGAGAAATAGATTTTTTTGTGTTGACAATGCTTTAAAAGTGCTTTGTTCTTACAGAAGCTGGGAGGGCTCCTGATCTTTTAGGGAGCTTTAATAAAAGAGAACTTTATAAAGTTAAAGCAATGATCAATACAGGCAGTCAAGCGCTTCTGAGATATGGCCCCAGCTCATACAAATATGGCCTCTATGGTTACTAGATCTTGTAGACCAGAAATTTGAGCTTGCAAATCAAGTTTCCTGTTTCTCCCTCTTTGTTTTCACTATAAATACTTAGAGCAATTGGAATTCTTATTCCAGTCAGAAATACTTACTGCCTGGATTCAGTCTCTATAGTCACTGACTGCAATTGTGACTCAGGTGAAGGGGAGACTTGAACCAGGGGGAGATTCCCCATATGCTAGCAGAGTACCCTACTCATTATGCTAACAGTTATGAGGGAGGTTGTGCTCCTCCGTTCCCCTGCCCTCCAGCCATTCTGAGTAAAATCATCTATAGGAACCAGCTCTCAAAGGCAAGCTCTGAGAACACTTACCTGATTGGGCCCCACAAGAGACTGTGCATGTCTTGTGTAGGACTGCAGTGCACATTTTCAGAGCCAGAAACATAGGTGCTTAAGGAACTTTTACTGCAAAATTTAGGTACTGAGCAAGTTTAGGCATTTTCAAGTTTCAGGGGGCAGCCGAGTGTGGGCATTGTAAAGTCCACTGAAGCCTGATTATGTGATTTAGGTGCCTAACACGACAGGTAGGTGCCTGGGTCATTTTGTGAATCTAGCCCTAAGTGTTTTGTGGGATCAGGGCCAGGGTGCTCAGTCCTTTGCAGGATCAAGCCCTGAAAGACTAGGGATCCAGGTATCTGTTCACTAGATTGGAAGGTATCTATACCTCCTAATATCAGCTGTTTGCTCCCAGCATCCAATATCCACTTCCAGTGTAGCAGGATGGCTGAAATAGACATATGCAACAGGGAGGAACTGATATATCTACATTCAGGAGGACACTCCATTAAAGGAGCAGCTATGAGCAAGACATGCACTAGAGGGGCTATGGTAGAGAAATGTGGCCTGCTTTAATTACTTAGTCTTGGGACTGAGGAACCAAGAATAATGGGAACAGTTTCTTAGCTTACTGCCCACAAGCCTCTTTAGCCCATAGACCCAAAGGCCCTTTCTAGATTTTTCCAGGGTCACATTGTGCTTACACATTCCTGCTTGGCTTTCTTGCTTCTCCTTCTTCTCTTGTTGTCTGTTCTCAGTGTGGTCTCTCACACACATCCACACACAATCACAATACACAGTTGAACCATCCTGTTACATGGTGCTAGTTTCTGGGCAGACTCTATTAGACCTTGTTTTAGGTGTGCCCCCTTAACTATCTCTTACAGCAATCTTAAAATGAAGGACTCATTCATACATCAGTTTGAACAAGATTTTAACTCAACCCATAAGGCAGTTTCACCCAGCTCATATCAGTCTTTTTTTTTTCTTTTAAAATGGCAATTATTTTCTGCTGCTGCTCTGAAACAATAGAAGGAGAATGGTAAATAGTAACTTGCCTCTGTCATTAATAAAATCCTGATTTATCCTTCAAGCTCACTAAGAAAAAATGCAGTTTTGTCTGTATTGGACCGTTGCATTGCCAACATAAATGGTATCAATGTAGCTTATATTTATTAGGAACAAACCTCTGGACAATACAATGTGGAAATATATATAATTTTAATCCTCGTTTCTTTTCAAAATATAAAGTACACTATGAAATGGAAATGTATTTGTGCCATAGTTTTAGTTCACTACATATACTTTGTTAATCATTTGGTATTTAATATCCTCTACAACTGCCAATGCTTCTTCTGAACAGCCATGTTATATCAGTCTTCCACTCATCATTCCACATCTTAACCCTATGCTTAAAATGTCTGCAGCACCCTACTGCTGTAAATGACCACATTCTTTCCATTCAAATTTCTTCAAAATATACTTCTTCTGTAAGACTTTCGAATAATAATCCACCAAGGAGATCATACATATATACACATAAAATAAAGAAATATGTTGTAGTTTCTGTTGCCATGAGCAACTATATTTTTTAATGTTGAAGACCATCATTTGTCTAATTTGTACAATAAATACAGACTTTATTCCCTAGCTGAGGACTTGTATAATGAACACTGAGTTTATTTCCTAGCTGGGGATCTAGTTAGATAGCTATAAAAGTCTTCTTTAAAAAGAGAATGGCAAATTAGGGAACAATTTAAAGCATATTTTACCTATAAAACTGATTTAAGATACTGCGTTATGTTTTGCATAATTTGTCTTGTCATTTTAGCCAATTATCAGAGTTATTTGACACATTTTGTCTCATCCCAGGCCTATGCTCTCCTCCTAGTTGATCCTGCAGTGAAGTTATCATAATGTGAAAATTTGCGACAACCCGCTCAAAGCATCTGGTTACTAAAGCTACTGAATGTGTTATGGTTCTTTTTGCTCTTTTTAAAAAAATAGATCAGAGACTCTGTCAGTTGCGTAATGAAACTATAACTCACTTACTGTAGATGCAATAAAAACACTTTGTAGGAAATACTAATAGGAGCTATGATTCTGAGTTCAGGCTGGTTGTTTAAACAAAAGTAACCCATAATGAAATGACCAACAATGCCAGTAACTGATGGGACTAAAATGCACACGAGAGTGTTAACCATTAAAGGCAACTCAAATAATAATACTTCACAATAATGGAACAAATCCTGAGTTGTGCTAAGCACCTGCTATATAAAGCTTGGAAAATACAACAGAAAATTGTGGTGTAATATTCATTTACACTTTTAAAGCAACTTGTTTCAATGGTGTTCCTCCTTCCTATGGCCACCCATTCCCCCCAAACATCTTTTCATGTGTGCTTTCCACAAATGTGCTGGTGAAGACATTTACTGGCACGAATGCTTCAGAAACATTAAGATGATATAGGAGAATACTTGTAGAAAGTGAATTTTTAAATGTGAATAAATAAGTCCTGCAAAGACTTACATACTTAAGTTGACACAGTGTAAGTATCAAATCTCAGTGAAATCATGGAGCTATTCAAAGTGTTTAAAGTTAAGCACTTGCATGAAGTCTTTGCAGAGTCAGGGCCTTACAAAGGAAACCACATTCACAGAGTGATCTGCCTTCACTCAGGGACAGAAAACATGCCATGTGACCTATGGGTCCAATTAAAAACTAGCTTAGAGAGCTCAAATACTGACTATGATCTGCTCAAATGCAATGTCCAGGCCAATAGTTACTTACAGAAATTAATCTGAGAAGGATGGTACTAGATAATCTTTCCCTTTACTTGAACTACTATTTATAGAGGAAGGTGCTACATTATAAAATCCCTTGTCTCCAGCAACAAATTTCTCTACTGCTCCCAATGAAATCATTCCCCCTTAAGGTAAATTCCTACTAACTGGTATATTCCGCCTCCTGATGATCAAATCTTGCCTATATTTGAGACTTGTTGTACACATCCTGGATCTCTTATATGGCAATCACTGCCCGTTACAGTAGTTTAACCACATACTTAAAGCAGGGATTAAGAAGGAGGAAACTCCTGTAATGGTGCAATGCTGGTCTGAACTCAATATTGTAACACAGGTGATTTATAGGTGAGGCTGGGCGCATCAGTTATTATTAAGGTTGACTGACACTCCTCATTCAGAGACTCTGATTTAATGTCCTTATAACTTTAGCAAACATTATGGATTTGGGCTGAAATTTTCCATATCAGGTGTCTGCCTCAGGCTGACTTTTTTTTTTTTTTTTTTTAAAGAAAAAACACATCTCACACATCATACCTGTCCTCACTCACTACACTGACTCCCTACAGAACATTGCAAGAACTTCAAAATTTCACTAATAAAAGCAGATAGCACATGCATCATAAAAACACAAAAACACCATTTATAAATTCCCATGGGGAGAGGCATAGAGAAGGAACGTCTCATGACAGTTATTAGTCATGTCCTTTTTTATGCATTGCTGAAAGGGGCTTTGGGCCATGGATGTGTTATTAGGTAAGGCTCAGATTGTTTCAGAGATATTTTTAGTAAAAATCACGGACAAGTCATGGGCAATAAACAAAAATTCACAGAAGCCCATGACCTGTCCCCGATTTTTACTAAAAATATCCCTGACAAAATGGGGAGGGAGGAGGGTCCACCACCCACAGCGGCTGAGGACTCTGGAGTGCCCTTGCCGCCCATGGTGGCTGAGCCACTGAAGGGGGTCCCCTCACCATGACTGTGCAGCTGCGAGGCGCCCCACTGCCTGCGGCAAGTGGGAGCTGCAGGGACCCCCTGCCGTCCTCAGCAGCTGGAAGCTCTGGGGGACCCCTCCCACTGCCTGTGGGGACTGGGAGCTCCAGGGTCCCCCAGCCGCCTAGCAACTAGGAGCTAGCAGCAGCTGAGAGCTTCGGAGCTGCATGCTGACAGCTCCAGCCCTGGGGCAGAAAATGTCATGGAGATACCAGAAATCACAGAATCTGTGACGTCCAGAGACGTCCATGAGATAATCATAGCGTTAGTTATAGGAACCTGACTAGAACACAATACTTGACATAGTGGGTCGAAGTTTTTACTATTTATTTCCAAGTGAGATAGTCTTCCCTCTAGTAGAGTAGCCTCTTCTTTCCGAAGCAGCTGTTCTACTAGGAAACACGGAGCTCCCTTCAGGTATCTGTGTGCCATTCCTTTACTTGAAGTATCAAACTGTAGAAGTCCTACTATTCTTCCTTCCTGTGAGCCACCAGAATAATTCTGTCCCATGTACTTGGGTTCAAGGAAGTTTCTATTCTTTATATGAAATCCATGATTATTTTTCCCCTTCCCCTTCCCTCAGAATGCAAGTGGGAACCAAATCTGTTTTCTGTTTATTCTTGCTCAAGAAGCAATTAGATGGATTCTACCTTTATTTTGAATCCTGGTTATAGGCAAGATGGTGAATTTATAGAGTGCTCTAGTATACTTGGGGATGCCTTCACCTGCTGCTCTCAGGAAATGGATTAAGTTAAATGCTATTCCTAGTACACAATCACTCCAACTACAGACAACTCTCATGTTGCATTACAAACATATGATTGTCTCTTAATTGTATGATCAAATGAAATGAGAAGATCCAGTAGGTTGTAAAAGAAAGAAAGCTCTGAAAAGCAGAAGCATCTCTAGCAACAGAAATTGGAATAAAAGGTGGCGCTGGTGACAAGTTTCCTTCACTGTGTAAGTCTCTCTTTAATTACGCTTTCCTTGGATATTAAAGGGACTGCTCCAGTGACAGTGCAGTATATTGGAGTGTTGTGACTGTGTTGAGGAATGATAACTGGGCTTCTCGTGCTCTTTCATGGCCAGGGAAATAAAATGTTTGATGCTCCCTAAATGGGATCACTAATGTTATCTGGCTGATTCATGGCAGAACATTGACGGTGGTCACAAAGGAAGCTTCATGTGTCCCGCCCACTAGCAGCAAGAAGACTGAAATCATCAACAAAGATGAAAATTTAAAAGAGTAGGATGAGGTTTTCATATAATAAAGTGGTGCTCAGGCATTCGTTCACTCTGGCCCTGGAATTGGTTCAGACCCTACAGAAAATGTTTGTTTGGATAACACAAGGAAATAGACACACATAAATTAAACTGAATGATTTTTCAACAAAATGCAAGTCACCTATAATACATTAATACCTTTTTTGTTTTTAGCATTCTGTATCCCAAAATACATTTGACTAACATCAAACTGAAATATTCTTGAAAGGCCTTAAAAATCTCCAGAGGAGGAGTCTAGATCAGTTGTTTTCAAACAGCTGGTCGCGACCCAGTACTGTTAAAAGTCCCGTAGGCACTTCTGCCCGGCTAAGGCAGGCTAGTCCTTACCTCTTCTGACACAGTGCTGCGCCCCGGAAGCGGCCAGCAGCAGGTCCGGCTCCTAGACAGGGGGCCACTGGGCTCTGTGTGCTGCCCCCGCCTTGAGCACCAGCTCCACACTCCCATTTGCCGCTTCCATGGCACTGCTGGCTGCTTCCGTGGCGTAGCATGGTCCGCGGTGCCAGGACAGGCAGAAAGCTTGCCTTAGCACTCCTGCTGCCACGCTGACCAGGAGCTGCCCGAGGTAAGCCCGTGCCCCAATCCCCTGCCCCAGCCCTGAGCCCCCCCCAAACCCAGAGCCCCTTCCTGCACCCTAAGCCCCTCATCCCTGGCCCCACCCCATGGTCTGTACCCCCAGCCCAGAGCCCTGACCCCCTCCCGCACCCCAACCCCCACCCCAACCCTGAATCCCTCATTCCCTGCCCCACCCCGCAGCCCTCACCCCCGCACTCCAACCCTCTGCCCCAGCCCTGAGCACCTCCCACACCCCAAATCCCTCATCCCCAGCTCTGTCGGGTCATGGGCATCAACAATTTTCTTCAACTAGGTCACCAGAAAAAAGGTTTGAAAACCACTGGGATGATTAGACAGCACAAAGGATTTTTTGTATAAAGCTATAATACAAGCATTGATGTAGACATTTGTTGTCAAACTGTATTTCTTTATCAGTAATTAGATACAAAAATAACTTTTTTGTACTATGATTAAACTGTTAGTTCTTTGAGACATTTTATAGCAACAAATAATCATCAGCTTTTTAAAGAAATGCAGTGCATTGTGGATAATATTCATGATTCATGCCCTCTCAGGGCAGGTCTTCACTACCCGCCGGATCGGCGGGTAGCACTCGATCTATCGGGGATCGATTTTTCGCGTCTCGTTAAGACGCGATTAAGCGATCCCCGATCGCGCTCCCCGTCGGCTCCGGAAATCCACCTCATCAAAAGGCGGAAGCGGAGTCGACGTGGGAGCGGCAGCGATCGACTCGCCGCCGTCCTCATGGCCAGGTAAGTCGATTACGATACGCCGACTTCAGCTACACTATTCACGTAGCTGAAGTTGCGTATCATAGATCGACCCCCTCCCCTAGTGTAGCCCAGGGCTGAGAGGCGTGGTTCTTAAGCCAAGACCCTGATATTCACAGGTGCTGAACACCCACTTTTGCCACTGACTTCAATTAACTTTAAACCCCAGAGCTTGAAAATGTGGTTTAATTATGTCAAACCAGTCTTAATAATGTGTGACAAAGTCCTAGAAATCAGAAGCGGGAGCTTGCAATTATGTGAAATTCCTTTTTATATTAACCAGCACAAATTTTTCTGTGATTCCAAATTTAAGACTTTATATTTCCGTTATTATGAACTTAAAGTATGATTGTGCAGGATCCACCAAATTTTTGTTTAAATTGAGTGACATGGCTTGACCTTATTTTGGCGTCTAAAGCAGCCCAGACTCCAGGATGGCCCAAGGTGGCTCAAATGAGGCATAGCAGAGAATCTAGCACATTATGTTTTAATCAACTGAAGAAAGGAGAGAAAAGGTTCTTTGGTGGCTTGGGCACTACACTTGGAGAAGTAGGTTCAATTCCCTGCTCCATGGGCTTCCTGGGTGACCTTGGGAAAGTCACTTAGGTACTTAGATTCCCATGAAGGAGGGAGTTGAACCTAACTCCCACTGATTTT
Organism: Macrochelys suwanniensis; assembly: GCA_033296515.1. Classification (NCBI taxonomy): domain Eukaryota; kingdom Metazoa; phylum Chordata; order Testudines; family Chelydridae; genus Macrochelys; species Macrochelys suwanniensis. The sequence goes on along the minus strand of CM065775.1, from coordinate 92,563,869 downwards.
AATGGGAGTTACGTACCTAAATACCTTTGAGGATCTGGGCCTTAGTTTCTCTATGCCACAATTCCTCCCTCACAAAACAGGGTTAATAGCATTCTCCTACTTCACATGGGTATTGTGAGGATAAATACATGAAAGACTGAGGTGCTCAAATACTATGGGAATGGGGGCCATGATCTGAAGTAGGTAAAGGACATCTTTTCAAAACTATGTTGAGTGACCAGTGATGGAGTATGGTTGTGGGAGCTTCATGTCTGCTTTCTGTTCTCTACCTGCTATCTGGTTACACAGGAAATATTTCAGTCTCTGGGACTAGGAGTCCAACAATTTTCACTGTTATAAAAGAGTGGGTAAATGCAATTTCCCACTCCTCCCCAAACCAAAATATATCACCAAAATATTCAACAGTTTGACTTTCCCATGGTATGTGGAAGAGCATTGGCATGCGAACTTTCAGTGAATTAGTTAGCTGTATGTCTTGGTATTTTGACCTCCATGTTCTTGTTAGACTATGTGTGTGTCTACATTGGGAGGTGGGGGGGATGTTAATTGAAAGCTTTTTGATGCACGTCAGGTAACTAGCAGTACATGAGTCTCACCAATATCATGGAACCTCTGTTCCGTTTTCAATTCGCATCATGGGAACACTCTGTGGCAGTTTTCTGTGAACTTAGGATGTAATGTTCTCTGCAGGCACCCCCTGGTCCTTTGCGTTGCTGCTGAGCAGCATGCATCCTGGGATTGTTTTGACTGTGAAATGTGTGAAGCCAGGAAAGTTCAATTTTTTACAAAAATCCGATGTTTCTGTTGGCTCCACCCCATACATCCTTCCTGGTCTGGCTCACACCACTTTGAAATTGCTGTTGGCCAGTATGGACCCAACAATGCTCCACACCACTATGATGACAAGTGTGACTACACAAAGCCTGATTGGGCTATACTACAACACTCAGAGCCAAACAAATTCTGCATTGGAATTTCCCCATCACATCATCAACCAGATTATGTGGAAGCAGGAGAATATTCCATAGCTGCACAACCAGCTCCTCTAGCAGCAGGAGGATATTTTGCAGTGGTGGCAGCAGAATGAGGAAGAACAGGAGGGCACTGAGCTGTTGGAAGAAGAGCACAAGCTCCTGAATCGCTTACAGAGTTCAGTGCTATTTTTGGACCCAGGAAACAAAGGTGGCAAACGAAGTTAAAAAATACAATTAGAAAGGTCAAAAAAAATTTGAAGAACAGCTAGCCAAAGACTCAAAAAGTAATAGCAAAAAAATTTTTAAGTACATCAGAAGCAGGAAGCCTGCTAAACAGCCAATGGGGCCCCTGGACGATCAAGATGCTAAAGGAGCAATCAAGGACGATAAGGCCATTGCGGAGAAACTAAATGAATTCTTTGCATCAGTTTTCATGGTTGAGGCTGTGAAAGAGATTCCCAGACCTGAGCCATTCTTTTTAGGTGACAAATCTGAGGAACTGTCCCAGATTGAGGTATTATTAGAGGAGGTTTTGGAACAAATTGATAAACTAAACAGTAAGAAGTCACCAGGACCAGATGGTATTCACCAAAGAGTTCTGAAGGAACTCAAATGTGAAATTGCAGGACTACTAAGGGCTGGTCCACACTAGTGGTGGGGGGGATCGATCTAAGATACGCAACTTCAGCTACGTGAATAACATAGCTGAAGTCGAATATCTTAGATCGATTTTAAAAAGTACTTACCCCAGTCCACACGGCAGCAGGCAGGCTCCCCAGTCGACAGCGCTTCCTCCGCTCGCCGAGCTGGAGTTCCGGTGTCGACTGGGAGCGGTTCTGGGATCAATTTATCGCGTCTAGACGAGACGCGATAAATCAATCCCAGAACATCGATCACTACCCAACGAATGTGTGGATGTAGCTTAACTGTAGTCAGTAACCTATCATTTAAATCAGCTTCTATACCAAATGACTGGAGGATGGCTAATGTGGTGCTAATTTTTAAAAAGGGCTCCAGAGGTGATTCCTGGCAATTACAGGCCAGTAAGCCTGACTTCAGTACTGGGAAAACTAGTTGAAACTATCGTAAAGAATAAAATTGCCATACACATAGAGGAACATAATTTGTTGGGGAAGAGTCAGCATGGTTTTTGTAAAGGGAAATCATGCTTCACCAATCTACTAGAATTCTTTGAGGGGGTCAACAAGCATGTGGACAAGGGGGATCCAGTGGATATAATGTTCTTAGATTTTCAGAAAGCCTCTGACAAAGTACCTCATCAAAGGTTCTTAAGCAAAGTAAGCTGTAATGGGATAAGAGGGAAGGTCCTCTGATGGATTGGTAACTGGTTAAAAAATAGGAAACAAAGGATAGGAATAAATGGTCAGTTTTCAGAATGGAGAGAGATGTCCCCCAAGGATCTGTACCAGTCCTATTTAACATATTGATCTGGAAAAAGGGGTTAACAGTGAGGTGGCAAAATTTGCAGATGATACAAAACTACTCAAGATAGTTAAATCCCAAGCAGGGCAACACAATGGCAGATAAAATTCAATGTTGATAAATGCAAAGTAATGCACATTGGAAAACATAATCCCAAATATACATATGAAATGATGGGGTCTAAATTAGCTGTTACCACTCAATAAAGAAATCTTGGAGTCATTATGGATAGTTCTCTGAAAACATCCACTCAATGTGCAGTGGCAGTCAAAAAAGCGAACAGAATGTTGGAAATCATTAAGAAAGGGATAGATAATAGAACAGAAACTATCATATTATATAAATATACATAAAACAAATATACAAATATATATAAATTCACACTTGTCTATATAAATCCATGGTACGACAACATATTGAATACTGCGTGCAGATATGGTCGCCCCATCTCAAAAAGATATATTGGAATTGGAAAAGATGCAAAAAAGAGCTACAAAAGTGATTAGGGGTATAGAACAGCTTCTGAATGAGTAGCGATTAATAAGACTGGGAGTTTTCAGCTTGGAAAAGAAATGACTAAGGGGGGATATGATTGAGGTCTATAAAATCATGACTGGTGTGAAGAAAGTAAATAAGGAAGTGTTATTTACTCCTTCTCATAACACAAGAACTAGGGGTCACCAAATGAAATTAAGAGGCTGCAGGTTTAAAACAAAAAAAGGAAGTATTTTTTCACACAGTGCACAGTCAACCTGTGAAACACATTGTCAGAGGATGTTGTGAAGGCCAAGACTATAATAGGATTCATAAAAAGAACTAGATAAGTTCCTGGAGGATAGGTCCATCAATAGCTATTTGTGAGGATGGGCAGGGATGGTGTCTCTAGCCTCTGTTTGCCAGAAGCTGGGCATGGGCAACAGGGGATGGATCACTTGATGATTACCTGTTCTGTTCATTCTCTCTGGGGCACCTGGCATTGACCACTGTCGGAAGACAGGATACTGGGCTAGATGGACCTTTGGTCTGACCCAGTATGTCCATTCTTATGAAACTAGTGTGGATTGATGGGAGAGGATCGTTCTGTAGAGTTGGGATGACCAGCACTGGTGAGAGAATTTCAGGCTGGGAAGGGCTACATTTTTTGAGATCTGTGCAGTACTGACCCCAGCGACAACACACTGACATTCAGTGCCCTGTACCTGTGCAGAAAGGGGTTGCCGTTGCTCTGGAAAATGGCCAACCAGAATGTTACTAGTCTGTAGCCAACCAGTTTGGTGTGGGGAGATCAACTGTTGTGGCCATTCTCATGCAGGTCTGCTAAAAAAGGTGCTATCTAACTGAGCTACGAAGCTGGGTGATGCTCCAATTTTTGATGACTTTGCATGCATGTGGTTCCCAAGCTCTATTGGGACAATTGATGGAACCCATATGCCTATCATTTTCCCCACCCTCACCAGGGCCAGGATTTATAAACAGACAGGGGCATTTCTCCACAGTTCTCAAAGACTATTGGACCACTATGTCAGGTTGACAGAAATAAATGCAGAGTGATCTAGGAGGGTCCTCAACACTAGCATCTTTCAGAACTAAGTTCTGTTAATATTAATGGAGAGAGCACTAATTGCCCCCCAGAAGCAATGTGGACATTAATGGTGTGGAGGCTGGTCTGGTTATTTTGGGAGACCTCGCTTAACCCCGATGTTCTGGCTAATGAAGCCATACACAGGCCACTTGGACAGAAGGAGGGAATATTTTAATATAGGCAATGGGAATAGTTGCAGAAAGGTAGTCAAGTGTGCATTTGTCTATTTGAAAAGGAGATGGTGCTCTCTATGGAATAGGGTGGAAGCAACAGAAAAAAAATGTTCCAACCACTATGAATTCATGTTGTGTTTTGTGCAATATTTATGAGAGCTGTAGGGAAAGCCTTAATGACGGGTTCAGAGTCTTGCTTGGAGATTCGAGCAGCTAGCAAGGTGTCCCACAGAGAACACAAAGACATGAGGGAATGCTGTCAGGGATGTCTACTGTTCCTATTTTGAGTCACAGGCCTGAACATGTTAGCCCATGGGAGGGTTGGGATGAGGAATGCAGACATAGAGATTACTGGAGTATTGTGTGTGGGTTGTGGAAATTTAATGTTCCCTCTGTGCTTTTGCAAAACCTTATGAATTATTTCAGCTTTATTTTAAAGGATTTTCTGCTTTAAATGCAATGATGACTCATTGTGAATGTATTGTAAAATGGTTTTATTATAAAAGAACAATAAAAAAACAATAATAAAGTTTTAATGAAAGCAGTGGAAAAATAATATCTTTGTATCTGGAAACACATTTAACTACCAATCTCCATAAGAAACCAACTGTGCACAAACCTTTAATTACTGCAACAGTGCAAACAAAACTCAAAGTGCAGTGGTAAGAACATTTTAAATGCAACAGTTTGTGAGAGAGGGAGGTAACATAAGAACATAAGAACAGCCATACTGGGTCAGACCGAAGGTACATCTAGCCCAGTATTCTGTCTTCCGACAGTGGCTAATGCCAGGTGCTTCAGAGGGAATGAACAAAACAGGTAAACATCAAGTGATCCATCCCCCATCACCCATTCCTAGCTTCTGGCAAACAGAGGCTAGGGACACCATCTCTGCCCATCTTGGCTAATAAATTTAAAAGCAAGTATATGCCTTGTCTCTGACTCTTCTTGTCCATGTCTTCTTCACCGAGAAGTCTGAGGGAATGCCTAACATAGTGAATGCAAATGGGAAGGGGGAAGGTTTAGAAGATAAAATAAAAAAAGAACAAGTTAAAAATCACTTAGATAAGTTAGATGCCTGCAAGTCACCAGGACCTGATGAAATGCATCCTAGAATACTCAAGGAGCTAATAGAGGAGGTATCTGAGCCTCTAGCTATTATCTTTGGTACATCATGGGAGACAGGAGAGATTCCAGAAGACTGGAAAAGGGCAAATATAGTGCCCATCTATAAAAAGGGAAATAAAAACAACACAGGAAACTACAGACCAGTTAGTTTAACTTCTGTGCCAGGGAAAATAATGGAGCAAGTAATTAAGGAAATCATCTGCAAACACTTGGAAGGTGGTAAGGTGATAGGGAATAACCAGCATGGATTTGTAAAGAACAAATCATGTCAAACCAATCTGATAGCTTTCTTTGATAGGATAACGAGTCTTGTGGATAAGGGAGAAGCGGTGGATGTGGTATACCTAGACTTTAGTAAGGCATTTGATATGGTCTCGCATGATATTCTTATCAATAAACTAGGGAAATACAACTTAGATGGGGCTACTATAAGGTGGGTGCGCAACTGGCTGGATAACCGTACTCAGAGAGTAGTTATAAATGGTTCCCAATCCTGCTGGAAAGGTATAACGAGTGGGGTTCTGCAAGGTCTGTTTTGGGACCGGCTCTGTTCAATATCTTCATCAACGACTTGGATATTGGCATAGCAAGTACGCTTATTAAGTTTGCAGATGATACCAAACTGGGAGGGATTGCAACTGCTTTGGAGGATAGGGTCATAATTCAAAATGATCTGGACAAATTGGAGAAATGGTCAGAGGTAAACAGGATGAAGTTTAATAAGGACAAATGCAAAGTGCTCCACTTAGGTAGGAACAATCCGTTTCACACATACAGAATGGGAGGAGACTGTCTAGGAAGGAGTATGGCAGAAAGGGATCTAGGGGTTATAGTGGACCACGAGCGAAATATGAGTCAACAGTATGATGCTGTTGCAAAAAAAGCAAACATGATTCTGGGCTGCATTAACAGGTGTGTGGTGAGCAAGACACGAGAAGTCATTCTTCCGCTCTACTCTGCGCTGGTTAGGCCTCAACTGGAGTATTGTGTCCAGTTCTGGGCACCGCATTTCAGGAAAGATGTGGAGAAATCAGAGAGGGTCCAGAGAAGAGCAACAAGAATGATTAAGGATCTAGAGAACATGACCTATGAAGGAAGGCTGAAGGAATTGGGTTTGTTTAGTTTGGAAAAGAGAAGACTGAGAGGGGACATGATAGCGGTCTTCAGGTATCTAAAAGGGTGTCATAAGGAGGAGGGAGAAAACTTGTTCATCTTAGCCTCTGAGGATAGAACAAGCAGCAATGGGCTTAAACTGCAGCAAGGGAGGTTTAGATTGGACATTAGGAAAAAGTTCCTAACTGTCAGGGTGGTTAAACACTGGAATAAACTGCCCAGGGCAGTTGTGGAATCTCCATTTCTGGAGATATTTAAGAGTAGGTTAGATAAATGTCTATCAGGGATGGTCTAGACAGTAATTGGTCCTGCCATCAGGGCAGGGGGCTGGACTCGATGACCTCTTGAGGTCCCTTCCAGCCCTAGAATCTATGAATCTATGAATCCATGTGGGAACTGGGACCAAGTGCCTCCACTCAAAATTTTCAGGGGGATTGTAGGGCTCAAAAGAGCTGGATTCCCAGGTGCGAGTGTTCTTGGTATCCAGAGGTTGATTCTGAGAGATGATTGGAAGCTGTTGGGAACACTACTGCAGGGATGAGGTAGTTAGCAGTTGCGGCTGGTCCCAGTAGCCAGCATTGTCCAGAGGCTGAAGGACATGACTGGGTCCCAACATTATGGGACTGCAGGCCTATCAGGAATGTTTTGCAGAAGGGAATTCTGGTTTAGGATTGCATCCATGAACTGCGTCTGCATCTCTCTTTCTCCGTGATTTCCCTCACCATTGTGATGCTGTCCTTGACCAAAGCCACGATTTCCCTGGCGACTGCAACACTGTATTTGGCTAAATAAAATTGAGCCATTTCTCAGTCTTAAGTTCTGCTATATCTCCCTTAAGATATGGAGAAAATGACGAGTACAATAGATAGGATCCTGCAATGATTGTCAGTTACAATGTACAAGGTACAGGGCATCTGTAACTCAGTGAGAAGCCGTATTGTTTGTGCCTTGACCAGGGGTGCAATGTGCACTTATATCTCATGCAAACTATGAAAACTAGCACAATTTCCTTTCCCATAAGCATTGTCTCAATAAACGGTTAGATTTTGCATAAATGAATGCTTTCATTAATTGAATCTGCAGTGGGAGAGGGTCTGACCCCAAGCACCCCTATATTCACACCCCACACACTACTGCATTGTTGTTTGTACAAAATAAGCCTTGTAAGGTATCATTTTAAAACTAATAGCAACACTGGCTATTAAGATCACTGTAAAATGCATGTCTTAACCTTATGTGAAGTTATGAATTCCCTCTGTATAATATTACTAGAACATTCTTAAGAAGACATTTTAGCCTAGGTAAAGGTGATAAACAGGTCTGTGCCAGACAAAAGAATCTGGGTTTTATGTCAGTTTACATATTAGCCGTAAACAAAGTTACCAAGCAAACTAGCTGGGGTTGTCCTGAGCATGAATTTGAGAGACAGAGAATTACCATGGGTCCTTCACCCCTGAGAGACACAGTAGACTGAATCCCCAGGAGGCCTTCCTAACTTTGACAACAAAGGCAAATCTCTGGGAATATAAGGGACAGAGTAAGACTCCACCTTTATCTTTCAGCTAAGAAGACAAGAGAAACCAGCACATAGCAGCTTTCTCAGGGGAATTTCCCTGAGTGTGCAGGAGGGAAACAATGATCCCAAGGCAGTCCCTGAAGCTCAGCATAGTCAGGTCCTCAAACCCTCTGCAGGAGACATCCTCAGGTGTCGCCCCAGACATTTTTCCAAACCTATTTCCCCCTTGTAAGGAGGAGGGGAGAGGAAAGGCAAGTAGACTGGTTCAGAGACAGTAATGTTTGCACGTTGCTCACAGTCAGACTCGTTTTCCTTTGCATTTCCTTTTCAAAAAGTTTCACTTTTATGTTCCATATACAACTTTTAATACATTTCATTGTTTCCTTGATTTGTTCATGGGCCATCTGTCCTAAGTATGATGAATGGGAATTTTTTTCAGGTTTGGGATAGGGCCTCTCAGTTTAGAGCAAATGACTTTGATTTGTGTGACTCTGGTTCCATCACACTGCAAAGAGGAAGAGGTGAGCAGGAACTGGCAGTGGCAAATGTGTGAAGGCAGCAGTCAGTACAAAAAAATGCACAACAAGGATGTTCCTAGAGTGTTGCCTGTGATGCACTGAAGCCTGGGATACCGCGCCTAAAGTGATAGTACTAACGTCACATAACAAAAAGAGGCAGTGTGAACACAGCCATACATGTTTACACAGTGCATATCTGTGTCTAGCACAGCATATGTTTATACCAGGCATGGGTATGGTATACATGAGTGAGAAAGTACAGAGTCAACCAGCGAGTATGCATGCCACTAAGTGTAGCCTATCTGTGTTTTAAGCCTGGAATGTATCAGACATTTCTCCAAGGAGCAGTGGCACAGTACTAACTCCTTAATCTCCATGTAAGGTCCTGTCCTTCATGGGCCTCATGTGAAGAGATAGGAGGCTGGGTGGCATGAGAGCCCTGCTGTTCTCAGAAGGAGATCTATGTTCATGTTTGAGAATTAGTACCTGAAAGTATCATGCAGATACAGTTCCTGCTTCTTCTAGAATACAAGCATTTTGACTCTATAAGTTACTCAAAATATTGCCAGGTAGAAAGATACAGCATTAGTTTTTCATAGGGAAGATGTTGCTAACTCCTTCTTTTTATTATCTTTTTCTTGACAGGTATTCCACTGTGCCTGGATGATTATTTATGTTCCTGTTATCAAATAATATACAACTAGAGGAAAAATGCTTGAAAACATTTCAAATAATATCAATTAAGGATAAAAAAGCCCACACAATAAACCTTCAAGACCTATTATGGATTTTGGCTGTCTGAATCCCTGAAGCTCTTCGCTTGTATGATAGATGGTACATTTAATTTTATCAATACAGTCTTCAATTCATCCTCACTACTTAAACAGTTTAAATTACAGCTAGTGAGCAAGTTGGGGTACAGAGTTGGGATACACAACTACGGATGATGGAAAGTCACACAGGTTAATGATGCAACTTCACTGTCTCCTGACCATATATTCACAGTAAAAGGGAGCTAAAGGGATTTAAAATATTTATATTACTTTATGATGAACCTAACAAATACACATATAATACACAAGCAGAATCAATTATTAACAAGACATATATATCAATACAAGTAAATGCAGAGATGCAGATTTTAACTATCACATTCGATTCAGTAACACATTTATCAGAACAGATATTACACTAAGATAATTAAAGCAAACACTAAAATTTCAGTAAAATAGCATACCATAAATCTGAGAGTCTGAGTTCAATCTGTCTTTTCAGAGAACAGTCATAGACATCTTTTATCAAAAAGTATGAAACCAACAGGGTTCTAAAGAAATTTAACAGGAATCTACATAAATTATTCTAAAATACTATAGACTATAATATTGTCATCTTTTGTGCAGGTGATTTTGAAGGATGTATAGCCAGGACATAATGCACTATTTACTTATATAGGATGGGTCCAAAAGTCTACTGGAAGGTTGAACTACATTTAAGATGCACTTCCTTAGCGCTGTGGTGCATGTTAAAGTCAACATCTGCATCACTTTTAATACAATCCATAAAATTTCCCCAAACTACCTTTTAATGGGGTAATTCATTTTATAGTTTGTAAATTAACCTTTCAAAATTTGCAGCTTCATCCTACTAAATGATATTCTTTGCATATGAGCAATGTCAAATATGAGCCTTCAGTCACTAGCGTTGAAGAGCCTCAGGAGGGAATTTGTGATTTTTTCCCCCCAGTCATGGGTACTCAGTGATAGAACTAGCTGGAACAATTGTTGAAAAGGTTCTCCAACCATGCCTAATGGATATTGATATGGTTCCACCCTAAACAGTTGATAATAAATATGTGATAGGAACTGGCAACATCTTAGAGCACTTTCCTTAGAGTTCCCTACAACAGTAAGTAAGGAATGCTGCCCAGAAATAGTTTGACAACCATGCTCCAGACAGAGTGTAAGCAGAGTTGCCTGTTCCCCCCACCCAACCCCAAACTGAACTTGATGCCATCCTTGGGAAATACAATACTACCATGGTGGTTCTTCCCCTGGAAAATCACAAAGGGCTTCCCTTGGTATTGGAGCAATGCAGCAGCATTGAGTGGGAACAAGCACAGTTTTATTCTGGTTAGTAGCTTGTAGTGAATTCATTGAAAATATGATCCATTAACTTTTATATATAAAAAAGCAGGGGGGTTGTAATAAGGGGTCTTTATCTTTTTTATATCCCCTTGCACTGGGAAATGAAGGCTACACTGGCCTAGCTCTGTCCTCCCCTATGGCATCAGACATAACTCTGCCTTTGCCAAGTCCATAACAAGGACTTAGAGGATAAGAAAATAACCCTCCTGGCCAGGTTCTCAACAGTCTGTTCCATCCAGGGTAATGGGGAAGGAGACTTTCTGTGGCTTCTATAGGGGTTAATCAGCCCTAGTTCTGCAGCGTTAAGGAGCTTCTTCTCTAAGAGCCCCCTGGCTGGGGTAGTTAAGGGCCTGCTCCACTGGATTCCAGCTCAGTGCTCTTGTTTGGGACATCCAGAAACCAGTCCTCCTTAGTCCCTTGCTGTTCCCACAGTGACCTCTGTAGACTTCCCCAGCTTCCTGTCCTGCTCTTCCCTCTTTGGTGGGTTTATTTAGCAGCTTCTCATCAGCCTGATGGAGGGTTCCTCTCCCTGAAGTCCCTCTGTCTTTCTGGCAGCCACACTGCCTCCTCCCTTGTAGCCCTTTTATCCTCCCAGCTGCTGTGGAGTTGCCAGTCAGCTCTGGCTGAGCATGCAGGCAGTTTCTTTGTCAACCCTTTGGGCACTGAGCCAGCATGGGGTATGACAAGGATGTTGAGGAGAATTTCAAAAAATGAATTCACTGAGCAGTGAAGAATGCTTAATTTAATATTCAGGATTATTACTAATATTTGTGAGGGCCCATAACCTCTGGCTGAGTTAGTGAAATCCTCAAGTCATGATTTAAAGACTTCAAGTTACAATCAATTAGACCTTGAGCTTGTCAGCAAGATCCGCCAACCAGACATCTGGAAAAAAATCACTGTATTAACTCAGAGCCCTCCTCATCTAGTGTCCCATTTTTGGCTGTGGGAGGTATTTGCTACTAGCAGTTGCAGGCAATCTTATTATACCATCCTCTCCACAAACTTATCAAGCTCAGTCTTGAAACCAGTTATGGTTTTTTTGCCCCACTGCTCTTCTTGGGAGACTTCCAGAACTTCACTCCTCTGATTATTAGAAACCTTCATCTAATTTCAAGCCTAAACTTGTTGATGGCTAGTTTATACCCATTTGTTCTTGTGCCAACATTGGCTCTTATTTTAAATAAATCCTCTCCCTCTCTGGTGTTTATCCCTCTGATATATTTACAAAGAGCAATCATATCTCCCTTCAGCCTTTTTTGGGTAGGCTAACCAAACAAAGCTCCTTAAGTCTCTTGTAAGATAGGTTCTCCATTCATTTGGCCATTCTCATAGCCCTTCTCTGCATCTGTTCCAGTTTGAATTAATCTTTCTAACATGGGATCCCAGAACTGTTCACAGTATTCCAGATGAGACCTCACCAGTGTCTTGTATCACAGTAATAACACTTCATCTCTACTGGAAATACCTTGCCTAATACATCCTAGGATTTCATTAACCTTTTCACAGCAGTATCACATTGGTTGCTAATGGTCATCCTAGAATTGGTCAATACACCTAGGTTTTTCTCCTTCTCTCTCACTTCCAACTGATATGTCCTCAATTTATAGCAAAAATTCTTGTTGTTAGTCCCAAAGTGCATGATCTTGTATTTTCCACTATTAAATTTCATTCTATTTCTATTACTCCAGTTTTCAAGGTCATTCAAGTCTTCTTATAAGATATTCCGGTCCTCCTCCTTATTAGTAATAGCTTCCAACTTTGTGTCATCCACAAATTTTATTAGTACACTTCCACTTTTTGAGCCAAAGTCATTAATGCAAATTTAAATAAGACTGATCTCAAGACTAATCCCTGAGGAATTCCACTAGTGACCTCCCTCCAGCCTGACAGATCACCTTTCAGTATGACCCGCTATAGTCTCCTCTTTACCCACCCAGTTCCTTACCCACCATACAATTCTCATATGAATCCCTATCTTCTCCAGTTTAACTAATAATTTCCCATATATCAAATGTCTTACTGAAATCCAAGTTGATCAGATCTACTGTATTTCCTTTGTCTAGAAAATCAGTTATCTTCTCAAAGAAAGAAACCAGGTTTCTCTGGCATGATTTACCTTTTGTAAAACCATGTTGTATTTTATTCCAATTACCATTTACCTCTATGTCCTTATTTACTTTCTCTTTCAAAATTAGTCCCAGGACCTTGCATACAATTGAGATCAAACTAACAGGCCTGTAGTTTTCTGGATCACCCCCTTCCCCCAATGCTTAAAAATAGATACTGTATCAGCAATTCTCCAGTCATACTGTATCATTCCCAAGTTTATAGATTCATTAAAAATCCTTGCTACTGAGCTTGCAATTTCATGTGCCAGTTCCTTTAATATTCTTGGATGGAAATTATCCAGGCCCCCTGATTTGGTCCCATTAACCTGTTTCAATTTGACTTTCACCTCAGATGTGGTAACTCCTACTTCCATATCCTTGTTCCTATTCCGGGCCGGTGCTTGCACTAGGTGACCCTAGGCGGTCGCCTAGGGCGCCAAGATTTGGAGGGCAGCGGGCGGCTGCCTCCTGGCTCCCCACTCAGCCGCTGAGCGTAGAGCCGGGAAGCAAGGGATGGCTTGCCACCACTGCCCGCTGCCTCCCCACTCAGCGGCTGAGCTGCTGAGCGGGGAGACAAGGGGCGGCTCGCCGCGGCTGCCTGCTGCTGAGCTGGGAGGCAGGAGTCAGCCATGGCGAGCCGCCCCCCTGCCCCATGCTCAGCTGGGAAGCAGCTGTGGCGAGCCGCCCCACTGCCTCCTGGCTCCATGCTCAGTTCTCGGGCCCACGGGCTGAGGAGGGAGCGGCTGAGCTCCTGGGGGAGGGGGAGCTGGCTTGGGGGGGGATGGCGTTGCGGGGGGGGGGGGCGGGCGGCCGGTGCAGGGCCGGTGCAAGGAAGTTTCGCCTAGGGCGCGAAACTTCCTTGCACCGGCCCTGTTCCTATTAGCCACCCTGCAACTACACCAAGTTCTCCATTACCCTTATTAAAAACAGAGGCAATGTATTCATTTAGGTGTTTTTCTACTTCCATTTCCAAACCTCGGATCTTCTTTTCCATAAAATCTATCAGATGGCCCTTCATACAAATGAAGCACCTTTCAGGTACCCAGTCCAGGATAATGCACATCCTGCAGCTTCCACATCCAGTCATCTTCATTTTCTCTTCCATTCTTTGGGTCACTACCACTGCTGCCTCTATAGGTGTCATAGACTTCCCTCCTAATCTCCTGTCAACCCCCCTCTCTCCCCCACCCACAAAAGAAAACCAGAACATGACACACTCCCTCCCCAAACTCACCTTACAAAATCCCACTCAAACTCCCATTTTCAGCTCTATTTGCTGGCCCTTGTGCTGCTCGCTGACCATTTGGCTGCCTTTATAGATTGCCTGATTTGGGGGAAGCCCCACCCCCTAATCAGGGCTCCACTGTGATTAAAGGCAAGCAAAAACAAGCAAACCAACACTCAATAACTCACTAATTGCCCCTAAGGAACAGGGGCTTGCCTCCCTTCTTCTCCAACAGATCTCCACTCTCCTGCAATGTGCATCTAGAGTTATTTAAAAGTTTGATTAATGTGTGCTCCAGCACTAAACAAAGGAACGTGTGTATCTTTGAACAGCGTATTCTTCTACCCTCCAGGTAAAATACGTTTTTCTCTATTTATCTTCCAACTTTACATATTAAAAGTGGAAGTAACTACAGTCTGAAAGAGAGACAAAGTAAAAGCAAGATGGAGAGACAAAAACTATCATGTTGTGTTGGTGCCAAATCCCAGGTCCCTTAAGTAATATGCAGTCTATTTTATCATGATCTTATGCTTTGCTTATGCTTCTTTTCACTTCTTCTTTCTTGAATCTCCAACCCTTTATAGTGCTTATGGCCTCATATGAGTTATAGATTGTTACCTCCAAATTCCTAGCATATCAGTGGATTGTTCTGATAAGCATTTCATGATACAGTATATTCTAGGAAATGCCTGTTCCCTTGAGCTTTACACATTCTTTCCCTTACCATTAGCAATCTACCATTTAAAGCATAAAAACATTATAGTTGCATTCTCTATTTTGGTTTTTGATCCCAGTCCCACAAGTGATACGGTGCCATTCATACTGGTTGATTTTTGTGTTCTTAGCAGTTGCTTAACTTTGTTTTCCTTATTTTTCATTATGCAATTTGTTATCTTCTGTAACAGCACACATGGTTACAAAGCATCATAACAGTCATGAAATATGCCAAGTAGTAACAGAGCTCTCTCCAAATGGGGATAGAATCTTAGTCTAGAGAGCACAGTCATTAAAAGAAAATCTGAATTATGAAAAAGGAGTCTTTCTTTGATGTCCTTTGTTTGTGCTCTATATAGCCCTTTGCAAATTATCATTCATTCTGGATGAACTAGGATGTGATATTTTTAAAACCATTACTAAACACAGTAAACATTCAGAAGTGATGCATAAAGTTGTGTAAGTTAGTTCCCCTCCACTAATTAAGACTCCTTTAAACTCAGACTATTAGCCCTACTTACAGCTACTCTACCAAAAAATAAAGGAGTCTAAACTGGTCTGGCTTATATGTATAGAAATTGGAAGAAGGTGTAAATTAAAGACAGGGGGGAGGTTAAATGTTAAAAGATGCTTGACATGTATCTAAGGATGCATAGAATATATAACAAGGCAAAGATGTAAAGATATACAGTAAGTCACTGAATGAACCGAAGGTATCAATGATGAGGAATTTGTTTAAATTTTTTTCAAAGGCCCTTACTGTGTGATGGTCCACAGAATCTCAAATGCCATTTGCTGACTGTAGTGAAGTGGTGTGGCCTCCCTCTGAGCCAAAAGGAGAAACCATGATCTATGCCCATGTGGGCGGTGTCAGGCTGGGCTCATCCCTTCCAGTGGAAGTTGAGAGGCAGGAGAGGAAGTAGAAAAGGCGGAGCTTCCAGCTTACTTGGAGCCCAGCCAGAAAGGAGGCAGATGTACTTTGCTGGCTGCAGGCCTCTAACTCTGCTGCCGAGCCAGGCAGTGCCCTGACCCTGGAAGAGACTGAGTCCCCAAAGGAGCTGTTGGGACTACTGCTGGGAATCTACCCCAGTGAGACAGAGGACACTCGCTGAGCTGAGGTACCAAACAATGCAGTGGTAGGCAGTGACCCCGCTGATGACCCAGAGAGGGAGGTGATGACTGCCACCTCACTATACTGATTATGACCTCATATAATACCCATGCATATATAAATATATAAGTATATAATTAGCAACAGTAGAATTTCAGTGTATCACACTGAGATGCACTGTAGGAGGGAAATAATGGGAGTAAAACAATGGGTTTTTCTAACTTAATGATAAAGAGAGAATTGCAAACACATAAGAAGAAATAAAGGGCAAGTGGTGCAGTCCTCCAGAGATACAGAAGCCATATAATGTCTCTTCCTACTGCAGGAATAAGCAAAGAAAAGGAGGTGTGGTAGGTAGAAGACACAAGTAAAATAAGATGTGGGCTACTTTAACACACATTTTCAGGCTTTTCAATATGTAAAGCTCACCACCTTAGACTCTTACAGGTTGGTAGAGTTGCTATAAATAGGTCAGTGTGAGTCTAAATTAGTACAAGGGATGTTTAAACTACCTTATATTTAACTTCTGAATTTGACTCACAGTATTTACTAGTTTCAAGGTGCATTAACTTTTCTTAGGTGTACGAGGGAAGATATTTTATATAAATGTTTTTATTGGTGCTATATACATACTGTTTGAGCTGCCTCCAACAAAACAACTAAAATTATGGAAAAATAAACCAATAGTCTACTTATGAACATATTTTTGAATCTGGATTCTGAGTTCAGGATCTCAGAACTGCTGGCTGGGGGAGGCTAGCCCCAGCCCCGCCCCTTCACCTCAAGGCCCCCCCCTTCCATGGCCCCCCCCTTCCATGCCCCCCACCAGAGACCCCCCACCACAGCTGCTGGCCCCCGCCCCAGGCTAGAGCCCCCAGCCCTGGAGCAGGCGGTGTGGCTGCAGGCCCCTCCCCAGCTCCAGAGCACCGGGAGGGCAGGCGGTGTAGCTGCACCCCACCAACCCCAGAGCACCGGGAGGATGGGCAGAACAACCCCAGCCTCCCCTGCCCCAGAGCACTGGGAGGCCAGGCGGCATGGCCCCAGCCTCCCCTGCCTCATAGCGCCGATAGGGTGTGTGTGTGTGTGCGCGTGCGTGCATGCCCACCTGTGTGTAATATTTGGACAAGACAAACATGCCAGCTGGGCCTTCCTGCGACATCGCTTAGCAAGAGGCATGAAGGGACTCTTGACCAAGGTTCTACCATTAGCATATGCCACCTTGCTTTTAATTTTACCTATTTTTTGTTCAGAATTCCTAATTCTTATCTGATTATTGTAACCAAAGTTTACTTTGCTTCCTTTTTACAAAATTTAAATCAAGAAAATGCAGAATATTTTTAGCAGCTCTCAGAGAAAATGAAAAAGTGCCATTAATAAGAAGAAAGTGCTTGTTTCACAGAAAATAGTTGCTTTATGTCAGATGAGATATTGGTAAGCTTGCAGCTAAAGGTCCAGTTCTGAATTCAGGTTTATCCTGAGTTTGTTTTTAATGGCAATCCCTTACTTGAGAAGCCATGTCTCAAACTCTTCTTAACACACTGTTGTTAAAGAGAAACAACTTCAAGCTGTTTTACATCTTTATGTTCAAGGTTTGATGACATAATGTTTTTTGCCACAAGTAACACGAGCATCTCACCTGTTGTATGAAGTTTCTCTGCAATCCTTAAGATTAAATGGTGTGATGCTTCCATAGCATTCACATTAATGCCACTGAGAGATGCTATTATTTTAGGTTGTCTTTCAGTTAACTAAACTTTCTCTTTAAAAATCAGGAGGTTTATCTTTTAAAGAGCTGTGCTTTGTATGAGGTGACCATGAAACAGGGAAGGTTTCTCTGAATGATGGGATGACAATTCATAGCCAATGACACATTGAGACATTGGTTCACTTTCTTCATCACTCAAACGTAATTAAATACAAATGATATGTGGATGGGATTGTACCTCCTAACAATGCCTACCACCAGTGCCTGAAATCTCTTCAGTTTTTTCACTCAGGGCTTGATTCACATTACTGCTTGTTTCATCAACAGGCCTTTGTTGTGTTTTTGAATCTTTTCTTTTGACGCTACCATTAGTTAGCCACTTATCCATAACAGAGAATCAGAATTATATTCACAAATACAAAACAACTTACACAACCACTTACAAGCTGAAACAAGTGATGACAATGCACTCAGATGAGAAGGTTGAAGGTGGATGAGGATTTCTGAACATATACAAACTCTTTTTGTTGAATCAAGGTGCAGGCCACGTCCATGGAACGTATGTGTGCAGATCCAATTAAAGATCTGGGTGGTGGAGAGCTGCCTAGGCGAATTAGAAGAGAAGGTGTCTTGGCTGGGAGGCCTAGAGGATGTGAGGTAGGAGAGCAGGGATTCTGGCCGAAGCGTTAGGGGGGCTGTGATGTGTGTGTATAAAAAAGCAGGCAGCTCAGAGGGAAGGGGTGGTAAGGTGAGGAAGTCTTTGCTAGAAGCGGGCACTTCAGGCAGCTTCAGCTTCAGGAGGCTTCATCCAAATCAGCAGCTCCAATCTTCTCCCAAGCAGGGCCCTCAGATGACTGCAATGCTGGACAAATTGCATGGGGAAGAAGCTAAAATTGCAGCCAGTCAGCTGCTCTGCTGCTGAAGAGCCAGGTGGCTCACCTTAGTCAGGTAGCCAGACTTCTATCAACCAGACCTGGCTGGCCACTCGCTGCAACTTCCCTGCAGTGACAGTAGAGAATTCCCCATGTTCCTCTTGCCTCCTGGCCCTGTAGACACTGTATGGGAGGGAGTGCAGAGGAAATACTTAGCCGAAAGCCTCCAGGAGAGAGCATTTTGCTCCTTGAGCATATTTTGGTGCACTGCAGCACATTCAAAAACTGTTTGTTTGAAACTGAAGGGTTTTTTTTAGAGGTTTTGGCATACCACTTCCAACAAGTTCATAAACCACCACTGGTACATGTTTGGAAATCTCTACTCGAGAATATCTGCAGTTTTAATATCCTGATGAACTATATTTTGTCTATTGTAATGATGTCTGTCACAGTTTTCCTTAATCTCATTATTCACCATGTATTTATCTAATTAATCCATTTTCCCTCTAATGAGGTCAGTGTGTCTATAGTCTCAAATATTACATGAAATTTCTTCATTAGTCCTGCCTTGCTGTGTGCCCAATTGAGTTGAAGAGGGATTAGAGGGCAGTGAATTTTCTGGCCTCAAAAAGACATTTACACTACTGGGGGGAAAAAACAGTTCCTTCACCTAATATTTAGCTTTAGGTACAGCTGCCTTTCCACTTCCACAGAGTTCTCAAGAGTTATTCCATCACTTAGCAATGTTGAAAGACATGTCTGAAAGATAAAATGTAAATTAAAAGTGTTCCATCAGGAGCACCAAAAGCACATCATCTTGCCTGACCTTGCCCCTGCCTACTGATAACCCCATTCTTATTCATGTGGTGGTTTTTAAGTGCATGAACCTTGTTAAAAGCGAGGCGAGTCTTTCAAACTCTCTCAAATTATTGGTCCTATCATCTTCAACTGGTGCCTTTTTGTCTCAGGTTCTGAATGCCCAAACTGAATTCGGTAGAGATCAGAAAATGATTTGAGTTTAATTTCAGCCCAGTGAGAAGGAATGACAGGTATTCTAGTTCATCTAACTTTCTTTCCCATTCTATTAGCCTTCTCTACAGAAGGTCTTCAGGATTTATTTATATCATCTTTTGCTTATTCTCCAGTAACATAAATCAGCTGTTATTCCAAAATGTCAGAACATGGAAGCCCTGGGCCTTTCACACTGTGAAATTCTCTGCATTTATTTTGTGTGATGAAGTCCAGACATCACAGATTCAATCACTTGTAATAATAACTGTGTGGATGATTTCAAGCCTCTGACTTTCAGCGAAACTCAGGGCTTTTTTTCTGATCTATACTAATGGAATTGCACCTTAGGAGAACAAGTATTTTCTCCTATCTGATTCATACTGAGCCCTACTCTTGAAATGAACCCTTTTGCCACAAGAATAACTGGAAGGTTAAATGGAAGCTTTTGAGAGAGCAGAGATTTCAGATTTATTGTTGCAGGCCAATGTTTACTCTACCTGAGAAGAGGGGGTATTATTTGAGCTGGTTCACTAATAAAGGGTCCAAAAGTTGTAACATAACTGTAAACGTGTGGTTGCATTCAGGCTAGCATTGATTTCTATAAATCTTTGGAAGGACTTTCCAATTAAGTGCAGAAATCACAAAGGGAAACTGCCTAGAATCTGACTCATGAGATATTTTCCATGGCAAGAAACCTGCTAGAGACCTGTTAAAGAATGGCTGCACATTTAACATCTTGTTGTATTACAGTGGTTATAAATCTGTGAATTTGAAGCTCTGGGATTTCTGGGTCCACATACTTACCAGACATTTGTGCTGTCATTTCATGGCTCCCTCTTGGAGTTGTCAGGTTTATTAGCTGACACTGATCATCATCCCACACTATATGTTCTTGAAGTCAGGGAACATAAACAGCACCAGAAAGCAATTTCCAATATTATTTCAGATACCCAACTCAGTTTATATTCAGCTGCTTCCAGAGTTTGTCCCTTCTAAACTATTTCGCTAATCTACTCCTCCTGAGAAGAGAAATAGTCTGTCTGCTTCTTTTCAAATAACCTTCAGACTTCTGTGTGAGGAAACCCTTGAACCACCGAAGCAAAAAGACTCTGGCAGACTGTAAAGATTTGGGAAGTAATGAGACATCATTTAATTGCAGTTTCACTACGCTAGTTTTTAAACAGCAGACAATGCCACTATGTATTGTGGATTTGTCTGTAAACTCTCAATGTGCATAGATGAAATCTCTACTGTACAAAAGACTTACAATTTGAATTGTATTGTCTGTTATTAAAGCAACTGCAAACAGCAAAGACACAGCTTTTACAAAGAGTACAAACTATGGTGCTCTTACCTACAAGTTCAGAGAGCTCTTGTATTATTTTTATTAGCTCTAAAACCACAGGCCCCAACTCCTCAGTTGTGTGCTTCTGTTACTTGAATATCAGACCTGTTATCTATCTAGTTTTGATTTGCTGATCATAAAACAGTACTCATAGATTTGGATGCATTCCCAGCATTGCATTATACTGCAGATAGGCGAGCTCAGCTTTCATATACTTACAAGGGCTAAATAGTCCAATGAGTTGGGCAGAGTTTGGTGGAATGCAACAACTTGTGTAAAGGTCATTAAGTTTTCTTTTTTTTTCCATCTCACTAGTAGTTGGATTGCAGACAAACTCATGTCAGAATAGACTACATATTCTAACCTTAATGATACAGCTAAACCTGAGACTGTCTGTTGTACAGCAGCCAGAAAGATGTCGATTTATAATGAAAAAATGAGACTGGGTCTCTGTGGGCCTGTTCATCCTTCTGACCGGCATAATATTTGGAAGATAAATTCCTGTTATAATATGTCTTGTATCACTTCCAGTGGGATTTTCTCATACTCTTAGCTCATCAAGTTATCCATGTTAGATTTTTTTTCCTGGTTTCTCACTTGCCTTCCTTATTTTAAAACTTTTAATCAAATATTTGTTTCTAAAACAATAATTAATTTTTCATCTGACAGTTATAAGCCGTGTTAATTACCACACATTGCTCCCTAGGTTTCCAAAGAATAAGCCCAATTAAAAGTGATTTATAACTACTTGCTTGCTTTTCATCTTCTTATCTCATCTTTCCAGGCAGAACCTAACAATGCTGAAACAGAAATGTGGACAGCAACAGAGCAAGACAATACTTCACTTCAACATAAACCTTTTCTCTGGACAGGACTAAGGGACCAGTGAATTTAGCGCATCATAGAGAACTTCAAATATTTAGCTTGTTGGATGGCAGATTCTACACTATTAATCCCTTAGCATAGCATGTACTGCTAAAACTACCTCAGCAGCTGCTAGAGTCAGTATACACCGGGGATCACCAATGAAAAGTGAGTATTTAGCAACAGTTACTATACAATGTTATTTGAGATACCCAGGATTATTTTCTTTATGATATGCAGGGATTCATAGATTTTATGGTTCGCAGGAAACCTGAGATAATCTAGTCTGACTTTGGGCCTTAGATTTTCACCCAATAATTCCTGCAGAAGAGGGAAGTATTTTCTTTCTTACTACATAAGTGAACATTAACACGCACAATAGCTAGGAAATACAAAAAGAAAAACTGCAGTATCTCTTCTGCTGTATGGTAATAGCTGATAAATGTTAGCTTTAAAACAGTGACCTCTATACTATGTCAAAACATTTAGAATTGGACATGATTAGCTTTCCAACAGGAACACTTCAATAAAATGAAAGCAATGGGTATGATATGCATGCCACAAATCTACTTGAAAGAGTTCTCCACTTGAAAGATAGCATATAGATGTTTCAGATTTCAGCCCAGATAACATGCATTGTTTTAAAAAACCTACACTTCAGTAATTCCACATTAAATTCTTTAAACAGTCTCGCCTTACTATCAAGCAGAGACTCTCTGGCCTACAGTTGCTCTTTGCTTTGCAGTGTAGATTACCTTCTGCTATTAGTCACCTTATCTCTATTTTTTATTTTCAGGATGAATTAATTACAACCAGGTGTTTTGCAGACTTCTGTAGCTCAGACTCCCACTCAATCTTGCACTAAGACTCAAAAGGCCACTTTTCCAGATAGGGAATCTGAGAAACTGCACGCGTCTAGGGTTTCAAAGATGGCTATTGTTCAGATATTTTTATATTTACTCATTGAAGGTTTTCTTGGGAAATGAGAGAACTGAAAGCACTGGAGATGGAAGGCTTCTATTCAAAGGTTCAGCAGTGGCATTTGCAGTGCAATCTTCCTCATTGTCACCTTGTCAAACTGCCACAACCCTGGTTTGAGGAGACAGATTCTGCAGGTAAGAGGTGTGATGGGTCCCCCCACCTCAGGGTGCCACGTGGAATGGGGGTACCACTGAGCCCGCCTGATCCACCAGCCTGGGCTCCTGTTTCAGCCTGTAATGCTGTGACAAGCTGCAGACATGCTCCCGCTCTCACGCTTTCACCAGCACACAGGTAGGGACACACCCAGCTGCAGCTTCACACACAGATGCTGAGATAGGCTCTGCATGGGAAGGCTTAGCTAAGGCATGCCACTTCCTCTGGAGGGTAAATCCAAAATTATACCATTTTGTGCGCGTTCAGCAAACTGAACTTAACACATTAGATAGGTAAGATATGAATTAGCAAATTATCACTCTGAATGATAAACAGGCTGGCAGATTTTTAAGGCACAAGCTGCCTTGGCTTACTCAGGTTTTCAGACACAGGCTAGCAATCCCTTAGCCTGGGACCATCATTTCTCCCCTATTCAGTCTTTATTCCTCAAGTGTTTCCAGGTGTGTTGTTATAGGGAGAGTGAGGCCCCCTCATTATGTCATTGTTCCCCTTTTATATCTTCTTCCCACTGGCTGGAAAGCTCTTTTGCTGTGACCTGGGTCAAACAGTTCCCAATGTGTAGTGCTATCTCTGAGAGGTTTCTGTTGTACACACTTCCTGGGGTAATCCTTGTTCTTGTGTGCATTTCCTCAATAAGCCATTAACATTGTTTGGCCATTTTACTGTTGTACCCAAAAGGCTGCTTGTGTGTGTTGTCAACCTCACAATATGTTTCAGTAACATATACATAGCCAAACTTCATAAGTTTACATACAACGATAACTCATACAATCCAATGATATATTAAAGTCTTGCAGATCAAGACTTTTAGAATGATACCTCACAAGGCATACTTTGTACAAAACATATCCAAATTACATGACAGTGGTGAATATTGGGGTGCCAGGGTGTCACAAAAGGTCATTCAATTTCCATGTCTATTCAGTCCTTGGCCTTTCTGCTAAGATGGTCATCAAGAGTGCCAACTGTGTTGGGGATATTATAATGCAGATACTGGGCTTTGAGGGAAGGGAGATTACGACTTGGACTGAGAATACCACTCTGGATCAGATAAGCTACCAAACAGCCATTTAAATTTTCTGTATTTAATAGATCTGACTCCTACATCCCTGATAACTCACAATGTCTTGTGGTCTTTTGGTTTCTTTCCTGGTCAACGCCCGCTGCAGCCCTCTGTGATACACTTTAATGGGACAGTACTCTTTTGTCTATGTCCCATCTGAATGAGACTATAAGTGAGGGATTAGGTGCCAGATCTCCTCACCCTTCAGCAGCTCTCTTGTTTCTTTAGGATACTCTGCAAGAAATTACCCAATGCAACAGCACACTGCTGAAAAACATGATTTATTAAAAATAGAAAGACAATGGCAGTAAAACAAAAGAAATGGTTTACGTAATATATAGCAGCTGAATGTTTTGCAAAGATGTGGAGTAGCCCGTTGGCTTAGTAACAGAGAAAAGAAAATTTTACCTCTCTAGAAATCAACTCCCCCTATGACCATCCTTTGGTCAGCGCGAAAGCCTCTCCTTGGTGTCCAGAGAAATCTCTCTCCCTCACCTGGCATGCTACTCAAATCCCAGAGTTTGTTATCATATCAGAGTGAGATTATATCAACCCTTCCACAAAGGAGTGTTTATCAGGAGTACCATCTGCAATAAATGCCAGTTTTATCCCCTGTAGTAGGACTATTGTCCCCTAATCTTCTTGTCCCCAAGTCCAGCATATATATATCATTTTGATCTCCACCAGTCAAGGTTATTGACTTTTCATTTTTATGTCCATGGCCCTTGGATATAGAACTTAGTTCACATCCTTGTGTTGAAAGTATCTAGTTTCTACCTTAGTGATCACATAGGTAACATGGATTTATAAAATTTGCTTTGCCTTGAAATATAAATTATTGACATACTTCAGATCCTCTGTCACAAACATGGCATCTCTTGCACTCAAAGCTTTAGTAAGCTTGATGAGACTATGTGTAGGAAGACTAGATCAGGCAGGAATGGGTCTATGAGGATGAAGGCTATGTGAGCGTGGTGACAAAGCTCAAAAAATCAGAATTGGCAGTAGAGGGACTATAACTATGTAGAGGATCACAAACTGGCTTGGAGAATATTGGAGCTCACACAAACCTTTTGTCTAAAATAGAACTGATTTGAGATTGAAAAACACTTGCCACAAATACAGTGATGGAAAAAAAAATAGTTGGATTTTTTTGAACCTCAAAAAGGTTCAGTTCAAGTTCTGTGTTAAGCTTCAAATCTATTCTTATTTCATCAGACCTCATTTTCGCTATATCCTCAGTTGTTATATGTCCCTTAAATTCAGTTTGATGCTCTGTGAAAATTATTGAGTAGATGCATGATTCTGTCGCTCAGTGGAGCAGAGGGGAACTACAGGAAGAGCAACCCCCCCCTCAAGAGGGAAGCGTGTTATTTGTTGTTATATTCACAAACATATGTGGACTCTTCAAGAAGTAAGCCGCTACAGTGAGATACCAGTCGTTTTCAGTCATTGAAAAAAAATCTGTGCAAAATACACTATAGGAATAAGAAGTGTTAGATGATTACACTGGTCTACAATTTTTGAGAAGTCGTCTGCTTCAGAGATAAAATGTGCTATTTAGTATGTATTTTGATGTGCTGAATTCAGATATGACAATTAAAACAACTGATTGGCTACTGTTTCTAAGATATTTAGGTTTTTACATTTTATGTCTATGTATATTGTGTAGATAGTAGAGTTTGAATCATAAATTGTAAACCTAGGTCTTTTCGTGTGTTTATGGTTGCTTTACATGATACTATTTCACCTGTCCTGTTTATGTAACACTTTAAAAATCAGCAAAGGGGTTATATAAATAAAATTTATTATGACACAAAAGGCAAAAAACTATTATGTCCATAGTTTAGTCCTATTCAGTGTCTACTCGGCGCTTCTTGGCTTGTCTCTTGTATTCATTAAATGGAGCATCTCTTGTCACTGTCCAGCAATAGTCTGCAAGCATTGATGGGCTCCATTTGCCCTGATAGCGTTTCTCCATTGTTGCAATGTCCTGGTGAAATCACTCGCCGTGCTCGTCGCTCACTGCTCCGCAGTTCGGTGGAAAAAAATCTAGATGAGAGTGCAAAAAATGTATCTTTAGTGACATGTTGCAACCAAGGCTTTTGTATGCCTTGAGGAGGTTTTCCACCAACACCCTGTAGTTGTCTGCCTTGTTGTTTCCGAGAAAATTTATTGCCACTAACTGGAAGGCTTTCCATGCCTTTTTTTCCTTGCCACACAGTGCATGGTCAAATGCATCATCTCGAAGAAGTTCACGAATCTGAGGACCAACAAAGACACCTTCCTTTATCTTAGCTTCACTTAACCTTGGAAATTTTCCACGGAGGTACTTGAAAGCTGCTTGTGTTTTGTCAATGGCCTTGACAAAGTTCTTCATCAGACCCAGCTTGATGTGTAAGGGTGGTAACAAACTCTTCCTTGATTCAACAAGTGGTGGATGCTGACCACTTTTCCTCCCAGGCTCCAATGACTGTTGGAGTGCCAATCTTTCTTGATGTAGTGGGAATCTCTTGCACGACTATCCCATTCGCAGAGAAAACAGCAGTACTTTGTGTATCTAGTCTGCAGACCAAGCAAGAGAGCAACAACCTTCAAATCGCCACAAAGCTGCCACTGATGTTGGTCATAGTCTATGCACCTCAAAAGTTGTTTCATGTTGTCATAGGTTTCCTTCATATGGACTGCATGACCAACTGGAATTGATGACCAAACATTGCCATTATGCAGTAAAACAGCTTTAAGACTCGTCTTCGATGAATCAATGAACAGTCTCCACTCATCTGGATCGTGAACGATGTTGAGGGCTGCCATCACACCATGGATGTTGTTGCAGGCTACAAGATCACCTTCCATGAAGAAGAATGAGACAAGATCCTTTTGATGGTCACGGAACATGGAAACCCTAACATCACCTGCCAGGAGATTCCACTGCTGTAGTCTGGAACCCAAAAGCTCTGCCTTACTCTTGGGTAGTTCCAAATCCCTGACAAGGTCATTCAGTTCACCTTGTGTTATGAGGTGTGGTTCAGAGGAGGAGGATGGGAGAAAATGTGGGTCCTGTGACATTGATGGTTCAGGACCAGAAGTTTCATCCTCTTCCTCGTCTGACTCAAGTGAGAATGATTCTGGTGCATCAGGAACCGGCAGTCCTTCTCCATGGGGTACTGGGCGTATAGCTGGTGGAATCTTTGGATAATGCACAGTCCACTTTTTCTTCTTTGACACACCTTTCCCAACTGGAGGCACCATGCAGAGGTAACAATTGCTGGTATGATCTGTTGGCTCTCTCCAAATCATTGGCACTGCAAAAGGCATAGATTTCCTTTTCCTGTTCAACCACTGGCGAAGATTTGTTGCCCAAGTGTTGCAGCATATGTGTGGGGCCCACCTCTTGTCCTGATCTCCAATTTTGCAGCCAAAAGAAAGGTGATAGGCTTTCTTAACCATAGTGGTTATACTGCGCTTTTGTGATGCAAAAGTCACTTCACCACAAACATAGCAGAAGTTATCTGCCCTGTTCACACAAGTACGAGGCATCTCTGCTCACTTTGGCTAAACAGAAATGTGTCCCTTTGCAAAATCAAACACGGACTAATAAGAGAGCACGACACTGTATGATTTCTAGAGCTGATATAGGGCAATTTGTTCAGCAGAGTGATGTAAGCTTCGTTATGATTGCATCATCCATGACTTCTAGGAATAATATGATGCAATTCATATCATGTATGACGCAATACCAGCTTCAGATTGCATCATTCATTGTTTTGCCTAAAAAGCAAGTACTGTCCAAACCCAGTCATAGATTTATTCATAGATCCAGTCAAAGATATATTTTAGTCATTTCTGGTTTAAATTGAAATCCCTTCCCTTTATAACTCACTTCTCCTCCGCCATTCCCAAGTCAAGGGTCGTATATACTGACCCAATAGCATGTCTTGAAAACTAGAGCCAATCAACAATTTTAAGCATCATTTTCGTTCTCAGTGACCCAGCATTAGTAAAGTTTGACTACATCTATTTCAGAAGCATTTTGGCTGTAGAGCAGTGTTATCAGAGTCTAACTGACATACTGTTGGTTGATTATTCAGATATTGCCAGTATACGCTCAGTAAAATTGTATTCGACAGGAAACAACTAGATTCCCCCTCTTCAGGAAGTGTAAATGCTGTATGGCCAAATTACCTCATTGGCTATGAAAAATTTAAGGCTAATCCATTATTTTTTATGATTACATATAATAATTAATTATAATTCAGTTTGGTTTGTCCAACAATTTTCCAGAATTACCTCAGATACTAAACAACTTTTATTGAATACCCAGCAGTTACTCTTCTAATTATATTTCCTAATCTTCTAAGTCTCTTTAATTAATTCCTCCTCCTCCATTCCAATCACAATAGCCACTAGAACTGTAAAAGTGTACTGCTCAGGTGACAGATAACATGACAAAACACTTTCTATTTCTATAACATTATCCTTTCATAAAGGACAAGCATTTTACATTTTATATCTGCTTTAGAGATTGTCTCTTACGCATTGATTGCCCTGCATGGCAGATGTTTAAAATGCATATCAAAATTTTCATTTTTAATTGCACACCAAAAGAACTAGTGTTTCTTTAATGAAACCACACACACAAAAAGCACAAAGCTCTATTTTGCAAAGGCTATGTTGTTATAATTCAGATTTTTTAGACATTTCTCAGTGCAGCTCATTACGTTTATTATCATAAATGGTGTGTGAACAGTCCCTGTTTTGAACACTATGTTGACTTGCACATAATAGACTAAGAAATCTCTAGCAGTAGTGTAATCCCACAGGAAGCATCTTTTTTCTTTTGAAGTAATGCAGAAAATATTCTGTGTTGCATTAAATTAGCATGAAACTACTAAAGGATTAAGCCTATCTGCAGATCATGCTAAGGTTTACTCCTCTCTGGTAGTACTAGTAGTTGAAGCAGCAATTTCAGAGACATTAAAAACATGCTGAAATAGTCCTTTAAAGAACACTTACAGCTAGCAATTTTCACGTGACACTAAAAGACTGGGAAGGTAGACTTAGTCAAAAATAGTCATTTATGTATTCACTTTGATGAAAGGAAATCTGAAATTGCATCAGGTCTGCTATCATTAAGCAAGACCCCATTCACTCTTTTCAAATTTTCCCTGTTTTTTTCCAACTTTATGTATTTTGTGGTCTGGGATTCCTGCCCCTGACACTTTGGGTACTGGGTACGTCTCAAGAATCTTCTTATTCAACTTTTAACAAATTTTAGTTAAGACACATTCTGACAGTTTAGAACATTTGTTCTAATGAACAGGGTATTATGCTGAACTAACATAAGAACATAAAAATGGCCATGCTGGGTCAGAACCTAGCTCCATCTAGTACAGTATCCTGTCCTCTGACAGTGGCCAATGCTAGGTGCCCCAGAGAGAATGAACAGAACAGGTAATCATCAAATGATCCATTCCTTCTCACCCATTCCCAGCTTCTGGAAAACAGAGACTAGAGACACCATCCCTGCCCATCCTGGCTAATAGCTATTGATGGACCTATTCTCCATGAATTTATCTAGTTCTTTTTTGAACCTTGTTTTAGTCTTAGCCTTCACAACATCCTCTGGCAAGGAGTTCCACAGATTGACTGTGTGTTGTGTGAAAAAATATTTCCTTTTTTTGTTTTAAACCTGCTGCCTATTAACTTCATTTGGTGACCCCTAGTTCTTGTGTTATGAGAAGGAGTAATTAACACTTCCTTATTTACTTTCTCCACACCAGTCATGATTTTATAGACCTCTATCATATCCCCCATTAGTCATCTTTTTTCCAAGCTGAAAATTCCCAGTCTTATTAATCACTGCTCATATGGCAGCTGTTCCATACCCTTATCATTTTTGTTGCCCTTTTCTAAATATTTTCCGATTCCAATATAACATTTTTGAGATGAGGCGACTACATCTGCACGCAGTATTCAAAGTGTGGGCATACCATGGATTTATATAGAGGCAATATGATATTTTCTGTCATATTATCTATCCCTTTGTTAATGATTCCCAACATTCTGTTCGCCTTTTTGACTGTCACTACACATTGAGTGGATGTTTTCTGAGAACTATCCACAATGACTCCAAGATCTCTTTCTTGAGTGGTAACAGCTAATTTAGATCCCATCATTTTATATGTATAGTTGGGATTATGTTTTCCAATGTGCATTGCTTTGCATTTATCAACATTGAATTTCATCTGTCATTTTGTTGCCCAGTCACCCAGTTTTGAGAGATCCTTTTGTAGCTCTTCACAGTCTGCTTTGGACTTAACTATTTTGAGTAGTTTTGTATCATCTTCAAATTTTGCCACCTCACTGTTTACCACTTTTTCCAGATCATTTATGAATACATTGAATAGGATTGGTCCCAGTGCAGACCCTTTGGGGGCACCACTTTTTACCTCTCTCTATTCTGAAAACTGACCATTTATTTCTACCCTTTGTTTCCTATCTTTTAATCAGTTACCAGTCCATGAGAGAACCTTCACTCTTATCCCATGATTGCTTATTTTACTTACGAGCTTTTGGTGAGGGACCTTGTGAAAGGCTTTCTGAAAATCTAAATACAGTATATCCACTGGATCCCCCTCGTCCACATGCTAGTTGACCGCTTCAAGGAATTCTAGTAGATTGGTGAGGCATGATTTCCCTTTACAAAAACCATGTTGAATCTTCCCCAACAAATTATGTTCCTCTATGTGTATGACAATTTTATTCTTTACAATAGTTTCAACCAGTTTGCCCGGTACTGAAGTCAGGCTTACCGGCCTGTAATTGCCAGGGTCACCTCTGGAGCCCTTTTTAAAAATTGGTGTCACGTTAGCTATCCTCCAGCCATTTGGTACAGAAGCTGATTTAAATGATGGGTTACAGATTATAGTTAGTAGTCCTTTAATTTCACATTTGAGTTCCTTCAAAACTCTTGGGTGAATACCATCTGGTCCTGGTGACTTATTACTGTTTAGTTTATCAATTGATTTCAACACCTCCTCTAATGACACCTCAATCTGGGAAATTTCCTCACATTTGTCACCTAAAAAGAATGGCTCAGGTTTGGGAGTCTCCCTCACATCTTCAACCATGAAGACTGATGCAAAGAATTCATTTAGTTTCTCCGCAATAGCCTTATCATCCTTGAGTGCTCCTTTAGCATCTCAGTTGTGCACTGGTTGCTTAGCAGGCTTCCTGCTTCTGATGTACTTAAACATTTTTTTGCTATTACTTTTTAAGTCTTTGGCTAGCTGTTCTTCAATTTTTTTTTGCCTTCCTAATTATATTTTTACACTTCATTTGCCGGAGCTTATGCTACTTTCCCTTTTCCTCGCTAGAATTTAATTTGCTAAAGGATGCCTTTTTGACTGTCACTGCTTCTCTTACTTTGTTGTTTAGCTACAAAGGGGGGAGGGATAGCTCAGTGGTTTGAGCATGGGCCTGCTAAACCCAGGGTTGTGAGTTCAATCCTTGAGGAGGCCATTTAGGGATCTGGGGCAAAAATTGGGGATTGTTCCTGCTTTGAGCAGGGGGTTGGACTAGATGACCTCCTAAGGTCCCTTCCAACTCTGATATTCTATGACTCTTTTTTGGTTCTCTTACTATTTTTTTTAATTTGGCGTATACATTTAAGTTGAACCTCTATTATGGTTTCTTTAAAATGTTTTCATGTCTTGCAGGGATTTTACTTTTAGTGCGGTACCTTTTAATTTCTGTTTTACTAACTTCCTCATTTTTGTGTAGTTCGCCTTTCTGAAATTAAATGCTACAGTGTTGGGCCACTGTAGTGTTCTCCCTGCCACAGAGATGTTAAATTTAATTATATGATGGTTACTATTAACAAGTGGTCCAGCTATAGCCACCTCTTGGACCTGATCCTGTGCTCCTCTTAGGACTAAATCAAGAATTGCCTCTCCTCTTGAGGGTTCCAGGACTAGCTGCTCCAAGAAGCCACCATTTAAGGTGTTAAGAAACTTTATCTCCGCATCCCGTCCTGAGGTGACATGTACCCAGTAAATATGGGGATAGTTGAAATCACCCATTTGTATTGAGTTTTTAATTTTAATAGCCTCTCTAATCTCCCTGAGTATTTCAAAGTCACTATCATCATCCTGGTCAGGTGATTGGTAATATATCCCTACTGCTATATTCTTATTATTGGAGCATGGAATTACTATCCATAGAGATTCTATGGTACAGTTTGGTTTATTTAAAATTTTTACTTCATTTGATTCTATGCTTTCTTTCACATATAGTGCCACTCCCCACCAGCACGACCTGTTCTGTCCGAATATATTTTATACCCTGGTATTACTGTGTCCCATTGATTATCCTCATTCAACCAAGTTTCTGTGATGCCTATTATATCAAGAGCCTCATTTAATATGAGGCACTCTAGTTCACCCATCTTATTATTTAAACATCTAGCATTGGTATATAAGCACTTTAAAAAGTGTCACTTTTTAGCTGCCTGCCATTATATGATGTAATTGAATGAGACTTTTGTTCACTTGACTGTTTCTCATCAGGTCCTACCTGCATCTTATTATCTTCTATATTCTCCTCCTTAGTAGGATATAGAGAATCTCCATTAGTAGATCCTCCACTAATGGATGTCTCTGTCCAAACCACATGCTCTTTCGCACCTGTTGGCTTCCCCCTAAACTAAATTTTCCACTCTTAACAAAGGTTCCACAGCTTATTATTCTTAAAGTTTACCAAAGATTTGGTTCACTTAACGGAAGGGCTTAACTTAATAACAGGCCCTTCATCCTAATAGTTCACAGTTGTAAGCCTAGCTTTAATTCTTTCTCAACATGTGCAATTAATGTGCCCCTCACTCAATATTTTGATTCTCAACACTTCTCCCGAACTTGAGACTTCATTTATTGAGGGCCTGATTGTTGGGATCTGTAGATAGGGTTATAAAATCCAGCAGATGCTTTCGTTTGTTTTCTTTGCAAGTTCCCCATCATACATGTCATACAACAGCACATAACCAGCACTACTACAATAAGTATAATTTGTACCATTAATAATGCCTTAAAGTTAAGCGCAATAATAGGACGATCTTTAATAGTATTTAATTGTTCCACCAACTGACTGATGGGAACCACCTGGTTTCAAAACTTGATTTATTTGCTTAGTAAACTCATGCACTTTCCCATGCATGTATACAAGATGAACTGGGGTTCTTTGCAAGAGACACTGTAGATGCAGGTCTAATTTTGCAATGGGTACTGTAAAATTAGGGAGCAACCTCATAGTCTCATTCCCAAATTTTAGTTGGCTGTTGACCACTATAGGGTTAACAAATTTAGGGATGGGCATAATTTTAATATTTCCAGGTATGTTTTCAATTTCAGAGATAAAACACCAATAGAGCTGATCAAAAGAACATACTTTCCCTCCATAATTATATTTTGTTTGCTGTATAACCCTACAATACTCTCCATTTCCCACATACGTGACACGAGTCTGGTGTCCATTCCAGGTGCTCCGTTGTACAAGGCAATGGAGATGAGTCTGTTTTGGGAGTTCTGTCTTTTTATTATGCTCTATGCCACAGATTGGTTGCATGGCCCAGAGGACATCACATCTGCAAAAACACCTTGCCTGCACCTCCATATGGCAATTTAAAGTGGGTGCCTGCCATCATTTATGCGGGTGTTGCACTGATATCTGAGGCATCTGGACTTGTTCCTTGAAGTTGCAATTCTCTAAAATTTCTACTGGGTATACACATACTACTAATTAAAGGTAGGGACAGCATGAAATAAATCTTCCGGTCCTCCTGAGGAGAACAGTCAGAGGGTAATATTGCCATTACTGCTAAATCACAGCTGGCACATGTTTCTGTCAATACCTGTATTTCATCTCTAAACCATTTTAATATTTGTTCATTGATACTTTCCCCGCTCTAAAGTCTCTCAAGATTTGTTTAATTTCTATATAAATATACATATGGGTTTCTCTTGGTGTTATTTGTACAGGCCAAGACCATAATCCAGTAAACAGACCGCTCCCAATAAGAAAGCCTGTCTGCATAATACAAACAAAAGCATCAGGCTTCTCCTTGATATCCCTTTTTTGGTGATATCTCTTTTTTGTAGCGCCACCAAATCAAAATTTAAGTCTTTCCACTGTAACTTCATGGCAGTAATGTGAATTATGCTAGTTTGCATTTCCCATATAAAGGCCTCTGTGGCCATCTCTTTAGCTGCCAGGTCATCTTTTTTATTCCGTTCTGTGCCTAGAGATGATTTAGATGGGCTTTAACCTTTACCATGGCTAACAGTAATTTCTTGTCTCATTTGCTATCAGCATATAAATATAGTCCAGCAAATCAGGATTCTAGTGTTTTGTCATTCCCCCAAATGAAAACTGTGGTATAACCAATAAGGTAGCAATTCAGTTAGTGTGTCACATACCCAATGTGAATCAGAAAATATAATCGCAGGCTGACTTCTAGGCCTGACTTTTAGGCCACGGCTGCCAATTCTGCACACGGCACTTACAGAATGCTGTATGAGAGACTCCAAATCTGCGTTTACCAATGTAAACCCTACCTTAGGAATACACTTTTTATAGTAAGCAGAACCATTTATGAATATTTTACAGGTTTGATGCTCATTTGCTTGTTGCCAGGGTAACATCTGAAGGGGAGATGTCCGATACCATGTGTCTAGTAAAGGACATTCATGTAGTTCTCCAGGAGTTAATAATCCATAGGGTAATGTTGGGGGTTTGTCAGTTTTTAGCAAGGTAATGTCCCTATCCTGCAACATTAGTGCCCAGTGAGTTAGTTTCACATTTGATACACTGTCCTCTCTAATTTGTCCAGATAACAAAAATTGAATTGGGACATGTGGGGTATTAATAATCAAGGGTGTGAGCCCCACAATAGAAGAAAAATGTTTTACTGGCCAAAAGGCAGCCAACATGTGTTTCTCTCACCATGAACATTTTTGTTCCACAGAGGTTAAAACCTGAGCTGCGCAAGTAACTGGCCTTAATTGTGAATTGCGGTGTTGCTGTAAGGCTGCTGCCAGAGCTACCACAGGAGCAGTCAATCCTAAAATGAAGGCTGTGGAGAAGCAGGCTGGATTAAAACTGGTGCAGAGGTTAGCGTCTGTTTAATTTTACAGTAGATTTCGTTAATTTAGGGCAGCGTTTCTCAAATGTGGCCACTGTGACCGCATGAGGCCACCAGAGGCTTTTCTTGCAGCCACAGCCTCATCAGTTGTGATTGGGGGAGGAGGGGGAAATGTAGCAGCCCTTCCCTCTCCCTGTTGCTCCTCGATGCACAGCCTTGGTGTTGATTGATGGGGCCACCAGCAGGGTTGGGTTCTGCCCCCTATGGAGGGGGCACAATGCAGGAGGAGCAAGCAGCCAGTGAGTTCCCACCTTCCCAGGGGTGGTGGGGCTCAGGCTTTGGGCTTCTGCCCTGGGGTTATGGGGTGGCAGAGTCTGTGTGAGGGCTTCAGGCTCCATCCCCAGGCTCCAGCTGTGTGATGGCAGGTCCCAGGCTCTGGACACAGGGCTTCAGGCTCTGGCCGCGGGGCTTTGGGCTCCAGCCCCTCGCTGCCTCCCCCGATCCCCCATCCAGGGCTTAATTTGTCCCCAGGCTTGCCAGGTCTGAGTTAGGCTGCTGTGAAAAGTGATACTTATATGTTATTTAATGTCACTTTTCACAG
The DNA here is from genome assembly GCA_033296515.1 of Macrochelys suwanniensis. Classification (NCBI taxonomy): domain Eukaryota; kingdom Metazoa; phylum Chordata; order Testudines; family Chelydridae; genus Macrochelys; species Macrochelys suwanniensis. Next base: position 92,528,364 of record CM065775.1, on the reverse strand, counting down.
CAGACTTACAAGCTAGCAATAAATAAATTACAATGATTTGGACGTGTACATGTGCATATACTTTTTTTCTATAGCTAATAAAGTATTTTACGAAAACGTGTGAGAGCGGCCACCAGCAAGAGTTGGGGGCTGCACTCTGAGGCCACCAAAAATTTGTCCTGAGAAGCCCTGTCTCAGGGCTCCATTCCCAAGATCTCCCTTTCTTAAGAAATGCTTGCAAATGGACTGCTATTTTGACATATTCTGGGATAAGCTCTTGTAGAAAAATCTGGTAGCAACTGCGGTAAGCCCATTCACTCCAGGATAAGATAACTGATCACTGCCCTTTTCTGCTTTACCTGTTTTACTTATGCACTTATATTTTGTGTTTTAATTACAGTGGTAGTGTATTGTCCTAAAATGGTCATAATACTACTTTGAAATTGATTAAACTTGTTAAATTGGTGTGGACTGAGTTTTTCACCCAGCAAATTGGCATTCCTGAGTGGGCACAGACGAGGCAGTATATTATCACCTTACCCCCACCTGGTGCTAGCAACTTAGAGAGGAGAATTTTAAGGTCAAATGAGTGTAGACAGCAACATGTCCACAGTATACCAGCCCCTCCATAAACTAATCAAGCTTAGTCCTGAAGCCAGTTAGGTTTCTTTGCCCCCACTACTTCCCTGTTCAGATGTCTCCTGTTTTTCTCAACTTATCTACCTTGCGGTTTGGCGTACATGCCCCAGACATTTTGGATCTAGGGTACTTTGTTCTTCTCAAGACTCCTGTTATTCAATGTTTAACAAACTTTTAGTTAAGACACACTGATAGTTTAGAACATTTGTTCTAATAAACAGCACGTTATGCTGAACTTAGTAACTAAATTTTCCATTCTCAGTAAAGGTTCCATAGCTTATTATTCTTAAAGCCTGCCAAGGATTTGGTTCACTTAATGACAGTCCTTAACGTAATCATAGAATCATAGAATCTCAGGGTTGGAAGGGACCTCAGGAGGTCATCTAGTCCAACCCCCTGCTCAAAGCAGGACCAAACCCAACTAAATCATCCCAGCCAGGGCTTTGTCAAGCCTGACCTTAAAAACCTCTAAGGAAGGAGATTCCACCACCTCCCTAGGTAACCCATTCCAGTGCTTCACCACCCTACTAGTGAAAAAGTTTTTCCTAATATCCAACCTAAACCTCCCCCTCTGCAACTTGAGACCATTACTCCTTGTTCTGTCATCTTCTACCACTGAGAACAGTCTAGATCCATCCTCTTTGGAACCCCCTTTCAGGTAGTTGAAAGCAGCTATTAAATCCCCCCTCATTCTTCTCTTCTGCAGGCTAAACAATCCCAGTTCCCTCAGCCTTGCCTCATAAGTCATGTGCTCCAGCCCCCTAATCATTTTTGTTGCCCTCAGCTGGACTCTTTCCAATTTATCCACATCCTTTTTGTAGTGTGGGGCCCAAAACTGGACACAGTACTCCAAATGAGGCCTCCCCAGTGCCGAATAGAGGGGAATAACAGGTCCTTCATCCTAATGGCTAACATGTTTAGGCCTAGCCTTAGCTCTCACTCAATATAAGTAATCCATCTGACCCTCAATATTTTGATTGTCCAACAGTGGCTCTAGTTTCCATCTGCTTGTTTTAAAATGTATAAACTGTATTTACTTCTTTTCATAATAACAGAAACAGATAAAACAGGGGCGTCATTATAGAGCAGCCACAAAAATCCAAACAATATTTGTGTGGATAGGGCCAAGGGGATGAAGAGAGAGGAACTTAGCAACATCTAAGGACTCTACTAGCATTAAAACATTTTATAAAACTGTTAAAGCTACTATTTAAAATGTAAAGAAATAACCGACAACAGGGAAAAATAATGCAACAATTTAATGCTGAAAAGGCAAAACATTTTATGGGCACTGGAAAACAATAAACAATATAATAAAAGAATGAACAGTGTGCTGAATAGTCTAAAAAACTTGCTAGTGTATTAATCAAGAAGGATTTTAGTCCATTATGGGTTTTAACTCTAGAAAGAATGAAATGTGCAACTATTTGTCCAATGTATTTTGGTTTCTTTCCAGCTTTTCTTTCCAGCCATTTTCTTTACTATTATGCACAAAAATCTACTCTAAAAGAACATTATTAAAGTTGCAAAGTCAAGCACTCAAAAGTTAGGAAATGCCAGAATTAAGATTGTCTGTGCTACCTTAATTTGCCTCCTTTGTATGTATGCATTATGATAAAAGTCTGATCACATACTAATTTTTCCACAATGCACAGCATGGACAACACTCACTGCATAAGCAGCTTTCCACTATGTTGTTTTATCTTCATTGTTCAATGTGTGACCCCAGCCCTTGTTTACTGCACACTGTTCAAACTCTGTCTTGAAGACAGAATTATTAATTTCTTCATGGGCTTTTGTACAGCACTCATCAATATAGTATCTGAGCACTTAACAAACATTAATTAGTTTATCTGTACAGCATCACTGTGAGATGAAGGGTGGGATTATCCCCATTTTACAGATGGGGAATTGAGGCACAGAGAGAGATTAAGTTAAAAATATCCATTAATTTGGGTGCCCAATTTATGATACCAGAAAGGGGTGGGGAGAAGGTCAGTTTGTACCCCTTCTTCCCTGAATTAGCCAGCAGATCATCTAATAATGGAGGGGATCAAAAGCTACATACCTGCCATTATGCACCTGAAAGCCCTGGAACAATGCCTCCCCTCCCCCACACTTCCCAATCTGTGCAGCTCCATTTTTTCTCCAAAGCAGGGTTATGGCTTAATGACCCAATTTAGCCTACTGATTGTAAACATTTTGGAGCAGGGACTATGCTTTCCTTCACACAATGCCAGGTATATGGTCAATACGTAAATGATTGACCATCATTTACGTATTGTGTAACAATGGAATGGGTTTCCACCACCTCCCTAGGTAACAATGGAATGGGTTACCTAGGGAGGTGGTGGAATCTCCTTCCTTAGATGTTTTTAAGGTCAGGCTTGACAAAGCCCTGGCTGGGATGATCTAATTGGGTTTGGTCCTGCTTTGAGCAGGGGGTTGGACTAGATGACCTCCTGAGGTCCCTTCCAACCCTGAGATTCTATGATTCTATGATAAATAGAAGGTTTTTATATTACATCCTACTTTTGCAAATAAAAGCTGGATACTGTAGAAATCGGAGGTCAAAAAATGTGTGTGTGTATTACACATGTTAAGCTGTATCACTTACAAGTGTGATCAGAATTTAATTTGGCTCTAAGCAGAGTGCAAACTGCTTTGTGCTAAATGAAGCATGCAGCCCGAGATGGTCCCATTTATATATATACAATATATATATTAAATGGGGCCATCTCGGGCTGCAAGTATATATAAATTGCAAGTTCATCACTCTCTTCGGGCTCTTCCTTTCAGGAGCTCAGAAATTCACTTTCCCACCTGCCCAAAATAATAAAAAGTCACAACAAAGAACACATCATGTGGGAGAATTACAGACTCTAGACAGATATCTACTAAAATAATGGAATGAATTAGAGTTATTTATGAATGGCTAGAAACTATGGATAATTTCTCACCTGCACAGGTCTTATAATAAAAAAGCAAACCATCTGCTTCCAAAACTGAGTGAACAGCTTGGTGGAGGGTAGATCTCATTTATCTCATCTCAGCATTGTTTTGAATAAAATCAGTTGAAATGTGTCCTTCTTTCCACATAACTCATAAGATTTAAAAGTCGTGTCTTTTTTCACTCTCTTCTGCTCATGTAGCCTAACAACCATTGAGTTATTTATCATCCATTTATTACTTCTCTGTTTAGAGTCCGTCTTCTTTTTACAACAAAATAAAATCTTGTGTTGGTTTAGATCAGATATATGGTATGCACCTGACTGTGTACAGAATAAACAAGTGGTGGCATTTGGTGGCGTCATTCCTCAAACCGGAATGAACCGGATGCTTTCCTTAATCAATCAGAATGAATAATGTGGATGTGCCTCGCAGTAACTAAAATCAGTGCTGCCAGCATGGCACCATATGATTTCATCTTCCTAACCAGACTAGCAAAATGCTTCACCTCTCTTACACCTGACAACTTTATTTTCACATGTTCAATTTAGCAAACCTCAAAAGGAATTCTAAAAGCTTGCCTGTCTCATAAAATGTTTACTAGATCTCTCCACAGGAAGACTGATCCACTACAGTGCTCTATAATAATGAAAAATAAAGTGGACAAGTAAACCAGAATGACTAGGGTAAACAGTTATATTCACCAGAGATTGCTTATAGGCATACATGATACAAGGAAGAATGTATTCAGCCACTTTACTAAATATTCAATTTAAAACAAATGCGTATTGTTGGAAAAGAACAATAAACTACCTTGTTATCCAGGGCTGGTATTTGTTTAAGTCTGATTTTAAAGTAAAGTATGCTCTGATCAAATATTATATTTTACCTTAGCTTTTATTCTAATTTAACTTCAAATGGAACTACTTGCTATGGTAGGGGGGAGAGATTTTTCCAGCGGAAAGCTGAAGGACTAATTACCAGCCATAAGCTATTTAAAATGTGTGTGAAAATACAGAAAAGAGTAATGTTACCATCAGAATTTGTATTAAAGATACATTTATAAATAGTTTATAAAAGGTAAATAAATTACAAATATATGTTATAAGCATGTAACAGGCATGAGCAGCATATATTATAGATGTTTTAAGGTACATCAGTAAAAGGTGGTACCTAAGGTTAAAAACCTATTTGCAACCTATTGATGCTCTATAACAATTGATTGGCCATTTTATAACACATATTCATCATTTATTAACTCTTTATAAACAATATAAGGTGATATAAGGTTTGAGGAAAATTGGTAATACTAATACCTCCCTGTGATAGGTTGGTATCACAGAAACCCCCTTGGAGCTATCACCTGGTGTGCCAAGACTACTTCTGCCTCTGCTTTCCTGCCTTTTCCAGCTTGGGACTCCAGAATCCTGTCTGTTTTGAGCCAGACCCGCTAGTCTGCTGCAAACCCAGACCCAGGTCTGAACCACGTCCCCTAACAGCTGTAGGCCTGCCTGGAAGCAGCTTAGGAAGTGCTGTTGCCTTTGACACCCAGGTGCCCAACTCCCAATGGGGTTCAAACCCTGAATAAATCTGTTTTACCCTGTATAAAGCTTATACAGGGTAAACTCATAAATATTTGCCCTCTATTTCATAGATAGAGAGGTATGCACAGCTGTTTGCCCCCCTCCAGGTACTAACACGTACTCCAAGAAACTTAATAAGTAAAAAGTGATTTTAATAAGTACAGAAAGTTGTATTTAAGTGGTTCCAAGTAGTACCGACAGAACAAAGTGAATTTCTAAGTAAAATAAAATAAAAGACGCATGTCTATGTCTAATCACACTAAATACAGATAAAAACCTCACCAGTTCCAGCAAACTTCCTTTTACAGGCTATAGTCCTCCGAGCCTGGGTCCAGCAATGGCTCACACCCGCTACTGTCCTTGTCTTTGTTCCAGTCTCTTTCAGGTGTGTCAGTGGGGGGTGCAGAGGCTCTCTCTTTAGCCAGCTGAAGACCAGATGGAGGGGTCTCCCAGGGGTTTAAATAGACTTTCTCCCCTGGGTGGCTACCCCTTCCATTCCCTGTGTAGCATCCAGTTACAAAATGGAGTTTTGGGGTCACATGGGCAAGTCACGTGTCCATGCACAACTCAGCACAACCAGCCCAGGCACATTTTTGGCCGAGCTCGGATGTGGATTGGTGTCTGCAACTTCTTTTGTCTGTTTAAGAATTTCTTGATTGGGCTTTTAGCCTGCACATTCCTTTCTCCAGACGTTGGTCCAATGCTCTTACAGAGGCTATGTATAAAACCAGCAAATATACAACCAATATTCATAACTTCAACTACAAAAATGATGCATGCATACAACCAGGAGGAATAGATTCAGTAGATCATAAGTTTTACAGAGATATGTTACATGGCACATGTAGCATAAAACATATTCCAGTTATATCATATATACATTTATAAGCATTCCCCCATAAAGTCTTATGGGGTACACCGTCACACTACCTATGCAATGCTTTTCATCCATAGGGTTCAAAGAGGTCTTAAGTACAGTAGCTGGAAGTACACAGTGATATTGAGCTCGTACACGAAGTGGCTAAGCAATAATTAATACAGACAGGGTTCTGTTGTAGAGTGGCGGCTATTGGCTTGTTTATTCCTAAATGCTATTAAGGTAGTATTTACCACTGTGACGGGGCAAGGCCAGAGGGTTATAGGAAAGTGGTAAGGAACCAGTATGTTAGCCCCAGGATAAACAAATCCCTGATACCTTATGGCAGTTGCTCCAGGTTAATCAAGACACCTGGGGCCAATTAAGAACTTTCCATAAGGCAGGGAGGTTAATTGAGACACCTGCAGACAATCAGGGGCTGGCTGAAACTAGTCAAAAGCCTCCCAGTGAGTCAGTGAGGGGCGCATGCCAGGAGCTGTGGAAGGAGGTTGCGTGTGAGGAGCTGGGAGCAAGAGGCACTAGGAGCTGAGAGTAAGAGGGCGTACTGCTGGAAGATCTTGTGGTGAGGAGAAAGAAGGTGTTGGGAGGAGTCCATGGGGAAGTAGCCCAGGGAGTTGTAGCTGTCATGCAGTTGTTCCAGGAGGCACTCTAAACAGCTGCAATCCACAGAGCCCTGGGCTGGAACCCAGAGTAGAGGGCGGGCCCGGGTTCCCCCCCCGCCAAACTCCCAACTCCTGATCAGACACAAGAGGAGTTAACCTGGACTGTGGATTCTACTAGAGGGGAAGATCTCTGAGGCAAGCAAAATCCGCCAATAAGCACAGGACCCACCAAGGTAGAGGAGAAACTTTGTCACACCACTTGTACAGAATTTCTTCACATTTATAGCCCTTAATTAAAATTACGTAAGCAGAGTCATGATTTTAAGGTGTGGTATTTTAAGTTATATGGAGAATCAACTCCTTTGCTTCCTTCTTATTGAGATTACCTCAGTCATAGTTATCGCTACATTGCTATAGATGTACACAGCATTTTACAGCACTCAGCATACATGTATGAAACCAGGAAAAGCAAGTCTCTTTCTGCTGAAATTCACAAAGTAAGGGCCCAACCCAAAGCCCATTGAAGCTGATGGGAAAGAAAAAGAATTACTCAAGGAAGAATGCCTACCCAAAACCAGATTTAATCATTCATTTTATATTGGAGAGTAAATATTTTGTTCTGCAAGTGAGCTCATGCGCTAGAATCTGATCTTAATTACAGAAAAATATATCTGGAATAATTTACATCAGTGGAGTTGACCTGGATTTGCCTACTGCCAAAATAAGAGATGACTGGATTGAGTTGCACCGTCTCCAACAGAAGAATTAAACTCCATGTTGTGTGTGAGGGGTGGGAAGCGGGCTATTTGGTTATCTGCTGAAGGTTGACTAAACAGTGATTGAGGGCACCAGGTCACTGGCTCTTTTCCCCAAAAAAGACAATACATGTATGCTGAGCTGGGGAGCACGTCATCAGAGGCCTGGTAAGATAATTTGTAAGGATTTGAGACAAGAACTAATCAAAAGATGGGGAAAGAAAAACTCACATTTTCTGAAAATTTAAAAATAATTTTTTTCGCAGGTTTCGACAAGGAATGATTTTTCTCTCATACACATTTGTTCACATATATATGCTTGTTTTTTAAAAAATTTCTCCCCTCTCTCAACTCATCTGTTCCTTTTTTCCATCTGTTTCCCCTTTTCCTTTTTGACCTTGAAAAAAGAGATGAGAGAAGGGATGAGAAACGGGGAACAAAGAGCAAATGATAAACCAAATGAAGAAAAACTGAAAACAAAAAACAACTACATTTTTTCAATCAGATTTTTTTAACAGACATTTTATTCAAAAGTGTTTTTTGTTCAAAATTTTTCAACCAGCTCTACTTGAAAGTAAGAGTCACTTGGAAGGTGGGGGACACATACGTGTGTCCTTGTGTGTGTGTAGTGATCACTGAGTCTCAAAGTCTTCAGATACTGCGTAATTTTGGATTATTACCTCAAACAAACTACTAAAGCTAGAGGTAGAGAGAATTTGAGAGAGTGGTATTAGTGGCAAACAGCTTGAAAATTCAAGCAGAAGAGAAAATCACAGCAAAGGGAGTAGCCAGACTATAGAGATTTTCATGTTTGCACTTCAATAACTCAGAAATAACTGTACAGGAATTATACATATTGCTGTACTATGACTGGCTAATAAAGGCTGCCAGCCAGAAATCAGGGAGTCACACAGTGAGAAATAATTGAACAGAATAATTATACAAATTAGACACCAGGAGCCAGAGTGTAAAGTATTGCATGAATGAGAAACTATACAAGTATGAATCAATAACTGTACAGGATCCCTGCACACTGACTCCTTGATTCCATTTCAGTATCATTGGAAAATAAACACACTTAGGGCTGGTCTACACTGGGGGGGGGGATCGATCTAAGATGCGCAACTTCAGCTATGTGAATAACGAAGCTGAAGTCGAATATCGTAGATCGATTTTTAAAAGTATTTACCCCGGTCCACACAGCAGCAGGCAGGCTCCCCCATCGACAGCGCTTCCTCTGCTCGCGGAGCTGGAGTTCCGGTGTCGACGGGGAGCGGCTCTGGGATCAATTTATCGCGTCTAGATGAGACGCGATAAATCGATCCCAGAACATAGATAGCTACCCGCCAAATCGGGCGGGTAGTGTAGACGTAGCCTTAGAATTATTTTATTGGGTTGTTTATTTCATGTTACTCATCGTCTTTTAATACAGCAAACCATAAAACACAATACATGTTCAGATTTGCTGTTGGTTTCTAATTTGGCGATCAGAATGCAAATTTTCTTCCTACACAATTCATCAAGAAGTAAAACACACCCCCAAAACACATACCAAGCAAAAAACTATTATTGATTGTCAGTACCACATCTTGTCTTACATTTTATTTCTGCGTGATCCCATATAGGCAGCTGTGTATCAGCAGGCAAATATACTTTCTAACATTGAAATTCAATGATGCAGATAATAGAGAACCAGAATCTCTTTGTACAATATGCACTGTCCTCACTGTTAGGCCCAGATGTTTGTAACAACCGGTAAACTGTATTCTAACAACAACAACCAAAACAGCATGAAGTAAAGGTCTGCTTACCTAGATTTATTAGGCAAAATCTTTAATATGCCATATGGCAGCTTAGCTCTTCCCGGAAGCACAACTATGTGAGTTAATGTTCTGAGATGTGCTGACCAGCACCACCAGAGAAATTGATGCCGCCCAGGGGAAAAAAGTGCTTTCAGCAGAATTTTTCACTAGTGTCACTTGTGATACATTTCCAGGTAGTCCATTATGTCCCAATATGTTTTCAATCAAACCAGTGATCTCCGTTTAGCTCGCTGTTTAGAGGAATCTCAAGGCATTTTGGTTACAAGAAATAGAGGACATTTATAAGATTCGTCATGTTATCTCACACAGTTTGCTTTTATCAGAATACTTCATGCAGGAAATCCAAACAAAAGGATTTACAAAGGTTTTAAGGGCCATTATTCAAGTAAATGGAAACAAGGCACAGAATACATGGTGTAGAGAGCTTAGCAGATATTTTTCTTCTTCCGGAAAATAACTGTATATGGAAGACCTTTAACCATTAAAATGTTGTGGCACCGAAGAATAAATGCTTTTATTGGAATGATTTAAATCCGCCTATACTTCCTTTTCATTAACTGACTGTAGCATTTTATAATTGTTTTTAAAGGACTTGGGGAATATGAGCTGTAATACACACACTAAATGCAACCTTGAAAATATAAAATATAGACTCTCACGCTCTGTACAAAATGCTAGAACTGATATTGTATTATTTAAATAGCTTTTTTATTATTTCTTTTTTGCTCAGTGCCATATTGCTTGACATGTTGCAATAGCACCCTGCTAGTGAATGTACAGAGGAAGGAGATGTTTAAAAGATGCCAACACATGGACAATAAGGGCCTGACCCTGGACCACTGAAGGCAGTGTGAGCAAGATCAGGGTGTAAATCTCTTCCTTAGTAAGTCAACAGTGGAACCTTTGGTCACCTTTTCCTGTAAAATTCATTAACTTCAAGTCCAGGGAAACATTTTTTTCACACAGTACATATTCAGCCTTCGGAATTCATTGTCACATAATATGATCGAAGCCAAGAGTTTAGCAGGCTTCAAAAAGAGGTTTAGATCTTTATAGGGATAAGAACATCCAGAGCTGAAGTATGAAAAGTTGTTTTGTTTTGTTTTTTTAAAGAACAGTTTTTGAAAGGATATAAACATCAGGCTTCAGGGCATAAGCCAACCAGTATCCAGTGCAGGGGTAAGGTTAGGAAGAAGTTTCCCATTGGGTGAGGTTAAGTCCATAATGGACACAAATCTGACATCAGGAATCATAACATTCAAAAACCAGTAGGAGAACACTTCCATCTTTCTGGTCATTCAGTAACAGACTTAAAAGTGACAAAGAGTCCTGTGGTACCTTATAGCGTAACAGACGTATTAGAGCATAAGCTTTTGTGGGTGAATCTCCACTTCGTCAGATGCAGACTAACACGGCTACCCCTCTGATACTTGAGACTTAAAAGTGACAATTTTGCAACAAAAAAACTTCAAAAACAGACTCCAACGAGAAACTGCTGAGCTAGAATTAATTTGCAAACTGATTACCTTTAAATTAGGCTTGAATAAAGAATGGGAGTGGATAGGTCATTACACAAACTAAAACTATTTCCGGATGCTAATTTTCCCCCTACTGTTGCTCACACCTTCTTTTCAACTGTTTGAAATAAGCCATCCTGATGATCACTACAAAAGTTTTTTTTCTCTTGATAATAGCTCACCTTAATTGATTAGCCACTTAAAGTTGGTATGGCAACCATCTCCACCTTTTCATGTTCTCTCTCTCTCTCTCTACATATATATATCTTCCTACTGTATGTTCCATTCTATGCATCTGATAAAGTGGGTTCTAGCACATGAAAGCTTATGCCCAAATAAATTTGTTAATCTCTAAGGTGCCACAAGTAGTCCTCATTCTTTTTACAGAAACATCGGACTGGCCATGCTGGATTAGACTAGTGGTCCATCTAGTCCAGTATTCTGTCTCCAGTGTTTCAGAGGAAGGGGCAAGAAATCCTACACTAGGCAAATGTGTGATGGCTTCTGCACTGGACTATGACAAATGTGCCATGTTCTATTGGAATTATGAACTAAATATTCAAACCAGGATGCCTAATGTTAGACACCTACATACACGTTTAGACAACATTAATTTTTTTGGCACTTAAGCTTGTGAATTTAGGTGCTCAGCTTTTAGGCACCCAAGTCTCAGCATTTTGTTCCTAATTTCAATAAGAAAAAATATTTTTTTCACTTAAACTACAGTGCTTGCAAAATGTTTTAAAAGCAAACATTTTTGGAGAATATTCAATTTAATGCAATGGACTACATGGAAAGTCTTCAGTCAGTTTTAAATTATTTTAGAAAAAAAGTTCAATGCAGCCAAAACTTGTCCCGTTATAAAAGTTAACTTTTATTTTAGTTATACTCTTGTCTTTTTAATAAGGACCACTTCATCAGTAAAGGCAACAGTGCTTGTTAGAAAACATGGCCCACAAAAACAAATATACCATTTACCCTTTGAGCATTATTAGCAGATATTTGAGTAGCAATATTTGCAGAAAGGCTGTGGTGTTTGCCAGTTGACAAGCCATTAGCTCTTCTTTCCCTTCAGCAACTAACAATTGACTTGGAAATCTTAAAGTTAGATTGCTTATTACCATTGAGCTCCTTTACTGTTTATTGGTTCATTGCCCCAGAAAAAAACAAATCTTTAAAACTCTATAGTTTACAAAGGATTAACTTTCCTATATTTCAATTATATATAATTAATTGCAAATTATAATAACCATGACACAGAAACACTTCAAATTATGACACATCTTAGCATTTCGTTTTCATAGCAATTGATATTTCCCTAGCAGTAACTCTATTTGGGTTTATGAATTAATGAATGAAGAAAAATAACTACTAAATTAGAGGTAATATAGACTCACTGTTAGTTTTGCCATTGGCAAACAGTACGTCCAATACTGACAGCAGGCTCATAAGCCTATGCATAGCAGATAATGAATCATATTCCCAAGGCAAATTTTACATTGTAGTCTTGCATTCAAGTAGAAAACTTAGATTTTTTTTCTTTTTTTTCCATTTTTTCCCTGAATTTTGTTAAACAGGGTGAAAGAGGTGCAATGGAGGTTGTTCAACAAAGTTTTTCAAATAATTTGCTAATCTTACATATCTGTTCAAATAGTTGAAATGAACAAAGAATTCATTATTCATTTAAATGGATAGCTAATTTAATATCTATTGTCTTGGAAATCATAGTTGTGTTTACTAATTTAAGTAGTATAAATTTGAAAGATCTGAATTGCCATTGTCCTTCTCCTTCAGATCTGGACTATGTCCGTCGACATTATTTGGAAATCATATAAAGGTCTTTCACAGATATATTTTTTACAGCTACTATTATGAATCAATGTCTGCTTCAATCAAATCCAGACTGTAAAGACACTAATTGTTAAAGGCAGGACTGAATTATGAAACTTACTTCTCTCCAGGAGATCTTTACACTTCGCTCCTGATGATCATCAGATCTCAGAGCATGAGAAAATGTGAAAACCTTTTAATTAAATTAATCTCTGCCACCATAACATCTCAATATGCTGTTCTAGCTGTAGGAATGATTTGTAGATCCACATTTCCAAAATACATAGTCAGAGTTTAAACAATCCAAACCTCAAATATGGGCCAGCCAGTCATGCAGAACCCTTGTGGATATAGAGGGTTGGTTCTGGTTGGCCACGGGGAATGTTTTCCTCTTCCAGTCTGTTTCCTCTTGGGATGCTTGTCTCTGTGAGATGACCTAAAACTCCCTCCTTTGATATTTGCTGGAATGCAGGGACAGCTTCTTTCTTTTGGGTTGAGAAGCTTGGTCAATGTCTTGGTGAATAGTTTCCTCCTCCCTACCCATGGAAGTCTTTATTCTGCTTTTGCCTGGGGGTGAGCATCATAGGATCATAGTCATATATGTCTCCTTTCAGACGTTTCTTCCTTGAAGGAATGGCTGCCATGAGTTTGTCCTTCCAGACCAGAGCTTCCTGAGAAAAAAACAGCTGAGCTTGTAACATCCAGAGCTAATGCCAAAATATGTAGTTGCCCATTATGAAGGCTAGCACTGTGCTTTCTGTAGACATTTTGGGAGGAAGTCCCATCAGAGGGAGTCACTGTTTCCTTGGGACATTACTGCTATAGCTACCTTAAGAAGTACCGCAGGTAGTTTTTGTACGTAGGGATACATTAAAAGCTCTATATCTGTCTGTTGAGCAACTTAGATTTACCGGATTTTTTCCCACCTTACTTTAATTACCTCTTCCAGTGCAAAGTGTATCAGATGGAAGAATTCTTTCTTACCTCACAATGGGAATTATTATCTGGGAATATTCTTGTCTCATGTTTCCTTTTGTTTAGGAGAGAGTACCTAGTGTACTGGTTTCCCCTTTAAACATAGTGTTGGAGAAACTGATAAGGAAAGACATTCTTCTCCTGAGATTCTTCCTGTGACTTCTTGTGATCTGATTCTGAGAAATTTCCTTCCTCAGGAGAGAATGTCTTGACCTGGATGATTTGTTCTGCATCTGCTTTCATTCCCTCTTGACCAATTACTCATCTTTGGGTATGGAGATGAGCTGGAAGATTAGCTAGGGGAGTTATATCTTTTCCTAATCATCATAATATTTGTCTTCTTCTTCTTCTTTGGATTAATATCTTAGAATGTAAGGCTTTCCCATTACCTAGACAACGGGGAGATACCCTTCATTCTGGGAGACTGAACTTAATACATTCTTATTAATTTTACTTTTGGTTTGAACTTTGAATATCCATTGCTTCTGATCTTTGAGTTTTCCTTTCTCTCTTCTTTGGTGGAAGAAGTCAGAGACAGCCTTACTTTATCACTTATCTTGTCATTTCTTAAGTCTGGCTGTGGATCTCTCCTTTCAATCATAGGCTGCTCTGAGAGACGCTAAGAGAAAGGGGTTAATTTGAGAGGGCTTTGCTGATAAGATAGGGAGGGGAATTGAATGAGGTATTAATGTGGGAGGAGGACTGGCTACAAGATTATCCCTGGGAACGTTAAACTAAAACTCACACTACACAGAGAGGTGTAGTCCAGTGGTGTGAGCATAGGTCTGGAAGACAGAAAATCTTGAGCCTGATATTGATCCCCTCTATTACTTTGAGTAAGTTATTTCTAGACTAATTTTCAAATGTGCTGAACAACAGTGGGTTTTATTAATATAAATTGTAGCTAAGAGTGTTCTGAATTTTTAAAATCAGACACTCATCCTGAATGGACTTTTACCAATCTATCCTGAACTCATATCACTGTAAATTTCCATATACTAGTAGAATGCACAGTTAGCAAAAAAAGAATTTCAGAAGCTTTCAATTAAAAAACAAATCTAAAAGTATTTAAGAAGAAACAGTATAAATTCTGGGCACCGACATGAGGCCTATTTTCAGTAAAAACTTCCAGTGAAGTCAGGGTCTATGGGCCACAGAGTCAAACACAGTGTCAGCATACAAACATGGATTGAGTATTTTCAATGTATGAACATCTTTCTAGAGAGTGACAAGATTACTTCTTTAGACCAAATCTTGTCTAATCACTAAGCTCAGTTAGGGAAAACCCTGGTCCCCCATACGAAGCCTGGCTAAATGGATTTTGCACAGGGATTAATGTCACTGATGTTTCCTTCCTATTACGGGGCAGGATACAGGTAATTTGAACAGCTGATTTGCAGCTGCTGCTACAATTGAAAGGCTATAGTATCCTATGTGGACTTCTGAGATTTTTGCCAGTGGCTCTTTGCAACGTCTAAACTCAATGGTAATTCCTCTCCTATTTCCTTAGGTCACCTACAATGTCATTTCTCTATCTCCTTCTCTTTCACAGTATCACAGAGCCAACTGCTGAGGGCTTCTCCTCTTCACTAAAAATGGTGGTTTTGGTATCCTCTCATGTAGCCCGGTTACTTATCCTCCCCACAGCAGACCTGCAGTGGTTGCACTGCAATATGGGAGTTCTGCTATCCCCAAGTTTTTCACTATTAGTTATGTGAATCTGACTGGAGGAGAAAGAAGAGAGGAATGTTTTCATGTATTTGCTGGGCCTCAAAGACAATGATTGGCCTGGCTAATGGAATTCGGAGTCTACAGTTTCATTCAGAGATACTCAGTATTGTGCAGATCTACTCTGAGAATGAAACAAATGAGATACAGCCTGCAGAGAACAAAAATAAAGGGCAGTGCTAGAACAGCAAGTAAGCGTTTTGTTTTTAACCTCACAATTTGAGAGAGACACCCAGTACACATACATCTTGCAGCAAAGATATATTTTTCTGAAAGTCGGGGTCAGGGTTTGATGTAAAGCCATTTCAATACAGTGCACTATAGATCAGAAATTTCCAAGAGTATTTTATTTAAATCATCTAGCAGTGTTTGAGAAATGATAATTACTGGCCTTCATGAAAGTTATATTTCATTTTGCTTTAGAATTTGATAGTTTTATGGGATTTTTATATAAGTCAATTTAGTGCTTTCAAAACTTGTCAGACTGTCACCTCCGGAGTCTGAAATCTTCTATCTAGCCATGGACCAGACAACAGCCGCAGCAGCACTGCAGGCTCCCTGACATCACCCTGTCGATGTATTGTACTGCAACCCTGTTCTGGGAGGAATTTCTGCTAGGGGTGAGAGTAGTTTAGCCACTGTTTATTCAATTTTTGTCCTCTCTGATGAGACTCCCAATGAAAGGTATCAATTGTTATGGTAGGCACTTGACTAAGACCACAATCTGATTTCATAAAGTCTAACAAAAAAGCCATCATATGGTAATGACTTTCATTCACTACTGATCTGGCTGCAGTTCCACAGGCAGCTTAAAGATGAAACATTTTGTATCCCATTTATTAGCCCCTTGGGTGAGCCAGTTCCCTTTGTACCATTAGGCCAATTCACTGGTAGTGTAAAGTGTGATGTAATGTTCATGTAAATCAATCCTTCAAGAGGATATAATTTGTAGGCTGTAGGCATTCAGCGCAGTATGTGTCTTCTTGGCCTAGTCGTTGGAGCTGGGGAATAGGGGGGTCAAAGGAGAAAAGGAAGTATGGTGAAATTCAAATAGGAGCATTCCTTTGGTTACAAACACATCTATGTGGGGGACACCAGGGAGAGTTTAGTCATACCTAAAAATATCTAAATGTATTGCCTCCTAAGTCTTTAAATGGCTTAGTGCTCAGGGCAAAACAAAATGGAGCTCCTCAGACCCACCTGCATAAAGCTGCAGGGTCAGTATCTACTTTATTGGGGCTTTTGGCATGTGCTAAGGGCAACAGAACAGATATTGGAGAAGAACAAACATTTATAAAAGACACACTTCATTGTGCATGTAAATGCTGCCAAGGATGACACAGATGACATCTGTGAACACCATTAGCGATGCAAACCTTTGTCCGAGCAAAGGTTAGGAAGTTACCAATACATATCAAAAGAAATCACTGCCTAACTAACTTTGGGAAACAAAACTCCAATGTTTCTAAGATCCCTCAACCAACTTCTGTCACCTTCCCTCAGATGAATCATTATTAATTCTACTGAGGTAGGCTTCAAGACCCCAGTCCAATTCAGGTTCCCGTTTTGCTAGGCCCTATACAGACACGCTCTAAAGAAAGTATAACCTATTTTGAAACACAGGGCTTGTCTTCACTACCAGGGGAAGTCGACCTAAGTTACGTTACTCCAGCTACATGACTAATGTAGCTGGAATCAATATAAGTTAGATCGACTTACCCTGGTGTCTTCACTGCACTGAGGCAATGGGAGTCTCTAGTTGACTTCCCTTACTCGTCTCGGAGAGCTGGAGTACCAGGGTCGACCGGAGAGTGCTCTGCCATCAATTGCAGCAGCGTCAATCTCCCTGTAGTGGAGACCAGCTCACAATGCAATAAGCAAACATAAGAAACAACAGGAGGAACTGGGAATGGAGGATGAAGGAAACAATGGAAAGACCACACAGTTACATAGGATAGCTATGTACAGAACTTTTTGGTGCTTAGTCACTCACCTATCTTTCTACCCGTCAGTAGACCAATGACTAGTCCCAGGAGGCTGCTATGCAGTGGTCTAGTTTAGACAAGCTGTAATGTGGGTTTAGGTGCTAACACCGAATGTGGACCAGTATGTACAGGTGTGGATAGGACACTTGGTGCTATAAAGGTCATGGATGTAACTAACAGCTGAAATGTTTCTGTTTGCTTCAGACACATAATTACATCTATGCTTTTAAACTAGGTGTTAATGTTCCAGACAGTGTACAAGCTAGCAAGCAGCATGATGGCACGTGTTCTTCTTTCTCACTGAATGTTCCATGTAGCTCTGCGCGTATCTCTATAGATTCTGACAGAATAGTATGGTATATGTGAAACAGTTATTGAATGTACGTATTTCTTCATCAACTGGGTGCTCATTGTGCATCAACATTCAATGAGAAAATTGTGAAATACTTATGTAACTTTTTTGATTTATTTTGTTTTGTTTTGCTTTGTTTGCTGTCATTTCACACTATGCCACAAAACCTTACTTTTTTACACTCATCAGTTCTGATCCAAAATTCTGTTATTATCTAAAGGGGAAGACATAATGATAAATTTAAAATGCAAAAAGAACCACACATTTGCTGGCACCTATTCATGCCTGTTCGAACAAGTTCTTGAACATGATTTCTTTTTGTTAGATGGCGTAAATGACATCTATAATTCCAGTGGTAACAGAACTAAGCGGAGATGTTAGTCTCTAACTATTACTATGTGAGATAATGGAAAAGTAACAAATTCACCCATCAAATGCTATGTTAAAATAAATGTTTAAATTCCAGAGAAGGGCTATAAAAAAGACTAGCTTGATGGGTTATGGGGAATGAGATTAAACACTAGTATGGAAAGGAGTAGGGAAGGTGAATATATGTTAAAAAAAATATATACCGATGACTAGCCAGTTTCTCTAGTTTACCTTTTCTCATACTACAAGAAAAAGGAGACAACTGGTAAATTAAAAGACCACCAAATTTAAATGGAGACAAGAAAATACTTTTTTATTTAATGTGTAATTTATCTGTGGAACTTACTGCTACAGGATAAAATTAAGTAGACTTGTTTGAAATCCAGCAGTTTCATTTTTGTAGAGGTTCATGCAAGCATTTCACCCTGATCCCTTAAGGGTGTGAATGAGTGAGTTTGGTTCTGTGCTTTCGGATTAAATGAACCACAAAATTCACAGAAAATCTCAGATGAAGCTAGTGCATGTCATGTGGATTTGCCTGCTAAACCATAGCATTTCACATGGTTTGCTTTTTACACCATAATACAGCCCAATTACATTTGAAACAGGACCCAGCATTGCTCAAAATAGGCAGTAGGGTCCCCAGAAACAGGGCCCAACTTTGTGAACCTTAGTAAACCTTTAAATAACACGGTTTGAGTTTCTAGTCTAATGAAACATGAAGGCAGATGAATTTTGCATGAATTCCAGCTATGTTGAAAGTATCTCACACAGATCTGTTAGAGGATGGCCCTGTTTCTTAGCCCAGATCTGTACAGAGCTGTAATTAAAAGGGCTTTTGAGAGCCAAACCACTGCTTGTTACTTGCAATGTGTTTCTGTAGATTCATCTTACCCATTTTCCCCATACACACAGATAAAACATCTGGGGTAAACTGTGAATGTTATCAAAAAGAAAATAAGAAAAGGAATACTTGTGGCACCTTATAGACTAACAAATTTATTTTAGCATAAGCTTTCGTGGACTACAGTCCACTTCGTCGGATTCATAGTCCACGAAAGCTTATGCTGAAATAAATTTGTTAGTCTCTAAGGTGCCACAAGTATTCCTTTTCTTATTTTCTTTTTGTTAACACAGACTAACACGGCTACTACTCTGAAACCTATGTGAATGTTATGGGGCTTTCCTCCTCCTAGGACCTTCTCCTGCTTTCTTCTTTCCATAGATGGGTGTTATTCTCCCCCTTCCCTTCATGGTATCTGTTACCGCTGAGAACCCATAGGTTGATTCTTAGTGCCATAAACTTCTAGGATTAGCTGTATTTTATACAAGCATGTGTGGGGTCGGTCACTGTTAGAATGAGTTGCCCTGTAGGGAAAACAACTCGGAAGGCATTCACTGTGATTAATGAATTGTGATTTGAACACACCATGAACTGTCCCATATAATGGCTACCATTCACAGTGCAGGGTCAAAGTGGTTGTCAGAGGAGAGAACTATGAGAGGAAAGAAGATAAGTGAAGGAGTTTGGGTGGGTGAAATTTGGTGGGAATGTATGAAGTTATTTAATCATTTGTGTTGCCTGAAATCACAGTAGAACTGATCTTTATAACCTGCCTATAAGTAATCATAATTAAGTCTTAAAAGATGCAGTTCTTCTTTAAAATAATATTTATAATCTAAACCCAAGACAAACTGAAGAGAAAGAAACACACTAAGAAAATAACTGTTTTTTGTCTGAATTTCCCAACTGTCAATCAGACTTTTGTAATGCAGGCAATCATTAATGGAATATGCATTTTTACATGTAAGAAACAACAAAAGAAAAGTTGAGCTTAACAGATGTCCAGGAAAGGATATCCTATGGAATAACTGATTCCTCCCTAGACAGAATCTGTTTGTTTTTTTAATCAACTTGTGCATTTGCTTCAATTTCCTATGGACTCCATTCAGCTACAGTTATTATGCAGCTTTTGAAAGTGCATAAAGCTCACAGGAGTATATAGAACATATTCTATACACTGTAAACCTGTGCAGCGAAAGATCAGTCAGCATATAAATGTGTGTTTTTGTGTCTATTTCATTGGATGTCCAAGGAAAAGTGGAGAAAGAGGAAAACACCATTAGAATAATAATAATCATCATCATAATATTTTTCACTGCTATAGGATCTATCTGAAGATATCAAAGCCCTTTAGAAACCTTAATCACTTAACCTTCATAAAACCACATGTTCCAATCTCACCGACTCCCATGCCACATGCACCTTTTACTCTATTCTCTGTGCTGTAAAAGCACCCACAAATCTGCTCAGGCACTTCACTGCCACTTCTACTGATTTAGTGGTATAGTGGTTAAGCCAATGTCTGAATGAGCCATACTGACACATTACTTTAACCCATGTAAAGTCAGAATAGATAGCAATTTATGATCAACCAATACACTTAATCACATTCTGTAGCATGGTCCCTTGTGGGGCAGAGTCTTAAAGGAATTCAGGCACCTAAAGATGCAGATAGGTGACTAGTAGTATTTTCAATAGTGCATAGTGAAAATTCCACTAGGTGCCTATATAACTTTAAAAATCTGGCCCTTGTGTACCTTCACTTATACAAGCTCATTCATTAAAGGTGGACCAGATACCTTTTAACAGCTAGAGTTCAGAATTCCCCATAACTGCTCCAAACCCTGCACTGTTTTAGGTGTTACTGGTTTTATAAGGTGTTCTATGGAAAACAAGAATTTTTGAGGCAACCTTTGGCAACCAAGTAAATGAGGAACTTATTCCCAAATATTTGGTTTAAATAGGTATTAATTTGTAACTCTACCTACATATTTGGTTAATGATTTAGCTTCTTTCCCACCTCTCCAAATCTTTCCATTCATTTTTTTTTAATGTAGTGAATTTGCTGACATGCTGAAAGTCTCAAAGCCAGTCAGATAAATGTACACTTTGAAATGGAAAAATAAATAATTTGTCTTTTCTTTAAGAGTAATAAATATAAGGTTGACACTATAAATGTCATAAATTTTTTTTTTTTGGTACACATAGAATGTTCTGAAATAGATAAATACAATTTGTGATTGCCCTGGACTGTCATAAGAAAGAATCTTGATATGTTAAATGTATTAAAAGATGTTGTATGGAGAGGGCGTAGGGCCAAATTCAGCTCTCAGGTTCATCCTTACCACCCATCGACTTCAGTAGGGTTTCATGAACGTAAATGAAAGCAGAATTTCACCTATGCACATATTACTAGTCCTTTCAGTGTTATGAAAATACAGTTTAAACATTACAAATAATGTTTTACCAATGCATAGCTGTCTATAGCAATGCACTCTTTAAGGTGTGATTGCTCTCTGAAACATGATTTTGTAAAAATGGCTTCATTGAGTGACGCATGTTCTCTCTTTCCAATTTCCTCAAGTATGTTCTGTTTCTAAATAAAAAAATATTTTTTTTGTCTCAGTGCCAGGCATGCAAACTCAGTATCAGATCTGAAAGTCAAGCTGGGCTCTTTTTGGCTCACGCATCATCAGTATGAAGAGTCTGTAATTGGAATTATGTTAATAAAGCATAGAAGATTTTCAAGCAAGAATAGAACCCAGATCCTTGTTCCAGAGCTACATTGCCTCTTTAGTAGTAGTATAATATAACTAAAAAAAACCCTTTCCCCCCACCATTTTCAGCAGATATGACTCTGAACACACAGGGCAGGATCTGCTGAGTAAGAAGATATTTTTACATAGTGATTTTCAAAGTAAAACTGCATTTTAAAAATAAAACAAAGCAACCATCTAACTCTCAAGAATTGTTTCTTCTACTTTTTAATCTATACTTCTAAAGAGATGCTATGGAATTGTTAACATTAAATTTTGCATATTCAGAAAAAAAGGAGTATTATATATTTATTGCTACCTGTTATGTGGCTGCAGTTATGATTCATCTTTACTAGGTGGCATTTGCAAAACACCAACACTACTTGCTTCCTAAAGAAGTAAATGCATCTCAACCTACTTCAGTGGCCACATTCAGGAAAGATGGCAACTTAAAATATTTATTCAAGTGCTAGGAAAACATTGTTGCATGAGAAATAGTGCATTTTAATTCTTCCTTTCAAATGGCAACTCCATTTAAAGGTGATTTAAAAAAAAAAATCAAGAAAAATAGCTGAACTTTGCTAAGTAAGGGTTTCAGACATTTTGGAAAATGTGCCCATGTATTTAAACTTTGTTGTTGTGGTATATTGTGATACAAATAAGTAATGCATTTTCCCGTATCCCCTCTTCTTGTCTAAAAATGGCTGCTCCATTAACCTGTCTCTCACACCTACTGCTCACCAACTTCTCACTTGTAGTGAGACACACCAGTATGCACTGTCTAATGGTCTTGATGCCCAGTGCTATAATAATATATGGATTGTCTACCTAGAGGGATGATATTTTTAGCATCCTCAGTTTAAATCTCACAAGTTACAAAATACAAAAAGATTATTTTAAAAAATCCACTCTGCAAAACCATGAGATATAATTGGGCCTTAGTTTAACAGGATTCAGAAAAGGGCTGGATGGACAATGGGTGAAATGTTCAAAACTTCCTAAGGGCCCAAACTACTTGAAAATGGGTTTCTGAGGTGTTTTTGAAAATTATACCTGCTCCAGTCACAGTAGTAAGGATTAAAAGAACGGCAACAACCAGTTTGGAATGGAAAAAGTGCTTCCGGATGTAAGTCAGCTTCTAACTAATGGAAATTAGTAGAAAGCTTTCCCTATGGAGAGGTTATTTCTGAACTGCCTACTCTGGGGTTTCTTTCAATTTCCTCTGGAGCATCTGGTACTGGCCACTCTTAGAGACAGCATGCTGGACTAGATGGAACTGTAGGCAAACTAAATGTACACATAGGCTGGTACGTCTACTAATGACGTTTGTCTGGGCATTCAGCTGCTTTTAGCAATGGTGGGTTGG
Source organism: Macrochelys suwanniensis (assembly GCA_033296515.1). Taxonomy (NCBI): domain Eukaryota; kingdom Metazoa; phylum Chordata; order Testudines; family Chelydridae; genus Macrochelys; species Macrochelys suwanniensis. Next base: position 92,505,435 of record CM065775.1, on the reverse strand, counting down.
GGTTTTTTTAAACACTGTTTCTGTTTACCTCTATGTTACGCATTTAGGAACCACAAATATTTCTATATCCTTTTTTATATTAGTCTAATATAAAATTTATTTTTACAGACGAGGAAGATTTCTAAGTACGGTATGTGCATACAGTTCTATATATATAAATATTTGCAAAGGAAGGAAACAACACAATATTTCTGAAGACATTCTGGATACAATGGGATGTGAATCGGTCACCGTCAAGATAATCAAATATGAACATGTAATTAGTGACTGGTAACTGAACCATACAATACACATTCAGTACTATACAACATTCCAGATTCCATCATCTCCATATGGCATGAGAATTTGCTGTTATCTCTGGCCATATGGAATCACGTGTACATACACACAAACAAGTATTGCATAATATCTATTTTTCCTGAAGTATTAAAAGAAACCCCTCGTACATTAGTTTTATCTGTTTACAATATGTATTTTTTTTTTGTCAGTAGAATTGTGAAAATGATTTTGGGGTCAAATAAATGTTTTGTTCTACCCAAAACAAAATATTTCATTTTGATTTTGAATTTTGAACTTTTAAAAAAAATAAATTTGAAGGAAATTTCAAAGCAAGTAGTCAGTCTGAATAAACAAATAGAAATGTTTTGTTTTGCAAAAGGCAAAATGAAACATTTTGACTTTTTTGGTATTTATTTGCTTTTAGACATGAACAATTCACCAAAACTTTTAACATAAATTCTTAAAATGTTTCTGTGTTGCGTAACCTCTATTTTTCACTGAAAACAGTTTAGGCTTAAAATTTCACCCATTTACTCATGAGATGTACAAATTCTATTTTTTTTAATTCTTATAGGGCGCATTTTTCTGTAAACAGAAAGGAGACAGAATTTTCAAGTACAAAAATGCTGAGAAGTTAAATCAGGTCTCTCTTTTTTAAAAGTAGTTCAGAGTTCAACATACTGGTATTATAGCTGTAACATAATATTCTAAAAAGAAATATGATTTTGCTTAATTATACAAGTGTTAAAAAAAACTATGAAATACATTACACAATGAACAATTTTGTCAATATCTAGACCTAGGATCAGGCTACCATAAATATTGCTACATTCAATCTCTTATTCCAGGCTTGTGCGGGAGAACAAACAGACTGCAATGAGATGCTTATATCAAGACAGAGCTGCACATTTACCAAAGACCGAGAAGTAATGTTACCACACTAATCAGCGTAAATGTCATATAAGCAGGCATTCCTGTACACCCTGCTCCAGTTGTGTCTAAAGTGCTGCCGCCGTCTGTTTGATGGATTTGCTTTACGTCACTGAGGTTTGTCTTGTCTGGCATCCCTGCTGAGACAAATAAGAAAATACAGGATGATGCACGCTTTCCCACTACTGGCAACGTGATACAGCTAGAACAAATTTAAATATAAAGAGCACGCAGACTGTCTAATTCTTTATGTTACTGCCAAATTCAAAACTCTTCGTAATTGCATCTAGAAACACAGGCCACTCTACATGGCAGTTTATCCTTGAAAGTAATTTACAGCCCTACCAGTACTGGACAGAGCAGTTATTGTAGAATTATACCTAAGCAAATATTCACAGACTGAAGTGAATAGTTTGTGAGTCCCAGGAGTACCCAGAAGTCAACTACTCACATCTTAAATTTGAAAGAAGATGGAAATAATTTTATTCGAATGCTCAGGTGTGTGAATCCAGAATTTAGATGAAAGGAAGGTGTAACTGATGGAGGATTTTAGGCCCTCCATTTTGGCATGGAGAAAAATGGACTTCATAACAAAAAGTCATGTTCGAAGACAAACTGTAAACAAGGCAGATCCTTATTCAGCTCCTGGTTGAATGTTTCTGAACTTCAGGAACATATATAAGAAGTTTTTTTCCTCCCTGCCAGAATATGAAACAAGGATATTACAGTCATCCATTACACCTCCAGTACCTGGTTCAATAATCATAAGTAGAAGGGTCTGAAGACACATTCAGCTATAACAGCATTGTCATTTGCTTTCCATTTTGTGTGCATACTTCTGGACTAACTGTCTTATCCTATATAATAACTTCTGGCATGCCACTATCAATCAAAATTAACAAGTCTAAATTCAATGTTATTACATGCAACACATATTGACATTGTAATTACACTGAGACTGAAAAAGTCTTCATATAAAGCAAAGTCAATATTTATGTAATTATGTCAATACATATATAATTCAGAAGGTAAGCTCTATTGCACTGGAACAGAGGCATTATAAGGAAGCTTAGCTCTACTGATCTGATGTATTGATTCTACAATCTGAGTTCCTGCATTATTATTCATTGTTTAGAACTTTTCACCCTTCTGCGTCATTAGCAAAGATGAATAAACTCACAATTCCATTCCATTTTTAGGGGCTATGATGGAGTATGAATATTTTAGTCATGGTTTTATACTCCTTGTTACGCTAGAATTTAACCAGAAGCTGGAGCAGCTCTCTGCGACTTCCTTATTTTTCAGGCTAACTACTTTTTATTTTAGTGCTAAAAATACACTTTTTCTCCTACATGTAGCTTGAAAAGTGCTCTTTGTGAACTTACTGTACATACTAAAATCTCTTTCTTGTAGCTTTGAAAAAATGTGTTAAAGGAAGAGTATGTGAAAGCCAATCATGTTGTCTGTAAAACCTGCTAGAATGTGTTTGTCTTCTTTGCTGTTGCACTGAGACAGGAGAATGGACTACTATTTTGTGTGGATTTATCGATCTATTGTGATTGCCTGGAATTTGTGAAAATTAGCTCCACGAGTACAATGCAAGTGGGCAAAAAGGAAAGATAGTAACAATAGGGAGGAGGGGGTGAAAGGAAGTAAGTCCTCCTGATCATGCTCACTGTGTAGTCTCCCTGGGAAAAGATCAATAACTCAGTACTTCACTGAATGAAGTTTAATGGCTCACCAAACAGGGTGGATCAAGGCATTTTTCCTTAGGGGTGTGGGAGATGGAAGCAGAAAGCAGATTGTCTGGGTCATTTGTCCAGCTCTTACTTCATAGTGAATTCACTGGGTCAAATTTTGCTTTCAGCTACACTATGCAACTCCACTGAATTCAACCAGGTTGCATGGCTATAACAGAGATAAATTTGGCCCAGTGGATTTATAAGAGAGTCTACAGCAGGGGTGTCAAATTTCCAGCATCTAAGACAAATCCAGCCCACGTGATGCATTTTTCTAGCCCACATGACATATTTATATTGTGCACAATCTCAGTTTAACACTAAGATAACAATATAGCACTGTCAGGGGACAAGTGTACCCCCATTCTCCCTTTAGGCACCAGGAAATGGTGTTATAGCCCTATGGCTAAGTCCACTTGACCACCATTAGCTTCAGGGTGGTATAGCCTAGTGACCAGAGTCAATCAGGCTGCCCTCTCTGATGGCCTTGGCCTGATGGCCAAGTCAGTTGTGCTGCCCTCTGTCGCAGGACCATGTGGCCTGATGGCCAGAGTCAATATGGCTACCCTCTCTCGCAGGGCTGTGCGGTCTAATGGCCAGAGTCAATATAGCTGCCTCCTCTCAAAAGGCTGTGTAGCCTAATTCATCCTCTACAACCAGTTTCCCATTACAAGCCACAGGCATCTGCTCGGGATTGGAATACCACCAAATCCTCTTTTGCATCTCTCTTGGTTAGCTATGCAACATCCTCAGTGTTTGCCCTCACCTTTCTTTCAATGAATCTGTGCACCAGTTCTCAATTCACTACAAAGGGGCAATCTCTTGTTTTTGTATAAGCCAGGATAAGTTGTTTAGCTTCTTAATCACTATGTAAGGTCCCCTTCAAAAAGGAATAAGTCTGGGATTTGTTCCAGGCTGCTTTTTACAGTTACATAGCCATATCTTCTCTCCTGCCTGGATGGGCATATATTTTTCCTTTTTCCTGGTATTTTGTGCTTGGCGAGCTCACTTCTGGCTCATCTGTTCCTCCACCTTCTGGAATGCTGTCCTCAGGTCCCTGATATATGATTCAGTCACATTACCTACCTGTATAGGTGCAGGACCGTGGCAGTTATTGCCGCCTGCACATCAAGACACAGAGAAGCGTGGTTTTGTGGAGTCCAGAAATAATCTCATAAGGAGAATAATGACTGGTTGAGTACTGACTGGTGTTATATGCAATGGTGACAACAGATGATGCTGAATCCCAGTCTCGCTGGTCTTCATTGACTGAGACTCTAAGCATAAAACTTTCTACTTCCTTATTACTCGGCCGGTGGGCAACACTGGACCTCGCCTTGGTTATCTGGAATTTTAGCAAACCTTGTGTCACAACCATGATTCAAATTCCTTCACCTGATCACTGCAAATGCAGTCTCGTGGGCCAAACTGCAGCACTACATGTTTTGTCAATGCATATCTAACTGTCTCAGTCCTTTTCTCCTTCAGTGGTTGTGATACCACATACTTTGAAAAGATGTCATGTACTACCAGAAAATACTGATTTCCAGCTGGTGTTTCAGGTAGAGGGTGTTTCAGGTCAATCTGTATAAACTCCTAGAGCTTACTAGGTTGGGGGATTTCCTCAAAAAGGAGTTCTACCTCTTCTTGCCAGAACTTTCCTTTCTTGACAGGTAAGACAGGAAAGTTCCCAGTCCTTAACATCAGCAGCCAAGCCCAACCAAAAAAATCTGTTTGATTCCAGCTCAGTGTCTTTTCATAACCCAGGCAGCCTAACGCTTTGTTAGCATGAAGACACTCCAGTATCATTCACTGTAAGCTTGCTGGCAAGAGAATCCTGTTACCATAATACTTCAGCAAATTGGTAGCTGATCAATGGATAATCATTCCTGAACTGAGTTGAACCTCCACAGACTAGGTTTCCTTCAGTAGATCTGTTGGTGCACCGAACGGAACTCAGGGTCCTTAGATTTTTCATGACAGATGTCCTCACAAGACCTGGCTGAGTTTATTCTCACTGTCCTCACCTGGCTGAGAGCAACCGCACCCACATTTTGCTTTTCAGATATATGGTGAACTGTGAATGTATATTCAGACAGTTTGTGAATCCATCTCTACGGGCATCCTTTGGGTTGTGCTTGGTAAGGAGCCACTGCAGGGCACTGTGACGTGTTTACACTGAATTCTGTACCTAGTAAGTAGAGACAATAGGGCCTGAGGGCCTCCACAATAGCCAGAATTTCCAGTTCTGTAGCTGAATACTTGGCTTCCCTCTCATTTAACTTGCGATCCCCAAAAGTCACCACTCTGTGCCTATCAAGCTCAATTTGTTTAAATGCAAATCTGACAGCAATCTTCCATGCATCACAGGTTGCCATGAATGGACAGGATTGATCTGTGAATTTAAGCACAGAATGATTTAGATGTCCTTCCTTCAGTGACTCAAACATTTTTGGTGTTCATCCATCCAAAAAATCTTGCTCTTCGTTAATTTGTATAGTAGCACTGCCTGCTCTGCAATTTTTTTTTACAAATCTCCTGTAGAATCCACAGGCCCATAAATCACTATACCTCTTCCAGGTTTGTGGGAACCTTCCAGTCTTTTATAATGTTCAATTTCTAGGGTTAGGGTTCCAACCCATCTTATTAACTATATGTCCTGAAGAAGGTGACGAGACTCCTTGCAAACTAACATTTGTTTCCTGAAACTTTAAACCCTTTTTCCTTAAAAAGCTTTAGAATACTTCACACTCCTACCAGATGTCCCTCCCATGTTTTATGGAAACAAATGAAATCATCTAAATATATGAGGATGTCTTCAGTTCTTAAAACTTGGATTAGGCCATTTACTATGCTCTGAAACATGCTTGGTGCATCCATGAGTCTGAAAGGTATTGTGTGGAATTGAAACAGTCCACAGGGTGTCACAAAGGCAGTTTTTTTCTCGATCTCAGGTGCCACTTTAATTAGATAGTATCCAGATACCAAAACAAAACTACTTTATCCAATTTGGGGAAGCAGGTACCTATCGTGAACTGCCTGTGAATTAAGACTCCTATAGTCAATGCATATCCTCCAGTGTCCGTTAGTTTTTTTTACAACTACAATTGGGGATGCCTATGGTGAAATACATTGTTCAATCAGGCCATACTCCAGAATGTGATTTTAGCTTCTCTTTCACTGTAACCTCATACAGAAGGGGAATATGATGTGGGACCTACCTCATAGGAATACTCCCTGGCTTAAACACCATCCGATGTTGCAACCAATCACACATCCCAAGTACTTCATTATTCCTAGAGAACACACTAGCACATTGTAAGAGCATCTGTTCTAAACACTTCTTTTCATTGCCTCCTACAGCTGCTTCTGCCAAGTCAACTGCTAGCCCTTTTTCTGACAGGGCTGCTTCACAGTATTGACCTCTGCCCCTGGTAGAGGCCTTGAGACACCAGCTACATTGGACACTGCCCCGTCATCTGATTTTTCACTAGCTACACTTCCTGGTCAATACATTAATTGCTCTTACCCAGAACTCCTCCTTTGGTCCAGCTGGAAACGAAGTTCTGCTAAACAACAAACCTGACTCAATATTGTTAGCTTCAAACATTCGTATAGGTTCACTGAAGCAGTCTTTTATCCTTAGGGGTACTATTGCATGATGACCTGACTTCACCACAACATTATTCTGAGCCACCACAGGGCGCTGTTCCTTCTTTCCCCATGTAGGTATGATAGAAGCACCTCTAAGGCTCTAAGAGGTGCTCCCCAGTGTAAAGCCCAGCTATTGAAAAAGGTTATAATAAGCAAATGATACCAAAGCTATATAATCAATTTATTCAAGACTTATCAGTAGTTGAAGAAATTCTGTTTAAAGGTAATAGAGTAGTAATTCCTTTAGGGTTAACAGCAGAGATGTTGAAATGCATACATGAGGGATATTTAGTGATAGAAATATGTAAAAACATAGCGCAAAAGAGGTTCTGATTTTGCCACAAATGAATCCAGACATAGAGGACTATATAAAAGAATGTTAAAAATATAGAAATGTCACAACCTATGACATTTATTCAAAGTAGTCCAAAGTAGTTTAAAGAACATAAGAACAGCCATACTGGGTCAGACCATTGGTTCATCTAGCCAAGTATACTGTCTGCTGACAGTGATCAATGCCAGGTGCTTAAAAAGGAGTGAATAGAACAGGCAATCATTGAGTGATCCATCCACTGTCATCCATTCCCAGCTTCTGGGATTTATTTGAATATAAAGGACATTCATGTGTTCAAGTTGTTGGTTATTTTTCACATTTTCCTGAAATATCTATACTAGAAAACACATGTGCGAAACAAGTCATTAGTAAAATTAAATCAGTTTTTGCAAGGCATGACATTCCCAATATGTTAATGGCTGATAATGGGCCTCAATTTCACAGTCAAGAGATTAAAAGTTTTGCCATAGCATATGATTTCAAACATATTACATCAAATCCAGGCTATTCACAGTATAATGGGTAAGTTGAAAGTGGTGTTAAAATAGTAAAAAGATTACTAAGAAAAGCTGAAGAAATGAGTACTAATTTATATCTGATGTTATTAAATTATAGAACATCGCCATTATAACAAGGTTTATCACCTGCACAGTTGTTATTTAACAGTAAATATTAGAAACACTATGTTTTTTTCCAGGCAGATATAAGGAAAGGAATACATACAAATATCAGTCAAGTTTGTATCACAAAAATTAGTATGCTAGAAGATCACATAAACTAAATGATAGTGCATGTATCTATAATGGTAGGAACTGGGTCAGAAAGCCCCTGCAACAAAAGAGGTAGTACCTTAATCCTATAGTGTCATGACTAATAATGGTCAAATGTACTGACAAATTCAGAGACATTTGCAATTGTCACTTGCAAGACAAGACTCAACTGAAAGGAGAAATGATATAGTACAGCAACAAGAGCGGTGAGAAAACGAAAATGACATCATTCCTCTAAGTAATAAGAACAATTTCAATAACACAGACATTAGATGGTTATTGTGTCAAAAGAGACCTGTTACGGCTGTTAAGATAATTTATATACATGAATACATTTGTGCTAAAAACAAATAAAAGAAAGGAGATGTGGTGTTAACTTTGGCTTAAAAAATGAGTAGAATCTTCAGGGTGTGTGAACTGACAGTCAGAGGAGGCTGTTTGTTTTGTTTTGTTAGATCTATCATGGAAGTTAAGATGCTCTGTATATACGTTAACTGTATATCTAATAAAGACTATTGATAAGTTATTAGCAATGAATTATTATTAAGACAAGTGGATTTACTTGAATATAAAACAACACACTGGGGTCCACACTTCCTCCTACCCACAGTAGGGGTATCTGAATATTGGCCAGGGACAAGTGAGTTCTATTAACATCCAACAAGTTTTTGTGATGCCCTCGGGTGAAATCCACTCCCAACAGTGCTAGAAATATTGATGACCACAGCAAAAGTCCATTTACTATGAAGACACCCCAAGTTCAGAGGGAGCTGGCTTTTTCCTGTTGTCTGCAGGAGGTGATAATTCTATGCCAATTCAACTCCTCCAGTACACATTTTATTCCCTCTCAGCACCGGGTGTTTAACAATGAATCAGATTTACTTCAGATCCTTAGTCCAACAGCATTGTGGTTTTCTAGCCACTGATATCTCCAGACACATAGTAACAGGTATTTGGGCCGCTCTTCACATGGGCCATTCCATCTCCATTGGCCTGTGCCTTAGCATTGCCTGCCAAATATCATCTGGCCAGGGGAAAGTCTCTTTAGTCCCATGGGACACCTGTGAAAAACTGCACTTGGGCCTCCTCCAATTTTTTAGCTACTTCACTAGCAATCATTTCTTCAGGTGTTGTGTATATGGTATAAATAAGTCACCACGAGGCTGGGAATTAATAGCTGATACCTTTAAGGAAACACCAATTTCTTCTTCCACATTTTGAACTCTGCATATAATCTGGTCCATAGATTTATCCAGGAAGTTATGCTTATGGCCTTGCCAAATTCATGGTCCATTTGGTCAATTTCACAGTTATGGGATTTTAAAAATAATAAATTTCATGATTTCAGCTATTTAGATCTGAAATTTCATGATGTTGTAATTTTAGAGGTCCTGACCCAAAAAGCAGTTGGGGGGTGGGTGTCACAAGGTTATTGTGGGGCGGGTTGCAGTACTGCTACCCTTACTTCTGCACTGCTTCTGGCGGCAGCACTGCCTTCAGAGCTGGGCAGCTGGAGAGTGGCGGCTGCTGGCTGGGATCCTGGCTCTGAAGGCAGAGCCACCGCCAGCAGCAGCGCAGAAGCCAGGATGGCATGGTATGGTATTGTCACCCTTACTTCTGTGCTGCTGCCTGCAGATCTGGGCTCTCAGCTCTGACGGCAGCGGTACAGAAGTAAAGGTGGCATGGTATGATACAGCCACCCTTATTTCTGCACTGCTGCTGATGGGGTGTTGCCTTCAGAGCTGGGCACCTGGCCAACAGCTGCCACTCTCCAGCCAGCCAGCTCTGAAGGCAGTGCAGCAGTAAGGGTGGCAATACTGTGACCCCCTGCAACTCCCTTTTGGGTCAGGACCCCCAATTTGAGAAACAGTGGTATCACCCCATGAAATCTGTTTAGTATAGGGCAAAAGCATGCAAAAGACCAGATTTAACAGAGGGAGACCAGATTTCATGGTCCGTGAGGTGTTTTTCATGAATTTGGTAGGGCCCTAGTTATGCTCCTTCACCAGCAGTTTATGAAGTTCTCCTGTTAAACCATTAGCTGACTTTTAACGCAGGAGTCTCTCAGAGCTTTCCACGGGACATAGGCCCCTCTCTGCATTGCCAGGTCCAGATTCAGTGCAGCAGGATCTGCTTCCCCAGAGCCATCTACCGGTGAAGGTGATGCCGGGAAAGCCCTATTGAACTGTCTCAATGCAAACAAATAACTATGCAGGAGTGTCCCTCCCCCTTTGCCCTGGCTTGCCATTCCTTCTGGTATTTCAAAGGGGCCAATGCCCCTTCAGAGCAGTCATACACATATCTTCAAGAATCATAATCTGCACTGGAAAACTTCTCATAAAAGGCTTGGGCAGCCCCATCCAGGTATCAGACCACGCATCCACAGACAGCAAGAGGTCAAAGTCTGTCACGTGCTCCTAGATTCCAGTCTCATCGGCATAGCCGGTGCATTTGTTCTGAGGCAAAAGTGCTTTTGCCATCTTGAAGCAGCTGCCATGGATTGTAATACTTATTTATAGCATCACAGATTTATTGAACCAGCTCCAGTACGAACAGGCACAACTGAACTTCCTGATAACCCCTGCAGGTCAGATCAACATAACAACAACATACAAGAGAACAACTTAACACTAAAATAAGGACACAGCACCATGGTGGAGGTGCTGTCTACACTAATCATTATACTATGAGCAATGTCTGGTTTAATGTCATTATCATGCAAAGGCCAGTGTTTTAATGGAAAGCCAGATAAAACGCAGCAATGTAACTGAAATATTAGGTTTGTTCCAGTTTAAAGCGAAACCTGTGAGGCAGTGGTAGAAGGCGAACCCCCCGGGGATCCAAAAGAAAATACAATGTTTGCCCAAACCCCGACAAAGCAAACCTGCCAAGCTTCACACATTTCTGCACTCACCGCCATCTGTGAAAGCCAGCTAGCGGCTGAAGTGGAAAAATATTTTTCTAATTTGTTTTAGTAATAATTAACTAACCAAAGCATGTCACAAAGCACTGTGGTACATATTACAGTCAAGTGGGTGTGTGTCAATATGGTACAGTAGCTTTAAAAGTTTCTATCCTCTCCAGCCTCTTTTCAAAGGTTTTGTCTGTGTGTGTATTTAAGGCTTGTGAAAGGTGACAGGACTGACAGCTCTGAACGCTGAACTGTTCTATTTATCCACAGAACAGGTGCAGCAGCAGGGTAACAACAATCAGTAATATGCCTTAACCCTGACCTGGAAGGGCCAACCCTAGTGACCCTTTACGTGTTCATTCAATCCTGAGCCTCTCTGCTGAGATTGCCAACAGCGCCAATGGCTTTTCTGCTATTACTTGCCTATATGGAACTGGACTGAGACCACCAAATTCATTTTAAATAGACCTCTCAGCAATAACAACTTTCTTCGCCATTGGCCTGGGTAAGTTTGGAGCTGAGCAAGCCTCATTCCCACATTCATAGCAACATCTGCACTCAGATGTTCAGACCACTTCACACACGCCACACTCCGCTGTATGCTGAATCACACACCCTGGAGGTCAGGAGATTCTTCAAGTTAAAATGAGGTTGTCAGGTGTTTTTCTATGCGTTATTTTGGGTGCATCCAATTAGCTTTGAGGAGGAGGAAAAGGAACTCTCCTGGTGTGCAGTGCCCTCCCTGTTACATGCTAGAACAACGGTTCTCAAACTGTGGGTCGGGACTCCAAAGTGGGTCATGACCCCGTTTTAATGGGGTCACAAGGGCTTGTGTTACACTTGCTGGGGCCCGGAGCCAAATGTGAAGCCCAAGCCCCACTGCCCTGGGCTGAATCCCAAGGACTTCAGCCCATGGTGGTGGGGCTCATGGTTACAGGTCCCCCTTCCTAAGGCTGAAGCACTTGGGCTTCAGCTTTGACCCCTCCACCTGGGGCAGTGGGCCTTGGGATTCAGCTTTGTTCCCTCCCCCCGTCCCAGGACAGTGGGGCTCGGGCTTTGACTTTGATCCCCCCACCAGGGTGGGGGTCTCAGGTGGGCTGAGGCTTTGATCTTCCCTCCTGGGGTTACGTAGTAATTTTTGCTGTCAGAAGGGGATTGTGGCGCAATATAGTTTGAGAACCCCTGTGCGAGAAGATCCAAATTATGCCTCTGACAGCACACACATATTATGTGAGTCTCACATATTATTATTATTAAAAATAATTATATTGTCATTGTTGACTGTATTTGTTAAATTCCAGTAGTGTGCTTGGTGCTTCGTAAGTCATAAATAAAGACAGTTCTTGCCCATAAAAAGTGTCATTTTTAGGAGGAGTTTTACATAAGAAGGGATGCGTGCCTGAGAAATGGAAAATCATATAGGATGTGGCTCTTGCAAGATGCCACTCTTCTACAGGGTCCTAGCTGAAGCTCATTGCAGTCATTTAATACATATACATATAAAATAGAGAGCATACTTTTGTTTTGTACAGCTTGTGGAGTATGAAGAAAAGTGCCAGTGATCGTAGAAATGTGTCAGGATTTGGAAGGACAGTCATAGTGAACCTTCTAATGAGACTGGGAGAATGCATGGGGTTTGGATAGGGGATTTATGATTATGCTGCAGGAAGATTGCTTAGGATGCAGCTATGACTGTGGTACTCGGGAATGAAGAGTTGTCTGAAAGGAGGATGAATAGTATGAAGAAACAGAGAATCAAGTTGTACAGGGCTTCTGAGAGTGTGCAGGTGAATGGGGAACGTAGAGTATGTGGGGAGTGGAATATAGAGCTATATGGATGAAGCTCTTAAATGAATCAGTAGAATTTAGAGGCAAGGCAAGCAGGAGAGGGATATGGTAGAGATTCTGAGGAGTACAGAGGGGGGGATGACTGTCATAACAGAGGGATCAGGAAAATATAGATGCTGATACTGCCAAGAGAGTTTCTTAACTATATCCAGGGAACCCTGAAGTGGTTAATATCAGCACTCTTTTCCCCAAGGAGCATGTCTAACTTCAGGGAGTCTGAGTCATTTTTTCCCCCTAAAGGACAAGTCTAACTTTAGGAAGTTTGATTCTTATATTTTTTATAATATTATTATATGTATCAGTAATGAGTTCTGAGTAATAACTTTACACAGTAAGAAAAACTGGAGAAAATTAAGATAATTAATCAGTTAGAGTCATACCAGGTCCCCCTTTGGAGCTTTTCGGCATGAATGAGTTGAGAGTACCACAAAACACCAAACAATGGCCAAAATGTTACCAGACAGTGAAGATTAGAGCTAATGGAGCTCTTCCTTCAATCCCAACCCCAAGGAGTCCTTCCATGTCAAGATCACATGAGTGATCCTCAGTGGGTAATGAAGACTCAACTGGCGGGATGGTGTATGTCTGCGAGAAAGCCACACTGTTTAACCTACCTGACAAGCCACTAATTTCCATAGGCCCCTGCTCCATACTTTTAGGTGTTAGGGAGTAGGGAACCATGGGTAACATGACTCTTGAGAGATAGGAGCAGATACAGCTCAGCGTTCTATGCTGCACTCCCTTTGAGAGGGGTGACAGCAGGTATATTGCCCTGCATAGGCGCCAACTTCTGGTAGCGTCGGGGGCGGGGCCCCGCAACGTTTCCCGGTGCTGAGGTGAGCTTGCTGTGGGTTCCGGCGCTGGTGGGGAGCTGGGCGGGGGCCCCAGGGATGGTGGGGAGCTGCCGGTGGGTGCTCTGCACCCACCAATTTTTTCCCATGGGTGCTCCAGCCCCGGAGCACCCACAGAGTCGGCGCCTATGTTGCCCTGCATATCTGAATTCTTGGAAGCAATGTGCTTCCTTGAGACACAGTACAATCTGTAGTCAAATGGAGCAGAGCAAAAGTACATGAGGCCCTATGTGGATCAGCACCTGTCTCCAAGGAACAACTGGGCCTTTATTAAAAAGTAACCTGGAGATCATTTAGGTTCCATGGTTTACTGTGTCTATACCAAGTTATACAACACATTTCTTTGTAATTTTGTGATAACTGGCTTTAGAAGAACTGAGGGCTGAATAGTGATATAACAGATGTCTGTGTTGAGAACGGAGAAATTAACCTAGTATACAATGTGGCCCTGGTTTACTTTGTTTAGCTTTCAGTTAATGAAGGATAAATTAAGTAGATAATCTTTAGAGCCTACAGAATTATCAAAAAAAAAAATCACAAGAAGCTTTGGGGACTTTTAGGCCTTAATATTGAAGAAAAATCAATTATCCAGCATTGCCCATGGGTTTCCTCATCTGAGTTATAAATCAGTTTAGTCAACTTAATTTCCTAATACTTTAAACTCATTGTTTCTTCACTGAAGCTGTTTTAGCTAAGATGATACATGATGAAAGAAAGTGCAATGAAAAATTGAAAAAAGGTATTAGGGAAAAAAGATGACTTATGATTTGTTTGGAGAGCATGAGACTTTTTCATCATGGGATCTATTGTCTGTATAAGCATATATAATTGCCATCTCTGTCATTGGAAACTGATACTAAAATTCTTTACCAAAACCATGTTTTTAATCCATGTCCCCTTGTGTCATTCTTTGAGTGTTAAAATCTAAAATCTCATCTTGAGGAGAAAAAAACAGCTTGCAAGAAAAACATATAAGGGAAGGTAGGTGCTGCCACAGCAGACAAGACCAGGAATCTATCTATTCCAGTATCCTGACTCTGATAGTGACTGGTACAAGATGCTTCAGAGGAAACTGAAAGAAAACCCATCGTGGAGAATTTGGAATACCCAGCTCACTGGGAAAGTTTTCTCCCAAACTTTGCCATTCAGACGTGGACCCCATGCTTGAGGATATATATTTCCTATCTTTAAAAAAAATAGAATTGTGAATGTTTTCATTATGCACATAAATGCCTAATAATATCACTCCAGCCTCTGCTCAACAAGAAAACAAACCAAAACAAAAAGTCTTAAATAAAAAGCAATATCAAATTGAAACTCAACTATTTCTTCCCAGTCTCATGAACTCATTTTTCACTACATAGGCTGAATAGTCTTAGAAAATACCTATTTTAAAAAACTTAAAAGAATGTTCATAACATTGACAATGATCTCATATTTAACAAAATAATGTTTCAGCAACTTCTCTACAGTGCTTATATGTATTATTTGGTGACAGAAATGCTGAGCGTGACTGTAATTCTTTTACCCTAGAGAGTATTATGCAAATATTAATGCATATGAAAATATTAATTTAAAGGACTGAACAGGACAACTCCATGAGCTCCTACAGTGTGAGCTAAAGCTCTATATCTGGGGGCTATAACAATTCATGAGCTCTGTGTATTGGGCACAGAGGGTGACCTGTAACACACACACACAAACACACACACATACACACCCTGGGTTACCCAAACAGCCTGCCCATTACAGACTTAACTGAAACCATACAGTCAGTTCACATATAGGCAGCAATACCATTCAATATAGTTTATAACCAGTAGGCCAGGCAATTAAAAATCAAAGCCAACTTCCTACTCCCAACATTCACCACCCTCATATCTCTCCCTTGTTTACAAATGCCAGAGTAAAAAGATGAGTTTGCAGTGTGCCTTGAAGATCATTAGATATGGATTATCGCAGACCCAGTTGAGGGATCAAATTCAAAACAATGCCCCACCGGAGAGGCCTCCCAAAAAGCACCACCAAAGAATCAACAATAGCCTCCCACCCAAAGAGGGGAAGGTCTGCAGAAATACACAGTTCAACTACATTTTATGGGACTAAAATAAAAGGAAAAGAGGGATGGGAGTGAGAAGGGAATGCCACCTGGACTCAGTGGAAGCCCACTGCTTCAAGAAAATCAAGGGAGTCAATTGACACTGCCTAGTGGAACTCTACCTGGATGCATGGATAGGTTAGCAAAAGGAAATGGTCCCACAGTCAGTAAGAACCAACCCCATGGCTAAGCTTGGTTTCCAGACTGACAAGAGTTAATAATATCAGAGTCAACTCAATAGAGGCAGAATTGCCTCACCAAAAAACTAATTCAAATAAAGGGGTGTTGCATTTTTTGTGAGATCTGTGGCCATTCAGAGGTGGTCATCAGCAAGTTTCACAACTGTGGGAAAACTATTCATGAGTCTCATGACATTTGACTGTAGCAATTGAACTGTGGCCGACAGATCAATTCTTCTAGTGGAACATTGCTACTGTGGGCTGCCACAGAGAAGAGGTACCTCAGGTAACCTGGGCCAATCCTGTGGAGGCCCTTGAATACTGGGACCAAAACAGAGAATTTGATTCTGCATTCCCACATAGAGGAAAAGCAGAGAATGAAGCACTGATGTAATGTTGGTGACCTATGTCGCTGTCCCGATGGCAGTCTGACATTGTCCTCAACGTCATTCCGGCAACTCCTACGATGCCACTGGTGCCAAGTTGTATCGACATTGTCTTTCCCTTGGATCCATCAGTTGCGTGGAGAGAGGGGTTCTGCTGCATGGGCTGTTCCTCCATATCACCTTGCCCTGGCTTGCGCCCTGGAGAGGACACTCCAGCTTCGCTTCACAGCGTCGACACAACATGGGAAGCAACAGTTTACCGGTTATAAGCCCCCTGCTCGATTGGCGTAGAGCTGGCGCCAGGGGTTGCTTCTGACGGTGGGAGGGATCACCATGTCTCACTGGACAACTATCGCCCGCCTCAAGCTGGGCAGCCCCCAGCCAATAAGGTGTTGTCCCACCACAGTTCACCTGCTTCACTGGGTGCGTGGGGCTTAGTGTACGTGAGTACCCGACAAGTGGACTGCGAACCATGCACCAGGCAACAACAAAAGAAAACCAACATTTAAGAAACCAGCCCTCAAGTTAGGATGCTGGAACGTACGGACCATGACAACTGGCCTATCACAAGACCTTCAGGCAATCAGCGATGTTCGGAAGACTGCAGTCATCAACGATGAGCTAGCATGACTCCAAATCGACATAGTCGCTTTGCAGGAGACACGGCTGCCAGACGCTGGGACTCTCAGGGAAAAGAACTATACATTCTTCTGGCAAGGGAAGAGTGCCGAAGAAATCAGAGAGTGTGGTGTTGGATTTGCCGTGAGAAAATTCTGTACTGGAGATGGTGGAACCTGGTCAACAAGGAACTGAAAGTCTGTTATCACTCCGACTCCACACATCCACTGGACCCGTCAACCTGATCAGCGTGTATGCACCAACACTCGGCGCCAACAGGGATACCAAGGATGAGTTCTATGATCAGTTAGACACGATCATCAGGAGTATCCCTAAAGAAGAGCACTTGATACTACTGGGTGACTTCAACGCCAGAGTGGGCGCTGACCACGACTTTTGGCCAACCTGTCTTGGAAAGTTTGGCGTTGGAGAAATGAATGAGAATGGACAACGACTTCTGGAACTGTGCTCGTACCATGACCTCAGCATCACCAACTCATTCTTCCAGACAAAGCCTCAACACAAAGTGTCCTGGAGACACCCTCGCTCCATGCACTGGCACCAACTCGACCTGATCATCATCAGCCGGTCTGCCTTGAAGTGCATCCTGCTTACTTGCACCTTCCACAGTGCTGACTGTGACAGTGATCACTCGCTGGTGTGCAGCAAGATGAGGCTACAGCCAAAGAAGATCCACCGCTCTAGGCCAAAGGGCAAACCCCGCATCGATGTGAGCAAGACCGCACACCCAGACAAGGCAGAGAAATTCACCCATGAGCTCTCCGAGGTTCTGAACTGTATGCCTCCCGGTGGCTGCGCCAAAGAGAGATGGGACCACATCAGAGACACAGTATACAGCACAGCCATGAAATTTTTTGGAAAGAAACGAAACATGAATAATGACTGGTTTGAGGCCAACTCCGCCACACTCACTCCAGCCATTGAAGAACGCCGCGCTGTTCACCTGGAGTACAAGCGTTCCCCTAGTCAGAGGACTCTACAAGAGTATCGATTTGCCAGGAGCAAAGTACAGAGACTAGCTCGACAGTGTGCAAATGATTACTGGCTCCAGCTCTGCCGGAGCATTCAACTATCTGCTGACACTGGAAACATCAGGGGAATGTATGATGGCATCAAGAAGGCCATGGGACCCACAAAGAAGTGGAGAGTGTCACTGAAGTCTGCAACAGGCGAAAACATCCAGGACAAGGGCAAGCAGATGGATAGATGGGTGGAGCACTACTCTGAAGTGTACTCCAGGCAAAACACCGTCACCGAGGCTGCCCTCAATACTGTGGATGGTTTTCCCGTTGAAACTGAGCTGGACGAGAAGCCCACCATGGAAGAACTGAAGAAAGTCATTGAGAGCTTGTCCACAGGAAAGACTCCAGGAAAGGATGGCATCCCACCAGAAGTTATCAAGTGTGGCATCAACGTCCTCCTAGAACACCTCCACGACCTCCTCTGTCAGTGCTGGGACGAAGGTGCAGTACCTCAGGATATGAGATACGCCAACATCGTGACCCTCTACAAGAACAAGGGTGATAGAAGCGACTGCAACAACTACAGAGGCATATCGCTCCTGAGTGTTGTGGGTAAAGTCTTCACACACGTGATCCTGAATAGACTGCAGAAGCTTGCTGACAGAGTTTACCCAGAGTCACAGTGCGGGTTCCGAGCAGGGAGATCCACAACTGACATGGTTTTCTCCTTAAGGCAGCTGCAAGAGAAATGCAGAGAACAGCACAAGCTGCTATTCCTTGCCTTCATAGACCTGACCAAAGCTTTCGACCTTGTGAACAGAGATGGGCTGTTCAAGATCCTGGTAAAGGTTGGCTGCCCACCGAAGCTGCTGAGCGTGATCCAGTCTTTTCACGACAACAAGAAAGGCACAGTACTGTATGATGGCTCGTCCTCCGATGCCTTCGACATCCACAGTGGAGTAAAACAAGGCTGCGTTCTCGCTCCCAAACTTTTTCACTAGTAGGGTGGTGAAGCACTGGAATGGGTTACCTAGGGAGGTGGTGGAATCTCCTTCCTTAGAGGTTTTTAAGGTCAGGCTTGACAAAGCCCTGGCTGGGATGATCTAGTTGGGGTTGGTCCTGCTTTGAGCAGGGGGTTGGACTAGATGACCTCCTGAGGTCCCTTCCAACCCTGAGATTCTATGATTCTATCTCCACACCCGGTCTGATGGGAGACCTTTCAATCTGGCTCGACTAAAGGCCAAAAGCAAGGTACGGGAGGCAACAATCAGAGACATGCTGTTTGCAGACGACGCTGCCCTGGCCACCCACACAGAAACCGATCTCCATCATCTGATTGACCACTTTTCCAGAGCTTGCGAAGAGTTCGGGTTGACAATCAGTCTTCAGAAGACCAAAGTTATGGCCCAGGATGCAGAACATCCAAGCATTGCCATCAATGACTATGTTCTAGAGGTGGTCAGTCAGTTCACCTACCTTGGATCTACCATTACGGACAACCTCTCACTGGACCCTGAGATCAACCGTAGAATCGGCAAGGCCTTCACAATTTTGGCCAGATTGTCACAGAGAGTATGGAACAACAACATGCTGACCATCAACACAAAGGTCGCTGTGTACCGTGCATGTGTGTTAAACACTCTTCTCTACGCCAGCAAAACTTGGACCCTCTACGCTTCGCAAGAAAAGAGACTGAACACCTTCCACATGCGCTGCCTCCGTCCCATACTCGGGATCACTTGGAGTGATCGAATAATGAACAACGAGGTGCTGGAACGTGCCAAGATCTCCAGCATGTTCACTCTCCTCCGTGAACGCCACCTCAGATGGCTTGGCCATCTAAGTCGCATGGAAGATGGACGGATCCCCAAAGACCTGTTGTATGCCGAACTTGCCTCCGGAAACAGAGCTACAGGACGGCCCCACCTTCGCTTCAAGGATGTTTGTAAGAGGGACCTGAAGAGTGTTCAAATCGACATCAACAGCTGGGAAGAGCTCGCCCAGGACAGATGCAGATGGAGACACACTCTGACCACTGGATTGAAAACTGGCGAAGACAAGCTGTGGCAGCTTGCCAAGGAAAAGCGGGTTCAATGAAAAAGGAAGCAGTGGCTCCAACCCACAGCTGACACCGCCTTCAAATGCAGCAAATGCAATCGAGACTGCCACTCTCGTGTGGGGCTCCACAGCCACAACAGATGCTGCACAACCATCAACTAAACATTCCCCGTGGGTGAATATCCATCGTCTCTCGAGACTAATGGACGCCAACAACATGTCGCTGAATATGTGGGCTGCTCCATTCAGGCCCAAATAGAGATTGTCCAGGGCTGGCAGCTTCATTCCTAGATATAATGAATTTCAGGAATCAAGCTTAGAGATCACAAATTAATGGATCATGGCAGCTGGATCAGAGTCCAATAGGATGGGACACACTCTTCCGGCCAGTAGTAGAAAAAGGGCATTTTTAGCAGTTGTAGGTATTTACATATCTTTAAATAGTGAGGAGTCCAGAAGGACCCCAAGCCTATGGAGTGTCTTCATGACTAGAGGGCAGATTTCCTCAATGGACTTGCACTGTACGGAAAACATTAGAGTACAGATGCAGTGGTAATTTTTTTCGAAGAGCTTCCTTCTCCCCTCCAACATAACCTCCTTATCTTTTCTGGGATTTCTGGTGCTCCTGAGTTGTTAAATTCTATTGGGCAAATTGAGTCACAGAACTTAGAAATAGAATTTTTCCTCACAGAGCATTCTCCAGTGCTTTATCCAGTCCTGTCTTAAGAAACAGAGCTTTCACCAATTCCCTAGGGGAAACTATTTCACAGCCAGAATAATGCAGTACTCCTTAGTGTGAAGATCCTCAGTGTGATAAGGGTAAGATCTATTGAGGGACTATTTCGTTTGCTGAACTGTTGTCAGTTTTTCTCTGCCTCTGCAGTAAAATATATGGTTGGCCATGCAGAATACTATTCTGTAGTAAAATTGTGGCTGAATAAACTTTCTGAGAATACAGTTTGTACTTTTCAGAAGGAAATAACTTAGTCTTATTTAAAATCCTCTTTTGTTAGTTTATACATTTTAATGACGATTCTAATAATTTACAAACAGACAGGAACAGATACAAGCACATAAGGAATCACAAGTTGCAATTAAACACGCCTACAGACAAAGTAATAACATTACTGTTAATGTTAGAATTCAATTAAGCAGACTTTCTAATAACATTAGCTAGGAGAATCCTCCATGGCCAACCATATATTGGGAAATGAAGCCAAACTATCATGCTTAATTGCACATATTTTCTCAAAGCTGTAGAAATAGAAATGAGAAATAGAGTGTAACCAATGGTCTTAAAATAAGTCTCGCAAGTTTTATAAACAGTGAGAACAGCAGACATTAAAACTCAGCTCCAATATTTAAAAGTTTTATTTCCAAATACAGAGTAGCTTTTCTTTCACATTATAGATTAATAAACGAATATATTTCCATTCAGAAAACAAAGCTTTTATGCTTTAATGTAGCACAATGTCACAAATCATATCTTCTCTCTTCTAGGAATTAAAAACAGGTAGCCTTGGCTATGTGTATACTGCAGGGTAAGGGTGTGATTCTCCTGCTGGTGTACACATACTCACGCTGATTGAGCTCATGCGAGTATGAAAAGACGTGGTAATGCAGATAGTGGCGGTGGAGGCATGGCTGAGCTACGTGAAGTAGATCCCCACTAGTTTCAGGCAGGTTTGTACTTACCATGAACATTTGTACACAATCAGGGAAATCATACTCTTGGCTAGTAATGTAGACATAGCCTTTGTTTGCTTAAAACAGCTAAAATGTACTTTTTATATGTAACTTAGAAAGCAAAGATTCAGCACAAAGTATAATATTGTACATCTGAATCCTTCGGTTTTATTTTGCATATATAGATACAAATCCAACTATCATGCACCTGCTGATAGCTACGATTCAGTTTTGAGCTAAGGCGCTTTGAGATCGACTGGTGAAAAGCTTTCTATGAGAGCTAGGTAGTAGAAGTAGAACTACTACTTTGTCTTCTAACCCAGTATCACTGCAATCCATGTCCATGACGAAAATAATTTCAAAGCTTTGGTGCCCCAAAATTAATGCTGTCAGTGGTACTTATTTTAAGTGGTGAAATGCATCTTTACAATCCCATTCACTACTGATGAACTTTTGTCCTTTACCCATTAACCAGTGCAAAGATCTTGCAATCAATGCAAAACCCAGCATAAAACTATGGTAATAGGAACAACGTCCCATAAATCAGCAACTTTTCTGATGGTTGTGGAAGAAGGCAAATTCTTCATTGTTAGAATTTTCCTCTCATCAGTAATATTTCCTGTCCTACTGATGAAATGCCCTACTTAAATTACTGGGCTCTTAAACAATTCACATTTGTTTTGACTCAGTTTTAAACTGGATGCTTTCCATTTATCAAAAGCCTATTGTAAGAGGTTTACATCCTAATCAATAATTTTGGTATACACCAAAATATCATCTAGGACTGACAGATGAGCTTGAACAAAACCCCAAGAATAGAAAACATGAACTTTGGGAAGTTTGGATTTGGGTAGAACCTCGTGGCTTGAGTTCATTAATGAAGTTAAAATGTTTTGTAATTTTTTTTTCAAAATTTTCAAAGGTAGCTTCATCATTACGCCATTCAAATAGGATTATGTTGAACTTTTACAAACCTTGACCTGCTGTCAATGCAATATTTTGATGTGTTCATTTTGATTTGCCTTCATGCACTCTTCACATCAAAGGTAGCAAACCATAGTTTCCCAGAAAAGACCTCTCCTGAGTCATTTTTGTGGGCCAGAGGCTAAAGCTCCTGCAAAGTGACGTTCAAAATTTGTTATACTATAATCCACCTAAAATCTAGCATGCCTATCCTTTATCGTGCAATTTATTTTGTATCAGTTTCTTTCATATAAATGTCTAGTCCTCAATTTTCATTTGAGAGATTGGTGACTTTGATGGAATGTTTCAGAGTTCAATTTCATTTGTGCCAGACCCAAACACTCTTTCTACCTGTGATAAATGTGGAGGTGCTCGGTAATGAATAGTCATCTGTGTGCCAAACTGTGTTTTATGAATCGGATTTCTGAGATGGTGTGTTGGAATGTCGAGGGAAGAAGCCAGTTCCAGCACATACCCCTGCAGACACAAGAACTCTGATTGCAAGCCATTAAGACTGAATGGGTCTAACTGCCAAAAAATGAAACAATCATCACAGGGGGGGCATTTTCTTTGATGGGGTGGCTGGCTGAGACCTTGTCTACAGTACAGAGTTTTGTTGACAAAGGTTATGCCAACATACAGCCACCGCTTAAATGAAACTGCTGTTGCATGTCCACACTATGATCCTTATGTCGGCAGAGTGCATCCACACTAGCTCTTGTATCGACACAGAGAGCAGTGCACTGTGGGTAACTATCCCATTGTGCAACTGGCTACAGGGTGCTTTGGGGAGGGTTTGCAATGCCTCATGGGGGAGGTACAGCATCACATGATGCAGGTTTCTCAATACCATAATCCTATTAGATTGCCAGCCACTTTTCAACTGAAGTGTATGTGGGGGGTGGGGGGGAGGAGAGAGTGTATGACAGGGAGTACGTGTGTGTGGTGGGGGGAGATAGAGACTGAGTGTGTGTTGGGAAAGTGTGTGTGTTGGGGGAGAGTGAGTGTGTTGGCATGCTGTCTCTTTAATTCAGACAGCAGCAGGAAGCAACCAGTCTTGAGGCAGGAGGAGGGGGACACCCCTCACACATCAGCCCCTGCCTCCCTCCCTGGCTCTCCACAGCACAGCAGTCTCTCCCTCCTGTTCCCCTCCCTGGCTATGCCCCCCTGTAGAAGCAGCCTTCCCTGACGCTGTGTTACTAGTGCGGGGGAGAGCAGGATTCCACAGTAATGATTTGCTGTTTGCTGCCCAAGCAGAGCAGCCTGCTCAGCTGTCAGAACTTCCTGGAGCGTTGAAAGGGGAGGGGGCGCGTGCCTTTGTTTCTGTATGCAGGGCAGTTAAGTTCAAATCAGTGTGCAGATCGGTCACAGCGGTCATTCTGGGATACTGGGAGAGGCAAGTTATGGCGACATAACAAATAGCAGCATCTACACTGATGCTTTGTCACTTTAACTTTGCCACAAAAAGATCTATACCTCTTATTGAGGTGGTTTTATATTGTCAGCAAAATGGGAGTTTTGCTGCCAAAAGTAGCATTGTAGTGTGTACACCTTCACTGTTTTGTTGGCAAAAGCTGCCCTTTTATGAGAAAACTGTGTAGGGCTGACTGGCAAAAAACAGACTCAGGTAAAAGGAAGACTTAACACCTAGCCCTGTAACAAAAGCCACTGATCAATATTGTAATTGAGTCCAAGGATACAAAGGTAGGGTGGAATTTTTGAGAGAAGAGAGTTTTCCTTGAGACAGACCAGACTGTGGTGCACACTTACTGGAAAGAAAACAGAGACCAGGCTGGGTCCAAAAAGCTCCTTGGTCTTCATAAAACAATATAGGTTGTTCCTGTTCTGTTCCTGTAACTAGCTTGTGGTAAAGTGTGTTTAACCTGTAGAACATGCATGTTTTGAAATAGTTTTCTCTAATGCTTTGTTCCATTTGCCAATAAACCCGCTTTGTTTTAAGAAGGCAGTTGGATACTGTATAGCAGTGATCACAGGCTCCCAGAAGGAAGGAACACAGGCGTCCTGACACACCTGCACAGTAATAGCTGGTCAGCATAGACAGGTGTACATTGTACCCAGATCCTGGTCTAAGAGTGGGTGAATTGTGAAATTCCACCCAAAACAGGTAAGGGAACAAGGTCTAACCCTTGAGGGGGTACACTTGGAAACACCAGAAAGAGAGCAGAGGTGAAAGCAGCTCTAACTATGACACCACCATATAGTTAATGCTGTAAACTCTGCCATAGTCTAGAGGACTCCAGATTGAACATTAATGCTGTAGCAATATTCTTGACTACACAATTGAACTCTTTGTCTCCTATCTTTTATATACAATTTTGAATGAATTCGTTATCATTTAACTCATTCTGCACCAGTTCCCACTGGAATGGATCAAGGATGACTACGGGCCATAACGGGAGACTTTAACTTCCCAGAAATAGGGCTAGTATTCACCAGGGGAGATCAACGCTGCTGCAATCAATTAATCAGGGGTCAATTTAGTGGATCTAGTGAAGACCTGATAAATCAATGGCAGAGTACTCTCCGGTCGACCCCGATACTCCACCTCTCCGAGAAGAGTAAGGGAAGTCGACTGGAGAGATTCTCCCATCAACGCAACGCAGTGAAGACACCGGGATAAGTTGACCTAAGCTATGTCGACTACAGCTACATTATTCACATATCTGGAGTACCGTAAATTAGGTTGACATACCCTGGTAGCGAAGACAAGCCAATAGATTGCAAAATAAATGCCACTAATACTGGTAGGACCCACTTATTCCTGGATATGACAGATAAGAACTTTCTTCATGAAATCGGCACCAAACCAACAATAGGTGATGCAATTTTAGGTTTGGTTTTGGTAAGTAGTTGGGACATTATAGAAGATCTGGTTGTAGGAAATAACCTTGGATTGATTAATAACGAGTTGATTCAGTTTAAATTAAATGGAAGGATAATCAAAACTAGATCATCAAGGATTATTTTTGATTTCACAAGGGCAGACTGGGAAATTAAGGGAATTAGTTAAAGAAGTCAGCTGGACTGAAGCACTCAAGGACTTAAATGCAGAGGAGGCTTGGAATTTCTTCAAATCAACTATACAAAAGTTATCTGAAATTTGAAATCCAAACAAGGGGAAAACTCTTGAAGGGAAAGGCTCCAGATCCAGCTGGATGAATAATCACTTTAAAAAGGTTATTAGGAGTCAGCAGTGAACCTACAAGGAATGGAAAAACAGGTTGATAAGGAATGAAAGATACAGAAGTGGCTATAAAATGTAAGAATAAAGTGAGAACTGCTAAAAATAAAGCTCTTGACAAAGAAATTAAAATAAATAATATGACTTCTTTAGTTATATAAATAAAAAGAGACTAAGGAAGGGTGAGATTGGATCATTATGCAATGTGGATAGGAAGGAGATTAAAGATAATCTAGGTATGTTCCAAAAACTAAATGAATACTTTGCCTAGGTTTTCAATAGGGATAATAATATGCAATATATGCATGAAGTCAGTATGACTGATAGAAATGAGTGTCTACAAATGGAAATTACCACATTGGAGGTGGAAGAAAAACTTAAAGATCTTAACGTGCACAAATCCAGGGGGTCCAGATAATTTCCATCCCTAAATACTGAAAGAACTGGCCCAGGAGATTGCCAGTCCAGTAACAAGGATTTTTAATAAATCTATGTATTAGTGTGTTGGACAATATGACTGGAGAATAGCTAACAACCTATATGTAAGAAAGAGAAAAAAAAGGGATCCAGGCAATTACAGACCGGGTAGTCTGACCTCAGAACAAATTGTGAGGAAAAGAATATTTAAATTCAGAGAGGTAAATGGTAAAGAAGATGTAATGCAATATGAGTTTACCAAAGATTTAGATCATTCTAGAATAACCTGATTTCCTTCATTGAGAAAATAATTGTTTTTTTGGATAAGGGAAGTATAGTAGATATAATATTCTTGGACTTCAGGAAACCATTTTGATATGGTACCACATGGGAAATTATTTATTAAATTAGGGAAGATGAGGATCAATACAAGAATTGTAAGGTGGATTAGGAACTGGCTAAAGAGAAGAAGGCAGCAGGTTGTGCTGAAAGTGACTTATCGGACTGGATGGAGATGACTAGTGGAGTTCCACAAGGATTGGTCTTGAAACCAATGTTAGTCAATACTTTTATTAATGACAGTGCAAAGCTGAGCGGTATCATCACTACAAAGGAGGATCAGAATATCTGGATGACTTTGAAGATGGAAATGGAATGAAATTCAATAGTACAAAGTGCAAGGCAATGGACTTAGGGTCAAATAATATGAGTTTCTTCTTCAAGATGGGGGCTTCACCATTTGGAAGCAATAGAGGATGAGAGACACCTGGGTGGGTGGGTCAATCACAGGATGATTATGAGCCACCATTGTGATGTGGATGTGGAAAACGCAAATTTGTTCCTAGGATGTATTAGGTGAGGCATTTCCAATAGAGAGAAAAGTATTAATGCCACTGTATAAGGCAATGGCAAGACCTCATCTGGAACACTGTGTACAACTCTAGTCATCCATGTTCAAGAAAAAGTAACTGAAACTGGAACAGGTGCAGAGATGAGCTTCTAGGATGATATGGGAAATGGAGAGCCTCTCTTCTGCGAGGAGACTGGAAGAGCTCAACTTTATTAGACTAGCAAAAAAGAAGGCTGAGAAGTGATATGTCTGATCTTTGTACATACATTAGGGAATGTGATGGGGTGTTCACCCTATAGAAGCTCTGGGTGGGTTAATGTGGGCCATAAAGGGGCACATTAACTTTATATGCTGCAACTGAAGGCAGGCCAGGGATTGATAAGCACTAATTGAAGATGAAGCCCAGATGAGGGAGGAGCTGGGATAGGAGTATAAAACCAGTAAGAGAGGGCAGGAAGGGGCTGCTGGGATGAGGTCTGCAGTTGCTCCCTAGAGGAAAAGGAAATTGGCCAGGAATAAGGAGGAAATCCAGGGGAAGAGAAAGCCCTGGGGTCATAGGGGCCAACTTTTCCCGGCATTGGTGGGTGCTTGACCTACCCCTCACCCCGACTCCACCCCCATTCCAATCTTTCCCCAAAGTCCTTGCCTCAACTCCGCCCCCTCCCTGCCCCATTGGAATCCTTCCCCAAATCCCTGCCCCAGCCCTGCCTCTTCCCCGAGTGTGTCGCATTCCCCCTTCTCCCCTCTCCCTCCCAGCACTTGCCGCCACTAAACAGCTGTTTCGAAACAGAACTATTTAAGCTGAAGGACAATGTTGGTACAAGAACAAATGGATATAAACTGGCCATGAACAAATTCAGCCTGAAAGTTAAAATAATTTTTTTTCAGGTCAGGTTGGTAGTGACCTTGGAGAGTGGGGGGTTGTGTTCTCTTCAGTGTGTGGGTGATGGTCAATTTTCAGGATTATCTGGGTATATCTAATTTAATCATTTATCTGTCGTTGGACCCTTGGGCACTGGTGCATCTTGATCCCTCCTATTCTCTGCCTGTGGCACATAATAGGCAGGTCTCCTCTAGTCTGTAATATACAGGAGGTCAGACTGAATGATCTGGTGGTCCCTTCTGGCCTTAAATTCTATGATTCTGTGACAATTCTCCCTTTATTTGTATAGAATTTTGAGTTCAGAATGAACATTTTTATCTTGTTAGTTTCAGAATGTTCATCTTTCCATGCCCACTCTTCTATTTTGAGTATCTTTTATTACAGTCTGAGTCTTTTTGCACCATTTATATGTTTTTATTCTATTATAATTTTCTTTAATTTGCTTAATGGTTAAATTATTGGTTCTGTGCCTCCTGCACTAATATATTCATCTCACTTGTCAGTATTGCTATAAACATAGGGTTTTTTTTAAAAATGGTCAAACGTAGATTAAAAACAAATAAGTGAAAGCTACCATAATCAAACCCTTCCAATTTTACAAGATGTTAATTTTACACAAAATATGTAATGCAAAGTCTAAACAAGGACCCCACATTCTTTCCAACATGTAGGGATTTCCCTTTGTGTACCACAATAGGTTCTGCATGGGGATACTGTCTGTTCTCCATAACTTTCATTTTTTAGTAATGCATATTTTGGCACAAAGAGAAAAGTGCCTTATAGTTTCTTCATTTGTGAGGTGGCTGAGCAATCTTCTGGTGGTATTCCCTGCAGAGCAACATTTGGGTGCAGTGCAATTTTGAATGTCTTTGTTTAACACTGAAGCTACGGCCTACATAACCTCTGACCAATAATGCCAATTCTCTACCTCTCCATATTATATTGTATAGTGTTGCTATCCTTACTATGACATCTCTAAGAGTTGCAGATATATGTAACATGCTTTTGTTGCAATGTTATAGAAAGTTAAATCACTAAATAAGTGTAAAACTCAATATTTAGCTGTGAGTTTTATATTTTGTTACTGCTGACACTAAGGCTTCCATTCCACAGCCACTCCCAACCATATTTGTCAAATTCAGCTTTGTAAGTGACACCATATACCCTTTTGTTCTGAGCTTGTTCATTCTAAGGACTGATAGAAAGTTATCCTGATAAATTCATTCAAGATTAATCCTACCATGGACATATACACATATATATGATAACCGAGAAGCACACCACATCCTTGGAAAAAACTCTATCACAGGTAAACCTCATTAGCATTGCTAGGAAGTGTGAAGTTCATGGAAGTGTCTAGTCACTATTGGAGTTTGTCCCCTTGATTGCAGGTTACGCTCCTGAAGCTCCTCAATAGATTCAAGGTCTGAATAATTTAAGACCACATGAGATCCTTATCTCCTTAGCCACTTTGGAGGTGTTATTGAAGACCCTTCACAACACTTGCGCAAGTGGTCCCATTCAGAAGTCTCTGCATACCTTATTTTGCTCTTTGAACCATGTAAATCAGATTAAATTTTGTAAATCAGATTAAATTTATAGAATCATAGGACTGGTAGGGACCTTGAGAGGTCATCAAGTCCAGTCCCCTGCACTCGTGGCAGGACTAAGTATTTTATAGACCATTCTTGACAGGTGTTTGTCTAACCTGCTCTTAAAAATCTCCAGTGATGGAGATTTCACAACCTCCCTAGGCAACTTATTCTGGTGCTTTACCACCCTGACAGGTAGGAAGTTTTTCCTATTGTCCAACCTACAAATCCCTTGCTGCAATTTAAGCCCATTGCTTCTTGTCCTATTCTGAAAGGTTAAGAAAAAAAAATTCTCCCTCCTCCTTATAACAACCTTTTACATACTTCAAAACTGTTATTATGTCCCCCTCAATCTTCTCTTTTCCAGACTAAACAAACCCAATTTTTTCAATCTTCCCTCATAGGTCATGTTTTCCAGACCTTTAATACTTTTTGATGCTCTTCTCTGGACTCTCTCCAATTTGTCCACATCCTTCCTGAATGGGAAGAATAGGACACAATACTCCAGTTGAGGCCTAAACAGCACAGAGTAGAGCGGAAGATGAAAATCAATGTTGATAAATGCAAAGTAATGCACATTGGAAAACATAATCTTAACTATACATACACAATGATGGGGTCTAAATTCGCTGTTACCACTCAAGAAAGAGATCTTGGAGTCATTGTAGATAGTTCGCTGAAATCATCCACTCAATGTGCAGTGGCAGTCGAAAAAGTGAACAGAATGTTGGGAATCTTCAAGAAAGGGATAGATAATAAGACAGAAAATATCATATTGCCTCTATATAAATCCATGGTATGCCCACACCTTGAATACTGTGTGCAGATGTGGTCGCCCCATCTCAAAAAAGATATATTGGAATTGGAAAAGGTTCAGAAAAGGGCAACAAAAATGATTAGGGCGATGGTTCTCAACTGTGGTCCACCGCTTCTTCAGGGAAAGCTTCTGGTGTGCCGGGCCCATTTGTGGACCTGCCGTGTCCGCAGGTTTGGCTGGTCGCAGCTCCCACTGGCAGTGGTTTGCTGCTCCAAGACAATGGGGACTGTGGGCCGAGGGATGTGCTGTCAGGGATGTGCTGTCAGCGTCCTGCAGCCCCCATTGGCCTGGAGCGGCAGGTCAACAAACCGGCCCAGCGCGCCAGGGACTTTCCCTGAAGAAGCGGTGGACCACAGTTGAGAACCACCGGATTAGGGGTATAGAACAGCTTCCGTATGTGAAGCGATTAATAAGACTGGGACTTTTCAGCTTGGAAAAGAGGCGACTAAGGGGGATATGATAGAGGGTCTATAAAATCATGAGTGGTATAGAGAAAGTAAATAAAAAAGTGTTATTTACTCCTTCTCATAATACAAGAACAAGGGGCCACCAAATGAAATTAATAGGTAGCAAGTTTAAAACAAACACAAGAAAGTATTTTTTCATGCAAAGCACTGTCAACCTCTGGAGCTCCTTGCCAGAGGGTGTTGTGAAGGCCAATACTATAATGGGGTTCAAAAGGGAGCTAGATAGATTCATGGAAGATAGGTCCATCAATGGCTTTTAGCCAGGATGGGCAGGAATAGTGTCCCTAGCCTCTGTTTGCCAGAAGTTGGGATTGGGTGACAGGGTATGGATCACTTGATGATAACCTGTCTGTTCATTCCCTTTGGGGCACCTGCCATTGGCCACTGTCAGAGAACAGGATACTGGGCTTGATGGACCTTTGGTCTGACCCAGTATGGCCATTATGTTCTTAAGAATTACTTCTTATGTCTTGCTTACAACACTCTTGCTAATACATCCCAGAATGATGTTCACTTTTTTTGCAACGGTGTTACACTGTTGACTCATATTTAACTTGTGGTCCACTATGACCCTGTAGCAGGGTGGCTACCCCGCTCCTGCCCTGAGGGGCTTAAAACAGCACAGAAGAGGGCTGTGGCTGGGGGCAAGCAGCCCCCCAGGCTGATTGGGGGAAGTAGGCACAGCTGGGGTCATGCCCCAAACAGACCAGAGCTGGCCCTTATAAGAGGGCAGTGGGCCAGGAGCAGAGAGGCTCCCTCTAGAGGAGGAGGGAGATGGGCCTAGCTGCCTGGGGCCTAAAGGTACTGGAGTGAAGCAGGGCTGGGGAAGGCCAGAGGAGCTGAGGAGCTCCAGGCCAGTAACTCCCCAGACTGCAGGGAGTGTCCAAGATCCACCGAGGCACTGTTGGCAGGAAAAGACAGCAGGTCCAAACCTCCCTTGTTTATGAAAACTGCAGTCTGCAGTCTGCCCCAGGGAATGGGGGCTTGAGGATGATTGGCAGTAGCCCATAGGCTTAGGCAAGGTTGGGATGGTGGGTGGGGTTCCCCTGGGAGGGGAGACCCAGAGACTGAGGGGGTACTGCCAGGGGGCGGCACCCCAGACAAAAGGGTACTGGGGTCCGGGAGGGACATGGTGGCCAGCAGCAAGTGGGACGCCGACTGGCAGAGGGTGCTCCGGAGGCTGGAAATGCTAATTCCCTGGACGACCAGCAGGAGGCGCCGCTGGGTGAGTCTCGCCCCCATTACAGACTCCCAGATCCCTTTCCGCAGTACTTCTTCCTAGGCAGTCACTTCCTATTTCGCATGTGTGCAACTGATTGTTCCTTTTAATTTATCTTTAGCCAGGATTAAAGAGAGAAAAAAGTTACAAAGGAAAAAGGCATCAATCTCTTGTTTTACAGATTTTGGAGTCTAATCAGTTGGATTTAAAATCTAAGGGTTGGTGGATTAGTCAGGACTATCATTTTATTGGTAGACATAGACATTGTGCTATTAATACTACTGTCCATTAGACCAGCAGGACACCTCTTTAAGCAAAAATGTCAAAGACATTATCTGGAACCCAATTATTAGAGAATGACCTCACTATTAAAACATTTCTTATTATGAATATAGAAAACTTCTTAACAGTGATAGAAAAAACTGTTATTGTATGGAATATCTGTTTAAAAGAACCACCACCAGCATCGTGACTATTCTTTAAAGAAGCTATGTCAAAAAAGATTGACTATTTTAAGCAACTTTTCTAAATTGTCTCTGTTCCCAATTCTGTTTTGCACTTGTCATTTAATACCACCTGTGACAGATTCAGTAATAATATAGCTGCTTTTCAAGGACAAAAAAGAAAGGTGTCACATTTGTAATGCTTGAAAGCAATGAGTGATGTACAGGTACTGAACCCAACAGATCCTCTCTATGGATAGACATTAGGAAAAACAGAGGGATATCTTGCTGTTTAATCATTTTATTGTCATACTGATTCCACCCCCAGGTGTAAATTATTTTTAAATGCACTCTCCAATTATGAACTTCCAAACTGTAAATGTAATGAATTTTAGAAAGTCAGTTTTCTTTTCTGTGAACAGTGGATTTATCCTACAAAATATGTAATATGTCTTGTATATTTCATACCTGCAAGTCCATGGGAATCTATGGTTGGAAGTCAGCACAAAAGAAGGATTTTAGGGCTTTATCCAGTGGGCTTCCCAGTGAAGTCAATTAAAAGACTCCCCTTGATTTCACTAAGAGTTAAATCTGGACCTTTGTGCATTTTAATTTGATAGATAAAACTGGCAATATTTTTAAACCTGTAATATAAAGCATTCTGGATAAATGCAAATGCCATTATGTATTCATCCCATTTTGTTGTGTTGTTGTAGTGTGTATGATATGTAAGATTTATTGATATACTGTACCCAGACACAATAACATGGTTTAATACCAGTTTTTCAACCTAAATCAAGCCTTTGTCTAATTAATACAAGGCCATAAACACAAACAGAAATTGAAAATATTACAAATATGAAGACCTACTATAATTAACTTATCTTTCATGAACTGGAGGTTTTGGATGTCTTACATCAGTCATGAATGTGGATATATTATTATCATTTGTATTTGGGGAAAATCCATGGCCTGCATTATGCAGGAGGTCTAACTAAATGATCATAATGGTCCCTTCTGGCCTTAATCTAGACACATAAGAGAATCCTCTTGAAATGTAACTAATGTATATTGGCCAGACTTTCATATATGCTCACAAACTGAAAGGTGCACACACAAAACCTCAATTTATATATTGATATAGTTACAAATATCTACAAATTGCATTGGCCAGCCTCATCAGTGTTTGTCTTTAGCAAACTGGATGTAGCTGATTGTTAATTCTTAATGTGTGTTTAGGCATTTTGAAATGAAAAGCACTTCAGAATATAATGTTTTAATATGAGCATAAGCTACTGATGTTTGTGTATATAAGTTTATATACACAATTATGAATATCTTATATTTTTGGTGAACTACCATAACTTATGATTCCTGCATCATCTTTGTCTTTTGAAACAATGCAAAAAATAAAATAAAATTTCCCTTGCGCTGAGATATTGTGTTTTCAAACTGGTGTATGCAGTTTCACATCAGAGGGAACTTGAAAGGCCAAGAAATAAATTCCCGAAAAAAGAAGCTTACCATATAAAGGTGCCAGGCCCTTAACTATAACTCTGCAATTGGAATTGTGATAACCAAGTTCCCAAATAAAATCTAAGCTCTGTGTATTTTGTGTCTCAATCTCTTTCCGATACTTTTTATTCAGGTGACATTTTTGAAAGTATTGTTTTGTGAAAACACATGCCTGACAAGGATACTGTCCTCCTGGGAGTGAACGTGATTTTCTATGGGTTCTTTATGGTGCCAGTGACCCAACATGGAAATTACTATATAAGAGTAGCCTTCCTCCATGCTTGTAAAGTAATTGCCCTATATCCTTGTCTCCATTTCTATTTAAAATTACTAACTATCTATAATGTTCAATATTATAACTACAGCTGAGCAAAGCCTGATGCCATTGCCCGCAGGAGTGAAACACAGAGGAAAGAGGTAGGGCATATGGCCTCCAAGAGACTTAGGTACCTACCACTGGGCCAAAGGGAGGTGCCTATCTCCGCTCTGGATTCTTAGCCATGAACTCTCTACTGGTGTTAGGGGCCTAAGCCAGGACTCCTCTGTCTCATAAAAGAACAGAGAGAGAGAGAGAGAGAGATTCCTCCCACCTCATTAGAGCCAATAGCCCATGGTTCAGGGCTAGGATTTAGAAGACATGTTTCCAAATCCTAACTCTGCGTGATTTGGAGCAGGGACTTAAATCCAGATCTCCCTGCTTCCATGAGAGTACCATAACTTGTGGACTATTGAGTACTCTGGGGTGGGCCTCTGTTAATCTTTCCTGTTGACGCTGTTCCACTTTGTATAAGTGATTAAATGTTCATTGGGCTGGAGAGAGAAAAATTGAGAGATTGATGCTACAGCCAGGTCAGGGAAGTGTCCTAAGTACTGGCTATTGCATATTCTGGTAGACACACACACCTGGTTGCCCCCAACTGTCTTTTGTGTGGGCGAGGCATGTTCTGAGCACAGCTACCAAACTGGGTTTCACAGGTGAGATAGCCAGGGTTTAAGAACCTAGTTTAGGGTGCCAAACAACCTGGCAGCATCAGTATTTAGGTAGCTTTGCACATACTCACCCGCAACAACTTCGGTGCCTAGGAAATCTAGGTACCCACAGGATTAGGTGGCAGCAGACTGGTGGTTTTGTGAATGTTAGTGGTGCCTAAATTTTGGACTTAGGCAAGAGGCAGTAAGGTGCATAAGCCTTTTTGTCAATCTGGCCCTTATCTCATAGACATTTTAGTACTGTAGTCGGTGTGTCTGCCCATACATATGCAATTGATCTTTTATTTAACATTTATTGCAAACAAATATCTCATTGAATCTAAGTGTTAGAAGATTCTTTCGCAGAATAAAATTGGTGTAACATATCAATTATATAAACATCATTTTATGAATATTTATATAAAACATTTTACTATACAGAATATTTCTGTAAAGTAAGATTTCTTACATATTTCACTCTCCTTACAAATCCCGAGTAATACTATATCTGCCTGTCTGCATATTTATGTTCTGCTAATAGACAATACCTTATTTGTAGTGTTTCTTGTGGAAAGAATAGCTTGTGATAACATAGCCCACTGTGAGGCATCTGTAGACTATATATGACCATGTTTCAAAGGCCCCAAAGTCAATTTATGACATTATATATCAGTCCCTAACAGACAGACACGGGAAGCCACAGAGAAAAATATCCAAAGTCAGAAACAAATGTATGGTTCCATAGAATGATCACATAATGCAGGGGTCTCCAAACTTTAGGAGACGAGGGCCACATTAGATTTTTGAAGGGGCTTCGCAGGCTGGCTTTAGGGAGTGCGGGGCCCGATTTTGACGGGGCCCCGCCGCCGAAATACCGCCGAGGCGGCAGCAGTGTTTGAGCTGCAGCCGAACTGCCGCCGAGGCAGCGGAAGCAATTGGTTGGGGGGCCGGACAAATTGAAGCCCCGCAGGCTGTAGTTTGGAGACCCCTGACATAATGCGATAGCCACTTTTTCTCAAGTAATTTCACTTTGTAGAAGAGTTTTTGGTAAACTAAACCAGGGTTAAAACAAAGCTTGCTACTGCCAGGTTCTGTTTGATTAAGAAATGCCCTAAATGTTAGAATTAATGGAACCTTGCTCTAATACTTGATTATTTAATGACACACTTCTCTCCTCACCTCCTGAAACTCAAATCCAGTTCTGTTTTTGCATGCCAAATGAAAAAATAAAATAAATGTTGCTGATGGAATCCACACAGCAAAAACACAGACCAGTATTATTTGCTAAGACAAGATTTTTGCTAAAATGGGCCTTCATCTACAGAATAAGGCTTACATCATGCCCTAAACTTGAGCAAACACCATGCTCTAAGAATTCTCTTTGGATTTGTAGTCAAACAGGCCTGCTCTGGAGCAGCCAAGATGCATTGCAAAGAAACAGAAAATATTTTTTTTAAAGGCAGTTTTTTTACTTTTCCAAATTAAACAGGCTGCATGCTTTCATGCCAGGATTTACTTTTGGTTTATATAGCAATGACTAGCCAATGTATGAGACTTATCAATGGCTGTTCTTATTTATTAATTTTGAGACCAAATGACCGCACTTTCTCTTGTATAGAAATTTAAATAGGAGAATCTGCGGACCACAACACTTCCAAGCTGGATGCAATAGAAGCTGAAAAGCTATTTTAAGGCATGTTTTGTTTATATTTGGAACATTTATGTAACTCGTTTATAAAATTTCAGAGTGTTAAAATGTACCACAGTGTCTTAGAATGTCCTGGTGCTGTAAATAGTTGTGCTCTAAGCAGTCACTTTTTATGTATGGAAGTGATTGCTCTCAGCATGTCATTTTTCCCATTATTATTCCAGAAAAGACAAGTGATGTGGTGTAATATTAGGGATGTTTTGAGATATTCAGAATCCATTAAAATGTCTGGAAAGCTGATTCAAAAATCCTCAGATACAATAAAGTCCATAGCAAAGCATCTGACTCAAGACAGTACTTTGTATCTCTATTACTAATGTTACTAAATTATCCCAAAGGGAGAGGAGCTAGAAGGACTGAAAGCTGTCATGGAACAATTGTTGCTGGGCAGGCGTTCAGCATATCTATTTCAATTTGTTTCTGGCACAGAGTGAGACAAGATCAGAGTCTCACACTAGGGGAGAAACGAGGAATAATATTTAATCATTTCAAAGTATAAAATACACTAATTCAGCGAATGGCATTTCTGTTAGTACATTCAACTGATCACAACTATCTGAGTGTGTCTGGGGAGCAATTTAAAGGGCAAGGGATGTTTCTAAGATTTATTGGGGGGAAATTTGGCATTATGTTTCTGATGTGTATTGGGAAGACTACTAATTCTTTAAAAGCCAGGTCTCTGACCATCCTTGATCTGTAAATTTCAAGCAACACTGACAACATTTACAGGTAATTTCATTCTGCCTGCAAAGAAGATGCAGTTCTTAATATTTTCCTTAAAAACGAAACAAACAAACTCACTTCTCCACAGAGAATGAGTGAGCAGTAAATTATCTCTCAAAATATCACGATCATCTTTTAAATAAATGAATATACCAAATTCTAGAAGCCTAGGTCACCAAATAAAAACCAAACCAACCAAACAAAAAACAACCAAGAGTTCAACCGTTCAATGGAGAAAAGATAATTTCGGGATGGGAAACGAATTTCAGACATTATGGCCAGATTGGGAGAGGCCTCAGTGCACCCTTGTAGGAGCTGTGATGGAGCACCATGCCAATAAGAAGCGGGAAAAGGAGGTAAGGCATTAGTTCTGCTTCCCCTCCACACTGGCCCATGAAGAAAAGCTGGCACTCTCTGCACTGAGGTAACAAGGTCCCATAATGCCCTGGCTGAAGATTAGGTTTGGGGTCCCCTTCCTGCTTCCACCCCTATCACATCACCCCATAGCTCACAAACACTCCCCACCCATCTCATGCCCCACCAGCAACTGTCCCCCAGCCCCTCATGCACCCATTTTGGGACATTCCTAGCCACTCCCCTCCCCTCCCCCACCTCAGAGCTCTGCTCCTGTTCTGGGGAGTCTTTCCCCAATCCTGGCCACCCAGTGGCTCTGCTTGCTCCCATCACCTGCCCTGAACTCTCACAGCATGGGCCAAATGTGAGTGATGAGTGATACTGTGACCTGCTGCACCAGAGCACAGTGCCAGTCACGTTTGACCTGGCCACCTTCCGTCATGACAGAGGGACAGCTGGGTAAAATCTGAGTGGTGCTATGATCTCCATGCACACAGTCACAATGCCATTCAAATTTGACACCTCCCCCCCACACCCACCCACCCATCCGATGGAGGGGCCAAATTTGAGTGAGTGATATTGTGACCCTGTGCTCCAGGTGAAGCGCCAGACCACTGCTCTGTCTGGTTGTGCCCCCATTACCAAATCTAGGTGGAGCAGGTTGTTCACGCTGTGTGCACTAGGAGCACCCCTGGAAAGTTTTGCTTGAGGCATAACCTTTCCTCTTGGAGTGGAGTGGATATGCAGAACCCCTCAATCATGGCAGTGGCTTAAAAGCCACAGTCCAGTTTGGGTGACCAGACGTCCTGATATTTAGACACTATTTGTCCCGATATTGCGGCTTCGGCTTTTTTTTTGCTTTGGCAGCTCGGCTCTGACCACCCCCCACCCCCCCGCATATGTCCCGATATTTTGTTCCTTTAATCTGGTCACCCTAAATCCAGCCCTATGAAAAATATGTTGGCAGCACCTTTTTAAGTTTTGTAAATTAAAAAATCAGCAAAAATAATCTGTTTTAGTGTCTCTGTATATTTGTCTCTTCTTCCCCACCTACGTCTTAAATTATTGCTGTAAGAAAAAGTGTGCAGATGAAAGTTGAACTGAGAATCTAAGTTTTCCAGACACTTGGGTGTAAATGCTGCTATTAATATGAAACATGGGGCTAATAGAGCTGGTTAGGAATTTTTTGACAACTTTTTATTGCGGGGGCGGGTGGGGGGAATCAGAAAATGCTGATTTGTTGAAAGCAACACTTTTCACGGAAGTTTTTCACTTTCAATTAAATGTTTGTCAGGAAAATCTCTCAGGGCCAGGATAGAATTTCTAGTCAATATGAGAAAGCCCTACCCTCAAATTGCCCTAACTACTGAGCTCCTGGCTGTCACCTGGGATGTAGGAATCAGGGAGCACTACCAGATTACTGGCTATTCTGGCATGGGTCTCTCTGTCTCATGATGTTTTGTGGAATATCTTGAAAAGTATTGGCTTTATTCCATATCATAATGAAAACAAATTATGAAACCTAAATATTTTTCACAAAAAATCTTGTTTTCTGGCCAGACCTAATGGCTAATCCTCCACCTACAAACAATAACCCCCTTTAAATTAACACATCTTCTAACTAAGACTTCAGTCTTTCCATACAATTATACCACTTGAATATAAACTATAACATCATCTTTTTCAGGAAATACAATTTCTTTCTAACATTGCTGGAGGCAAAAGCAAAGGCTGTCTCCCACACTTCCAAATTTACTGAATATTTTGCAATTCAAATACTGTGGTTATTTTCTGCAAATATTGTAAAATGAAACTCTGCAGTCTCACCTATCTGCCAACAACAGTTGATGGAGGAGATACAACAACATCGATTTGTGTGCTAGCAATGGGTGACTTATTTGGGAACTTCTGGAAACTTTATTACAAAACAAAGGAATGCTGATCCTGATGTCAAAGAGTGTTGCAGGAAGGGGTCACATTAACCAGCCCTATAGCAGCTACTTCCATTATTTTACACTAATATAACTGCCAGAGAAATCCATTTGGCCTCCCCACTCTAAGACCCAAAACAAACAGTAAAATATGGTCATGAGCTATGAGAAACCAGTGCCAATAAACCAACATTCTCACTAGAGTGATACCACTTCCTCAAACCAATCTCCGTCACTCACTTGTGACAGTTAGACTGACGCATGTTCTGAAAGAAAGAACAGTCCCACATATCTCAGTAGCTCTAGGGTCGCAAAGTCACATCAGCCTCTGGTATAGCAAACAGCTGTTGCCCTTTTTGTCTGACAAAATGCCATAGATGCATTAGCCCTAGGCTTTGCTGGCATTCCCTTTCCTTTTACATCTCAGCAACCTCTCTAGTCGGGATGGGAGACTCAGGTTAAATATATCAGAGCTGATGTCTGAGAGGGGGATGCAATGATGAAGAATAGGCCAGGACAGCCACATGACAGGCCCTGATACGTAAAGCTGTTGCTCTAAAAGGTTTTGAACCCTCTAAATATTTGGTCAACACTTGTGCTGGCCTGGTGTACAATAACAGTTCACAGACACAGATCCAAATGTGCCGTGGCTATGGCTACAACAGTAAGAATTCACCTTTGTGGTAATCTAATGTGCCTGAGTCTCTGGACATAGCATTACTTACATGCACACACCCATTGCTTTCAATATGTAAGGGGACTGTTATCCCCTTACTAACATTCAGAGCTCCCAGTACCAAAAGGGGAAGGGTCGATGGGACTGACAGTCCCCAGGGGCAATGGGGAGAGGCCAATGCTCCAAGTCAGCTCTGATTGACAGGGTGGGCAGGCGAATCAGGGAGTCAGGTGGTCAGGGTGGATCCCGTCCTCCGTGCGAACTGAAGTTGCCTGAGTCACAGTGAGTGGGGCTGAGCTGAGGAGAGGGCAGAGGCCAGAGCTGAGCTGAGCTGGGTCAGATCCAGAGGGGCCAGAAAAGCAGCCCAGTGAGACAGACCTGCCCTGGGAGCAGAGGTGCAGCCGCAGATCCAGAGCACAGCCCAGAGACACAGACCTGCCCTGGGAGCAGAGGTGCAGCCCAGAGAGACAGACCTGCCCTGGGGGGAGAAGCTGCAGCAGCCAGAGCCAGAGGGGCCAGGGCAGCAGCCCAGGGAGCTGGAGGCAGAGCAGCAGCAGCAGCAGCCGTGCTGAGGCAGAGGAGCTGGAGCTGAGGCAGAGCGGTGGAGCTGGGGCTGGAGCAGTCCGGAGCTGGGTGCGGTGAGCAGCTGGGCAGAGCGAGGGGGACCCTGGGCAGTGGGCCCAGCGCAGGGAGACGCCTCAGCCAAGAGGCCCTGCAGGCCAGACTTGCAGGGGGATCTAAACCCCGACAGGGCAGGGGCAATGCTGGGAAGAAGGGTCCTGCCACCCAGAGCCTGCGAGCGTGTGGCCACCGCCGGAGCAAGTATCCAAGCCACAGCGTCCCTGCAGCACAGCCAGGGCCTGAGAAGGAGGCCTGGGACTTGCAAAGGAACAGACTGAACTGCCCTGACATTGCAGAGACACTGTTGTGATGTTCCCTGCCACAGAGCGGGGTGATGTGTTTTCATTAGCCTTTCCCATTTTTCCTTATTCCTGTTAAAAAATTAATTGTTAATTAAATAATTTGCATTTGCTTTGAATTGTATGCAGTGATCAGTGGGTCAGGGAAGCATCCAGTGCCGAGAGAGTACCCCGGAGTGGGGATACCCTAGCCCCTGACCTAGGTGACCACAGCAAGGTTGGAGGTCGAGCCCCCCAGGAATCCTGGGCCCAGCCTTGTTAGGGTTACGAGGACTCTGCCAGACAGGAGAGTGCAAGGGGAGTCCTCGAGGGCAGGGAGGCCTCTGGGTAAAGGAGGTGGGAGCGAGGACTCAGATCCTTCCGCTAGCCCATTTCACTGGGGTAGTGCAGAGACGAGGAAAGTTCCCCACAAGAGCGGGACTATTCCCCTGCTTACAAATAGTGCTACTCACAGAAGTAAGGAGTATCCCTGGCAGCAAAGGCTGGGAGGCTCAGAACAAAAAAATTAGGGAATCATTTGGGTCAGATCCTCCCATCCAATGCTCCGGCAGCCTCCGAAGGTGTGAAGCCACTGGTAGCCAACACTATTTTGTTGTGCAGGGCAAAAGTCACTGCTGTAGCCTCCCATAATAATGGCTGCAGCTGAAAGGGTGGCAGCTTAATGCTTAAATGTAAACTAAGATACCATATGTGTTATTTAAATAAACTGTTAAAAACCAATACTTCTTTTTCAAATGACAGGTGAGAGGTTACAGCTATTGTTAAGGCCTCTAATATGAACTTCAGTTACTGTAGGATAGTCATAATGTTACAGCACTGCTGAATGGGTCTTTTGGGTCTATACATTAACATTTCTTCAGCTGGACATTGGTTTCTAGCAACAACATTTTATCTTTGTACGTGTTAGTTTCTCACAAATGCATTCATGCTTGAAACAGCATCTGTGTTATTTTTAATTGTCCCTTTAGCAGCAGGGGCTATATGAGGAAGGTTCTCATCAGGACAAAGTTGAAACAGCTCTATAATCTTTAACATGTGTCTATGACTTATCCTGTAGATGTTGCCATCGTCTACCATAAATATATAAGAGTACAGCACTATTTGATGTAACACATTGTGGTATCTCCTCACTAGCTTTCACAGTTAATGTTGTCTAGTATATTACTGATTTATAAAGCCAGATTTCCATGCCATCAAAATCCTATTTGCAATACTATGGCAACTGGGAATGTCCCTGGATGTATATCAATCTCTCACATGCCCTCCAGTTTAGAGGGTATTTCAGGTCCTTTCAGTAAGGGAGGCAGAAAGGCTCAAGTGAGTTCCCTTTTAGTGGTCTCCACCAGCACACTAGAGGTTGTTAAAAAGCTGGCACAATTCACCTGCTCTAACTTACATTGGAGGCCAAAGCTTACCCTGTCAGCCTCGGGGATCAGCAGAAAGGAAAGCAGGTAGCACTTGCCCCTTCCTTTGTGAAGTACCCTGATAACTGGTTGAGTACCTCAGAGGATCTGACAGCATATAGTATATTCAGAGCAGAAATAGTTTGGCTCCTTTTCACATTGTAAATATTGACTATCTTGTTTCAGCTCTGGATTTCTTCACTGTTGTAGCCCTTAGGGCCAGCTTAGCCTTATTTTACTTAGCAGTAACACAAGAAACCTACAGGCCTGCATCCTGTAAGACATTGGCTTAAATAAGTTAGCATAAGAGCAGCATAGGTCTATGACCTCTAGCACAGATAAAGTGGCCCAACGGTCACCCTACATTTTGGGGAGCTGGAAATAGCTTGCTTAAGAAAAAAGTTGGCATAAAATGAGACTGGGCAATTGTAGGAATGCTGAACTGATACTAAGCTTGGAAATTTTAGGATAGGATCATTGGCAGATATCTAACCACAAACTTGCTTTTGCAATATGAGAATGAGTCAATAGGGATTGATATGCTAGCCAATCAGGGAAAGGCACCCCAATATTATGAGAGTGAGGAAGTTGGATAGGGACAGAGGAGGCTGGGTGTTTGTCTGAATATCCATGCTATATAAGCAAGAACTCACATAAAAAAGCTAGCTAGCCCTCCACCATTCAATATTTTAGTTCTATTATCTACCAGCTATCTTCAAGCTTTGGAGGTCAGGGCTATTGGGCCCATTTGGGTTGCCAGAGACAGGGCTGATCCTTTGTCTCTTACCACCAGATCGCCAAGAAAGGGGGTGTGAGTATATAAGTCTGTGAGCATATGCTATGCAAGGAATAACCTTTAATAATTCTCTAATTCTCTATTTATTGTTATTTGCTTATGTGATTTGGAGATTTCTTGTCTCTATTAACTGTATTAATAATGATCGTGTTTTGCTCTCCACATAAGCGCCCTTGCCATACACCTTTTTCTTCCCTACAAGATATTGAACTTGTCAGTTTTGACTCTGCTGTGTCTGATTCTGGGACGAGAACCTTTTTATACTTCTAGATGAGTACCAATTGGCATTCATTATAGGATCAGGCTACACTGTACTATAACTCTCACAGGAATCTGCTAGAGCTTAGAATCTGTAAGCTCTGTAGCTGCAAGCAGACCGGTTATAGTTCTCTACTGTATAACCATGCTTATTTCCACAGCTCAGTGGAGTGCCACTGTAAATGGGCAAAGCAGGATAAAATCGTCATCCTCTTTTCATTTTTTTAAAACTCTGCTTGATGATCCTGATGTATTATTTCTAAGGCATAATAAATATACATGGCATTTTCAAACAAATGAAATGCCCTAGAAGGGCTTACAGTCTAAATGTGGACAAAATTGATGAAGAATTTGGACAAGCACCAGGAGGAACAAGGAGGCCAGCAGGATGAAGTGCTATAGCGTGTGATGCCCAAATCTTGAGGGTCAAGTGGGTTTTGTTACATTTTGCTCTTTCTGCCTTCTTTCTGAAATAAGTCTTTCTGCCTTTAAGTTAACAGCCATTGTCATCTCATGCATGCACATGAACACATAGACAAGGGAAGGATTAGGTTTTGGATTCCTGCTGGATA
The DNA here is from genome assembly GCA_033296515.1 of Macrochelys suwanniensis. Classification (NCBI taxonomy): domain Eukaryota; kingdom Metazoa; phylum Chordata; order Testudines; family Chelydridae; genus Macrochelys; species Macrochelys suwanniensis. The sequence continues at coordinate 92,461,433 of CM065775.1, read as the reverse complement.
AGTTAGAAGGAGAGCCTTGGAGGAGAAGGTAGAGGCATGATGGGGTGAGATAAGGAAATGGGTTCCAGATATAAGAGTTGAACATAGGAATACACAGAGACAAAAGTGATAGGAAATAAAGTAACTTAATGGCTTGCTGAGGGAAGGGAGCAGAGTACAGCCAAGGAGGTGAATGGAAGAGTAGAAGGGTTGAGGGCAGAGGGGTAATAGAGAAATAATTTGTAGAGATGGGAACAAGTAGATTGAACTTGATATAGAAAGTGAGCTGAAACTAGCTCAGAGATTTAAATTGTGACTGGGTATACTGTTGCATCTTTCCTTATCCTGGGCTGGCTTTTGGTTGGTTTGACCACTCATATAGCTTAGAGTTGCCTCAGGACAGTTCTAAGTTATGCCCCCAGCTGTGCCAACTCTCACAGGACTATTCTGGTAACCACTACTTGCTAGAAAGCAACTGTAATCCGACCATACCTCTGGCAGGACCCCCACACCGAGACTGGGAGGGTCTAATGAGATATATATTGGGGGAGGGATAGCTCAGTGGTTTGAGCATTGGCCTGCTAAACCCAGGGTTGTGAGTTCAATCCTTGAGGAGACCATTTAGGGATCTGGGGCAAAAATCTGTCAGGGGACAGTACTTGGTCCTGCTAGTGAAGGCAGGGGACTGGACTCAATGACCTTTCAAGGTCGTTCTAGGAGATTGGCATATCTCCATTTAAAAATATATATATATATATACACATTGCTGTACCACCTTGAACCCATACTGATCTGTACTCTGCTTTTTCTCCTAAGAGTGCATGTCATTTCTGTAACATTTCAGCAAAGCAGTGTGGAGTGCAAGACTACTGTGGGCAACAATAGATAGAATTTTCATCCCACAAAGCAGCCCAGGGAAAGCATGTGGATAAGGAGGAAAGAGATGCTAGCTTAGGGAGTTGTGGGGCAGGAAGATTAGGGGAGGTTTGTATTAGAGGAGTCAAGTGTTTATGAGGACAGGGTAGCTGGATGGGGAGAAAGGAAAAGGATTGGTCAGGGCTACTTATTGTTCACAGGGGGATGGTTACAGGTAGGACACTGCATGTTAATGGGATTTTCAGAAGTTATTTTAAGTCATTGTTTCTGTGCTTAAAATACAGAGCCCCATTAAGAATATCCTGTTCCTCTCTAACAGAACATCCTAAAGATATTCATTGTTTTTGACATTCTTGCCGTCCCCTGGCCAAGACAATATGGCATACTTCAGGTTTTTAAATAAAATCTTTGTAGTTCATCCTCTTGAAAATGGACACTTTGTTTAGATGTATATGTACATTTACATCTGTTTCAGATGGACTTAGCTCCCCTGGAATCCACTATTAGATGGCTTTCTTATAGTGCATCTTATAGAGCCACTATAAAATGTTTTCCTGGTATGTATTCTAATTTTATGTCATGCTTTTGAAGGTTTAGGGGAAGCCTTTGACTGTGAAGTGGAATGGTACATTACCTGTTAAGAAGAAAACAGTGGTTCCTTTCTAGTTTTAGCCGCACTTATGATTGTGTGTACATTTCAATTTTAATTAACACAATGACAATATCTGTATTCATTTTAGGGATTCAATAGGACCTATCACTAGGTATCAGTGATTGTAAATATCACTTAGGTGCACTGGCCTTCCTGCACCTTTATTTTGTAGTTGGGCTCTTCTTAGGAAGAGCTGATAACGTAAGAATTCAAAATTTCTGTTTGCAAACCAGCTTCATCAGGTGATTCCTCTTTTGGGGTGGAGAGGAAGGCTGCAATCTTCACCTGGACTGGGAAGTGTTCAAAACAGAATATTTGTCATGCCTATTCCTAGGCTAAAATATCAGATCCAGCATCTATCTGGGTAAGTGTATTAGTCTGTTGATGGTCTGACTAAATCGTTGGGCTTCCCTATAAGCTAAGAGATCAGATCCCAGCATGCCTACAGGGATGTTGAAGTCCTGAAGCACCATGAATGTGCAGGTGTTCAGCATCATCCTGAGCAGAAAGTACATTAGTTGCTCTAGAGAGGACCATGGACTCTTTGTTATTACAAGTTAGGTTCCTATTGTCCTTAGCTTTTCAGGCCATGTGGATACATTTGAAGGTTTCCATTTGCGAGGTGGAAGACTTTCTACATTTAAGGTTGGTGGGAGAACAGGACCATTAATCCGTGTCCCCTTTCTTCTTCATGGCTCAATCTTTGGTCCCTTGTGGGATGTGTTTTTCTGTTTTTTGTTTGATTTGATAGCTATAGTTTATAATCTATGGCTATAAATTGTACAAACTCAAAATCTTCTGTATAAGTGTAGAAAATACATTAAAAGTTTAAATTTACCTAGTAGCTCCTAATGGTCCGTGAGTGAGCAATGCTTTTCTCACGCGTGGAAAATGACATTCCATTAAGTAAAATTGCCAGGGTTTCGCAGATAATAATAAACTGATAAAGCTGATATAGCATTGTGCATTCTTAAAGCATCATGCAGACATTAACCAGTCCATCCCAACACCCAGTAAGTGTTAAGTGGGTATTAAAGCAGACATTAGAGATTAGATTTTTTGCCTAGCCTTGCACAGGCATGCATGAGGAAATGGGATCAGGCTTTTGATGCACAAGGACAGGGAGAGGTTAGTAACCATGAGTGGCATTCCTTAAAGAAGATGAAAAGGGGTGGGACAAGGGTGGAGCCATGGCCCTACTTCTTTCTGAACTGGTCTATTGCAATAATATGATATATGAATAAATATATGCTGCTTCCTGTAAAGGAGGTAGCAGGGACTGCTCAGATCCTTGCTTCATGAGGTATGGTGCTTCCTTCAGTCACAATGTTCTTGGGAGTGGCTGCTAACCTCAGGCCATCCTCAGATCCCCAGCCCTCAATACTCCAGCAGCAGAGTAAAGCTACAGTCTTGTCCTGTGTCTATGCTACACCTTCTCAAAGAACAAAGAGATCACTTCAGTTCCCAGTATTTTCAATCTTGTCGGTTTCATGAATTCAATGCATAGTATTACCATATGATCTCTTATGATAGTCAGGAACATACACTGAAATGACAAGACTGTACTCTTTAATCTACATTTCATTACCCATTCTTTGATATTTGTATAATCCTTTTGAATTTTATACCTGCACAAGAAACATCTGTTTCTTTTCTAGAAGTACAATGACACATATTACAATAACTGATTTCTTGCTTTCTCCCCCAGTAGTGCAAGTGAAAATATTATACACATCAAGAGGAGTTGATAGTGCTACTGTGTACTTCTGCTCCAGTTGATTCCATAGACAGGTCAAACCTCTGTTTAAAATCTCTCTAGTGTTCTTCAATATTTCCTGTAAATTTAAGCTCTGTAGGGGGCCTAAGTTACTCCATTTCCACTTTCTTGCACACTGTTCATTCCTGGAACCTGATGTTGATTGTAAATGTGCCAGACATTTCAAGTTTAATATAACTTCTTTATTGAGATATCAAGCATTACCAAAAAACATGCTGAATATAACTACATCATCAGACCTGAACAGACATATGGCATGTAACCTCCTTGTTTCTTGCCATCAACAGTTTTCTGCACTATATGTAAATATACAACAGGGGCAACTAATATTGAGTTACATGCATTTTGAATTGGCTAACTCTACTGAATATAAGAATCACCAGGTACAAAATGGAAAAAAGCATACCAGTTTTATATTGCTCATAAAATATACACACTCCATGTCAACTGAAGAAAAGATCTATTACGGAATTTTAAGTAACTATAATGCAACTGAGGTGAACTAAAAAGGTAACATAAAATAACCCATTATTTGAGGCACTGCATTGTAATGTTGTAATTGTACATCCTAGAAAGGAACAGAAAACTTATGTGGCATTTTCTATTGAATGTGCAATTTGAAATAATGTATGAAAGAAACAGGAGAAAATATTGTAATCACAAGATCTCTACTATATTGAGACAAAGAGGGATGGGTTTTTATATGTATATTAAAAAGGTACTATCAGGGACTAGTTAACACCAAAAGGGACAGATTTATAGGTTGCCAAAAGAGCAAAAACCACACTTAGCAAAAACCACATTTTGGAATTTGTCAATACCTTTGCACAAAGTCTGGAATAAAATTGGCACTTAGTTCTTAGGCTGGTCACCTCTTCAATATGCAAATAAGCTACCATATTCATGTTGCACAAATAAACAATTATATGTACAGTTTACCACAGAAACACACATGGTAGTAACAGCATCATACTTGTAACAATCTAACTTAAATTGGTAGTCACTGATAAACCACAAACTTACAGAAGTAAGAGGAAAAATAGTATGTGAAAATAATTGTACAGACCAGCCTAGCTACTCTGTCAAGCCAATACCCCTAGCTACTTTGATGTGAAATCAACATTTGAACTCAAAAGTTCTCTCATGGCATTGTACAGTGAATCTACCCATGTGCTCATTTGTCTTTTTAAACAGTCTCATGTAAACCATCACAAGGTGAGAAACAATGACACGTCTGCTTGAATAACTGCACTCAGTTTGAATACAAAGAAACCTCTGCTAGTAACAGTTACAAAAAAATACCCACATTGATTGGATACTTTCTATAAATTGCACAAATTGGAAAAGGAACAATTTCTAAACACAGCAAGGGATAATTGGCTACTCTGGCTTGTTCACAGCTCCTGACTGTGCAATTCAGTGTCCTGACACTATGGTTCTTAATAGACTTCCTCCCCATCCAGTGAACTCTATAACTATTGGACTCCTACTCACTCACACATCTGGGAAGTTCCAGGTGTCACCTCTCTGGATAAACTTTAATAGAGGTTTTATAGTTTGATTACTGTCTTCCAAAGATCTTAGCTTCCTAAAATGTTTACCTACTCATCCTTGGCCAGCTCCTGCTCTGCTAATATTTGTGGCTTTCAGGTCTGTTAAATTCCAACTCTCTGATCTCTTTATACTTTGAGACAGACTTCTCACTCTGTCACTCACTGTCTAGTGGCTGTCCAGGGTTGATCTTACATTCCTCTTAAGCACATCCTTAAGTGCTTTGTTGAATCAGTGCCCTACTAGCAAACAGCTATGGTTATCAACTATATCCCATCATGCCTTCCTTACATACTTTTAATCTATTGGCCTTTTCACTTCAACATAATTGTTAAACTCAAGAAGATTAAAGTTAGGTAAGCCATTTACACTGAAACTTGAAATCATTCCAAACTCAGTTGGTTTCAGGTTAATATTTGGAAACAATATCAGTCAAGGCTTGTACAAAACCAATTGTAGAAAATTGAAGCAAAAATTACTGCTGACTCTTTAGAGGCACAAATAGTTCGAACCGAGGGGCTTTTGCATAAAAAAAACAGTGGTCACATGGCAGGTCTTCTAGGCAGAAGCTAAGAGGTTTAAAATCAACCAGTCTAAAAATGACACAAAAACAGTTGTTGAAACATATGGGAATCACATCTGGCAAGTTAGCACAGCTCTAATGAAGATTCATACAGCAAGTCCTTCAGAAGCCTATGCCTCAACATTATATATTGTCTTTATTTTCTGTATTTTTCTCACTCATTCATTATCAGAAATATTCGAATGAAAAGAGGGTTCTTGTGCTCAATATTCTTGTACAATAGAGGAATATAAACAATACTATAGAAGCTATTTAAAAATTCCATAAAACAACAAAATATTGCCCAAAGCGAAAAATAGTTCCTCAGATTAGGATACTGTATATTGTCTGAAGCCAGAGGCTAAGGGCAATATACACAGTCAACAAAATAATGTTTACTTTGTGTCAATTATTTTTACTCCTATTGCCAAAGGAGGCAGAGAATTTTTGGTTTCTTACGTTTTGGGGATTTTTTTTTTTTTTTTTACTGCTTCTAAATGCCTCTTGATTTTACAGGCCTAGGGAATTCTCTGGGTACATCTGCCCTGTTAAGAAGCCATGTTTGGCTGGGGAAGGGTGGGGGGTAGTGGGGAATACACCAACATCGCCTCTACATTCACCATGATCTGTGTCCCTTGGCATTTTGTACCAATATAGTTTAAAGAGAAAAATAGTTCCAGAGTGTAATAAATATGTATAATAGCTTGCAAAGAGTTTCTAGATTAAAGGTGGCATGTACATTGACTTCTCCACATTTAAGCTATTGCGGTATTGAACAGAATGGAAAAAGTTTTTTTTTTTTTCAATTAAATCTCTCAATTTACTTAGAGTGATGTACTAGTTTGTCCCTTATGTCTGACTTTAGAATTTCCTATGTATAAGCTGGATTCTGTATGCAATGAAAAGCAAAATAAAATAGGATTAATTGTACTGGTGTGAGTCTAAAGAAAGATACAAAGTAAACAAACCACAGATCCTATGAAAAAAAGAGTATGTGATATTCTCCATTAGTGAGCATAAAATGGTTGTCTCCAATGCTCATTATTTATATTGGTTTTTATGTAACAAAGAATTCTTATGGCCATATTTTTTAGAATATCTTCAGGAAATGAGTAGACAAACTTGACAGTAACAGCTTGAAGTATCTGAGGAATAACAGAGAGCTTCCACCATTCAAGTGTATGACTAGAGCAGAATAAAAAGTATTACATTATGGTGTCTGAAAAAAGAAAAGATTGATTCAGACAGCATGTACTTCTCCAAGCCACTAGCAAGTAGAGTACTTCAAAAGTATTGTGCCTATATCACAAACAGAAGCTTAAAATTAGGTGGCTCACAGTTGGTTGCAGTCTGCTGCCTCATCCTGTGAATCATTAAAAAAAAAAAAAAAGACTGAAAGAAGCTGTTGTATAGGTAAAGAAGTTTCCCTTTATGAAAGGGAAATACTCTGTGTTGTTCATTATCTCTGCAAATAAAGTTACTTTGTTGGGAAAATTGTTTCACACAGAACTTAATCATCAAACATTAATTATTACTACTCTGTGTTGAGCGCCTCTGGTATACAGAAACAAGTTTTGTGTAGCACTTTCTTGTTCTGCATCTGTGAAAAGCTTTTTCCCCTATATCTTTTCCTTGCAGAGTATAAGCCTCCCTCCATCACTCTAAAAGCAAAAGACCACTTCATTAATTATCTCACATCAACTGGTTCCTGATGAAAGAAGATACTTTGTGATTCTTCTTTTAGTGATGAGGGAGTAGGCTAATTGGATATTGTTTTCACACCTACCTCCAATGTGAATGTTATTTAAACTGTCTTTCTATATCAAATTATTGGCCAGATTCCAATATGGGAAATACTAGCTTACTGTACAAATAGTGCCATCAATTTCAATACAACTACTTGCAAAATAAAATATCACTCAACCTGAGAAAGAATAGCATAATCAGGCCCTATATATTTTATCGTGGAAAGCAGACATAACAAGATGCGATGGGCGGGCCACACAGCACGGCTCACGGATAACAGGTGGACCGCAATCATTGCTGAGTGGTACCCACGAGAACAGAAAAGACCCCCCAGTCGGCCTCCAAGAAGATGGGAAGATGACATCGTTAAACGTTTCGGACGAACGTGGAGGAGAAAGGCAAGAGTGCGAGAAGAATGGCAGACGTGTTGTGATCGGCACAGTCTTAACGACAGCTGAAGTCCGATCGATCCAGGTGTGATATATTTTATCATGTTTGAGGATATCCCTGATCACATAAGGCTCATCATGTAGACAAATGCTTATACTGCTCATGAGAAAAAAAGACAAAGATGGTTGATATGGTCACAGTTAATCTGCCAATCTATATATGTCGGCATGTGGATCATACAACATTTTAGAATTCACATTGTTTTACTAGCTTGCCACTCTGTTCCTGAAGGAACTGCACAAGTAATCTAGTGTCACTTCCAGACCTGACGACGCATCAGCCTGTGGTATCACTTACAGGAACAGCCAAGCATTTATAAAAATGATGTGGTATTAGAATCACAGTGGAGCAATATCAAACAGGTGTAGAAAAGTGGGTCATGAGGAACAGTAGAATTGTAGTCATTTAGTTCACTCTATCATTTAATTATGTTATTGTCACAGTTAACTCATGTTATTTCATATGTAATGAATAAAATTAAATTGGAAGATTATAGGAATATAAGAATGACAAGTATTTAGGCGTGGTAAGTGTGTATTATGCATATAAGTAATGTAAACTGTAATACAAGGCCTATAGGCTAACGCCTGTAACATTTCAGCTTAGCCATACTAGGCCTCAGGCTTAAGGACGAAGTGGGTATTCACCCATGAAAGCTTATGCTCCAATACGTCTGTTAGTCTATAAGGTGCCACAGGACTCTTTGTCATTTCTACAGATCCAGACTAACACGGCTACCTCTCTGATACTTGACATAAGTAGGTGACCTAAGAATAATCCTTTGCCAATAAATTTTAAAATTACTGTAAAGAATGCACCACGTGGATGTTTTGAAAAATATACCAGAATGTACTTGTTTAGACTGCCAGGCACCTGATTGTAACATCATGGAAAGTTTTCTTTTTACGGCATGTTACTACAGGAACATGTTTACATAAAATGTTAATAAGAATAAGAGGAACTAACAGAACAACCTATGGGAAGCAGGACACCCCAGAATTTATGGGGTGTGGAAGTGCAGATAAGGAAAAGGAAGATTGGAACCCTCATGCATATGGTCAAAACAATAGGATAAAAAGACATTCCCTGGTATGGATAGGGTGGGAAGACGCCCTGCAGGAACCAGGACTTTATCAATGAACACCCATTGGGAGATCCACCAGACTCGGTACCATCTTTGGGTATGTGAGTATGAATACGCCATTGCCTAGTGCTTGGGCTCTCTCAGGTTGTGTATATGTGAGTGTAACTTAAAACAACAAGATTTTTTATTTGTAACTGTGTTTGTGGTCACTGTATTCATTCTTGGTGTGCTCCTAAGAGTCTCCAAATTTAAGAGTCTTGTGAAGGGTATCTTTCACCCTATTGATCTGAAAACTCTAGCACCACAGAAGCTTGATTCACTCGCCAGGGACACTTTAACACAGTAGTTTAAACTAGAACTATTGATTAAATTTTAAATAGAGGGTACAGATTGCCTAGAAGAGAGGCTGATTTTTTTGGGAAACTATGTCAGTCCCATCACTGTGCCGAAAGGGATGTATAAACGCAAAACAACTCCCTCTCCTACCAATCAAAAACAGTTCAAAGGAACACCAAGCCAAACACACACACAGCTGGAAATGTTTTCACTTGAGAAGGGAAGCATTTTCGTACACAATACTGAATTTGAGAATCTGTAGTTTATTTACAGGTCCCTGTTGCCAATGACCACCTTCTGAGTCTGTCAGCAACATTGGATTTAGTCTTTTCCTAGAAGAAAAAAACAGAAATCAAGTAAAATGCAAACACTAGAAGTTGGTGAACATTTGGTATATGATGTAGAGAGAGCCTCCTGGGAAGGTTTGCAAGAATAAAAGAACGACCATACTGTGTCTTACCTCACAGGCATCTCCAGGCCTTCTTTTATGCCCTCCAGAAACTGATTTGTCAACCTCCAAGCCAGCTTCTACAGCTTCTACGTATTCATCACCTGAGAAACTGCATAATCATACATTCACGTCTCTCATTCCTTTCTTAGATACAGAAGGTAAGACAATCTTGCCTATAATTTATGCCCTGATCCTGTAATGAGCCCCATGTTGGCAGAACCACCAGCATATGTGCAGAGCCTTACTGTGCTTTCAGTGAAGCACCCAGTACACTTATAGGTTCTATATTTTTTATTAGAATACCATTCATAGATGAAACTATTATTACAATAAGAACTTGATATAGTACAAAGATAAAGTAGCTTTTTTGAAAAATGTATGTTACAGGTATTATACATTTTGAGAAGAGTATGCACTGACAGCTAATGTATTCTGAGTATAAAATATGAAGTATAAGGAATTAAATAATTGGAAATGTAGGTGAGCCAGATAGGTTTGGTTACTGCCAAGAGTAAGAATGAAATCGACTATATTTTAGTCAATAAAAGGCGCATCGTTCAAGACGTCTCTGTGGTGCAGCCATTCAACACCGGCAGTGACCATCGCCTGCTTAGAGCGAAGTTGATTTTTGACAAAGCGGTGGAAAAGAAGGCATTACAGATGGCAAACAGGAAACAGCAGCCGAAGACATTCGATGAAGCAAAGCTGAAAAAAGCGATTTCTGGGTTTGACTGGAGCCAGATGGAAAAGTGTGATGAGGACTATAGTATCTTTGCTGACAAGTTGAGATGTTGCATAAAAGCAGCTGAAATTAAAAAGCTGAAGAAGGTGAAGGGAAGAATCTCGATTGAAATGAAAAGCTTGTTGGAGAAGCGGAGAAACATGAAAAGGAGCTCGGATAAACAACCTCGAGTACTCCATTCTGTGCAAGCTTATACGGTTAAAACTGAAGGATGACTTCGAGAACTTCCGGAAAGAAAAGCTCCTTAAAACAGTTGAATCACGCAAGAGCCTCAGGACATGCAAGCAGGAATTGATGCAGTATAGATTGAGCGTAACAGCATTGAAGAACAAGGATGGAGAGACAGTAATGGACAGAGCAGGGATGGAGGAGGTCTGCAAGGACTTCTATACAGAACTGTTCAAATCAAGAATCAACGTCCCCCTCCCAACCCTCGAAGAGTCAGAAGAATGTGTCCCCTCAATAATTGTCAGCGAAGTCCGAAGCGCACTACACCAGATGAAGAAGGGAAAAGCTCCGGGCAAAGATGGAATAACGTCAGAAATGATTTATGCAGGAGGCGAAAAACTTTGGAAGGCCCTCGCTTTAAGATTCAGTCGATATCTTGAAGAAGGAAAAATACCATCAAGCTGGAAGGAGTCGAATACCATCTTGCTGCACAAGAAGGGTGATCGAGAAAATCTTAAGAACTACCGCCCTATATGCCTGCTCTCTCACATCTACAAGCTCTTCACAAAGGTGATAACGAATCGACTTTCGCAGAGTCTGGATGAACAACAGCCGAGAGAGCAGGCAGGGTTTCGAAGAAATTTCAGTACAATCGACCATATATTTACCCTTAGCCAGCTCCTAGAAAAAGCGAGGAAATACAAACTCCCGCTGTGCATTGCTTTTGTCGACTATGAAAAGGCCTTCGATAGCGTTGAGTTTAACGCACTATTAAAGGCGCTCACAGAGCAGGGCATTAACACGCAGTACATTAGTTTGTTGAAGGAAGCGAATACGGGATGTACAACAGACATTACTCTCCTTGAAACTCCCCTCCGCATCCCAATCGAGAAAGGCGTAAAGCAAGGAGATACAATTTCACCGAAACTATTCACCGCCTGCCTCGAAATGGTTATGAACAAGATCAATTGGAGGAGTGGTGTCAACATAAACGGAGAGAGATTATCTCATCTCAGATTTGCAGACGACATTGTACTAATTGCCGAAAGCACCAACCAACTGCAGAGCATGCTACGAAGACTCGACAAGAAAAGTAGTCAGGTCGGCCTGAAAATGAACCGCTGCAAAACGAAATATATGCGATCAGACGTCTTACAAAAAGCCCAAATAACGGTAACAGGAGAAGACATCGAAGAAGTGGAACAGTACATATATTTGGGCCAAGAAGTTAATATGCGCCAAGACCTGAACGGAGAACTCTCACGAAGGATTCGGGCAGGATGGTGTGCATTTAATTCCATCAGGGACGTCCTCAAAGGAAAAATTGACAAGACCACACGTAAAAATATTTTCAATTCAGCAGTGCTGCCAGCCATGCTGTATGGCAGTGAAACGTGGGCACTGACGAAGAGAGAAGAGCAACGGCTGTTGGTAGCTGAAAGGGCAATGGAACGAGCTATGTTGGGAATCTCCCTTCTGGATCGTATACCAAATAAAATCATCAGAGAATGTAGCGGTGTGAAAGATATTGTCATGGAAAGCAGACATAACAAGATGCGATGGGCGGGCCACACAGCACGGCTCACGGATATCAGGTGGACCGCAATCATTGCTGAGTGGTACCCACGAGAACAGAAAAGACCCCTCGGTTGGCCTCCAAGAAGATGGGAAGATGACATCGTTAAACGTTTCAGACAAACGTGGAGAAGAAAGGCAAGAGTGCGAGAAGAATGGCAGACGTGTTGTGATCGGCGCAGTCTTAACGACAGCTGAAGTCCGATCGATCCAGGTGACTGCCACCGTGTTAGGGTGCAATATTAACAAGTGCATTAGGAACAGATGCTGGTTCAAAATATCATCGTTTACTTTCTCTGCCATTAGTTATCAATGTGTATTTCTTTAGTTGCATTTATAATTAGCACATTTTAACAGGGAGAAAGTAGGCTTTGCTGGTACAACAAGCTATATACTGCAAACAGTGAGGTAAATATTCCCAGAAATCTTATTACACACAAATCCCAGAGTCAGTTCTGGAGGTCTCATATTGCTACCAAGTACTCTGACAACAAATTACAGGCTAAGGGCCATCTAACGTTGCGCACTTTAGAAACTGGGGAATTTGTGACTGAGAAGAATGCATTTAAATGTAGGCTAAATGACACCTGTATCATATTATATAATCTTTTATTTATAAATCACTTTTAAAATACTTAAGTTCTTGCTGTAGGTGATTGTTTCTTTGACCTTTGGTAACCTGAATGTTAACAAGAGTCTGTGACTGATGTTGCACGATAGGTGATGTGATGTACAAGCAACATGTTTGAGTGTAGTAAGCATTTTAAAAATTACTGTACACAAATAGAAAAATGCTTCTAACTCTAATTTTCCTTGTACCTATTGAGGCTGCATCCCCTTTCTAATCCAGCAAACTCTAAAAGCACATACAAGAGAATTAGGTAGTCTCTTTCAGAAGATATGACTATGAATTACTGCGCTTATAGAAAAACTTGGTGGAATGAAATATGACCTTCATTTATGCTATACAAATAATGATTTTCTTTGCAGAATTATACTGTCTGACAGATTAAATGCACCTCTCCAGGAGCTTGAGTTATTTGTGCTGTAAGGGATGAAAAGTTCTTTTTTTATAGTGGCCTAAAACTTCTTCCTTCATGCAAGTCATGATATAGAAAAAAAGATAAAAAGGAATGGGGAAAATATTGCCGAAAATTAATACATAACATTATCTTGAAACAATTTTAAGTTTATAACACAAAATTCACAGGAAATTCAAAGTTAAGGCCGACACACTCCTCTCAACATGCTCTAGTATATTGAAATACACTACTGGGGCTAGATTCCACAGTCCCTACTTTGGTCAAACTCTGTCTGAAGTAAATGAGTTTAATCTGAGTAAACCATGCAGAATCTAATGTGTCTAGTGCCTTAATTGTCTTGTGTACTGATGCATGATTATGGATTTTCTATATGTCACCTGATATTTGACTTGAAATGAACTAGACAAGAACTGTATAAGAAAATAAAGAGACTTACTTTACTGCAAACCTTAGAGGAGTATGCTCAAACTTAGCTTGTATCATTGACTGGATGATAAAAACATAAAGAGAGAACAGTGCAAATTTTGGAATTAAGGTAATTGATTAAACTGGCTTCTGTCATTTTGCCTGAAAACCTAAATGTTATTAAACTGGCAAAAGTTTTAAAAGATTAACAAATTCAAAGGTAGTTTAAAGGCTTTTAAAATAATGTGTTAAGATTCATGTTAAAGGATTTCCCTCTCCTTATTCTGTGATATAGAGAGACATCATATGGCTTAAGTATCAAAATTTTCAAAATTATAGGCAGTCTTTTAAAATATTTACTTTATTGATTCATTAGTCTACTAGACAGAGATATATCTTCATATTTCTCAATGCATATTATGTTTTCTAGATGATAGAGTGAGTTGAATAGCTAAGAGAGATATTAAGACCTTAAGATATTAATATCCTCCATCATAAAAAAATACACATTTTAGAGAATAAGTGACTCACTGTGTGTGTGCAGAGTAGACAGGGTACTTTGAAACAAAATATATTTTTTTTAAACTGATTTCTCTCAAAAGATTACATCCAGTCTATCAATTTGTGTAAGATCTACAATGTAAACAAAAACACCCCAGAAATCTGTGATATTTATATGAAAAAGGGAATATTACAAGGATGATAATGGTTTTTTTAGTTTACTTTTAAAATGTTCCCAATGTAGCCATTTCAGTTTGTAATCTTTTCGGAGAAATCAGTTTAAAAGATATCTTGTGCTTCCGTGCCAAGCGGAAAGGAAATTTACGTCAGAGTGAAAGGAGAAGCTGCTTCAAGAAAGTGAGTGAAATCCTGATTTGCATCTCCTACATGTCTTAAATAAGGGATGTTAGCATTTTTTTTGTTTGTGCTCATCTTTGTACTTTTACTAATGATAGAGTGATGGAATTCAGTATTTCTAGAATTTCATGCTTAGTAGAGGTATATAATGGGATACCAATTCTAATTTTGCCCATTATATTATATGGGAGAGATTAATTGAAAGTATTGCCTGCCTTTATGAATCAAATACAATTTAGCTCTAGTAAGTATAGACACTACTTTAACAATTACATAATCAGTTTTCAATGCTGTAACTAATTTTTTGTTTTCCAGTATATACTGGTAATCACCTTCTTTAATAACATTACATGCTGTGAAGCACAGCTGAAATGTAACTCACAATGAGTCTGTATTTCCCATAATGCATGGTTTTGTCAGAATGTTAACAAAGCATGGTTGGGCAGAATGCTGGGAGTAAGGAATAACCCCAACATGATACCTGTCATTTGAGGATAAACTACCGTTTACAGCCCAGATATTCCAAATACCCAAAAATGTAAAAGACTCCTCCATAGGCTTGTCACACTTCAAGAGAGTCTTGGGTAAAGGCTTGAAAGAATTCCCTTTCTCTTACCGTAAGGTGTAAATTATTTTATCCTACTTTATAAAGCAATTATGCTATAGAGGATCTATTTTCATATGTCATTTTACCCATTCACATTACCAACAGTATCAAAGATATTTCATGTCGTGCCATTCTACATGAGTGCACATCATTAATAAGAATGCCTGTTCTTGCTCAAATGCAGCTAAAGTTAAGAGCTGACGTATGCCCTCAGTCTTTCACTTGAATTCATTCACACAACCGTGAAGGTAACATCAATAAGAATAGAAAACAAAGAGCAAGTTGCAATCAAAAACATTTTGTAAGGACAAGTCCATAATCTTTAAAGAACAAATGCACAGATACAGTAAGGCTAAATTGTGCCTTGAGATATAGCACTGAGTGAGAGACGGTGTGTAATTTGCACCACCACAGCAGTAGCCATGAGAGGCACTGTGTTTTCAACACACCCTTCCAAGGCATATATTTCCTCCCATGTTTTGGTATGGGAGAAGTAAGGGGAAGTAACTTGCTGCTTGCCTGACATGATTGGTGTAATGGAAGAGCTAAAACCAAACTTCTGTCTACTCCCTGTCCCTCCCTATGTCACTTGCTTCACTTGGGTGGGGGGGTGGGGTGGGGAGGGAGGAGGAAGGGCAGAGAAGCTTATTCTAGCATGCCCAGACCCAACATACACATAGTGCATATGATCAAATAGCCAATATTCACAGCTTGCAAGAGTCCACTGATGGTATGTTTTTCCGGGCGTTTTCAACTCTGCTGCAGCCACATCTTGCTCACCAGAGTGGTGTCCTTCTGACCTTTCAGGAAAGTTCCAAACTCGAAAGAGACAGGGCACTGGAAACTACAGCCCTGACATTTCATCCAGTTCTGTGTAAAACATACACTTAGCAACAACAAATGGCATTCTCACTAGAATACACATGATGACTTCTGAGTGCTAGCTATGCAGAGACATAAGAGGGAGTAGGAATCTGCCCTATACACCCGCATAAGCATTTAATTCAAGTCACAATCAAGCCCATAATCTGTGAAAGTGTTAGAGAAACCTGCCAGCATGGAATTAGAAGGATGAAAAAGCTATGACATCCTGTGACAGGTGGGAAGCACCTTATCTGATAATGCAAAGTTTTCCATAATCTGACACCACAGCCTACTCCTTAAATTCAGATTCCAACGCAAAAATGGTCAAATTGTGATAATCTAGTCAGACCTCCTGTATAACAGCCATAAAATCTCCCCACCATATTTCCTAATGGAGATCTTTTAGAAAAACATCCAAACTTGATTTTAAAATGATGATCAGTGATGGAGAATCCACCATGACCCTTGATCAGTTGTTCCAATGGTTAATTACTCTCACTGTTAAAAACGTATACCTTATTTCCAGTCTGAATGTGTCTAGCTTCAACTTTCAGCCATTGGTTCATGTTACACCTTTCTCTGTTAGACTGAAGCCCATTATTAAATATTTGTTTCGCATGTAGGTACTTATAGACTGTAAAGAAGTCACCCTTTCACCGCCTTTGTTAAGATAAATAGACTCAAAGAATCCAGTCACTATAAAGCATGTTTTCTAATCCTTTAATCATTCTCATGACTCTTCTCTGAATCATCTTCAATTTATCAACATCTTTCTTGCGGACACCAGAACTGGTCAAAGTATTTCAGCCGTGGTCACAACACTGCCAAATACATAGGTAAAATAACCTCTTTACTTGTACTCAGTATTCCCCTATTTATGTAATGAAATACTGAAAGAATGTGTGGGCCTCTTACCATAATGTAAACATATCTAAAAGAGAGGCACCATTGGGAAGTTTCCCACATAAAATATTGAAATAAATGGTTCATTTTGGAAGATTAGTTTAAGCATGTGGAAAAAGCAGTTTATTTTTTTTCTTGCCACAGTTTCCACTTACCAACAGCAGATCTATGAAGTGTCTGTTTTGTTTTTTTGAATTTTATTTCAAAGAAATCCAATAGATGTTTCTGTTTTTGCTGTGTCCTAAGTGAAAACACCCCCACACGAAAGAAAAAGACGTTCTTTTCATTTCATTTTAAATAAATGACTTGCTTCTGCCTTCCTAGGAAGAGGTCAGCTTCTGCCCCAGGGAGACCAGTCTCACAGCAGGAGAACACGTGTCTAAACAAGATGGATAGCAAGGGCAGAGGCACCAGAAAGAATGTACTTTTCTGCTACCCATGGGATGCCTTTTGCATCTCAGCCTTCACACATTGTATAGTGAAGGATGCTGACATCTATAAAAATCATGTTAATGATGGGTGTTTCTGAAATATCCCCACAAGATGAAACAATGATTTGCCCTAGGAACAAAGGCAACAATTAAAAACCTGTCCTCAGTATAATGTGAAAAGAAAGATACTGATTTCCTGCTTTTCACTACTCAACAACATGCCTATTAATAAGAAAATGGAGAGTGTTGTCATTTCATCTGTTTACTTATTGTACTGAATGCATGCAACAGCTTTGAGCGTCACTTAGTGTTACTTAGAAATAATTAATAAGGCCCAGATCATCCATTCCTGTTAGACTAGCAGTTGAAGGGAAGGTCAAGAGAAGAACAACAATTTCACTAGTTTTCCCCAAAATTGTTTGAAGGGAAAGGTAAATCCCCCCCATCCTTATCAACTGTCAGAACTCACCAGACCACTGAGATCTCTGTGGATCCCAAGAAGTCATGACCACCCACTCAGAGACTCTGTGCTTCCATACCAGCTCCAGGACTTCCTGAGCCCCGGGGCTCACAGGTAGCACCAGGTCCCCTTTGCCAGCAGCTATCTACAGAAGATCCATAAAGGGCTGCTTCTGCACACAAAGGGAGTGGTAGATAAGTTAATGCATCCTCAAACTGCAGGAACTTTTTTCTAGAGTTCCCATAGGATTTGGAGGAGGGGGGCAGAGCTGCACAACCTATCCCTCTGCCCTGCTCCTGCTCGTCCTCTTCTGTTCCCTCCCCAGCTGTGAATCCCTGACCACATGGAAGACAATCCACATGGTCTAGGAAAGGAATGGCGTGGTGCCGTTGGAGCCTGTACATCCGCTGGACCATTGTACCAGGGGCAGAATTCATTGCACACAGATCTAGGAGGCATTTCCTGACCCTAAGTAATTAGTCAAAAGGTAATTGTGAGTCAGAAATTCAGGGGGTGTTAATCAGTGTAGCTCCATTGAATTCATGAATTTGATGGAATCCACACCGTCCCTTATAAATAACCAACCTCACAGCACAATGAGCTACCTTATAAGAAGGGGTTACTGATAATAATGTTCCCCAAATGTCCTGAGTTTGCAGGTGATTTTTGTTCACTCTATTTTCATTTAATATATGAATCCAACCTAGCACCTGTCGTCTCTTTTACCATTAGCCAGCCGTCACCCAGGCAGTTTAAGTGAGATCACAGCGATCACACTATTATCAGCTATAGGTGTTACTGCATTGGGTAGGACCTTTAACACCAGTTTCCTTCAAGAGGAATAGTAGAACAATTCAGCGACAATTGAACTGAACAAACAGACATTCCACCTAAAAATAGTCTTCGAATTCCTGCATGTTCTTTTATACTGGAGAATTATTTCCATTAAGTACTCTTATTTACATGTTCCACGATTCAGAGATTACTGGACAGTATAAAACAAAACAAAAACAAAAAAAACAAAAACCCAACACTGTTGGAGCACTTCGGTCCTCTTTCATTCTAATTTCCACAGGAACAAAGTAATCAATTATGTTTACATGAATTCACACCATAAAGGGACTACTTGAGGAGTAAAGAAGGGGTATTAGAAGATGTCTGTAAGAGTTTAGTGCATTCATCAGTTTATTAAATGAACAGTGAAAGGGTTAACCGATAAGGATTTTCTCATCAGACCATCTGTTGTAAACAATTATTACAGGTTAAATTTTACATTTATTTATTTATATTTATGGAAGTGTTTAAAAGGTCACCTATCCTTATGGTCTAGGAGGCCTTGACATATCTTAAATTGTTGCATTTGCACTTTTAAGTTAACCTAGCCCAAATCATACACTCTTCCAAATAGTTCCCTACCCCTAGAATTGCAATTAAGTATACACACAATGTTTTCAGATGACTAGGAAAAAAAGTTGTTTTGCAACAATCACGGAAGGTCATCAGATTTGGGCTTTTTAGAACCAAGGGGAAAAGTGAATTCCAAACCTCCCTCTTGTTTATATTAATGTGTGCATATGTATTTATTATTCATTTCCTCTGTAGCCAAACAGTTGCATAGGCTGTATGCAAACGATCAGACAGAGGATGCAAAAATGTACCTGCCTCCTATAACACCATCCAGCTGGGTACATCAGTGTAGGTGGAGGAATTATAGTTGCCTCATGTATCATTACACTGGTGAGGACAGAGAAATAATAAAGAGGGATTTAGAGAGGCTAGAAATATGGACAGAAATCAACATTAGATTCATTTTGATAAAGTGCAAGATAATAATTATGGCAGAAATAATCCAAATGAGGATATCCAATGTGATTGCAAAATTTGGAGAGCAGTGATGCTGACAGCGTTTTGGAAAAATAGGAAAGGCAAATAAGATGGAGTTTGCAATGAGATATAGGTACCACAAAAGCCAATGCAGAAACCTCATAAAATTGAGCACAGAAGTAATAGTTCCTGTCTATATAAATCAGTGTGACCATACTTAGATTCTGTCTTCGGTTCCTAAGCATTTAGTTACCAGAAATGTTTAGACAAACTAGACAGAAATCAAAGAACAAACATTAAAATGATGAGGTGCACCTGGAGGGATAGATCAAAAGAAATGAATATATGTACTTTGGCTAAGAGATAACCTTTGTTCCTCAAGGTAACCATCGACAAGGATGTCAACATTATGGAGCGAGAATTATTTAGTGTGGTACCAGGGTATAATATTAGAAGTGAAGGAATGACAGGAAAATTTGGGCTTGATCTCACATAAAGCTTCCTGACACTATGATACTTTACACCGGGAACAGTCTCTGAAGGTAGATGGTGAAAGTCCCATGCCTAGTGACATTGAAAACTAGTCTGGTAAAGCCCCATACTGTTATTCACATCAGCAGGGACAAGAACTGGATAGTCTTTCTCATCTCTAAAGAGATAAGCTTCAGGTGACCTGAAGACGATTTCTGTGTAAGCTGAAAAGCATCTCTCTTTCACCAACAGAAACTGGACAATAAAAGACCCACTTGTCTCTCTAATACCTTGGGACTGACATAGCAACAACTACACTGCTTTCCTCAAAAGAGTCATATTTCAGTATAAACACTCTTGCTGTAGAAATATGGTGTGATATTGTAACGGAGTTCGCACCCACCTCTCATGAGTGCCCCCTTCTGGTTGGGCACGTCAGCATTCTTTAGTTCTGGGGACCCCTTTCAGTGGTTCTCAGCAGGTTTGTCAGTGACCCAGCACTCCAGTTGAGTCACACTGTCGGCATGTTAACCAGCACAAACCCCTTCCGAGTATACAGTCCACCGTGGCCTATCTTAGTACTCCTCTGGTGGTGTCTTTCGCTAGCCCTCCCTGGTCTTTAAGTAGTCCAGCCCTGGTATGGGGCTGTATCTCCAGGGCTTCCTCCCTGTAGACACTATCTTCTTGCAGCCCTCCCATGCTCAGGCCCTACTCAATCCTAGCAACCAACCAGGAACTCCCTCAATGGTCCCCTGGGCCCTGCTGCTCTTCTAGCCAGCCAGGCCTGCAGTTCCTTCTTCTCCTGCTCCAAGCAGCAACTGACTACTGCTCAGCTCTGCAGCTTCTTTTATATGGCCCTCCTGGGCACTAATTGGCTGCTTCCCCTGCAGCCATTCTAGCCTGCTTGGAGGACCTCTCCACTGCTCCTTCCCTGGGATGGGTGTGGCAGAACCCTGAGGACTCCAGCAGGGGGCCTTTGGGCCTAGTCCACCCCATCACAAATATATTATCATTTGCCAATCAAATACCATTTGAGTATGTTTACTGCACCCAGAAACATCTTTAACCAGCCTATCCAAGATCTTTACAAATTATAAGCATCTTTGTTGGATCAAGTTGAATTAATTTTTAACCCTTCATCCTCTGTTCCTCTGCTCTAGTCCACAGAAGCCTATTTATATTGGGCTAAATCCTGACATTCTTATTCAGTGCCCCAATATGCTACTCTTACTTGTATTGTATTGAATAGCCAAGAAGGTTAATGGCATATTGGGCTGAATTAGTAGGAGTGTTGCCAGCAGATCCAGGGAAGTGATTATTCCCCTCTATTCAGCACTGGTGAGTACATCTGGAGTACTGTTCCCAGCTTTGGGGCTCCCACTACAGAAAGGATGTAGACAAATTGGTGAGAGTCCAGCAGAGGGGAACAAAAATGATTAGGGGGCTGGGGCATATGACTTACGAGGAGAGGCTGAGATAAATGGGGTTATTTAGTCCCCAGAAGAGAAGAGTGAGGGGGGATTTGATAGCAGCCTTCAACTACTTAAAGGGGGGTTCCAAAGAGGATGGAGCTTGGCTGTTCTCAGTGGTGTCAGATGACAGAACAAGGAGCAATGGTCTCAAGTTGCAGTGGGGGAGGTCTAGGTTGGATATTAGGAAAAAATATTTCACTAGCAGGGTGGTGAAGCACTGGAATGGGTTACCTAGGGAGGTGGTGGTATCTCCTTCCTTAGAGGTTTTTAAGGTCAGGCTTGACAAAGCCCTGTCTGGGATGATTTAGTTGGGGTTGGTCCTGCTTTGAGCAGGGGTTGGACTAAATGACCTCCTGAGGTCTCTTCCAACCCTAATCTTCTATGATTCTAGGATCACTACTTGAGAAATCCCACTGAAATTAGTGTGGATAAGGGTGGCAGAATCAAGATTTCAGTTTTTAGGAATTCAGTTCAGGAATTGGTCTGTGCTGTTCTGTGGCTCATATTTGATAGATATGTACAATGTAAGGTTGAAACATACTGTACATTTAGAAAATCATTGGGCACCTTATTTTAGGTGTTGACCCTATTCATTGGAGGATAGATTTAGTATATCCTGTGTGGTTTTCAAAGGATACTATCCTAAAGATGAACGATTTGTCCTTTCTAACTATACCATCCATAAACGTCAACATTCCTCACCAGTCACTACTCCCTTTGCTTTGCCAGTGTGAAAAGAAGTGTTGACTGGTTTAATGCAAACAGTAGAAAGTTTGAGAAAGCACAAAACACAAATAGTGGGCCAATCAATACAAGGAGAACAAAGCAAAAAAATCCTGCCAACGCTGACAGAAGGTTGTTAAGTCTTCACAATCTGAAAGTGAATCCAGTCATAGTCTTTTTAATTTGACATCTCTTAATTTAAAATGCCACTTGAAAATGTGAAGCTGAAATAAAGGTATTATATTACAAGATTCACCAGCTGCAGAAGTGATTTGTACAATATACTCTGCAAACTGATAAAAGACAGCATTTCTCTAAATATATCGCCTGTGTAGGAGTCTCACTGCTAGATATGAGCTCCTTAGAATGAGATTGGCAGTCCTGCCTTTGCTCTTTATATTTATGGACCTCTCAGGGCAGCGGTAGCAGGCCAGTGTGTGAACCAGGTCCCTGGGCTGTAATCACTTACCAACCCTTGCTGGCTGTAAGCACTATCCTCTGAATATTCTTGTCAGTGCCTTCCTGACTGCAGTTGTTGGAGAAGCTCTCTGTGTTGCTACTGCATTGCCTGAGCTCTCCTATGAATGTTCACTGTGTGCCCTCTTTAAATTTACCTTCCAGCCAGTAAACAATTAATTAAAGCAACCATATTAAAGTGATTGCTTCAAGTGCTCAGGCACAGTCTGTGGTGATCTGGCATATCTCCTGTCACTCTGACATCCACTCTACTATTTTGGCACCTGCTTTGGCACTCCAGCATCTACTGTGTGTGTTTGTGTGTTATTTTTTTTTCTTGTGCTCTGGCTTCTTCTCCTAAGTTCCAGCACCTATCTCAGTTCTTCAATGCAACAGTCTTCTAATAGCCTGGGCTTCACAGGCTAATCTATTTTCCTCTTGGTCTTCCCAGGTGTACTTTCCCTGGTGTACCAGTGCCTTCTGTTTTCAGAACTCTTGGTTCATAGGTACCTGATCCATGTGCCTCACACCAGAAAATCATGTATCACTCTCTCAAGCTAGTGTAGGTCTGTGCTTTGTTGACACTCTTCTACTCTAGCTTTTATTTTGATAACCTTGAAGGAGGAAGGTATGATGGGGTAAAACCAATCACAGACTGGAAAGGGGTTAATAGTGAATTAATGACAGCAGAAGTGCAATAGATGCACCCATTTAGTTGCTTCCCAGCCATAGGGGCAGGACTGGGAGACCTCAGGTGATAGTTTAATGGACACCGGGGCCACGTAAAAGGGAAGAGAGTTCAGTCTCAAAGGGGAAGCCATAGGAACCAAATAGGAAAGCTGGCTCCTATGAAAGGCTGAAGAGCCAGAGATTGTTGGAGGCCGGAGGCTTCAGGAAGACTTGGGTTTGGCAGGACAGTACTTGATACCAGAGCTGGGGAAATGCACTGGAATTCCAGGAAAGGGCTGAGCACCAAGCCCAGTGGATAAGCTGATTCTTTGTGACTTTTGATTGTCCTTGGACATTTGTAACCCCAGAAGGGGTTTAGACTAGCTTCTTCTCAGTTGTGGTGCACAAAGACAAATGACCCTATGTACAGTTCACTGAAATACAAATTTGAACATGTGGAATTGCATTAGTGTTGTTGTCTTAAAGAATAGGGACCATTTTAATTTTGGAATTTAATGGAAATCTGTCAAAGTCTATCATGGACTTAATTTAATATTTTTATACTGCAAATGTGTGTTGATGGAAGCTGACTCTGTCTCAAGTATGACATGTTCAGGTACATTAAATCCAGATGTGAAAGTCACAACTCTTGTGACAGTATTCCTGCTAGAGATAATGTTGCAATATATCTCTGTGCAGGGCCGGCTCCAGGCACCAGCTGACCAAGCACATGCTTGGGGCAGCACCTTCTAAGGGGCAGCCAATCTTGGGGCGGTGGGGCGCTACTTGGGTTTTTTTTTTTTTTTTTACTTTGGGTGGCGCTCAGGGTGGGGGCTTTTTTTTGGTTTTTGTTTTGGCGGGGCGGCACTCAGGGTGGGGGTTGTTTCGGCACTCAGGGTTTTTTGTTTTTTGTTTTTGCTTGGGGGCGGCAAAAAAGTTAGAGCCGGCCCTGTCTCTGTGAATAGGCAAACCTGCAACTCTCTTTTGATAATCACTGGAGTTCTACTATCTCATGTTTCTGGAAGAATTTCCCTGCATATGTATTTCCTAAAATAATTCTCACCACACAAAATGTTATTATACTTGAATCTTGTGCAGATATGTTCAGATACTTAAACATCTTGAATGTATTTAACAATGCTTATTATTGCTTTTCCTTGGGGCAAAGGGATGTGAAGATTAAAAAAGGAAGATGTCTTCTGATACATCTGTATGCATGTAACAGAAGATTCCTGCTTCATTTCTATATGTGGATGATTTAGGAACTAAACCACTTCATTTAATTAAGGACAATACAAAACACTAACTCATCCCCTTTCCAAAGATTTGGACTCTACAAATATATGGCTCAGCTCATGAACATTTGTGGGAGATGTTGCTTGCTTCAGTCAAATATAGACAAATGTTATACCATATATAATAAAGGTGTCTGACACTGTAACAAACTAGCTGCCACAAAATTTTAGATTCAAATAAACATTATGAGCTGAGTCTTCCTTCACACACATTTTATAGTGGTGTAATCTCATACACTTCCATACAATTATTTATGTTTCATGCCAATGTTAAAGGAAGAAGAATTGAGTCCAACCCATCTACCCCTAGCAAGAGCATCTAAAACCAGTAGCATGAACTGCTCCTTTGATCCTAGATCTGGAACATCATAATATATCTGGCAAATTGTACAGTAAAACAACATGAATTTTAAAACCTTTTTATTGGTAGATATTGTCTTCCCCATTCCATGGTTAGGGAATACCTGCTCAAACCAGACAGGAAAGGGAGACTCAGAGAACACTAATTTGGTCCCTATGCACACTATTTACTTACGGCTAAATCCCAGAGAAAGGGAAAAGACAGAAGGGCTGTCTCCTTTTCAGCACAAAGCCCAGCACTGTGAAGTCAGTGCAGTATCTGGGTGGTGACAGATGAAGCCTAGCCTGCACTTCCAGAAGGGACTCAGCAGTTCAGCAGAGCATACTCAGACACGGGAAAGTCAGGAGGAGAGATAGAGGGAGAAAAATTAAAAACTACGAAGAAGAGATTTAATAGGCATAATGGAAGAAAAAGAAGAAGAGACCAGAGTAGTCTTTGGGAACAGATAAGTACTTTGTGTGAAGAACAAGTGTGTGTATGTGCACACACATGTGAGCACATGGAGGGGTAGGAAAGAGCCATGGTGCAAAAGGAAAGGACAATTTCAGGGAAATCCCTAAATCAGAGGAGCTATGAAGATTTGTGTCATTTCCAAGAACTCGAGAGATGCTGCTGTGAACTTCATGCATTCTGGGATATTTTTTGTTGTGTTAGGAGGCCAGAAAAACAATATAAGGGATTACAAAGAAATTACATAAGTGTTCTAGCGGCTCTGGTTCAGAGGGAGAAGTGGGGCTTTGGAGGTCTTGGGGAGTTTGACTTGGAGGGATTGCATTGAACTGAGGAGTTTTGGGTGTGTCTAAGAGGTTGGAGAGGGGGATAGGAACAGAGTGGGTAGTGGATTCATGGCTCCCTTACAGTTTGGTTCAGAGGGAGTTGCTGAAGGCTCTGTTGGGATCTGACCAAGTCTGCTAATATCCTTCTAAGCTGCTACATCTCACAGCAAGACTGGATAATGTTCCTTTTCTGCATGAAACAGCAATTAGATTACAGGAGTTTACAGCCAGAAGAGAGTTATCTTCTCCCCGCTCACAGTTGTCTGATGGACCTGGGGAGAATCTGGCAGAACAGTTTTACCGAACTTCCAACAGGGAGAATGAAATCACTTTCAATTGAAAGCAACACCACTGATATTAGTATTGGAATCAGTAACTATAACCCATTGAATTTCCTCAAACACCATGTTCTCTCAGTGGATATATGGCAAATAAAACTATTGGGCAAGGGTTATGTTCAGTGGAGTAAAAAAAACATTTACTTTCCCTGAGAGGGTAACAGGTGAAGGATTCTCACTGGGACTAGGTGCTGTGTTCAGTCTAAACAGCAGGGTTCCCCTTTAGCGACTGTCCGATCTGTACCAACAGGTTGATGGTAATGGGGGAGGAATAGGGCATACCCCCTTATGGAGGATAAACAGCACAGTTGCCAACTCTCACGCGGTAAATAAGCACCCCGACTTTCACAATAAGCCAAAACTCAAGCTAATCACATTTCAAAACAAGGCCAAAACAGGCCATTCCCTAAGTACCTCAACACTCTATGTGACTAAATCCCCCTGGCATACAGTCTGGGACTGTGGTGGGCCCGCTGTGCACCCCTGACTCTCTCCCCCCATGCCCCTGTTTTCCCCACCCTTGCCCCTGTTTGCCGGGAGCCGGTCAAAATAAAATAGAAGCAACAAGTTACAATAAGCAACAAGCTACAAGCCAAACAAGCAACAAGCCAAAAACTAGCCAACAAGCAACTCACAAGCCAATTAAGCCAAAAACAAGCCCAATTTCAGCAGGTTTTTTTGTGAGTTTGGCATGTCTGATAGACAGCTGTGCCTGGCCACTTAGAGCAAGCGGCTGGGGAGTGGCCACACTATGTACTATAAAGGACTTAGTCCTTGATGTCCAAGTCATAGTATCAGGGGAAAAAGCTAGCTCTTTGTCTCTAAGGGCATCTTGGCTTATTGCTCTGAGTTGAAGATAGTGCAAGGGGAGTGAGTTGGAGAGACCGCCAGGGAAATTCCACCATTCAGAGGGAAACGAATGAGCAATTTCATAAACAGCTTTGTGGGGAAAGAATATAGATTTTCCTGATTTCACAGACCACATTGATTAAATCCCCCCCTTCTGGGTGGGGAGTGGGAGGGGGAGCAAGGTGAGAAATGCAGAACATAGTCTTCCATGTAGAGGCTATGGAGATTTGTTTTATTACTCAGTTCTGGGCATAGAATAGAAAATGCACTCTATGCAATATTGCCAAATCTGTGCAGTCAAACACCACAAACCAGATCTATGAAAATAATAGGATTGGTTTAGGAATCAACAGGTTTAAACACAAAATTCACACTGTAGTTATTCTACCCTCTAGTGTTTCAGGAGACCATTCAGGATACCACAGTTTTCTGCTTTTGGCTTTGTTGTCTGGGCAAGTGGTATTCCCAACCAAATTCTGTGCAGGTTCTGTGCTGGCTGAGTGCCCAGGTGGCTGGGCATGAAAAGGGTCAAATTCCAACCAGGTCAATTTGAAATCCATGCTGACCTTCTGGTCCCCTGACTTAGACTGTCCAGGAGGATCATAAAGAGAGAAGGGAGCAAGGAGTCCTCAAGCAGCAGAGCAGTTCAAAGGTACTACATGGCAAGTGAAGGCCAAGACCAATATCTATTGGCCATGGGCAGTTGGGGCATGAAAAGCAAGCCCTATCTTGGCACCCGAGGCCCTTTAGTGATTTCAAAGTCTCAGTGGGGGGCAATTTGAAGTTTCATGCTAACCTCATGGTTCCCTTGCTTAGCCTGGACAGGTGATGGAAACTGTTAACATTTCTAAGCAGGCAGCCATTTGTTCTTCTCCATTTACCATCATTTTTGCGCACAAGAGTCTGCAGATGTCTGAGGACATTCCCTAAGGCACCTGGAATGGAGTGAAAGTCATACCAATGTTTCTACAGAAGGTTCTCAAGGATCATTAATTAGGAGGTGTGTGCTGGCTTACTTTCCCCTGGCAGTGGGGGATAAACAGCTGTACGCTCTGGCTGAATTTGTACACAGATGCAGGTGCCTCTCAGAAGGCAGGATGAGACCCTTTATTTGTGTGAGAGTGCAGAGCAGGCCAGGCATCCCTCTTCCAGATCACTCAATCCCCCACTTCTCCCATGTGGCAGAGGCCAGCGGAGAGGGTTTCCTTCAGTACTGCCAGACAGGCTTGCCCTGCATCCCTGTGGGCAACTCTCTGGCCCATGGCTAACTACCAGGTCTGAGGGGAGAGTGGTTAGCCCCCTATAAGGAGTCCAAGGGAGTAAGTGTTGAAGCTGATTGGTGAGGGAGGTTGAAGTGAAAGCCAGGTGGAACATATATGGACTGCAGACCTGAGCACTCCAACACCCTCCCAAAGGGCCTAGCCCGGAGCTGGTGGAAGCCTCTCATTGAGGTAAGCCACTTCTTCATAGTGACAGCTGATAACAGCCACAAACTGCCAGGCTAAAAGTGGAGGGTGACCAGAACTTCCCTTCATGTGATAGAGAGGTTTAGGAGTATGGCCCCACTTTTCATCTACCTGGAGAGGGGGTTACGCTTCTCGTGGCAAGACTAGACTACTATATGTTTTGCAACCTCTATGGTAAAGGTTAGTCTCCCCACTGAGATGGGGAAATCTCTTAATTCAATGTTTTAATTATGAAGGGCACCCCGAGTTGACCCTGGGTGTGAAATATCTAAATAATCCATTGTTTCACATTGATCAGGTAGAAGAGAAAGAGCAAGGACACTTCCATTGAAGATCCAGCAGTAACAGAGACACTGTAGGTGAGGTGTGGGTGAAGAACCTTTACTCCTGAGTTTTACTGATGACCATATTGAGCGTGGAGAGGGGTGTTTGGGGGCGGGGGGGTGTCCCAGTTTCTTTCACGGGCACCCAGATCATCTTGAAGACACTTGCCATAACATGCTTAGAAATAGATAATACTGCCCTACCCTTTGGTTATAAACAGGCGGTCATCTCATAAAAGCATTTCACATTCCATCACCGGTCCCATTGCAATGTCTATCAGTTGTCTTCATGCTCCACAGTTTGACCAATGGGTAAGAGAACTCCCTGCCAAATTTTAAATACCTGCTCCAAAGCCTGAAGGTGCTATAGCATCTCAAAATGGTTGTAAGAATTGTTTTTAAACACGAGCAACATGACATATTTTCCCCTAGTCTCATTCTCAGAAATGGCTGAACAATTGTAGCTGAAACTTTTAAAAAAGATTCAGCCTGAGGCAGAAATCTGGAATGGGAAATATTTTCCTAAATACTTAAAGTTTGGCAAAGTTATAAACAGCTCAAAACAGGGTTTTTAATGCAAAGTGTCGGGCAACCTTAACTATAGATGGTACTTTCTGCAGTACTTGTAATACTGTACATTGAGAATGGCAGTAACAATATAGAATAGGCCCGACCCAGCAAGATACTGAATATGTTCAATTTCTTTTGGCTTCAGTGGGAACTGAGAGTATACAGCACATTACAGGATGAGATCCAAACAGAGAAATTCATACTGGTGCTGCTGACCCATTTTGCTTGTGCTATCATTATTCTGTTTATTACTGGTTACCCCTCAGCTGAACATCCAACAAGCAGAGCAGAATCCCAATTTAATTAGTAAGTTAGCCCCACAATGGAGTAAGCATTTATAGCAAATGTATAAAATGGGCACTTCTGGTCAGTTTGCGAAGCTATTAATCCTTTCAATTAATAAGAGGCCAGGGTGATATTTCATTAGGGCTTAAAAGAGGCAGAAAAATACCTGCAAAGAAGAAATCTCCTTGCAAATCAAAGACAAAAAATGAAAGTAGTTTTGTAAAATAACATTAATGTTCAAGAAATATGCTTAAAGTGGAAATTGCTTTGGGAAGTTGGGAAATGATCAGACAGCACTGGATGTCAGGTACTAGAAGCAGATCACAGAATAGAGGACAAAAAGATACTACAGGTCAAGAACACAGTTAACGTGAATCCTAATATATAAAAAATGTTGCCAGACCAAAAAGAGGAAGAACCTTAAAGTTACTTGGCAACTGCCAGACCTGTTTCCATTCTGAGTAATATTTTCAACGTCCGGCCCCATCAACCTTTCTCAAAAAAACCCAATCATTTTAGTCTGGAATTTCTCATGTTTATTCTCAGGTGAGATTTTTTTATTTATTTGTTTTAACTGGTGGTTGAGTGGGGAGTTTCAAACATAAATTTCACTTTTAAAACATTTTTGGAGAAGAGACATTAAAAATTATTTCTAAAAGGAAACTGAGAAAAGGCATAATTATATAGATGGTCCAACTTGAGAAGAAATGGGTGGTAGTAGGGATTACTATACTAGTCAATCCTATAAACTACAGGTTCTGTTTATAACCAAAACAGCTGCATGAAATAACTTAGCAGCGGGCACTGAAGGTTTCACATATTTCATCACTATGGGCATTATTTCATCATAAGCACAGTAAATACGTGCTAGTCCACTGAATGTCCATATGAAACAAGCTGGAAGACTAAATAAGTTAAAGCTAATTACAGGATTTTCTCTCAGGCTGTATAAACGTTATTTATCTCACTTTGTTTTATTTCTCATTGTTAGAGGGACACAATAAGTTAAACATACAGTATTTGAATGTATATATTTTGGAGGCATTGACAGTAACTATAGTTACAGTTGCAATGAAATTTTCTGTTACAAAAGGATGTATATCTTTTTGCTTTGCACTTCAATAACATACTTTAGTCTTGAGATTTGGTACAATGGTGCTTCATGATTTATCCTAAACATTACAAAAAAACCCCAACATATCAAACAGTCACCATTTGCAACTGTGCTCCAGAACTTACTTGCTACACACACACCCACCAATGCAAAACCCTGCTGAGAACTATATACAGTACTGGGTGATTTCAGCAAGCCACACAAATCAGACCAAGGAACTGATTGTGGTCTCACCTGATTTTTATAGTGCTCCTCATAAGTGGAATTCTCACCTGTTCTTCAAGTCACCACTCTCTTTTAGTGAAATCTATCCTAAACAACTAACTTCTGTTTTTTCCCTATTGCATTAACTATCACACACACATGCAAACATACACACTTAACATATACACATTATATGTAAATGTAAATGAACCATGCAGATATGCATATGCCGTAAGTCACTAACCATGTGATATTATTATCTGTTGTCCTTCCTCATATTTTCTCCTTACCTTTCTCTTTCTGTTATACTCACTCACTTCCATGTTGAGATTACAATATTTCCTGGCAGGGATTTGTCCTATTTATTCTGTAAAATGCCTAGTAAATGTTAAGGTGCTGAATATAATAGGCCAGATTCTCTTTTCTTGTTCCAGCCAGTAGTACTACTGAGATAGCTTAAAGTGGTAGACTATGACTCTAGCTGGCCAACTTAGAATTGCCTCATCATAGGGAAGCATTCAGTGGTACATGGACCCTTGGTATAAATGACCCTTAGACTGCTCTAACTTATGAAGGGGCTGTGGCCAGAGGAGATTGAGAACTGGTGATTGTAACCTGCTCCCTGAGTAGTAAGTTCCCTCCCTCACTCCCCCCCCCCCCGCCCCGAACCATGTGGTTCTTAGCACAGGAAGAGCTCCAGGCTAATAACTTACACCAGAATAACTACATGGTTTAGGTGGAGAGGCTCTTGATTTTCATTAGTGCCCATGAGAAGAGAATCAGACTGCAAGCACGCATGTGACAGCCCCTCATGAGTATGTTGTTCCCTACATGTGCATAATGATGCACGTAGCATCCTGTACGGTAAGTATTCATTTTAACAGTTTAAAAATTAAGCTGGGTCCAGAAAGGGGTGACAACAATGTTTTCATAACAATGGTAATGACCAGTGTGTTTACCACCAGCAAACTCATGGCTGGATTAACACCTCTTACAAAGTTACAGTTGGTTTCTCTCATGCACAGTGCACATTACTCAATGTAGTACCCTGATTAAATGTACTTGAAGATGGCTACACTGTGCCACCTGGAGTTCTAATAAACCAAAACCACAAAACAAATTACTCTCTCTTTCTAATGCTATTTTATTTATGAATAAAGTATTCAGATTTGAAGAATGATCTTAGTTTCATGAATCCTCGACACTGAATTCATGAATACATTGGCTAGTGTTTTGGGGAAATCTCATCAGCTATCCAGAAAGCATGGTTAACTGTGTAATTTGTCAGTATATTTTACATGCTAGATAACCCTGAGAAAAAATGAAGCAGGGATAGGTGCTAGAAACTGTAGAGAAATGTGAGTTCCTAAATATTTCAGGATGCTAATATAGCATGTGGATAAGTAACAGTTTGCAATAACAAAACATAGCATGAGTTGCACTAAAAGTGTCCCCCTTCCCACCTTCCCTTGGACACATATTTTTGCCTGCACAGTTTATTTGATCTCTAGAATTCTGACTGGCTGAAGACAACTGAAGTAGGTAGGTCTATGGATGAGGTATTGCTTCAATGTTTGATAGCCCTGAATTAGGGAACACAATCTTGTTCATTACATCTTTTCATCTGGGAAAGCCACTATCTGAGCTGACAAGCTTTCTGAGGTAAAAATGTATATATGGATTTTTATATTATATACAAACAGCAAATGGTTAAGTTAAAATGGTTGTACTTTTATGAAGCAGAAATGTAGAAAGCTTAGACATGGTTATTTAGTAACAAACTGAATAACTCTGCTTTAGTAATCTAAAGAAAGAAGAAGCTATAGAAACATCTAATTGAATATTTAAAGGCTTCCCAAGGTAAGATTACAAGTTTTCCACTGAACTTGGAGATAACGCATCTGATCCAAATATGAAAATGGCTTTCAGGTTTGCCTACCTGGTGAACAAAATTATATGCTCTCCCATACAAGACAGTGGATCTCTCACTTCTTACTCTGAGTATGTATACAAACAGCAAAGAATATAAGAAAAATACCTGTGGCACCTTAGAGACTAACAAATTTATTTCAGCATAAGCTTTCATGGGTTAAGAACCCACTTCATCGGATTCATGGAATGGAACATACAGTAACAGATATTTATACATTGAAAGAAACATGATAAGGTGGGAGTGCCTATACCAACGTTAAGAGGCTAATTAATTGAAAGGAACTGTTATCAGTAGAAACTTTTGAAGTGATAATCAACATGGCCCATTACAGACAGTTGACACAAAGGTGTTAAGGAGGGGAAATAAATTCAATTAACGTAATGACCGAGCCATCCACAGTCAATATTCAAGCCTAAGATAATGGTATCTAGTTTGCATATTAATCCCAATTCCGCAGTTTCTCGTTGGAGCCTGTTTTTGAAGTTATTCTGTTGCAAAATTGCTACTTTTATATCTGTCATTGAGTGATTAGGGAGGTTGAAGTGTTCACCTACTGGCTTTTGAATGCGATGATTCCTGATGTCAGATTTGTGTCTGTTTATTCTTTTGCGTAGAGACTGTCCAGTTTGGCCAATGTACATTCCGGACAGTCTCTGGACAGCCAAACTGGACAGTCTCTACGCAAAAGAATAAACGGACACAAATCTGACATCAGGAATCATCACATTCAAAAGCCAGTAGGTGAACACTTCAACCTCCCTAATCAGATTTTAGAACTAGTAGATCTCATCCTTTCACACTCAATTTTTTTCTAACAATGAAAGAGGAAAACAAGCTTTCCTGCTTTTCCAACTCTCAATTGGTTTCTGAACTTTGAACTAGTCATTGAACTGAATTAATTGAATAAATTGAAATTAAGAAAATATTCTCACTAACTTGCAGAACAAGCTATTGCTGTCAAAATCTGGTTCAATTTCTGTTGGTGAGAGAGACAAGATTGTGAGCCACACAGCTCTTCTTCGGGTCTGGAAAAGGTACTCCCAGCGTCACAGGAAAATGCAAGGTGGAACAAATTGTTTCGCATAAGTAGTTAGCACATATAGTAAGGGACCATTAAAGGTAGAGTGTCCCATTAATAGTCCTGTAGTCATAGAACAGAAGGAGGGTTTATTGGGTTACAGATGTTGTAATAAGCCATAAATCCAATGTCTCTGTTCAGTCCATGATTTTTACTGTCTAGCAGAGTAATGGGTTTAAACTGTCCAATATGACAACATCTTTATCAGCCACCTTGAAAAAGAATTTCTGGACACATGCCTATCACAACATGTGGTATGCCTCATCCAGTGCACTAAATGCCTCATCCAATGCACTAAAAGGGGATAATAATGGGCCATCACTGCACTCTCAAATGAACTCACGCAGGAAAATGATAAAAGACAAAAACACTCTATCACTTGTGAGTGAACACTTGTCATAAAAAGATCACTCTATATCTGACCTATCAGTCCTCACCCTTAAAGGAAACCTGCACAACACTTTCAAAAGATGAGCCTGGTGTTTTAAATGTATTACTCTGCTACAGGAATCGGCAACCTTTGGCTCACAGCCCATCAGGGAAATCTGCTGGTGGCTGGGACGGTTTGTTTACCTGCAGCATGTGCAGGTTTCGCCGATCGCAGCTCCCACTGGCCACAGTTCGCCGTTCTAAGCCAAAGGGGGCTGCGGGAAGTGGCGGCCAACACATCACTCAGCCCACGCCACTTCCTGCAGCCCCCATTGGCCTGGAACGGTGAACCATGGCCAGTGGGAGCTGCGATCGGCCAAACCTGCAGATGCTGAAGGTAAATAAACCGTCCTAGCCTGCCAGCGGATTTCCCTGATGGGCTGCGTGCCAAAGGTTGCCGATCTCTTCTCTACTAGACATCAAAAATCATGGACTGAACAGAGACACTGGATTTATGAATTATTTATAACCCACTAACCCCCTCTTTTTGTCCTATGACTGCATTGGTGTTAATGGGACATTCTACCTTGAATGGTCCCAAAGCCACAGCGTGGGGTGCATAGCTCCGGCTTCAGTCCTGGCTGAAGCAATCGGGAGAAGGGGTTGGGGCAAAGACCAGGCTGAAGCCATGGGGAGAAGACGGGGATGTGCACTCGTGACTCTAGCCCAAGCTGAAGCCCTGGATTGGGGTACACAGGCTCAGTTCCTGCCACAGCTGCGAGGGGAGTGCACAGCCCTGGCTCTGGCCAAAGCCATGGGGTGCAGATGCACAGCCATGGCTCTGCCCCCGCCGCTGACATCTGAAGTTAAAATCATGGAGGTCCAAGAAAGTCACGGAATGTGTGACTTCCCTGACCTCCATGACTAAATTGAATCCTTAACTATGATCCAATGGCTGGAAGTTCAAATTAGACAAAATCATACTGGATATAAGGCATCAGTTTTTAACAGTGAGGGTAACAATTTACCAAGGGGGATCGGGGATTCTCAATCAGTGACAATTTTTAAATCAAGATGGAATGTTCAGTTGGCAAGAGAAAATGGGACAAATGCCCACTTTTCTCAAAGAAGTGTGATGTGCATCCCTAGCGGGACTCAGAGGAATATGCGGGAGGGTGGGGGAAGGGTGGCGATGCCAACCCTGAAATGGGAGGGGGACAGGGCTCCTGCAAGCAGCGACACCAGCCGCGTGGTGGGGGGGCAGGCAGGGTTCGGGTGAGCAGTGATGCCACCAGCCCCATGTGGGGAGCAGTTTGGGCTTGGATGAGAGCCTTGTACGTGAGGGAGGCAGGGCTTGGATCAATGATTTGGATTAGCTCCATGCGGGCTGGGGAACAGGGCACTGGCCAGCTCCATGTACGGGGTGAAGGAGGAGCAGAGGTCAATAAAGCGGCTCATGCCAGCCCCATAGGGTGTCCCATTTTCCCTTTGGGAAATATGGTCACCTTATTTAGTTGAAGACTAAACTCCACCATAGGCTTCAACTAGATCGGCTTAGTGTTCATTAAAGTCTACAGTGTCTTGCCTACACTAGACTTGTATAATGTATTTATTTAGAAGGAGTTAGCTAGCACTTTCTAATAACACACCTCTGATGCCCAGTCAAGACAAATCTTAAAGAAGATTGCCATTCTTTCAAAAGCATCATATAGGAGTTGAAAATCTGCATTTGTAGTTTTGAATGCATATAGGGATCAGTTTTCTTAGTGGCTGATCATCACACAAGCAAAGCTAGCCCTTAATCATCATTGTGTCAGGTGATATCTTTCCCTGACACAAAAGGAACAGTAAAGTTCATGTATCACAAAGTACTGCAATTTACTTTTTCAACAGAAAAAAAAATAGAATTATTTCTTTTATCAACCACATTTAACAGGAAACAATTGTGGGGGTGCAGGAAGTCAAACAAGAATATGTTTCACCTTATTTTAAATATCAACCACTACACGGTAGGTTAGTGTTTTTAAATATAAAAGCAGAAAAATTGTGTTAATTTTTTATCTATTTTTCTCTACTGCAAAATGGATTAAAGACACAATTATACTCAGCATGTTAGGGTGTGTCTGAAAGCAATCTGTACTTTTCAAGGGTTTAGAAATAAAAATGGTTCATCGCCCCATGAATATTGTTAAAAGAAGTTATGAATGTGTTAAAATACTTTAGTAGGAGAATATACCAGAGTGTGCAAATACTTATATTCAACTACTTTTACAGTAAGATACAGAAGCTATTTTAAGCTAACAAAAATATAGCATTGCAGAAAATCATATGCAACTCACTGGGGCATTTATTGACCTATTCCTTTCTCCCTTTTTAAATGAGTCTGAGCACTGCTTATGGATGATATTGATCATGTTTTTAAAATGACAGATGACCTCCACATTAGCTTGCACACCCGTATCTTTTAACGAAATGCATTGTTACTTGTCAATGACAGCATAATAATTGAACTAGACACTGATGGACAAGACCTTCAATTTACTGTTGAAACATGTAGATTCCCCTGATTATACTGACGCTTTTGTGTTTAATGAGCTCATATTGATTAGGTGTTTACTGCTACAGTAAATTATAGCATTACTGTTCTCAATGCCATAGTTAAGAAGGTGTAAGCATTTCCATTATAACACGTAGCTATGGACACAGGTTTATAATTCATTCATTTAAAAGAAAATCTGCATTCATTACAATAGAAACTATACAAGGGCTAATCTGGGCAGCAAATTCCTTTCCTATATTAAAATACATTTGAAACTTAAATTATATGAGTAAGCAAAATAGGGTGAGCTGTATCAAAATACAAGTTATTTCTGCTGTGTCTGACACATTCAATAAAAGTCTGTGCGCTATAATTGGCATACCTTAAAAGATTGCAAAGGACTATTCTTCCACTGGGGAATGGAAACTAAAAATATGGTTCTTCTTTCAAGCAACAGTTGAGATATAAAAGTTTAAATTAATCTCCTAATACAAGCCCTGATTCAGGAAAGGACTGGGATTTAGCACATACTTAGTTATGCATGTGTTTAAGTGCCTTCCTCAAACCATGAGACAAGGTGGGTGAGGTAATGTCTTTTATTGGACCAGCTTCTGGTAGTAAGAGAGATTACAGAAGTTGGTCCAATAAAAGATTTTATCTCACCCACCTTGTCTCTCTAGTATCCTGAGACTGACAAGGCTACAACCAAACTACATTCCTCAAATAGGGTCATAATTTGATATAAAAATTCTTGCTGTAGAAATTTTGGTGTGATGTATTATAAATTATTGTCTTAAAGCCCAATTCTCCTACTCTTACTGCATGATAAAGTACTGCTCAGTGGGTGAAATCTTGCCCCTATTGAAGTCATTTGCAAAACTCATTGACTTCAGTGAGTTCAAAACCACCCTGAACCACTTTGCAGTGTATTTTCATTTTCTTAAAATAGAGCTAATATTACAGTTTTCATAGGGCAATGAACATATATTTGTCTTACTGAATCAAGTTTAATCAATTTCAGGAATTTCTCAAGATTACACTGTGTTTTGGTTCTAGCTTCTAAAGTATTAGTAGTTCCTCTCAACTTCATATCATCCATAATTTAATTAACATACCCTGCACTCCATCCCTAAAGCCATTAATAAAATCACTGAATGATATTGGACCCAGATGAATACCCGGAGGATCTCAGCGAACACCACTTTTCAACTTGACAGTAGGTTAAAAATAATGATATTTTGTTCGATTTTTCGTTAGTCAATTGCATATATCTATATGACTTTTCTGATACAATGATTAAATTTCAGCTGGCTTTGGATGTAGGTAATTTTTTTTCTACCTGAGTAGTTACTCATAGGATTCTTATGACTACAGTATCTGACCATCTGACCAGGATTTATTAATGAAATAATTTTTAAAAAGAAAATAATGTGTCAACTTAGAAATAGTAAGTGATCATGTACTTAAAACTGCATTGAAATGCATATGCATAAGTGGCAGAGGTAAGATTGCTCAAATAACTTCATTTTTGGCATTTTCTTTTTACCTTTGAGTGTGTAACTATGTAACCTTAATGTTCCTTTAGTCTCATTTTTTGTTTATTTACAATGGAATTGGTAGGACAATTAAATGCAGAGTTTGTAGTAGTCAGAAAATTATGTAGAATGAATCTCTGTGGCAAGTAATTAGTAACTCTTGGTAAAGAGTCAAAGACAGCTGTCACAGATCTGTCCCAGCACCTCCTTCCAGCAACCCAACTGGATTGCTTGGGAATCCAAACCTCTGTGTCCCTGGTTCCCTTTGTTATTTTAAGCTCACAGAGCCTGAACAGAGCCCAGTCACTGCCCCAATGTTGGGGTCATTAGGCACACTCTCAGGGCTTGTCTACATTTACAGCGCTGTAGCACTTAGTGAAGACGCTATCTATGCCAACTGGAGAGCTTCTCCTGTCGGCCTAGGTACTCCACCTCCCCCAGAGTCAGTGGCTATATCAACAGGCGAAGTTCTCTTATTGATAACATAGAGCTATCCACACGGGGAGTTTGGTCCGTATCACTGCATCGTTCAGGGGCATGGATGTAGTTATACCAACATACGTTAGTACTATAGACCAGGGCTTAGTGCATATACTTTATATCTTGCACCCCTTCTGAGAGCTGGTACCCCATGTCCAGCTGCTTAGTCCCTGGGCACAATGGTGACTCTTCAGGCTCCCTTACTTAAACACACCATCTCCCAGGTCAGAACTCCACCAAAAAGATGTGAAGCTTCTGGTTTACAGTTTAACTGTCTATGGAGGAATGCAGTAGTTATGAATCATTTAACACAGAGAGACATTTTCCCCAAAGTCTAACACCTTAGCACTCTTTTATACTTAATCTTCCAAAATAGATCATATGAAACAATAAACACCTTACACCACAATGTCCCTCACCAGCTCACTCTTTCCTTGTTAATCCTTGGGGACCATCTGTGTCTTGAGGCATTACATGCTTGGTTGCTTCTCCCTTGTGGACTTGAGCATCTTCCCTTTGAAAACCTTCAATTCTCCTCCATCAGGTGATACATTTTCCAGCTTCCCTATCTCAGCACAAACCCTTGCCAGGTAACTTCATTGCCAAGGAATGTGACCCCTCCCCTGACATACCAGTTCCTCTGGGTGGAAGCTAATCTATTGTCTAGAGCAATTACATTTCAATGGAAGAGCACTTAACTTCAACAAATCTCTTTTGTTATCTGCTTGGCATCAGATTTTGGAATCTCTGCCCAACGTGGAGGCAACAGTCCACAGAAAAGGCAAAAAGCCGCATATTCAAAATGGATATTATGTAGCTCTACATAAATGCACAGAGTTTACAATCTCACATGAAATTCATAAATTTGTACAGACAGAGCATCATTTCACCACAATAGCGAATGAAAAATTGGAAACTCACAGAATATTAGAAGGTGAAGTTGGGACTTACTATAATACTGGTGTAAATTGAGATGTAGAAAATAATGATCAGGGCCGGCTCCAGGCACCAGCTTTCCAAGCTGGTGCTTGGGGCGACATCGAGAATGGGGCAGCAGTCCGAGTCCCGCGGCGGCAATTCGGCGGCAGATCTGCTTGCCCGCCGCCGAATTGCCACCGCAGGACTCGGACTGCCGCCTCATTCTTGCTCGCAGCGGCAGCAATTCGGCGGCAGGTCCGCCGCTCTTCCCGCCGCCGAATTGCCATGGTGGTGGCGACTGCTTGGGGCAGCAAAATTGTTAGAGCTGCCCCTGATAATGATTCACAAACTAGACCACAGCGGCCCAGTATACAGTTCACATGGAATGGCAATATTGTACTCAAGAGTGAAAACCCTAATGAGCAAGATAACAGCAGTAAAAACTAGAGCACTAGAAAATAAATATGTTTAATAACTCAGCAACACAGGTCTATGAAAGATCCAGAACTATATTCTCATCTGTGATGTATTTTTGCATTTCCATGGAACTAAAAAAACACATAACTAATTCAATAACAGAAGCATAGATGTAAATGTGAGATAGTCAGTGTTGCATCTGAGGCTAGAGGCTGTCCATGAAACCCAAACTGTTCATAAACTCAGCAACTGTTCATAAATTCAGCAAAAATTAAAACAAGACCAAAAAAACCTCAGACTTTATCTACCATCTTGAAGAGTAATCCTGTGAAAAATATCATGCCTAACTATTAGTCCTGTGCATATAGATCAGACAAAAATCCTTTGAGAGGAAGTAAAATAAAATGTACACATTTTCAAACTGATAAAATACTTGGCACTTTACAGATTCAAAGAACTATACAGATGTTAATTAGCAAATCTCTCCCCATAATTTCCCATGGGTTAATAAGTTTTGTAAAATGCATTTAAACCAGTAAACTAAACTGTACAGTGTTCATTCAAGGGGGATTCTGCATCAAAAAATAAAAATGCTGCGCCCAAAAATAAAAAATGCTGTACACGATGTTTTAAAATTCTGTAAAACTCTGCAAATTTTATTTGTCAAAATAACATACATAATTATGCCAGTTTCAATTATTTTGGTAATTATTTCAAAATACCTGTCAGCAAGTATGTCTGTAACAATACAGACACACACAAAAATTCTCCTAGGAGTAGAGAGTTAAAGAAACCCTTATGACAACCAAGTTCCTGTTTCTCTCCCCACCTCCCCAAGCTCAACTGGGAGGCCAGACACCCACAACCCCTTCTCCCTAGAGCCCAGCTATGCCCCCCCAAGCTAGTACATCCAAACCCCCTTTCCCCCAGAGCCCAGCCATGGGGCCTCTCCGGCCAAGATACCCCGCCCCCACAGAGCCCAGGCATGGACCGCCCTTGCCCAGATACCCACACCCCCTCTCCCTCAGAGCCCAGCCATGGCCCTCCCTTCCCCAGATACCCATCTCCCTCCTCCCTCCAGACCCCAAGGATCCTGAGGAAGAAACAGCCTGATGCTCGGTGCCAGACTTGCACGAAGGTTCCTGCGTGCTGCCCTCTCCTTCCCTTAGCATGCTGGGAACTGCAGCTGCCAGGAACCCTCTAGCTCCTTCTCCCTCTCCCCAGCAGTGTCTTCTATGTGTGAGCTGGGCTCTGCCGCGTCCGTCAGCCCTTGGTGGCGGCTAGCAGTACTGCAGCCCATTTCTGTGGGGGAAAGGAAATTCTGCGTGCACAATGTTAATTTCTGCAAAAATCTGCATTGCACTTTGGCATAGAATTCCCCCAGGAGTAACTGTGTGTACATATACTACTTAATTTCTTAATACATGAACACAATAAAACTGAATAACCATGTAATTCTACCCCAGTAAACCTTAGTGTCCATTTCAGCCACTTCCCTTACCCTCTCAGCTCCAAAGTATGTTGCTCTCATTCGTTATGCCATATGTCTCAGTTTTCTATTTAACATTGAAATTTCAAATATTCACAACTTTAAACTCAGCTAGTATTGTCAACCTCAAATGCTCAAAATCATGAAAGGGCACTAAAAATGATTAAACTGGCTTAAAACCATGAGATTTTTAAAAAATCTAATAAATGAGGGGAGGGAGAATCTTTTTATTTGCCTACTGGTTTCTGAGCTTTTATGGTGGGTATACTTCTCGACATTTTGATGCTTTTCTCTGCAACCATGAGACTTAGAAACTTCAAAGTGGAGATTCTCATGTAATATGTTGATCCCAGCAGCTGGTGCTTTAAGGAAAACACCTGATCTAATAATACTCATGATAAAATTGTGTGAGTTGGTAATACTGCTTACTCAGCCATTCTTGCTGGGCTTGTTTTTCTGACGTTAATAGGATTGAAAAAATGAAAATAATCCAAAGACCTTGAGTGTAAACTGGCCTACTTCCATTGGCTTCAAAGGAGCTAGGCCAATTTACAACAGCTAAGGTTCTGGTCCTCTAGCTACTGTACAAGAAAATCCAGTTATTGTTTATTAATATGGTGTATTATTTGACAAAACAACAATAGAAAGAGACATTGTTTTAGGAAGAAAGAACAAAAGCTGTCATGATGTTATGTTATAATTCCTCACAGCACTCAATGATAATAGAATGTTCTGGGCATAATTATTTCCCTAAGTTCCTAGTGCACTCTTTTTTTTACAGCTAGACATTACCATAATCAAGGCAAACAGGTTAATTTTTTTTCTACAAAAGGCACAAAAACTATTGAGCTTTTAGAGAAGATTAGAAGTCATCCTATAGTCCAAGTTATACAATTTCTTTATCCATTTACTTTTATAGAGTTCAATAAAACAGGCTGCAAGTTGTAAAGTCCATTTCCTGAATCCTGGTGTGAAGAAAGCTGCATAGACATGCAAAGCACAGCACCGATCATTCCAGCATATTACATTTTTTTTCTATTTATTTAAATGCTTATGATAAGTTATAGTAAATGTATCCTTTCAGGCAGGTTGTTACACATTCCAATTTGAGGCTACGTGATGTCGCACAGAAATCTATCCAGAGGCTTAAACCAGTACAAAATGCAGCAGCCTGTACATTAAGTGTTTCCTCTGAGTGGCAGGATATTAGAGCTCCATGATCTACACTGGCTGTCAGTTAGTTTCTCAGTGGATTTCCAGTTGTTGGTTTTGAACTATACATCCCTAAATTGGTACCTGCCTACTTGAGAGACCACCGCTTTCCCCTTGTAATACTGCCACAGTCGTGATAAGCAGAGGACTTTGAGTTTGAACCTACCTATTACAAAAGGTGTGGTGTTGAGGGCTGCTGGCAGAGCATTCTCTCTAAGGGCTCCCTTCCTCTGGAATACTGTGCTAATCAGGGCCTGAAATAGCCTGCATTTGTTGACCTACTAAACATGTTGCAAAGCCTATTAGTTTGAGTGAGCATTAGTGAAGCATAGAGGCAATTGAGGATGGGATTTCTGTCTAGTGGGGAAACGCAATGGGAGATTATAAACTGTATAGTAAACCCCACAAACCATAAAAGAAAAAGAAAAATTATTCACAGAGCTTATAATTTAAGAAACAAAGCAGAGATTGGCCAAATGGAAATGCAGTCTTAGAGGGGTTCAGCTACTATAGGTCACACTGTGTTTAAAATTTGCTATAAAAGAAAAAAGTGAGTTTAACTATCAGTGACTGTTTTCCTAGTCCTGTACAGCCAGCCCTGACAGGAAATGTGTCTGGTGTAGTTGAGCAGTTTCTCAAGTTAAGATATATGTATGCACAGTTCCTAGCTTTGGAAATAAATCATCTACAGGAGTGTGTTTGCAGGCAAATGATTAAAATGTAATTGCTTGCTGGGAACTTGTTGCATAATTCAGTATCTGCCTTAATAATGGGAACAAACGGTTTGGTTTAGGTATGCTTTTAGATGCAGATTGAGCTCTTTCCTAAATTCTAGATGAAAAGCAGCCTTGGATTTGCCTGATGACTGCATTTGATTTTTAGAATGAAAACTAGGGAGGCAAATTAGGAGAGTAAAGTATCAAGATCAAAGCTCCATCACAATGTCTTTACAAGGCTGAGAAACTGAGTACAATGGTTTTGGTGCTTTTATTCAAAGTTCTATCAGAAACTGATGCTTGATTTTGGAGCAGACAGTCTTTATCCTTGGGCTATTGTAGAATAAATGCATCCTAGAAGTGATGCACTCAGATTAGAGGAAAAAAATAGACAGCTCAGAAAATCCTTTGCTTGCCTCTACCTGAGGTAACTGGTGTAAACTTCAAAGGAAGCCATTTGCCTCCTGAATACTTTGATATATTAGCACAGGCACTGACTTTCCAAAGTGCCGGGGGGTGCTCGAACCCCGGTTCTGACCCAGGCCCCACCCCCACTGCACCTCTTTCACCAAGGCCCGACCCGCACCCCACCTCTTCCCATCCCCAAGTAACCACCCCTTCCTCTCCCTGCCCCCACTCCACCCCCACCCTGCCTCTTCCTGCCCAGTTCTACACCCTCCCCCGAGTGCGCCGCATCCTTGCTACTCTCCCATCCCTCAAACCCTCCTGCACAGCGCAAAACAGCTGTTCGCGGCAAGTGGGAGGCTCAGGGAGTGAAGGGGAGGCGCTGACCAGCGGAGCACAGCCCACGGGTGGGCAGGAGGTGCTGGGGGAGGTGCTGATGGGGGCTGCCGATGGGTGCTCCAGTCCCGGAGCACCCACGGAGTCAGCGCCTATGTATATTAGTGCTGTAGAAGCAGAAGTAGTAAGGGCCAGGTTTTAATTATGTCTAGGGGTTCAAGTTACAATAAACAAAGTGATTGGTTCAAGCCCCAGCTAAAACCTTATCTACACCCAGGCATTAGGAACCCTCCCCCTCCCCCCCCCCCGTCACCTTTATAGCTTTCTTCCCCTCTGACAAGCATTGATGAGTCCCTGGAAATGAGAACTGCAAATACATTTTAGTTGGAAGATCAAGATAAGCATCCAATTATATAAAAAATTAAATGAGCGAAAACCAAAACAGCATATCAAAGGTATGGGAAGTCCCAGAGTCTGAGGTATTAATTGTCCAAAACAATCCCATCCACCTAAACCTCATTCACAAGCCCAGTTAGGGTCAGTGATGAAGACTGCACTCCTCAGCCAGACTGCAGTACTCTAATAAAGTCCATATCACCAAGTACCACCTTAATACGCGGCTAGTAGAGTCACTTCCATAAAGTCACCTCCACCACCTTGGCTGCAGCCAGGTCAGGTTCCATCAGTCAACTTTACTAGCTCAGCTCACCTCCACTGAGGTTCACATATACCCTTATCATCATAGTGCCTGTGCACCTTCCAATTATGCCAGAGACCTGATTAATATCTGTTACAGGTAGGGCTGTCAAGCGATTAAAAAATTAATCATGATTAATTGCACCGTTAAACAATAA
This sequence comes from Macrochelys suwanniensis, assembly GCA_033296515.1. Classification (NCBI taxonomy): domain Eukaryota; kingdom Metazoa; phylum Chordata; order Testudines; family Chelydridae; genus Macrochelys; species Macrochelys suwanniensis. The sequence continues at coordinate 92,416,436 of CM065775.1, read as the reverse complement.
TAGAATACCATTTATTTAAATACTTTTGGATGTTTTCTACATTTTCAAATATATTGATTTCAATTACAACAGAATACAAGGTGTACAGTTCTCACTTTATATTTATTTTTGACTAAAATATTTGCACTGAAAAAACAAAAGAAATAGTATTTTTCAATTCATGTCATACAAGTACTGTAATGCAATCTCTTTATCATGAAAGTTGAACTTATAAATGTAGACTTATGTACCAAAAAAACCCCACCCTGCATTCAAAAATAAAACAAACAATGTAAAACTTTAGTGCCTACAAGTCCACTCAGACTTACTTCAGCCAATCGCTCAGACAAACAAGTTTGATTACAATTTGCAGGAGATAATGATGCCTGCTTCTTCTCATAGAATCACAGAAGATGACAGTTCGAAGAGACCTCAGGACATCATCTAGTTTAACCCCCTGCTCAAAGCAGGACCAACCCCAACTAAATCATCCCACCCAGGGCTTTGTCAAGCCAGGCCTTAAAAACCTCTAAGGATAGAGATTCCACCATGTCACTAGGAAAACCATTCCTGTGCTTCACCACCCTCCTAGTGAAATAGTTTTTCCTAATATCCAACCTAGACCTCCCACACTGCAACTTGAGACCATTGCTCCTTGTTCTGTCATCTGCTACCACTGAAAAAAGCCCAGCTCCATCCTCTTCGGAACCTCCCTTCAAGTAGTTGAAGGCTGCTATCAAATCCCTCCTCACTCTTCTCTTCTGCAGACTAAATAACTCCAGTTCCCTCTGTAACGATGCTGGTTCTGGTGGGACACAACTGAGAGTGCCAGTTCAGGACAAATTGCTTCAAGCAGGGCAGTTACAGCCCAAGGCTGGGGTTTTTCCACTTCTAAGGCAAACCAAACCATCCAGACAGAGGAGACTTTGGTTTTACCCCACTGGCTAACCATAAGTCATCCCAAGCAATCCCCTTAGACACTCCAGTTTCCCAGTATCACCACCAGTGCCACTCGTTATGGGGACAAATGGTCATGAAAACCAATGCCCCAGTAAAAGAAAAAGTTCTCCTGATCCCAAAGGAACAGACTCCAGATCCAGGTCAATATATAAATCAGATCTTACCCACAAATCACGCTGTTGCCAATCCTTTAGAATCTAAAATCTAAAGGTTTATTCATAAAAGGAAAACTGTATAGGTGAGAGCTAGAATTGGTTAAAAGGAATCAATTACATACAGTAATGGCAAAGTTCATGGTTCAGGCTTGCAGCAGATGGAATAAACTGCAGCTTCAGATCAAGTCTCTGGAATACATCCTCAGCTGGGATGGGTCGTTCAGTCCTTTGTTAAGAGCTTCCATTTGTAGAAAGGTTCCTCCAGAGGTAAGAAGCAGGAATGAAAACAAAATGGAGATGAGGCAGCTGCCTTTTATAGTTTCTTCCAGGTGTAAAGACACCTCTTTGTCCTTACTGTGGAAAATCACAGCAAAATGGGGTCTGGAGTCACATGGGCAAGTCCCTGCATATCTTGTTGAGTCACAGGCGTGTCTGCCATCTCTCAATGGGGCCATTGTATCGCTGATGGGCCTTAATGGGCCATCAAGCAGGCCTGGCAGAGCTGATAGCTTGTCCAGGGTCCCAGAAGCACAGCCCAAGTTTGAAATACAGACAGTATAAAGCCAATATTCATAACTTAAACAACAAAACGGATACATACATGTAAATGACATAATCATAACCAGCCAAGCGTAAACTGGTCTTAGACACCTCATTTGACCCCCGGGTATAAGATTTGGTGCCCTTACCGGACCTTGGTTGCAACAATGATCTATATGGTCCCAGATTGTGTCCATAACGTCACACCCTCAGCCTCTCCTCATATCATAAGTCATCTGCCCCAGCCCCCTAATCATTTTTGTTGCCCTCCGCTGGACTCTCTCCAATTGTCCACATCCTTTCTGTAGTGGAGAGCCTAAAACTGGATGATATACGCCAAAAGTGGCCTCACCGTGACCAAATAGAGGGGACTAATCACTTCCCTCGATCTGCTGGCAATGCTCCTACAAATGCACCCCAATATGCCATTAGCGTTCTTGTCAACAAAGGCACACTGTCAATTCATATCCAGCTTCTCATCCACTGTGATCCCCAGGTCCTTTTCTGGAGAACTGCTGCATAGCCAGTCATTCCCCAGCCTGTAGCAGTGCATGGGATTCTTCTGTCCTAAGTGCAGGACATTGCACTTGTCCTTATTGAACCTCATCAGGTTTCTTTTAGCTCAATCCTCCAATTTGTCTAGGTCACTTTGGACCGTATCTCTACCTTCCAGTGTATCTACCTCTCCGCCCAGCTTAGTGTCATCTGTGAACTTGCTGAGGGTGCAATCCATCCCATCATCCTCCAGATCATTAATGAATTTGTTGAACAAAACTAGCCCTAGGACCGACCCCTGATGCACTCCACTTGCTACAGCTGCCAACTAGACATTGAGAACTTGATCACTACCCGTTGAGCCCGATGATCTAGCCAACTTTCTATCCACCTTATAGTCCATTCATTCAATCCATACCTTTTTAACTTGCTGGCATATCAAAAGCTTTCCTAAAGTCAAGGTATATCATGTCCACCACTTTCCCCATATCCACAGAGCCAGTTATCTCATCATAGAAGGCAATCAGGATGGTCAGGCATGATTTGCCCTTGGTGAATCTATGTTGACTGTTCCTGATCACCTTCCCCTCTTCCAAGATTCCTCGATGACCTCCTCCATGATACTTCCAGGGACTGAAGTGAGGCTGACTGGTCTGCAGTTCTCCACATTCTCCTTCCCTTTTTAAAAGATGGGCACTATATTTGCCTTTTTCCAATCGTCCGGGACCTCCCCCAATCGCCACAAGTTTTCAAAAACAATGGCCAATGGCTCTGCAATCATATCAGCCAACTCCCTCAGCACCCTCAGATGCATTGCATCCGGCCCCATGGACTTGTGCATGTCCAGCTTTTCTAAATAGTCCTTAACCTGTTCTTTCACCACTGAGGGCTGCTCACCTCCTCCCCATACTGTGCTGCCCAGTGTGGCAATCTGGGAGCTGACCTTCTCTATGAAGACCAAGGCAAAAAAAGCATTGAGTACTCCAGGATTTTCCATGTCATCTGTCACTAGGTTGCCTCCCTCATTCAGTAAGGGTCCCACACTTTCCCTGACATTCTTCTTGTTGCTAACATACCTGTAGAAAACCTTCTTGTTACCCTTCACATCCCTTTCTAGCTGCAACTCCAATAGTGCTTTGGCCTTCCTGATTGCACTCCTGGATGCTCGAGCAATATTTTTATACTCCTCCCTAGTCATCTGTCCACTTCTCGTAAGCTTCCTTTTTGTGTTTAAGGTCACTGAAAATGTCTCTGTTAAGCCAAACTGGTCGCCTGCTATATTTGCTATTCTTTTTGCACATCGAGATGTTTTGTTCCTGTGCTCCTAATAAGGCTTCTTTAAAATACAGCCAGCTCTCCTGGATGACTTTCCCCCTCATATTAGCCTCCAAGGGGATCCTGCCCATCAGTTCCCTGAGGGAGTCAAAGTCTGCTTTTCTGAAGTCCAGGTTCCACATTCTGCTGCTTTCCTTTCTTCCTTTTGTCTGGACCCTGAACTTGACCATCTCACGATCACTGCTGCCCAGGCTGCCACCCACCTCTACTTCCCCTACCAATTCTTCCCAGTTTGTGAGCAGCAAGTCAAAAGGAGAATTGCCCCGAATTGGTTCCTCCAGCACTTGCACCAGGAAGTTGTCCCCAACAGTCTCCAAAAACGTCCTGAATTGTCTGTGCACTGCTGTATTGCTCTCCCAGCAGATGTCAGGGTGATTGAAGTCCCCCATGAGAATCAGGGCCTGTGTTATGGAAACTTCAGTTAATTGTCCAAAGAAAGCCTCATCTATCTCATCCTCCTGGTCTGGTGGTCTATAGCAGACACTCACCACCACATCATCCTTGTTGCTCTTGCCTCTAAACTTTACCCAAAGTCTCTCAACAGGCTTTTCTCCCGTTTCATACTGGAGCTCTGAGCAAACATACTGCCTCCCTTACATACAGTACCACTTGTCCACCTTTTCTCTCCCTCCTGTCCTTCCTGAACACTTTATACCCATCTATGACAGTGCTCCAGTCATGTGAGTTACCCCACCCAGTCCCGGTTATTCCAATCACATCATAGTTCCTTGACTGTGCCAGGACTTCCAATTCTTCTTGCTTGTTTCCCAGGCTTCTTGTGTTTGTGTACAGGTGCTTAATGTAACTAGCCGGTTGCCCTACTTTCTCAGTAAGAATCAGGAGGCCTCCCCTGTTGCAACCTCCTCCTTATGTTTCCTCCCGGTATCCCACTTCCCCCCAGGCTTAGGTCATCATCCCCCAGTGAACCTAGTTTAAAACCCTCCTCACTAGGTTAGCAAGCCTGCCTGCAAAGATGCTCTTCCCACTCTTTGTTAGGTGGATCCTATCTCTTCCTAGCAATCCTTCTTCCTGGAACAACATCCCATGGTTGAAGAATCCAAAGCCCTCTCTCCAACACCACCTGCGCAACCACACATTTACTTCCACTATTCGATGGACCCTACTTGGGCCTTTTCCTTCAACAGGGAGGATCAATGAGAACATGACTTGTGCCTCAGACTCCTTTATCCTTCTTCCCAGAGCCACGTAGTCTGCAGTGACCCACTCAAGGTCATTCTTGGCAGTATCATTGGTGCCCACATGGAGAAGTAGGAAGGGGTAGCAGTCCGAGGGCTTGATCAGTCTCAGCAGACACTCTGTCACATCCTGAATTCTAGCTCCAGGTAAGAAGCACACCTCTCGAGTTTCCCGGTCTGGATGGCAGATGGATGACTCTGTCCCCCTTAGGAGGGAGTCCCTGACTACCATCACCCATCTCCTCATCTTGGAAGTGGTGGTCATGGAACCCCCATCTCTAGGACAATGCATCGACTTATGATCGATGGGGTCTCCTTCTGGTCCCTTCCCTCAGATGACTCTTTCAAACCATTCTTCACCGTAGTACCTGTGCAGAGAGCCTGAAAATGGTTTCTTACCTCTATCTCACTGGGGGTACATGGGCTCTCCTCTTCCTTCTTCTGGAGGTCACATGCTGCCAATTTTCTTCCCCATTCTGCACTTCCCTCTCAGGTTCTTCAGCATGCTATACCTGCAGTACCAAGCACTGATTTCTAATGCAGCACTCACTGTAGCGCCTCTTGGACAGTTTCCAGGCAAACTCCCTCTGTTTGCCTGTCCTCTGCTGGATGCTTTTTTTGTTTACAATGTCACCTGAAAGTGAGAACAGGTGTTCGCATGGCATTGCTGTAGCTGGCGTCTCAAGATATTTACGTGCCAGATGCGCTAAAGATTCATATGTCCCTTCATGCTTCAGCCACCATTCCAGAGGACTTGCGCCCATGCTGATGATGGGTTCTGTTTGATAACGATCCAAAGCAGAGTGGACCAACACATGTTCATTTTCATCATGTGAGTTACATGCCACCAGCAGAAGGTTGATTTTATTTTTTGTTGGTTCAGGTTTTGTAGTTTCCACATCTGAGTGTTTCTCTTTTAAGAATTCTGAAAGCATGCTTGTCCCTCTCAGATTTTGGACAGCACTTCAGATTCTTAAACCTGGGGTCCAGTGTTGTAGCTATCTTTAGAAATCTGACATTGGTACCTTCTTTTCATTTTGTCAAATCTGAAGTGAAAGTGTTCTTAAAATGAACATGTGTAGGGTCATCATCCAGGACTGCTATAACATGAAATATATGGCAGAATGCGGGTAAAAAAGAACAGGAGTCATACAATTCTCCCTGAAGGAGTTCAGTCACAAATTTAATAAATGCATTATTTTTAATGAGCATCATCAGCATAGAAGCATGTCCTCTGGAATGGTGGCCGAAGCATGAAGGGGCATAGGAATGTTTAGCATATCTGGCATGTAAATACCTTGCAACACCATCTACAAAAGTGCCATGCGAATGCCTGCTCTCACTTTCACATAACATTGTAAATAAGAAGCAGGCAGCATTATCTCCCGTAAATGTAAACAAACTTGTTTGTCTTAGCGATTGGCTGAAAAAGAAGTAGGACTGAATGGACTTGTCGGCTCTAAAGTTTTACATTGTTTTGTTTTTGAGTGCAGTTATGTAACCAAAAAAAATCTACATTTGTATGTTACACTTTCATGATAAAGAGATTACCATACAGTACTTGTGTGAGGTGAATTTAATTAAAAAATACTATTTCTTTTGTTTATCATTTTTACAGTGCAATTAGTCATAATAAATATAATAATCTAAAGTGAGCACTTTACACTTTGTATTCTGTGTTGTAATATAAATCAATATATTTGGAAATGTAGAAAAACATTCAAAAATATTTAATAAATTTCAATTGGAATTCTATTGTTTAACAGTGCGATTTTTTTTTAGTTAAGCACGTGAGTTAACTATGATTAATCGACAGCCCTAGTTACATGTGGTTCATTCTTTGTCAGCCCCCCAGAGGGTTAGAACTATGTGTGCGGTGTAATGTTTTGTTTTGGTAGGGGTGTTTTCGGGGATGTTTGCTGTTTTTTTTAAAATGTTCACACTACTATGTTTTATGTTTGAGAAGGCAAGGTCAGAGAAATGCCTTGTACTTCGAGTTGTAGTGGGAGGATGAGGGAGTTTGCAAAGTCCGAGGGAAAGACTGCACATGTGGCTGAGCATACACAAGGAAGTGCAGTTGTAGCTATGTTGGTCCCAGGATTGTTGAGAGACAAGGTGGGCAAGCTCTGTGTGGCTCGAAAGCTTTTCTCTCTCACTAACACACATTGGTCAAATAAAATATATTATCTTACCCCCCTTGTCTCTCATACACAAGGAAAACAGTCTTAAATACCATGAAACACTGGGTACATTACCTGTGGAGTCAGCTTCGCACACAGGATCGAAGCCAGCCTGCAGGGGGTAGGAAATGAGGGAGAATACAGAATACCTAAAAGCTGCTTATCTGAGGGTTTAGTTGTTCCCCTACATGTTTTTATGTCCATGTTGGTTCTTAGTTACTTGACTAACTAATCTAATCCTATTGACTAATCACGCTGGCACGAGGAGGCTAAAGATTTGTACAGTTTTGCAAAAATCTCCAGTATAATTATTCTGTGACTTTGCAAATGCCGTTCCTGTTAAAGAAGAGTTGTTGTTAGGATAGTCTCTGAAAATAACCTCAGTTGATTTCAGCTGAATTGAATGAAATAGGTATTTAACAAAGCAGAAAGCTCTGTTTACATAATATAGAGATGGTGACAAACTGGTAAAACTTGTGAAATTCAAAATTAACATTTACACTCTCTCCTTAAAGTGACATAGTCAGGTATTTTTCTTTGGGCAAATTGTGCCTTCAGATGCATACCTGTGTGGCTCCCACTGATATTAGTGTGAGTGCATCTGAAGAGAGAAGGCCTTTAGTTTATTTATAGTGCTCACTAATATTTTAATTTCCCCTCCTCCACGTGAAAGCAGCCACTTGAGTCACTGGACATGGTCCTCTACCATGTTGGAGATATATTTACCTGTATAACCTTGACCTACAATACGTGTCTAGAGGTAGGCAATAAAGACTATTTCTAGCACTTCTGTGTGTCACACCCATATTACAGAGTGTCAAAAGAAAACTGAAATTTCATCAAAAACAAAGCAAATTACTCCTTCACTTTGGAAGAGAACCTGGCAAGGAACTAGAGGAGGTGGTTGCAGAGCCTCCAAATTGTCCTGAAATTGTATTGCAGAGAGAACTAGGAGTGTGAAATCGTCCATAATAACAAATGGGGCAGACTCAGAAGCCTTGGAGAACTACAGTATAATCCAGGAGAGCAAGAGGGAGACAGCAAACTGCTAGCTAAAGTAATACAAAGATATCACAAATATTGTCATGCATGCAGGAACGTCACTTGGGAAAGAAACATTTTCTTTACAAGAAATTAGCTGCCAGATGAGACTGTTGACCATTATATTGCAGATTTAAAAATTAAAGCTAAATTGTGTCAGTTTGAACCATTAGCAGGTAGACCAATCAGTAAATAAATTATTTGTAGAATAGCTGAATATCAGGTCAACACATAGTTGTTACAGAAATGGATTAGATTTTGCAAAGAACAGTGGATATTTGCAGGGCTAGAGAAAAGTGCTTCTCAAATTAATGTGTCCAAGATCCTGAGCTGCAGCTGAGTCCTCATGTAGCTCATCTGTTGGAGGGCCTTAGCCACCCTAATCTTGGTCTGATCTGTATCAGGCTAGTCCCGAGAGCAGCATGAGGGATTAGTTGCACTAGTTGTCTATAGCCCAAAAAGTTGTTCCAGCAGATGAGAATTCCTGCCTTCCTCTGGTCATACCCTCTATGCTAGATGAAAGAAAAAGAGGCTATGGGGGCTCTATGCCACCTGAGAATCCCTGTATTCAGGGGCAAGGCCATGGAAACTAGATCTGCTGTGTGGGCTTGAGCCAAATCTCCGTTTATTCAGCCTCAGATTTGGGGTAATGTGCTTTTTCCCCTCAAACAAAAATTACCTTTTTTTTAAAATCAAAGGTAATCTAGGTTTACTTCCTTCTTTCTGCACCACCTTGCATTTGTTTACATTCCTAGTTTACATTCCGCCCTTGTTTATGTTATGAGCCATTTTTATGCACCAAATTTTTTGTTTATGTATAACTGATGATGGACACATATCAGAGGGAGTAGAGTTTGTTTTATTTTCTCTTGTTTTTTAACCCCAGATACGACAGATATGCTATATTTAATATGCTTCCAATTCTTATACAAGTGTAATAGGTCTCTAATTAAATGTCCTTCTGCAGTGGCACCCAACTAGCGAAAGACAAACATTTATATGAGACATGGCATGCAAATCGTAAAAATAGAATTTAGAATGCTGTATAGAAAGCCAGTACAGAGAAAAGTTTGCACAATGGCATAAGAGAGGTGGATTTGTTAGTTAACTATTATAAAGGAAAGCTATAGAACACTAATATTAAAATATTGAAATTGCAGAAAATTAATATTTCATAGTCATTATATTGACTTTCCCAGTTTTTTTAATATTTAACATGCTTGAACAATATTCTGGATTAATGGTCAAAAATGAAGAACTAAGAAGAGTGTCAACCTCTATCTTTTATATTCTATGACCAATTACTCGTAGTTTTACAATTTAAAACTAACTCTCTGCAGTACTTGAAAGGCAGAAGAAGGAAAATGATGGCATGGACCACCTTCTCCAAAAGGTGATGTTAGGGTTGCCAACTGTCACAATTATACTGGGAGTCAAGTGATCTTTGCTGTTTTCCTTAAATTATTTGAGTATATGAAAATTCTGGTTTTCATTTTAAAAAGGTTCTAGCCATCATGGTTGCAGAAAAAAAGCTTGAAAATATGAACCCTAATGGCTCAAAAGTGAGAAGGGACATAAAATAGACTCCATATCTATTTGGATTTTTTTTAAAAAATCACATTGTTTCAGGGGCCTGACTCATGGTTTTCATGATGCTTAGGGTTGGAATACTCTGGGATATTTCAATTAGCAGCAGTGAGAAGAGAGGAATGGTACAAAACCCTATAACCCCCACTCCATTTTAGCACTGGTTGCTTGGCTGACCCATTGTATGTATGCCAAAGTTTTGCCTTGAGAGACATTTTACAGCTGAGTTACTCAAATCTCGGAAAGGATAGTTTCTAGTAGAACTGCAACAGTGCAGCTTTAACTAAAGTGGGAAGAGATAGAAAAGAACATGCTACTCTTGTGTATAATTAAATTACAGTGGAAGATTTGCAGTCAATATGCTAATGTTTCTACAAAATGGCAAATAATGTAATACTTCATAAAACCACGACATATGCTTATCAATTTTTAATTCAGACCTAAATAGCAAGGGGTCAGGCCATTCTGTCTCATGAAAAAAATTTGTGGAAGGACTCTGGGAGAGCAAGTTCCTTCAGGGATCTTACTTGAGACCTCTGTGGTTCAGGTTGGCAGGGAAGGGTGGAGGCATGAGGTCTGTAAAAAAAACCAACAGTTACTAACCTTCCGTAACTGTTGTTTTTCTAGATGTGTTGCACATGTCCATTCCACCCCGGATGTGTGCGTGCCCTGCACACAGTCATTCCCTCAGTGGTACACATCAGGGTGGCTTGAGCGCCCTCTGCTGCCACATGCCCCTGTGTGCCAGTATAAAGGGCACAGTCAACCCAGAGCCTCCTCAATTCCTTCTTGCCAGACAACTCAGATTCAGAGTAGGAAGGCATGTTGTGGAATGGACATATGCAATACATCTTGAAGAATAACAGTTACAGAAGGCTAGTAAACATTTTTGTCTTCTTCAAAATGATTGTACAAGTGCATTTCACTCTTGATAACCCACAAGCAATAAAGTAGGAGGCGGGATTGTAGTTCATGTACATACAAAATGGAGTACAATTTGTTCAAATTTAGCTTTGTCTCTAGAGCACTGAGTGATGGCATAATGGAATGTGAAGGGGTGAAATGAAGACCAGGTTGCTGCTTGACAAATTTTCTGGATAGGAACTTGTGCAAGGAATGCTACTGATAGGATCACCAGATGTCCCGATTTTATAGGGACAGTCCCAATTTTTGGGTCTTTTTTTATATAGGCTCCTATTACCCCTAACCCCCGTCCCGATTTTTCACATTTGCTGTCTGGTCACCCTAGCCACTGAGGTCACTTGCAATCTTGTTGAATGTATTGTCACTTTGCCTGGTGGGAAAATGCATGCCAGATGACAACATACAACAATGGAAGAGGTTAGACTAAATTCTTTGCAGAGATTGGGAGACCCATCATTCTGCCTGTTATGGCCCAAATAGTTGGGTTGACAAACTGAACTGTTTAGTTCTGTCTGTGTAGAATGACACATCTTCTAACATCTAAGGTGTTCAAGCATTGCTCCTAGGTATTGGCATGTGGTTTGGGGGTAAAGAGGTAAGTGAATTGACTGCTTAACATGAACATTAGACACAACTTTGGAGAGAAATCTCGGATGAGGGCGCAAGCATACTTTAAAGAATCTAAAGAAGATTGCACAAGGCAGTTCAGAGATCAGAGTTTGCAGCTCGGTCACCCTCCTGAATGAAGTGATGGCTATTAATAGACACCTTCAGTGATAGGTACAGCAAGAAGCACTTTGCTAGAGGCTCAAACAGAGGCCCCATGAGCCTTGACAAAACTAGGTTCAAGTCCTGGGAGGGGGGAAGGTTCCCTTATTTAAGGGTATAACCTTTCCAGAGCCTTCAAAAATGTGAATGTCACATTGTTAGGAAATATAAACTGGTTGTCCACATGAAGACGGAAAGCTGATATTGCTGCCAAGTGGACCTTGATAGAAGCAAGCTGTTTCAGGTGCAGTAGGTAGTCCAGGCTATTCTGGATTGAGGACTGCTTTTGCAAACCTCCAGATTGATGAGTCGATTGGGAAAAAACTTCCACTTTGGCATGTAAGTGGACCAGATAGAGGGCTTTCAATTATTTAACAAGACTCGTGAACTTAATCTGAGCAAGATCCATCTCTAGGATATAGCCATGGAACATTCCAGACCGTTAAATGAAGCGCCCACAGATTTGAGTGGTGCAGTTGATCATGAGCTGAGGAAATTAGGCTGGGTCTGGGGCTGGGTCCAATGGAAGCAAAACTGGAGCTTCCTCTGACAGATCCAGTACAGTGAAGAACCAGTGCTGCCAGGGTCATGCTGGGCTATTAGAATAACTCAGGTATGGATCTTTACCAACACTCTGTGTGGGAGTGGGCTTGGGGGAAAAGCATAACAGAGCTTATTCAACCAGAGTAGCAGGAAAGCGTCTGTGATGGAATCAAATTGTGACCTTGTAGGGAGCAAAACTGATGCCATTTTCTGTTGGTTTTGGCTGCAGACAGGTCTACTTGGGGATTCCCTCACTGCTAGAAAATGCATCTGGCTACATCCGAATGGAGTGACCGCTCATGGTGACTTGTAAATTATCTGTTTAGGTGGTTGGCCAAATTGTTCTGTGAACGAGGCCATGCACCCCAGGAGTCTCATACAGTTTCAAGCTGTTGTGTCTTGGTGAGCCTTGAGATCTACAAGAGATCAATTGTTTGGAATCTCGTGTCCAGAAAGAACAGCTTTGCCCTGAGTAGAGTCCAATACTACACCTATAATCTCTATCCTCTGAACTGGAAAAAAGGTAGACTTGTCTAAGTTGATCAGTAGACCTATAACTTCAAAAGTTGACCGGATAAGACACACTGTACAGCACCTGACACCTGGACTGGCAGCTACCACTGTCATACATTTTGTGAAAACCATGGTGAACTGGTAATGAAAGTGCCTCACTATGAATCTGAGATAATTTCTGTGACTTTGATAAATTGCCACATGAAAGTAGCCATCTGTTAAATCGAGGGCAGTATTCCAGGATTCAGGGAGGGAATAATGGAAGCCAATGTGACCATGCAGACTTTATCCTTCTAAGGTATCTGCTGATGTGGTGCAGTCTAAAATTGGTCTGAGACCTCTCTTTGCTTTCAGAATTAGGAAATAGTGGAAACAGAACCCCTTCCCTCTAAGATAGTGTGGAAGTGTTTCTGTGTCTCCTACCTGAAGGAGAGATTGAACCTCTTGGAGGTGGAACGCCTCATGAAAGTGGTCCCAGATGGGGGACAGGGAGGGAGGTTTGCAGAGAGATGTATAAACAAATTGGAGGTTACATCCCACTTCCACAGTACTTGAGACCCATTGGTCTGAGGAAATCCAGGACCAAGCACCGAGGAAGTGGGAAAAGTGGTTTACAAATATGGAGAAGATGGCATCTGGCATCCTGGAAACTGGTATGGCGTCCTCAAGCAACCCACCAAAATGCCTGTTTAGCACCCTTGGGTGTCTAGATGGAGCAGTCATTGATGTAGATGCAAAAGAAGGAGGTGGTCTGTGTCTATGGCTATGTCTACACTTACTGGGGATCAACACTGCTGTGATTGATGCAGCAGAGGATCAATTTAGCAGGTCAAGCGAAGACCCAGTAAATCAACCGCAGAGCACTCTCCGGTTGACTCCGGTACTCCACCGGAATGAGAGGAGTAAGGTAAGTCGACAGGAGAGTGTCTCCCATCAAGGCAGCATGGTGCAGACACCACAGTAAGTCAACCTAAGATACGTTGACTCCAGCTACCTGAATAATGTCGCTGGAGTAGTATAACTTAGGTCGACTTACCGCGGTAGTGTAGACAAGGCCTATAAGCCTACTCTTCTTTCTCTGTAGCTCCTGATGAGGAGCAGGGGCAGCATAACAGTGGTCTGCACTGAATGGAAAATGTTTTCTGGACAGAGACAGAGTATACAACCCAAAATACTTTAAAGTTGCCCTAGAGTCCTTCAAACTATGGAACTTAGAGTCTGCTTTCTCTGAAAATAGTGGAGACCCTTGAAAGGGTCTTGTTATGTCTGTTGAATTTCTTGTAGAAGGCCCTAGAACTGTAGTCCAGAGATCCTGTGCATGGCCACAACAGAAGCCATGGTCCTAGCCACTGAATTCACCGCATGCAGTGCAGCCTGCAGCAAAGTTCTTGCTATAGAGTTCTCCTCATCAGCTAAAAAGAACTCCTGCCTTTTGTCCTCCAACAGCACATCCCTGAACTTTAATATGGAGTCTCAAATGTTAAAATCATAATAGCCCATAAGAGGTTGTTGGTTGGCAATCCTGACTGTGGCAACCTCCCCAGTAGAATAAACTTTTCTACCAAATAGATCTAGGTTTTTTGCATCCTTTGATTTGCCCCTTCCCCCGCCCCGTTGGCCCTGTTGTTCACTTTCATTGGTCACTGGGAACATAATATTTACATTCATCCCTTTTAGAAGTGGTAGGAAGGGACAAAGGGACTGCCAGAGAGACTTAATGGTGTCCATAATTGCCTCATTAATAGGTAATGGCCCAGTGGTGACCAAAATATCCAAAAGGCAGTGGGAGGACTTCTTAACCTTCTCCATCTGGATCCCAAGCTTGAGTACATCTTCTTCAATAGCTCTCAATAAGCCTTATAATCATCGGGTGGGGGAGGGGGCGAGATGCCCCTTGCAGAGACTGCCTTATCAGGAGAGAAGGATGAAGAGGCCAGCATAGGCTGACGCTCCTCCTCCTCCACTAGCTGCCTAGCAAGGTTCCCCTGAGATGCCTGTTGCCACAGGAACGCCTCGTGTACGATGTACAAATCAGGGGGGGATCCCCACAGATTCCAAAAAGGCCACTGGACTGGTGATGGGCTCCAGTGTCTTCCTGTGCTCTGCGGGCTGGTCCCACTACCTGTTCAATATGGATAACATAAGAACGACCATACTGATTCAGACCAATGGTCAATGTAGCCTGATATTGTGTATTCTCACAGGGGTCAGAGTCAGATGGTTCAGAGATAATGACTAGAACAGAGCAATTTTGAGTGATCCATCCATGGTTCTCCCATCCCAGCTTCTTGCAGTTGGAGGTTTAGGGACACCCAGAGCATGGGGTTGCAACCATGAACATTTTAGTTAATAGCCATTGATGAATCTATCCTCCATGAACATATCTAATTCTTTTTTTAACCCAGCTGTACTTTTCACCTTCACAACATCCTCAGGCAATGAGTTCCACAGGTTGACTGTGTGCTGTGTGAAGAAGTACTTCCTTTTGTTTGTTTTAAATCTTCTGCCTATTCATTTCAATGTATGACCCCTGGTTCTTGTGTTATCTGAAGGGGTAAATAACACTGCCCTGTTCTCTTTCTCCACACCATTCATGATGTTATAGACCTCAATCATATAACTCCTTAGTCATCTCTTTTCAAAGCTAAACAGTCATAGTCTTTTTAATCTCTCCTCATATGGAAGCTGTTTCATATCCCTAATAATTTTGGTGGCCCTTCTCTGCACCTTTACAAATGTTAATACATGTTTTTGGAGATAGTGCAACCAGAACTGCACATGGTATTCAAGATGTGGGTGTACAATGGCATTAACTAGTGGCATTATAATAGTTTCTATCTAATTATCTATCCCTTTCCTAATGGTGCCTTACTTTCTGTTAGCTTTTTGACAGCCTCTGCACATTGTGCAGTTGTTCTCTCAGACCTATCCACAATGACTTCTTCTTGATCTCTTTCTTGAGTGGGAACCGCTAAGTTAGACTCCATCATTTGGTGAGTATAGTTGGTATTATTTTTTTCCAATGGGCATTACGTTGCACTTATCAAAATTGAATTTCATCTGCCATTTTGTTACACAGTCACTCAGTTTAGTGAGATCCCTTTGTAAATCTTTACAGACAGCTTTGGGCTTAACTATCTTAAGTAATTCTATATTGCGGGCAAATTTTGCCACTTCACTGTTCACCCCCTTTTCCAGATCATTTATGAATGATCAGCACAGATCCCTATGAGTGATCAGCAAAGGTCCCACTAAAGAGCCTCAGGGGACCCTGCTATTTCCTTCTGTCCATCATGAAAACTGACCGTTTATTCTTTTCCTTTGTTTCTTATCTTTTAACCAGTCACTGATCTATGAGAAGACCTTCCTTCTTATCCCATGACTGCTTACTTTGCTTAATAGCTTTGGTGTAGGACCTTCTCAAAGGTTTTCTGAAACGTCAAGTACACTAAAATCGACTGGATCGCACTTGTCCACATTTTGTTGAGACCCTTAAAGAATTCTAATAGGTTGGTGAGACATGATTTCCCTTTACAGGATACAGATTTCTCTTTCACCAGCAACTGAGGACATGCGAACTATTATTAATCCAATATTGAAATGGTGTTAGGCATGGAGATACCCATACCGTTTGCTGACAAGGTTCTGAAGTGTTTGGTAAAGAACTGATATTCTGCCATTCTTGTCAAGCTCTAAAGAGTCTAAGTGACACAAACAACATATTATAGCCACTTGATAAAGACTGGAAAATCATCTCCGACAGAAGGTTAGAGGGGAATATTTGTGTGTATGTGTGTTCACTAAAGTACAGAAGTCTACATAGTATGTGGCAGTCTCACTTTTACATATATGTAACAGCAAAAAAAGGGGAGATGCCTCTACAAGGAAAGCTAGTAGATTTACTGCTGTGGCAGAGTTCCGATCTTGTCCCTGTGGGTCCTGTGCTTCTAGGCGGTTTATGCTAGCCTCAGAGACTCACTGTGACCCTCACATAGCCCTTCTCTCTCTAGGGCCAGGGTTACAGTCTACTGAGCCCTTTTCATCATAAGCCAGCCAGGAGGTTGGTGAAAGAACTCCCACAGTCCCTGTTGTCCCTCTGGGCTTATTGCAGAACAGTTTAGCCTCCTGTCCTGCCAGAGGCCTGTCTTCTCCTTGTAGTGGCAGGTTGGTGGGGGGAACCCGGGCCCGCCCTCTACTCCTGGTTCCAGCCCAGGGACCCTAATGGTAGCAGCTGTTGGCAGCCAACCTTTCACTGCCAGCGTTGCTACAATTCCCTGAGCCACTTCCCCACAGCTCTCCCGCTTCTCCCTTCTTCACCCTTACCTTAGGGCTCCCTTACCAGTGGCTTGAGGGTGTCCTTATTTACTCAGTCCTTCAGTGGTAGTAACAGCAGTAGCACTTCCTCTCCCCTGGCTTTCTCCCAGCCTGACTGGAGTGAGCCCTTTTATATGCTCAGAAGAGCCTTAATTGGGGTCAGGTGTTCACATCACCTTAATGGCCTCACCTGACTCTTTGCAGGTTAATTAGAGTCAGGTGTTCTCATTAGCCTGGAGCAGTCCCTGCTCTGGTCAGTCAGGGAACAGAAAACTGCTAACCCAATGGCCAGTATATCTGCCTTCTATTATTCTGTTGTACCCCTGCCCCGTGGCCCCAACCAGCCCCCTCGTGCCTTCACCGCGAGCCGGCTGCATGAACTGCAGCCAGTCCGCTTCCAGACCACGCCAAGGAAACATCTTTACACGCTCGTGCTCCACACCCTTCATCTCCTCACCCTCCCATGTCGCCCTGATACGAAATGGCAGGCTCTCCTGCCACCTCTAGAGGGTGAGAAGCCCCAGTGGGCCAGCCTTTACTCCTCCTTAGTCCCAAGGCCTGCCGGGGATGTCAGTTGGCGGCTCCTTCACAGAGCCGTGAGCATGGGCATGTACTTGGCGCGGTTCACCCCTATCCCCGACACCTGCCCCTTTTGCGGCATGAGGGAGACCCTGGCGCACATTTATCTGGAGTGCGCCACGCTGCAGCCCCTGTTCCAGCTCCTCTGAGCCCTGGGCTTCACTACCCGCCGGATCGGCGGGTAGCAATCGATCTATCGGGGATCGATTTTTCGCGTCTCGTTAAGACGCGATTAATCGATCCCCGATCGCGCTCCCCGTCGGCTCCGGAAATCCACCTCATCAAAAGGCGGAAGCGGAGTCGACGTGGGAGCGCCAGCGATCGACTCGCCGCTGTCCTCATGGTCAGGTAAGTCGATTACAATACGCCGACTTCAGCTACGCTATTCACGTAGCTGAAGTTGCGTATCGTAGATCGACCCCCTCCCCTAGTGTAGTCCAGGGCTTAGACATTTTGTTGAGGTTTTGGTTGCACTTCTCCCCTCACCTTTTTATTTATGCACTTCCAATCCGCGGCCCCACGAAGTCGCGGGACCTCCTGGTCAACCTCCTCCTGGCCCTAGCTAAACTGGCCATCTACAAAACCAGGGTGAGGAGGTTGGCCGATGGAGGCTCCTGTGACTGTGGGGCCTATTTTCGATCCTCTGTTCGTTCACGCATCCGGGCAGAGTTCCTCTGGGCAGCGTCCACTGGCTCCCTTGACACCTTTGAGGAGCAGTGGGCACAGTCCGGGGTTCTCTGCTCGGTGTCCCCATCTGGTTCACTTCGTTTGACCCTTTGACCACACTCCTGTTCCTGTTTTTTCATTTTTTTGTCCCCCAGAATCACTTGGTATCCAGGTCCTGTGGATCCCTCCCCTTAGGCTGGAGGGGGGGCGGGGGATCCTTTAGCCCGCCCACTTCCTGGATCCCAATAGGATTATTCTGTTGTACCCAACTGGCCTGGGTCTATCACACTGCCTAATAATTTATGTGCTTAAAAGTTATTCACAGTATTCCAAACACCATTTATAATGGTTTATACCAGGGGTACCCATGCTTGGTTCGCTGCTTGTTCAGGGTAAGGCCCTAGCGGGCTGCAAGATGCTTTGCTTACCTGCAGCATCTGCAGGTACGGCGGCTTGCAGCTCCCGGTGTCCGCGGTTCACCGTTCCCAGCCAATGGGAGCTGCAAGCCGCCGTACCTGCAGATGCTCAGGTAAACAGAGCGTTTGGGACCCGCCAGGGGCATACCCTGAACAAGCCGCGAACCAAGTTTGGGAACCCCTGGAGTAAATTATTTACAATGTTTTCACTGTGCATTAAATGTTTACTAAGAAACTGGGGAACTATTAACACCCACTTACTGGGTTTTACATAGAATAGCCCTAAGGTTTAATTTTGTAACCCTTTCTGAAAAGTCCTGAAAAGACAGTACTCTGGCCTATGCTTCAGCAAAGAGTTAAGAAGAGGTGTAGGAAAAAGGGGAATGTAATACATAATGTTACCTCAGCATCTTCCCTACCCATTACTTGAACAGGCCCGGTAGAATAGCAAGTAATAAGCACAACTGCCTCCCACGCTGCATGGCTCCACAGGGACTGCTCATAATAGCAGTTCCTGAACTCAGTAGACTACTGCTTTCTCCTTCCTGTTCCCTCATAGAAGCAATATTCCAAACAAGGAGGCTGGGAGGAAGGACAGAGGTTCGTTTTCTCACCAGCCCACAGAGCAGGGTCACAAAGAAGTGTGTGTGTGTGTGTGTGTGTGTGTGTGTGCGTGTGCGCGCGCTTCATATTTTGACTCCCCCCCTCCTAGCATATAAGGAGTAGCTGCAGCAGAGTTTGTGCCACAGAGAAATAGCACAGAAACCTCTTCATTCTGCTTTTCCTTTCGGTCACTGTGGAATGTCTTTTATCCACTGACTGCCCTACTTGCTTAACAGCAACTCAGTCCTTTCCCCTTCTTTCTCAAAACAATGAAGAGGTTTTCACAATATGCTGCATGGTTTTAGTATGTTCAACTAAGTTCTATATTTTGCATCCTGAAATGGATTCTGGCAAGTGAAAAAGAAAGCCCTTTATCCTCTGGCCTTTTGATTTGAATAGGAGAAGAACTCTGCAGTCTATTGAAGTAAAGCTGAAAATAATATGTTGGCTGAAAAACAGAAAATCTTTAGCAAACCTCACATGTAATTTCAAGTTGGGACTATGTACCATTAAAACCAGTAAGGTAGTAAAGAAAACTCTGGGGAAATTTAACAGGGAAGTGAAAAAAGACCAAAACAATGCAGAACCTCTGCAAATCAAAATCATAAAGGAGATCAATTTCCCTTGAGGAGAAGATAGGCAGCTAAAAAAAAATGATGAAACACAGGATGGGAGTTCTTCTTTGAGAGTCACACAGTGCAGAAGGTTTACACTGTACAATGTAATTGTACAGGAATATGTGAGACTGTTAGAAGTGTGTAACACACTATCTGGCATAGACACATTTTTTAAAATGTAATGTCAAAACTGTAGGCGTTTAGTAGATATAGCAATGGTACAACCAGAAACAAAGGAGAAGATACTAATTCCATGAACAACAAGATCTCTCTCTAAAGCAAATGCACAATCCAGACAAAGCTGGTCTGTTTTAGGACCATCTACTAAAAGGCATACACCTGACTTTCAGTGGGACTAATTGCAAAGTAATGTGTAATTGCAATGTGCGTAAGGGAATCAGAAACTGGTTCTCTGATAATTCTGCTATTGAAATAAATTGTACTGCTAAACTTCTTCTTAGTGGAAGTGTGGCAGACTAAGACCCACTTTTTCAAATGCATAGGGCAAGGCTCAGATCTAGTATATGGTCATTGGGTGGTCTAGTGTATATTTAAAACTGTTTAATTATGTTTTTGTATTCCCCGGTCTTAATCTGTTTTACCCATCAACAATGAACTTTAGTTCACTTTTCCTAGACTTGCAGCAACTGGTGTGTTGCTGTGTAGCCTTGATGCTATATTATTATTTAATAATGAAAAGGACTAAGACATGAAAATATAACAAACAGAACCACTGAGCAGCATCACTCACCATACTTAGACACAGCAAGTCATTTGATTGCCTAGTAGAAGTTTGTTCACGAGAGATTAAATGTTTAGATCAAGGTTACAAATAAACTGGACAGTGCATATAATATAACCAATGCATACTTCCACAAAAGATAAGAAAAATAGGATGTTTAAAATTTCCAAGACTTTTCTATTTCTGAAATTTAGTGGATTTATACAATATGAATTGGGAACTTGTCATTTCAAACGTCAGGAAGTAATGGTGGTGAAATGAGTTTTTTGTTCATTCCATTGTTCAGAGTGGAATGTATTGTATTTTATCAAAAGGACACTACTTCAGCAAGATAAATGGCAATATCTGTTCAAATATGTTCCAGCAGTGAAAGAACATTAAAAAGTAGGTTGAAGGTGCAGTGCAATTTAGTTTAAAGATAAATTGACAGTGACAGCTGCCTTCTTTCTCTACGTATTGTTATGATAAAGTTTCTTGACTAATGAGGAAAGAGACTCACAAAAAAGGAGATGATTTCAACACCATTTCTGCCCCGCCCACTTCCCCAAAGAAAACACTAATAACTCATTATTTTGGCAACTTTAAACTCATATGGCAACAAGAGCATGCATGTTCAATGGTCTTTTGTAATTTATCACACCATCAGGTCACATCGCTCAATAATATCTCAATCCAATTCTTAAACTAAATTAGAGGCATTGCTTGTGATTATATATGTTTCTATTAGGAAGATACATTTTGGCCAAATTATGACTTGGGGTGCATGTGCTATAAGCCAGGGCAGAATTTAGCCCTACTGCTTTAGTTTAGATTCATCACTTTGACAGTTCATGCCTTAAATCTCCCCCCCCACCCCAGTCTTTTTATCCCCCCAAAAAATCAGCAGCCCAAAATTTAGCTCTCATTAAAACTATCTCAGTATCCCTAATTGAACAGAAAGGGGGCGGGGGGAAAGGGGGATGTGTGATGTGCTCCTCCTTAATTATCATACAACACTTTTGTTTTAGCCATATGGTGTATAGTTTGATCCCAAGCAATGTATACAGTAGTTTGACCTCACATTGACCTAAAATTTAACAGTTATGGAAATGGATATGCAACAAGGGACACCTTAAAACTAGACTGAAAAAACACCAGAGAGGGAGGCAAAGAAACAGAGCCCATTAGCATGTACAGTAGAACCAAGCTGGCTGAATAAACTGCACAGCGTGAGCAAACTAATGACACCTTTCCCCTCCACTTTACACTTCATACAAACCTTCATCATTCTTTCACATGCTGGGCACATAGGCAGGCATCTCTTTTTACTTAAAAGCTATAGAAATTGCATCAGGGTTTTTGTCCCATTAGTGCACTGTGCAATATTTGCACAGGATTTGACCATTGTCCCTGAATCCTGCCCGGTACTGAGTAGCTGCAAGTCATTGTTTTCAATGTTAAGAGACTAATGTGTGGTATGACAACTCTCTGAAAGGTCTCTCAAGAGAACAATGATTATCCATTACGCATCTCTATACTTGAAGTATCTGTCATATGAATGGAGTATTTTCACTGGAACAGTTGGATTCTAGTATACAATGTTTATAGGAAAACTGGGTAAAATACAGTGCAGTGTCCAAAAGAGCTCGTGTCGCTTATGGCTACAGCTAGTTCAAAAACTGTAGAGGTTTCTTGTGGAAATTTTTGAAAAGGAACACATTTTGTTTGTTTGATTTTGGTGGGGCTCAGTTTTTACGACTTTCCATCTGTCTCTCCATTTTCCTTGTTTCTTTATCTATTTTTTCTTTTTGCTCCTGAAAAAGGGGGAGGAAAGGGGAAGGAAAAAATGAAAACTGTAACTATTTTACTTTTCAGATTTTGAAAGTTAGACCAGTTGTATTTACAAATTCTTCTCTCTCATCCAACCTGTGTCAGGATCACAACAAGGGCCGTCGGGACCAATGTTCAAAGCAGAGTCAAACCTGAGGCCAAGATTAGCAGGGGAGCTTGTAGTCAAGTTCCAGGCCAGGGTCAATAACAAAGAACCGGGTCTGGGTCAGGAGGCAAGTTCCAAATGAAACCAAGGTCAAAGCCAGGAGTTCATGAGCAGCAAAGCAGGAATGAGCTGGACAGCAAAAGAAGATCTGCACTGTAGCCTGGACACTTCCTAGAATACCCCTTGGGTTTTTATGGGGGGGGGGGGTCAATCAAAAGTCTTATGAGACTGCAATTGCTAAAGGATGAGAAGACAGAAACAAATAAATACTCATGCTTCCCCTGTCCCCTAACAGTATCACCTTCATTGTGCTTTCAGCTCCATTTGCCCAAGGAGTGATGCCTCTGAAATGGCTTTTAAACTCTCACTCAGCCTCTCATGTAATTCAGAAATGCCCAAAACTTCTCTATCCAATGAGCCGTCAGATTATTCTTCCCAATCCTTTTAAATTGATAGTATTAGATCCCTATTAGCAATAGATCTGGAAAGTTACATGGCAAGCTTTAAAGAGGTTGAGCTAACTGAATGGGACTCGGGCCTTATATTCATGATCCAAAACATCTGTCAAATGAGGGGGGGAAATCTGTTGTACTACATTTTCAAATGTGTTTATTTGTGTGTAAATCAACAGAAAGAAAAAGAGAATTGAGTAGCAGGGAATTTGCAGTGCACAACAGGATCATCTTGCAGTATATTGCCATCAGCAATAAAAGGGGAATAAAACTCCCATAGTATGATAAAAAGAAATAAAATCAGTGTATGTGTGTGTTTTATTTATTTATTTTTCCTACTCTGAGTATGGAAAATATCATCAGATTTTTCACTTTTAGGGAACCATTGATGCCTCAAGAAAGTGCAAGGTACTTTCCTTTCACATCAAAACTTATCCTCCCCCCAATATATATATAGATAAAACATCTATTGGGATCTGTCAAAATATTATATATATATATATAAAATATTTTGACAGATCCCAATAGATGTTTTATTGACTACAGCGTGTAGCATATTTTGCTCTGTTCAGTTTACTAAACAAAGAAGTTTCTGCTTCATTGAAATTATATTTCTATGTAATATATATAGAGAGAGAGAGAGAGAGAGAGAGAGAGAGAGAGAGAGAGAGAGAAAGAGATCTTCCAATGGCATTTCATAGGGAAGACTGTTTTTTTTACCCTTGACGTATGTTAATTATTCCACTCAGGTTAGAGAAGATGGTTGTCTGATTGCCTGCCCTATTTTTCTTTGCCAGAACAGATAGAGTACGCTTATCTATTAAAAGCACTCCAGAGCAACATTAAGCCTGGACACCTGTGGCGCTTGTCAGCACAGGTTCTCAAACAGGTCACTGGTTGCTGGGTCAGCATCAAGAACAGAATAATAAGCATTATTTGGTCTGAGAAACAGACATTTCTGTGCCTTTTTGCAGTCAGCATGTGGGAAAAAAGGGGTCTGGGTAAGGAAATAAGAGCACTCTAAAAATATTAATATTAGGGTCCAGCACTCACCCCCACCCCATTTTTATTGATTATTGATACATTTCTATGGATTCTTGAATTATAAGAAATTGTTGATAATTTGGAAGTGATAAGGGCACTGAATCAACTGATTTTCATATTCTCTGCCTCTATAAGAATGCCTGGCTTTTGCCTTATGGTTTAAAAAAGCACTTCTGTCAAAATCCAGAGTTCAAAGCAGGCATCAACATTTTAGCAACTGCTCCTATAATTTTAATCCCTAGCCTCAATTTTCAAAAGAACTACCAGACATCTCATGAGCTAAGTCTTCTGGTATTATCCCATTGTTAAAGGTCCTCGTCCAGCATTGACCTCATTGGGACTACTCATATGCTTACATTTATGCATGTGCTTAAGTGCTTTGCTGGATCGGAGGCTTAATGCATTGGAATCTTTGAACCACCCCAGATACATATATTAATATATTGTTCTTTAAACTTTAGCAAGAGGACTAAAATAAACAATTGATGGTGTGATAAAGTACTAAAGCAATAATACTTTATATTTAAATGCATATATACTAGGTAGATAATAACCATCCAGAAGAAATAAACGGTGAATGAGCTTAATAGCGAATATCCAATATAGACTTGAACAGGGAATATCATTGTCAGTATTATTAAGCATTTTCCTGTCACTGGTGGAATGAAAATCCCAAGAGGTACTGAGCACCTGCAAATGGGAGTTGCAGGTGTTGAGCAAAAGTCAGGATTTTCCCTAATCAAACAAATTTGGTTTAGAACAGTGTCATTTCATGACTCTTTAAAGTATGTTTTTTGGTTCTTTCAATGAGCCTAAATCATGTTTGGCTTTCCACCAAAAAGCTAAGGTGCTGACAACCAACCAACCAAATTATCTGAGAGGACTTATGGGTTCTGCAGTCGGAGACCACCATTTTGTTGGTTCAGGTAATTCCGGTTTACAGTGTGCGCGTGATGTCCTTTAACAATCTGAAATAATAGCTGCCAACAAATATATCCTATTTGATCCATTTCCCAGTATCTGTGATCATATGGATTCCTTTTTAACTAAACCTGTTTTTGAGTCTTCTGTAAAATCATTCTCATTGGATAATCAAAACTGTTGTACTAGGATTTTAAAATCAGTATATAAGTATTAGTATTAGTATTGATAGATACATAATGTCCCTGTTCATTTTTGTTTGATATCTACACACTGTTCTAAATGTAATAGCTTTTAAACTAGAAAAAGTATTAAATACTTTTATTTCTAACTTCTTTAAAAATAAAGTGTGATTCCATGTTATAACTGATAATTCCAGGTTTTTAATGATCTGACAGAAAGTATAACAAAATTTCCTTATATATAATATTTAGCCATATATCAGTAAGCCACAACAATGTGTATACTAGTAGGTTATTGCTGAATGGCTCAGGTTCAGTGCTTTGGCCTCATATGATCAACTGTCTGGGAGGGTCTAGGTATACTTGTTCCTGCCTCAGGACGAGGGGCTGGTCCAGATGACCTCTCAAGGTTCCTTCCATCCCTATATTTCTATGATCAACCACCACAGAAGTGCATCATAGCTTACTAATGTATACCATGGGGAGGTTGAGTTGGTACTGAATGTGGCTCCTTCATTTTACATGTCATTTTTAATTATTCCCTTAAAAATATTCTGAATTTCTTTTCACAAAGTATCCTTCCACAATGAAAAGTAGAGCCTAGTAAAGTGTTGAGAAAATAGAAACACATCAATCATCCTTCAAGTATCAGAGGGGTAGGCGTGTTAGTCTGTATCCACAAAAACGAGGAGTCTGGTGGCAACTTAAAGACTAACAGATTTATTTGGGCATAAGCTTTCGTGGGTAAAAAATACAACACTTCTTCAGATGCGTGGGGTGAAAATTACAGATGCAGGCATAAATATACTGACACATGAAGAGAAGGGAGTTACCTTACGAGTCAATCAATCATCCTTATTATTTTGAGCCCACATAATGTTTTTATTTTTAAATTTTAACTCCTTCTCCTATTTTAAGGATCTGGTGTACTTGGACTCTGTCATCCCACAGAAACCAAGCTGCCTTTTCAGCACTTTATATGACATTTCACCACTGAGCAGTTACGAGTTTCATTTTTACATCAGAGAGAGAAAGTATAAAAAACAGTTAAAGGAATCACAAACTTTTATGAAATGGAATCTTGTCACTTTGAATGGAAGAGGGCTGTTTCAAACTGTTCATTTTTCTCTTTTATCCCCTTTATCTCAAACCTCTCCCACAACTGCCTCCCCTCAAACCTTACTACCACCATTCCTTCATTATTTGTATTCCTCCTTTGTAACTTAGGGATTTTTGAGCATGTGTCATCAGAGAGATCACAGGTATGGTCCACTGCCATTGGTGCAAAGGTGTGACACCAAAAAAGTCAAACTGGCCAGTCATAATGTGCACAACCAGTGTCCCGAGCCAGACTCTATTTTGCTATTGGTTGCCATCAGTGATATCCTAATTTTTAATTGTAAACTATAGAATGAAACAGGTTATTTCATAAATTACTATGCGAGAAATGTTCAGAGATAGGTGTCTGACAATAAAATTTCCAATGGATGATTTAATGATTTTCTGATAGAAAATGTAGTTTCTACAACATCAACTTTTTCCGCTGAAAAATTTAAATTTTCCATTGGGAAAACCTACATTTCAATTTTGGTCATCTTACCCAAATCAGAATATTTTGTTTTGTTGAACTGACACAAAACATTTATTTTTTAATCGGTTCAACAATAAATATCATTTCTCATTGTCTCATGAGAGTTGTAGTTTGGTCTCCCGTTTTCTTATAAGGGCTGGGCTTCCTTGCTGTTCTACATCTCCCAGAACGAAGTGTGGACCCCACCTCTGACCAAGCTGCATGGTGCATCATGGGAGTCCCATGGCTCACGGTACATAAGGGGAGATGTGGTGTGGCCTGGGAGCATGGCCCACAGGGCAGAATGGAGGCATAACACTCTCAAGCTACAACTCCCATGAGGTACAATAGAAAATTGAAGTTTAATGTTGAACTGACTGGAAACAAAGCATTTTGGGTCAGTTCTACAAACTGAAAGGAAACATTTCCATGCAGGAATGCTGAAATGCTTTGTTTCAATTCAAAATTTTTGAAACATTTCATTTCAAAATTTCCGAATCAAAATCTTTCAGTGTTTTGTTTGGCAAAAAATTGGGTATTTTAAGTTTTTATCCTGATTTTGGACAAATATTAATGGGAAATTATTGGAATTTCCCGTGTGACAGAAATTCCACATATCACTCAGTTCTAGTACAGAGGTTCCCTTATATAACAGGAAGAAGATTAGCTTGTAAATAAAACTTTAAGGAGGGTCCAACACCCATGTACTGTAGCAGAGTAGAGGCTATATCTGAGAATTTCTTTCTCGAGTTATCAAGAAGATGACACTCCCATCTGCAAATATGAAGTGGGATGACAGGAAATCCCAATGCACTTCTAAAAATACTTTCCAGGTGAAGAAATCTTTCACAATGTTTAATAGCATTGGCACCTAGCCAATATCAGCCTGAGGAAGGAGGAGATACATGTGGAGTATTTAAATATAGAGGACACAATTCTCAGATGCACTGAACTCATACTCAGTAAGCTGAAGGGCAAAGGAGGCAAAAGTGACCCTAAGCCACTTTTCTCTCTCCTGGACCTGGAGTTGCCAATTGGCTAGTTAGAGCAACCAAAGCACTGTGCTTGGCACTCTGGCCACACCACCTCATGCCCCAGCCCATTCTGGAATGCACCAGGTGTCGACAGAAAAGTGGAAAGGAATGCTGTAAAGCTGGATATGCCATCTTTGTGCCACTGAGGGACTCCCCTATGACAGGAGAATGTCAAGCTGCACCTTCAGGGCTGCTTTAAGTCCACTTTGTGCCTCTGGAGAAGCACAAGGAGGACTTAGTGTGGGTTAGATCTTTGGGCCAGGATATCTGATCCAGTCAAAGTGGATCTTTAGGGAGTGGAACTGGACACTTTCTTCATAATGACAACCACAGGATGATCTAGCGTACATCCTAAACATTCAGATTTAATTCTTGATTGTTAGCAATTTGTGAATGAAACTCAGAATTGAGAGTTCCTAAAGAAAGACACTTCCTTTCAATGTGATATTAGGTGTCTTCTCAAAAGTGAATATCTGTAGTATATCCTATTAACACACACAGAAAGGGTTTAATATTTATACAGGAGGCAGCTAAGTGAATGACTTTAGGCTACTGCCTTGTTCTGGCTTTGTTCACTATATGAATGAGAGATGAGCTAAGGCAGAGCTGAGCCAAGGAAGGATATTCTGTCATTTCTTCCTGCCCATAATAGTAATCACATTAAGTACAGTATTAATTTGCATATATTTTTCACCTGCTTATAATCTGTTTAATTTTGCTTTTTGGACCATGTGAGGGTTTTCGCCCCCAGGGCCAGGGCAGCCCAGCCTAATGGTCACAGTCTATAAAGCAGCCCCTCGGTACAGGGCAGTGTGGCCTAGCGGCCACAGTCCAATGGGGGGGGGGCGCCCACCAAGGGGGTGTGGCAGCCCCGGTAGGGGGGCCTGGGCCCACCCAACTCCACCGGGCCCCGACCCAGGGCCCTAACAGTGGCGTAGCACCTTGCCACTGAGTCAGCAGGGGGGTGGGGGTGGGGGGGAAGGGTGTCCTACCAAAACACGCTGAGGTTTCCCAGGTGGGAGATACCACTCCGTCACCCTCCCTGGGTCACTTCCTACCTGCCTCTATGTCGGGGTCTCCCACGAACCTTCAGGCTCCTTGTGGGTAGTTGAGCCGGCCGCCTCCTCTGAATCCTCCAGTTGTCCAGGTTCCTGGGGGCTTGGAGAGGCTCTGGTTCCCAGCGCAGTCAGGGGCTGTGGCTGGTCCTCCGCAGGAGCTTCCCAGACAGGTCCTCCTTCCATGGCTGCCCACCCAGAATGAGCTGGGCTTCTTCCTTTTATACTGTCAGAACATTTGGAGCATGCCCAGTCCTGCCAGGAAGGTGGGATTTCCGCTGCCAATTCCACAGGCCTGACATTGCCTGGGCTAGTGCGGGGAAGGAAAGCCCCGTCACAGACCCCCATAAGACCATCTGCTTTGACTGCCTATATTTGGTTATAATTTATAAACAAGGAAGTCTTTAAATGTCAATTTAATAAGAACATTGTTCATTATTATGAAATGTTAAACAGTGACCATGTCCTTCACATTGTAAATGAAGATCTCTGCCCCAGATACATTTATTCTCAGGTTTCTGCTAAAATATATTCACAATTTGTAAGGAAAAAAAATCATGTATTTCATATCTTTAATAATATGCAGTATAGAACATTGTTAATACACCACTGCTACTCCTTTCTGGACATAACCCTACTACTATACTTGTTTTAGTTATTATGTAACCTTCCTCTCTTGATAACTTTTCCTCTTTGCCTACAGACTTCAAGGTCAGCTGCAGGCCAGTCACTCTCTGCACAATATATAAAGTTATTTCTACAGGCCAATTTTTAGTATGGTGAATTAAGGATGTCTAATGGTTTTATTGTAGTTTAGACTCATAGACTAAATACATTAAAATATCTTTAAGAAAGCTCCACAGTCTCATCTCAGACAATGAACGTACAGTCTCCCAACTGGCCATGATGTTACCGTGGACTTTGAAAATACTATTTCTGCTGTGATAACCAGAAGTCACAAGAATCTGACCATAGTGCTTTACCCATTGCTTCTTCTTAACCTGGCTTTTTCCTGACTTTTTCCTTCAGAGCCACACTAGCTGGATGCATGAACTGATTTATGCCTCTAGAAAGACAGAGCATGAGCCAGTTTGAGACATCAATGACACTTGGTGAATTGTTTGTTAAGGAATGTAAAATTAGTATGACAGACATCTGACAACACAATTTGCATCCAAATAGCACCTCCACAAAAAGCCTGGATGCTAAGGATCTATAGCACTGCAAAACCCTCATCTGCCACATGGAAATTAGGATGTTCTCCCAGAGTATGCTGCTGGACCAATATGTGCAAAAAATCTGAAGATCATGGGCCTGATTCTCCACTGCTCTTTTTCTTGTCTAATTATTTATATACCACTGAAAAGTGTATGCAAAATGCTGCCAAATAAGAACAGCAGTATCTACAAGAGTCTCTATGAATACTTAGAAAGGTAGCTTTGACAAAGTCTTGCTTAAAGCATTAATATAAAGTTTATGGTGGGTAAATTTGGCGAGCTCATTATATGTATAAAGGGCTATAACACTATTTTAAAAGCCTTAAATTCTAGTGAATGGATTTGGACTGCAAAAATTTATGCAAACATTTGTATGACCTTATTAGCAGAGTCTATTTTCACATGTACTCCCATTGCTTCCCTTAGGTATGTCCCTTTGATTCTTTAGGGCCTGAATTTTGCAAATGCCAGGTCATGATTTCTGATGCTCTGTTGTCAGTAAGTGTTCACCTTCTATGATACTGTTCAAAAGCACTTAATACTCAAATAGAGCAGTGTTCATATTAAATGGGATTTCATGAATAATTCATATAGTCCAATTTAGTTTTTTTCTGGGCACCAGATGATAGTTTAGATTGGAGCACAATTAATGCTTTTTAAGATATAGTTTTTCAACGTTGTACCTGGACAGCCACTTGAAAAAAAGGAAATCAAGTCTTCACAACTTAACTGCATGCTGTGAATAGCCTTTGGTGCGTTTTTGGTATCTAAAATCTTATTCTGTGTGTTTATGGCTTCCCCAGGCACTCTAGAATATCTCAACAATACTAACATGGAAATAAAAGATTCAAGGCCTCTTAGTATACCATTAGCAAATTTAATCAAAATTTTGCCTGTCTATGCTGGTTGTAGGGAGAATTCCAGACTGGCACACTCCTTTTATGTCTCGGAACACTGACATTTCCTTTTTGTTTCATTCCTTTGCTTGAGAAAAGGATGGTCTTATAGTTAAGGTGCAGGACTTATGGTCTTAAAGTTAAGGTTCAGGTAAAAGGACACCTGGAGTGAAATGTTGGCCCCATTGAAGTCAGTGGTAAAACTTCTATTGACTTCAGAAGGGCCAGGATTTCACCCCGGTCTCTACCCCTGGTTCTGCCATTTTTTCTGCAGGGCATTAGGCAAACCACTTTGGACCCAACTATCCACTGCCTTGCACTGTGACATAATTATTTATGCCTGTTCAAAGTGGTTGTAAACATACTCTTTACTTATATGGTAATATTTTGCACCCACTTTGAATTCATTTTGTAGATTTAAACAGCCACCCACTGTGTAAATGCCCACACAAATCACAATGAGGTTGAAGATCAGGTCTTTTGTACCTATTTCCTCTTATGGAAGATGGTGGTAACAATTATTTATCTTTTTGATGGTGGGAGGCTAAATGCTCAAGATGGATGCTCAATATTCAAGATGAGCAAAACCTTCATTCGCCTCCCTCTTGCACTAGTTTTCACCAGTCTAACTCCATTGACATTAGTGGGATTACTCCTGATTCCCATTGGTGAGAGGGTAGAATCAAACCCAGAAATGCAAAGCATTATAATTTCCTCAACTTTTCCTATTGTAGGAGATGGGCAAGAGGCAGAAAAATTCCTCAAAGATTCATCCCAGTTGTATTCCACAGATGAGCCAACAGTGTTTGTTTGGGGAGTGAGGTATTGCTGCTGGCCTTCCTTATAGAGATCTAGTTCATGGGACTCAGAATCTTTTTCCGAACTAGGGTCAACACATTAGTGATTGCCAGCAGCGCAGTGCTGAGCTGGCCAAGTTCTGTTATGCAGTTGTTTAGCAAACTATGATGAATGTAACATTCTCAGCTACCCTAAATCTAATGATTTAGCACTGGAACTGTCACAGAGGTTTCAAAAAAAATTAGTCTGTAAATTGATCTAAGCTATTATAAATTTTAACATTTCATAATTCATCTGGTGCCAAATCACTGTCATTGTTTCTTTCTCAGAAAAAATAAAACTTACCATTTACACAGCATTTTTCATAGTTCTTACATGGTATTATAGGGATGTGTAACTAAGAATAATTTTTGTTGACAGGAAAACTGAGGAGAGTGGTTCAATGACATGTCCAACTTTATACAGCAAGTCAAAAACAGAGCTGGAAACTCAGACCTCTTAACTTTCAGTCCTATGCCTAACTTATTCAGTGGACTACGTTGCTTCTTTCAAAGAGAGTTTTAGGGCCTGGCCAATAAGCAATATAGTTGACCGGGATATTTAGTTATTTTTATGGCATTAAAACATGGTGCTGTTTGCTGCATTCTAAGAAATTTCTCATGGTGGCTTGATACTCAAAATAGCATGATGAAATTAAAATGTCATAGCATATTTGCTTCATTCTCTGAGACGTGTTACAGAGGGATCAAAGAACCATGAGCAAAACTCAGTGGAGAACAGCCATAGTCACCTTAATAGATTCACTCTTCCACATGTGTACATTTGCTGGCATTTAATTCTGCAGGACTACAGTAAATACGTAACAAATATAAACCAAGGGTATTGTGACAATGTGCGGAAAACAGAAACAGATCCTGCCTCCAAGGGTATATCTACACAGCATCTGGAAGTGTGCTGCCCAACGCAGGTAGATAGATACACGCTAACTCTGCTCAAGCTAGTGCACTAAAAATAGCAGGGGTAGCATGGACAATGGCTTGGGATAGCCACTCTAGTATGTAGGCAGGGGGATCCAGGCGGGTTTGTACTCAAAGTGCTAGCCCAAGCTGCTGCCCATGCTACCCCTGGCTCCAATGCTATGTTTAGTAGGCTAGCTTGAGCAGAGCTAGCACATCGGTTTACCCTCCCAGCTGCAGTGCAGACATATCGGAGGAGATTAATATACAAGAAATGAGCCTGAAGAGAAGATGATGTGTTGCTGACTGTGGGGGTGAGACCCTGCCCTAGTTGAGGTGAAGGAGAATTTTTCCCCTGTCATTTTTTCATCTGTGGATTTGGAAGAGCATTCTATATGTTGTCGAACGGGTGGAAGAAAGCACAGAGATGGGAGTAGCAGAAGTTGATGCACAAGATGTTAAAACATCTAAACATTAATCTATTTTTCACTGGAAAATTGCAGGCTGATATCAGAATGAATTGTATTTAGAGCTGTATCCAAATTAATGTTGCCTTTGAAACCTTAATTTTAGCATTACCTGATTTGTGATTTTAACTGTGCAACCAAAATATATTACTGAAACCCAGGGCTTTTTTGTTTGTTGAACATTTTTATAATAAAAAACTGGATTTACCATTGACAACTTCATTTAGAATTCTAACTGAGCAGTAAGTAGGCGTCTAATTTTTTTTTTGGCTGAAAATATCAATCTACAATCTTCTAAAATACAGGAAAAAGCAGGGTTTTTTTTCCAAAATTTGTTGGGAGAAAATCCTCAGTCCCTTCTGCATTATTTTCTTTTCTTTCCTTCCTATAGTCTCATTGATTTAATTGTTCTTAACTGTGGTTCTGTGTCACAGATATACTGAGGAACATGCCTTCTCCACATTGTCCTATGGCAAATCCATATATTTCTCCCAGTCTCTGCTGTTCCTCTTGCTCTGTTGCCTGCCAAGCTGTTTCAGAGCAGCTGGAAAAACAGCAGGGCAAACAGATTATTGGAAAAGAAAGGATACTGTCACGGGAAGGAGATTGAGTTTCATGCACAAGTGTGTGCAAGCAGTCCCTGTTCACCTTGAAACATTCCTCTCTCTTCTCGAACCTGCAGGAATTTACTATTTTTACTGACATACTAGAGGCAAGAGAGTAGTTATATTATGAGACAACCAATATAACCATTAGGTTGAAGGGAGATCATAGAAAAGAGCAACGTGAACCCAGAAAAAACGGTGATTCAGTCACTAGCTGCATCTGTCCAGGCATTTATTGACGTTCTACATCTCTGGTGACTGGATCAATCAGGAGCCAGACTTGTAAAACTCTCAATTTTGGCACAGCCCAAGTGTGCTCATGCTTAACTATTAATATGTTATTATGACTAAGGGAGGAGCCATACAAGTACATTTAATTTTGTTTATCAATACAAATCAGGCCTCAAACAGAGAACCTTTCATTACAGCAAATTATAGTACCTGGAACTGAGTAGTTTCACAAGTGACAAAAGGGGTAATTGCTATTTGTGTTTAATAAGTTATTCACAAAACATAAACCCATGCCATGAACCGGAGGTCAGAAAAACACATAGGGGTAAACTTTCAAAGCAGTTTGTGGGGTTTTGATCACACCACTCCAATTTACTTTATTGGGAGATGCACAACTAAAACCCTGCAGGCACTGAGAATTTAGTGGTAAGAGACTGAGACTGCACAGGGATTTTTCAGAGCCCTTTGCAAAGTGTCTGCTTCTTTTTTTTTTTAAGCTTAAGCAGGATAGTGGAACTAAAATAGCTCAGCAGGTATCATGAAGGACATTTCACACTCTGATAAACATTATATGCTTGTACTTCAAGCCATAGGTGAGAGAAAAAGGAGAAAGTATTCAATGAGATAAGGAAGTGTCATAGTACAAAATATACTTCCAGACATTTGTTTTATCACATTATATATCAATTAAATGAAATACTTTAACTTATTTAGTATATCAATAAAGATAAAATACTTTTTATATTGCTTGGTATTCAGCAAAACTCTCAAAAAATGTGGGTCAGAGTCACTGTGGAGGCCCAAATCTGTCTTCCATCATGCATTCAAAACTTGGATTTGTTTATTTATCTGTTTTATAATGTGCCCCTAGCAACTTTTTCTAAGCACACATGCAAAAAGATTATTTAAAAACATTCATCATTATAATTTAGATTAACAAAATAAGAAAATATACACTAAATGAATCCCTAATCTACCAGAAAGCTTCCTACTCAACTCACTCCAGCTGAAAAAAGTGTGAGTGAATATATAGACATCGCAGCCAACCCAGAAGTTCAACACACTTGAGCTCTGTTGTATCAACAAGGAAAATGAATTATTTACACCCTGCCCTAAGAATAACCTGCCACCAGACCCCTGACATTTAAATTAAATATAGGGACTGTCACTTTGAATGTCCCAGATGATCACCGCTCTTGACATACAGCATGAAGACAGAAGAGGCCTCTTCTCTACACAGGGCTTTAAATCAAATCGAGTTAATCTGGTTTGAAAACGCTTGCGTACACATGACACAACCCATCGCCATGCACTAATTCTGCTTTTATTGGGAACTCTGGAGTCCTCTTGCAAAGTGACCTAGGTTTGCATTGAATTGAGTGAGTTCAGTGTTTTGCTCATATGAACACAATTGCTGCGCATCACTTTGTGCATTCTCCTAGCAGCTATCCCACAGCATTTTGCAAGTTGACCATTACAGATCAGTCTATTTGTTTGTGTGCCCTCACTGCCCTAGTGTCAAGTTTCCAGTATGACCCTTCCCTGCCCCCCTTTCAGAGATGGCACAAAGCCAGGTTTTGCCATATGTGCCTGGATCCCAGTATATCATTATTCTGGTGATACAACCTCAATAGCACTCCAAAAGCCCCACAACATTGAAGGGTCTTATATAATTTATAATTCTTCCTGTATGAAACACCACTAAGAAGCAGACAACTGCATCCTGCACTAGTTGAAATTTCGGAATGCTTTTCAGATATAGTCTTAGTGGAGCATCTGCTTTTTTCTGTAAAGAAGAACTAACATACTTGGCACCAGTACCATACACATTTTGGCTAAAGCCCATCCATACCTTAAGGGACTACATCAGCTAATAAAGGGAATCAGAAATAGTAACACTAAAATCCTTTTACACATTATTTGAGTTTGTGATGCAATTAGCGTTATGATTAGGGCTGTTTCTGGGGCAATGTGCTGTCTTACTCAAGGCTTGTGACAAAACCACAATTTAGCCCATAATAAGTTGGCCACAGCATACTCCCTATAGTCTCACATGTATTCCAACTGCTGTTATTGAATTTAGCCCTCATTCAGGACTTTGTATAGAGTATCCTAATGAACATCTTTTTCTTTAAAAAAAAAAAAAAGTAGTTCCTATGAAGACTTTCCAGACATTCAGGAGGGATGGACTATGCACCCAGCAGCACAGATTCTAGGGCAGTGACACTCAGACTAAGGCTCGGGAGCTGCAAGTGGCTCTTAAAGTTGAGTCCTACGGCTCTTTACAGCATACAATATTAACACACTGTGTGATTGAATTATTAACCAGTCTAAGTTATTAACCAGTCAGGATGCTTTTACTATGTTATTAACCAATTAAGTTATCAACGTGCACCAAGCTAACTTATTGTGCTGTGAGAATTTAGATTAGATAGATAGATAGATAGATACACTCTATATTTTCCTGTCATGCTGTTTACATATGAAAATATAGAACTATAGCCAGCTATGGCTCTTTTGGGTACTATTGATTGTTAATTTGGCTCCTGATTCACTGAAGTCTGAAAATCACTGTTCTGGGAGCAAATGTTAGGGGGAAGGGAACTACAAATAGGGATCTTTTATATAAAAGTGAACTAGATTCGCTGTAGGCAGTAAAAGAGAAGTGAGTTTTTAAGAAGCACTTAGATATAAACAGGTGGGAGCCTTGCCAATGAGCTCAGGGAGAGTGTAGCAGGACTAAGCGACCACAACTGAAAAAGCTATTGAGGCAATTGTGAGAGAGAGTTCTAAGGTCTTCACTGAGCCACCCAAATGACAAACAAGTTAAAAAAATTAATAGTGGAACCTTGTATTTTATGCACATTCAGATAAATGTAAAAGATTATATGTGAAATTTCCCCTGTCCTCTTCCCTTCCCCTCATCAATCAATAAATAAATAAATATCACTGCTGGAAAAAGACTAACCATGAGAAATTTCAATCCAAAGGATATTTTCTGGGAAAACAGTAGGCAAGTGAAAACAGAAATTTCGAGGTTTAGGATGACAGCACTTTTCAGATTTAAAACCAGCACAGACACAATGCTAGAAAGAAATGCATATGAATTGATCTATTATATTACTTGCCTATTTATTTTTCTGGTATCAAATCTTCAAATGGCATCTCTAATTTGTAAGTTTTAAACAAAATTGGTTGGGGGAAAGCCACTGAATTATATTTTCATTAAAAATGGCTCATATTCATCTGATTTATTACACATAGATCACCACATGCCATAATAAAACATTATTATTTATATGCAACTATGAAATGGCAGCAGAATTCCAAATATCATTGTTGTTATATGTAGTCAAAAAAGCAATGAACTGAACCAAACACAGAAGGGTTAAAAAAGTGTGCTTCCCACCCCACAAATTTCACTGTGTAGAATTAGGTATTTCCAGTTATCTACTCACAGGTAAATGGAGGGCTTCATTCCCCATTCTCTAGTGAACAAGTAAAGCCACAGAGAATGAAACCCTCCTCTTTTCGCCTGAAGAGGTAAAGCAAGGCTTGGAGGAGCAACAGCTTTCCTACAGTGACCCAGCTCCCTTATGGAGACACTATCTTAAAGTGTGAGAAGCTAGTTAACTCTCTAAGGCCTTATACTTATAATTTTAGGCAACATTCTTTCTGTCAGCTTTGCACTGACTCAGGGCAGACTGTGGTAGTACCAGTGAGATCACTGCTCAAGCTGCTCCGGGCAGAGTTAAATATCACAGAGGTAAGAACACT
Source organism: Macrochelys suwanniensis (assembly GCA_033296515.1). Classification (NCBI taxonomy): domain Eukaryota; kingdom Metazoa; phylum Chordata; order Testudines; family Chelydridae; genus Macrochelys; species Macrochelys suwanniensis. The sequence continues at coordinate 92,379,103 of CM065775.1, read as the reverse complement.
TGTAATCACTCTAAACCAGCACTGCCATCATTTCTACCAGAGCTGGAGCTGCACCAGTGTTAGTGTAATCACAGCCTCAGAAACGTACGTACCCTCTCACCTTTAGAGGACCACCCAGAACCAAAACTATCCAGAAGGGGACTGAGGAAATGGAACTAACATCAGCAGACAATTTGGCCCATTCTCTGAAGAATGAAGTGAATGGGAGTTAGGCACCTAGCTGCTTTTGAAAATCCACCTGGTGCTTACTTGCACCTTTAGGCACCTAAATACCTTAAAACTCTGTCCTTGCGTGTAGTGCCTTAGCATGTGGTTAACAAGGAATGACAGTTAATTTCCATGTATATAGCATCTTTCACCACAATGTGCTTAACAAAGCTGTTAAGAATTATCATCCCCATTTTATAGATGAGGAAACTGAAGCATACATAAATATTTCCCCAAGGATTGTGTTGGCTGAAATGCAATTAGGTACATCAGCAAATCTCCATCTCCTGAAATCTCCATTAAAAAGCAGTATAGACTTCTAGCCATTGTTCAATGGCATGTTTAAGTCATAGATGCAGTAAATTGTTTTGTTTGGTCTGTTAGTTACCACAGCTCATTCTATTCAGGTGACTGGAGGTCATTGACGTGCTTCTTCCTCCCCAGAATTAATGTAGTCTCTCTTCACAGAGTAATTCATGTTAATTCATGGTGCGGTGGCCTTGCGATCCATTAATTAAATTAATGAGACTTCACTGCATACACTCATGCAGCCTGAATTTAAAAAAGGGGGTGGGGGGACACAGCATATGGCATTATCAGTGTCATGCCCCAGAGAATGATTTAATGGAAGCTCAAGATAATTCATTGTTAATAAAATCTAGCTACTCTCCCAAAATGCATATGGTAATGGAGACAATTTGTGAAAATTGCATCTTACAATTTTTTTTGCTCTATTCTCTATAGTAACCCTGATGACTAATGAGCCAAACCTATAAATGACATGAAGGTGTTATATTCAACTAAATAAACTAAATCTGGTGACTTCAGGAGTATCTTCTGAACAGAATTCACGAGGTTTAGCTGCCCCTCATTACTGCTAATGGGGGTTGCAGAGCTATAGCTCTGCACATTGGGTTAGGCATATGCTCCCAAAAGTTTGCCTTAAGCCTATTAGAGCAAGCATTTATAATTAAATCTGTAATTTATCCATTGCTTATCTGGTCAAGTCCTGGTGGTGCTGAGGTAACCTGAGTTTATATACCAAAGGAAGGAGTTAAGGACAAAGAGTGCATGCTTCCCTGGGTTACACAGCTTAGAGGAAAGTAAAGCTGTGGATACAAGAGCAAAAGGAGCCTTAAACTCAGGGAACGAAGGAAGCAAATTTCAAAAGGGAAAAGTTTCTGCTTCCCTCAAGCCCTTGGAAGTCTATTCCGCCCCCCAGGGCTCACTGAATCTTCAGGAGCTTCTGCACAGGAGCAACTGCATTCTGTGACATGTTCCTCTCAGGACCCTGAATATTTCCTCTTGGAAAGCCACATGGGAGCCAAAAACACCATTACAGCTACAGCAAACACCCTTTGGTAACAGCTACTGTACAGCCAAGGGGAGCATCCAATAGCAGCATTGCTCCACAGGGACCTATGTAGGTGGGGGTATAGTGGGCCATGAAGAGTAGACTGGGAGGGCAAGCCTTTTATTTAGATTTAAGTCCAATGCCTGATCCAGAAAGTGGCTCTGCATATGCAATTCTTCCTAAAGTAACTGTTAAATTCCATGCAGAGGCCAAAAGTCTGATCTTTGCCATCCCACAGCTCTGTTTGGGAGTTGTCAGCCCCTCTTTTTATGGGCAGCCTCACTTATATTCTGTCTCTCTGGTTGTCACTCACTAAGGAAGACTTCAACCCCTGAGCTGGGGCAGCAGCAGAGGCTCCAGCTCCTCCCCGGCAATTCAAATGCCATATATGACAGTGGAGAGAGGGGTGGCAGGATGTGTCACTGGTTTAGAGGAATGGGTGGGATTAGATGTCCGCAATGCAGGTATACACTGGCTGAGGATATGTGTTTTCCCCCTGTAGGGTCTAATTAGTGCTCTGCAGGTGCATCAATTTGGCCGAGTCCCATGCTCACAGCACTCAGTTCATCAGAGTAAATCGTTCATCTCAGTGACTCCCATGCACTGAATTCCTGTAGAATCTCCATCCTGTGTTACATTGGTACAAAACTCACAAAGCTCTAAACAGCCCATATAAATTAAAAATAAATACATTAGACCATGGAACCGATAGTAGACATTTCTTATTAAATGTGCAGCACCTAGCATGCTGGAGCACTGGTCCATGACTAGAACGTCTATGTGCTACAGCAACACAACTAGTAAGGAAATAATAACAATAATACAAGGCCTTTTCCCCCTCACAAATATTGCACTGCCACTTTGCTGAAGACTGATCTTGCATCTGATAAACTACAGGTTGTTTCATCACTATTTTTCTTTCACTTTTCTACTTTTTTCCCCTCTAGTCCCACTCAAAAGTAACTGAAATAAAAACAAGAGCTTTAAAAGTAAGAGAAAAAAAATCTCACTTCCAAAAACTTTTTTCATAACTTTTCAGTGAAAAAAAATTAAAATGTTTTCCCTACTTGCTTTATTAGCAAAGTGGTTTTTTTAATCATTTTGAGATGAGAATTTAAAAAAAAATGATTTTTTTGTTTTGTTTTTTCAAAAAAAATGAAAAACAGCTAAAATTAATTATTTTCCTACAAAACATTTAATGCTTGATGAAATCCCAATTTGCCAGGGGAGGATTTATTCATTTATTTAATTTTAACCAACTCTTATATTGGGTCATCTTGTCTATCCCACTCAGCTAGTGCAGGATTTTTTTCCCTACAGTGTATTTGCTCTTGCTTTGCTCAGACCAATTTAAAGTTATCCAGTTGATGGGACTTCCACCACTTTCCTTAAGAAACTTCATTGTGCTAGTAGATCTTACCATTAGGAAAACATTCCTAAAATTAAGCATAACATTTCATTTGTTTCATTTCATCTGATTTCTCAGACTTTTACCAGTCCTGTACCATCCTTAACAATATTTACCCCTTTTTGGTTTCCAAACCATTTCCAGGACTTGCACATGTTCATCATATCCTCTTTTTAATTATCATCTGGCCTAGCTAAGCACATTTAGTTATTTTAATCTTTCATTAAAAGCTATTCCTCCAGCCACTTAATCATTTTTATTGTTCTTTTCTTAAATGTACGGCTTCCAGGTAACCATTGCTTCTACGGCGGAGAGAAATGTTTGGAATTCACAACTGGTCAACCTTTCATTATGAAAACCTTCAGAGCAGGAATCAGTTTCTTTTCTACTCTGCAAAACACTCAGAATGAAACATTGCATCACATGTAGTTTTAGACTGACGGTCTTTGTATTAAATTAGGAAAGCGAAAGGGAAAAAGAGTAACTCAGCCAAACGTACTCTCTGTTGCTCTGGACCTTTAGATGTAGCTCATACTGTGCACGCAGTACCCTGGTCTTATTTATTTGTCCATAATTTTCTTGGCACAAAGAATTTCACACTCAGCAATAGCTGGAAAATGTATAATATTTTGCCTTCTTCTTCTTCCCCCACCCCAAACATCTGTTTTGGAGTAATACTTGTTATTTAATGCAAAATAAGTCTGGTGATAGTCCAGAAACACAGAACTTTGAATAAAATGGCACCATCTGCTTTGGAGACCAAGGGCAGTAGTTTTATGAAAGAACTCATGCTGTACTGCGAAAGCTCAAAATAATCTTCCTGACAAATACATATGGTAAATGTTCAGTGAAGCAATATACGGGGAAGACAGCAGCCATTTCTAGCAAACACCTTGAGCAAATCAACTGGACAGTCCCAGAAACACCTCCTGCTTTACCATGGAATGAGGCCAGAATCCTGCTGCTTGGCTATCTCTGTTTTCTCCCCCATAAAACACAGACACACACACCCAGCAGTTTCCTGTCACAGGGACTTTCACTAACATAATATATTTGCCAAGTAAACTAGAAGATTCCGTTAGAGCTCTAGTTTCTTGGAACATTGTCTATTTGGCTGGAAATACCTTTTGGTCTCATGTGCTTATACTATTTAAAAAAAAACACAGAAAACTTACAGAAGCAAGCTGGTCTTAAGAATTAAACAGGATGTCTTGGGATCTCTCTTTGATTCCCAGCTTTAAGCTTTTTTATCAGTATAAACACTACATACATACATCTCATTGTGAATTTATTGTATTTAATAACTAATGCAACAAAACTGGAAAGAGTCTTAAATCCAGCCCCAAAAAAACAATACTTGAAAAGTTTGGAGCTACTTTCTAAAGTGTGACACACTTGGATGATTAAATTTGGTGCAGACAAAAGTAAAATAGATTTTGCTTACAAAGGGCCAAATCCTTCAACTCTTAACACACACAAAAATAACGCTTATCCATGCAAGCAGTCCGAATGTAGTCAATGGAATTGACAGCTCACATAAGTAAGAGTGGCAGGATCAGGCTCCAACGCATCACACACACATAGAAAAACTGAATGTAAACCCTACAGGATATAAAGCAAAGGCGTTGCAATGAGAAGGGAGTTGTTACCTCTATTGGGAATGGCCTGGGAGTCGAGAGACTGTGATTCGATTATCTACTCTGCCACAGACTTCCTTGGGCAAGTCGCTCAGTATCTCTGTGCCTCAGTTCTCCTTCTGTAAAATGGGGGCAATACCACTATACCACTGACCTACCTCACAGTGGTGCTGTGGGGATTACAGGGTAAAGACTGGAGGCACTCAGACAGCATGAGGGATATATAAATACCTAACAGCGAATAAAAGTTATAGACAAAAGACCCTGATCCAAAGCTCACTGGGAGTCTTTCTATTCACTTCACTGGGTTTTGGATGAAGCCCAGACAAAGGAAAGAATGTGTCTTGACCAATGGTTTGACCAAGAAAAACAAAAGAGTAAGAAAGAAAAATGCAGAATCTATATAGTGCACTGTGTATTTTTCTAGTTTAAAATTGTTTTTCTTTTAAATGAATACATATTTTTCACAGTAAATACCAACCTGCTTATTACTTTTCCTGTGTGCTGTTAAGTGTTAAGGTAGCAATGGATATCAATTTGCTCTCTCACTTTATTATTCATTGACAGCAACACAAAAGAAATCAATAACATTACATTACAATACCCCCAAGTGTAAGTTCGCAAGAGTGCTTGACTACAAATTTGGATTCATAAGCAGAATACATATGAAAATAAAAAGGCAAGCTATATTCAAATCAGGGCCGGCCCTAGCTTTTTGGCCGCCCCAAGCAAAAAAAAAACATAGCTTCAGGCTATTGGCTATAAAATTACAGTGTAAACATCCGGGCCCAGGCTGCAGCCTGGGCTCTGGAACGCTCCCCCTTCCATGTTCCAGCCTGATCCCAAACATCTACACTGCCATTTTATAGCCCCTCAGCCTGATCCCCACAAGCCCGAGTCAGTTGACACAGGCCAGCCACAGGAGTTTTATGGCCATGTAGACACTAGAGCTTTCCGAGAATCTCAGAGAACTTAAATCTTGATGGTGGGGTTGTGAATTAATCTCTTAAAACCCAGTGTTTTTCTAATTTACTTTCCAGATCTTTAATACTTAGCTTTCCAAAGAATAACCTCCCACCCTATTGCCACAGAGAAAGTGACAGAGAGAAACAGGATTCAATTGCTTTTATGTACTGCCAGTGAGGATTTCCTTCTGAAGGTATTTGACTTTGAAGTCCTGATCCTGCAAAGATCTGAATGCATCCTAGATGGTGGTCAGCACTCATGTGACTTCACTGGGAATTGAGGGGGCTCAACTGTAGAGCTGGAGAAAACTTTTCAGACAAAACAGTTTTAGGTCAACCAAAACTTGACACAAATTCCCAAAGTAGTTTTGTCCAAAATAAGATTTTTCGGGTTAGATTCACGAGGAGACTTAGGCCTTTCACAAAATAAAGTCAGTGGTGGCACTGGTACCGGTACCTGCACCCGAACCAGTCCCAGAGTCCTGTAGTTAGAGCATTTATGTGGGATGTGAGAGACTCAGGTTCAAGTCCCAACTCTACCTTATTCAGAGCTGATATTTCAAGTTAGATCTCCTACGCCACAGGTGAGTGCTCTAATCACTGGGTAGTCTGGGATCGGTCTCTCTCAGTCTCTCCTGGTGAAGCTGTTCCAATTTGTATAATTAATTATGTATGTATTTGGCCAGCAAAGGTATAAGAATGACTCTATAGCATTGGTACATAACCTGCAGCCTATGGGGCCCAATCAGCACACAGCTCCGGTACATGTGACATCCTCAGGGCCATACAGGTAGTATATATATATTGTGTGGATGTGGCCTGCATAACACATAGAGAGCTGCATATGTGGCCCACAATGATCTGTAGCTTCATGGATAGGGCACTCACCATGGAGGGATAATGCCCAGGTTCCAGTCCCTGCTACAATGAATATTTAGTTATTTCATATAAAGTGGAACAATGTCAACAGGAAAGATGGAGCAAAACCCACCCCAGACAGTGGCAGATTATCCACTCAGACAACAGGGCCTGTGCCCGGGGGCCCAGGAAAAATGGGCACCCCGTGCCCTGACCCCGCTCCTCCTACCTGCCCGACACACCTGCCGGGAAGCACGTCAGGGAGCATGGTTGGGGCAGGACTCATGCTCCACTTGCCCGCCTGACACTCCTGCAGGCGGAAGGGATAGGGAGGGGCCCCCCACTTGCTCTGGCCTATGGCCCCCAAACACCCTAATCCATCTCTCACACCAGAATATCTCATATTACACTCACCTGAAATGTGGGAGACAAAATTCAAGTCTCTGTTCTGAATCAGGCCGAGTAAGGACTTGAACACAAGTCTCCCACATCCTCGGTGAGCACTTGAACCAGTGGGAGCTTGATTATAAGGGAGGCACAATCTCCTCCTTTCTGAATGATATTTCCAAATGTCCTTTTCATTTTAAAAAATGGTAAAAATGCCGAAAATGAAACATTTCTCATTGAATGAGACATTTCATGTGACCCAAAACATTTTGTTTTTTGGTATTTTGTTTTGCTGAGAAAACTGAAAAATTGTTATTTTGGGCCAATCCAATTTTTTGTTCTATTATTCAGTTCAGCCAGCAACTGAAAAATGAATTATTTGCAAAGATCTACTCAACTGTATTAGTATCTTACAGGATCAATTCTTATTTTTTTTAAAAAATGCCAAATAATGAAGCACAAACCCAAAACAGCAAGGGAGTGGATGAAAAAACTCTACAGCTGCATGGCTTAGCGCTGCTTTCCTCACGTCTTACTCTGGGTTCACAGAGTTTTTGCTCTCTTTCCGTTTGGAAGAAGACAGGGACTGTTCTGCAGTTCAGGCTCTTCACGTATCAGAGAGAGATTATGATTTTGTATTTAAAAGGTAATTATGTATTTCTCAACCCCAGATGTATTTCTTTTCTCCTAGCTTGAGATGATAAAGCAGGTGATTTTATTTCATTTTTTGAAAATTAAAACATCAGTGGGTCACCTTTTAATTGATATATGTATGTCACAGGGATTTCATTCACCTAACCAGGCAATCAAATATGGATAAAGACCAAAAAAATGTGAAGATAGAAATTAAGAGCAACCCTATGGGACATTATCATGCAATGCAAGAAAAAAGTCTGAAGGTCCCACTCCTGAGAAAAGCAGAGTGTTTCCTATGAGGTGTTGAATACACTTAACTCCAACCCATGTAAATGAGTGTTGCCAGAATCAATCAGTTCCCAGGAAGAGCTCTGCACTGTGCAGGTCTGGCCCCTTGATGGGCTGAATAACCTTTTTGTGTCTGAAATTGCACTTAATTCTTTAAAAGGCTGCTACACATTTAGCATTGTACATAGAAAACTGCACAAAAGGGAACTGGCACAAAAAAGGAATTTTATTTCCACTTCCTGCACCTGGTTAAAAGGCAAAACTGCTGGCACTATCATCAGAGTTTGGTCCTGGCACATGGACAAGCATATTGCACCCAGGAAACACCATAGGTGTGATAGAAAGGGAGAAGAGATTGGTAGCGTAGCTGATCATGTGCCCCACAATCAGATGCCTCACATGGTGAGTGGCCCAAAGTTGGATCAAGGTCCCAACTAGTCCAAGATGGAATGACCCAGCACTAAAAGAGGGCCAAAGCTCACAGGAGAATGGACTTGACTAGATTGATAGATTACTATAATCAGAAACTTAAAACAAAGTAGACTAGTACAAGTCATTCTAGTCAGCAAAATTCTATTTTTCTCATACTCTTATCTTTCAATCTAGTTCTTACAAATCACCTTTTGTAAACATACTGTACAATACATCAGACAGTACAAGTGAGAAGAGGATAGTTGACTCTTACAGCAACTCTGATTTGAAGAATGGAAAGTGATTTATCATCCAGCGAAGAGCTACTGTATCATAGGTGAATGGTTCTTCCAATCTGAGAATTAATTTGGTCTTTATGGGCCCAATCCTCCATCCATTTATTTACACAAGTAATTCATTTCAAGTGCACCTTTCAGATAAATAAGGGTTTAATGTCAAAACTCAGTTACACCTTTTATCATTACCATTAGAAACTGACTTTACTATACACGTGTTAGAGCTGCAGGACTGGTCCTTCCACAAGAGGAAAACTATTTTAAATTCAGGTTACCATAAAACCCAACAAGAATAAGTAATGAAATAATTTTCTCATACCAGCTATTTTCTTTATTTCCTTATTGTTGGCCTCAGCCTGATTCTCTGTTTGGAAAATCTTTGTTTTGAACTGCTTATGTCTCTACACAAATGTTTTTGGCATGCTGCAATTGCTTCAATATCCTTCTCAAAAGTTCATTACAAAAACAATTCGCCCTTTGATAACCAACTGTTTTTCAGTTCCAGCTAAGATTTTTGGATTTGGCACGATTTCTGAAATACTTTTGAACAAGAAATAATGAGTAAGTTAAAGAATTGTTGAGGGCAGTAGTACATATATAATGAGAGATTCCGTCACCATGACTGAAAGGTACATCCAGGCATTACTTTCTGGACTTTTTAAGAGGAGTTGAGTTCAATTACAGCATTAGACATAATTGATCATCATGATTTTCCATTTGTACTGGGATAAATCAGGAGTTACTTCAATTAAGTCACAGTTAGACTAGGACAAAAATGGTGTGATAGTATAATCAGGCTCATTTTTTTGAAGACAATTGCTCCCAGGAATTGCAGATGCAGGAGTATAAGAATTACCATAATGATCATACCAATTGTGGATCTAATCCAGTAACCTATATCCAACATTGGTCCATATTAGAAGTTTCAGAGGAACATGTAAGAAACTCCAAAATGCTTCCATGTGGAATAACCTGCCCATCAGGAAAATTCCTGGCTTGCCACAGGAAATAAGAGATTGACTTATGATCAGAAGAAGGAGGATTTGTATCCTTTGTTCATTTTTAATATCTTCTAACACAATAGTGGATGTTTTCATTATTCATGAAAACACCTAATCCTTTTCTGAATCCTGATAAGACCTTCACCTAACAACCTGTGGTGCTCACTGCCTCAGGTTAAGTATTTATTGTGTAAAATAGTATTGCTTTAGACGTGCTGCCTTTTAATTTAATTGGCTACTTGGACTAGTATGATGATGTAACCCTTTTGCCAGGTGAAGTCAGCAGCAGCAAGGGCTGATTTCAATATCTAAGGGTTCTTCATCAATACAAAACAGAACTGGCTCAACCCTCAACCTGATAATCTGGGAAAACTTAACATCAACCCTGTGCACCTCTAAGAGGCAAATACTTCCCCCACTCCCAAGCACTGAGTCCACATATAACAACAGGTAACTTTTATTAAAAGGGAAAGGGAATCACACATTAGTTTGGGAAAACACCACAACAACATTCAAAAGCATGCAACCATATGTAAACCTGACCCCACAGCACACTGGGCAGTGTCCTATGCATCAGTTTTTCACCTTGCAGTGGGAAAGCCTGATGACTGAATGTCACTTTAACACATCACTGTCCTCTCCCTCTACTGCATCCCATTCACAGTTGACTGTCCTTGGTTAGCAAAGATGCAATTCAGATGAGTGTTCACAGGGGTTCACCTCCCACTTTAGAAAGGGGGACAGGTGCCGAGCAATGTCTCTGTGGTCACTGTGCACTTTTGCAACTGACTGCTTGCTGCTGCTCTTCTCTGTTGCCACTGGTCACTTGCTGCTGCTGCTTCTCTCTGCTGCTGCTGCTGGTTGTGTGCTGCAGCTGCTGGATGCTCACTGCCACTTCTGTGTAGCCATGTCCTGAGATGCCACCGCTTACCCCAGGTTTTTAGTGATTTCAGCGCTTAGTTATTTCACTGGGCAGGGTCAACCTTACTGCCAGTACAACCTCTGCAGCATCTTTCATTTCACCCCATCCCTACACCAGGTCTAAGACGTAGACCCTAGACTGACTTAGCAGTGATTCAGTTCTGATAATCACTGAGCAGAAACAGTGACTCCCAATCCAGTCTAATCAGCTCTATCTTTAAACACTGCAAAGGGGACAGTTCTGTTGCCCTTTATTCATACCATGAGGATAACAACCTTTCATCACCACTGCACTCCCATATGTTTTCCAATAGGCATTTCCAATATGCACTACTTTACATTTATCAACACTGAATTTCATCTGCCATTTTATTGCCCAGTCATCCAGTTTAGTGAGATCCCTTTGTAACTCTTCACACTCTGCTTTGGACTTAACTATATTGAGTATATTCTATAGTCTAATATATGGTGTAGCACCATTGGGAAGGAAGGAATGGGCAAGACCAATTCCAGTGGCATCCTTCTACTCAGCAAATGTGCAGAGCACGACCTTGTGATCACAAACACAATCTTCAGACAAAGCAACAAGTACAAAACAACTTGGCAACACTCCTGCTCAAAACAGTGACACCTCCTAAGCTGTCATTGTAAGAAAACAGGATCTACGAGACATCAAAATCACCCATGTCATGAGAGAAGCTGACGATTGCTGGATTGACCACTGCACTGGTGAGGTCAGTCATGTCCTTCAGGATTGCACTGAAACATAGAAAGCAATCCAAATCACACATACGGCAATACAACATCCAAAGACTTCAATCCTCAGTACACCAAGAGAACTTCCAAACACTCCTTAGTGAAAAACTGGCCACATGCACACCTGGAAATGACAACACAAGTGTCGAAGAAGACTGGGAAGCCCTAAAACAGACCATCCACAAGGTTTACGAGGAATCCATTGGCCTTGCTACCCGCCACCATCAGGACTGGTCTGACAACAACAACAACACTGAAATTACAGCCCTTTTGGACCAGAAGAGAAAAGCTTTCTGTGACTGGGAAAACCAACCAATATCCAGTCTGAAGCAGAGTTCTTTCACTGAGCTCAAAGCTGAAGTTCAAAGGAGGATCCAAGAAATCAAAAACAAATGGTGGGAGGAGAAAACAAAATAAATCCAAACATCCGCTGGCAGACATGATATGCAGAGCTTTTTTTGTGAGACAAAGACCCTATATGGATCAAGCTTATGTGGCCTCACATCTCTGTGATCCGAAGATGGTAGTACTCTTTTTAAATATAGCAAATCCATCAAAGAGCGCTGGAAGGAACACTACCAAGATTCTAAATAGAGAATCGACTGTGACTGACGACACCATCAACTCTATCTCTCAGCACCCAATCTGGGAAACTCTTGGCAACCCACCAACACCTGAAGAGATCTGCAAAGCAATTAAACAAATGAAGAACAATAAAGCACCAGGCTCTGATGTTATACCAGCTGAAATACTGAAAGTGGGGGGGGGCGGGGAGAAACACTGACTAACAAGCTTCACTTGCTGCTCCTCAAAATATGGCACACCGAAGAAATCCCTGATGACTTACGTAATGCTAACATCGTCACCGTTTTTAAAAAGGGAGACAAAGTTGACTGTGGCAACTATCGAGGCATTGCCCTCCTTTCCATAACTGAGAAGATTCTTGCTGGAATCTTACTAAATCACCTGCTCCCTTTTGCAGAGGACGTACTTCCAGAGTCCCAATGTGGCTTCAGACCATCACGAGGCACAACTGACATGATTTTCACAGACAGGCAGATCCAGGAAAAATGTCAAGAACAACACCAGGAGTTGAATATGGCCTTTATCAATCTGACCAAAGCCTTTGACTCTCAACTCTGAGGCTCTGTAGAAAATCATGTAAAAGTTTGGCTGCTCAAGAAAATTTATCACCATTGTAATCACCTCTATGACCAGATGACTGCCTCCTCCTGTACAGTGGCTCTACCTCTGAGCCCTTTGTCATCTGAACTGGCGTAAAACAAGGTTGTGTACTGGCACCCACTCTTTTCTCCATTTTCTTAGCAACTATGAAAACATTAACCCAAGACCATTAGAAGCATTGGCATCCAATATCAGATTGACAGCAACCTCTTCAACCTTTCTCGTGTCCATGCCAAAACTAAAGTAATATCGGCAACAATAACTGAACTTCAGTACGTAGATGATTGTGCTGTAGTTGCACCCTGAAAGGAGGATCTACAAACAGGCCTTAATTGCTTCTCTGAAGCTTACAAAAGCCCACGGCTAACTCTCTGAACTTCGGCAAAACAAAAGTTCTCCACCAGCCAGTCCCCGGTCAATAACCAGACCCAGCAAGGAAGATCTTCATCAACAAAGAAGAACTAGAAAATGTAGAAATCTTTGCATAACTTGGCAGCCATCTCTCATAGAGGGCAGACATAGATGTCAAGATGCAGCACAGAATTTGCTGTGCCAGACTTGCCTTTGGCAGACTGTCTCGCCAGGTGTTCAACAATCACAACATCAGAACACATACTAGACTATTAGTTTATAAAGTGGTGTCAATCCCAACTCTCCTCTATGACTGTGGGACTTGGGTTACCTATAGAAAACACCTGAAAAACTTGCAACTCTACCACGAGCACTTTCTTCGGAAGAACCTCAACATAAAGTGGGAGGATCATCATACTAATATCTGTGTCCTCACAGAGGCCAACATCTTCAGCATTAAGGCCCTGATTATACAGCATCAGCTGAGGTGGAGCAGGACCTATGTGCGCATGCCTGATGTACGCTTACCAAAAACCTGCTGTATGCCCAACTCACCAAAGGAGAAAGGAAACAGGGAGGCCAAAATAAACACTGTAAAGACACCCTCAAGATAAACATCAAGAGATGTGGTATTGACACCACACACTGGGAGACAGAAGCCCAGATAGGGATAACTGGCGAAGACTCAAAGACTTGTCAGAGAGGGAATGTCCACTTTTGAGGAAAATCGCCTTCTCCTGGTCGCAGAAAAACGACAGAAAAGAAAGGACAGACAATTGTCATGCAGCAATCGCGGCCCAACCCTGACCTCCAACACCACCTGCAATGTCTGCCAACGAGCCTGTGGCTCAAGATTTGGACTCCTCAGCCACTTAACAACCCATTAAAAATAAAACCTGTGAAAGAGGTTAAAAAAGGTGATCCCTCAACCTCGAGGGATCACCAATGATGATGACTGAGTAGTTTAGTATCATCTGCAAATTTTGCCACCTCCCTGTTTACCCCCTTTTCCAGATCATTTATGAATATGTTGAACAGCACAGGTCCCTGTACAGACCCCTATACAATGAGAATAGGTAAAATGGAACCCACGATCCCCCTTCTCTATATTATACAAACCTGCATCATATCCATTCTTCTTCTTCTCCTCTTCTCTAAACTAAATACTTCTAATATGTCCAATCTTTCCTGCCAAGGAACTTTTTCCATGTCTCTAATCATTTTCATTCCCCTTATTGAGATCCTTTCTTCCTTATATTTTGGAAGATCTGGAGAAAAGCCAGAGCTACGTGCCCAGAGTCCCTGTGCTATTGAGGCTACTTCTTCTAGCTCCTGGGCATCATGGCTCTATTACAGAGGTGGGCAAACTGCGGCCCGCAGGCCACATCCAGCCCGCGGGACCCTCCTGCCCAGCCCTTGAGCTCCCAGCTGGGGAGGTTAGCCCCTGGCCCCTCCCCTGCTGTTCCCCTATTGCCGCAGCCTCAGCTTGCTGTGCCGCCAGTGCTCTGGGTGGCAGGACTGCGAGCTCCTGACAGGAAGCGTGGCTGTGAGAGCCACTGGCCTGCCCTGGTGCTCTAGACTGTGTGGCAGTGTGGGTGGCTCCGGCCGGGCACCACGGCTGCCAGTCCTGGTGCTCTGAGTGGCATGGTAAGGGGGCGGGGAGCAGGGGGGTTGGATAAGCATGGGAGTCCTTGGGGGGACTGTCAGGGGGCAGGGGTGTGGATAGGGGTTGGGGCAGTCAGGGGACAGGAAGCAGGGGGGGTTGGATAGGGGTTGGGGTACCGGGAGGGCGGTTAGGGGTGGAGGGTACTGGGAGGGGGTGGTCAGCGGACAAGGAGCGGGGGGGTTGGATGGGTCAGGGATTCTGAGGGGGGCAGTCAGGGGGCAGGAAGTGGGAGTGGGAGGAGGCCAGGCTGTTTGGGGAGGCACAGCCTTCCCTACCCGGCCCCCCAAACAGTTTCGGAACCCTGATGTGGCCCTAAGGGCAAAAAGTTCACACACTCCTGCTCTATTGGAACTATACCACCCAGAGTTTCTCCACTGAGGGCTGCTCCAGTCTCCCTTCCTCAAGTGGCAGTACCACAGTATTGCAGGTTGACTTTTTGGTTGCTTCAGAGTCGGACTTATGACACTGTTAGGACAAGATTGATGTCATGACCTACCCCTTCTCCATACACAGATCCCTAGACTACCCTAGGTCCCGGGCAGTACACAAATGCAGCACAACCTTCCTACACCCTGATACAACGCTGCTGATACTGAGCTCCTTTTAAAAACACACTAAAATCTGCTGATGAAAAGTGCTATATGGGAGCAATTACTGCAGCGAAGCAACAGACAGATACATCTATGAAGCGTTCCCTTTTGGATGTGGCTCAATCTGAGAACCAATTCTGCACCCATTGAAATAAGTGGCAAAAAATTTAGCATAAATATTTTCCATTGGTTAAAGCTCATTTATTTCACATGTATTTATTGCTTCTGTTTCTGACAATCACCTAGTTCCCCTCATAAATAAAAGAAATGAAACAGAATGAAAAAATCCAAAGCCAAGCGGGGTATTTTGATGGTGTGACACTGTATGGAATATGAGATACACTTGCTGATATTGTTGATTTTATAAAATTGCAAGGAATCTGATCAGGTATGCCATGTAAGGCATCAGTGAAAATGTTAAGTATGATCATCTTGTTTATATGTTTGTATCACCTATTGAGTCAGCAAGACATGTAGGGCCATGCCTATGGACAGCACTCTAAGGCTTTTCCATGCTATGTGCTGTGAAGCTTGTGTTTGGGACAAAGGAAGTACAAGGCACATGGCAAAAGGTATAAAAGACAGCTGCACTATCTCAATTTTGTCTTCGTTCCTGCTTGTTACCTTTGGAGTAACTTTTCTACAAAATGAAGCTCTGAACTAAGGACTTAATGATCCATCCAAGCTGTGGATGTATTCTAGAGGGACTTTCATCCAGCAAATTCACCAAACACTGCTAAGAACCTGCTATATGGACTTTGTAGTCTTATGTATGTAGCGATTGTTTGACCATTTAAAAATGCTCTTGTTGTTCTTCCTTTCTTTTATAATAAACTTTTAGTTTTAGGTGCTAAAGGATTGGCTGGCAGCGTTGTATTTTGGGTAAGATCCAAATTAATATTGGCCTGGTAATGTGGCTGGCCCTTTGGGGTCAGAAGAACATTTTGTTTAGTGACCAGAGGTTTTAAATAACTTCTCACTGTACTGGACCTATGTTCTGATTGGGAGCCAGAGAACTGGAATGCAATAAAGAGGAATATGTGATTTCTTTTTTAGCTTCTTGATAACCAATGTGAGGGATCAGGAGCACAGTTTGTGACTGGTTGGTGAGTCTAACTTCAGGCTTAACCACCAGTTCTGGGTGAATCTGCTTTCCTTTTTGCAGCCTGCCCTGCCCTGACCTTGGCATTTTCAATGAGGGCCACCTCAGGCACACCATGTCACAGGTGGTGTTTGGAATTTGGGATGGGTGAATCCATTTTTATAAATTAAGAATGCCTTATCCAGTAATTTTATGCAAAAAACCCAAAGTGGAATCAAGTATACTTAGCAAAGTGATTCTTTATAAACCCATGCTGCCTACTGATCAGGACTCTATTACCCTTAAGATGTCTTTGATTCTTCTCTTATAATATCTGCTTCATTTTTACTAGGGATAGAAGTCAAACTTATGGGACTCTAATTGCCAGGGTCACTTTTTTCCCCTTCTTTTTCTTCTTCTTTAATCAGTACTGCATCTGTTTTCGTCCAGTGTCTGGTACTGTTCCCTTATGGACTCTTCAGAAATAATTGTCCATAGTTTAGTGGGGGGGGGGAGGTGATTGCCAAAGACATGAAGAGAGGTTAGGCTCCCAACTCCCACTGAATTTCAATAGGAGCATGGTACCCACCTGCCCTTTGTGCCTTTGAAAATCTCCTCCTGTCTATTTACAAATTTCATTAATATCCTGGAAAGCATGTACTCTGAACTGGTTGAGTTGCATAGGTTCAAATTTCCCCTATCCCCTACTGTCCTTCGTCAAGTTATTTTTACAGGGTTTTCTTACCTTACTAATTAGCCATTACTACTGGTCTACACTTTCCTTTTTGAAGAAGATTTTAAAATGGAAATAGCATGTCAGCTATTTTGAATCACCATTCATTCATTGCCTTGTCCCCCTTTTTATCCATTTACTAGGTCTGCTTTCTCCTTAGTGATTCATTTTCCATTGATATATTTATAAATGACCCTTTTCACCTTGACCATTATGGCTAGCATTAAGTCATTTCATGCTTTTGCTACCTTTATCTTTTCTTAAACGATTATTATATGCATATTAGTTATTGGAAATATAGATAGTATTGTTGCAAATGTTTATTAATACCATCACAAGTCAATGCATGCTTTCACCTTAGATAACAGTTTTTGCTGGGGAAACTCAAAGATAAGTGTGTTATGAATAAATAAATGATTTTGCTTGAAGCCTCAGTAGTTACTGAGTCACAACCCATTAATCTTTTCATATACTCCTTGGCAAAAACAATTAATATCTAACTATAAGGAATCTATAAAAAGAACTCAAGTGATGTAAGATGGTAAATTAAAAAAAAATCCACAACCACAACTTTGGAACATCTTTCAAATTACCAATGATTTTAGGTGAAGCATATTTAAGTATTGGTATCTAGACCTAAAATGGGCAACACAGAGGTGAAACATCACTTTCATTAACAAAACATAATTTGCTTTCAACTATGTGTAGTGTCACTAAAGAGCTAATCATAACTGTGAGCCTAATTGATTCTGCTGTTACTCCAGGTTTACACTGGTATAACGCCACTGAGATCAATGGATGTACACTGATATAAATCTAGAGTAATGTAGTGGTCAATCAGGTCCCCAGTACTGATAACATTCTAAGTAAGGAAATATACAGCCAATGCTTCTAGCTCAGGAAATGGGACTATGCTAGGAGCATTATCAAAGAAAGAGGATTTATTCTTACAACACATCTCAATAGCTCTGAAAACTCTCGCCACAAATTCTTGTTTAATAAGCTTTTTCATAAAATCCAAATGACATGGTAAATCAGTGCTGGATGGACAGCGAACTCTGTCCTCCAAATTATTCTTGGATAACTTGAGGTAACTATTGGGGGGAAAAAAGTTACACAGTGTGAAATGGCCATTGTTATTACAAACCTTGCTGAAATTTGTAATTATTTGTACAAATACGTTCAGTCTGAGCACAAATTCAATTGCATTTCATACACACCTGTTGCAAATACAACAGCAACAGAACTATTATAAAGTGTGTGTTGGAATGAAGCATTGACATTTACTGTTGAGGTTTTGTCATAATTAAACTTTTGGAAAAAGAGAAAATTTGGTCCTTGTCATGTCTAATGTTGTCTCTTAATAGAACTTGTAATACATACACGTGATATCAGCATGAAGGAGATGAGTTCCAATGGTTCACAGGCTGATTTGATTCAATTCAAAGTTTAGTTTATATCAGTGATAGTAAGTAGTTCAGAAGGGACAGTAATCAGTGTTCAAAGGGAAAAGAGTGGAGCTCTCAGGGGTGGAGGTCCGGCCCTTTCCCCCAGCAGCACAAGAATAAATCTCCTGAACTTTTTACAAAAAAATATGTATTACTGTTTCTACTGAAGTGGAAAAAAATGCAAAGAACAAAACCAAAGGTTAAAAGGAAATGATTTCAAAGGCAGATATTCGTAAAAGGAAATGCTGACTCGTGGCCCATTCTCTGCTGGACAAGTTATTGCTGTGCAGAAAAGTGGAAACTCTAAGTTTAAACTCAAAGAATTTTCCTGCATTTCTTCTAGGGCCTCATGCAAAGTCACTGAAATCTATGGAAAGACTCTAACTGACATCAGAGGGTTTTGGATCAGACCCATATTGAAGGGTGGGGAGAATAGTTTTCCCCCTATTAAGGTGGCCGGACAGTCCAGACCTAAAACCTGTGAAGACTTTGGGTCCTTTGCATTGCTGCCTGCCACACTCCTGGGCCCCTGGATAGTAGAGCTTCTGCAAACTCCTATAGGAGCCACATTGTCAGGGACTCTTTATACCGCAGCTGTGCTCACAGCCACGCTTAGGAGGGAGTGAAGATGACCTAGCATAGAATTGTGGGGGAAGTCACAAAAAGAAAGTTGACCTAGTTTGCTATGGGAGCTGGGGAGCATTTGGGGAATCTAACAGAGCATGCCTACCACCCTTTCCAGCACTGCCCACTCATGGAACTGGGACCATGTAAAAATTGGGGTTCTTTTTCACTAGCCTTAATCTATGTAGCATGGCTAAAAGTAGCAGTAAAGCTGTGGAGACAGAGGCTTCTGTGTATGCTAGGAACATGAGTATGTACCCAGGGTTCTGGGTACATTGTACAGGTCATGCTGAAGCCACTGTGGGTTCTCTGCTAATTTTAGAAGTGCTAGGTAGATTAAAGCTAGTGAAAAAGAACCCCTATTTTCACGTGGTCCCAATTCCGTGAGTGGGCAGTGCTGGAAAGGGTGCGAGCCATGCTCTGTTAGATTCCCCATCCAATGTTTACCCAAGCTGCAATCACACTTTCAATGGCAGTGTAGACATACCCTAACAATGTTACTTTCCCTGCCCCAGAGCTGAGCACTGTATGGGTAGGGGCAGGAGGAAGAGGCACAGTTCCACTATGATTTGGTCAGGGATGGTAGGGTGAGGGGAGGGTGGTAACAAGAGGTAAAGGGACAGGGAGAAAATTTTTCCTTTAGTCCCTGCTACAGCAAGTGACCATGGGATTCTGCTGATTTTTATTTTAGTTTAGCTAGTGAGTGACCCACCTGGGAATCGCATCCAGAGAAACACTGATGACTGAAATGTGGAGACAAAGAGGGTGTGAACACAAGTCAGGCAAATTTATTAACAAAAAATTGCATGAGTATTTCCATTCTTCTCCCATCCCCACACAAATATTTTCCTATCTCTAACTGAGACATATAGAGCCAAAATCTGCCCTCTCTTACACCTGACTAATACCATGAAATGAAATTTCAGTGAATTTCCTGGGTGTAGCAGAGGGCAGAAACTCAGTGGCTTTGCTTAATTTTCCTGCATTTTTGGTTTCACAATTGTGTTTTTAAAATGCTCAGTGAAGCACTGCATCATCATTTATTTTCTGCAGAGTCGGCACATGGATTTCATTCTTCTGTTGCTGATAGACCTTCTGTTAATCCAGGTTAAACCCAATTTACACCATGAGTTAAAACAAAAGGAATAAATTTATGCCAATACAGAATGATATAAACAACTGCAGTTTTGTGTTACTAATCAGTTTTGTAAATCTGTTTCACTTTTCTAATAATAGTGTATTGAATAGTCTACAAAGAGAAACTGGAAATAGTTATTCTATTTAAAAACTGATTTATTTTCATGTAGCTTTAACCTATTTACCTTTGTTTGAGTCATATTTTCCATAATATTTTCTATTCGCCTTCTTTCATCTGGAGGCACAACTTTTTTTAAAAAAAAACAAATCAATAGCTGAGGTTTATTAATGACTGTGTATACTGCATAAAACTCATGAACTAACATAAGGCATTAATATGATTAACATGCAAAACATTACTAGAAAAGGTGCTTTTCGCATTTAGTTATGGAGAACTCACTGTGTTTTTAATGCCTAATTGAATATATGTCTACATTTTAAGTGTTATCTTTAAAAATAATAAAATTGTTATTTGCTGGTTATTTCTCAACTATTCTGTGAGTAGTTTTGTGACACAAGAATATTAAACAGAAGGTCACAGAATCCTAACAATTACCCAACAGGGTAATTTTGGAGTTTGGGTTTTTTTTTAAATGGCATCAAATTTATTTTTCACTTGCATGTTGCATCTCTTTCAAATTTTCAGAGGCCATCAGGATATGCTTAAAGAGACTTGGACTCTTTTTTAAAATTGATCTTCACTTTTTGTAAAGTGAGAATCAAGATGAATAGATTAATCTTGGGGTAAATCTTGGTCTTTAAAATACAAACACACATAGAAGGCAAAATATACACACAGGTAGAAGCCCGCTTCCTGTTCAGGAAAGTTTGTGCACCAATAAGACAGAAATACACCTACTTTCTATCCCCTTCTCTGCTACTAGCTTAGTCTGTAAGCCTGGGCAAATCACTTAAAAACGTTGTGCTTCTGTAAAATGGAGCTAATGATATTCACACACTTTTGTAATGCATTTTGAGATCTATGGACAAAAAATGCTATATAAGTGCTAATTTTTATTAATATAACTGGTATAATCCTCAACAGGGCTGGGGCCAGTAGCACCTCATGCTGAGGCTGTTGCTGGTATTTGAGAACAGCAGGCCGAAGAGACCAGAAGGTCAGCTGGTAACAGGGAAAATATACTCCCGCAAAGAATCTGGGTCACCCTGGATGATGATAACTACCCCAGATGTAGACAGCTGGGAGGAAAAGGTAGGAGGCAGAAGCATTGCAGAGGAGCTCAGTGGACCTGTTACAATGAGCACAGAACTGCCTTTAATCCTTGTCCCCCCATCCCCCAGGCTACCTCAGATTTCTGCAATGCTACAAGTGCTCCTGCCCACCCCAGATGACTTTCTTGGATGTGGGTACAGCATTCTGGCTAGTTACTCCACCCCAGCTGACCTAGATATTTCAGGGAGCAGCAACAAAGGTGCTCCCCTCCCCAGAGCCCGTTCTCTTGGATATGGGTTACTTTCCTCAGCCTCCACACCAAGATGTCCCAAATGCTCCCTCCCTCCAACTCCCACATGTTGGAGCAGCAAGTTGTAATCTCTTCAGGCAGCTGCTACTGATTTAGGCACTGCCCCTAATAAAACAAATCTAAGTATGAACAGGGCTTCTACATGTGAAAATGGAGAGGATCAGTAAGGGCTCCTAAACATCCAAAATTAACACAGATTAAGTTATTTTTTCAAAAATAGTTGATAAAAAGGTATTGGCCACTTAATAAACAATAATATCTAGCACATATATAGTGACTTTCATCCGGAGATCTCAAAACATGTTACAAATGTATCATTACAAATGTATCTATTTTACAAATGAGGAAACTGAGGTACAGACAGGAGAAGTGATTTACCCCAGGCAGAGTTACGAATAGAACCCAGGTCTCCTGAATCCCCATGGGCTAGCACACACTGATCTTGGCAGTGAGAAAAGCTGCACATTAATCAGGAAACCCACTTAACTGGAATATTTTTCCAGTAATCAATTTCACTATCCTTAACTGAAGAGCAATAACTGCTACTCAGTTCTGATATAAATAACAAAATCACACTTACTGGAAATGCATTTGGCTGGCACCAATGTGTTAAATAGTGAGTAGCCATTTGTAAATAAATGTAAACTCTAACCTCCAATTTCTATTTTTATTTACTAGGAAAAATAAATACAAAATGCAGTGAATATCATTTTTACTCTTATGCTTTCATTCTGCCTTGTATTTAATTGCATGCTAGATATTTTTAGACTTAATCAGGTCAGGACCTTAATTGGAAAATATAAGCAAACCAATGGGATTCCCCAAATATGACAATTATACTGTAGTGTGCTGCAAAATTTAATATTATCCAGCATTTCCAACAGGATTGCAATAGTCTAGGGACATTTCACCCAATGTTTTCATAAGCCCTGCGACGAAAGAGGGGGAAATTGAAGACAAGTCAGCTGGCATGTGAACAATAGCTAAAGTAAGATAAAAAAAATGAAACGTGGACATTTTCAAGGACAGCAAGGGTAACCATATATTTCATTGAGAGTTGAGTATATTCCCAAGCATACTGCTTTAACAAGTTACCCTAGAGCAGTGGTTCCCAAACTCAGTCCACGGCTTGCTCAGAGTAAGCCCCTGGTGCACCGGGCCAGTTTGTTTACCTGCTGCCTCTGCAGGTTCGGCTGCTCGCGGCTCCCACTGGCTGCGGTTTGCCATTCCCGGCCAATGGGAGCTGCGGGAAGCAGAGCGAGCCGGCCTGCTACTATAAGGCGGGGGCATAAATGGTTGGAAAACTGTTCCCATAGAGTAGTTATCAGTGGTTCACAGTCATGCTGTAAGGGCATAACGAGTGGGGTCCTGCAGGGATCAGTTCTGGGTCTGGTTCTGTTCAATATCTTCATCAATGATTTAGATAATGGCATAGAGAGGACACTTATAAAGTTTGTGGATGATACTGAACTGGGAGGGGTTGCAAGTGCTTTTGAGGATAGGATTATCATTCAAAATGATCTGTACAAACTAGCAAAATGGTCTGATGTAAATAGGATGAAATTCAATAAGCGCAAATGCAAAGTACTCCACTTAGGGAGGAATGATCAGTTGCACACATACAAAATGGGAAATGACTGCCTAGGAAGGAGTACTGCGGAAAGGGATTTGCGGGTCATAGTGGACCACAAGCCAAATTTGAGTCAACAGTGTAACACTGCTGCCAAAAAAGCATCATTCTGGGATGTATTAGCAGGAATGTTGTAAGCAAGACACGAAAAGTAATTCTTCCGCTCTACTCCGCATTGAGTAGGCTTCAACTGAAGTAGTGTGTCCAGTTTTGGGCGCCACATTTCAGGAAAGATGTGGACAAATTGGAGAAAGTCGAAGGAAGAGCAACAATGATTAAAGGTCTAGAAAACATGATCTATGAGGGAAGATTGAAAAAAATTGCTTTATTTAGTCTGGAAAAGAGAAGACCGAGAGGGGACATAACAGTTTTCAAGTACATAAAAGTTTGTTACAAGGAGGAGGGAGAAAAATTGTTCTTAACCTCTGAGGATAGGACAAGAAGCAATGGGCTTAAATTGAAGCAAGGGAGGTTTATGTTGGACATTAGGAAAAGCTTTCTGTCAGGGTGAGTAAACACTGGAATAAATTGCCTCTAAATATAACCACAAGAGGTAGAGAGGATGCAGGGCATAACACAGACATCACTTACACAGATCTGATGGCTCCAATGTACCCCTCAACTGCTGTTGATGGGATCTGGCCTCTATGTCAACCCACAGTCTGGAATAGAGGCCTGGGAGTGGGGGAGGGGAACACAGCAGCCCCACACCCAAGCCCTTAGTTGGGGTTTTGGATTTCACTTCCCTAACCACTTGGTTCTCCATCTGTATAGAGCCTAATAATCATACTACATGAGGGTGGAGAATTACACTCTAAATGCATAATTCTTTGACTTCAGGCAGATGGTTGCATAGGTAAGCACACTTGAACTGGCATCAAACTTATCCAATACCTTTAATATTTTGTGATTGATCAAATTGATCAATTATACTCATATTATACACCCACAGCGAGTTATGGGGAGGTTCTGATGCGCAAACCAAAATAGTTTTTGCAAAAGATGCTATATGAATCTTTGATGTACAAGTATTGAGGATGAAACTCCTCAGAAAAAGTCTTAGTTACACCATGCTTTAACCACCAAATCAGCCATTAAGTGGATAAAGAGTCCAAAAGAGGCAGAGACACAAAACAGCTGCTTCTTGGTCACTGGGCAATGGTGCCTTAGCTGAGGTCTCTGCAAGAAGGAAATTACCAGTGTGCAGTTGGCAAATACATCAGTTCAAGGAAACAGGACTCTCATATCACCTGTAAACAAATACATACTAGACAATATCCTGTCTCTGAAGCCACCTCCTGAGCGCCAGTGTGGACAGCTTCTTCCGACATAGCTGCTGCCGCTCTTTTGGGGTGGAGTAATTAAGTCGACAGGAAAGCTTTCTCCCATCAGCTTAGAGTGGCTACATTGGAGAGCTTACAGCCACACAGCTGCATCAGTAAGTGTAAGTGCGGCAGGTAAACAAACCGGCCAGGGGGCTTATCCTGGCAGGCCATATGCCAAAGGTTGCTGATCCCTGGTGTAGGCATAAGCCTAAGTCACCAATATCTGCTACAACAGAAATATTTCACTGCTCAGCAAAAGGACAATTACATCAAACTTCTGGATTTCAGGTGTTTGCATTTTTAAATTGCTAACACTAGCTATTTAGTCATATAACGAACTATGTCAATGTTTGTGGTATATGTGGTTGTCTTGCAAAACTACAAATATGTTTCAGCACATATACTGGCATCCAAAATTATGCAATTGCACTTTGATCAACAGAATACAGAAACACACAACTTTTATTATGAATATATTAAAATCTTCTGTTAAATATTTGGGATTTAAAGTCCTACTATCAAGAAACCTTCCAATAGGTTGAGTAGAAATATTTTCAGATTATGCTATATGTCACGCTAGAAGAGTGAAACAAAAAGAAGAAATAAAAACGTAATCAGTCCAAAGTTAGGCTCTGGTTATTGTAATGTATTTTTAAAAAGTAAATAAAAACTATACCGTATTTTATGGAGAAAAAACAAGCATACATATAATTTTTAAAAGGCAGCGGCTTTTTTTGGCCCTTGAAATTTCCAGCGCCATTCAAGAACATTGTATGCAGTGAGAATACAGTTGTCAGAATACAGTTCCCTTTTTCCTCTTAGTTGATGAACTGAAGTGGTATTATCTGCTGTAGAGAGTACTGTACTGTACTGTACTAACTGCTTCAGTTAGTGAAAAATAAACCCTATTATTTGTTAATTATATTGCAATAATACTCAAAAGATGCTAGGTGCCATCCAGATACACATGAAGAGAGAGTCCATGCCCCAAAGACCTCACAATTAAAAATTAATGCTGTGACCTCCCAGAACGAACTCTGGGACAAATACACTCTGTCCTGGCTTACACTTCATGCAGCTTCAGTAGAGTCAATGGAGTTGCACTGGGTGTAATAAACATAATTTAAATGTTCTAACTATTCAGAAAACTGTGTGTAGCTACTAATTACCCCCCAATATAAATAGACTTGGTAGTCAACAGCCACATCTACATTAAGTAATAAATAATAATAATGGGCCTTTTACTGAAGTAACCAAATGACCTTTCTTCAGTGACTTATGACATTACTTTTAGAAAACAAGGTTGGCTATAGAGTTTGCTTCAAAAATGTCCACATACCCAGATGCTCTGGAGGGACCAAAGTCCTGCTGACTGGCACAAGAAGCATCTGGCTAGCTGTCAGTATTGATTTGGCTCAATAGAAATTGGCCGTATTAACAAGATAGCAAGAGGCTGCAATTACAATACCTAGTAACCCTTCACATACCAAATTTGGGAAGGTAACCTAATTCATTTGGCCCCTGAAAAAGTGCTGATATGGTGTTTGATTCCTGCCTTAGTCAAAAAGAACTCCCTATAGTTGGAGAGTGGCCCGTATTATCAGCATCTCACACCAGTGCTATGGACAAAGGTATTATAAAAGTAAATCCGAGGAAGAGAAGAGAATAAAGTGAGAAATAACAAATACTCAACTGTGCTTTGGATTTAGGCCCAAATCCACAAGGGGATTAAGCCATTGCAGGGCCTTATTCTAAGGTGCTTAGCCACCCAGTGAAATCCACAAAGCCTAAATTAAGTGCCTAGGCTCAGGATTTCATGTACAGGAATAGATAGGTGCCTGAGAATGTGATTCACAAAAGCCAGCATGCTAGGTGAGGAGCCACCTAAGCTAGACAATTGCAGCTGCTAAGGAGAGGGGTAGGTCCTACACCCTGCCCCTCTCAGGGAGATAGGCCCCAAGTCTAGACTGGAGGGAGGCACCCACCTCTGCTTGGGATTCTCAGCTGGGAGTCAGATGCCTAACCTGTTTCTTGCACATATCTAACTCCACACAAACTGGTAGGGGAAAGGAAAAAAGCAGCCTCCCTTATAACCTGGAGCCAAGTGGTTAGGGTACTCTTCCAAGGTGCAGGAGACCCCAGTTCAATTTCCAATCTGTGCCTGATAAATAGAATGGATTTGAATATGGATATTCCAGCTCAGCTGAGTTGCCTACCCACTGGATTATGGGCTATTCTCTTGTGGGGAACTCTCAGTCTCTCCAGTTGAAACTATTCCACGGTGTCAAAATAATTGAATATGCACTGGGCCGCTGAAAATGTCTTTACAGTCTAGTGGTTAGGGCACTCTGAGGTCAAAAACCTATTTTCAAACCCCTTCTTTTCATCAGGCAGAAGGAGGATTTGAATTAAGGTCTTCTTTCTATCACAGGTGTGCCCTAACCACTGGGCTAAAGGTTATAAGGGAGATCACCTTTTGCTTCCCTCCAAAACCAGTTTGGGTGGAGTCAGGTATGCTTGGACATCTATCTGATAGGGGGAAATGCCTCATTTCACCAGGTTTGAGGATTCCACTGGGGTTTAGACATGGGATAGGCACCCAAGCATCTAGACTGAGGCAGAAGCGTGTGTGCCGAGAAGTAAAAATTTGGGCACAGTTTACAGTGGAACTTTAGGCACTGAGGAATCCTCAAATCCTCCAGAATTAGGCAACAGCTTAGCAGGTATTTTGAAGCTCTCAGTGGCACTTAAATTTTGCACTTAGGCATCTGCTTCCTTTTGTGAATCTAGTCCTTAGTCTTACTTACTAGATTCCTCATGTATCTATATTGACAAAGTTTCTCCTCTACCTCGGTGGGTCCTGCGCTTATTGGCGGATTTTTGTTTGCCTCAGAGATCTTCCCCTCTGGTAGAACCCACAGTCCAGATCGACTCCTCCTATGATAGGAGTTGGGAGGTTTGGGGGGAACCCGGGCCCGCCCTCTAGTCCGGGTTCCAGCCCAGGGCCCTGTGGACTGCAGCTGTTTAGAGTACCTCCTGGAACAACTACACGAA
Source organism: Macrochelys suwanniensis (assembly GCA_033296515.1). Classification (NCBI taxonomy): domain Eukaryota; kingdom Metazoa; phylum Chordata; order Testudines; family Chelydridae; genus Macrochelys; species Macrochelys suwanniensis. The sequence goes on along the minus strand of CM065775.1, from coordinate 92,351,670 downwards.
AGCTACAGCTCCCTGGGCTACTTCCCCATGGACTCCTCCCAACACCTTCTTTATTCTCACCACAGGATCTTACAGCAGTACACCTTCTCACTCTCAGCTCCTAGTGCCTCTTGCTTCCAGCTCCTCACACGCAACCTCCTTCCACAGCTCCTGACATGCGCCCCTCACTGGCTCACTGGGCGGCTTTTGACTAGTTTCAGCCAGCCCCTGATTGGCTGCAGGTGTCTCAATCAACCTCCCTGCCTTCTGGAAAGTTCTTAATTGGCCCCAGGTGTCTTGATTAACCTGGAGCAACTGCCATAAGGTATCAGGGATTTGTTTAGCCTGGGACTAACATACTGGTTCCTTACCACTTTCCTATAGCCCTCTGGCCTTGCCCCGTCACACTATGTTACCTGTAAAGGATTTTAGGTTGTTGGAGGTTTTTAAAAAAAAATTAAAATAGCATCTGTTCTCAATAGTGGAAAAGATAAATGCCACTAAACAAGCCTTCAGAAATATCTGTATTTCCATGCCCCAGTACGAACTGAACTGTATAATGGTTACAACATTTATCCAGATCCTTCAGTGTGTCACAGAGCCAGTGCCAGCATTGTAGACATATGGAGACTACACATACCACAGTGAAGGAGACTGCTAATTCCTCCAGTCCTGCAGGAAGGGAGTGTTATTCTTTCATTACAGGAACTAAAATTAATTCAGTGGAATTTGTTCTGCAGGGCAGGAAATTCCTTGTAGGATAGGTGGAATTTTAAAACTTCAGAAGTCTAGGTAATTGACATCTTAGGTAAAGAACAGGATTTTTTCCTCAGATAGCTTTGCCACAGTTTACACCTGATTTAAATACATTTCACAGCTCGACAATTGCAGCTATACATTTTTCATCATAGAGATAGGTATCTCCTGCTACAGATGCAGACTGATTTCCCTTTAATAGTTTCGTTGCTGATATATTAAGAGCAAAACACATTGATTTACTCCATTGAATGTGTAAATAGTGAACTAACATTTTTCACTGCTGCTATGAGTATTAATATTTCCTTGTACTCCCTTAGCCTGGGCTGTTCCACAACGTCTCCACGCAGTAAATGCATGTATCATTTCAGAGGATTCCTTTGGCACTCACACAGGAGCAGGTGTAAACAACAAGAAGGTGGAGGCAGGTGAAACAGCTTGCAGCACTGTGGTCATGTAAATATGATTACATTGATCTTTGTCAGCTTCATGGAGTGTTAAGGTGCTGCCCTCGCATATTCAAGTTATGTAGAAAGTCAGCGATTAGCGACTCCAGCGGTGTGCAAAGTATGTGCTTTGTTCGTGCCAAGACCAGTGTCATAAACTGTCAGTCTTCCATCACCCTCACCTTCATTCCAGACACAAACCTCATTACGTTTATTTACAGATATTAAAAAATGCAAATAAAAACAAGTATATATAATATTAAAGTCACCCTGTCTCATGATCTTTCCTCCCCTCTTACCCTATTCCCTGTTTGTTGTTTACTGTCATCCCTTCCTGTTCATGTCGATTACAGCTTCTAAAATACTCAAGACAGGAAACTATCCTTTTATTTGTCCATCAAGTGCTTTGCACATTAGTTGGGATTGATTCTTCTGTGTCTTGCACCACCTGTAGTCAGTCATGCCTGCAGAAAGTAGGTGTAAAAGGCTACAACCATTCCAATCCTCATGGTCTTTGTGGATTAAATTGAAAGACTGGGTGTCTGTCTTAATTTACCCAACTGCAAAAAGGGATCATTAATACATATTTGGATTTTGTAAGATTGATCTTCTGTAAATTACTTGCGATCCTCAGATGAAAGGTTTCCCCATCTGTAAAATGGGGATGATGATACTGATCTCTTTTGTAAAGTGCTTTGAAATCTACTGATGAAAAGCATTGTATAAGAGCTGGATATTATTATTATATATGTGTAAAACATTACTATATCATATCACAGATGTTTTCAGATACATTTTACTATACAGAAGGGCCCAATGCTACAGAATTCCCATTGATTTCAATGGGTGTTTTGAGTATGCAAGGAATGTAGAGTGAGCCTTAAAACACTGTACATTTTTAGGAAAAATGTAGTATAGAATATTAGGAAAAAATCTGAAAGAAAATCATATTTGTATTGAGAAGTTAAATGAAAATGTAAAGAGAAAATATTGAGGACTATTGAGCTTTCTTTATTGGCCCAAGGTATCACTGACAAATAACAGGGGTGTAGACAAAGACAATATTATGGCCTTACCTTTTCTAAAGTAGATTTTACTAAGCAAAGAACAAAGTGTCTGTTCACACCCTCCTAATGGATTTAAACCATAGGATCAATAGTAAAGGATAAAACTAAACCACTTAAAAGGTATTGCATTACAAATTCCTTCCACTTGTCTCTGCAAAGCAGGATAAACAGAAAACTGTTTTGGGGGCAAGCAAGAGAGCATCAGGTCACAGTGAAAGGCTTAGTCCGGGGGACAAGTTAGCCTTTGCTGCACATGGAGATAAGGCAAAGGACTGGGAGGCTGAGTCGTGTGTCATAAGTTTTATGGGAAGATGAAAAGGTTCTTTTTGTTTTTTTGACAAAGTATCTAGTTGAGGCTGTATATATAGCTAATAAAAAGATGGTACATTGGTGTGCGGAAGCTATCTTTAGGGCTGTTTGTTTAGCTCATTTATTGTAGCCACAATTATATTTGATTCCTAGCTGTTCTTTTATTCATCCTGCAAGATGCCCATGGGGACACGTGGGTAAAACTGCGAAGATTCGGTATGATCTTATTGTATTTTAATAATAAAATGTACAAGTTGTAATACTTTTATGAGCTTGTTTGTTTGTTAGCATGAGCCACCCCTACACAAGTTCAAAGACTGATGCACTTACTCTCATATTCCTCATACTCTAATTCACTGTCAAATTCACTATACTTTTCTGCAGCTGGCTTGCACACTGTTACACTCAGCCCTGGCAAGACACGCACCAGGCTGCTGAGTTTCGGCCCACACACTGGGCCCATATGTTCTGAAGCTTCTCTTGGTTTGAGTAGGTTGCAGCAGGAGCTCTCCAACACATTTCCTGGACACAGGATCCTGTCCTCCCAGACCAGTGCTAATTCTCCACTGACGTAAGCACACCCTTTCCCAAAGCTCCAACTTTGTGGGTGTGACGGGCTGGATCCCCTATCTGGGATGCCACCTGATATACTGGGGTTTCACTGAGCCTGCCTGCTCCACTAGGCAGGAGCCAGGGCTCCCTCTCCCTGTTTTGCTGAATTAGGCTCTCCAGCCTCCAGCAGTGCATGCGCGCACACACACACACACGCACACACAGGTAGGGACGTACCAGTTGTAGAATCACACAGAGTCTACAAACAGCTCTTCATGGGAAGACTCAGCTAGGAAATTGCCCAGCACTCAAGTGCAGCTCCCCTCTGGAAAGTACACCCAAAATAATATTGTCTTGCGCTGTAGAGAAATCTATACAATGTAAGCTCATAAACTCACCCCCTCCCTCAATGTGGCAGAAGAGATGCACAACTTCTTCCCCCTCCACCCACTAATAAATTGCACAAACTGGGTTTTATAATAAATAAAACCAAGTTTATTAACCACAAAAGGCAGATTCTAAGTGATTATAAGGGATAGCAAACAGAACAAGACAGATTACTAAGCAAATAAAACAAAACACACATACTAAGTTTAAGCTCTTGAAGAGACTGGTTTCACTAAATGTTGCTTTTGGGCTGGTTGCAGAAATTCTTGATGGTTAGTTACCCAGCTTGCAGCTTAAATCTTCAGACACCATATTCACAGACCAGATCCCTTTTCCAGCCTTGGCTTAACTCTTCCCCACTCCCCCACCATGTCTTTGTTTCTCAGATCTTTCCAGCTGCCATCCTGGGAGGGGATTCAATAAAGAGTGAACCAAGATCAACTTATTCCCCAGCCTTAAATAGAATTTACATAAGGCAGGAACTTTTTGTTTTCCAGTCTTGACCTCCCTCTCCTTTTAGTGGAAAATCATTAGACGTCCAAGATGGTGTTTAGTACCAGGTGGCATGGCCACCTGACCTTGTAGTGTCAAAGCAATGTCCCAGGATGCTTCTCAGGAAGGAGAGATACTAGTATCTTCAAAGTCTTATTGTTTCTTCCTACTGGCACATCAAGGCTGATGGCCTGCTGTCTGGTGGGTGTTTCCTAAGTATGCACACAATTGTAATTGTTACATGGTCAGTATTCCTAATTTTGGATACAGAAATGATACATGCATACAAATTGGATAATCACATTCAGTAAATCATAACCTTTCCAATGATATTTCACATGAGCCATCTTGCATAAAACATCTTAATTATGTCATATTCATATATAACAATATTTATATGAAGAATATGGGGTGTAACGTCACAGTGAGTACGCTGGGTTTCTAGTTTACCTCTTCAGAGACATGTGACAGTGAATGCAAACTAGCATGAAGGCTCTGAAAAGGTTTCTAAACACAACTACTCTTTACTTGAGATAGCACAAAGGATATACAGATCCAGATAAAAAAAATAATCCAACTCTACACACATTTCCCTGCCTCAGTTTCCTCACTACCCTGTAGAATTCTCTGGGATTAGGCCAGAGTCTTCTGGGATATCTAGGATCCTTCTCCTGCAGCTCATGTGTTCTCTACGCCATCTTCCTTTGACTTGGGCTGGTCCACAGTCAGAAACAGTCCCCTATCCTACAAAAACATGTGTAATCCACGTAGCCAGTAGGAAGATATCTCTTTAAGAGATCTAGAGGGGTAGTCATGAGTTGTGCTAGGCTGATGCACAATTAGCACTACACACTCAGGAGTTTCTGGACTTGGGTGTGGTAGTTAGGGCAGCTGCTTTGCACAAGACCTTGTGTCCTGTGAGGGTTGGGAGAAGCTGAGCCACAGGAGCAGAAATCAGGTTGGTTTTTCCCTAAGTCTAAAGCATTTTGCAGCAGGTTAGTGATATTGTTAACCCTCCAACAGGAAAGCTCTGGCAGTGTTAATTATAAAAAGGGGAAATCGGGATGGAAAACTAATTATCCTTATTTCAATTGTATAGTTTGAATGTTGTTTGATTTTAGCCAAACTGTTTTAGTTAAATTGTCTCAGCCTAGTATGATTCACCAACTCTTCTCTTATTTAAATGTGATGATAGGGAAAGAGATTTATATTATTCTATTCTCAATTTTGTATTTTTCTTGTAACTAATTTTTTTTCTTTTTAAATCTATATACAACTGAGTGGCTGGTTAATTGGTTAGCCCATACCCTGATTTGCAAGAGTTTATGTTAGAATTATGGTAGCTGTCCATAATTTCACTAAAAGGAATCCCATTAACACTTCCCATTCTGTGGCTGTGGTCACCCTATGGGGAATGAAAGGGGCATAGTGGCTCCAGCTGTTTGTGACCCCCCCCCCCTCCATGCCACTTAGTTTGCAGCACAGAAAGTTAAAATCAAACAAAAAAACCCAGCAACAAAAGTCCTTGAGCTCAACAGCTGCTCTGTCCCTTGCCCCAGTCTTTGACAGGATCTCAAGGAGAAAAGATAGGGGATGTTACTGCCTCTCTCATCCATTTTTTCTCTTTTTAATTTTTTTTTGAGGTTTCACCTGTTGGCCATTTGATCTCTAGTAAATAAACTAAGCAGTGACCTCTATACCCTCTATTCCACTCAGATACTAAAATTATCTTCATTATTGTGCTATTTGTCTCTGTCTCAAAGTCAAAAGGAGTCTGGCCCTGAATTCTCATCTCCTAGCAAACGGTGCTAATGGATGTTGCTTTGTGATTAGATCATTTCATAGTGGGAGAACAAAACATAGCCAACATCTTTCAGGGTTCAACCAGGTCCAGGCAAGCCAGGACATTTAGTGGTATGACATACCAGCATTTTTGATTTCCAGCAGCACATGCGTAGGCTATCCCTCCTCATGAGCTAGGCCTAACAGCACAAGAAGCTACGGCCAGAATATACACCACGTCACTCCCCTTCTGATTCCTGAGTCTCATCCAGTGATGCAGCAGTTCTACCACTGAATTAGCTGCTGCAATCTCCTAGCCAGGCATGAGGGAAACCTTTAAGATCAGGCTCCATGAGTCACTTTCACAGTTAAGTTCATTCACACATATCTTTTTTGAAACATCTAACCACTATTGGAGACCCAGCCCCACTGTCTGCAGTATCCACTCTCCAAAATCCACCACCAGGAACAGCTACACAGACACCAGCAAGGGAGGAATAAGATAGTGAATGCATTTAATGAAAAGACAAAAAAAACTTTAGTCACCTAATCCTCTCCTCTCCTCCCACATTACACAACATCTTGCAAAACAGGACTCATTCCAGTCCCTTCTAGCATTATTTACAAATTCACTCATTCCTATAGTTTTCACACCTACTCTAAGGAATAAATGTGTGTCTGTTTATAAAACAAAAAATATCCCTAGCCCCACATTCAGTCACATCAGCTGTTCTCATTTGTGGATAACCCTGCTACTCTCAACCTAGAGTGTTCATCAACAATGTTATACACTAGGAAATTGGGAACGTTAAGATGCAATAACATTGGGGGAGGTGGAGGAGGAGGTAAAGAAGCCAAGCACACTCTAATCTATCTAATCTCAGTTGCAACAACCAAGGTGTGACACCATTCCAGTAAACCAACAGCAAGGAAAGACTCTAGTGACAGTCCATAGCTGTCAGTCATACTGATCTAAGCTCTAACCATTGTCCCACTGTTAAGAGCAACAGGGCTCCACATTAAGAATAAGGTTAGCTGTCAATATAACTATTCTCATTCATGATCCGCTTTCATATGAGGCACCCCACCCAAACTCACATACACTGCAGAGGTTCAACAAATCAGTTACGAGATCATTTTCTCTGTCACCAATCCGTGTAATCAGCAATATCTGCATGGCAATTTGCAAGTTTTTTTGGAGAGTATCAGGAAATACAACCCATATTGGTTACTGTGATAGTTCTGGAATTATGTCTGTCCCCTCAGCCTGATTTTGTGGAAACCATGAAGTATGTCGACCTCCATTTTGAATGTAACTTGATTATGTTCTTCACTGTATACTGTAACTGTCATGTTGGATTACTTCATCCCTCACCTGTGTTGGTGTGGGAGGGATCTGGTTCCTAGGTGTCTGACCCTGCATGAGAGAGAGATGCAAGGACCAACAACAATTGAATAGCCTTTCTCTAGTGGGACAATGGGGGATACTGGCAGATCCATTTACTGTTAACTACCTTCTATATCCAGCAGTCCATGGGAGGTTGGAGAATGGAAACACACAAATAACCCACCCCACAGTAGAAGGAAAGAAAGAAAAAAGGTGTGTCAGACTGTTTTAAAAAAAGAAACAGGCTGTCTAGCAAGAAGACCCATCCTACAGCCAGCTGCAGAAGCAAGGGCAGGAGGGACTAGGCCCTCATGAAGGACACTGACCAAACCTCAAAGGACTCCAATGAGTAGTAAGAACTCTGGAGGGTGGGAATTGCGTTCATGGGTTTTTTTTTGTTTTTCCATAGACATGTCAATCTCTTTCAAAGCCTGTGTGTTCCTTACTTTGTCTACCACGTAGAGTTATGCAATACATTGGAGTGCCCATGAAGGTGAGAGGGTGCATAGACACCTGAGGAGACTTGGGGCATTCAGCACTGGTCTTCAGCCTCCTGCAGCATTCCACATCTCAAGAAGGGGGTGCTAGATAGGAGGTCTGCCCCCAAGAGTGTGCCTGATTGGCCAGAGCTGGGGACAGTAGCTGGGCTTGGAAACACGTGGGATTCGAAGGCTGAGTCCAGTTATAACAGCCTGGTGAACAGTCACAAGTGGGGGACTCTCATAAGAATAGAAGAATGGCCATACTGGGTCAGACCAAAGGTCCATCTAGCCCAGTATCCTGTCTTCTGACTGTGGCCAATGACAGGTGCTTCAGAGGCAATGAACAGAACAGATAAATCACCAAGTGACCCATCCTCATTCCCAGCTTCTGGCAAATAGAGGCTAGGGACTCCATCCCTGCCCATCATGGCTAATAGCCATTGATGGACCTATCCTCCATGAATTTATCTAGTTCTCTTTTGAACCCTGTTATAGTCTTGGCCTTCACAACACCCTCTGGGAAAGAGTTCCACAGGTTGACTGTGCATTGTGTGAGGAAATATTTCCTTTTGTTTGTTTTAAACCCGCTGCCTATTAATTTCATTTGGTGACCCCTAGTCTTGGTGTTCTGAGAAGGAGTAAACAACACTTCCTTATTTACTTTCTCAATATCAGTCATGATTTTATAGACCTCTCTCATATCCCCCTTTAGTTATCTCTTTTCCAAGCTGAAAAGTACAAGCCTTATTAATCTCTCCTCATATGGAAGCTGTTCCATACTATTAATATTTTTGTTGCCCTTTATGAAGCTTTTCCAATTCCAGTATATCTTTTTTTGAGATGGGACAAGCACATCTGCATGCAGTATTCAAGATGTGGGCGTACCATAGATTAATATAGAGGCAATATGATATTTGTTGCCTTTTTATCTATCCCTTTCTTAATGATTCCCCATATTCTGTTAGCCTTTTTTGACTCAGCCAGAAATGTAAACATTATCTGTTGAAATTAAAGCTCAAAATATTAATTGGGGCTGCTTAGAATCTATAATAAATTAAGATTACCAGTTGCTTTGCTCTGCAAATCATTCAAATCTACTAATGTAGCCCTGGTCCCATTTTCAACACATTAAAATGTATACAAGAGAAAATGTACTAACATTTTGTCTGAGCCACCACTGTGATAATTAAAAAATAACCAAGTTTGAAACACTCATAAAGGAATAGAGAACGTTTTTGAGCAATACCAGAGTCTCAGAATAATAAACACCACATTGCCTTTAGATAAGTGGATCTCAACACTGATTGATCATTATTAGCCCCATTGTACACATGAGGGAACTGAGGCACCTCTGTCCTTATCCATTGCATCATGCTAACTCCATGCTGAAACTGAGGCTAAAGAGAAAGTGGCTATCTTAAGGCTGTATAAATATTCACAAAGTTAGAAAATTTAAAAACTACAATTATAAACATCTATGAAGCACTTAAAATGTATGAACGTGTCTTCATCCACTGTGAATACATATAATATACTTTCAAACTGCACAGTTCATTACAAATGGCTTCAGTACAGTTTAGAAGCTACTTATAATGAATCAGGCATGGCTGAAAACAAAGTAAAGAGAGGTGTAGTGGTTGTTGGCTACTTAGAACTAATCTATAACCCAGTCACAATGAAATAAAGGCAGACATAAATGCCATCTCACTATTTAATAAGACATTTATAATGAAATATGCATCTCTTAAATAAAGGGAATGCATTAGCAGTGGTTAATATGTTAAAATTATTCTCTGCTGTATAGCTGTTGTAAGTTATGCATGTTTATAAATCAATTAGCTTTTCATAACACTGTGACAGGCAACCCTTGAAAATACTGGAACAAACTCATTCCTGGTTTAGCTTAATTGTCTTCCAGACTAAAGCAAGAATGATTTTGGCCTATTGCCTTTAAAAAAAAGAGGAATTATTTGGAACTAGTTTCATTCATTAGAGAATAAGATGTAACATGGGAATTTTAATAGTATTTTCAATTATTTGTAATACAGGATCTTACCGTACTTGTGAATTTTAAAAATCTGTATTTATTGTGGGAAGTACACGATGACTCAAATTCTGCCAGTTTGGGACACTCAAAACAAGTTAATACATGTTGGAATCTAGATCTTGAGATATTCAATGATTTCTTCATACAATGCACATTCTCTTGAGTCATGAGAGTTTCTATTGCTGGACAAATCATCCAGCCGCACCAAAATGATACAAATACTTAAATTGCAATGCTCGTAAAGCACTTTGATATCCTCAGATACAGGGTGATAGAGAATGTCAACATATAATGATCATGATTTATAAATATTAGATGTTTGTGACTCACAATGCACTACCCTGAACTTCTAACAGCCAGGATGCGGCATCATGCTGCCCTTCAGCAGAAAAGATTGTGGCTAGAAGTCCATCACTAGTAGAGACTACCTTACTGGTATCAAGACTGAGGAGGTTATATAACAAGGTGGTCTGAGACAAGCATTGTCCCTTTCCCAGGTTGGAGCCTACTGCAGGTGGGGTGGAAGCTCACCATGCTTCTCCATGATTTCCAAAATGAGAAAGGAAAGAAGATTGGAGGAGTAGAACTGATTGTGAGGAAAACACTGCTTTTCTTAGTCTCCTTGTTTCAAATAAGTAGAGCCACAACAGAAGTTTGGAGAGGGCAAACAATGGGATGCCGATTCGTTCAGCCTTGCACTGCATTAAACTGCCAAGGCTGAATCCTGCTTGATTAATTGTTATATATGTTTAAGATAATTTTAAAGAAGTGATTTACATGTCTTTGTAATTTGCAATAGTGATGAGACTCTTTAACGTTATACACTTGTGTTTGCCATTCATAATTCGTACCCCTGCTCTTGTTTTTACATATCACTTCAATCCTGTCGATTTATCTTCTGCTTAATCAGGATTTCCCTTACTTGCAGCTTAGTTAAAGAAAAGCCACTGAATAGGGTAAAGGGGTTTGTTACTTTCCCCATAGCCTGTTGGAAAACTTTAGAGGAACTGACACCAGTGGTCATTTTCTATATTGTATAGTGTGTAACTAGGGCACCTGGGGAAATGTGCTTTAGTTTCCAGCCTTCCTTCAGTAGAAAAATCAAAACCAAAAGTCAGTGAGTGGGTAGCCAAGATTCTTATTTCTAGTTCTTTGCATGAGAAGTTCTCATTAATTAATAGCACTGTGGGGAAAAAACATTCCATACTTTTGTATCTCTTAGGACAGGTTGAACTAACTGTGTAACTCAGCAGTTATGAGTTATGGGTTTTTTTACCTTTGTTGCTCTGTTTAACTGGAAGACATAATAAATACTGCAAGTGCACATTTGTCTTGCTTGGTCTGAAGCTCCTCAGGTTCTGGAGATGGGTGGATCAATGTTACTTTGTAAAACCCTAATCACTGCACATTTTGTTTCGTGGTAGTATTTTAGTATCAGACACACTGCTGTGACCACATTACATTCCTTTTATTATATGTGTGGTCTTCGGCTAGAAACAGAAAATCAAAATCCCTTTGTATGTTTCTATTGCGTGTGATGTTTTTCTTGTTAGAGAAAAAAAACATTTGAAAGGCGTCCTAACTGAATGCTCTTTCCTAATTGTAGATTGTTATTATTAGTTATTATTTGTTGGTGCACCAACAGTGTGCTCACCACTGCAGAGAACCTAGCGTGTTGAAACACTTATTCACAGCAATTTACAATGTAAGAAGAGAAACCAAGGAAACAGTTAAGAAAATAAACCCTATGGAAATCCAAGCGGTGGAGACGCATAATAGTTTTTAATTTTCAATATTGTATTCTGGGTTCATTCCTTATGGCATTTCAGGTTCGAGGTGGAGGTAGCTTACACTGATGATTGCCAGACCCATATAGGATTGCCATACCCATATGGAGAGTCAATGTGGAAGATGGCATGGAAATAAGAGTGGGAGAAGGAAAAGAGGGAAAAAGCAAGGGTTGTATTATTATTACATTACTATTACATGAGACTGATTACATAGACCAGAGCCTTGAAGTTCAGGATAAGGAGCTTAATTTGATGCATGGATCAAGAGGAATACAGAGGAGGTGTTGGAAGAAGTGGGCAATATGGTCAAAGTGACGGGCAAGGAAAAAGCAGCAATTTGGACAGACTATAGGGAATAACATATGAATCGGGAAGTATAGTGTAGAAGAAGTTGCAGCAATTTAGACAAGAGTTAAACAAGGGCAAAACAAAGGTTTTAGCTATTGGGATGGAAAGAGAAAGAGAATTTAGAGTTTTTGAGGGGAAAAGTTGACAGGATTCGATCACAAATTTGGATATGGCATGGAGAAGGTTGGTGAGCAAAGGAGACTAACACCAATGTTGGGAGCTTGAATGGTGGAGGGATTTTACAGTTGCAGAGAAGGGAAAGCAAAGCTTGATAGAGAATAGAAAGAGCTCTTTTGTTTTTGCCATGGTCAGTCACAGTTTAAGCCAGAAGTCTCAAGGAAGAGATGCCAGAGAGGGAAGCAGAGATGTGTGACCAAAAATCAGGGACAAGATTATGAGTAGTGAGACTGATTTGTAAGCTATCAGGATAAAAATTATAATTAAAGCTTTATATGAGAGCAAATGAGGTCAGCCTTGGACAGAGTAAAGGGAAAAGATGAAATGGCTAAGGAATGAACACTGAAGATTTTTCATATAGAGAATAGAGGAAAGGTGAAGGGGGCAGTCAAAAGAAGAGATGCTAAAAGAGAAATCGGAGGAGAATCAGGAGCATATACTGTCACAGAAACACAAGGAGAAGAGAAGGCCCAAGATGACTAAAGAAAACTGGGAGGATAGAGTGGATGGTGTTAAAAGAGGGTGAGAATGGAGCAGAGGTTTTTAGATTTGACCAAGAAGACTCCATTGGTGACGCTGACAGAAGTGGTTTCAGTGATTAAGAGGACACAGAAACCAGACTGTAGGGGAATCCAGGAGAGAAAGTCAAGGTGGAGGGAGCAGGCTACATACTTCAGAAGTTGGGAGGCAAATGGAAGGAGAGAGATGGGTTGGTAGTTGGCAAAGCGGGTGGAATCAAAGGAACATTTTTTTGAAAAGATTGGAGATGACAGAGAAGGTGATTGGGAGAATGAGGAAGCAAGGGGAGCTAGAAGTGAGGAGGGAATATGGTTGGGAGGTTGGAAGGTTAGAAAAACTGAGTCACCTCCAATGCAGAGATGAGAGCAAAGGAGGATATGATAGAAGCACTTTAAGAAAAGGGGAAATGGTCTCTCTATATTGTATTTTTTTCTTTAATTAATGTGTCTATCATGCCTGCTCTGGTCTGCCAAGATATTACTCTCTCCTTATTTAAAAACCTCCTAGGAACTCACTTTTCCCAAGTTTACAAGTGAGTCAATAATATATTTTTTAAATGTACAGAAGCACTAAGAAGTGCATATACATAAATTGAGTACATTATGATTGTGTTGCTTTATCCCTTGACCTCCCTCTTCATAGTTTGTCACCCTTGTTCATTACATTGGACTGCATGTTAGACAATAAGTTCTTTGGTGTGTGAACCATAGCCTACTTTTTAAAAATGATCAGTGGTTTTGGATGCATTCATTTTTGGGTGTCTAATCAGTCACACCCTAGAGGAGTCTCAATTTCAAAGGGTGGTGCCCTGTACTTTCTGAAAATCAGGCCCCTTTGAGGTACCATCTTAGCTTGGGTATACAAAAATTGGGTCTAAAATCTAGGCCTCGTACGAAGTGGCTAGCACATTTTGGGCACTATAACAACACATTCTGGTTGGAGAGGAATTAGAAGAGAGAGAAGAAAGAGATCCTCAAGAGTCCCTATGCGCTGGAAAGTGGTTCCACAGCCTAGCAGGATATGTTGACGTAAAAGGGAGCAGCAGGTTTAGGTCAAGGATGAAGTCGCTGGAACCTCACATATATGTATGCCGGGTACAACAGAGTGTCCATCATTAATTATTAGGAATTCTAGTGTTGGGGTGATTTTAGCCCTTCATCTGCGGTGTGATGATCATATTACAGCATTAAAGTAGTCAGGATATTACCATCTGCATCTGGCTAAGAAGTTGCAACCTTTCCTTTTGGATGCAGACCATGCCACTATCATCCATGCTTTTGTTACTGTGCCATTTCTGTGGGATGGAGATATCAATTCTGCTCCCAACCTCTGTCAAGTCCTTCATAAGAAGTACAGTTATTTGGGCTTTGTGTAAGGTGTTTGGGAAGGTTACATTTCATTGCACCACAAAGTCACAATAAAGTGTACTGCAATAGGCTACCCCTCTTCCATTAGCTGGTGGGTGAAGTTTGAGAGAGAGGCTGGGGGGAACTGGTGAGTGGGTCTGTTTCCATCTCTGGGAGAAGCAGGAGATGCTGTTCAAGGCTGTAGGCTGCATTTAAAAAGTTTGGATTTGTAGACAATGTGGTCATTCCTTCAGTTACACCTGAGCCGATAGTATTTAATTTTATTTCCATTGACCAAACTTGGCAATTTACCTCACTTCTTTGGCCAGAATCATTAAAAATATACCAGGTAGATGTTTGGGGGTGGGGGAGGTTAATGACTAAATGCCATTTCCATTTGTTCAAATATGAAAGCAGGTAAGTAAGAAACAGTGCTAGAGATAATTACCAAATTTCAATATTTATAGAAACCTGGCACTTGTGTAGATAATAAGACAATTCTCAATGTGCTTTGATGATGATGAAGTGCCAGTTTTCTGTAAATATTGAAATAAGGTAATTATCACTTGAACTATTCATTAATTATCTGCTTTCAAATCACAATGAATACAGTGGAAATGCCATTTATTCATTAAAATTTGAAAAGTTAAAATAAACACACCGTTAACCTTTTACACATCCTCTTGTTGGAAATGGTTTGAAAAGCATACTGCAGAACACAGAGTGATAAATTCTGTGGACATATAAGCCAGGACTAACCTGTCAATTTGTTCTCAAAGCTTAGAGACAAGCCCTGTTATAGAATAGCTATCCAATATCTATTTAGACCCTGATCCTTCAATGCTTACACATGTGACTAGCTCCATTGGCTTCAACAGGGCTACTTGTGTACAGAAAGTTATGTATGTGTGTAAATGTTTTGTAATATTCACTTATAGAAAACAAAGGATTTATTGAACAGCGCAAGTAAAAACTCCAGCATACACAAGCAGGACTTAACTTCCGCCAAACCAACACAACATCAAAACAAGACAGTTTAACGCTAAGATAAAGATACAACACCACCAGTTGGTGGAGGTGCTATCTGCTCTGCTCATTACAATTTGCAGGATCAGGGCCTTAGATTGTAAGGGGCAGGCCCACTTTAACCCATGTACACTCTGCACTTGTGCAGGGCCCCCAATCTTAAGGGGACCATGCAACCAGGTTTGGGCCTAAGGTTGTTATTTGGTCATTTTTTCTCCTATATAGCTGATTGCAATGTGTGAGGTTGTTCCCTCCGCCACCCCATCCATTGGTAATTTACAAGTAACTTGTAAGTTAAAGTGGGAAAACAGCCAAACAAATTGCAACCACTCTGAGGCTCAGGTCACATCTGGGGGTGCTATTGGTGCAGCACCCAGGTCTAGTCCTTGCAGTGGGCCCTCAACGTGCCAATGCAGTGGCTGGGGCTCCTGCTCCTCTCAGCACTAAAAAGCAGGACTTCCCGCAAGTCACCTTTAGGGAAGGATAAGAAAAGACTCGCTGGACTGAGACTCCTTAATTGAGTGGGTGGGTGTAGGGGCTCATGAGCCAGTGGGGGACAGGCTGATGGTGAAGATGCCTGGGATGGGAAAAGAAGAAGGGAGTCAAGCGGGGGGTGGGGGATGTCTGGAAGGGGAAGAGGAGGGTCATGCTGGTGGGGAGGGGCAGTGGATATGTTTTCTGCCTCTAAGAGGTGACAAACATATTTGGGTCCTGAACAGGTTTGGCCCAGGTGCCCCCCTATCATGACTCATGATGGGGGAAGAGGAACCAAACTTCACTGAGTGGCACCACAACTTGGCACAAGGGGGTCAGAGCAGTGCTCAGGTTTGGCACTGTGGGCAGGTGCACAGGTAGGTTTTGCTCCCTAGGCAGCTGGGACTCACCAGATGGTTCCAGAGATCAGAGCCACATAAGTGTAAGGGGGCTTCTGGGAGGGGTCTGGTTTCTCAGGTCCCTTAAGGAAGATGGGGAGACCCCAATTTTCAAAGTTCATAGGGCCAAGAAATTCTTTAATTCGGCCCTGGTATGGGCCAAGGACCAAATATTCTTCTGCTTCTTGAGCACACAGTTAGTACTTAATAAATACAGCCTGGCTTACAGAGGTGATGAGGAATCATTAAAGAACTGTACTTACTTATTTTCAGCAATTCTGAAAAGGAATCCAATAATAAATTGGAAATAAAGGCGCATCCTGGGTACTGACACACAAATTAGCACACCAAACTGTATATTGCAACTGCTGTCAAGCCTTTTAACATTTCAGCTGCATCAGAGCACAGCCCTCTATAGGGCATTGTTATTCATATGAAATGTTTCTAAGGCCAGACCATGGTTGCTCAGCTCTGCATAAAGCTTTCTACACATACAACTATATTGTCCTGGCTTTATTACTAAACAGGACTGGGAGATCATACCCTGGATACAAGGGTATTTTAACAAAAAAGAGGATCTTGACCCTTTCCCCCAAATAATCTATTGGTTTTTATGCTCACAAAATACTAGACAGCAAAAGATGGCTGTATCTTGAGCTTAAATACTGAATGGCAAATTCCTATAAATGTAATATATTCATAGAAGTTTCCAGATTAATAGTAAAGCTTTGTTTAACATGAAAGTATCAAAACACTAAAATAAATTGTTTTGGAAATGAAAGAAGACTCAAAATAATATAGCCTTAAAAGCCACTTAAAGATCCCATTACAGAACTCCTGAAGACAAATTAATCAGGGCAAATTCATGTCAACAAGATTGACAACTAATCCTGCAACAGGTAACTTTATCATTGTGAGTACTCCCATTGATTTCTATAAAAATACTCCATGTGAATAAAGGCTTCTATTGGATTGTATGTGGAGCTGCTGTCATTGTATAAGGATGAGGGGTCTGACTGCAGAGAGCAAAAGTCAGCCTCCATCTTGAATGGTGCAGCCCTGGACTACAGAGAGAGAGAGAGCGAGAGAGAGAGAGAGAGGGAAAGGGGTCACTGCAGGCTGCAATGACAAGAGGGCTCTGCTTTTTGCTGTTTTAGATCTATATAATCTTTTAAATAAAAATAATTTGGTTATTAAAGACAAGTTCTTGTAGCTTTAATATGAAAAACACCCCAGCCAACTCATCTGAATAACATTACTCACATGCATAAGTGTTGAAAAGATTGAGCTCTTGCAGTTATTTATTGTTCATGTGTAAATACTGAATGCTGGCAATTATTATCAGAATTTTTGTTTTATACGGCAGATTAAAAATGATTACACTAAAAATTAATGCTGCAGAACAGTTTCCATTATCTTCCCTTGTTCTCTCATACTCACCCAACTTTTCAAGAACATGTGGATAATAAATATATTTTTATGTTCACATCTTGGTGGTTCCACCCTATGTAACCATATGTCTCAAGAAACCAAATGAATGTCTACATACTCAGTGAGCGTATGCATGCATGAAAATGGATACATCAACCATGTAAGAAAAATGAATATGAGTGAAGGTGGGAGGTTAAATACAGCTGAAAGAATGGGGAAATGTAGATATGGAGAGCAGCATAGGTAGGGAGGATACAGTCCAGGGGAATGTGAGGGTGACTGAATAAAGATGGAGGTGAGTAACAGAAGGAGTGAGTATGAAGAGATGGGGAAGTAAACATAGCAATATTAACTCAGCTGCAATGCATATAGATAATATTTTCTATTCCTGTTTTACAGGCTAAGGTCCTGATCCTACAATGAGCTCCATGCAGTAAGACTCTGCACCAGTGCAGAACCCCAGTGACTTCAGGGCAGGGTCTTAACTATGTAGTTTAATATACTCTGCTAATAACACCTATATAATATTACTGTTTGTTGTACAATTTGTCTCATAAAGCACACAGGAAATATACAATTCATCCATTACATCCTAAATTAACATCACTTTATGAACCTTAACCTTGGAATTTCCTGACTTGCTGTAATTTTTAATATGCATTCTTATTTTAACCCACAATTAAACAGGTTTTTGAATTTAATTATAATGATAAATTAATAATATTTGGTTATGTATCCTAAATAATATTGCACATTAAACAAGCTGGGCAAAACTGTGGCTTAGCCACCTGCGCTTGTTTATGATTCTTTCAGAGTTAGTATAACAACGCCTGGCTTCATAATTACTGTGCAATTAGACAGAACTTTGCGGGTGCCTAATTGGTACTCTAATGCAGTAAATACAAGGCTTAGAGTCAGTAGAATAATATTGTACTGAGATCTGGGAGTTCACATAATACTGTGAGGAGAGGGGATGCTGCTGCAAACAATATCCCAAGGTGACATAGGTTAAGCTAAGCTATTCAGTTTACATCATTGCCATTTTCCAGATGTATACCTGACCTTTTGGGTTTTTACATGTACATGAGCCACACGCAAAGATACAAATTTTCCAAGTGTGTAGCAGAGATTAGAGCAATAAGCACCATCAGTCTTGGCCCAATCCTGGACACTACAAAAATCTTCTGTATCATTTTCATCCTGTGTACAACAGGAAGTCCTAATACCACAGCACATATTGGAGCTAAGATGTGCCAGGGCCCAGCTCTCCCCATCTTGTGGGAAGGAAGCTATATTACTCTATAAATTCATTGTGCAAATTTGAGCCATCTGATTCACTGCTCGGGGTTACTGATAGCACTCTTCAGAAGAGGTGTGAAAATACTTGGTAAATGAATGAACTTACTTTGGAAAAGTACTTTCTTTCTTTATAACAATGGATTGCCCTTTGAAAGCTACAAAGCATACAATGATAAGTGGACAAGCACATCTTAATGTTAATTCTAATGTAAAGCTATAGAATGTTATATAGGTTTGTATGGTTATGTTTCCAATGTAAAACTGAAGTACAGCAAGTGATCCAGTAAGGTTACTTTATACTGAACTTTAATATTTCTTGAGCATTAGTGCATTGCAAGGAATCAGAATTTGTTTTCTCTTATCAGTGACTTCAATAAACACATCTGAAGTTCAACAGCCTGTGTCTCAGTTTGTTATTTTCATGCATGAAAGCTGGTTGAATTAGCAGGAGTGCATACGTTACTGAGACTGCTACAGTTCAGGTCCATTACACTAGCTGGCCTAATCTCAATGCTCTTTTTACTTCATGGTCATTGTGGTAGATTGAGGCCAAACTAAGTTTATCTAGCTAAGCCATATGATGTGAACATTGCTGGCTCTGCATTGCTTCCACCATCTTTCATGCATTTTCAGGGTTTGTGGTAGCAGAATTGAATGCTGACTTCTGAAGTTGGTTAGCAGTCTTACAAAGCTATTTCATGGATTCATGGATGCAGAGATCTATGGCTGCTGAGCAAAGCAGATGTTAAGGAAGCTAGAGTAGAATAGCCATGTAAGTAAATTAAGTGAATCAGGACAATGTTCACATGTGGGACTTCTCCGTAACACTCTCAAGCATGGTACTGTGGGCACTCTTTGCCTCAATGCACCAGTTGTGCATAAGCTTGGAATCAATCTATATGAAGCAAAGTAACAATAACAAAGCACATATTCTAAGGAGACCATTCAATGTAGAATGGCCTGTTAACATCTCTGCAGTCATAGGACAAAAAGAGGGATTAGTGCAGTAGCACAGTCAGGTCCGGAGCACAGGGGGAGCGGCGCTATAAAAAGGCGCCTCCCCGCTCCCCCTGTACTCAACCTGGCGGTGCGGTGATTTAAAGGGCCCGGGGCTCCAGCCGCTGCGGGGAGCCCCAGGCCCTTTAAAGCGCCGCTGGAGCTCCGGCAGCGGGGCTCGGGCGGTGCTTTAAAAGGACCACGGCTCCCAGCGGCTGTAGGAGCCAGAGCCAGGCTCGGGCGGTGCTTTTTAAGGCGCCGCTTCGGCCACAGGGGGAGCAGCCGCTCCACCCTGCTCCCCCCCTGGCTACGCTATTGGATTCATAGAACCATAGAATCTCAGGGTTGGAAGTGTCCGGACCCATTATTAACAACATATACCCACATCATATCAAACCCATTAACATCAAAAGAACATTTAACATATTAAACATTTCACATCTACTTCTTCATACTATACATAACAATATTAATTAAAACACTACATAGAACCAATCACATAATCATCTCTAAATTTAACAGGCAGTACACCCTTATTAGCCCTCTGGGACCTTCTTAAAAATGGTGGTTCATTACTCATATTTTCTATTTCCCTGTCCTCGGGTAATACTGGGTCAGCTTGGGGGATCTGGCCATTCTTGTTAGGGTTTGTGTTTGCCCCACTCTGTTCCCCTCTGTACTCAGTTTGTGGGACTAGAACCATCCCCCAATTGGTTTCCGTCTCCTCAGGGTGTGCTGATGTACGCCTCCTATGGTCCCTGACTGGACTAAGAGTGCAATGTTTTAGTTGATCCCTATGTACTAGTCTCTCAGGACCTCCTCGCTCAGGCCGGATGGTATAAACTGGTAGCTCGGGATTGTTGTGAGCAACTACAATGTGGGGATTTGACTCCCACTTGTCCTGTATTTTATTACGCCCCTGTTGTCCATGGTTACGAACTAGTACACGGTCACCAGGCCTGATGAGAGCCCCACTGGACTTGCGATCATAAGTCCTTTTCCTACTTTGGGCTGTGTCTTTAGCTGTACTGAGAGCAACTTTGCTGGTTGTCTTTGGCCTGTAATGGACACCTTTGACCCAGTCATCAAAATTGGTCACCTCATCCTTAGAAAAGGCTACTTGATGCTTCTCTGGCAACACCCTTAAGTTAGCCACCTGTGCAGGAATCAGCCCTTGGCATACCGCTTGAACTGGAACTGGCAGTCTCCCACCACATCTTTTTTGAGGAAAGGTAACTTGTTCTCCCTTCTCCCCAAATGTTATCTTCACCTGAGGGATCGCCTCCTCAGGCTGCAACTCCATAGCTTTCACGCTTGGGTTTAAAAGACTCACTGGTACTCTTCCTTTGATGGCACTAGTCAATACATTGGCTGACTGAAGTCCCTTAGGTAGGCTTGACCCAGTTGTAGGCTCTACCAGCACTCGATATTCATTGGTATTTCCTGGCATACAGCAGCGTTCATGAAGGATCTTCTCTCTCCAAGGAGAAATAATGGTCTTCCGGTTTCTGCCAACTTTAACATTTCCAATCCACCTTGTGGGGCCCAGGGAATGACTCTGCCTCTCCGCTCGAGCCAGTACTCCACTCAGCACAGCATTCCTCTTAGAGTGCCCATGACGGTTCATCCTCCTGGTTCCTTTTACTGGCAACTGTAGCTCTTTCAGCTCACTAATGATGTTCATCCCCAGAATCCCTGGGACTCCTTCTCCTATATGGCTCCCTTCAGAGGCCTTGTCTTTCAGGATGAAGATGCATTTCCCTGGCAGTGTCTGGCCCATGTAGTCGATGTCTGCTTCGAGGCATCCCACCACTGGGATTGCCAGTCCATTAACTGCTGTTAGATGTACAAACTGTGTGTTGTGCGTGGTCAGCTCCTTGTCTTTCAAGTATTTTTGAAAATGTGATTCAGTAATGGTGGTGACTTCTGAGCCAGTATCTAACAAACATCTGGTTTTTACCCCTGCTATACATACTTCAGCAGTTAGACAGTCTCCAAATGCTCGCTTACAGAAGTCGCTAGATATGCTGGTCCTGCCCATGTTCCTCCCATCACTGTATGCAGAGTGATTTTCCACGAAGGAGAGGCCTAGGAATCCTTCTGCCACTGCTTGGCCTTCTACTGTAGATGGACCACTCGCTCCTGGTGCCCCACCGATTTCGAGTGCCTGGGACTCTGGTCTCCTTCTCAGTGTACAATCTCGGCTAGTATGTCCTGGCCTTTCACAGGTGTAACAAATGTACCTCCCTAGCTCATCCTTCAGTGGAGATCTTCGGGATCCTGGAGCTCTTGGATATTTTGGCACATTAGTGGAGGTATTTCCTTTCATCACCTCAGTCATCACTTTCAGCATCTCCCCCTGTTGGACAGCCAGTTTTTGGACAGCTTCACTTAGGCTTTCCAATGTTAGCTGTGTTTGGGGCAGGGCCTTTTCCCCAGCAGCTGCATTCACTAGGCCCCCACTTTGTGTATGGGGTTTAGGCTTGGCCCTCTCTGCCCCAGGAACTTCCTCTTCTTCTGACCACATAATGGCAGCCTGCATGAGTTCATGGAACTTTTTACTGGGCTCTTCCTTAAACCTCCTTTTCATTTCACGTCGGAGGGAGTCGTCCCGGAGCCCCAACACCAACTGCTCTTTTAGAAACATATCTGGGTCTGGAACTCGTTGAGAGTCTCGCCGCTCCACTTTGCTCATTCTCTCCTGAAGGTCATATGCGTATGCCCGGATAGTTTCACCGGGCTCCTGCTTTCTCTCAAAGAACTCCTTTAGTTGAGTTCCAATAGGTACCTTGTCTCCGTACACTTCCAGGAGGAGTTCAAACACCTTTTTCACATCTTTCTTGTCTGCCATTGCCATGAACTTTACAGTGGCCTTCGCCTGGCCCTTGAGGTGTTCCTCTATGAAGTCCACATGGTCTTCCTCAGGTACTCTTAGCACACGCAGAGCCATCTTCACAGACTTGACCCACTCCTCTACTGTAATGTCTCCTGCTCTGGTCGGGAAGCCACCAAACTCTGTGACCTTCTGCTCCCGTGGGACATAAATAGTAGGGGGTTTCTTAGCTTCTGCTGCCTGTTGGTCTATTACAGCCTTAGCCAGTGATAAGGCTTCTCTCTGTTCTGTTCTAGCTTGTTGTAATGCCTCAGCTTGGTCTGACAATCTGCGCTGAAGTTCAGCAACCTGGGCCTTTAGTTCTTCAATTCGAGCCATGGTAGGTTTCTTGACCAGGCCTGGACAGTGCTACCAGAATGCAACCAGTAAACCAATGGGGTGGACCCTGTGAATAGGATCCTGTTCGTGACGCCAATTATGTAAGCGGGGGAATAGTCCCGCTATTGTGGGGAACTTTGCTCGTCTCTGCACTACCCCGGTGAAATGGGCTAGCGGAAGGATCTGAGTCCTCGCTCCCACCTCCTTTACCCAGAGGCCTCCCTGCCCTCGAGGACTCCCCTTGCACTCTCCTGTCTGGCAGAGTCCTCGTAACCCCAACAAGGCTGGGCCCAGGATTCCTGGGGGGCTCAACCCCCAACCTTGCTGTGGTCACCTAGGTCAGGGGCTAGGGTGTCCCCACTCCGGGGTACTCTCTCTAAACAGGATGCTTCCCTGACCCACTGATCACTGCATACAATTCAAAGCAAAGGCAAATTATTTAATTAACAATTAATTTGTAACAGGAATAAGGAAAAATGGGAAAGGCTAATGAAAACACATCACCCCGCTCTGTGGCAGGGAACATCCCAACAGTGTCTCTGCAATGTCAGGGCAGTTCAGTCTCTTCCTGTGTAAGTCCCAGGCTCCTTCTCAGGCCTTGGCTGTGCTGCAGGGACGCTGTGGCTTGGACACTTGCTCTGGCGGTGGCCACACGCTCGCAGGCTCTGGGTGGCAGGACCCTTCTTCCCAGCGTCGCCCCCGCCCCGTCGGGGTTACGATCCCCCTGCAAGTCTGGCCTGCAGGGCCCCTTGGCTGAGGCGTCTCCCTGCGCTGGGCCCACTGCCCAGGGTCCCCCTCGCTCTCCCCAGCTGCTCACCACACCCGGCTCCGGACTGCTCCAGCCCCAGCTCCACCGCTCTGCCTCAGCTCCAGCTCCTCTGCCTCAGCACGGCTGCTGCTGCTGCTCTGCCTCCAGCTGCCTGGGCTGCTGCCCTGGCCCCTCTGGCTGCTGCAGCTTCTCCCCCCAGGGCAGGTCTGTCTCTGGGCTGCAGCTCTGCTCCCAGGGCAGGTCTGTGTCTCTGGGCTGCTTTTCTGGCCCCTCCAGATCTGGCCCAGCTCAGCTCTGGCCTCTCCTTAGCTCAGCCCCACTCACTCTGACTCAGGCCACTTCAGCTCACACGGAGGACGGGATTCACCCTGACCTCCTGACTCCCTGATTCGCCTGCCCGCCCTGTCAATCAGGCTGACCTGGAGCATTGGCCTCTCCCCATTGCCCCTGGGGACTGTCAGTCCCATCGACCCTTCCCCTTTTGGTACTGGGAGCTCTGAATGTTAGTAAGGGGATAACAGTCCCCTTACAGAAGGGACCTCAGGAGGTCATCTAGTCCAACCCCCTGCTCAAAGCAGGACCAACCCCAGCTAAATCATCCCAGCCAGGGCTTTGTCAAGCCTGACCTTAGTGGGATTAGTGGGTTACAGATTTGTTGTAATAAACCATAAATCCAGTATCTCTAGTCAGTCCATGATTTTCAGTGTCTATCAGAATTATAAATTTAAGATCCCAGGCTCATCCCTCAGAATATGTGCCAACTTCTTATGCTAAACAATCTCTTCCATCTTGCGTTTAGCTAGGACACTCAGGTTATGTCTACACTACAGGGGTAAGTCAACCTAAGTTATGCTACTCCAGCTACATGAATAATGTAGCTGGAGTCGACGTAGCTTAGATCGACTTACTGCGGTGTCCACACCATGCTGGGTCAATGGGAGACACTCTCCTGTTGACTTACCTTACTCCTCTAGTTCCTGGTGGAGTACCAGAGTCGACCAGAGAGCGCTCTGCCATCTATTTAGCTGGTCTTCACTAGACCCACTAAATTGACCCCCGGTGCATCGATTGCAGCAGTGTTGATCCCATGGTAGTGTAGACATAGCCTCAGAATACCTTTCCCATACCTGAAGAAGAGCCTTTTGTGACTAAAAAACTTATCTCGTTCAATAACAGAAGTTGGTCCAATAAAAGATATTAAGTCACCCACTTTGTCTCTAATATCTTGAGACAGACTTGGCTACAACTATACTGTGTACAAACTCAAACTCTGGCAGTGTGCACCTTTAAATAAACAAACACAAAAACTCAAAGGCAATGCCTGAAGGAAAGGCCTTACCCTGGCCTTGGGATGCTAGGTTATAACTGAGGAGCTCCTCTTTTTCTCCAGGCTCACCTTACACTGCCCTGAAAAGAAGCAGGCAAGCTTAACTGGCATGCTGGCTCTTGATTGGTCCGTATTTCCTCCTGGCCCTTCTAGACTTTAGGAAGACTTTTTAGCTGGTAATTCAGTCTGAGTGGATTTATCTTGAGTGGGGGGTCTCAGTGCGTCAGTACCTCCATCTGGGGCAGAGAAGGCCTGATAGACCCCATCAACCAATACTTTGTGAGGACTGATGTCACTTATTGAGCTGGCTGATATTTTCTGCCATAGTTAGGTTGGCATCTAACTACCTGGAATCTAATGTAGAATAAAATGGATCACACTTTTTCTGTTTACATGAATGTTATAAATTTTACATCACTTCCCTATTTTTCAGGGAAGCAGTTTATTCAGCTTCCTTTCTAAAGATTTCTTGGCTATATTTGATCAGCTGTTTTACCTGCATTCACAATAATGAGCTGTTCAGACAAAGTTTCAACTCTTTTTAGCAATGGACAATGATATACTTGGGGTTGGTCCTGCTTTGAGCAGAGGGTTGGACTAGGTGACCTCCTGGGGTCTCTTCCAACCCTAATCTTCTATGATTCTATGATTTATTGCATCCTGACCTCACCAAATCATGGACAGGTTAGTTTATACTTTATGGGGGAGGAGACTTGGCCAATTACTCTGCAAACTCTCCTCTCCTCAGCCTCCCCACAGCACTGACACTGAGCGTACATCTTCCTAGCCTGAGGCAGTAAGTATTAGAGCGCGAGTCTATGGGCTTTCCCTGTGGTGCCAAAAACAGCTGTAGATGGTGCAGCTCGGACTGGAAGTTGGACTCTCAAGACCACCCTCCTTACCTCCAAGCTAGGCTTTCGAGCCTGAGATCCAGCCCAAGCCTGAATGTCTACACAGCTATTTTTAGTGCTGTAGCATGAGCCTGATTCTGTAGACCCACATTCTGAGACTCACTGCTGCAGGTTTCCACTCGCTGTGTAGATGTATCCTGAGGGAGCTTCTCTAGAGTATGTTCACTCTCTCACAATAGTTCTGATATGTTTAGCATCTTTCTGCCTTGTGGTGAGGACAAGATTTGGCCCCAAAGAAACAATGGTATCCATATGATGGAACAGACACTGGGTAAAGTTTCACATCACCCACAAACACATACTAAAAAGTAAATTATCACTTATTTCCCTAACAACCCTAGTTAAAGAGCACTGCATAGTGTTTAAAACAGATGACTGAAAGCCAGAAGCTGGGTTCTGTTCCAGAGCCATCCCAGATTTCCTGTGTTACTTAATCTCTTTATGCCACCATTTCTCCATTGGCAGAATAATGGATATAATATACTTACCTGCCTCACGGAATTGTTGTTGTGAAGTTTAATTAATTGAAGTTTGCAAAATGCTTCAAGATGGAAAGAAGTTTGCAAAGTGCTTTAGGATGGAAAGCACAAACTTATTATTACTACAATTAGTATTGTGGATGTCCTGAAGCTGATTTGGTTTCGGGTTCATGCCATGGTGGGTAAAACATCACATGGAATGATTTTCAGGATCGTGGCCTAAAATATCACTGTCATTTCCTCAGAAACTATACAATTAGGATTTCCATACTCTGCAGTTCTAGTTTAGTCTCCAAACTGTTTGAAATCTCAGTAATAAAGACTTTAAGAAGACTCACACTGTATTGTGATCATGTATGCTTACAATGTTCCCTGAGTCTATGCATTGAGAACATATTTGTAAGTGTATAAATAAATACAATTGTGCCCAAAACAGCACAACTTATAAAGATAAATATGTCATAGCAAACATCTGCTTCCGTTTTTTTTCTTGTAGTATTCCTCTTTCTGACAGCATCTTTGACTGTCAACACAGAATTTTCCTTGAGATGTGATATATTTATTGTCACTGTGCATCCCTCAGAAGACATCACTGCCACCTCCTCCTTACTTGATTTTTATGAAAGAAGTAATAAATATATTATCCTGGAAAGAGACAAGACCCAAACTGCACCCTGTAATCCTTCCAACACACACAGGGTTTCCTTAATATCCTTTCAAACTATCTCTTCACAGCTTGAGCACATCAGAAGATTATCTCATTATAGATAATCCTGTTTACTGAATATCCTCCTTGCATGACAATCTCTTCAACAGCATCCCCCTCTCCTAAAGGATTTGTCAATTTAGATTTCTCTATAACTCTTTTTGAGCTTGCAGCTCATGAGAATGTTTCTTCTATAGCATCCTTCACCTTGTACCAAACATGTTTTTTCTCCTTGGAAATTAAAATGTCTTTCAAAAGGTTTCCAGGTTGGAGAAGCAAATGTTTTAAAAGTATTCTGCCTACTATATTTCTTATATGTATCTTATATACATATTATATGTATTTTACACATACACGACAAAGCCTCATTTTTTACACGCTTCTGATAGAGTGAAATTATGTTTATCCTATTGGAGATAAAAACTACAGAAGGGATAAAGTGACATGGTAGCCATATTTCATCGTTGATTAAAATCAGATAAAATATTTCATATTCATCTTTGGTTTTGTGCATTTTGAAATGCCAGAGTTGCTGCTCTGTTCCCTTATTGTCTTGATGGCACAGTTTTGCAAAACTTTACAGTTAGTGGAGATACAGCTGCTTGTTTGTTTTGCAAACCTCTTTGATAAAGAAATGATTTAGAAGGATAAGTTACAGCACAAATTGTAATTTTACTATTTGTGAAGTACCACTGCCTTGCCAGAACAGATTGAACTTCAAAGCCTGACTAAAAACACTATACATCGTTTATTTATCTGGAGGATACAAAAATAAAAGCCAGAGCTGTGGCTGCAACAATAGTATTTTAAATAAACCATCCTGACAGCCAAATATTTGTCAAGGGCTGAATATGCTTTTCATCAAACTATTTCTAGTTTGCTAAATCTAGTAACTGATTGATAGCTAACTTGCAGGTTTATTGCTCCCCAAACTGACATACAGTATCTAGTACATGGACAAAGAATGAATGTTGAGGCACCCCATCAACACACCTTTTGCTTTAATAAACTATGCATTTAATAGCTTTCAAATTATATATTCCAGTCACACTGTTTTAATTGGTTTTTGACCTACATACTATTATGGGGTTGATTAACAATTCTCTAATCAAGGTTGCAAATCATGCATCTGCATGTTCAATAATTTAGAGATTCATTTGGGAAATGTATTGTTGCTCATGGTCTTAATCTGCATTTACTGAATTCCATACATGCAGTTCTGAAATGCAGTGTGCCAAAAACAATTCCAAATTCCACAGCAAAAAAACAGCATGTGTGCAAGCGCCTATTTAATTTTATACTGTGTTTTCCTTTCACTGCTAAGCAGATCTGCACATAAAATTGGTGAGTACATTACTAATTAATATAATGCCACGTTTGCTTTGCCCTCTCTGTGCATATTAAATATATATCTAAAATCCCCAGGCCCAAATCCTTCTGGGTCATGTGGCTACTTTGTGCCACACTGCAGGTGGGAATTTGCCATAGAGCCACAGTGTACAGCACCAGAAGGAACATTCCTGTGGAAGAAGGCATAAAGGCTCCTTTGGCACCCTTCCTCTCCTTTGCCAGTGTATGGGGGATTAATGAGAGGAACTGGTTTGAGGCCTGACACCTATACACAGTTCTGATTCACAGCTGTATTTCAGGCCCCCTGAATAAGGGCCATGAATAATCATCCTATAGCCCTCAGTTCTCTCTAATATATGCTGAGGGCTCAGCACTGCATACGCTGGCCCTAGTGAGCTTTATGCAACATTTCCACCTATAAACCTGTGCTACTCAGCCATAGCAGAGGACCTTGCACCGACGCCAAAACAAATCAGAATAGTTCTTTCAATACACAGAAAATCCATTGTAAGTATTCAGTTTCTGAAAGGTATGCTGATAAATTAACAAAGCCAGACAGTATTTCCTACTTGTGAGTATCGGGTGATCTATTTTAATCAATGAGAAGGTTTAGAAAATATTTCTAGAAGGTGGACCTTTCATACTTCACCGCCAAATGATGTGTGTATGCTAACATGATATGACTAAAGTTCAGTATCTTTAAAACTGTTCAGTACAGTGTGTGACAGCTGGAAAAAGACTATTGTGGCCTCAATTGTTTCACATGCTTAATTTTGTCCAGATGTTTATATGTGTTTGTATCCTAATGTGTAATTTTGTAGAATCTGCTAATACTGCAAGGGATCGGGTTTCTAATGTCATTTCCCTACATTCTAGCAGATAAGAGTTTGCCAAGTTTTTAACTAAACTGAACCCCCCATCTATGACACACCAGGATTCTGATGCTATTCATTGCCTTACTAGAGACACAAAATAACTGAGATATGAAAAGCAATATCAGTTTTAAACATTGCAGAAAAGCTCACAGACTTCCAATCACACAAATTAGGTGGAAATGATAAAAAAAGAGCTATTGGGATATTATTTTGAATTATCATAGTCAAACACAAAAATTATATTACAATTATTAAGAGTGTTAGAGAAAACAAGTGAAAGAAACCCAGCATGACAAATGTTTGTGCATTTAGCTGATAGCAATTATATTGATTATGCTACATAATTTGATTAAAAAGATGGAGGGAGTGTTATATGCTATAATTTCTAAAATTAATTACCTCAAAGGGTCAGTATAAAAACTGCTTAAAGGACACTAGGAGTTTTAAAAGGGCTGGAGCAAATGAAAATTGTGTTTAATTATTTTAAATTATTATCTAGGTCTCTATCTCAAGAAAAGATTGTAAATCTGCAAAAAATAGTAATATTGGATTTTTGTCAATGTGAGTTACTAAGAAAGTAGTTGCGGTAGACTACCAGGGTGTTGAAATCATGTAGTGGTCAACATTGCATAGGCATCACCTTTATCTGTGCATTTCCTTACTTTTATTATTTTCTGTAATGATTTTAAGCTGTTGTATTAGAGTGTGTGGGGGAAAGAATTGCTACATTTGGCAGAAGTAACACAAAGCTCTGACTTCCACTAGATTATCAAAAACAACAAAATGTGATGGTATCGCATGGCAAAGGCAGATTTTGTAGGTAAAGATCAGCATATGTCTGTTAGTACCATCGAAAAACTACATAAGGGGCCGATCCTGCACCATTAAAAGCTTTGGGAGCAGTTTCAAGGTCTAAAAACTCAGAACCCTTAGGAATAACCTAACTGGATCTCACTATATCTCCCAACCTGGAGAAAAAAATAATTGAAAAACCTCCTCCAAAGAAGTTTGTCTTCACTTTTTCCCCACCTACTCAGTTTCACCATTTCCTATTGTTTGAATCTTGGTTCCCTGGGAAGCTAATTGGTGGCCATATTGCAGCCCCTTCAAGACTATGGTGGTATTGTAGTCCCTTGCAGTAGACACAGAAGCAATAGTGAAATTTGTTACAACAAGTGTTTAAAGACTTGTTTAAACAAAAGTTTCCAAAACTTCAAGCAACACTCATGGCTGTTGTGACATGAAGTAAAAGGTGAACGTATACAGTCCATTTTTGTGCTGAGGTTTAAAGACGATTTTTTTCATTGGGGGCAGGGGACAAAGTAGTCTTTCCCTTAAAAATGTGTTTGTTTTTTTATAACAAGCATGATACAGAGGACCATCAAGGATTTGTCTCTATACATGGGAGCCAGAAGCTGCAGGGAATGCAGCTATTTAGATAAAAAAGTGATACTGAAATGTTCTAGGCTCCACAAGGGGTAGTGGTTAACATTCACCCCAATGATGAATGCACTTCAATTCAGGTTGGGACAATCTCCACTGTTTAAAAGATTCAGTGTTTTCTTTTTAAAGTCAATGAATGGTCTCTTACCTCAAAAAAATTTGGGAAGTGAAAAGTTTTCCACTCAGTCTATCCATGCTACCATTTCAGTGATGGTGTAATTCCTATTGATTTAGCAAGAAATGCTGTCAAATTTCACATACATATTGAAATGATGAATAGAAAAATCTCCTTAGCTTTCAGGAAGATTAAATCATAACTCTGCTTGGACTGTTCTTTAGTTCCAGCTATTTCACACTAATGGCCACATTTTATTAACTCCCAACAGTCCTGATAGGGTATCTTGTATCTGTACTGCAATGAAATTGCCCATGGAGTATAATATGACTGTCTGTTATATGCAGAGAAATGTTTGCTGTTTATGGTTAGTAGACATTTGTCATAAGCCATGAGTCTGCATGGGAAATGTATCAATATTTAAATTTTGTTTTCCACACACTCTAACAGATCTTGTATTCTGAAAAGAAGGAATCACCTCTTAGATGGTAAAGTGACAAAACTAAGATAGTATCAGAAGTCTAGAATATCAAGGATCAGCAGCTGAGTCTAATTTAACAGAGAATGGTGTAAAACTGATTTTTGGTATAATAAGAGAATTTGTCACAGACCTGTAAGTGGTACCATAAAATGTAAACATTTGAAAAAAAAAGCATATAAGATTTGTTCACTGAGCTTAACTAGTGACTATCTATTTATTACAGAGCTATTACAGCAAATAGACCCAAATATGATGAACCCAATTATATTAAACCATGAGCATTTTTGTTATTAAGGATTCAATAACCTGTCTGAAGAAATGTGTGTTTTCCTACTCAATTTAATGAGCTTTCCTCCATGCTCAATCCTCCAGTGCATCTAACCTTCCCTCGCCTTGAGACAGAGATGGAGCTAGGGTCAACCACACGAGCGATATTGGGATTCCAGCAGCACAGAGGATAGGGAGATGGTCAATGTCCTACCTGATAAGAGTTGAAGGCTGCAGGAAATTTTAAATATTATAGCCCTGTCATAAATATAAATGGAAGGGTAACAACCTTTATGTATGCAATAATATAAAATCCCTCCTGGCCAGAGGTACAGAATCACTTACCTGTAAGGGGTTAATTAGTTCAATTAAACTAGTTGGCACCTGACCAGAAGGACCAGTGGGGAAAGAAGATACTTTCAAATCTGGAGAAGGGGAAGGTTTTGTTGGTGCTCTTTGTGTGGTTCTCTCTGGGACAAGAGAGAGACCAGGGCAGGAAAAACACATCTCCTAGAAACATACCTGAAACGAGCATCTAAGATTACAAAAATTGTAAGTAAAGGCATTAGATTATCTTTTGTTTTCGCTTGTGAATTTTCCCTATGCTAAGAGGGAGATTTATTCCTGTTTTTGTAACTTTGAAGTTGAGCCTAGAGGGAAATCCTCTGTGTTTTAAATCT
Organism: Macrochelys suwanniensis; assembly: GCA_033296515.1. NCBI lineage: Eukaryota > Metazoa > Chordata > Testudines > Chelydridae > Macrochelys > Macrochelys suwanniensis. The sequence continues at coordinate 92,319,566 of CM065775.1, read as the reverse complement.
TGTTATTACCCAGTAAAGTTATCTTCCATCCTGATTTTGCAGGTTTGCAGGTGATTCTTTTACTTTTTTTAAAAAATACAATTCTTCTTTTAAGAACCTGATTGATTTTCAGTGTCCTAAAAAATCAGAGTTTGATCTGTGCTTACTTTGTAACCAATTGGTTAGTATATTATTCTCAAGCCTCCCTGGGAAAGGGGGTGAAGGGGATTGGGGGAATATTTTGGGGGAGATAGGGCTCCAAGTGGCCCCTCCCTGAATGTTTGTTTAAATCACTTGGTGGTGGCAGCAATACCGTCCAAGGAAAAGGAAAGGAATGTGTGCCTTGGGGAAGTTTTAACTTAAACTGGTGGAATATAAGCTTAGGGGGTCTTTCATGCAGGTCCCCACATCTGTACCCCAGAGTTCAGAGTGGGGAGGGAACCCTGACAAGCCTGAATAAACAAACAGCTATTTCAAAGTTTAAACATTAAAAGGAAAAGCTGCTCAATGTTGTGGTTTAGTGCATTAGATCACAAAGTGCATATGCAGCTGGACTATAGAAGAACTGGAGACACACAGAACTGTGATACGCATGGTTGTCTTCAGTGATAGATTCTATGACAAAAGGAGCTGTGAATGTCAGAGAACTTTGTATTCACTGTGAGTGTTTTATTGCATGGGCAGATTTGTTTATAGAGAATCTTTCAGTTTATTAAGAGAACTTTCAATGTATTGCGCACAGAAGATAGAGATAAAGACATATATACATTTACTATAAAAAAATCTTTCTCCAAACTTCTCCAAAGAGAATCCAATCTACTTGAAATTCCACAGGAGCTCTCTCTACCTAGTTTAGAACTTTTCTGTGACGTATGGGGGGCGGGGGAATCGGAAAAGGAATTTTAAAGTTATGGGTTGAGGTTCATCACCCTGATCTGGAGTCCCCTTAGGCAGTGAAAGACAGCCATAAAGATGACACCTGATGACCCCGACAAGGGGCCATGCTAGGTATGGGAGAGGTGTGTTAGAGGCATGATCACAGCATGCAGTGATGTGGAGGTTTAGGGCTAACACAGGGTGGCTCAGGATGCTGCAATAACATAGGCCCTAAGGTGTCTAAATTATGCCAGTGTCCTCTCCGGTCCCCAGAGCAGCATAGAACCAGGAAGTGCAAAGGCAGCTTAAAGCCACCATATTCCCCCTCCCAGTAGGTGTGCCCCTAAGAGGCTCAGCACAGAATCTCACCTGCTGTGTTTAAAAATATTCCCTTTCAAACGTACCAGGTGTTCTCTCCTTACAAGGAAGACCTGTTGCCCTTCTACCTCAGTCCAGCATCTCTAGTCATGAGTGAGCATCAGGCACAGCCACTCACTCCCTGAATAGTCATCAGGCTACGGTGAAAGGTGGTCTTCTTTCCACTTGGGAAGTATGTCAGGCTCTTGAGGTCACAATCTTTTTCAACAGCACTATAAGAATTATCACATCTGAAAGCTTTTCTACTCAGACAGTTTCACTTAGTCAACATTGACCAACACGGCGACATACTTTGATGACTGTTTATTTCAGTGCTGCTGCTATCTGTTCCAAAAGAACCATTCACTCTCAAGTTCCAGTCCTGGTTCCACCACTGGTTCCCTGTGAGCTTGATTCAAAGCCCATCAAAATCAATAGAAGCTTTTCCAATGACTTCAGTGGGCAGTGGATAAGCCCCTTTGTGGCCTTTGGCATTTCACTTAAACTCTCTTTCACCACTACTAAAATTGGAATAACATTTACTTACCAGATGGATGTATGATGAGGATTCATCAATTAGATGTTGTTATAACAGTTGAAATTATAAAGGGCAATTTAAGTGTTAGATATCAATGACTATGAGCATATGACTACTCCCATATTTAGAAATATACACAGTTACTCAAAGTAGGTAGGTCTGCCACTTATTGATTGCCTAGTTTAATACAAAAATGATATGTATTGCTGGACTGATCTTTATCATTCACTACATGGATTGGAAACTTTTTGCTTCAAGTGCATTTTATTAAAGGAGAAAATGTAGTAGCCTATCATTAGACAAATTCTTATTATTTGTATTTGTTGCAACGTATGCCCTACAGAAAATAAAATGCCAATGCAAGCTAAAAAATTGGAAAGGAATGATGCGACTTTAAATGGTAAAAGCTTTATTAAATAGAGTTTTTAATTATTATTATTCTTTCTTTGCTCATTCTAAGACAGTTTCTTTAAACAGTAAAATTAATGGTGTCACACATTGGTTATTTATCCAGTGTCTTACATACATCTAGAAACATTCTAATGTAATTCAGCAACAACTGATGCATCTTAAATAAAGTATTACCAGTGAGTGTAAACCAAGCTTCATTATTTCTAGCCACTAGTGTGGGTTTTTTTAAAAATAATTATAGGAAATAAATTGATTTGCATGAGGTATTTAGATGGCTATATAAAAATGGTGATTCATTTATAAAAGCCTAATAAAGAAATTCTGAAAAGGCAAATCATGTTTATCTTGTTCTAAGAGTCCATATTAACATTTAGCAGCTTTGCAATAGGAGGAAAAAAAACCTGTTATTCAGAGAACCAATGTGTCACACACATCCAGCATACTGGAAATGCAATTGCAAAGCTAATTTAACAACACAATTCTCCAACAGATGTGACATTTTAAAGGACTAATTTAATTTAGTAAATATCCGCTGGAAATGTAATTTAAGATGTGAGAATTTTTCCTGCTGTATTTAGCGACAGATTGAGACAGCTGAGGTTACTAGAGCTTACTGTAACCATGTTTCTAGTGGAAACTCATTCTCACTCTGTCATAAAATAGTAAAATAATTGATGTCTGTGGAATTATCTTTCACAGATAAATATGTCTTCAGTACCAAAGGCAAATCATTTATATAAGCAACAGGTAGGACAAGAGGAAATGTGGAAATTTGGATATAATGGGTCAAATTTTTCTCTTTGTAACTTCAGTGGGCTTATCTCAGTGCTGATGCTGGCTCAGTAGCTACATATATTTCCAAGATGAACACCAAGAAAGAAGTAGAATTATTCTGGGTGATAGAGATACATACTGTACACCTAAAAAGCAGTGGGATTAAAAGGAAAATTTAGTTTTATGAGGTGGTGGTGAAGCACAGAAAGCAATTGACGTATAGGGATATCTGGATTTAAAAAAACCCCATAAATATAATATTGTAGGAGAACAGAAAATATTATCTCAAAACACAGTAAGCTTCATCTCTGAAAAATCTCAAACTGTCGTTCTACCTGATCGGTAGACAGTTCCCTAAGAGCTGGCTGTTTGTGACAGATTGACTACAGTCTGTCAAATTAATATTTCCTAACCAAGAGATGTGAGTTATAGTTGTAGAAAAAACTCCACTCAGTCAGATGGAATTACTTTGCCCAAGAACAAAGGGCTGGCCCATCTGAAACCAATGAACTTGATAGGTCAGGTAGATATTCAAAGGACAACCTGTGAAGTTTTATGTTTAAGGTTTTCAAATAGGAAAACTCACATTATACTGGAGGTGAGCTACCTCCTGGGGTTAGCCAGATCTGGGGTTGGGGAGAATTTATTACCATATTAGGTGGGGTCAGGTAAAGCTTGAAAAAAAAAGAGTGAATACACAGAGGGAGGAGCTCTCTCCCTCTCTCCATTCCTCTCTGGATAACACAGGGTGGGAACTCTCATAGGAGAGTTCAGAGGCAGGACTTGCTCTTCGATCATTAAAGTTTTTTCTTTCCTTTTCTGTAACTAAGCTGAGAATGCTGTATCTAGTTTATCTTATAAGAAGCATCAACCTAGATATGCTAAGCAAACCATCTAGGGTTTTTTAATATATTGTCCTGGATTTTAATATTATTTTAAGGAATTCTGCTGTGTGTGGGTGTTTCAACAGTTCATCTCCAGGTAGGAAATATATTTGTATTCTCAAAGGAAAGATACTAAGGTCTGGTCTACTCTAAAAAGTTAGGTTGATCCTGCTACGTTACTCAGGGATGTGAAAAATCCATACCTGTGAGTGATGTAGTTAAGCTGATCTAACCCCACCATGTAGAGAGCACCAGGCCCACAGAAGAATCTTTCTGTTCACTTAGCCACAACCTCTTGGGAAGGTGGATTACCTACGCCAATGGGAAAACCCCTCTCATCAGCACAGGTAGTGGCTACACAGAAGCACTGCAGCTGTGCTGCTGTAGCATTTCAAGTGTAGACAGCCCTGAATGATTAATGGTACCTACACAGCCCACTCAGTTAAGGTCAAATCAAAGACATGGGCAGATTTGTGCTCAGCGAGGGGAGCATGTTGCAAAAGGTTACCGTGGTTTGCACAGTAGGGGAGATGCCAACAGGACCAAAGGGGAAGTGTGTTGAAGGGTGACTGAGTCACATGGGTCACAATTTAACTTTCCTGCTTGGGTTCACCCTTTCCCAGCAAGCTCTCCTGGTAGCAGAGCCTTTAAATCCCAGAGGAATAACCAGTCACAACCCTAAGGGGGCTATTTTATTATCATTATGTGTATTACAGTAGAGCCTAGGAGCCCCAGTCATGGACCAAAGCCCCATTGTGCCGGGAGCCACATAAACAGAACAAAAACACAGACCCTGCCCCATGGGGCTTGCAATCAAAGTATACAAAAAGAGACGACAGATAGACAAATGGGGGAGTACAAGAAAACAATAAGACAACATTGTCTGCATAGACAAGGCAGACATGAAGGGGGGGAAGAGGTGGAACACACAAGCAGAGTGAACAATGTGATGGTAGGAAACCTCATGTTAGTTCCATCAACTAAATGGAAGGAAAAGTGACAGGGCTGAGGGGGCCGGGACAGGAAAGGAGTGGAATCATAGAAGATTAAGGTTAGAAGAGACCTCAGGAGGTCATCTAGTCTAATCCCTGTCTCAAAGCAGGACCAACACCAACTAAATCATCCCAGCCAAGGCTTTGTCAAGCCTGACCTTGAAAACCTTTAAGGATGGAGATTCCACCACTTCCCTAGGTAACCCATTCCAGTGTTTCACCACCCTCCTAGTGAAATAGTGTTTCCTAATATCCAAGCTAGACCTCCCCCACTGCAACATGAGACCATTGCTTCTTGTTCTGTCATCTGCCACCACTTTGAACAGCCTATCTCCATCATCTTTGGAACACCCCTCTCATTCTTCTCTTCTGCAGACTAAATAACCCCAGTTCCCTCAGCATCTCCTCATAAATCATGTGCCCCAGCCCCCGAATCATTTTCACTGCTCTCCACTGGATTCTCTCCAATATGTCCACATCCCCTCTGTAATGGGGGAGGGGGCAAAACAGGATGCAATACTCCAAGTGTGGCCTCACCAGTGCCAAGTAGAGGGGAATAATCACTTCCCTCAATCTTCTGGCAATGCTCCTACTAATACAGCCCAATATGCCATTGGCCTTCTTGGCAATGAGGGCACACTGCTGATGCATATCCAGATTCTTGTCCACTGTGATCCCCAGGTGCTTTTCTGCAGAACTGCTGCTTAGCCAGTCGGTCCCCAGCCTTAGCGGTGCATGGGATTCTTCCTTCCTAAGACTCTGCACTTGTCCTTGTTGAACCTCATCAGATTTCTTTTGGCCCAATCCTCCAATTTGTCTAGTTCACTCTGGACCCTATCCCTACCTTCCAGCGTTTCTACGTCTCCCCCCAGCTTAGTGTCATCTGCTAACTTGCTGAGGGTGCAATTAATCCCATCATTCAGATCATTGATAAAGATGTTGAACAAAACTAGCCCCAGGAGCGACTCCTGGGGCACTCCGCTTGATACCGGCTGCCAACTAGATATCGAGCCGTTGATCACTATCCGTTGACCCCGACAATCTAGCCAACTTTCTATCTACCTTATAGTCCATTCATCCAATCCATACTTTTTTAACTTGCTGGCAAGAATACTGTGGGAGACTGTATCAAAAACTTTGCTAAAGTAAAGATATAACACATCTTATGTGAGAGAGGGGAAGATGAGCAGGTGTGGAGAGAAGGGGAAGAGGGACAGGTGTGGAGAGAAGCTAAGGTGAAGAGACTGAAGGATGGGGAGGGTTGGAGCAAACAGTCAGTCAGCAGAGGGAAGAGAAAGTCAGAGATATTTTAACAGTTTTTACGGGAGTGTCCAGAGGTCCCTGCTTTGGCTTCTCCTGAGCCTACCTGCTGGAGTCTCTGGCTGGTAGCTCTCTCAGTTCTCCCCCAAGCCGTATGGTGGGTGAAGGGGAGGCACCACCTGGGTCCTAGTGACCCCAGAATGTGTTGGGGTCTACCCTGCACAGGTCTGGGTCCAGGGAGCAATGTGGGGGGAAGAGTGGGCCCTGGCTGGGCTCCATTTTACCCCCTTACTCCCGGTGCAGCAATGCCTGCTTTAGCTGTTCCTGTTCCTACCAGCTGTTTTACATCTGACTTCTGCACCTCCCTCCTTTCTGGGTGATAAATTTATAGCTCCTATGTTTTCCCTTTCTCTTATGTCTGAGGAGATGAAATAGCCTCACAAGACTGAATAGAGGAAAACTTCCTGATAGTGAAATCGACTATATTGTGGCATAGTCTCTGAAGGGAAGTAGCAGAAGCCTAATTGCTAAGGACATTTAAAACTAGACTAGGCAAAGCACTAGAAAATATACTTTAGGGAGGCATCTGGCACATTCATGAACTAGATGACCAAACAGCATTTTCATCTCTAATTGCTGCAATTAACACCTATGTTATGGTACCAACCTAGAGATATCCAAAGGTTAATGGTCTATATAGCTGCTGGACCACACAATCTTTATGTAAAAATACTAAGGTGTTTTATAACATTTGAGGTAATTACTATAACTTATGTTATTTTAATAGAGCTAATTATTACTGAATCTTACTTATACAGTACTATATGTTAAGAAGGGGTATGCAGCAGCAGCAAATGCCTCTTATTCTAAAAGGATACTTCTCATATTGCAGCTACAGAATGCAACATCTAACCCATACCTCCCCCACAGGTGGGGTCACAGACTCTGCATGCTAATGGCTATCCAAAGCGTCATTGAATCACAGAATCGTAGGACTGGAAGAGACCTCGACAGGTCATCTAGTCCTGTTCCCTGGACTCATGTCAGTACTAAGTATTATCTAGACCAGCGGTGGGCAACCTGTGGTCTGCGGGCCACAAATGGCCCATCAGGGTAATCCACTGGTGGGCCGCCAAACAGTGCTTACGTTGACCGTCTGCAGGCATGGCCACCCGCAGCTCCCAGTGGCCACAGTTTGCATTTCCCGGCCAATGGGAGCCACGGGAAGTGGCAGCCAGCACATCCCTCTGGCCTGCGCCACTTCTCGTAGCTCCCATTGGCCGGGAACAGCGAACCGCGACCACTGGGAGCTGCAGGCGGTCGTTCCTGTGGATGGCCAATGTAAACACCATCTGGCGGCCCACCAGTGGATTACCCTGACGGGCCGTGTGTGGCCCACGGGCCGTAGGTTGCCCACCACTGATTTAGACCATCCTTGATCAGTGTTTGTCTAACCTGCTCATAAAATTCTCCAGTGAAGGAGATTCCACAACCTCCCTAGGCAATTTATTCCAGTGCTTAACAACCCTGACAGTTAGGAAGATTTTCCTAATGTTCAAACTAAACCGCATATGCTGCAATTTAAGCCCATTACTTTTTATCCTATCTTCAGAGGCTAAGAAGAACAATTTCTCTCCCTCCTGCTCTTAACAACTTTTTATGTATTTTAAAGCTATCATGTCCCCTCTCAGTCTCCTCTGTTCCGAACTAAACAACCCCCTTTTCCCCCCCAATCTTCTCTTATAGGTCATGTTTTCAAGACCTTTAATAATTTTTGTTGCTCTTCTCTTGACTTTCTCCAATTTGTCCACATCTTTCCTGAAATGTGGTGCCCAGAACTGGACATAAATATTCCAGCTGAGGCCTAATCAGTGCAGAGTAGAGTGGAAGAATTCTTATGTCTTGCTTACAACACTCCTGCTAATACATCCAAGCATGATGTTTGGTTTTTTTGTAATAGTTTTACACTGTTCAGTCATTAAAGACAGGATACTGGGCTTGAGGTACCTTTTGTCTGAGCCAGTGTGGCCGCTTTTTATGTTCTTATATGATCCACTGTGACCCTCAGATCCCTTTCTGCAGTGCTCCTTCCTAGGCAGTCATTTCCTATTTTGCATGCATGGAACTGATTGTTCCTTCCTAAGTGGAATACTTTGCATTTGTCCTTATTGAATTTCATCCTACTTAATTCGGTTTCTCCAGCTCATTTTGAATTTTAATCTTATACTCCAAAGCACATGCAACCCCTTCCAGCTTGGTATCATCCACAAACTTTATAAGTGTACTCTCTATGCCATTATCTAAATCACTCATGAAGATACTGAACAGAACCGGACTCAGAACTCATCCCTGCGGGACCCCACTTGATTTGCCCTTCCAGCTTGACTGTGAACCACTGATAACTATTCTCTGGGAACGGTTTCCTAACCAGTTATGCACCCATCTTATAATAGCTCCATCTAGTTTGTATTTGCTTAGTTTGTTTATGAGGAGGTCATGCAAGATAGTATCAAAAGCCTTTCTAAAGATATACCACCTCTGCCGCTTGCCCCCTACCCACAAGGCTTGTTAACCTGTCAAATATAGCTATTAGGTTGGTTTGACTCAATTTGTTTTTGACAAATCCATGCTGACTGTTACTTATCATCTTATTATCTTCTAGGTGTCTGCAAATTGATTGCTTAATTATTTGCTCCATTATATTTCAGGGTACTGAAGTTAGGATGACTGGTCTGTAATTCTCCGGGTTGTCCTTATTTCCCTTTTTATAGATTAGCACCATATTTGCCCTTTGCAAGTCCTCTGGAATCACTCCCATCTTCCATGACTTTTCAAAGATAAATTGCTAATGGCTCAGATATCTCCTCAGTCAGCTCCTTGAGTATTCTAGGATGCATTTCATCACATCCTGGTGCCTTGAAGATAGCTAACATGTCTAAGTAATTTTTCAATTGTTCTTTCCCTATTTTAGCCTCTGATCCTACCTCATTTTCACTGGAATTCACTATGTTCAATTGCTCCTAACCTTTTTGGTGAAAACTGAAACAAAAAAGTCATTTAACACTTCTGCCATTTCCACATTTTCTATTATTGTTTTTCCTCCTTCATTAAGTAATGGGCCTGCCTTGTCCATAGTCTTCCTCTTGCTTCTAATGCATATGTAGGATATTTTCTTGTTATCCTTTAGGTCTCTATCTAGTTTAAACTTATTTTGTGCCTTAGCCATTCTAATTTTGTCCTTACATACTTATTTGTTTATATTCATCCTTTGGAATTTGACCTAGTTTACATTTTTTGTAGGACTCTTTTTTTGAGTTTCTGATCATTGAAGATTTCCTACTTAAGTTAGGAAACAATGTTTCACTTAATGCATCCTCTGACATCATAGGGGTGTGGGTGGGGATTAGGGTTGCCAAGTTTGGTTGGATGTATTCCTGGAGATTTCATCACATGACATAATCATTAATTAAAAATTAATGTTTAGTTCCTGAAGACTCCAGGACAATCCTGGAGGGTTGGCAACACTAGTGGGGATGGGAGAAATAATGTATTAATATCTATCAGACAGAAAAGATTTTTAAAAGTGCTCTGTGGTGCAAAATACCTCTGGCTAATAGTCTGAAAGTACAGCTAAGATAGGCTATTGAAGAGGTGACACCTGGACTGGAACATTCCACTTCACACAGGGCATTTATCCCCACCTCAATTAGAGTCCCTCTACTTATCTCCGTCCACTCAGTTGGAGGCCCAGCACACCACCCCTACCTCTGGCAAAAAAGAAAAATGAGCCCAAGCCACAAAGTTCAGATCCAGATCTGGATTAAAACTTTTCCAGTGTTGGAACCTGTTTGGGTCTGTTGTTTGATTCAGGTCATTATTAAAATAGTGGTGAGTGGTAAAGTTTGTATCTTGATCAGTGGTGGGCAACCAGGATGTCCCTGAGGCCCGCACCATTTCCCGCAGCTTCCATTGGCCGGGAACGGCAAACCATGGCCACTGGGAGCTGTGGACAGCTGGGAAAATGTAAACAAACTGTCTGGCAGCCTGCCAGCAGATTACCCTGATGGGCTGCAGGTTGCCCACCACTGATCTAGATTGATGGTCCCAGACTTTGGGGCTGTTTAGATGTAGAGGTTTCCTTTGGGCCCATTCTCTTGCTAGGGTATAATTTTTTCATTAATACATACAGAAAATGGTCTCCAAGAGGATCTATCTTCTCTTCTCAGGGAATATGTAGTCAAGATTACTGTATTTTAAGGTTATTAGTAATTCATAAGAGTGTGGGGAGGGGAGACAGATAAGCAAAAAGCAGGGTGGAATTTATCAATGGGTAGTAGCCCCTCATGCTAGCTGTGGGAGTACTAAGGGTCTGTGAACCCACTTTAACAGCCACCTAGGTAGTTCCCCTGACATTTATAGGGATCCATAGCTGGTACGGCCTACTCTGCCCCTTATAGATACCTATTCCCAGTGCAAGGCATTTGCTGGCAGGATATCAAAGACAAGATTGGAGGTGATGTGGCCATGGCATTCCCACATGCTGGCTATTCCCAGTTGGTGCAATGGCATGTAAATTAGGGAAGTCTTCAGACTCTTTCAGCCTGTACTGTGGGCCATTTCAGCCCCCAAGAGCCACAGCATGGAGGAAAGCCTAAAGTCATATTTGCACTGCCCTTGATCCCTGCACTGAACTCAGTCAGGCATAAAGATGAATTGCCCCCATAGCACACAGAAGACAGGGAGATAATTTGTAGGGCTTTTACAATCTTTGCCACACCTTGACCTTGCCCCTGGTGCAACATGACCTGGCTTTTGGACAGATCAGACCGAGATTCAGCTTCAGCAGTTGGCACTCCAGACACCAATGTGCATTTCCAGCAGGAAAAAGCAATCAAAGAGCAAGAACGTGGTATTGGTTATGTTTTAGCTCCCAGGACTGTATAATGTCTGTAGTTAAAACAGGGTGTGTGAGTGAGGTTGGGAATTTTATTAAACTAGCTCTAGCAATAAAATTATTTAAACTAGAATGAAATTTTATGTTTCATTTACTATCATTTTTCTTACAGTGTGGGGGTTATTCATTTTTAATGCCTAATTTGCAGGATCTAACATCAAAGGCTATATAAAAGAAATCTTTTGTACTCTTTGTACTAACCAACCTTGGTAGTTTTGAAGCTCCCACATCTTCTCATTTGTAAAACTCTCTCCATTTACAGGTCACTTATGACTCCCATAGGAAGGAACCAAAAATCTTTCAATTTAAATAAGGTTCTTACTGAAGACTGAACCTTAAAGTGTCTTAATGAAAAATAGGCTCTATTATCATTCCCTCTCTCTCTCCCTGGATGGCCTTTGCTTTCAAATATAATATCTCGATTTACCAACCCAGTCCTTTACTGGCAGAAAAAATAATGTTATTCCATAGCGAATGAAGGAAAAGACTGGAAAGAGCTCTGTCAAAAACATATGGATTTTATCCTGAGGGAATCAATGTTTAAAGGTAACCTTACAATGAAGGCTCATCCTTTTTACTGATTTTGTGATTACCACTTGAATTTAGAATTAGGGTCTGGGCTGCATTTACTGTAGGGATTCATCTGAACTTGCATATAATAAGGCTATGTTACACATACTAGATAAAAAGAAAAAGGGAGTGTGTGTGTGTGGAGAGAGGGATCACCAGAGATGTTCACCAGTTCACTAGATACAGCTATGTTAAAAGCCAGCTAAGGTGGAGTAATCAGACTGCCCAACTAGTGTTTCTTAACTAAGTGTTCATTTTTGACAGACTACCCCTCAGTTACGGCTCTAATTCAACTCCAGCTCCTTTCAACTTATACTTCCTCTGCCTTGTAGTCCCTATTCCCGTTAAGCATCACATTTGAAAGGAACCACCATCTCCCAGTGCTTTTCAATCCGTCCCTAGTGCCACATATTTCATAACATGTCTATATCCTGCAGCATATTTGGGCATGTATAGTGGGGACAACTTAGGACCTTCTGCTCCAGAAAAATACAGGCCTGCACAAATTGAGTGACAGGAGAAATTCTATTAGCTGCCATTACTAGTATCGGTTTTAAGCTCCTATTTATGCCACTAGGATGCATCAGAATTCACAAAACCCAGGCACTATATTCTAATAACTCCCAGCCATGAGGTAGTAAAGTGAGCCATGCAAGGTAACTCAGATTCTATGTTTGTTCCCTGTCCAAATACCACTTTTTTAATACATGGGAACAAGATTCTTGTGAATATAGGTAACTTGAAGAGCACTACAAAGTCTGTCAGATATTTCTACATGCGCCATCCTCTGAGATTACTAGCTTTGCCTCACAAGGACAAAATAGAGCAAAGCCAAACTTCTGATATCACCTGTAGCGAGGCGGTCTGGTCCCCAGCCGCCCCAGAGAGAGAGGAGCCCCCCCGGACGCCCCAGTGGGCGGAGCCGGAGAATCCTGGCCCAGCCCCTCAAGGGTCAGGGGGCGGCACAGGAAGTATAAAAGCCAGCCCTCAGACAGCAGTTGGGCGGCAGCCACCAGAGAGGCCGGACGCCAGTGGTGCAGCTCCCCGCTGGGAGACTCTGGCGACCAGCAGCCGACCGGAGGTCTGGCCGGGCCAGCCAAGCCCGCCGCTTGCCCGCTACCCCGAGGAGCCGCCAGGCCTGCCGCTGGCCTCCTACCCCGAGGAGCCACCCGGCCTGCTGCCCGCCCGCGACGCTGAGGTGCCGATGGTCTGCGACCTCGTGGAGGATGCCCCCCTGATCCAGGTATCCAGAGAGGGGGGAGCTGGAAGTAGCCCGGGGGGCAGCCGACCCTAGTCTGGCTGCAGCACTGCCAGAGCCCAGGTCAGTGTGTTGCGGCCAGGATCTCCACTGACTCAGCAGCGGGTTTTTCTGCCGCTGCTAGGGCCCCGGGCTGGGACGCAGTGGAGTGGGTGGGCCTGCGTCCCCCCTGCCACCCAGCGTGTGGGTGGCAGTCTCCCCCTCTCCCAGGTTCTCCAGAGCCAGGACCTGGGCTTGCCACCCCCTTATTGATTGCTCAGCCCCTGCTTGAGGGCCTGAGCCCTAAACTGTTTATTGCCCTGCCCTGCCCCAGGGCCAGGGCCTAGTGACCTACTGCTCACTCAGCCCCTGCTTGAGGGTCTGAGCCCTAACTGTTTGTGCCCCGCCCTGTCCAAGGGCCTGGGCTCACTAGGAACGGTCTGTTTATCCGGCCCTCTTCAGGAGGGCCTGAACGGCTGACTCTGCAGCCCCAGACTGCGCTAATTCCCCGAACCCTGACGGTATAGAGGGGCAGTCTGGCCCCAGCCGCCCCAGAGAGGGCCTGAAACGCCTACATTACCAAAATTTCAGAAGTTGGTACATACCCTGAATCTTGTACAAGAGTCCACCTTTATTAAGATGCCATCCCCAAGCACAGTCAGTACCATTCTGCTTCATCTTTGTTAGAAGACCACCTCTATTAAACCACTAATTTTTGTTGTCCCCTTGAGTGATTTTTTTTAAAAGAAGGGTGTGATGGGCTGCAGTCATGAGAACTTCCCTAGCTACCACCTGAGCTGAAACAAGGGCTGTACCAGGGGAAAGGATTGTGCCCAGACTAGGAAGGCATCCAGTCTGTGAAAGAAACTTATTGAAACATCTCTGAGGGTGAGATTTTATCTGTATTCAGCTTTATTACTGTATTAGGCTTAGACTTGCGTGTTTTATTTTATTTTGCTTGGTAATTCACTTTATTCTGTCCGTTACTACTTGGAACCACTTAAATCCTACTTTCTGTATTTAATAAAATCACGTTTTACTTATGTATTAACCCAGAGTATGTATTAATACCTGAGGGGGCAAACAGCTGTGCATATCTCTCTATCAGTGTTATTGAGGGCAAACAATTTATGAGTTTACCCTGTATAAGCTTTATGCAGGGGAAAACAGATTTATTTGAGGTTTGGACCCCATTGGGAGCTGGGCATCTGAGTGTTAAAGACAGGAACACTTCTTAAGCTGCTTTCAGTTAAGTCTGCAGCTATGGGGCACATGGTCTGACTGTGAAGGGTTGGATCACAGAAACCCCCTGGGGGCTGCCAACTGATGTGCCAAGACTACTTCTGCCCCTGCTTTCCTGCCTGGTAGCTTGGGACTTCAGTGCCCTGCCTGGTTTGAGCCAGACCCACCAGCCTGCTGCAAACCCAGACCCAGGTCTGAACCATGTACCCTACCACCTGTGGGTGAATATTTTTCACAAAGTGATTACTCTATATCTGACCTATCAGTTCTCATCCTCAAAGGAAACCTGCACAATACTTTCAAAGACAAGTCTGGGTGCTTAAATTCGTAACTTTGCTAGACAATAAAACCATAAGTCTTATATTAATGTGCCACTTCACCTGGAATGGTCCCTTAGAATATGTGCTAACTACTTATGCTAAACTATCTGCTCAACTGTGACACCCTGAGCACCTTTCCCAGACCTGAGGAAGAGCTCTGTGTAGCTCAAAAGCTCGTCTCTCTCACCGAAAGAAGTTGTTCCAATAAAATATATTACCTCACCCACCTTGTCTAATATTCTGGGACCGAAAAAGCTATAACAACCCAAACACAAATGTAAAGGTGCCTTGTTATCCCACTGAAATATAGGTACAGGCTGGTTTTGGGGGATGGGAAGGCTCATGAGTTAAAGACATATCATCATTGCAGAATGGGACAGATCCTCCCTGTGATGGGGATAGTGATATGGCTATAAAATAAAATGTTTTATCATTGGGATTGTTCTTTCATTCGCTCTACTTAGCATTTGAATTTTCATGGGTTCATTGTGAGACTACTATTTGTTCACTTTCAGTTATTTGTTAGCATCATTGGGAAGACTGTTAACTTCTAAAAAGGCTGCATAAAACTTACTTGATTAAAAATAATCTGGCCATTTTTCATTTACATTTGGTATTCCATGTACCTGCAAAGTATCTAGGTTTGTTCTTTGGTGCTCTGGGAGATCCAGATTACCTTGAGGTTGGGTGTGAGCAATTCAGACCTATGAAGGATAATTTATGTTCATTTTCCCTGTTTTTTTAATGAGACATTCACCAAGTCCAATAGAGAAATATATTCAAAATCATTATTATTCCTGACATGAATCTTTTTGAAACATTTTTTTTAATTTAAAGGGCTATATGGTTACTCATAAGCAATGAATAATCTCTTCTGAGAAGCTATCTGTTTTACAGTACTTGGAATATTTGCAAAAGTGGATTTAAATCTCCCTGGGAATGATAGGAACTACATGCCATAAATTCCTGTAATGCTGGAGCTATGAATATTATTTTATGAAGCCTGCTTCTGCCTGAGCTTTATCACATACTCTGATTCTGCTCTTCTTTTACAGTTTTCAAATATTACCTGCATCAATAGTTGAAAGACATTGGCCCTTCCTTCCTAAGCACAGCTGCTGAAAATCACTCCAAAAAGGTAGTTATAAGCAGTCTTTAATAAAAGGGATTTAAGTAGCAAATCAGTTGCTGCTCCTATGAAGCCCATGCTAATAACGCAAATGAGGAGCAAAATTACATAAGAAATTTTAGAATGAAACTTTCTGTATTAGAAAATAGAAGTAATTTGGAAAACAAATATGGAATGTAGTGTCGGTTTTGCTAAAAGAAATGACTTCTGAGACTCTGCACCACTTCAGTTTTGGCAAGTCTAGTCTACTATTACACAACATAAATTAAGGGCCCAATCAAGACAATGTGCTGCATGGGGACACAGGTGAAGGAAAGGACACCCTGCAAACATAATAGTCATGAATGTTATCAAGCTTAGGGATTGCTCTTTGCCTGTCTGCTAGCACTCCCTGGGGTGTTCGCCACCCGAAATCAGATGGAAGGATGCAAGGACATGCTGTTGCCTCCATTATATCCCTCCCAGGATGGGACAATGCATTCCAGCTGCCTAGCTGGGGAGTCATCTACAAGCACTGGTGAGACATTCCTGTCCTAGTCCCCATCATCTGCCCCTCATCCCAGATCCTCACAGTGCCCAAGTCCAACCTCCATCTTCTTCGTCTTTCCCAGGGTTGGGCAATGCAGCCCAATGCCTAGAATGTGGGGTACACCTTTACAGCCTTTTAAAAACTCTGGTGATTTTTTTTTTGTTTAATATTCTTCAGAATCAGGTTCTTCTAATATTCCCTCACTTCCCTGCCACCATCTCCTCCTGCCTTCTGATGCTGGGTTTTCAGCTCCATCCAACTCCCTCTGTGGCTGCTGCCATTATCCAGCTCCTGTGAACACTAAGCTGCCCCCTGAGTACTTCACAACTCCTCCTCCTCATCACTGCCACAGCCTCACTCATCTGCTCATTGCAACTACCGTCTTCACGGGCCTATCTGCTGAGGTAACTAGCTCACCTCATGGCTCATGGGACTGATATCTTATTGGATATCTGTAGCATCTGCCGCCCGCCTCCTTCTTCCATTCCCCTCTTCTGCCTATTGCTTCCATTTCCCCTTCCTTGGTACCCTCATCATTATACTGTTCCCATCAGTGCTAGCTTGTTCTCTTACCTTCTCCACCCTGACCTTCCTTTCCTGCCAGCACAAATTCAGTTCCCACAGCAGCATCCTCACCTCTGGTGACATTTTCCCCAAACCTGGCCATTCTTCCAACTCTCTCACACCCATACTCATACCCATCCCCCCATGTGCCACCATTCCTAACCTCATGCCCATCCCCCTCTCTCCTCACTTCTCATTGTCTTTGAATGCCAATTCCATCTCTAAAAAGACCTCAGCCCTCTATAACCTCTTCAGATCTCAATCTCTCCATCACCTGGCTCTCAGAGAGGCCTGGATTCCTTCATTTGACACTACCTCTGTAGCTTAACCCTCTCTTATAGAGTTCTCTTTTTCTCTCACACTCCCTGCACTGAGTTACAGTGGTGTGGGTGTTGGATTCTCCTCTCCCGTACATGCTACTTCCAGACCCCTTCCACTTTTTCTCCTTTATTGAACATTAGTGCATCTGACTATTCTCTCCTCTCTGCCATCATCCACCATCCACCCAACTCCTTCCTCTTTGATTTTAAATCCCCTTTCCTGTCCTCACTAGCAGTGACTTTGACATCCATGTTGATGGCCCATCTTGCCCCTTAAATTGCATGTTTCCTTGTTCTTACAACCTGCAGCTGTGATTCATTTCTCCCACTCACCAAAATGACCGTTCCCTCAGCTTGGTCTTCACCAAGCACTTCTCTCTCTCTGATTCTCTCTGTTGCTGAGTTCCCCCTCTCCAGCAACCACCTGGTCTCGTTCAGCATTGTCCATCTTTCCCCTCCCTCTTGCCCTGTCACCCGTCATTGAATGGTTTCCAGTTAATATTGATGACTTCTTGTCTGCTTTCATCCCATTCCTTCCTGCCCTTTCTTCCAGAGTGATGTTCTCTCCATACTTCACTGTCCTCCACCCTTGACTCTTTTGCCCCTCGCCCCCATCACAAGGTCCATTCTGGCAACCTCAGCCCTGGCTCACTCCCAACATACACTTCCTCCTCTACTTCTTTAACACTGAGGAGCATCTCTGGCAGAATTTCCCATCACACTGTCTGCAGTAGCTTATGCCCGTGAATGACTAGCTCAGCGCAGACTGTCAAAAAGAGGGAAGACACCCCACACTGGTGATATCTTCTATAATAATGTTAGATTTCACCAACACAGTAAGAAATATCAACTCCTGGATAACTGTACTAGTCTTACCATGGACAGACAGTCACAAACAGTCCCCTTGGGCTCTCCAGTCTATCTTGCCACTCAGGCAAGCTGGTCATAGTGACAAATGGTTACTTATACTAAAATCGACAAAATATTCAGGTTGCTTCTATTCCTGAGCCCAGTCACTTACCCAGATCAATTGGCACCCTAGATCTTACACCAAATACAACACCTGTAGCCAGTACTGTAATAAGCCATCTAAAGGTTTATTAACTAGGAAAAAGAAATAAGAGCGTTATTTACAGGTTAAAGCAAGCAAACATACACACAAATGAATTACCATTTATGATTCCTAAAGGTGATAGAGATGTAGTAATCTGTCTGTTCAAAATGTCTTTCAAGCTGGACCCAGGTTGACGCTGGGGATCTCTGCTTTATTTTAGTGTCTCTAGCCCTGTGAGTGTTCAAAAAGCAAAGAGATGAAAAATTTTCTTGTGACCCTGTTTTATCTCACTTTTGGCCGTCCAGTCCATGAGACAAGCTTCCTTGAAAGTAGCATTTCCAAAGTATGATAGGGCCATTTACCAATCCTTTGTATTGTAACATTCCTTAATGGCCCGTTTAATATTGATAGGCCTCCTGAAGAAGTGGGATGGGAGGGAGGGAATGATTTCTGCACCTAGGTTCACAAGTTCAGAGCAAACATTTTCAAAGTTATAAAGCAAAACGTACATATTTCCTTATAGCATGGAATATGGACATGACAAGTGAGATTATTGCTACTTACAAGCATTTCATGGAGTCTAACTACTAAATATATTCTTAAAAGACTAATACCTATTTTGAACAAAGCTAACATACAAGTGAGCTGGTTTGGTAGGTCAATTCTTAGCTAACACCTATGGCCTTGACCAGAGCTGGTACGGAGTTTACTAGAGTCACACTCCCATCACCAGGCTGACTTCCTCTATTATAAACTCATTTTCTTCTCATTCAGTTCTGCCATCTTCCCAGCTAACAACTTTACTTCTCCATCATAATTGATGCCTGCAATTCCAGTTTCCCTCAATTCCTGCCTCCTCTTCTCTGCCTGCACAGGATCTCCATTTCTTCAAAGAGAATATGGACAAACTATGACCTGACCTTCTCCCTCTTCTTCGCTCACCTTCCCTTCTCCCTTCTCTTCTTACAATTATTTCCCTTTCTCCCAACTCTCCCCTTTTTCCTATAAGCTACTTGTCTTCACTTTCAAAGCCCTTATGGCCTATCTCTATGCTACCTATAATCTTACTTACATTATTGAATGGTTGAATCCTGTCTCTTATTAGCCAGTGAGGTCAGTATTCATTCCCCACTTATTAAATCTTCAAACACACATCTTTGCTCTTTGTCCTATGCTGCCATTCATGTCCGGGAGTTGCTCCCCATAGACATCTTCAAAGTTACCTCATTATCCTCCTCCAAATCACTCCTTAAAATTCTCCTCTATTATGATGCCTACAAAATCACTTGATAACTGTTAGGCAGCTTGCGTGCTGAGACCACGGACCATCATACTAAATGATACCATTTCATTCTTCCCTTGTGCTTCTCTGTCCATCTGTCGATCTTATACTTAGGGCTAGTCTACACTGGCAATGCTAAAGCATTTTAACATGGCTTGTGTGGTCGCGGCAGAGCGCTGAGAGAGAGAGTTTAGAGTTCTTCCAGCGCTCTAAAAAAACCACCGCCACAAGGGGCGTACTACTGGTGCACTTCAAATACAGAACAAAAGACAAGACAAGAGGCAGTCTAAGGGCTTGTCTACACTGGTGCTTTACAGCGCTGAAACTTGCTGTGCTCAGGGGGGTGTTTTTCACACACCACCGAGCGAGAAAGTTGCAGCGCTGTAAGTTGTCAGTATAGACAAGCCTTTAGACTGTGTCTTGTCTGCTCTTTTGATTGTAAGCCCTTTGGGGCAGGGGCCATCTTTGTGTTCTGGATTTGAACGGTGCTTAGTACAATGGGATTCTGGTTTATAAGTGGAACTGCTAGGTGTTATTGCAATAGTACTTAATATAATATACTGTGCCCTTGAGGAGGTGTCAAAGCAGAAACATTCTTCCTGTGTAAATGGGAGCTCCGGGAGACATTAAGTCTTCCTGAGGCACAATAAACCTCCTGATGTAGCCACTTAAGCAGAGCAGCATTGCACTGCACCCAGTATGGTACCCTACTTAAATACTAAAGAGATGAATAATTATTTGCATACATTCTTTGACCTTATTTTTGTAGAGGTTTAGGGGCATGTCTACATGTATGTTTACTGCATGGCAAGCTGAGGTGTAAAGCTACAGCTCTCCAGCAAGCCACACAATAAGTGTTCATGTGGACCTGCTGATGCATATTGAAATTTCCCCAGTGCTTTGACCTACTGCAGAGCATACTAGGGAACGTTTAGTGTGCATCAACAGGGTCCACCTGGACAACCACTTCACAGCACACTGGAGAGCTGTAGATGTATATCCCAGCTTGCTGCACAGTAAGTATCAATGTTGATATGCGCTAGGATTTAGAACAATGCAGAAGAAGAGCGAACATCCTGTGGCCTCAAAATGTTGTTTCTCTTTCTTGAAAAAAGCAGCCTGGGTTTTCTGATTATGCTACCAGTTAGTTTTTTAAGGAGTGGGCACGTGGATGTATTTTTTAAATAAACTACTCTAATTCTATAAAGCTGAACTTTTGTCCCAGAACTAAATCTGAATTTGAATTATTTCCAGGGGTTTATTTTATAATTGTAACACATGGTCTCCTATTCAGTGCCCACTGTGGTCAAAGGAAAGCTTTTCACGGTGGGCTGTGGATCAAGCCCTTGTTTGATAGTAAATGCTGCAGCAAAACTTGCAATACAGTTTCAGTTATAACCCTGTGCCTATACTCATTTATAACTTGCCCCCCCACCAAATTCTATTTTCCTCTGATATTTTCCTTGCTTAGACCTAGCCAAAATGTAAATTTCTATTTGAATAATCAGAATTTTTAAGATTTATTTTATCTAGGACACTGAATACCCTTTACTACCTGCATATTAGGCATCTGCTTTTCCCTTGATGTGCACATACAACTCTCATTAATGCCAAAGGGAAAACAGCCCTCCTATGATTTCCTATTTATCTGCTAAAGTGGCAGTTGCTATATTTCAAATAGCATTAGAACTATTTCAAGTCTACTCCTGTTTTCCTTTTGGACAGTCTTTAAGGTTTTCTAACATCCAGTGAACGTCTTTTAGTATCCGTTCCCATTGGCTCTGAAAAGAATGTGCTATGTTATCAGAAAATTCACTACACTAACGGAAAAGAGTTTCTCTCTGATTCATATGTAAATTTTTTTATAAATTATTATTATTTTTATAAAATTGGATTACTGTAGTGCCTGGGAACTCTAGTTTCGTATCAGGATCCCATTGTGCTAGGCACTCTACAAAGATAGAACAAAAAAAAACATTCCCTGCCCCAAAGAGTTTACAATCTAATATAAGACTAGGGACAACGGATAGATATAGACAGATCGGGGGAGTTCACGGAAACAATGAGACAATATTGGTCAGCCTGACAGGCAGTGCTCTCAGCACTCCAGCTGCCTGAGAAAGACAATTAAAAACATCAGAACAGCCCTACTGGGTCAGACCAAAGGTCCATCAAGCCTAGTATCCTGTCTTCCAACAGTGGCCAATGGCAGGTGCCCCAAAGGGAACGAACAGACAGGTTATCATCAAGTGATCCATGCCCTGTCACCCAATCCCAGCTTCTGGCAAAAATTGCTTGCTGTAATAAATAAAGGATAAACTTAAAATCAACAAGGACCTGAGATTCTGCTATTCCTATTCACATTCAGTAGTAAGCCAAGTGAAGTCAGTGAAACTACTCACATGACAGCAGAATTTGGGCTCCTAGAGCTTTCCTTTTTATAATACAGTTATGAATTGGACATGGTGATTTACAAATAGTATAAGACACTAAAGAACACCTGCCCCAAAGATCTTCCAGTCTGAAGAAAGAGCATGCAATCGGTAAACAGAGGATAGATGAGTTTATGAATGTTCACTTTACATTGACGTATGTCCTTTAAAATGCCCTTGGCTGCCTGGTGATTTTCCTGAACAATAAGGGATTTGTTCACTGGGGGGAAGATTATGATCTTTTCAAACACATTGGAATGTTTGGTATGTCAGGGGATTCATAACAACACAGATCCATTTAATTAATACTGCATTACACTGGAAATATTATCAAAGAACTTATGACATTCACATTAATACCATATGAGTCATCAAGAATAATGTTATCACAAGAAATACTAAAGGAATTAATAATGGTTAGACAATTATTGTACAGAGCTGTTGAATCCACTTTAACAAAAGTCATTTTAATTGAATCGAACAATATAGAACAGTAGCTTAATCCAGAGGTTGTCAACTTCTTCTGAGTAGGGAGGGTTGAATAACATTTTAAATTATGGTCTATGACCCAGAGTATAAATTTAGTGTATATACTATACTACCTTCCTTCCATGGCAGAACACCCATGTCTTGTCAAGGGAGGCTAGTACAAATATCCAGGAATCCAGGATAGATTTAGGCCTTCATGTAGAGCCATCATTTTAAATGTTGGTGCATAAAATTAGTCCATTATTAGACAAATAACTAGCCTGATTTTCAGAAGTGTTGGGAACCTAGCAGATGCCACTTCTGAAAATGCATGGGTATGTCTACACTGCAGCTGGGAATGTGCTTCCCAGCTTGAGTAGACAGAGAAGCACTAGCTTGACTTCATGCTAACATAGCCGTGTAGTCAGGATTAGCACAGGTGGTGGTTCAGTAAGGCCATGTGCCTGAATACATACATAGGGGTTCCAGGCAGGTTTTATTCAGACAGCTAGCCCAAGATGCTGCCTGTGTTACCCTCTGCTCTTGTTAGCGTACTAGCTAGAGCAGAGCTAGTGCATGTCTGTCTACTCAGGCAGGGAACCATGCTCTTGTCTGAAGTGTAAATGTACCCTAAATGAGAGGGAAAGCATCTGGAGCTGCATGAAATGAAGTAGCAGCAAAGTAATGCTGGCTTCTGCCCAATACATAGGGAGCTCTGGGGGAGGCAGGAGCTTTGACGGAGATACTGCCACAACAGGCATTGTAATGGAACATTAAACTGTATCATACTGTTCAGCCACTAGGTGGCAATATGTGTAAAATAACTCATTTAAAGCTAACCTTACCCATACGTGGCAGAACATTAAAAGTTCTTATGATGAACACATCTCGTGTGTATAAGCAAGCTCTGTAGCCAGTCCATATCTGGTCCAAGGATGTAGCACGGTGATGGAAGTAAACTAAGAACATAAACAGAAAGAAAACAGCAACAGAGGTTGCAGACAGAAGGAACAGCAACAAAGGTTGCAGTATCTCATCAACATGCCAATCTTCAATGCCCCAGACAACTTCAGTCTTGACAAACCTTCACAATGGACAGACTGTTTCCAATTCCAAATCTTGCAAAATACAGCTTCCAAACTCCACAAAGAAACTGGAAATATACAGGTATCTTCTTTAATTTAGATATAGGGAATCAGACAGAGTATTTTTTAATCTTTTGATTTTATTGAAGACAGTCACACAGATTTCTATGAAAGGGTTCTGTCTATGTCTGATGCATACTCTATACCTCAGAGAAATGTGGCTTATGAAAGAACATGATTTCACCAGAGAATTCGAGAACGGGGGAATATGTTGAATATTTTATAAGAGCTGTGCATACATTGGCTGAAAACTGTGAATTTGGGATCCAAAACATGAAAATATCAGAGACAGGATGGTTCTTGGGTTAACAGATAAAAACCTTTCACAGCAGCTACTAGAGAAACTTGACAAACTTTAAAAACCTGAAGTTAACTTAAAAACTGTAAACAGATACTTGAGGTTAAAAGTCATTATCATAAAAACCCTGAGGCAAGGAGAAAGAACACCTAGGTTAAGAGGGCTACATTCTAGCATACATGCACAAGGTATGGACAAAATTCATATGCCAACAGATGATGCATGTCTAGCCAGGGGCACACAGTGTAATAAATGTATGAAATATGGACATTTTGCAGCTGTTTGCTGCACCAAAGCAGTCAGAGAGATGACTCATATTAGAGACAATCAAGAGCCATTGTTTCTGGGATCTATAAATTGTGACACCATAGATCCTGCCTGGAGACTGAAATTTAATATTTGTGACAAGACTATTGACTTTAAAAGTGACTCGGGAGCTAACATCATAGTCATCCAAGGAGGGATTTAATATAACCCTCAAGCCCTCCCAGAACTGAAGTAATCTGATATAGCTCTGACTATCCCTGGAGGTATTCTGAACTGCATGGGCCAATTCACCACAGAAACAATTTATAAAGACAAAATTAATGCATTAATTCAGAGTGTATGTGATCAAAAGGCCATGGACCAGCATCCTTCTTAGCAGCAGTGTAACAGCCATGATGGGCCTAATGAGGAAGGTTGAAGAACTCAATAGAATATTTGGAGATACTGGACTTTTGAAAGGAGATCCAGTACAAATAA
The DNA here is from genome assembly GCA_033296515.1 of Macrochelys suwanniensis. Lineage (NCBI taxonomy): Eukaryota > Metazoa > Chordata > Testudines > Chelydridae > Macrochelys > Macrochelys suwanniensis. The sequence continues at coordinate 92,295,207 of CM065775.1, read as the reverse complement.
CGTTCAGAGACAATGCTGACCCATAAAGTGTACATCCACCTCACAGGATTCATATCCCATTATATAATAAAGTGGAAACTGAATTTAAAAAATGAAGTGGATTGGCATAGTCAAGAAAATGTCTGAGCCAATAGCATGGTGTTCCCCAGTTGCAACAGTTATAAAGAAAATGGAAAAATACAAATCTGTGTATATCTTAGAAGGCTTTATCAAGCAGCCGTGTGAGAAAAATATATCCTCCCAATACTGGAAGACTTTCTCCCCAAAGCGAAAGAAGCTACAGTATTATATAAGCTGGATGCCCTGAGCAGATTCTGGCAAATCCCTTTAACCAAAAAAAAAAGTGCTAAACTGATTACATTTATCAGAAATGTTGGGAGATTTTGCTTTTGAAGATTACCTTTTGGGATTACCAATACACCTGTAATTTTCCAAAGAAAGATGGCAGAACTGTTAACAAACACAAATGAAGCTGTAGTTTTCATGGGTGATATTTTGATGTATGGATCTTTGATGGAAGAATACAACAAAACCCTCAATTAAGACCTAAAATTAATCAGTCAGTCTGTACCAAAGCAAAACAAGGACAAATGTATTTTTCTGCCTATCCCAAATCAAGTTTTTGGGATAGACATTACACAAAGATGGAATCAGTGCTATCCCTGAGAAAGGAAAAGCAATTCAAGAATTGAATGCACCAACTAATGTACCAGAACTGAGCCTTATACTGGGGATGGTAAATTACCTTGATTGATATCTACAAGAGCTTTCGACAATGACAAAACCACTGAATGAATGAACTGTTAAAGTCCAACAGAAGTTGGCTATGGGAGCAAAATCAAGAAATTGCCTTCAAAAAGGTAAAACAAAATGATCTCAACAGCTCCAGTTCTCAAATACTGCAATGTGAACAAAGCCACAATGGTCAGTGCTGATGCAAACAGCTGTGACCTAGGTGGTGTATTGTTGCAACAACATGGTTTGAGTGGAAGACTGTTGCATTTTGCTCTCACACCCTCAGAGAAGCAGAAACACAATATGCACAGATTGAAAAAGAGTGCATGGAAAGTGTATGGGTACGTGAGAACTTTTACAAATATCTGTGCGGACTGGATTCATTTATGCTGATAACAGACCACAAACAACTTGTAACTCATCAATGGAAAAGACCTTGATCCAGCACCACTGAAATGCCAACATCTATTACCAAAGTTAATGCGATTTAACCCAATTGGTAAATATTATCCTCGGAAAAATCTGATAGTAGCAGACAGTCTGTCATAGAGGCCAGCATCACCCTCAACTACCCGTGATCTCGAAGATGACATAAAGGCATACAGTGATGCTGTGGACACATAGAGACCGGTGTCAGAAAATAGACTACTCCAGCTACAAAAAAGCAACTTCAACAGACGTACAACTTCAGGAAGTTCTAAGTTACATTAGGGGAGGCTAGCCCAAGTATCTAAAGGCCACTAAGAAAGTCACAAGAGACTACTTTGTGGTGTCTGGACAAAAAAGGAAGTCAATAAACTCATGATTAAAAGCAATTGCATCATAATTCCAAAAAAAATGGGAAGAGAAATCCTAAAACTCATCTATGAAGGACATCATGGATTAACTAAATGCCAAGAATGGGCCAACACAGACAATTTGGTGATGGAGCATCAGAAAGGACAAAGAATAAACTATCTGCATGTGAACATTGCAGAACCAACAGACCAACACAAAGAACTTTTAATAACAACACCTCTACTAGACAGACCTTGGAAGAGACTAACTGCAGATTGATGCAAATTCAGAGGACAAAGTGAAGTGCGCTTTTGCTCACTTCAGCATCCCAGAACATCTAATGACAGACGATGGACTACAATTCAATGTAGCAGAATTTAAGTAATTCCAAATGAAATATGATTTTGATCATATTACTAGCAGCCCACTATACCCACAAGTGAATGGCAAAGCCAACAGGGCTGTACTGACAGCCATGAAATCCTACAGCAGGAAGATCCATTTCTTGCTCTTCTGAGTGACAGATCAATACCAATACCAGCTACTGGACATAGTCCAACACAACTCCTGATGGGAAGACAACTCAAAACTACTGTTCCAACTTTGGAAAATAATCTATCTCCAAAGTGGCCAGACATGAAAACAGTAGACAAATCAGATAAAAAGGCTAAAGAGCTTATGAACATTTTTACAACAGATGTCACTCAGTTAGAGACCTGCCAGGTCTAGAACTGGTGACCATGTTCATGTCAAATTGGATGGAGAAAGGAATGCACAGCTCCAGCTGTTGTAAAGAAAAAGAATTCAGATCTTATGTGATCAAAACCAACAGTGGAGAGTTCAACAGAAACCGTCAACATCTATAGTTTGTTCCTCAGAAAGAAGAAAGAACAATCAAAAGAGAAAACTCTACAGATGGTGAATGCAGAATAAGACGATGACTCAAGAATTCCAGACTGACCACAGCCCGTGATTGTGACTAATGGACAGCCAGATGGCCAAGCTGTTACACATTCACCTTGTGTAATTAGAAAAACAGTATGATTCAGAGACACTTAACAGACTGATCTGTACTGAACTTCAAAGATAGACTGATAGTGTATATTTTGTAAATGGTAGGAATGTAGCGGGGGACATGTAATGCAATGCTAAACTGTATCATACTGTTCAGCCACTAGGCGATGTTGTGTATAAAATAACTTATTTAAAGCTAACCTTAGCCATACCTGGTGTAGCATTACAGGATTTTATGATGAACACATCTGGTGTGTATATATAAGCTCTTTAGCCAGTCCATATCTGGTACAACGACATGACAGGCATCATCATAGGGAAATCAGTTGGCAGTGAATGGACTGAAGGTGCCACTCATTATGGTGCCTGAATAGCTGAAGGTGTCTAATCAAGTGGTGGTGGGGGGGGGGGGGAGAGGCGTTGTAACCATTTATTCTTCATTGGGAAGGATTAAGGAGAGAATACTGGGTCATCAATGGTGAAGTAGGCTGGAAAATAGCTACACAATGTGGGATGTAGCAGCACAATGTAGTGGGATTTTCTGGGATTTCTTTAAATAACAAGTTTTGCTTTTTTACATTGTTTGTATGTTGTTAGTCTATTATTGTTTGGGGGTCTAAACAGACAAATGTCTTTGGGGTAGTATTCTAAAATATCTTTGTACAATGTCTAGCATAATGGGGCCTCATCTCTGTTGGGGTCTTTAGGCAATACCGTAATACAAATAATATAGTACACAAAGCATTCAGTTGTGAAGCAGTTAGGAGTGCTACTCATACATCATGCCTGACACAAACCCACAAAAACAAGGAAATAAACAGTTAAGACATCTAACAATACAAATTCTTTACTTCTCCACTGACAAGTATACATTTTATTATTAGCACAACTCATGTGCACCACAGACCAGGGGCAACAACCTTACTTCTGCCCCTATTTCACCCTTCTGGACACACCACTTTACCAGATTATATTTTCCCCCAACACTAGGGGCTTGTCTTCACTACCGGGGAGATTGACGCTGCTGCAATCGATGTAGCGGGTGTTGATTTAGCGGGTCAAGTGAAGACATGCTAAATCAGTGGCAGAGCGCTCTCCGGTCGACTCCGGTACTCCAGCTCCCGGACAAGAGTAAAGTAAGTTGCCCAGAGAGCATCTCCCATCCACACAGCTCAGTGAAGATGTAACACGGACAGACCCCGGCTGTTGGTGGGCGGGATCAAACCTGGGACCTCTAGAGTTTAGTGCCTGAGCCTCTACCACATGAGCTAAAAGCCATATGGTATTTAGCTAAAGCTGTAGAGCAGACTCATTAATCTTTCTCTCTCTATGTGGTCTCAGTGCCACTAGATGTGAAACAACACTATACCCAGGAGGTGTGTGGGTTACAAAGGCACCGGGATACATGGACCTAAATTAGGTCGACTTACCCCGGTAGTGAAGACAGGCCCTAACAGTGTAGAGGTTAGAGTAGCAGCTGGTCATTTTGGGAGAAGGTAATTTGCTAATGAGTTGTATGATGAAAAGTGTTTACATGTACTGGATTGCTGGCATCCACGGAGCAGAGGTAAGGTTGCAGTGTGTGAGTTGTGGCATATGGTAGCAATAAGGTATAAGTTTGTGTTGCCCGCCCCCCACTTTCATTCAGGCTTGCGTACACAGCACAAACTTTCTGTTACAATGTGAATAAGAGCACACAAAAATATTACTTTAAAACCAACATTTTAAAAAAACCCCTCCCTGTTGCACCAGTTCTCCCCAACAGCCACCTCTCAATCAAGTTTTGTGCAGACACACAATGAATTTTAAGAGAGATCTATCGACAGTGTAAAGCAGGACTGCCGGAGGACAATTAAAGCCAGCGCCCAATTTCAAAGGCTTGATATTAAACATCTACAATGAGGAAACCAAATCAAACTACATATAAATTTAAAGGGCATAAAAACTAAGCCTGTGTGAATTTGCACACCAAATTGCCAACTACTTTTTTACAGCAAAATGAGGAATGCATGCCCAATTTTAAATCAATTTAAGAAAGTAGCCCTATCAATTCACTACCATCTATGTTCATAATAGTAGTATTCATAATAGTTTATTTAGGTTCCTAACTGAGGACTAACATCTTTTAGTTCTTACAAAAAGAATGTTTAAATGATTTTTCAGAATTTGAATATGTCATGCAGAACACTAAAATCTACATGGCAAGCTGGATCCAATCTATAGGATGGATCTTTGACACCACTAAAGTAGAATACACCTCATAATTTGATGTTACATTTTTTCTTTAGAATTTTTAATATATATATTTTTTAAAAAGCAGCTCACATTAGGGGGAAAAAAAAGATGGACAAAAGATGGTAAGACGGAAGAGGAGACCATATTTGGCTGGGACAGGGAGAATTATGAGAATTCCATCACTTTTCCCATATTTAGGTATTATCGATTTTAGTAAACCACCAATAAGTGAGAATGTCAATATATCTTCTTTAATTTACCGTGAAGTTTACCTGATTTACCTATCTAATAATTTTAACATGAGCAGCTTTACCTATCGTGCACTCTCTCAAAATGTAACAAAATAGTATTTTCTTCTCAATTATCTTGCAGAAACAGATTGCATAATACGAATATACCAATTAAATAGGCAATACTAAACCAACACACCAGGTATTCCCAGATAATGAGGATGCCTGAGAAGGGTTTCTCAGGTCATTCACAATGTGAAATACTTTTCTTATCAAACAAACAGGATCTATTTCAATCAAACTGATTGACATTACTCAAAGGGGAAATATTGACTTTTATTAGTCTTTTCATGCTTTTAGCTTTTTCTCTCCCTCTCAAAGTGTTCAGATAACTTGCTTCAGCAGACATAGGGAGAAATAAATAGTAGTCCTTTGACTTTTGTTGAAGCCTTTGCTACAAAAAACATTCACCGTAGAGAGACACAGGCGAAATAATATGTTTTATTGGACCAACTTCTGTTGGTGAGAGAGACAAGTTTTCGAGCTTACACAAAGCTCTTCTTCAGGTCTCTCACTAACAGAAGTTGGTCCAATAAAAGATATTATCCCATCCTTGTCTCTCTAAGGGTATGTCTATACTTACCTGTCGCGTCGGAGGCGCGGGATCGATGTTCTGGGTTCGATTTATCGCGTCTTGTCAAGACGCGATAAATTGAACCAGGAAGTGCTCCCTCGTCGACGCTGGTAATCCAGCTCGACGAGTGGAGTAGGCGGAGTCGACGGGGGAGCCTGCGCGCCGCGTCTGGACCACAGGTAAATTCGAACTAAGGTACTTCGACTTCAGCTACGTTATTAACGTAGCTGAAGTTGCGTATCTTAGTTCGACAGGGGGGGTTAGTGTAGACCTGGGCTAATATCCTGAAGACCTGAAGAAGAGCTCTGTGTAAGCTTGAAAGCTTGTTTCTCTCACCAACAGAAGTTGGTCCAGTGAAAGATATTAACTCACCCTGTCTCTCCGATGCCCTGAGACCCACACAGCTACAACAACACTGCATACAACTTTCACTGTAGTCATAATGTGGAGATTCCAGCAGAGGAACAATTCACATTGAAGTACTAATTGCAAAGCACTCAGAAGAATGAAAATGTCTAAATAAGAAATATAAAAAGAGCCAGAGTGAAAACTGCACAAGTTGCACGTAGCCATGATCAAAGATATGTCGAGGTTTCAACATCAGCTTCATTTCTCCCCAAAGGTAGAAGTAGAAAAAATATGTAGCTTGCTAACATAAGTAGATAAATCAGTGTTATGATGAAGATTTTCATTTATATGTTAAACCATTTAAAAGCAGCATTACTGAAGTGACTTTCAGCTGTCTGTCTTTCTGAAGCATCACTTGCATCAATATAGCACAATATTAGTGTGATATTATGAGGAATTACATAATCACCCGATGCCTCCTGACCATTCAAAGTCGAGGTTTGCTTTAAAAAACAGGTAAGAAGACAGTTTAAATATTTTTGTTATCATAATTAATAGGATCTTTTTCATAGTTTAAAAACAAATTGGCCTATTACAGCTTACACAGGGTCAGATTCTGATACTCTTCCGCATGCTGAATAGTATCTTAAATCCACAAATAGTCCCATTGACTTCAACAGTGACTTCAGTAGGACTGCTTGTCAAGTAAAATACTATTCAGCATAAGTAAAGGTCTCAGAATACAGTCTTTATGTTCCATCAGCAAGAACTATAGATATGTATAAGCATGAATATACATGAATGTTCAGAATTTACTTTGAGAGGGGGTGTTGATTTGTAAAGGCAAATGGGGTTCCTTTAATTTCCTTAACTTCTGGTTGTTTTATTACATTTTATTATCAGATATTGATGTAAGATCCAGTAGAAGTGAACCTAATGATAGTAGAAAAAAGAAAGACTGCATTTTTAACTGAAAAAAGAGTGTGAGGGTGAAAAGACAACAGGACGAGATGACCTTAGCAGGAATGTAAGAGGAGCAACAAAGTGGTGTGTTCACAGCTGCTTTTTTGTATTAGCTGGAGTGTTTTCCTAATCATAAGTTTCAAGAATATATCACAAAACCACAGAAATATACACTGGAGTACAGTGGGACTGACCTAGTGCTCTGCATTGTCATGAGCAAAATGCAAGTTCAGTTCTCAGTGCCTTGATTCCTGGACTATCCAGGCATAGGAGAACTCCAGAGTCAGATTCAGGAGAAAAATTGTAACACAAAGTCTGTCATTGATCCTTCTAATCTGATTGCGGGCCGCGAGACATTTTGCTGATGTTGACCGTCCACAGGCACAGTCCCCCCACAGCTCCCAGTCACCTCGGTTTGCCACTCCCAGCCAATGGGGGCTGCGGGAAGCAGCGAGCCGCGGGGATGTGCTGGCCGCCACTTCTCGCAGTTCCCATTGTCTGGGAATGGTGAACCGCAGCCACTGGGAGTTGCAGGGGCCAAGCCTGCGGATGGCCAATGTCAACAAAATGTCTCACGGCCCACAATCAGATTATTCTGATGGGCCGCAAGCAGCCCGCGGGCCACAGATTGCCCACCACTGCTCTTAAACATGAAGATACTTCTATTTTCCATCTACAGTAACTCCTCACTTAACGTTATCTCGCTTAACGATGTTTCGCTCTTACATCCCTGCTCAATTACAGAACATGCTCCATTTAAAGTTGTGCAATGCTCCGCTACTACATTGTTTGGCTGCCTGCTTTGTCCACAGCTGGCAGCTCCCCTCCGTCCCCTCTCCCCCAATGTCTCCCGCCCGCCGGCGGCAGGGCCGGCTGTAGGCACCAGCTTAGGAAGCACATGCTTGGGGCGGCACATTAAAAGGGGCGGCATTCAGGCCAATCTTAGGGCGGAACATTTGGCTTCGGCTGTTTTTTTTTTTCTTCGGCGGCAACAGTCCGCCCCACCCCCCTTTTTTTTTTGCCTAGGGTGGCAAAAAAGCCACAGCCAGCCCTGGATGGCAGATCCTGCGGATCACTGCCTTCTTCCTCCTTTCCCCGCCTCCTGCCCACGGCAATCAGCTGGCTTGTGGCGTTTAGGAGGCAGGAGGAAGGTGGGAGGAGTGAGGACCCGGTGAACAGGCTCCCCCTGCCCCCCCCCCCACCCTGCCTCCTGAACACCGCAAACCAGCTGATTGCCATGGGCAGGAGGCAGGGGAGGGAGGGGGGAGGAGCAACGACTCAACGTGCCTCCCCCTCCCTCCCCTGCCTCTTGCCCGCGGCAATCAGCTGGCTTGTGGCATTCAGGAGGCAGGAGGGAGTGGGCAGAAGCGCGGATGTGGCGTGCAAAGTAAAGGGGGAGGAGGTGGGGGGGAGAAGAGGTGGGTCAATGGTGGGAGCTTGGGGGAAGGGGTGGAGTGGGCGGGCTTTGAGCCCCCCGCCCCTGGTGCTTGCAGAGTAGGGGAAGCTGCCGCTGCTGCTGCGCAACGTGCTTCTCCCAGCCTACAGCACCTTCAGCCTCCTTGCCTGCCTCCTTGTCTGCAGTGCCAGGGGGCTGTGCCTGCGTGAGGTAAGGCCGGGGAACCTCCCAACTACAGTACTGTACTGTACGGCAAAAAAAATTAAAATTCCCTGGAATCCAACCCCCACTATTTACCTTCATTCTTATGGGGAAATTGGATTCGCTTAACATCATTTCGCTTAGAGTCGCATTTTTCAGGAACATAACTACAACGTTAAGCGAGGAGTTCCTGTATCTTCTTTCACAGGAGGCACCTATTACTTTTTAATTACTAATACATTTTATAAAGCTACACAATGAGGTTTAAAGTGCTTGGCAGATGATGGCGTAAGTGCTCAATTAAAGTTATTTCTTGTTAGTAGATTATTTTTTTAACGTTGAGAAGTTCTGGAGCTGCTGCTGCTGCGTTGGATGTTAAAGTCTCCCTCTGTATAATCTCTACCTGTCATCATAAGAGTACCATATAGTTATACAAATATTGCTATATGCCTTGCTTTGTAATACAATAAAGAACCTGCCCCTGTAAAGCAGAGAGAAACACACATATCAGGGTCAAGAGGTTGATATCAGCCACAGCAACCACAGCAGCAAACAGCATACCTGCAATGGCAATGCCAATGCCAATATAAATGAGAAAAACTAAGCAATAGGTCAGGACAAAGGCAGCAATACAGGCAGTGTTTTACAATTGCTTTTAAAAATGTCCCTATAGACAGATTGCTGTTCCTGAAAAACAAGGAAAAACAATACCACCACGAGTCAGCTGTGCTATTTATTTTTGTAAAATCTCTCCTTTATTCCTCTTTGCAGTTTTTCTTTCAGCTCTCTCACCCCATTCTCTTGCTCTTTCCTGCCTCCAGGGTCAGGGCTGGGTTCACCTACTGTATGAGTGCAGCTGTTCCTTCCCTCAAATTCTCCCCCTGAGTTTTAATTCTAATTCAAGCCAGTAAAGAGCCTTACCAATAACTGAAACCCATGTTGACCTCCATCACTGATACATATTTCTGAAATGAGATCAGAGAGCTGGCCCAGGTGCATGAGAGGAGAAAATGAAATTCAAAGTAAAAACAAACATTTTATTTTTCTCCTCTCTCGCAAGCAATAGATCTCGAATCAGTACCCACACTGTACTATACCTGATTCAACATCCATCTTTGCAGATCCTGGGATTGCCAGGATTTTTAGTGAAACAGTCTGCCCTTCCCTATTGTAGTCAGAACACTTGATATGACAAAGACAATTAGGCCACTATTGTTACTATAAGAGCTTCCATTATTTGTTGACCAAAACCATAAAACGGTGGGGAGACAAAGATTTACAGTCTGAACTTTGAATGTCCTTGGTTTTATATATTAATTTTTCACCAACTCCAGTTGAAGCTGCACCATTAAAATCCCAAGCATTGGTTTGAAAATAAGGAGGTAATATTATTAGAACACAGTATATTCAGTTTTACATTTGTGTGTCTGCTTAACAAAATAACAACATTTCTCACGGAATATAGAACAATTGACTTATTTCAGTGCTGTCATAGTCTGTAATGTAAATATGCACATTAATCACATTTTAAGCTGGTAAAAGGCAAATTCAACATATTTGAAACATGAGGCTCAAAAATAAATGCTGAATCATTGAAAAAGCGAAGGTCATTACACAACACAGTGTGAATGGAGAGCATGTGGATTCTGCATAAGGTCAAATTTCCAAGTAAAACTTAGGAGACTACACTCAGAGTAACTAACCTGAATTAGAAAACAAAAAGGAGAAAAAGGAAATACTGTCTCATTTTATAAATTAACAAAACACATTCCCAGTTTCACATCGCAATGGGGGAAATCAAGCATAAGAATCATAAATCAGAAAACAATCAGCATAACAAAGGGTGACTGGATATAGAAAGTCCATCCTCGACAACAAGGGGTTAAGGAGCTGCTCTGGGCTCAGGCAGCTCCACCCACCGTACCTGCTGCAGTGTTTTGGCAGGATGTATAATGGCCTCGATTATAGGCAGGGCTACCTTTCCTGCTGCAGTGGGATGGAGAATATCAATCTTTTTGTGGGTATTTTCCTCTGCTACCTACACTTGAATGTCCAGAGAAGCTGCCATTCTTCTGAGGCGCTCCTGCTATGCCTTAAAGTCATCTGGTACCGGAGAGGGCACCTCTGGTATCAGGGCCTCATCACGTGATGAGGATACTTGAGGAGCAGTCAAAGAGGAGCTCCCAAGGCTATTACTGAGGCATGAGGGCAGGTTATGGCTCCAGAGCAGGTTGAGGCAAAATCCTGTTCTTGAGAGTTCAAAGGCTGATCGGTACTGACTGTCACTGGTTTCCCAATACCAGCAGGAGAAGGGTCTCTGCTGAGGGATCTGCCCATGTGAGGTATCACTGATGTAGATCTGGATGCTGGAATCATTCCCTAGAGCATTCAGTAGGGTCAATGAGGGGACTGGTATTATACTGGGCCCTAGTTATATCTGTCTCAGGAATCCCAATCCCTGCTGCTACTCTTCTCATACCCATGCCAATCAGCACAGGAGTGGGACCAAGAGGAAGATCTTGATATCATGAGACCTAGGAGCCCTCCTCAGAGTCTATGAAGAATCAGAGCATTCCAAGAGCCAGCGCAGTCCAGTACCAGGACGGTTCCTCAGTGACTGTGATCAAGATCTATGGCAGGAACATGGTATTGCAGGAAGCATGGACAGCTTCCTAGCTATTGGTAATGCTCAGTGTGGAGGAGCCATTTCCCTCACAAAGCTGGTTGACGGAGGTGGCACTGAGCCTGAAGTTAATGGTCCCAGAATGGAATTTCCTCGTGCCGATGATCTCGGCATATGCGGTGGTGCTGGATGACAGTCTTAGCTCTGAAGCAATGATGACATTGGTACCAATAAGCAAAAGGAGCACCTGACCTTGGCATAAGCCTCCAGCATTATCAATACCAGGATCAGGGATGTTTGATCCATCCCAGCTCATGTTTTAAGCCACAAGTGATGAAAAAGTACCAGTAGGTAGAAACCCAGTATTGAGAAGATTTTTCTTCACAAGGAACACAAAATGATCTAATTACTGACAGTGGAAGGTAAGAAGAAATTGAAGAATGGGAGAGGTGACTCTGCCCTTTAGATGCTTGCTTCACAGCTCAGAAGCTTGGGTGTGGGCATGTCTGCCCTTATGCGGAAAACTCCCCAGCACCAGTGCCTGGGATACAAACACCCACACCTACAGCGTAATGGACATACGCAGGCTCTCACAGAATTCCCCTTTGTGACTCTACAGAAGGGGTGGGCAAACTATGGCCTGAGCGCTGGATCCGGCCCGCCAGCCATTTTAATCTGGCCCTCGAGCTCTGCGGTGGCGGCGCTTGGGGCAGGGGCAGTGTGCAGAGCGGAGCCCCCTGGCCGCCCCATGCATAGGAGCTGGAGGGGGGCCATGCCGCTGCTTCCGGGAGCCGCTTACCTCCTGCACCCCAACCCCAATTTTGTGAGCATTCTTGGCCTGCCATTCAATTTCTACTCCCATATGTGGCCCTCGGGCCAAAAAGTTTGCCCACCCCTACTCTACAGTATACGTTTTCACTGATCACATTCACGTAAATATCTTGTGACAACAGCTACAACAGTGCCATGCAAATGCCTGTTCTCACTTTCAGGTGGCATTGTAATTAAGCAGTGGGCAGTATTATTTCCTGTAAATGTAAACAAATGTGTTTTTCTTTGCGACTGGTTGAACAAGAAGTAGGTCTGAGTGGACTTGTAGGCTCTAAAGTTTTACATTGTTTTGTTTTTGAGTGCAGTTACGTAACAAAAAAAAATACATTTGTAAGTTGCACTTTCATGATAAAGAGATTGCACTACAGTACTTGTAGGAGGTGAATTGAAAAAATACTATTTATTTTGTTTATAATTTTTACAGTGCAAATATTTGTAATAAAATAATATAAAGTGAGCACTACAACATAGAATATAAAGTGTACAATTGCAATCGATATATTTGAAAATGTAGAAAAACATCCAAAAATATTTTATAAATTTCAATTGGCATTCTATTGTTTAACAGTGTGATTAATTTATTTCAGTTAATCGTGTTAACTGTGATTAATCGACAGCCCTATTACTTATACCTCAAAATCCTCAAAAACATGCAAAAAGAAAAATAAATAGCAAATACAGAAAGGAATAAATACGTTGCCTTAACATCAGGGATGGGAGAATAATGTACTTAGAAAAAAAATCACAGAGTCTGCATTTTGAGTTATTGACATAATTTTTGTTGTTTTCTACAATATTCTGTAACCTCTAAACTTTCACTTAAAATGTTACTATTTGTAAAATTGGATCACTGTACTGCAACCATCCATACTAGCATGGACCATGGCACCAAATAGGCAGAGTGCGCAGCTGCTCCTGGTCCCTTTTCAGTATATTTGACTCCACTGGGTTTGTGGACTTTTCCTCCTCTGTAGGTAGAGCCTTTCTTTGTGCCCAGGGATATGCTGATAGTAGCTTATACACCACATCCAAAACAACAGGTTAACCTCAGTTACAGTTGCTCTTAGACAATGTTCTGTTTATTTGTGTCTTGTCTCTATTTAGTAAACAAAGATGAATTCTAGGTTCACTGAATGCCTTGACAATGGAAAAAGTATAGCAAGTAGCTGAGTCATAACAATTTGAACAAGTGCATCATTGCCCCATTAACCTAATCTTACAGAAAGCTATCTCCAGAAAAACCACTTCAGCGGTAAAGAAAGTAAAATCTCTCCTCTTCCAACCTCATTATGCTGCTCCCTCAATGCCAGAAGAGCCCACTGTAACCAGCTCATGTGGGAGGAACAAATGAGGAAGTTCCCTCTCTTTTACATCTGCACGCACACAATATAACGCAAAACATAGGGCTTACATAAAGCAAACAAAAGAAGTCAATTGTGGGATCATTGTTGCTTGCCAGTTAGCTTGCCCCTGCGGAAGTGAATTAACGGCTTTGATGCTGTTGTGTGCCATTAAGTTAGTAATTATAAGGGCTGTCAATTAATCACAGTTAACTCATGCGATTACCTAAAAAAAATTGCAATTAACAAAATTAATCGTGATAAATCACAGTTTTAATTGCATTCTTTATCAATGGAATACGAATTGAAATTTATAAAATAGTTTTGGATGTTTTTTCTACATTTTCAAATATATTGATTTCAATTACAACACAGAATATAAAGTGTACAGTGCTCACTTTATTTTTATTTTTTATTACAAATATTTGCACTGCAAAAAATTATAAACAAAAGAAACAGTAGTTTCCAATTCACCTCATACAAATATTGCAGTACAATCTTTTTATCATAATTTACAAATGTAGATTTTTTTGTTGTCACATAACTGCACTGCAAAAACAAAACAATGTAAAACTTTAGAGCCTACAAGTCCTACGTCTCATTCAGCCAATCGCTAAGACAAACAAATCTGTTTACATTTATGGGAGATAATGCTTTCCGCCTCTTATTTACAATGTCACCTGAAAGTGAGAACAGGCGTTCACATGGGACTTTTGTACCTGGTATTGCAAGGTATTTATGTGCCAGATATGCTAAACATTCATATGCCCTTTCATGCTTTGACCACCATTCCAGAGGACATGCTTCCATGCTGATGACGCTCATTAAAAAATGTGTCAATTAAATTTTTGACTGAACTCCTTGAGAGAGAATTCTATGTCTCCTGCTCTGTGTTTTACCTGCATTCTGCCATATATTTCATGTTATAGCAGTCTCGGATGATGACTCAGCACATGTTGTTCATTTTAAGAACACTTTCACTGAAGATTTGACAAAATGCAAAGAAGATAACAATGTGAAATTTCTAAAGAGAGCTTCAGCACTTGACCCAAGGTTTAAAAATCTAAAGTGCCTTCCAAAATCCAAAGTGGAGCATGCTTTCAGAAGTCTTAGAAGAGCAACAGTCCAATGTGGAAACTACAGAACCTGAACCACTAAAAAAGAAAATCAACCTTCTGCTAGTGGCATCTGACTCAGATGATGAAAATAAAAATGCATTGGTTCGCACTGCTTTGGATTGTTATCGAGCAGAACCTGTCATCAGCATAGACGCATGTTCTCTGGAATGGCGATTGAAGCATGATGGGACATATTAATCTTTAGTGTATCTGGCATATAGAAATCTTGCAATGCCGGCTACAATAGTACCATAAGAACACCTGTTCTCACTTTCAGATGACATTGTGAACAAGGAGTGGGCAGCATTATCTCCTGCAAATGTAAACAAACTTTTTCATCTGAGCGATTGGCTGAACAAGAAATAGGACTGAGTGGACTTGTAGGCTCTACAGCAGTGGTGAGCAACCTGCGGCCCGCACGTGGCCCATCAGAGTAAGCTGATTGTGGGTCGCGAGACATTTTGCGGACATTGACCATCCGTATTCACGGCCCTCCCACAGCTCCTAGTGGCCGCGGTTCACCCACCACTGTTCGAAAGTTTTACATTGTTTTATTTTTGAATGCATTTTTTTTGTACATAATTCTACATTTGTAAGTTCAACATTCATGATAAAGAGATTGCACTACAGTACTTGTATTAGGTGAATTGAAAAATACAATTTCTTTTGTTTTTACAGTGTAAATATTTGTAATAAAAAATAAATCTAAGTGAGCATTGTACACTTTGTATTCTGTGTTATAATTGAAATCAATATATTTGAAAATATATAAAACATCCAAAAATATTTAAATAAATGACATTCTATTATTGTTTAACAATGCGATTAATCGTGTAATTAATTTTTTTAATTGCTTGAGAGCCCTAGTAATTATACCGGTACCTTATCCCATCCTCTCTCACCACAAGAGAAAAAGTATCCTGATGATATTCAGTTACAAGGGACACCTTCTAGAATCAGAATAGGTTGATTTTCAATTTCGTGTGATGGGATTTGTGGTGTCTTGTCTTTGGAAAAGAGGTCAATAATTTGTCAGGATATTCTGGTGCTAGGATCTTAATTTCTAACGAGTTCTAACTATTTCTAACTGCTAACTCATGACTTATCTTAAATTAAAAACTAGATTGCACAGGTGGGGATACGATAGGCTGAGAATCTCAGACAGGTGGGAGATGGTTGCTATTTAAGTGTCATACCTGGGCTTTATCTCATCCCATAAAATAGTTTTGAATAGCATGATCAACAAACAGAATATGTGATTTGAATTTTTAAGGTCAATATATAATATTTATGAAGTTGTTCTTTGGATATAACATTTAGATAAGTAGTATTTATTCTCCACAATAAAAAGATTCTTGCCCCCTGTTCAAGTGTCTCCATCTTCTGTTAGATTCTGACCTGATTCTATAATTTTATTAATGGATATGTAGCAGTACAATGTTATAGCCATTTTTAATTGTTCAAGTATTTGAACATGCAGAATTTAAGGTATTCACCTTAATTTACAGAAATGTTTATCATTAGAAGTAGCAATCAGATTAATTGCCTGGCCCTCTCTCTCTTTCATACACATCCTTAGAAAACATGTAACTTCCTTTGAGACTTGTTTACTACAGCATTCTGAAAAAAGATGTCAACGTTTAATAGGATGACAATAACACTTCATTTCTGGTTAAGTTTTAGATGTCTAGCAGTTGCTAACTAATAATCATTATACAATATCCTCCATTTCAGCTACAGTTCAGGGGTTCAAGGTGCTCCAGAGATTCTTTGATATGCAAATTATGCCACAATAGTAAACATCACATCATGGAAACATTAGCATTTCTCTAGTAGAGTGTGTTTAGTCATATAATATGTCACAACAGTTTACTGTGCTCTTCACTGTGACAGGAGGTTTTCTGGTGGCCTGTTGTAGACATGCTGTTAGCAATAACAAATACTATATGTATAGGTAAGGTCTCTAAGTGATATGATCACTGAGGGCTAAGAACAACAAATACCACAAACATGTGAAACATGGATTGCATGAACTAGTCCTTTCATCCATCATGCACAAGCCTGGAATTGATGCTATTCTCACACTGCTCCTAGTACAAGAAGTGGTTGCATTGTCCCAATAGAAAGCTGCAGTACTTTTTGCATAGCAGAAATCTGCAGGGTGAGCAGACAGACTTCACTTTCTAAAATGATGTACGTCATTCAGTGGAAGCTGAACAGACAAGATTTTTTCATTGTTATAGAAAATAGAAGCCAACCATTATTAATTCCTGGAATAACATTAACAACAATACTAATCATACTTGACTGCAGTTACAAAACAATGTTCTGTTAGCTAATGTCCTACACTTACACTGACTGCACAATGGGAATGCAACTGGCACCATATCACAGAAAGGTGGAGCAGCCAGGGATACAAGTTGGGTTACCCTCTGCTTAAAATGAAGGACCAGGCTGTGAAAGTTAAATGATAGGGTATTTTATGAGTCTGGTGCAGAGGTGTACTGTACAGCGACAGCATCCAGAGGCACTGAGAAAGGAACAATACTTCCAGGAACAAAAGGGGAGTGCAGTCACTGCTACACCCTTTGGTTGGGCACAGCAAGTGCTTCCCTCACTGTGTAGACCCCCAACCCTACCTACTATGGTGGTGCTAGATTTACAGAATCCTTGCTCTCGGCCACAGAGGCTTGGATTTTGCTCAACCCCGCAGCAGGGGGCACAAGGGGAGGGAAGGTTCCTTGCAGGATGGCTACTGAAGCATGCCCCAGAATACCGGACATTCCGGTACTTCCAGAATGGTCTGGGCCTGTCCCCGCTGTGTGACCCCACCCCCAGTGGCTTGACATGTGTGAAAGGTCATGCCAGCAGGGATGAAGCAGCAAGCTCTGTAAAATGGCATAATTCATGATGATACTGGACAAATCCATATTTGGTATCGGATAGGAACTAATGTTTCCAAAAGCAGGATTGTATGGCTTAAGACTGGACAAATAGCCTACCTAGTTCCTTGAGCCCTTCACTTTTTATGTATGGTAGCCGCAATCTGTTCCTCAACAAGCAGTATATGTATTTTCCTATAATATCTTAGCCCCTTAATTCCCACACAGTGTTGCCAACTCTCACCGTATCATTGTGATTCCTGCAGCTAATTGGTGTTTTTCTTAAAGCCCCAGCTCTTGGAGTCAAGTGATTATGTAAATACTATCAGCTGCTTTTATAGGGGGAAAAAAGAAGAAAAAGAAAAAAATAAGTTTCTAACCCTCATAGTTGGGAAAAAAGCTTGAGATGTGACCTGAGTGATTCCTAATAATAATAATATTAAGTTAGATCTTATGTAGTGTTTTTCATCAGTAGATCTCAAAGCATTTTACAAAGGTGGTAAGTATCATTATCTCCATTTACGGATGGGCAAACTAAGACACAGAGAGGTGAAGTGACTTGCCTAAGGTCACCTAACAGGCCAGGGAACAGAATCCAGGTCTTCTGAGTTCCAATTCACTAAACCACACCATCTCTGCCTGAAGGGTGGCCAGTTCCCCCCTTCCACCAGGCCATTTCCCCATAACATGTGTCAGTGCTGCCATCACCTCCACCTTGGGGCTTGACCTGGTGAGGGCTTCCCACTCCCCACACCTTGTGCCTGCTCTCTGTTTCTGGTTGCCCCCTGCCTGTGGGGTCAGTGGAGCAGCAGCTGCATGCCTACCCCAGCTGATAGCTTCTGTTGCCTTACTGTACTGTGGAGTAAGGGGTGCTGTGACTTCTCGGCACTCAGGGAAGCAAGGCAGAGGTGTCATCAGGAGCAGGGCATACAGCCACTGCCACACCACCCCCATGGGGAGGAGGAGATCAGAGACTGCCCAACCCAGGAGTGTCACACCCAACCTGACCCTGATAGTCTGGTCCCATTAGGTTAGGTTGGTTGAGATGAAAGGCTGTACAACAGAGTGGCTGCCAGACCTGCTGGGTTTCCATTTAAAACATGTAGGCTGAGAAAGTAGAAGGGGGTAGAATCCAAAAAGAAGTCAGTGCATTGAGAAAAGTCTACAAGGAAGAAGCTCTTATCTGAGATTATTCAAAGAGGAAGCAAAATTCCAGGCTCAGTTTGGGTACTGGCTAAAATTTTAACCGATTTTTATTTGATCTGAGCCAGTTTAGCCAAGGATATTAAATCCTTCACAAACAGAACAGGCATGTATAAACTCAGTAGAATGAAGAGAATAGTATTGCTACTTAATAACAGAGGATCATCTTAGATTGATTTTGTTCTTGAAGAATTTGAAAAATGTAGTGACTAAACCTCTTGATGCTATAATGACAGGATGTGCAGCTTGTGGCAAATTATAGTATCTCAATAGGAAGAAAATGTTTAAGACAGCAAACCAGAACTATTAGGCCAATTGGCTAATATCTGCTAAAAATCTGTTCCAGTTCTAGGAATTGATTAGAAAGTGATATAAAAACAGGACATTTTCTTGGGTATTTCAAAGATTTGTTATCTGAGGCCTTCAGAAGTAACCCTTTGGGAACTGGTCCCAAAGTCTGTCCTAACTAAAATTTTCCCTTTTTCCCTCCAATATTAGAGAATCCATCAAACAATCAATTAACAGTAATTTTATTAATAAAGTCACATCCACACACAGAGTACATATATAACAAAGTAAGTGTGTGTGTGTGTGTGTGTAAAATATATAAGTTATAGTGTTTCCTTTCCAGTCAGCTGAATACAATCTCTTCCTTCAACTCTTGTAAGAATCATACTAGAACAAGTCACATGTGGTATACCAACAAGATACATCTATATTGTTCTCACCTTTATGCGCATCATTAATTACATTTGATGCTTTTATTTTATATTACCAGAAGTGAGAGACCGTGTTATTCTTCATGTATTCCTTTATACATAACAAGTGGTATTTCTGAAACTTCTCCATACATTTATTACGGCGCGCAAAATTAAGTCCTCTACCTACCTGCAGGGTAAGCTAAAAATATGTAATACAATGATTAGTGAAGTGTAGGTACATATTTGAAATATGGCAATTTAGCAGTTTGTTTCCTGTGTGCAAAGACTGCTTTTATTAGGTGAAGAGAGTCCAAAGCACAGTGGCATCATCACAGTACTGTAGATGAGGGGTTCAGGCCAGGTAAAGCCTGAACAGGGAAAACTTCATATACAACATAAGCCAGGAAACAGAGCTGTGCAGTGATGCTCTATGCAATACCAGAAAGGAAGGGCAAAGCCAAAAGCACATCAGTGGAGCACATCCACTTGCCAAAACCCCTATGAGGAAGGAGTGCAGAAGCTGCTGCAGAAGCCTTGGTACAACTATGGTGATGCTCCGATGTCTGGAGCTGATTCTATCATTATATGCCCCTGAAGGAAACACATGCATCGGTACTCAGGCTTTGCTCATGGATGAAGAATTTGATATAGAATATATTTGTGAATGAGAAAGACAGAGCTTATTTCCACTTAATTAGTTTGCACCACTCAAAGCTCTCCAGATTAAATTCTACAAATGTGCACATCTCTAAAAAATATTTATCTGAGGTTTGTGGTGTTTTCCAGATTCTAGGTTTTCACAGGACCACAAAAAAGTCTGTATGCTCCACACTAAGTTACTAGGGTCCCCTCCCCTTTCTCACTGCTGGATATATCTGAAAGTCTCCCATAACTTACCAGATACGAATACAGTTACTGAAACTTTAGAGAATTTCTAAGGTATGTATAGTAGAGTGTTTGCTCCTGTTTAAACTTGAGGTAGCTAATACGCTTGTAAATCCTAGTCTAAATACATCACAAACACTATTTAGGTCAAAAACACTCTAGACCATCCTACAGTAAACACAGTCATTTACTTCACCAGGCTGTTTTAGTCAAACACTACTGGAAGAGTTGCACTAAACAGAGACAGCTTCTCCAGCACAAAATATCCAAGATTTTATAATAAAGAACAAGTTCTACAATAGTAACTGAGTAACAGACTCGTGGTTGGGGCATATTTTTATCATATAGAAAGTGTGAAAGCCGACCCGGTCAGGATTTTTATCTACTGATAAAAGGATTTTTATCCTTTTGCCTTAGCCTTTAATTTTTCTTCCGTTTTTCTATTTTGTTCTGACTCTTCTATATTCTCACATCAAGCCGATTGAGTTAAAATACTTTCTGGATCTTCTCTTGGCTAAATATCTGTACACTGCCCTCTGTGTCTCCATATCTGTTTACTGGCAGGCAATGTATGTTAGCATTTTGTGGCTTTTGGATCTGGTTTGTGGAGTTATTGGCAAATATTCATGCATCAATCAACACTGAATACCTAACAGTACAAAGAACTATTTGTATTTAGAGGCAAACAGTGATTTAACTTGTAACCTTTCCAGTTCTCCTGTTCTACATATTTATTTAGATAATTAATCATGGTTCCTTTAAAAAAAAAGTCACATGCAGTTCTATACCTAAAAAAAAGGCTATTTTCTTAATGTTTTACAAATTATTACAATTTGTCAAAACTTGGAAGTAACATGTCCAACGTCATAGACAGCAATATTACACGATCACCTTGACTAATAAAGGCCAGAGTGTTTGTTCCCCCTCCCCCATTTCAGACAAAGCTCTTTCGGAACTGGTCCCAAAGTCTGTCTATCCTAACTCTAAAGCTCTGTCTACACTACAAGCTGGGGTGTGATTCCCCTGCTCATGTACACATACTCATGCTAGCTTTCATTGTAGCTGTGGAAGTACAGGCAGTGGAGGCATGGTTTACGTTACCCTAATATCAATCGATTTGTAGAACAATCTATAACCAGTATTTTATTAATCAAAGCGAAATCAATTACACAAAAGAGGAACCAACTAGGGGAAAAGCTCTTGACTTGCTGCTCACAAACAGGGAAGAAATAGTAGAGGAAGCAATAGTGGATGGGAACCTGGGAGGCAGCGACCATGAGATGGTCGAGTTCAGGATCCTGACACAAGGAAGAAAGGAGAGCAGTAGAACAGAGACCCTGGACTTCAGAAAAGCAGACTTCGACTCCCTCAGGGAACTGATGGGCAAGGTCCCCTGGGAGAATAACATGACGGGGAAAGGAGTCGAGGCAAGCTGGCTGTATTTTAAAGAATCCTTATTGAGGTTGCAGGAACAAACCATCCCGATGTGTAGGAAGAAAAGCAAATATGGCAGGCGACCAGCTTGGCTTAACAGTGAAATCCTTGCTCGTCTTAAACACAAAAAAGCAGCTTACAAGAAGTGGAAGATTGGACTAGTGACCAGGGAGGAGTATAAAAGTATTGCTCAGGCATGCAGGAGTGAAATTAGGAAGGCCAAATCACACTTGGAGTTGCAGCTAGCTGGAGATGTTAGGAGTAACAAGAAGGGTTTCTTCAGGTATGTTAGCAACAAGAAGAAAGTCAAGGAAAGTGTGGGCCCCTTGCTGAATGAAGGAGGGAACCTAGTGACAGAGGATGTGGAGAAAGCTAGTGTACTCAATGCTTTTTTTGCCTCTGTCTTCACAGACAAGGTCAGCTCCCAGACAGCTGCACTCCGCAGCACGGTATGGGGAGGAGGTGACAAGCCCTCTGTGGAGAAAGAAATAGTTCGGGACTATTTAGAAAAGCTGGACAAGCACAAGTCCATGGGGCCGGATGCACTGCATCTGAGGGTGCTAAAGGAGTTGGCCAATGAGATTGCAGAGCCATTGGCCATTATCTTTGACAAATCATGGCAATCGGGGGAGGTCCCGGATGACTGGAAAAAAGCTAACGTAGTGCCCATCTTTAAAAAAGGGAAGAAGGAAGATCCGGGGAACTACAGGCCAGTCAGTCTCACCTCAGTCCCTGGAAAAATCATGGAACAGGTCCTCAAGGAATCAATTCTGAACCACTTAAAGGAGGGGAAAATGATCAGGAACAGTCAGCATGGATTCACCAAGGGCAAGTCATGCCTGACTAACCTAATTGCCTTCTATGATGAGATAACTGGCTCTGTGGATGAGGGGAAAGCAGTGGATGTGCTATTTCTTGACTTTAGCAAAGCTTTTGATACAGTCTCCCACAGTGTTCTTGCCAGCAAGTTAAAGAAGTATGGGCTGGATGAACGGACGGTAAGGTGGATAGAAAACTGGCTGGATGGTCGCGCTCAATGGGTAGTGATCAATGGCTCCATGTCTAGTTGGCAGCCGGTATCAAGTGGAGTGCCCCAAGGGTCGGTGCTGGGGCTGGTTTTGTTCAATATCTTCATTAACGATCTGGAGGATGGTGTGGACTGCACCCTTAGCAAGTTTGCAGATGACACTAAACTGGGAGGAGTGGTTGATACGCTGGAGGGTAGGAATAGGATACAGAGGGACCTAGACAAATTAGAGGATTGGGCCAAAAGAAATCTGATGAGGTTCAACAAGGACAAGTGCAGAGTCCTGCACTTAGGACGGAAGAATCCCATGCACTGCTACAGACTAGGGACCGAATGGCTGGGCAGCAGTTCTGCAGAAAAGGACCTAGGGGTTACGGTGGACGAAAAGCTGAATATGAGTCAACAGTGTGCCCTTGTTGCCAAGAAGGCTAATGGCATTTTGGGTTGTATAAGTAGGGGCATTTCCAGCAGATCGAGGGACGTGATTATTCCCCTCTATTCGGCACTGGTGAGGCCTCGTTTGGAGTACTGTGTCCAGTTTTGGGCCCCACACTACAAGAAGGATGTGGATAAATTGGAAAGAGTCCAAAGGAGGGCAACAAAAATGATTAGGGGACTGGAGCACATGACTTACGAGGAGAGGCTGAGGGAACTAGGATTGTTTAGCCTGCAGAAGAGAAGAATGAGGGGGGATTTGATAGCTGCTTTCAACTACCTGAAAGGGGGTTCCAAAGAGGATGGATCTAGACTGTTCTCAGTGGTAGAAGATGACAGAACAAGGAGTAATGGTCTCAAGTTGCAGAGGGGGAGGTTTAGGTTGGATATTAGGAAAAACTTTTTCACTAGTAGGGTGGTGAAGCACTGGAATGGGTTACCTAGGGAGGTGGTGGAATCTCCTTCCTTAGAGGTTTTTAAGGTCAGGCTTGACAAAGCCCTGGCTGGGATGATTTAGTTGGGGTTGGTCCTGCTTTGAGCAGGGGGTTGGACTAGATGACCTCCTGAGGTCCCTTCCAACCCTGAGATTCTATGATTCTATGATATGCAAACTATTTGACAACTCTTGACAATCTGAAAGATCTTTTAAATACATCCATTATACACATTATAAAAAAAAACATGCTTTCAAGATGACGAAGCTCTGAATTTGATGTGTTTCTCTCTTTTGGGACCATTTCCACCTTCAACATTGGACCTGAAATGTCACTGCAGTTATGCCAATAGCAGCTGCCCAGGGAATGGTCAAGGGACATGGGACTAACAACCCTTTTTGAAAAATCCCCTGCATAGCCAAATATGTGCTGAGCCCCCGTTGGAGCTCTGCTCAGGCCACTGGCAACTACACAACCTTTTGAACATTTCTGCATGCTTGTTTTAGTCTTACGTTACAAAATTGCACACTTGTCTTTAAATGAAAGGCCCTGTCTACACTAGCCAAATAAATCCTAAACATCAGGTTTGACCATAAAGTACTCTGTCAGTTTCACTGGCCAGCATGGATTGTGCCAAACTATGTTAGACCAACTGAGCTCCACCCTAGGTTTAGAACATCGTTATAACATAGTTGAGCCCTGTCCTTACTAGCTGGTCAAACCAATCAACCCTATGTGATCATGCCCAAGCTAAAAAAACCAAACAAACAGGTTTGTAAAAGTTTAACCTTCTTTTCCCCATTATTTTCAGGTATTCTTCTTGTTGCACTACTAATTACCAGGGCTGCAAGTAACAGACTGTGCTAGAAATTCTACAAGTAAACCTATTGTCATGAATGTTCCAGATGAATACTAAACTCCCAAAAGGCCAGATTTTCAAGAGTGCTCAGCCCATTGTTTTCATAGGGAGCTGTTGGATTTGAAACTCCTACGAAAACCTGCCAGCTTAATTTAGGTGCCTAAATGGGAGGTGCTGGGAGCTGAACTCATTTGAGAATCTGGCCCAAGAGGCTCGGATAATTTTCATGTGTTTCTAAAGTTTCCACTGTTGGACCTTTCGAGATTCATTATACATTAATTACATTAAATCTAGAAACTACTTAAATCTGGATATGATTAGTAGGGAAAAATATTCATTTTAAAAATTAATTCATGATAAAGAAAACACTTCCTAATGATGAATTTGGTCATCGTTACTTTTTCACTCTTGAAAATTAGCTCACAGATGGTATTTAACTAGAGTCAATTGCTACCCGCTATCTTGTGCAGATACATCTACACAGTCATGCTACCCTAGAGGACACTTGTACAAAGTAGAATTATTTTTAGCTGCATACACTTGGGAGCTTCAAGTCATTACTATGAATCATGTGACATTAAATACCTGTGGCAGACTGCCACCTATGACAAACTCTTTACTGTTAACCATAAGTATATGCACGATTAACATTAGATTGTACATCATTAAATTTTCCTGTCTGGCTTATGAATGAGCTCTGCCCTACAGTAGTATTAACAAGCAACAACAATGATCCTGCTTTACAAGCCAAGGAATAGTTAACCTACTTTTGATATGTCTTCCCCTTGGACTTATAAAAAGATTGTTAATTACACTAATGATATATCACCACACTTTTTTAAATACGGGTTTCAGTAAGAATGTACAGCTATTTATATCAAATATTACTTTTCCCATCACTGCATGGAATTTATGTAATTTAATTAACTTATGCCTCAGTGATATTTTGGAAATGAAGTGGTTCTGAAGTAGGCTTTGAATGGAATCTACTTAATATTCAGTCATAGTATACAGCAGCATAAATCTAATTCTTGCAATAAGATGACACATAGAATATAAAGTAGTTTGGAAAATTGGGCCTTTTTCCTTAGTACTGAAAAAGCACACACATTTCAGAATTCCAAGCAAAATAATGGTAATGAATAATAAAGACTGATGAGACAAACACGTTTATCTGAAAGTAGGTGGCTTCCAAAATGGGAGTTTTCAGTGGCAACAGGTATGTTGCATATGTCATCTACCTCAGGACTGATGGGTCCTATCATTAATTCTCATTATTCTATGGTGCATAATCAACTCTATCCTTAGATAAATTCACTGCTGTCTCATTCATCTACAAATCCAACTCAAAATATTCCGCTTGGTTTTCAAAATTCTCTATGGATTTTCTTTACCCTACTTCTGTGGCCTTATACTCATTCCATTTCACCTGCTTTCTCCATTTTCAGCTCTTCATTATCTTTATATTGTTCCATTCAAACATGGGTAACTCATTTAAGTTAATGGATATTTTTTATTCACAACAACTACAGAATCAACCTCTATGAAAAGGGATGGCAAATTACCATTCTGAGGGACAAATTATTGCTGTAGCTCACGAGATGTAGTCTTCATTCATTTCATTTGAC
Source organism: Macrochelys suwanniensis (assembly GCA_033296515.1). Taxonomy (NCBI): domain Eukaryota; kingdom Metazoa; phylum Chordata; order Testudines; family Chelydridae; genus Macrochelys; species Macrochelys suwanniensis. Next base: position 92,269,274 of record CM065775.1, on the reverse strand, counting down.
ATTTTCCAGTGTATAATTTTCAGAATAGGAATGAGGATTCTTTTGGAGGTCAGGAATTTTCAAACTGCCTAGTATCTGAAACAAATGTCATTAAATATATCTGCTATAAAGGCAAATTTCAAGAGATGGGCGTCATATAAGAAACTAGACAGCCAGCCATATAGACAGACAAAGAAGATTACAATCACTCCAAACCAAGATAGTTTGGAAATGTAGAAACATTTAATAAAATAATTTGCATTGTTAGCTGAAACAACATGGAACAGATGGGTTATGCAAAGATGGGAGCAAAGATGGGAGCAGATGTAGCAGACAAAGCAACAGTTGGGACTGATGTTTTAAAGGAGTGTTCCTTTGCTCTGTACCCTTTAAGTATGTCACGTCACTTTGTGCTTTCCATAGTGCACTCACAATATCATGGTGATGAGGGTGGCCTTTGAACCTACAAAGAATAAATGTTATCAAATAAACTCTCTATTTATTAATGATAGGGAAATGAATAAGTCCTAAAAGAGAAAGGGGTCATATTAAGAAAGTTATGCTAAGTGTGTACACAGCTGTTTGCATAACTGGGATCTAATTACCCTCACCAACCTATTCCCTACAGCTAGTCACGCTAAGCAGTGAGCCATCCAAGCTAGCCAATGAAAGGTGCTGATGACAGAGGTGTGTCCGAAGCCCTAGCCCTTTGTTGGAAATAGTCAAAAGTCAGGGCTGCAGGGAGGCGCCTATTGTTGCTTAGCAATCCATGAATGGGAACAGACACCTGAAGTCAGGCACCTTAGACATCTAAGGCATTTCCTGTGGGAATAAGTTAGGCTCCTGTCTCACTCCACACACAATGGCCGGAGGAGGAAGAGGCTGTGGTGCTGGTGGCCACCTTATAGCCTGGTGGTTAAAGTCTCACCTCTAAACACTAAGCTATAGGATATTGTGATAATAGGGACTCTCTCAATCTCTCCTTCTGAAGCTGTTCCACTGTGGTAAACACTTACATGGTCATTGGGCCAGAGAGAGAATGAATGAATGAATGGACTCTGTAGGTCAATGAAAGACCCCGAGTCCTCTCACCCTTTCATTATTTAAGCACAGTGCTACAGCTTCAACAGGAGAGAAGTTGAAGGAGTCCCACATCAGAAGAGCCCATAGCCCACTGGATAGAGCATGCTCTTGAGAGGTCGGAGACCCCCCTGTTGAGATGTTTTCTCCCGCTCTAGCAGAGAGTGGGGAATTGAACCTGGGTCTCCCACATACCAGGTTAATGCTCTAATCACTGGGCTAAAAGTTATGAGGTGGACAACACCATTTCCTAGAGGAAGGCAGCAGTGTGCATGCTGAGAGGCAGAAAAATAGGCCTAGGGAGCTTGTATCCTGAAAATATGGGCACTTGAAGAGTTTAGGGGCCTACAGGGTTTGACAGGAGTTTTTTGGATCACAGTGGAACATAAAATTGGAACTTAGGGCTAAATCTGGGCTATAGGTGCCTAAATACCTCTGTGGATCCCACCCCAAGAATGTAAAATCTGGATTCAATTTAAGTTGTTTTTTAAATAATTATAACAATGTTTATCCCAAAATTCATACATTTAAACATCCTAGGATTAGACATCTGAATGTCCCTAAAATATTTATTTCACTTGATCAACGTTGGCATGAATCAAGGATACCTGAGTTGTGTATGTTAATGTAAGTCAGGAAGGCGGCACTGGCTGGTGGTAGAGGCATACACATGCGGTATTGCCCTAAGGGATGGTGCAGTAGACGTATTCTCCTCAATTGCTCCAGAATCCCAGCACATGCTTAAGTCTCATTGACTTCATTCAGGAATTAAGTGCATGCACAGAGTTATACACATGCTTAAATGAAGTCCTGAAAAGGGATGTACTTTAGTGATGGGTTCCAAGGGAGGTGACAGATACAGGGGGAATAAATTGCTGCTGTGATAATTTTTATTGATTATAAGCATTCCCGTGTCAGTTTCAAAGGTGAGTATTGTTCAGTATTATCTTTAAATTTAGATTTAATGTTGAATTGGTTGAAAAGCTAGTTTTCTTTTGCAAAATTGTGACTGCATGGTACATAGAATAAACAAAATAAAAAAGAAGAGTTTAAATGGTATTTAAATAGTGCACAATCCCCGTGCTGGCCTTCTGCACAGGGTAAATGTCATCTTAAGAGAACAAGCCTTGGCGTAGTTCTGTGTCTTGGCATCCACTGTTTTGCTGACCCAGGTTCAGTTCATTTGAGATAATTTAAAGAAATGGGAAAAGGGAGGCTGCTATCAAATTAGAATATACGGCTACTGAAGGCTAATGCTAAGTAGTCACTGCCAGGCTAGCTGTAGGGAGAAATAAGTGACAAAGTCATTCTTGCTAAGGTTCAGTATTTGAGTAATTGGCAATTGCTCTATAAACTACCAGGCACTCAAAAGGCAACATATTCTTAATTCCTGGCAGCCATTACAGTGCAAATGCTTAACGCTGGCATAAATTTTACTTCTACAAGCCAATCTATTTCATGCTACTCTTACATATTTTGGCTTAATGCTTCATGTTTTTGTTACTGACTATTTGTGTGTGGATTGCCACTTTTCCTTTATTGTTCTGCTGTAATAAGTATGCATTTTGTTTTAATTAAGTTACTACTACTATCTCATATATTTGCTCAGCTGTTTAAATTTTTAGCTACAATCTACATCTGTAATCTTCATCTTTATAATTGATGTTATTTTTATGATAGTTTAATGTGAAATTAGACATTGTGAAAAAGCCATCCTTTAGTGTCTAACATAGGCTTTAAAGAGATAAACTCCAAAGGCTTCAAATGACTTTGATCTTTTAGGCTTATTAATGAGTGTATTACACATCAAATTGTGCTAACATATTCAAATATTTTCAAATAATCCGAATTAAATCTCAAAGCTGTACAAATTTGCATAAGTGGGTTGAATTTCCAAAAGCTCTAAGTAAATACCACTTACTTCTTGATTAAGTAATTTGAACATAAAGTGACACAGGAGAGATGAGGCTGAAATTTTAATAATTTGAAACAAGATTTGGTAATTTTTAACCAGTGAGATGAATTATGAGTGAGGTCATGTTCTTGAATAGGATATGGATTCAGATAGCTGACTCAGGAGTTGCAAAATGGCATGAAAGGTTAATTTTTGCTCTTGGAAAGGAAATTATTCACCTCCATATTCAATTCAAAATTTCTGTGCTGCTCATATCCATTTACTCTCCTGCTCATTCATTCCACACTCTAGGATGTGATTCTCAAGTGAAAGTAAAAAGTATGTCAAATGCTAACAAGTCAGAATGATAGCATTACACATAAACTCACTCCACACAGATGTTGACACAAGGTGCAAGGCATTCCAGAACCAGATCTTTTGTCACCTTTTTTGTGCCCTCACTATAGTAGTAGGTTGCTTTTTCATTTATTCTAACCCATATGTCTGGGGCTCTTTTACCCTGTCTGAGCTACTGAGTGATCCTGTTTTTGTAAATTTTATCTTAAAAATCTTCTCTTAGCCCTTAACTTTTTATGAGATTAATACTGAGCACTAAGCATGTTATATCAAAATCAAATTGTATATGTTATTCTGTAATATAATTGTAATTGATTTTATACTATCTTTGCCCAAGGCTAATTTAATCAGACCCCACTCTTCCATTTGGAATGGAAATGTATCCTTTAATAAATAAGAACAAGAGAATATAACAGCAGCAGGTCAGCAACCTGGTCCACATGATAGCGGTCTTCAGGTATCTAAAAGGGTGTCATAAGGAGGAGGGAGAAAACTTGTTCATCTTAGCATCTGAGGATAGAACAAGAAGCAATGGGCTTAAACTGCAGCAAGGGAGGTTTAGGTTGGACATTAGGAAAAAGTTCCTAACTGTCAGGGTGGTTAAACACTGGAATAAACTGCCCAGGGAGGTTGTGGAATCTCCATCTCTGGAGATATTTAAGAGTAAGTTAGATAAATGTCTATCAGGGATGGTCTAGACAGTAATTGGTCCTGCCATGAGGGCAGGGGGCTGGACTCGATGACCTCTCGAGGTCCCTTCCAGCCCTAGAATCTATGAATCTATGAATCTGATTATTTTATTTATAAAGAAAGGCAACTGAGATTCTAAAGGAAATTTCTGTGGCAATTGGTAGATTTTGCAGTAAATTCCAACAAAAGTAATTAATTGATTAAAATGCCTAGAGTCTGGACATGGCATGTGATCCAAGGAGAGTTTTTTTCTGGATCAACCATTGAACACCTTATAAATATAACAAATACAAAGCAATTGTGTTTCTTATATTCCTTCTTCCACAACTTTTTATGCTTAAACTTGATCGTGGAAATTTGGCAGCTTGAATAAAAAGCAATTTTTAAAACAGCAATTTGGCTGAAAGGGCAGCAAGCATATTAGCAGTGAAGTGAGCAGTAATGTCATGTATATGATGATATGTCATGTATATGTCATGTATATGATGATATGGTTGAATTATTCATTGTAAATAATTTCATTAATGAAACCATTTCTGTTCTTGTATTTTCTCTGACCATGCCTGGATTTTTATTAATTACAATACAATTGTAATATACAGTTGTTTGAACAGTTTATGCAAACAAGTTCTGCAAACAAGTTCAGCTCTTCATGAACTCTTCACTTCCACTATACAATTCACCCTCATGCCATGGAACAGCACAAGTTCTGCATCTTTTCAATCCCACATAAGCCTTCAGAATAGGGTTTACATGGTATAGAAGTCCTTGTGATGGCCCTCTGCATAATAGTGAACTTCACCCTCATCACAGTTTATTGGTCACCCAAGTAACATTAATGTAATATTTCTTTGCAAAAACTCATTCATTTCCTCATAAGAAATCAAAAAGAGGCACAAGCATGATGGAAGGAAACCACTGTTTTGAATTCAAACAAGTATTTGCTAGCACGGTTTTAAAGTATTTGGTCAGCTGTAGTGATTAGTTAGAATTCACCACATTAGTCTGTAATAAATGTGTAATCACCAGACACTATTACTTAAGTGTTTTCATTTTAAAGCATTAATAGTAAAAAGCTGAACGTGCCCTGAAGGTTACATAGCTCAGCCTGGTTGACAGGTATTCAGATGGATAGACCTATTACAGTCTATCTAAACAGGAAGGCCAGGTCACTCATTACATTTTAGTCAATAAAAGTGGTGAAATAGATTTTGTCCCAAGGACGGATGGCTGGATAATTTGAGAAAGGGATGGAGAAGAATCATGAAACGGCACAAGATCGATAGCTATTAATTTAAGAGCAGCACATTTCCTGGAATAAAACAGTTTATGTTGTTACGTGGGATAATTACCATTTTCAATTAACTGACATTTCACATAGCTTTGGGACTATAGCAAGACAATAACCCTCAGCACCTAATCTCAGTTTTGCAGTTAGTTGAGCCTTTTGTCAATAGTCTTGTGGTATTATTTCAAAGGCAAGCCCAATACACTGCGAGCAATTACTTTCTTTGTCATAAAATACTAAGAACCACACAGACACAGTTCAAATGAAGTTCAAATGAAATGAACACTTTGACAAATCAAGTCTCTCATGCTAATATCTCTTCAATGGATGAACATCTCTGTTGTTCTTCTTTCCAGACCATTTCACTGACAAGAGTGGCTGGGTGAACTAGTACAGTTATAGTGTGTCACAATAAAGTGGTAGAATAAATATCAGTGAAATGGCGAGCTATCTGGGTAGATGAAAACGGAAACCATTTCACTAAACAATGTATATGCTATTTGGGCTATAATTTAAACCTCTTAATTCACTAAAAAGAATTACAGTGACAATTCAGTGAAAATGTTTCAAACTGCTTCTTTATTAATTAATTTTGTAAAGCGCTTAGATACTTTGTGGCACACACTATATAAAAGCGAAAGAAAGAAAGAAAGAAAGAAAGAAAGAAAGAAAGAATCAAAATTCATTTGTACAAACTATAATGTCAAAATTCTTCAAGTAAGATTAATTTGGCAGTGTATCTGATTAATTGCCATAGCTACAACATAACAGGGAAGCTAAAGGCAGTTCAGGGACTTATGTATGCAGTAACTCAAAGTGATTGCTTTAACCTTTAATTATTATTTTTTAATTTTGGTTTAACCTGTAATATTTTTTTTTCTAAACTGTATGAATGAAACACTCGTAAAAGTCAGGGATTAACACTCAAACAGCATTGACTTCAACCAAAGGGCACTGAGGCACTGTGTAAGTATTCACATTGCCTTTTCCTCTCATATCCAGGCCTCTCTCAAGCAGAAATTGTTAGACATACCAAGTACAATGGTGCTTCTTCATATAACTCAGTGTTCACTGGAGGCTAGGAAGTGAAAATTGAACTCATTCTCCAGCTGCAACCAAATTGACAAAAGCTTTTAGAAGTAATGTACACTTACAACACTGGTTAATACTTAGGTATGAGGAATAAAGGTGACCTAAAGAGAAGATGGTCTTCTGGCTAAGGGACTAGAGACTGACTCAACATATCTGGGTTCATTTCTCAGTTATAACACATAGTTCCCATGTGGCTCTCCATCTCGGCTCTACATCTGCAAAATGGGGATAATAATACATCTTGTCTTCCACCCACAAATCTCTTCAGGGACTGTCTTTCTCCATGTCTTTGTATAGTGCCTAATGCAACAGGACTTAATGTTGGGATAGGCATTTAAGTGCTACTGTAATATAAATAATTAACAATAACACCACCACCTTGGATACTGGTGAGGATGGAGGCAAGCAACCACAGTGGAATGAAGGAAGGCAAGCTTCTGTCCAGTGGTAGATAGATGAGGTTAGATCAGGATAACTGGGAAGAACCAATCCTTATGTTTCATCTCCCAATCTCCAGGAACTCCCTCTTCTTCCACTTTGCCATAACTGACCATAGCACACTGGGGTCCTGGTCTATGACTGAGTTCCCCAGGTAATTCCGCAATATAATTAATAATTTAATCCATCTTGATGGACTGTACATAGAACCAACATTCAGTCTTTAAGAACTGCACTGATTCTTTACCATTAATCTCAAAGAAACTTAAAGCGGTGTCAAAAAAAGCCAGCGTGTTTCAGTTTAACCACTGTATTACATGATATGCTTTTTTTAAAAACAAATATATTATTGAAATGCAGTTTTTAAAAGGCTAAAAATAAGACAGTTTGTCTGGAATAATATTTAAAGCATGTAAGAGGAAAGTTTCAGGCGTGCATCATAAACCTTTTCCTCATAAAATGGACAGATAAAAGACTTAATAAAGTCATTTTAAATAAGTTTAGCTTAGGTTTAAAATCTGGAATCAGAGTCACAAGGTGAAAACAAAGGAATTATAAATCAATTAAAAATTATAACAATTATGATAATATCTATAGGATGCCTGGGTCCTCCAAGTCACTCTCCTCAGGCAGACCACTGCTCTGCATGGAGCCCCACTGAATTTAGGTACGCACATGAATACAGGGGGTTGACTACAGAGAGGCAGTTGCAAGTCTGGGCACTGAGTTTGTACAATGCATGCTAAAATAGAATACAAACTGCAATAAAAAGATTGAATTCACTATTTAATATATTGCACACACCTGTGGTTGGTAAGAACCCTGACTACAGATTTATGTAAAAATGGTAATTGGTGAAGAACTTTATCAGGAAGTGCATAAAATAAAGGGCTATAATATTAAAATCTGGAAGTAAGCATAGTATGAATTACCACTTCAGTAATAGGTTGAGATACTTGGGTCCTGAACGGAAAAGTATTCCCTAGATGTGATCAAATTATATATCTGACTACAGATGTTATTTTTTCCCTTACTTCAAATATTGCTAATTTTGTGATACATAAAGGATACATCACAAGTAACCAGTAACTAAAAAAAAAGAAACCATACATGTCAGAAAGTATTCATAAATATTTATCTGAATTTGATTAAAACTATTTATGGGAAAAGCATTTTGTTCTACTCTATATACTTTCTTATACAGCATTTATTATAGTATATAAATGCCTACCAGTAGAGCATTAAGTGACATGACTACACATATAGCAGGTGGTGTTTGTTTTCTCATCCTCTCCTTGGGGGAGAAGCATGTGCAATCTTTGTTTTTGTAGGGTTTTAGGTTTGGTTTTGGTTTTGCTTTTAACGTTGCACTTGGAGTTGAAGTTGGTGTAGTTTTTTATAATTCTTTGTTCCTGGAGCTCATCCCACAGTCTTGGATCAGCCCCCAAGAAACTTCTGTCTTCTGCATAGATGAGCTTTATTTAATTATAAAGTTTTTCAGTGTGCCAGAGGAGTGAAATTGCTGACCATCCAGAGCTTTACTCAATCTTTTAAATACACTGGGCCCAGGCCTTTGAGAACCTTGAAGTTAAAGACTCAGACCTTGAACTTGACAGTGTACAGCAAGCCAGTGTAGAAAGCGGGGACAGGCTGATGTGCTCACAGAAGTCTGCAACATTCTGTACTAGTTGGAGTTTCCTAAGCACTGAAGACTTCATGCCCAGACTTCGCATTGCTGTAGTCCAACTGAGAGGTGATGAAGGCATGAATAACTGAGGACAGTTTGTTGTTCCTCAGGACGGGATGCAGTCTCCTAGCGAGCTGGTGATGGCAGAAAGCATTACCTGCAGATACTGCTATGCACCTTAGCATCAGTGAGGAATCCAGGAGCACTCCTCTACTAAGGGATAAATAGACCAGTTGTAGGTGTGTGCCTGCAAACACAGGAGACGGCACCTGGCTGCAAATTCTTCTAAATAAAAGCTCACAAGCATCTGTCTTTTCTTGGCTTCAGCTTCAGCCAGATGTTCTTCATCCATGAGCTGATCTCATCAATCATGGGACCATCTTGGTGGTAGGGGTGTGGGTGAATGTAGTAAAGAATATGTAGAACTGTGTGTAATCTGCATATTGTGAGCCCATGTTCTATGGCCAGTTCAGCTAGGGGTTGCTTGTAGATATTGAACAGGATGGGAGAGAGAATTGTTTCTTGTAGGGTTTCACAAGTGAGGGTCTCATGATGGTGGAAACTCCCATTACTCTTCATTGGGCGTATCCCTCCGAAAAGGACTCAGACCATTTTACTACGTTACTATGACCCCCTGCCACCTTTCTCAAGCAAGACAGCAGATTTTAGGCACTCAGGATTGATGAATGAAGTGATTTACTACCTGGAGATAGCTCCTTGGGGCAGCATTTGGTAGTTTCAATGGAGGCCGTAACACAGCCTCAGTGAAGGCTTGGAGAAATTAATTATGAATGGAATATACGAGAACAGGAGCAGCTAACAGGGGAGTTCTGTAAACGAGTTTTTCAGGTGAAGGAGGAGCGACTACATGACCTTTGGGCTACATTTATCATTTATGTTGTGTGCTTGCTTGCCATGTGCCTGTTTATAGTGTGGTCTGTTCAGGGGTCTGTGTGCCGAGGTTATTAATGAGGCTCTAGCCTACTATCCATTAATCCCTAATCCCTTTAGGATCCCTTGACAGGGGGGCCAGGGATAACTCAGGGAGAACAGTGGGTTAAAATATCAGCTCCTAAATAACCAGAGGAGCTACTGAATGAAAGCAGCAAGTGGGAGTATTGTGCGGGAGATTAGAGAGGGGGCATAAGAGCCAGATACACCTAAAAACATACTCTAAAACTTAGCCAAATAACCTTCTCCAAAAAACCAGAGAAAAAATACACAAAAACCTGCAAGAGTAAAAATAATGTGGGCAGAAGTCCAGCAGCAGATTAAAAAGGTTTCTTAGAAAGGGAAGTTCCTCCCTTGCAGATGGCTGCTAGGCAGAGGAATGTCAGGCGGCTACAGGAATACACACATGTTGTGTGAGCCTTGCTTGTACAATAGTCTCGCATGTAGGGAGCAAAGGGGGAAAAATAGTCCCTACCCCCTGAGTGATAACAGGGGGTGGGGAGGGGCTGAGCAGGCCCTACACTGGGAATCAGAGGTTCTCCGCTAGACAAGTGTGATTCTCTTTGGAGAGCAAGTTCACGGGGCATCAGCTCCTACGGGAGAAGAGAAGTCCCAGCTGAGTTGCTCTAGTCTCAGTAACAGCTGAGGGTTAGCAGTAACATCTACATTACAAAAAAGACTGGTTATTGATGGTGAGCGGGCACCGCCTCACCATGCAAGCAGTAAAGAGCTGTCCAGTTACCCCACCTCCACTGGAGAAACAAACCCACCCCACCCACTGAGATTCTCTTCCTCACCCCCACTACTGTTCAGATGCCAGCACATTCACACCAGCATGGCTTTACTTGCATGTGGAGGGAAGACAGACCCCCCCGCCCCGCCTCCACCCAGTGCTTTCTAGGGAAGCTAGCATGGGGTGTGGGGTTGCTCAGTATTCAGAGCAATAGCTTCTGACCACATCCCTACAGTGAGGCTGTTGCCAAGGGTTGTTCTCTCCTTGGTGAAACGTGCTGTCAGAGTAGAATACCTTAATACTTCCCACTCACCTGCACCTGCAGCATGGGTGCTGCTGTACACAGCACTGCTGCACAGAAATGGGTGCTCGCATCCCCGGCCCCAATTCCACCCCCGGCCCAGCCCCTTCCCCAAATCCACACCCCCGCCTCCTCCCCCCAGGCATGCTGCATTCCCCCCCCCCACGGCTTGCAAGCAGCAGAGCACCCACTGGGCCTGTCAGCTCCGCGGCAGCCCTGCCCCGAGCTCCCCTGTCCGAGGCTCCGCCAGACGCGAAGCGGCAGCTGCTTTTTCTGGCTCCCTCCAGCTGGTCGGAGGCACCAAGGGGGAGGGGTATGGGGAGGAGGCGGGTGGCCTGGATCTGCCTCCGCCTCCTCGCCATATCCCTCCCCCGAGGTGCCACCGACCATCTGGAGGGAGCCAAGAAAAGCGGCTGGCGGCTGCCGCTTTGCATCCGGCAGAGCCTCGGGAGGCAGAGAGGTGAGTTGGGCGTGCGGTGAGGGGGCTGGCGGGGATCTGCCGGTGGGTGCTAAGCACCCACCAATTTTTCCCCATGGGTGCTCCAGCCTCGGAGCATCCACGGAGTCGGCGCCTATGCCTCCACCCAATCCAATTTGCTTTTCTACTGCCCATCGACACAGTCATGGTGCTTTTAGAAAGCCACTGTGCATTTCCAGGTTAGATGTACGAGTTCCTCCCAAGTCTTTCATTGGCTGCCTGCCTCAGGCTTTCACAAAGTCTGGCTTTCACTGCACTGAAGAGACCTGCTAACACACCCCCCTCACCTCAAAAGTACATTTACAATACAGAAGAGCAGCTTCTCACAAGAAGAAGAGAGAGGGGAGAGAGGAGGAGGAAGAACCAGGCATCACATAGAAAGAGTTATCCAGTTTATTGCACTGAATGCAACATGTATGATTACCTGCCTTGCGCACAGGTTGCATATATGAGCATTCGGTGCAAGCAACTCATGGTCCGCAAAGACCGAGTATGGGCTCTTGAGACCAAAGTGGCTGAACTGGAGGAGCTAAGGGAGAAAGACAGGAACACAGACAACTCGGGAACTCAGTAGAGCGGTCCCACTCCCAGTCTGATGGCCTCTGTGGATGGAGGATGAAAGTCTCAGGAAAGGTGAACATCAAGTTGCAATAAAGGGAAATGATGCATAGTTGGGACCCTCCTTCCAGATGATGCCATGGTATTCCTTTGAACTGAGAATACCCCCAGTTATTAGAAAGAGACGGGTAGCAGTAATGGGGGATTCGATTATTAGACATATAGATAGATGGGTTCGTGATGACTGGGAGAACCATGTGGTGAATTGCCTGCTGGATGTGAAGGTTGCAGACCTCCTGAGATATCTAGATAGACATATGTTCAGTTCTGGGGAGGAGCCGGTGGTTGCAGTACATGTAGATACCAGTGACACAGGGCAAAGGAAGGAGAGAGGTCCTGGAGGCCCAATTTAGGCTGCTAGATGAGAAATTAAAGTCCAGGATCTCCAAGTTAGAATTCTCTGAAATGCTTCCAGTTCCATGCATAGGGCCAGTTAGACAGGCAGAACTGTAGGGTCTCAATGTTTGGATAAGGAAATGGTGTTAAGAGGAGGGGATTTAGGTTTATTAGGAACTGGGGAACCTTTGTGAAAGGAGGAGAAAATACAGCCAGGATGAAAACCAAAACAGAACCAGATTGCTGGCATGTGAAGTTAAAAAGTGAAGTTTTTAAACTAAGGTTTCGGGGAAAAGCCAACAGGTGCAGAAAAGCACATGGTTTGGACTGAGACATTCGTAGGAGGAGGATTAAAGGTGATACTTTATATCCTACTAAAGAGGAGAGGATAGAAGTTGATAAAGTACAGGTAGGAACTGAAGACAAACAGTTGAACAAAAAAGAGTCCCCATTCAGTTAAATTGTATGAGGGCAGAGAAGTAAATACTGACAATTTTTATAAATGCTAGAAGTCAAAATACTAAAATGGGTGAGCTTGAATGCCCGGTATTAAATGAGGATATAGATACAATAGGCATCACAAAAAGTTGGTAGAATGATGTGGATATGGTAATGCCAGGATACAAAGTATATAGGAATGACAGACTAGGTTGCACTGATGGGGAAGTGGCACTATACATGAAAGAAATTGTACAGTGAAATATAGTAATCATCTTAAATGAATCAAGCTGTACCATAGAATCTCTATGGATAGAAATTCCATGCGTGAATAATAAGAGTATAGCAGTAAGAATATACTACTCACTACCTGACCAGGCTAGTGATAGTGATTGTGAAATGCTCAATGGAATTAGAGAGGCTACACAAACAGAAAACTCAATCATAATGGGGAATTTCAACTATCACCATATTGACTGGGTACATGTCACTTCAGGACAGGATGCAGAGATAAAATTTCAAGACACCATTAACGACTGCTTCTTGGAGCTGCTATTCCTGAAACCCACAAATGAAGAGGCAATTCTTGATTTAGTCCTAATTGGTGCGTAGGATCTGATCCAAGAGGTAAATATAGCTGAACTGCTCAGTAATGGTGATCATAATGTATTAAATTTAAAATCCTTGTAGGGGAGAAAATAACAAAGAAACCCACCACAGTAGCTTTTAAAGTCAAAATGGGGAACTACTCAAAAATGAGGAAAGTAGTTAAATGGAAATAAAAAGGAACAATCACAAGAGTGAAATCCCTGAAATCTACATGGCAACTATTTTAAAATACCATATAAATGTATGCATCCCCCCCCCCGACCCCCCAAAAAACAGTAAGAGGACCAAAAAAGCAGAAAAATTGGTTAGCAGTAAAAAGGCATGCTTTAAAAACTGGAAATCAAATTCCACTGAGGAAAATAGAAAAGAGTATGAACTCTGGAAAGTCAAGTTTAAAAGTATAATTAGGCAAGGCAAAGAAAAATTTGATGAGCAACCAGAAAAAAACACAAAAACTAATAGCAAAAATTTTGTAAATACATCAGAAGCAGGAAGCCTAACAAACAATCACTGGGGCCACTTAAGAACCAAGGTACTAAAAGAACATTCAGAGAAGACAAGGCCATTGTGGAGAAGCTAAATGAATTATTTCCAATAGTCTTCACTGCAGATTCCCATGCCTGAGCCATTCTTTTTAGGTGACAAATCAGAGGAACTGTCCCAGATTGAGAAGGTTTTTAAACAAATTGATAAATTAAACAGTAATAATTCACCAGGACCAGATGGTATCCACACAAGAGTTCTGAAGCAACTCAGGTATGAAATTGCAGAACTACTAACTGTGGTATGTAACCTATCATTTAAATCAGAATCTATACCAGCTGGCTGGAGAATAGCTAATGTAACAATGACTTTTTTTAAAAGGCCCCAGAGGCGATCTTGGCAACTGCAAGCTAGTAAGTCTAACTTAAGTAACAGCAAAACTGGTTGAAACTGTAGTAAAGAACAGAATTATTAGACACACAGATGAACACAATGTGTTGGGGAAGAGTCAATGTATCTTTTGCAAAGGGAAATCATGGCTCGCCAATCTATTAGAATTCTTTGACAGGGTCAACAAGCATGTTAACAAGAATGATAGCGTTGATATAGTGTACTTTCACGTTCAGAAAGCCTCTGACAAGGTCCCACACCAAAGCAAAGTAAAGCAAAGTAAGCAGTCATGGGATAAGAGGGAAAGTCCTCTCATGGATCAGTAGCTGGTTATAAGATAAGAAACAACAGATAGGAATAAATGGGTCAGTTTTCAGAATGGAAAGAGGTAAAAAGTGGGGTGTTCCAAGTATTTGTACTGGAACCTGTGCTTTTCAATATATTCACAAAATATCTGGAAAAATGGGGGTAAACAGCAAGGCAGCAAAATTTGTGGAAGATATAAAATTACTCCACAAAGTTAAGTCCATATTCAAAGTTGATAAGTGAAAAGAAATGCACATTGGAAAACAATCCCAACTATACCTACAAAATTATGGAATTTAAATAAGCTGTTACCATTCAAGAAAGATCTTGGAGCCTGTAACAGGGTGCTTGCCAGGAGGTCCTGAGCCAGGCCCCTGTTAGCCCAGCTCCAATTAAGAAGCATTAATTGGGGCTTGCTCAGTATGCCACACCTAACTGCTAAAAGAGAAGCACCTGCAGGCCTTATTAGTCAGGGGGCTATATAAGGCTGGCTGGCAGGCAGGAGGGGAGGAGGCTGACGCCGCCGCCAAAGCCAAAGGCTGTGCATCCCTTTTGGCTGGAGAAGCTAGCTGTCCCCCAGGTTGCTGGTTTGGAGCACTCTGTAAATAGAAGGTGGTGGGAGCTGACGCTGAAAATAAAAAGCACTGGTGATTGCACCCAGAAGGGGTCTCTGGCTGATTTGTTGCGAGAGCAAGTGAAGGCCGCATTACACGTGGGGGCTTATCTGGGATACAAGAGTCAGCAAATGTGGTTGGCAACCCAGATATGAAGGAGACCCTGCAATGGCGGGTCAAACAGCAGGAGCAGATGCAGCAGGCCCTGCAAAGTTTTCAGCAGTCCCACCCGGCCAAGAGACAGGCCTTACTGACCTGGCAAGCTGAGCAACAGCAAAGTCTGTGAGAATTCATATGGGAGCAGATGGGCATGAAACAGCAGCTCCTGCAATGAGTGATGAGTCCTGTGAGGGGATGGAATCTGGCTGCTGGGCTGGGGACTTTGTAAAATGAGCTCGGCGGACAATCCAGATGCCTTTCTTGGGACCTTTCTTGGGGCGAGTAGCCATGGGCACCGGGTGGAAGAGGGCAACCTGGGCCCTCCAACTGGCTCCATGCCTGACGGGAGAGGATCAAGCGAGCTATATGGCCTTGAGCGACGAGCAAGCCCAGAACTATGAGGTGGTGAGGGTGGCCATTCTAGACTGGGTGGGCCTATCGACGGAGTAGTACCGCCAAAAGTTCCAAGAGGCCTGATTGGTGGTGCGGCCCTGGCATATGCCCAGAGACTAATGGACTGGGACACACGCTGGCTGAGGCTGGAGGCACGCATGGTGGGAGAAATGATGGATACATTGGTCCTAGAACAATTGCTGCAGAGCATCCCTGAGAACATACACATTTGGGTGAGGCGTCACCAGCCTCTCGTCATCGAGGCAGCCATCAGGTTGACTGAGCAATATATCGAGGCAGAGGGTCCCTGGAGGGAGGACTGAGCCCGGCAAAACAAGGAGTCAGGGAAGAAACTGGCAGAACGTTTTTCCGGGAAAGGCCTGGAGAGAAAGGGGGAGCCCTGAGGAGCACCTGAGGGGCCCGCCAAACTTGTTTGCTGGCAGCGTGGGAGACCTGGACACACAAAACATGACTGCCCTGATATGGAGTGTGGGTGTGCTGAGTTTTGTGGCTGGACTCAAGTTGGGAGGCAAAAACGGGGGCAGAAACTGTCCACCATCCCAGTTAGGATTGGGAGGAACCCTCAAACAGGCCTGATAGATACTGCATTAGCCTGTTCGCTTGTACAGAGGGGACTGGTGAAGCTGCACTGGCTGATTGCGGGGGGCAAGGATGGCCCTTGAGTGTATCCATGGGGACAAGAGTTCCTGCCTGGAGGCCCAGGTGCCCTTCGAAGTGAGGGGCCACTTCAAATGGAAGTGGGTTGGGGTGCTAGAGGGGCTACCATACCCAGTGGGGTTAGGTAGGGACTGGGGCCCGCTATCTAAAGGAAAGCCGAGAGGTGCCCCAAAGGAGGAGCAGATATCCCTAAACCAAGGATCCCAAGTGGGGAAGACGAGCAAAGTGCCAGAAATAACAAGGAAGTGAACCCTAGACAACAGAGCCCAGAGCAAGCGTGGTACGTATCAATTTCTTTGTTAAATTGACGAACTCATATAAGCTTGCAGTGTCCAGCGGGCATAACTGGACACTGCAAGACGGAGTTTCCTAGGATTGTGTCGGGGACCGGAGATATTGGCTAGTGTCATTTGGTTGCACAGTCTAAGGAGCCGGCTTGACAAATCCCTGACTGGGATGATTTAGTTGGGGTTGGTACTGCTTTGAGTAGGGGGTTGGACTAAATGACCTCCTGAGGTCTCTTCCAACCTTAATATCCTATGATTCTATGACTGCAGGATGCTGGGCTTCCGAGACTACTCATGATTCCAGGAGAAGTTTCTACTTAGGTGACCTGCCAGGTGATTCTGGATCTCAGGTAAGTGATCAGCCATGGGGGTAATATTTTTCCTAATGCAAAACTGCCTGAGCCAGATCGCCTTCTGACACGGCACACTGAAGTGTGCCATCCCCAGCCTGTTCACATAATACATCACAGTGTTATTGCGGGTGAGTATGAGAACTGCAGAGTCCCTGATGTGATCCTGAAAGGTCTGACTGGCACTGAAAATAGCACAAAGCTCCAGGATATTGATATGTAGAGAAATTTCCTGTTCCGACCACCAGCCTTGAACTTTCAGTGATTCCAGATGCACTCCCCAACCAATTAAGGTGGCATCAGTGACTATAGCCCTGGCCAGTGGGGATTGAGCAAAAGGAATGTTTTGACACACACTGTCCTGAATCATCCACCACCGTAAGGTGTCCAGGATTGGTAGGGGGAGTCAGATAAGCCTGTCCAAGGGATGATTAACTGGATGATAGACTGACTTCAGCCACATCTGAAGAGAATGCAGGCACAGCCTGGCATATTAGACTACCTGTGTATGCAGCCATATGGCCTAGCAGCCTCAGACATTTCCAGGCTGTGGTTGAGATTACAGCTCCAGACATAGGTGTCAAATTGCTTGGGATCACTTGGTCAGTAGAAATGCTTCCAAGCTCATAGAGTCTAGCAGAGCCCCAACGAACTTGATCCTTTGGCTTGGAACCGATGTCGACTTCCTGCTATTTAGGATGAGGCTTGAGTAGGTATGAACATGTGAGTAACCAATCATCCAGATATGAGAAGATATGAATTCCCTTCAATCACAATCATATGCTTGGTAAAAACCCAGGGAGTGGAAGTCAGGCAGAAAGGCATCCCAGTGTTCTGGTAGTGCTGGCCACGCATAACAAACCTAAGGAACTCCTATGACTCAGAAGGATTGCTATGTGGAAATAAGCATCCTGAGGGCCAGGGCAGCAAACCAGTTGTTGTGATTAAAGAAGACAGCTGCTAGGGTGACTGTATGGAATCTTGCTATAGGATGTATTTCTTGAGATCACGGAAATTGAGTATAAGTCTCATCCCTTCCTTGGGCTTGGTGATCAGAAATCCCAAAGGAGTAGAATCCCTGCCCCCAGTGCTACAGGGGGACCTCCTATACAGTTCCAGCACCAGTACAGACTGCACATGCTCAAGGACCACTGTCTCTCTTCTGAGATCCCTCTCATAGATTCATAGATTCTAGGGCTGGAAGGGACCTCGAGAGGTCATCAAGTCCAACCCCCTGCCCTCATGGCAGGACCAATTACTGTCTAGACCATCCCTGATAGACATTTATCTAACCTACTCTTAAATATCTCCAGAGATGGAGATTCCACAACCTCCCTGGGCAGTTTATTCCAGTGTTTAACCACCCTGACAGTTAGGAACTTTTTCCTAATGTCCAACCTAAACCTCCCTTGCTGCAGTTTAAGCCCATTGCTTCTTGTTCTATCCTCAGATGCTAAGATGAACAAGTTTTCTCCCTCCTCCTTATGACACCCTTTTAGATACCTGAAGACCGCTATCATGTCCCCTCTCAGTCTTCTCTTTTCCAAACTAAACAAACCCAATTCCTTCAGCCTTCCTTCATAGGTCATGTTCTCTAGACCCTTAATCATTCTTGTTGCTCTTCTCTGGACCCTCTCCAATTTCTCCACATCTTTCTTGAAATGCGGTGCCCAGAACTGGACACAATACTCCAGTTGAGGCCTAACCAGCGCAGAGTAGAGCGGAAGAATGACTTCTCGTGTCTTGCTCACCACACACCTGTTAATGCAGCCCAGAATCATGTTTGCTTTTTTTGCAACAGCATCACACTGTTGACTCATATTTAGCTTGTGGTCCACTATAACCCCTAGATCCCTTTCTGCCGTACTCCTTCCTAGACAGTCTCCTCCCATTCTGTATGTGTGAAACTGATTGTTCCTACCTAAGTGGAGCACTTTGCATTTGTCCTTATTAAACTTCATCCTGTTTACCTCTGACCATTTCTCCAATTTGTCCAGATCATTTTGAATTATGACCCTATCCTCCAAAGCAGTTGCAATCCCTCCCAGTTTGGTATCATCTGCAAACTTAATAAGCGTACTTTCTATGCCAATATCCAAGTCATCGATGAAGATATTGAACAGAGCCGGTCCCAAAACAGACCCTTGCGGAACCCCACTCGTTATACCTTTCCAGCAGGATTGGGAACCATTAATAACTACTCTCTGAGTACGGTTATCCAGCCAGTTGTGCACCCACCTTATAGTAGCCCCATCTAAGTTGTATTTCCCTAGTTTATTGATAAGAATATCATGCGAGACCATATCAAATGCCTTACTAAAGTCTAGGTATACCACATCCACCGCTTCTCCCTTATCCACAAGACTCGCTATCCTAGCAAAGAAAGCTATCAGATTGGTTTGACATGATTTGTTCTTTACAAATCCATGCTGGTTATTCCCTATCACCTTACCACCTTCCAAGTGTTTGCAGATGATTTCCTTAATTACTTGCTCCATTATTTTCCCTGGCACAGAAGTTAAACTAACTCGTCTGTAGTTTCCTGGGTTGTTTTTATTTCCCTTTTTATAGATGGGCACTATATTTGCCCTTTTCCAGTCTTCTGGAATCTCTCCTGTCTCCCATGATTTACCAAAGATAATAGCTAGAGGCTCAGATACCTCCTCTATTAGCTCCTTGAGTATTCTAGGATGCATTTCATCAGGTCCTGGTGACTTGCAAGCATCTAACTTATCTAAGTGATTTTTAACTTGTTCTTTTTTTATTTTATCTTCTAAACCTTCCCCCTTCCCATTTGCATTCACTATGTTAGGCATTCCCTCAGACTTCTTGGTGAAGACCGAAACAAAGAAGTCATTAAGCATCTCTGCCATTTCCAAGTTTCCTGTTACTGTTTCTCCCTCCTCACTGAGTAGTGGGCCTACCCTTTCCTTGGTCTTCCTCTTGCTTCCAATGTATTGATAAAAAGTTTTCTTGTTTCCCTTTATTCCTGCAGCTAGTTTGAGCTCATTTTGTGCCTTTGCCTTTCTAATCTTGCCCCTGCATTCCCGTGTTGTTTGCCTATATTCATCCTTTGTAATTTGTCCTAGTTTCCATTTTTTATATGACAGTAGGCATTTCCACACTTTCCACAAAGAATGGGTAGACTTACTAGAATCTTGCTAAGATCCTTCAGAATTCTTAGTTTTAGATCTTATCTTTTTGCTCCTGTCACATTAAACGCAGATGATTAAAATATTGTTTTTATAAGATGTTGACAGTACTCAATCAAAAATAAATCATAATGCTCATCCATCTTTATATTTCCCATGAACTGGATATGTGATATACTGTAGTTGAGGGAATTGTGAACTTTACATGATCAGAATTTATAACAAAAATGTGAACAAAAACATTAAGGTGTTTTAATGATTTGATACAGAGACTAATTAGCATCAAAATCATGTTTCTGAATATTCAGTATCATTAATGTTAGAGCAATTGTCACAGTGCTGCTATTCTTATGTAAAAATCTTGTAGATTAAATAAATACTGACAACCATTCTATAGCATTTTTTTGAGACATCTCGGCGTTCTAGAGAAAGAATACATTTTTTAAAATAATTTGTCTATGATAGTTTAACAAATGTATAGAAGTTTACAATTTTCCATTAAATTCTATAGGACATTTCCAAAAGGGCATAGCGTAATAAATATGGTTGCTCACAGCACAACTGTAATATCAACACAATTTAAATATATGGAAGATTATTAAGTTTGTTATGAGACAATGTCAGTCCTTACCTTTGTATACAGTTTCTATGATTTCTTGTTTTGGATGACTGTAAACTTCAGTATTTTATTTATACCATTACAGTCCCACTATAATTCCTCTTACCTCATTGACATTTAAATTACCTTGGATTACGCTACTTACTTGTTAAATTCCTACAAGTAGGAGGGTATTTAACATGTTAGGGCAATGGGTTAATCGTTCAATATCTTGGATAAATATCAAGGGCCATGTAAACTCATTTTCCTAGCTGAATTGCCAGTCTTGTTCTATGGAAGCTAAGTGAACTGGATTTCTTTTTTTAAGAAAAACTGTATTGTGAGTATGGTGTGAATGAAAACTTACATGGATATGATGTGATATCAGAACTTGGCAGACATTCCTATTTGTGCTGAGGAAGGACAAATAAATGTGTGTGTAGGTTTCTGTATTAAATAGGATGTCACTTGGGAGTGGAAGGGGCATATCAAGCTATCCAAAGCAAACGTACTGAAGTATCTGAACCATTTATAGTTGAATTATTCAGAAAATATTGTGATGATTTTTAATTATAGATTATTAGATTGCAAGGCCAGAAGGGACGACTGTGATCATCTTGTCTGACCTCCTGTATAAGACAAGCTGTAGAACTTCCTGTCACAGTCTGTGTCCAGACACCCTAATGCAGGGATCTCAAACTCAAATCACCACGAGGGCCACATGAGAACTAGTAAATTGGCCTGAGGGCCGCATTACTGAAAGCTTTTTATACAATGATACAAAAGTATAGTCAAAAATGAAAAAAATGAAGAGTAATATAGTATTCTATTAAAAGTCAATGTATTAACTTTTTAAAAACTGTAATGGAAAGAGGGGTTTTAATAAAATATAAACACTCAGTAATGTTTGGAGCTTGGCTTCCAGTGGAGTCGGCACCTATGGCGGGCCGCAGGAAATAACTCTGTGGGCTGCATGTGGCCTGCGGGCTGCGTGTTTGAGACCCCTGCCCTAATGGGAGAACAGGAGGTCTGAACTTCAATGAATAAACCATTGAATCAACTGGTTATATACAATGTTGTTGGGTTTAAATATATGTGAGGTAAGGTCTTTTATGTAAGTGTGTAATATTTTGAACTTGATGGTCATTAGTGTGTGTGTATGTGTGTATATGTATATATTGTGACAGACCCAGACAAGTGGGGGACAGAAGTCTGATAGAAGGCAAATATACTGGCCATTGGATGAATAGTTTTCTGTTCCCTGAGTGACCAGAGCCGGGGCTGTACTAGAACAAGCAGGAACTTTCTGGAACCAATTTAAGGCAGGCAGGCTAATTAGGACACCTGGAGCCAATTAAGAAGAACCTGCTAGAATCAATTAAGACAGGCAGGCTAATCAGGGCACCTGGGTTTAAAAAGGAGCTCCCTTCAGTTTGTGGTGTTGCGTGCGAGGAGCTGGGAGCAAGAGGCACTAGGAGCTAAGAGTGAGAGGGTGTACTGCTAGAAGATCCTGTGGTGAGGATAAAGAAGGTGTTGGGAGGAGTCCATGGGGAAGTAGCCCAGGGAGTTGTAGCTGTCGTGCAGTTGTTCCTGAAGGCACTCTAAACAGCTGCAGTCCACAGGGCCCTGGGCTGGAACCTGGAGTAGAGGGCGGGCCCGGGTTCCCCCCAAACCTCCCAACTCCTGATCAGACACAGGAGGAATTTGACTGTGGGTTCTACCAGAGGGGAAGATCTCTGAGGCGATCAAAATCTGCCAATAAGCGCAGGACTCACCAAGGTAGAGGAGGAAGTTTGTCACAATATATATATATATATAGGCTGTCAAGTGATTAAAATATTAATCATGTGATTAATCGCACTGTTAAACAATAGAATACCATTTCTCTAAATATTTTTGGATGTTTTCTACATTTTAAAATATATTGATTTCAGTTACAACACAGAATACAAAGTGTACAGTGCTCAATTTATATTTATTATTACAAATATTTGCACTGTAAAAAACAAAAGAAATAGTATTTTTCAATTCACCTAATACAAGTACTCTAGTGCAATCTCTTTATCATGAAAGTTGAACTTACAAATGTAGAATTATGTACAAAAAATAACTGCATTCAAAAATAATACAATGTAATAGAACCTACAAGTCCACTCAGTCTTACTTTAGTCAATTGCTCAGACAAATAAACAAGTTTGGTTACAATTTGCAGGAGATAATGCTGCCCACGTCTTGCTTACAATGTCACCTGAAAGTGAGAACAGGCCTTCGCATGGCACTGTTGTAGCCAGCATCGCAACATATTTACATGCCAGATGTGCTAATGATTCATATGTCCTTTCATGCTTCAATCACCATTTCAGAATATATGTGTCCAGGCTGATGACGGGTTCTGCTTGATGGCAATCCAAAGCAATGGAGACCAATGCATGTTCATTTTCATTGTCTGAGTCAGATGCCACCAGCAGAAGGTTGATTTTCTTTTATGATGGTTTGGGTTCTGTAGTTTCTGCATCAGAGTGTTGCTCTTTTAAGACCATCTGAAAGCATTCTCCACACCCCATCCCTCTCAGATTTTGGAAAGGTACTTCAGATTCTTAAACCTTAGGTTGAGTGCTGTATCTATCCTTAGAAATCTCACATTGGTACCTTCTTTGCATTTTGTCAAATCTGTCGTGAAAGTGTTCTTAAAATGAACATGTGCTGGATCATCATCCGAGACTGCTATAACATTAAATATATGGCAGAATGTGGGTGAGGAGAGCGGATTCCAACAGTGCAGGCAGAATGTCTGTGCCTTGAGAATGAGTTTAGGGATCCTGAGCTTGAGGGCAGTGGCGGGACTCTCTCCAGGAGTTTGAAACACCCAGGGGATCCAGAGCACAGAGACTTGGATTCCACTTATAGCAGTCCTGCTGAGGGGCCAGGACGGGGCTCTCACTAGAACCTGTGATACCATGTGTTCCTACTTCTGGAAAGGATTAAATTATTTAGCTTCTTAAATGCTCATGGCCATAAGAGCAAGGCCAACAAGTCTCCTGATAAGTAAGAATGGAAGTCGAATGCAGATGCTGTTGGTTTGACTGCTGAATTCTGGCATGGCTCTACAATCTAGCTTGGCTCAGATACTGAAAGGGATAAGTTTTCTTCCTTCCTCCCAGCAAACCAGTAGCAGCTTTTGGAGCTGCTCCAAGCCCACCACGACCCTTTCTCATCCTCAGTGGCTGAATCTGTGATTCCCCACATATTGCCATATGTAGCAATAGGGTCAAACGAGTGATAACATCTTCAGAGTCCACCTACCTGACCAACTGCTGGGAATACAGTGAAGAGCTGAGCTGCAGCTTGTTTGGGAAGTTGGATGTCAGCTTTGAAATTTAAGCTTTCAGCAGAGATGGTCAAGGGGCCAGATTTTTAAAGGTACTTAGGTGCCTAGTGGAACTTTTAAAAACTCCTAGACACCGAACTCCCATTGACATAAATGGGAGTTAAGCGCCTATCTACATTTTTAGGCAGTACATGCTGTCAGAAATCTACCCCAAGGGCTCTTTGAGGCTAAAGGAAGTCCTCTCAAAACGAACATCATTTCCCTACACTATTAACTCCTCAACCTGTCCCTACTGTGACAGTGTCCCCATAAAACTTTATGGGGAGATGCTTATAAATGTATATGTATAACTGGAATATGTTTTATGCTACATGTGCCATGTAACATATCTCTGTGAAAGTTATGACCTACTGAATTTATTCCTCCTGTTTGTATGCATGTATCATTGATGTAGTTGGAGTTATGAAGATTGGTTTTTATATTTGCTGGTTTTGTACATAGCCTTTGTAAGTGCCTGGGATCATGTTTGGAGAAAAGAATGTGCAAGTTAAGTGCAAGCACTTAACAGACACAAGAAGGTGCAGACCCCAATCCACATCTGGGCCTGGTCAGAAATGCAACTGGTTGGACTGGTTAGGGTGCATGGACAGGTGACTTGCCCATGTGATCCCAAAACTCCAGGGCAACATGATACTACACAGGGAGGGGGGGGAAGGCTATAAAAGCCCTTGGAAGACCCCTCCATTTTGTCTTCAGCTGGCTAAAGAGAGCCTCTCCACCCCCCCAAGGACATACCTGAGAGAGCCTGAACAAAGGACAAAGACAATAGGGGGTGTGAGTGACTGCTGGACCCAGGCTAGACGTTTTACAGCCTGTGAAAGGAAGAAAACTGGAGCTGGTGAGGGTTTTATATCTGTGTTAAGTTTGATTAGACATAGACGTGCATGTTTTATATTATTTTACTTAGTAATTCACTTTGTTCTGTCTGTCACTACTTGGAATCACTTAAATCCTATTTTCTGTACTTATTAAAATCACTTTTTACTTGTTAAGTTACCTGGAGTGCGAGTTGGTACCTGGGGGCAAACAGCTGTGCATATCTTTCTATCTTTGAAATAGAAGGCGAACTATTTGTGAGTTTACCCTGTATAAGCTTTATACAGGGTAAAACGGATTTATTAAGGGTTTGAACCTCCTTGGGAGTTGGGCACCTGGGTGTCAAAGGCAAGAGCGCTTCCAGGAGCCTTACCGTTGTTAGGGGACTTGGTTCGGACCTGGGTCTGTGTTTGCAGCAGATCAGCGGAATCTGGCTCAAAGCAGACAGGATTTGGGAGTCCCAAGCTGGAAAAGGCCGGGAAGCAGGGGCAGAAGTAGCCTTGGCACACCAGGTGGCAGCACTAAGCAGGTTTCTGTGACCCCAACCCGTCACACCTACATTCAGTTTTTGTTTTGTAAATTTCTGTCTGACCCTCACACCCATGCAGTAGCACAGCCAGGTCCGTAGCGCAGGGGGAGCGGCGCTATAAAAAGGCGCCTCCCCCTGTACTCACCTGGCGGCGCTCCGGGTCTTCGGCAGCACTTCGGCGGCTCACTCCGGGTCTTCGGTGGTACATGCTGCCGAAGACCCGGAGAGCCGCCGGGTAAGTGCAAGAAGCGGCGCTTAAAAAGAAGCGGCGCCTTTTTTTAGTGCTGCTAAAAAAAGGCGCCGCTTCTGCTCAAGGGGGAGCGGCTGCTCCCCCCCGGCTACGCTACTGCACCCATGCCTTCTGCTTCCCATAGCATGTTTTCCTGCTGGGCTACATTTCCCTGGCAGGCAGGAACTCTCATAGGAGTGGCACAGACTATTAGGATTCAAAGAGGGCTGGTAGAGGAGCCAAGGATCATAGGTCATTTGCTTGAGATCACCATCCCCTTCTGGTCCTCTGTGGGTTTCAGCCCTGTGGAATCTGAAGAGCCAGTCCATCTCCCCTATCATACTAGCCTAACCATTCTCATGTTTGATCAAGCTGCTGTAAAGCCCTTGTGTACAGGAATAAGAGCCCTGTATACTCTGCACTCCTGGGATGCAGTTTCCCTGCTGCTGGATGCAATTAGCTTGCCTTGATATCAATGGGAATTAGTCATATCCTGAAGCAGGAGAATCAGGCTCTAGAACTGGGACTTGGTCCACATTTTATTACAGAATATAACGTGGAAGATAACCAAAGAATTTGAGGGTAACATTATGAAAAGAGCTCAACATTGGCCTAATGTTGCCAAACTAACTTGGGCATTTGGCAATTAACTTTATTGGGAGGAAAGGTAGGCTAGCACTGAACACACAAATGTCACATTAAAAACTCATTAAAACTGTCCTCATTTTTGTTTGAATAAATCACAATAATAATAAAAAAAGATAACAATGCCTTTTATATTACTGTAGGAAAAACAACACCAAACCCTTCTCCCCGCCTCAAATATGAATATGAAAATAAAATATTTATATCCAAATACAAACTGTGAAAATAAGGGAATATTTACCCAGGTCAACAGCCTGTCACAGCCAAATTCTCACCTGATTCTGATAAAGATAAATATCTTTATCAGATAAACCCAAAGAAAATGACAGGAAATAGGTTCATATAAATCATTTAGGACTTTATTACTCTCAAAGGACAGTGGAAACAGATGAGGTAGGAAAAGGATGCAGGAATTTAAATCTTAGATCATTTCTCTAAAAGGCCCTATGACAGTACTGATTGTTGCCAAAAGTGGAAGTTTTCTGCCAAGCCCATAAATGTTTGTATCTGCTTCCCCACGTGGTATTACACTTTGAATACTTTAGCTTCTTAGGCATTCTGTCTTGACTTGTGACAAGACCCGTTTATGATACAGTGAACTCAGATATGCAAAGTATACCTGTAAGGCCCTAAATACAGGAATCTGCTATCCCTCAGCAAATTGCTCTGAAGTACTGAGGTACTGAGTTTAGGTATTCTTGGCCTAGAAAACTGAAACCATGCTTATGCCCCCCCCCACCCCAATTAAATGTCCTCCGTCCCCATTCAACATAGTTCCTTTCCTGTCAGTTGTCTTTTCAGAATGAGCCATCCCTGCCTCTGTATTACTCTCCTAATCACCCGTCAAGCCGTAAGAACACTAGTCTCCCTGAATAGGCCGCCATTCCAAAACGTCTGCTGAAAGATTTATATGCCTCCCTCGTGGTGCTTTCACTGAATGATCAGTTGGCAAGGAGCGGGGAGAGGGGAGCTTTCTCTGGAGAAAGCCAGCTCCTCTCCCTGATGTGGCTGAGTCTTGGCACCTCTAGGCTTGGCAGTTCTTAGTTCCTGCACCTCTGGGTTTGCTGCATGAGTTATGAATGTAAAAAATTGCTTGAGCCCTGGCCCCTCTTTCATTAAAAATAAAGCTCTGGGGGGGGGGGGGGGGGGTTACAGTATATACAGCAGATTCCATTTATTAGCAACTCTTTCATTGCCAGCAAAAAGTTGCCATTATCCAGCAGTTGCTAATAAACGGAAGGCAGAATTGCCAGGCAGCAGTCAGGAAAGGAAGATCTGGGATGTGCCTTCCCTGGCTGCAGCCCTGCAAACCTGCCTGTGGGTAGCGTAGCAGTGGGGAGGGCGGGGTGGCAGCCTGGAATTGCTGGGGTTTTCTATAGGCAGTGGAGATTTTGGAGGCCTGCACCCTACCTCTCCCTGTGCTCTCCAGGGCTTGGGGCTCAGTGCGTCCTAGCACTTCCTTCCTTGGGTGCAGCCACCCAGCAGGGCACAGCCTGGAGAGTTACCCTGCAGCTTCATCATCAAGGCTGCAGCTCACCTCACTGCTAGTGCCCTGCCACAGCGTCCCCTCCCAGCCCACAGTCCCTTTCCTCCAAATCTCGTTAAAGTTGAAGTCAATGGGATGGGATTAGTTCCTGGCAAAATGTTGCTATTAACCAGCAGCTGTCAATATCTGGGTTTCTATGTAGAATCTAATGAATATAAATACTCATGCTTGCATTTGATGCAAAGGTTCCAGTTATGCCCACAATAGCAATACTAACACTGTCATATTGTGTATAGTAAGTCTAATTTTGTCCTCAGATACATGCACTCTCTCCCACTGAGGTCAGTAGGAATCACATGTATATCTGAGGACAGAATTTGAATGACATATTAAGTTTTAAATTTGGTGTTAGGGGCCATATACGAACCTAGATAATTAGAAACCAAACATGGAAAGTTTCAGCCAAACTTTTTAATGTATATGTATATGTATATGTATATGTGTGTGTATATATATATATATATAAGTTTGGCTGAAACATATATATATATAATATATATGACTATTTATAGATTCCAAGGCTAGAAAAGACCACTGTTTGACCTTCTGTGGAACAAATGACATAGAACTTACCCAGAATAATTCCTAGAGCATATCTTTTAGAAAAACATCCCGTCCTGATTTAAAAATTGCCACTGATTAATTGCCCTCATTGTTAAAAAACACACCTTATTTCCACTCTGAATTTGTCTAACTTCAATTTCCAGCCATTGAATCCGGTCATACCTTTTCTGATAGATTGAAGAGCCAATTATAAAATATTTATTCCCTAATTAGGTACTTACAGATTGTGATCTAGTCACCCATTAACTTTCTCTTTAAACTAAGGAGATTGAGCTCCTTGAGTCTGTCACTAGAAGGCAGGTTTTTTAACCCTTTAAACATTCTTGTGGCTCTTCTCTGAATTGACTCCAATTTATCAACATCCTTCTTGAATTGTGGGCACTAGAACTGGATAGAGCATTCTAGCAGCAGTCGCACCAGTGCCAAATACAGAGGTAAAATAACCTCTCTAATCCTACTTGAGATTTATACCTCCCCTTTCCTGCAGATGAGAATAACGAACTACCAGGCATAGCTCTCTAAATATGATTTTGTTGGTTGGGTGGCCATGTCTAAGATTATGGATACGTTTCCAGAAGCTGCTAGGAAAGAGTTTTTAAGGCATTCATTATAGCCTTACAGTGAGTTCTGGGCGTGGCAGATGCCTCAGTCAGAAATGTGGCATTGTCTGTGACCATGAGGAGGGCTTCATGGCTGCAAAATTCAGGTATTGAGCCTGAGGTGCATCAGACCATTCAGGGCTTACCATTTGAGGACTGGGTTTTATTTTCAGGGGGGGAGGGGAAATCTACAAAACCCTGCACTCTTCTAAAAACTCCTGAGTTACTTTGCATTCAGTGGCAGTGATAAAAGTGAACTGAATGTCAGAAATCATTAGGGAAAGATAAGAGAGAAAATATCCTATTGCCTCTACACAAATCCATGATATGCCCACATCTTAAATACTGTGTGCAGATATGGTCACCCGGTCTCAAAAAAGATATATTGGAATTGGAAAAGATACTGAAAAGGGCAACACAAATGATTAGGGATATGGAACAGCTTCCATAAGAGGAGAGATTAATAAGACTAGGACTTTTCATCTTGGAAAAGAGACGACTGAGGGGGGATATGATAGAGGTCTATAAAATCGTGACTGGTGTAGAGAAAGTAAATATGAAGTGTTATTTACTCCTTCTCATAACAGAAGAACTAGGGGTCACCAAGTGAAATTAATAGGCAGCAGGTTTAAAATAAACAAAAAGGAACCATTTTTTCACACAATGCACTGTCAACCTGTGGAACTCTTTGCCAGAGAATGTTGTGAAGTCCAAGACAGTAGTAACATGGTTAAAAAAAGAACTAGATTAGTTCATGAAGGATAGGTCCATCATTGGCTATTAGCCAGGGTGGGCAGGATGGTGTCCTCATCCTCTGTTTGCCAGAAACTGGGAATGGGTGACAGAGGTTGGATCATCTGATGATAACCTGTTCTGTTCGTTCCCTCTAAAGCACTTGGCATTAGCCACTGTGGGAAGACAGGATATTGGGCTTGATGGACCTTTGGTCTGACCCAGCATGTTCATTCTTATGAAGAGCCACAGATACCAGAGGACTAGGTCCTCTGGTTTAACCATCTCCCTCCCTAACCGACATCCAGCAGGTGTCCATTTTGACTTAACTGTCCAGGACAGCAATGCAGTGGTGACGTCTCTTTCTCTGTCCTCTCTGTTTGGGGAGAGGCTGGCTAATTTGTATGTGTCTGGGACTTGATTTCCACAGACAAGTGGGTGCTAATCACTGATCAAGTTATGCAATAAAGTTCCTCTTCATCCCTCCTCCCCACCTCCCTATCCTGTCTCATGGAGAAATGGTCAGAGGTAAACAGGATGAAGTTTAATAAGGACAAATGCAAAGTGCTCCACTTAGGTAGGAACAATCAGTTTCACACATACAGAATGGGAGGAGACTGTCTAGGAAGGAGTACGGCAGAAAGGGATCTAGGGGTTATAGTGGACCACAAGCTAAATATGAGTCAACAGTGTGATGCTGTTGCAAAAAAAGCAAACATGATTCTGGGCTGCATTAACAGGTGTGTGGTGAGCAAGACACGAGAAGTCATTCTTCCGCTCTACTCTGCGCTGGTTAGGCCTCAACTGGAGTATTGTGTCCAGTTCTGGGCACCGCATTTCAAGAAAGATGTGGAGAAATTGGAGAGGGTCCAGAGAAGAGCAACAAGAATGATTAAGGGTCTAGAGAACATGACCTATGAAGGAAGGCTGAAGGAATTGGGTTTGTTTAGTTTGGAAAAGAGAAGACTGAGAGGGGACATGATAGCGGTCTTCAGGTATCTAAAAGGGTGTCATAAGGAGGAGGGAGAAAACTTGTTCATCTTAGCATCTGAGGATAGAACAAGAAGCAATGGGCTTAAACTGCAGCAAGGGAGGTTTAGGTTGGACATTAGGAAAAAGTTCCTAACTGTCAGGGTGGTTAAACACTGGAATAAACTGCCCAGGGAGGTTGTGGAATCTCCATCTCTGGAGATATTTAAGAGTAGGTTAGATAAATGTCTATCAGGGATGGTCTAGACAGTAATTGGTCCTGCCATGAGGGCAGGGGGTTGGACTTGATGACCTCTCGAGGTCCCTTCCAGCCCTAGAATCTATGAATCTATGAGAGGGATCTCAGAAGAGAGACAGTGGTCCTTGAGCATGTGCAGTCTGTACTGGTGCTGGAACTGTATAGGAGGTCCCCCTGTAGCACTGGGGGCAGGGATTCTACTCCTTTGGGATTTCTGATCACCAAGCCCAAGGAAGGGATGAGACTTATACTCAATTTCCGTGATCTCAAGAAATACATCCTATAGCAAGATTCCATACAGTCACCCTAGCAGCTGTCTTCTTTAATCACAACAACTGGTTTGCTGCCCTGGCCCTCAGGATGCTTATTTCCACATAGCAATCCTTCTGAGTCATAGGAGTTCCTTAGGTTTGTTATGCGTGGCCAGCACTACCAGAACACTGGGATGCCTTTCTGCCTGACTTCCACTCCCTGGGTTTTTACCAAGCATATGATTGTGATTGAAGGGAATTCATATCTTCTCATATCTGGATGATTGGTTACTCACATGTTCATACCTACTCAAGCCTCATCCTAAATAGCAGGAAGTCGACATCGGTTCCAAGCCAAAGGATCAAGTTCGTTGGGGCTCTGCTAGACTCTATGAGCTTGGAAGCATTTCTACTGACCAAGTGATCCCAAGCAATTTGACACCTATGTCTGGAGCTGTAATCTCAACCACAGCCTGGAAATGTCTGAGGCTGCTAGGCCATATGGCTGCATACACAGGTAGTCTAATATGCCAGGCTGTGCCTGCATTCTCTTCAGATGTGGCTGAAGTCAGTCTATCATCCAGTTAATCATCCCTTGGACAGGCTTATCTGACTCCCCCTACCAATCCTGGACACCTTACGGTGGTGGATGATTCAGGACAGTGTGTGTCAAAACATTCCTTTTGCTCAATCCCCACTGGCCAGGGCTATAGTCACTGATGCCACCTTAATTGGTTGGGGAGTGCATCTGGAATCACTGAAAGTTCAAGGCTGGTGGTCGGAACAGGAAATTTCTCTACATATCAATATCCTGGAGCTTTGTGCTATTTTCAGTGCCAGTCAGACCTTTCAGGATCACATCAGGGACTCTGCAGTTCTCATACTCACCCGCAATAACACTGTGATGTATTATGTGAACAGGCTGGGGATGGCACACTTCAGTGTGCCGTGTCAGAAGGCGATCTGGCTCAGGCAGTTTTGCATTAGGAAAAATATTACCCCCATGGCTGATCACTTACCTGAGATCCAGAATCACCTGGCAGGTCACCTAAGTAGAAACTTCTCCTGGAATCATGAGTAGTCTCGGAAGCCCAGCATCCTGCAGTCATAGAATCATAGGATATTAAGGTTGGAAGAGACCTCAGGAGGTCATTTAGTCCAACCCCCTACTCAAAGCAGTACCAACCCCAACTAAATCATCCCAGTCAGGGATTTGTCAAGCCGGCTCCTTAGACTGTGCAACCAAATGACACTAGCCAATATCTCCGGTCCCCGACACAATCCTAGGAAACTTCGTCTTGCAGTGTCCAGTTATGCCCGCTGGACACTGCAAGCTTATATGAGTTCGTCAATTTAACAAAGAAATTGATACGTACCACGCTTGCTCTGGGCTCTGTTGTCTAGGGTTCACTTCCTTG
This sequence comes from Macrochelys suwanniensis, assembly GCA_033296515.1. Classification (NCBI taxonomy): domain Eukaryota; kingdom Metazoa; phylum Chordata; order Testudines; family Chelydridae; genus Macrochelys; species Macrochelys suwanniensis. The sequence goes on along the minus strand of CM065775.1, from coordinate 92,236,950 downwards.
TTATTTCTGGCACTTTGCTCGTCTTCCCCACTTGGGATCCTTGGTTTAGGGATATCTGCTCCTCCTTTGGGGCACCTCTCGGCTTTCCTTTAGATAGCGGGCCCCAGTCCCTACCTAACCCCACTGGGTATGGTAGCCCCTCTAGCACCCCAACCCACTTCCATTTGAAGTGGCCCCTCACTTCGAAGGGCACCTGGGCCTCCAGGCAGGAACTCTTGTCCCCATGGATACACTCAAGGGCCATCCTTGCCCCCCGCAATCAGCCAGTGCAGCTTCACCAGTCCCCTCTGTACAAGCGAACAGGCTAATGCAGTATCTATCAGGCCTGTTTGAGGGTTCCTCCCAATCCTAACTGGGATGGTGGACAGTTTCTGCCCCCGTTTTTGCCTCCCAACTTGAGTCCAGCCACAAAACTCAGCACACCCACACTCCATATCAGGGCAGTCATGTTTTGTGTGTCCAGGTCTCCCACGCTGCCAGCAAACAAGTTTGGCGGGCCCCTCAGGTGCTCCTCAGGGCTCCCCCTTTCTCTCCAGGCCTTTCCCGGAAAAACGTTCTGCCAGTTTCTTCCCTGACTCCTTGTTTTGCCGGGCTCAGTCCTCCCTCCAGGGACCCTCTGCCTCGATATATTGCTCAGTCAACCTGATGGCTGCCTCGATGACGAGAGGCTGGTGACGCCTCACCCAAATGTGTATGTTCTCAGGGATGCTCTGCAGCAATTGTTCTAGGACCAATGTATCCATCATTTCTCCCACCATGCGTGCCTCCAGCCTCAGCCAGCGTGTGTCCCAGTCCATTAGTCTCTGGGCATATGCCAGGGCCGCACCACCAATCAGGCCTCTTGGAACTTTTGGCGGTACTACTCCGTCGATAGGCCCACCCAGTCTAGAATGGCCACCCTCACCACCTCATAGTTCTGGGCTTGCTCGTCGCTCAAGGCCATATAGCTCGCTTGATCCTCTCCCGTCAGGCATGGAGCCAGTTGGAGGGCCCAGGTTGCCCTCTTCCACCCGGTGCCCATGGCTACTCGCCCCAAGAAAGGTCCCAAGAAAGGCATCTGGATTGTCCGCCGAGCTCATTTTACAAAGTCCCCAGCCCAGCAGCCAGATTCCATCCCCTCACAGGACTCATCACTCATTGCAGGAGCTGCTGTTTCATGCCCATCTGCTCCCATATGAATTCTCACAGACTTTGCTGTTGCTCAGCTTGCCAGGTCAGTAAGGCCTGTCTCTTGGCCGGGTGGGACTGCTGAAAACTTTGCAGGGCCTGCTGCATCTGCTCCTGCTGTTTGACCCGCCATTGCAGGGTCTCCTTCATATCTGGGTTGCCAACCACATTTGCTGACTCTTGTATCCCAGATAAGCCCCCACGTGTAATGCGGCCTTCACTTGCTCTCGCAACAAATCAGCCAGAGACCCCTTCTGGGTGCAATCACCAGTGCTTTTTATTTTCAGCGTCAGCTCCCACCACCTTCTATTTACAGAGTGCTCCAAACCAGCAACCTGGGGGACAGCTAGCTTCTCCAGCCAAAAGGGATGCACAGCCTTTGGCTTTGGCGGCGGCGTCAGCCTCCTCCCCTCCTGCCTGCCAGCCAGCCTTATATAGCCCCCTGACTAATAAGGCCTGCAGGTGCTTCTCTTTTAGCAGTTAGGTGTGGCATACTGAGCAAGCCCCAATTAATGCTTCTTAATTGGAGCTGGGCTAACAGGGGCCTGGCTCAGGACCTCCTGGCAAGCACCCTGTTACAGGCTCCAAGATCTTTCTTGAATGGTAACAGCTTATTTAAATTCCATAATTTTGTAGGTATAGTTGGGATTGTTTTCCAATGTGCATTTCTTTTCACTTATCAACTTTGAATATGGACTTAACTTTGTGGAGTAATTTTATATCTTCCACAAATTTTGCTGCCTTGCTGTTTACCCCCATTTTTCCAGATATTTTGTGAATATATTGAAAAGCACAGGTTCCAGTACAAATACTTGGAACACCCCACTTTTTACCTCTTTCCATTCTGAAAACTGACCCATTTATTCCTATCTGTTGTTTCTTATCTTATAACCAGCTACTGATCCATGAGAGGACTTTCCCTCTTATCCCATGACTGCTTACTTTGCTTTACTTTGCTTTGGTGTGGGACCTTGTCAGAGGCTTTCTGAACGTGAAAGTACACTATATCAACGCTATCATTCTTGTTAACATGCTTGTTGACCCTGTCAAAGAATTCTAATAGATTGGCGAGCCATGATTTCCCTTTGCAAAAGATACATTGACTCTTCCCCAACACATTGTGTTCATCTGTGTGTCTAATAATTCTGTTCTTTACTACAGTTTCAACCAGTTTTGCTGTTACTTAAGTTAGACTTACTAGCTTGCAGTTGCCAAGATCGCCTCTGGGGCCTTTTAAAAAAAGTCATTGTTACATTAGCTATTCTCCAGCCAGCTGGTATAGATTCTGATTTAAATGATAGGTTACATACCACAGTTAGTAGTTCTGCAATTTCATACCTGAGTTGCTTCAGAACTCTTGTGTGGATACCATCTGGTCCTGGTGAATTATTACTGTTTAATTTATCAATTTGTTTAAAAACCTTCTCAATCTGGGACAGTTCCTCTGATTTGTCACCTAAAAAGAATGGCTCAGGCATGGGAATCTGCAGTGAAGACTATTGGAAATAATTCATTTAGCTTCTCCACAATGGCCTTGTCTTCTCTGAATGTTCTTTTAGTACCTTGGTTCTTAAGTGGCCCCAGTGATTGTTTGTTAGGCTTCCTGCTTCTGATGTATTTACAAAATTTTTGCTATTAGTTTTTGTGTTTTTTTCTGGTTGCTCATCAAATTTTTCTTTGCCTTGCCTAATTATACTTTTAAACTTGACTTTCCAGAGTTCATACTCTTTTCTATTTTCCTCAGTGGAATTTGATTTCCAGTTTTTAAAGCATGCCTTTTTACTGCTAACCAATTTTTCTGCTTTTTTGGTCCTCTTACTGTTTTTTGGGGGGTCGGGGGGGGGGGATGCATACATTTATATGGTATTTTAAAATAGTTGCCATGTAGATTTCAGGGATTTCACTCTTGTGATTGTTCCTTTTTATTTCCATTTAACTACTTTCCTCATTTTTGAGTAGTTCCCCATTTTGACTTTAAAAGCTACTGTGGTGGGTTTCTTTGTTATTTTCTCCCCTACAAGGATTTTAAATTTAATACATTATGATCACCATTACTGAGCAGTTCAGCTATATTTACCTCTTGGATCAGATCCTACGCACCAATTAGGACTAAATCAAGAATTGCCTCTTCATTTGTGGGTTTCAGGAATAGCAGCTCCAAGAAGCAGTCGTTAATGGTGTCTTGAAATTTTATCTCTGCATCCTGTCCTGAAGTGACATGTACCCAGTCAATATGGTGATAGTTGAAATTCCCCATTATGATTGAGTTTTCTGTTTGTGTAGCCTCTCTAATTCCATTGAGCATTTCACAATCACTATCACTAGCCTGGTCAGGTAGTGAGTAGTATATTCTTACTGCTATACTCTTATTATTCACGCATGGAATTTCTATCCATAGAGATTCTATGGTACAGCTTGATTCATTTAAGATGATTACTATATTTCACTGTACAATTTCTTTCATGTATAGTGCCACTTCCCCATCAGTGCAACCTAGTCTGTCATTCCTATATACTTTGTATCCTGGCATTACCATATCCACATCATTCTACCAACTTTTTGTGATGCCTATTGTATCTATATCCTCATTTAATACCGGGCATTCAAGCTCACCCATTTTAGTATTTTGACTTCTAGCATTTATAAAAATTGTCAGTATTTACTTCTCTGCCCTCATACAATTTAACTGAATGGGGACTCTTTTTTGTTCAACTGTTTGTCTTCAGTTCCTACCTGTACTTTATCAACTTCTATCCTCTCCTCTTTAGTAGGATATAAAGTATCACCTTTAATCCTCCTCCTACGAATGTCTCAGTCCAAACCATGTGCTTTTCTGCACCTGTTGGCTTTTCCCCGAAACCTTAGTTTAAAAACTTCACTTTTTAACTTCACATGCCAGCAATCTGGTTCTGTTTTGGTTTTCATCCTGGCTGTATTTTCTCCTCCTTTCACAAAGGTTCCCCAGTTCCTAATAAACCTAAATCCCCTCCTCTTAACACCATTTCCTTATCCAAACATTGAGACCCTACAGTTCTGCCTGTCTAACTGGCCCTATGCATGGAACTGGAAGCATTTCAGAGAATTCTAACTTGGAGATCCTGGACTTTAATTTCTCATCTAGCAGCCTAAATTGGGCCTCCAGGACCTCTCTCCTTCCTTTGCCCTGTGTCACTGGTATCTACATGTACTGCAACCACCGGCTCCTCCCCAGAACTGAACATATGTCTATCTAGATATCTCAGGAGGTCTGCAACCTTCACATCCAGCAGGCAATTCACCACATGGTTCTCCCAGTCATCACGAACCCATCTATCTATATGTCTAATAATCGAATCCCCCATTACTGCTACCCGTCTCTTTCTAATAACTGGGGGTATTCTCAGTTCAAAGGAATACCATGGCATCATCTGGAAGGAGGGTCCCAACTATGCATCATTTCCCTTTATTGCAACTTGATGTTCACCTTTCCTGAGACTTTCATCCTCCATCCACAGAGGCCATCAGACTGGGAGTGGGACCGCTCTACTGAGTTCCCGAGTTGTCTGTGTTCCTGTCTTTCTGGAAGGCATGAGATGCACAGTCCTAGAGATGGGGGTTCCACGACCACCACTCCCAAGAGGAGGAGGAGGGTGGTGGTGGTCGGGGACTCTCTCCTCAGGGGGACTGAGTCATCTATCTGCCGCCCTGACCAGGAACACCGAGAGGTGTGCTGCTTGCCAGGGGCTAGGATTCGTGATGTGACGGAGAGACTGCCGAGACTCATCAAGCCCTCAGATCGCTACCCCTTCCTGCTTCTCCACGTGGGCACCAATGATACTGCCAAGAATGACCTTGAGCGTATTACTGCAGACTACGTGGCTCTGGGAAGAAGGATAAAGGAGTTTGAGGCGCAAGTGGTGTTCTCGTCCATTCTCCCTGTGGAAGGAAAAGGCCGGGGTAGAGACCGTCGAATCGTGGAAGTCAACGAATGGCTACGCAGATGGTGTCGGAGAGAAGGGTTCGGATTCTTTGACCATGGGATGGTGTTCCAAGAAGGAGTGCTAGGCAGAGATGGGCTCCACCTGACGAAGAGAGGGAAGAGCATCTTTGGAAGCAGGCTGGCTAACCTAGTGAGGAGGGCTTTAAACTAGGTTCACCGGGGGAAGGAGACCAAAGCCCCGAGGTAAGTGGGGAAGTGGGATACCGGGAGGAAGCACAAGTAGGTGAGTGCAAGAGGGGAGGGCTCCTGCCCCACACTGGGACAGCAGGACGATCGGTGAGTTATCTTAAATGCCTATACACAAATGCAAGAAGCCTGGGGAACAAGCAGGGAGAACTGGAAGTCCTGGCACAGTCAAGGAATTATGATGTAATTGGAATAACAGAGACTTGGTGGGATAACTCACATGATTGGAGTACTGTCATGGATGGATATAAACTGTTCAGGAAGGATAGGCAGGGCAGAAAAGGTGGGGGAGTTGCGTTGTATGTAAGAGAGCAGTATGACTGCTCAGAGCTCCAGTATGAAACTGCAGAAAAACCTGAGAGTCTCTGGATTCAATTTAGAAGTGGGAGCAACATGGGTAATGTTGTGGTGGGAGTCTGCTACAGACCACCAGACCAGGGGGATGAGGTGGACGAGGCTTTCTTCCAGCAACTAACAGAAGTTACTAGATCACAGGCCCTGGTTCTCATGGGTGACTTTAATCACCCCGATATCTGCTGGGAGAGCAATACAGCGGTCCACAGACAATCCAGGAAGTTTTCGGAAAGTGTAGGGGACAATTTCCTGGTGCAAGTGCTGGAGGAACCAACTAGGGGAAAAGCTCTTCTTGACCTGCTGCTCACAAACAGGGAGGAAATAGTAGAGGAAGCAATAGTGGATGGGAACCTGGGAGGCAGTGACCATGAGATGGTTGAGTTCAGGATCCTGACACAAGGAAGAAAGGAGAGCAGTAGAACAGAGACCCTGGACTTCAGAAAAGCAGACTTTGACTCCCTCAGGGAACTGATGGGCAAGGTCCCCTGGGAGAATAACATGAGGGGGAAAGGAGTCGAGGAAAGCTGGCTGTATTTTAAAGACTCCTTATTGAGGTTGCAGGAACAAACCATCCCGAGGTGTAGAAAGAAAAGTAAATATGGCAGGCGACCAGCTTGGCTTAACAGTGAAATCCTTGCTCGTCTTAAACACAAAAAAGCAGCTTACAAGAAGTGGAAGATTGGACAAATGACCAGGGAGGAGTATATAAATATTGTTCAGGCATGCAGGAGTGAAATTAGGAAGGCCAAATCACACTTGGAGTTGCAGCTAGCCGGAGATGTTAGGAGTAACAAGAAGGGTTTCTTCAGGTATGTGAGCAACAAGAAGAAAGTCAAGGAAAGTGTGGGCCCCTTGCTGAATGAGGGAGGGAACCTAGTGACAGAGGATGTGGAGAAAGCTAGTGTACTCAATGCTTTTTTTGCCTCTGTCTTCACAGACAAGGTCAGCTCCCAGGCGGCTGCACTCCGCAGCACGGTATGGGGAGGAGGTGACCAGCCCTCTGTGGAGAAAGAAGTAGTTCGGGACTATTTAGAAAAGCTGGACGAACACAAGTCCATGGGGCCGGATGCACTGCATCCGAGGGTGCTAAAGGAGTTGGCCGATGTGATTGCAGAGCCATTGGCCATTATCTTTGACAAATCATGGCAATCGGGGGAGGTCCCGGATGACTGGAAAAAAGCTAATGTAGTGCCCATCTTTAAAAAAGGGAAGAAGGAAGATCCGGGGAACTACAGGCCAGTCAGTCTCACCTCAGTCCCTGGAAAAATCATGGAACAGGTCCTCAAGGAATCAATTCTGAACCACTTAAAGGAGGGGAAAGTGATCAGGAACAGTCAGCATGGATTCACCAAGGGCAAGTCATGCCTGACTAACCTAATTGCCTTCTATGATGAGATAACCGGCTCTGTGGATGAGGGGAAAGCAGTGGATGTGCTATTTCTTGACTTTAGCAAAGCTTTTGATACAGTCTCCCACAGTGTTCTTGCCAGCAAGTTAAGGAAGTATGGGCTGGATGAATGGACGGTAAGGTGGATAGAAAACTGGCTGGATGGTCGTGCTCAACGGGTAGTGATCAATGGCTCCATGTCTAGTTGGCAGCCGGTATCAAGTGGAGTGCCCCAAGGGTCGGTGCTGGGGCCGGTTTTGTTCAATATCTTCATCAACGATCTGGAGGATGGTGTGGACTGCACCCTTAGCAAGTTTGCAGATGACACTAAACTGGGAGGAGTGGTTGATACGCTGGAGGGTAGGGACAGGATACAGAGGGACCTAGACAAATTAGAGGATTGGGCCAAAAGAAATCTGATGAGGTTCAACAAGGACAAGTGCAGAGTCCTGCACTTAGGACGGAAGAATCCCATGCACTGCTACAGACTAGGGACCGAATGGCTGGGCAGCAGTTCTGCAGAAAAGGACCTAGGGGTTACGGTGGACGAAAAGCTGAATATGAGTCAACAGTGTGCCCTTGTTGCCAAGAAGGCTAACGGCATTTTGGGCTGTATAAGTAGGGGCATTTCCAGCAGATCGAGGGACGTGATTTTTCCCCTCTATTCGGCACTGGTGAGGCCTCATTTGGAGTACTGTGTCCAGTTTTGGGCCCCACGCTACAAGAAGAATGTGGATAAATTGGAAAGAGTCCAACGGAGGGCAACAAAAATTATTAGGGGGCTCGAGCACATGACTTATGAGGAGAGGCTGAGGGAACTGGGATTGTTTAGCCTGCAGAAGAGAAGAATGAGGGGGGATTTGATAGCTGCTTTCAACTACCTGAAAGGGGGTTCCAAAGAGGATGGATCTAGACTGTTCTCAGTGGTAGAAGATGACAGAACAAGGAGTAATGGTCTCAAGTTGCAGAGGGGGAGGTTTAGGTTGGATATTAGGAAAAACTTTTTCACTAGTAGGGTGGTGAAGCACTGGAATGGGTTACCTAGGGAGGTGGTGGAATCTCCTTCCTTAGAGGTTTTTAAGGTCAGGCTTGACAAAGCCCTGGCTGGGATGATCTAATTGGGTTTGGTCCTGCTTTGAGCAGGGGGTTGGACTAGATGACCTCCTGAGGTCCCTTCCAACCCTGAGATTCTATGATTCTATGAGTCCTGGGCCCTTTAAGTAGCCCCCAGAGCTCTGGAGTAGCTGCAGGGCTCCCGGGGCTATTTAAAGGACCCGGGGCTCCCGCTGCCTCTACAGCCCTGACCCTTTAAATAGCTGCCGGATCCCCACTGCTACTCCAGGGCTCTGGGGGCTATTTAGAGGGCCTGGGGCGGTAGAAGCAGGTGAGCCCTGGGTCCTTTAAATACCCCCCGGAGCCCTACTGCCAGAGCCCTGGGGTAGTAGCAGCGGCAGCCCGGGGCTCTGGCAGCAGTTTAAAGGGCCTTGGGCGGTAGCGGCGGCCGAGCCCTGGGCCCTTTAAACTGCTGCCAGAGCCCTTGGCTGCCACTGCTACCCCAGCAGGGGAGGGGAAGGGCACTTACTGGTACAGGGCTGGCTCTGACCCCCCATCCTGCCCCTTCCACCCGAGGCCCCGCCCCTTCCAGGGGCCAGAGCCGGCCCCAACTCAGTCCCGTACCAGTAAGTCCCTATTTCTACTTTCACCCCTGACTTTAAGGGCCAAGACTGATATCCATATTTAGGCAGAAGGTCCCAATAAAGGCCACGAGAGTTTGACCAGAATGAAGACTAGGTAAGGAAGGACTACAGAATTTGGCCTTAAGTGAAACAGCAACCTTGAAGTGAGAGTGAATACAACTAAATAGAATATAACGTTGCGAGATGACAGATTTCCATATTTCACGTCGTCTGAGAAATATAGAAAAGAAATAGGGTTCTTGGAAGAGAAGATTAAAAACAAGAATATTCTTTCAGGGCTAAGAGTGAATCTTGTACTTTGAAAAACAAATCAGAGGTCCTAGAAGCATGAAACCTCAGAGAAATGAGAGGTAGGACAACTTGTGTCCTTAACAGAACTACATATAAAACAGCTTCTTAGTCAGACCGACTCATTTCAAAGAAAAACAACTTATCCTTCAACTTATCTCCATTGGAAAAAAATCCTTAGATTTGTAGAGAGAAATGGGTCTTTTTTTTCTGGATAATTTGGATGGTAGGCTATACAAGAGAAGAGCCTCTGCAGGTGCTTTGAAGGAGGTGGGAGAAGGAAAAGGTTTGCCCTAGCCAATTTGGCAATCCTAAAGGTGTTTGAACAAGATCAGATACCCTTTTTAGTGGTGAAGTTTGAAACTGAAAATTTCTTCAAGTCATCGGCAGAGAACTTGGATCCAAATAAGCTTATTGATTGGTGTTTTATTGGCAGCTGTCTGAATCTTCAAGCTGGCATGACTACTGGTACTTCCTGTAAGTAATTTAAACACTGGTTTAAATTGGGAGTCCATTATACAGAATTCTAATTAATTATTGGCATAGCATGGGTCAGGCTCACAGACATCCTGGGAACAGATGGGGTTGTACTGAGGCATGCAAGAGTTCTGCTAAATTTTAGATTCTGATAATACAGCTTAATCTAGATGGCTATTATGGAATTACTTCAGATATATACTGTAATTAGAATATGAAGGATTTGCATATATTACCAAAACTGGGAAGCATCAGAATCAGAATAGAAATCAAAGGAGAATCATTACACTAATTTCATTTTCTTTTCAGCTGCTGACAACATTAAAATGAAAAAAGTCTGTTTAGGATTTATATGGTTTTATCAAGTTGCTCTAACCAGAGGGAAAGGATACTGGCAGAGGATTCAAGAAACCTGTATTCAGTTCCCACCTCTGTCACAGACTTCCTGAGTGATGTTGTCACATTGTCATAGATCTCAATGGGAAATTGCAAGTGCTCAGCATCTTGAAATAAGACCACTAATATCTATGTTTTAATTTCTCATTTGGAAAGTGAGACTACTTCCACATCAGGGATGTAGTAACAAGGAATTAATTAATGTTAATAATAAATAGCTACTGGATATCTGATTTATAAAGCTATATTAAACTTTGGAAACTTTATACAATATTTATATGAATAATAATTTGAACTGGTCGTTTTTGAGGTAAACCGTTCCCCTGATCCTGCACTACTGAAGTTAATGGCATTTTTACTATAAACTTCGGTGGAAACAGGAGCTGGGCCCTAGTGAACATTCCAAGATGTATAGTACCAAAGATGTATCAGGAATAGAGCTGGTTAAAGAACAGGCTAAAATATCTGCAAACATTTGTTCATTGAAATTCAAAATATTGATAAAAACATCAGAACTGAATTCAAAAGAGGACTAAAAGACCAGGTAAAAACTATTAGAAGATGCAATGGCTATGCCTGTAGAACTGGAGGGATTTGGGAACATGGTAGGAATTTAACCGATGTAGCCACTACTAAGTTCCATCATCCATGTAGGAGGGCACAGCCTGGGAAAAGGATTCCATCCCTTACTACTTTGTGCTAAGCATATTTACACTGTTTTGGGAGATGATCTGACTGTTCTGAACCAGATACGAAACACAAGGTATGTTTATAATGAAGATTATCCTCACACTAGTAGAAAAGTAAACTACCTATAAATCTCCTAGAAACAATTCCCCAAGGATCATAAAAATGAACAACCCCCCCCCCCCCCCCCACCAGCAGCCAATACTTAGCTAGCTCCCTGGGAGATGGGAAAGACAATGAAACAAAGACACATTCTTCCCTAGCTTGCCCAGTAGGAAACAGGAGATATAGTAAAAAAAGAAATGAATAAAGTAGACCCAAGACTACATCAACATATGAGAGCAAAGAGTGACTAGATACATCACCAACAGAAAGACACACATTTACCTGTTTTCTCTTAGCCTACACAGATTCTACACAAGGCATTGTACAACAGTGGTACTAGTACTGAGGAAATTCTGAGGCATGTATTTCCAGGAGCAAATAAACTAATTCTAGCTTCTTACCAGCATTTAAATTGTGAGGTGACATCTGGTCAACATGGACCCAGTGCCACACAGGGCATCACAGGTAAAGGGTAGGTCAGTCTTAGCATCATACAAAGCAGTGTGAGATAGCAGTTGGCAGACTGATGAACTAGTGGGAATGAGCATTATGTGCACACAAATGTTAGTCTGCCCTAACTCAAAACTCAATCAATTTAATATACTTTCAAATTGAACTATAGAATATGTGTTAATTGCTCAAGTGACCCACGTGCACACAACTAAAAATTGTGTTGTGTGCACATGGGTCACTTGAATGTGCACTAATTTGTAGACAAGGCCAAGGTATGATTCTTTTAAAAGGTAACAAAGCTGTATAAGTATTCATTGAATTATCTGGCTCATAAGTGACTAGCACATAAACTACTTTCTCTGTTCCCATAAAACTGAAAAATACACACAGTAGGCTATTTATTTTACCTGGGATACATACAATAATTTGCCGAAGTGCATATAAGATATCAAGAAATAAATAAAAAAATAAAACATCTAAAAACAATTAAAATTGGCAAAGTTAAATAAAATGTAGCACTGGTTTTCACTATTTCTCCCCATTAAAAAAACACCTACTTCACCATTTTTTCATTGTCATTGACTAATGCAGGGTTCTTTCTGTTAGGGCACAAATTTATTATACTTGAATAAAGACAATTCCCCTAAAGTTCAGCGCCTCAGGAGGTAGGAATTGTATTGATTTCAAGAAAAGAATTAGTCAGAGTTTATATGCATAAGTACCCTTTAGTGCAACTCAGAATGACATTGCCATTTTTGGTCCGGTTGTTTATAGTATTCCCTGGCCTTCACTCATAAGCTTCTGCGTAGAAACTATGTGGCAAAGGACTGGCTCCAAAAATATTTCCCATTGCTTGGTCGATGGTTGGTATATTCAGTAGCACATTTGCAAGACTAGAAAACATATCTCTTATTTGTATACTATTTTCATTCAGTTTTACTGCACTTATAAGAAAGGGTTTTTATTTAAAAAGAAAATCATATGAACTGATACTGTTTATTGCTTGCCACAGTAAAATGTATGTGCTACCCAGTAGCATGTTTACAGTTCTACAATTGTTTGTCAAAAAGCTCAGTGGAAGTAACTTATTTAGCAGAGGGTATTGCAGTACAAAAGCACAACCCTGTGCATCCTTTCCCCCATATGGAAAATATGCCTCTCGGAACAAATATTTTTATGTTTGATTTTTAGTTGAATTGTTAACAAGTGTTTTAAGAGAGCAACAATGTGATATTTTTAAAATATTGAGAAATCATAAGACTGCTTCAATGGGCAGACGGATTGTAATCGTATTTACAATGACCAATTATAAATGCATATTAATAAAAGTTGACTTTAGGAACCCCTGCACTCCTGGGGTTTGAGCCTACTGGAGAACCAGAAAATTCATTGCTGGCACTGATAGCCTGTTAGGAGGACACATACTTCCCCTAAGATAGTTCATAACACACAAATTAACCATTGTTAGATGCAGTATACCCCAAGTGTTTTTCCAACCCTCTGTCCATAACCACTGCTTCTGTCCACTGCTCCTCCAACACATCTGTATGAGTCATCCTGTCAAATGCCTGTCCTCATTCCCAGTCTTTCCAAAACCCTTACTAAAAAAGTCTTGCTTTCTCACTCGCCTGTTCACCCATAATCAATTGTTTAATTATAGGGTTTAGGTGCTGTATTCTGTTAAATTGTCAGTGTGTTCACCTTGCATCCAGACTAATCAATACTTCCGCAGTACCTTAATCTGCACCCCTTGGTTTAGATATACCTCTGAGGCAACTGCCCACATTTTGTGTCCCTGACTGCTTTTAACAATACTGATTGAGCACAGATCCCTACATTAATGATGCAATCCTGCCCCTCTTGGAGTGCAGGAGACCCACAGAGCTCAGGGCAGTTGGTGCAAAACCAATATTAAATCATTAAAAATCGTGTGTATGCACAAATTCCAAGTTTCACCCATAAATGGGTGCCCTAATGAGCACCTGCATCCAAGAAAATTATATTAATGTTTGCAAATAGCTTTGGAGATAAGAATCCCCGCATTTATAATATAGTATGATTGGCACCTAGATACCATGGTAATAGGTGCCACAGACATACCTAGGACAGATAGTTTTAATTTTTAGTGTGCATAGCCTGCAAAAATGACTTTTATATTAATGACTGTCAATCTATAGTAGTCTAATTTAATCTATGGTACCATGAGGTCGGCCAGGCAAAGGGTTAATAGATTTGTAAATGAAAAAAAAGATATTGGAGCTTTAACATGTAGTATTTAAATAGACGCTTAATCAGGGCAGCTAAGTCATAATGACGCTAATTAATCAAGATGTGAAAACACATTTACCTTAGAACAAACCAGAGCCATTAAACTTTGAAGGAGATTAATTGTGTTAATCAAAAAACACAGTAACATAATTATTATAGGACAATGTCAAACAGCCGGTAGATTCTATGACCCCTATTGCTACAATTCTTACTCAGGCAAAACTCTTATCAGAGTCAATGGAAGCTGTCTGGGTAAGAACTACAGGATCAGACACTAGTTGGATAAATGGAAGCCCTAGACTGCTTTGGATATAGCACACTGGGGGAAGGAGAGGAGAATTTTTGTTTCCAACAATAGTAATGCAAAAGTAATACTCCTAGAATAGTCTTTTGTAATCATGGTAAAAATAGGTTGAATAGTAAATCAGCACATATATATGGCAGCATGCAACCCTCTAGAATTAGATTTCAGTCTGAAACTCTTTTTTTAATATAGCTCCACAAGTGGAATTCACAGCATAGTGAGATCAAGTTTTCTGATGTCAGAGTGTTATGTGTTGGGTGAAAGTGGAATTCCATCAAAAGCCAGGAAGACAGTTGACCTTACCAGTGAGGCAGGGCTGGGGGGAAAAAGTACCAATAAAAATTACTATAGCACTGAGTCTCTGTTGTGAGAATTATTAAACAATAGTTAGTAAGAATCATTTGTAAGTTGCAATTTTTATGGTTGATTGCTTGGGTGATACAATATAATCCTTTCGCCCTTCTACACAAGTTAATTAAATCAGGATATTTTAATACATATCACTTGCGACACAACACTTATAATTACTGTACCACGCCTTCCTCTGTATTTTAATTTTTGTTTGAAGCCATTTATGATCACATTTTGTCATGCCAGCCGGAGCAAGGAGGACCAGGATGCATGCATGCTTGCCACAGATGTAGGCACTTTATTATTCATGACCAAAGTAACATAGGAGCATCATCACTACTTCCAGGTGTAGTGGTACCTGCAATATGAACTCTTTAAAGTGAGTTCAAATACATCTCCTCTCTTACATATAGAAACCCTCTTTTCAAATTACAGCCATTTATACCTTTTATGGACCAAAACATAAGACCAGTTTGAATGGGCACAGCGGGTATAGATGTAACACACTCTACTTTCACCCCGGTGCAGGCTACCCATATTATGGTTAACTGTGCAAGGTGATGAGTGTAAGCTGTCTCCACAGGGCTGTAACATCTTGCACCCCAGGCATGTGGGTACAAGTATGATAAACTGGTGAGCTTGTGGATGTACACTGTGCACAACATACTTGGCAAAACATACTTGCCTCACCCACCCCTAGCTCTAACAGCAAGGGGGAAACCAAGAAGCAAATCTTAGAGTCACACTCTGTCTTTTGGTCTGTTGTTGGGGCAGCACAACAAAATGTTGCCCCTTGTTTGGGGATTTATCCCCATATTCTCAACTTTTAATGCAAATACTAATACATCAAAAGCGCAAAGAGGCTTACATTTTAACTGTAAGTGGGGGACAGAATAGAGTGCCTTGCCTGAACCTCCAACCTGACTTCTCCTTCTTGTCTTTGGGCTGGTGTTTTTCTTGCCCTCACTCCTTTTTCTCTCTCAGTTCATCCTATCCTGTTCTGTGGGCTTCTTAATTACAGAGTCTTATAATAAAATTACACTGTATAAATATCTGTCTACTGTATGTTTCATTCCATGCATCCGATGAAGTGGGTACTAACCCACGAAAGCTTATGCTGAAATAAATTTGTTAGTCTCTAAGGTGCTACAAGTTTTTCTTTCTTATTTTCATTTTACTGTTTAGCAATGCATCTTTAGTGCCAGAAGGAAGGAAACAAGCCCCACCTATACCCCTTCACTCACTTTTTGCACCACTTATTTTTTTCTTTGTTTTCTCCTCTTTCAAGTGGTAGGACGCAGATGGTCCTGGTGCCCTGAGGTATTGTGGTGTTGGCAGGAAAGTGATTATTAGAAGGGCTTGTGTGGCTCAACAGTGGTAAATATTTTCTTATCAATAACTCAGATGTATCAAAGTAAGAATCTGCACTATTTCCACACATTAAGTGCAAAATACCAGCTGTATGCCATTTACAGAAAACATCCAGAATGGCACACAGCTGCATGCCTTTTGCAGATTATGTAGTGTTTATGGGGGAGAGAAAGTGGAAGAATATTTAAAGAGATGGGTTGCATACTTGAAAGAAATGGCATGAAAATCAGCAGAAATAAAACAGAGTACATAGTCTATAGATTTGATGATACCTTGAAGGAAGACCGCAAGACTGTAAGTCTGGAGAGCCAGCCATTACCAGAAGTTCAAGTATCTAGGTTTGATAGTACAGGATAACGGTGAATTCAGTGATGAACTTATAAGCAGAACAGGAAAGTCATGGACTAAATGGAGAGAAGTAAGCGGAGTGATCTGCGGTAGGAGAATGCCTTTCAAACTGAAAAGTAAGATCTACAAAGTGGTAGTTAGGCCTTCACTTTGATATAGCTCCGAAATGTGGGCACTGAGGAAGAAACAGGAGCAGATCTTGAATACAGTGAAAATGAAAATGTTAAGATGGACATTTGGAGATAAAAGGATGGATCATGGTCAAAACAAACAAACAAATTAGGGGTGGTACCAATTATAGAAAAGGTGAGGGAATCCAGGCATGGATTGTTTGGGCATGTGAAATGAAGATTAGAAGAGACGTTAGATTTAGAAGTGGAAGGTCAGAGAAGGGTTGGAAGACCCAAAACTAGATGTATGGATGTCATACAAAAGGATATAATTAGCTGCAGAGTTTCCAAAAGACTGGAATGGGGAAGGACTCTAAGAGCCAACCCCATATAGATGGGTCTAAGGCTCAAAGATTATGACAGCTGGTAATTTGCAGTAACCGAAACATGGGATAGTATAATCCCCACTTTGGTGTGAGACATGTAATTCTTGAAAGAGGAAAAATATTTTGCTGACATTTGTATTGTGTCAGAATAAATACTAGGTCAGTTGTGATTCAGCAAGATGGTTGGTAGTTAGCATCTGGAAGAAAAGGAGACATGTAAAGAGTACTAGTATGTGGCCAATTTTTAAAGTGCTTGTACACAAATGCCAGAAGTATAAATAATAAAATGGGTGAACTAGAGTGCCTGGTGTTAAAGGAGGATATTGACATAATAGGCATCACAGAAACCTGGTGGAGTGAGGACAATCAATGGGACACAATCATTCCGGGGTATAAAATATATCGGAAGGACAGAACAGGTCATGTGGGGCGGGGGGGGGGGGGGGGCGGCACTATATGTGAAAGAAAATGTAGAATCAAATGAAGTAAAAATCTTAAATGAATCCACATGTTCCATAGAATCTCTATGGATAGTAATTCCATGCTCTAATAAGAACATAACAATAGGGATCTATTATCGACCACCTGATCAGGACAGTGATAGTGATGATGAAATGCTAAGGGAGATTAGAGAGGCTATCAAAATAAAGAACTCAATAATAGTGGGAGATTTCAATTATCCCAATATTGACTGGGTACATGTCACCTCAGGACGTAATGCGGAGACAAAATTCCTCAATACTTTAAATGACTGCTTCTTGGAGCAGCTGGTACAGGAACCCACAAGGGGAGAGTCAACACTTGATTTAGTACTGAGTGGAGCACAGGATCTGGTCCAAGAGATAACTATAACAGGACCGCTTGGAAATAGTGACCATAATATAATAACATTTAACATTCCTGTGGTGCTAAGAACACATCAACAGCCCAACACAGTGGCATTTAATTTCAAAAAGGGCAGCTATGCAAAAACGAGGGGGTTAGTTAAGCAGAAATTAAAAGGTAAAGTGACTAAAGTGAAATCCCTGCAAGCTGCATGGACACTCTTCAAAGACACCATAATAGAGGCCCAACTTAAATGTATACCCCAAATTAAAAAACAAAGTCAAAGAACTAAAAAAGAGCCACCGTGGCTTAACAACCATGTAAAAGAAGCAGTGAAAGATAAAAAGGCATCTTTTAAAAAGTGGAAGTCAAATCCTAGTAAGGTAACTAGAGAAGAGCATAAACACTGCCAAATTAAGTGTAAAAATGTAAAAAGAAAAGCCAAAATGGAGTTTGAAGAACAGCTAGCCAAAATCTCAAAAGCTAATAACAAAACGTTTTTTAAATACGTCAGAAGCAGGAACCCTGCTAAACAACCAGTGGGGCCCCTGGACGATAGAGATACAAAAGGAGCACTTAAAGATGATAAAGTCATTGCGGAGAAACTAAACGAATTCTTTGCTTCGGTCTTCACGGCTGAGGACGTTGGGGAGATTCCCCAACCTGAGCCGTCTTTTGTAGGTGACAAATCTGAGAAATTGTCACAGATTGAAGTGTCACTAGAGGAGGTTTTGGAACTAATTGATAAACTTAACTGTAACAGGTCACCGGGACCAGATGGCATTCACCCAAGAGTTCTGAAAGAACTCAAATGTGAAATTGTGGAACTATTAAATATGGTTTGTAACCTGTCCTTTATATCAGCTTCTGTACCCTATGACTGGAAGATAGCTAATGTAACGCCAATATTTAAAAAGGGCTCTAGAGGTGATCCCGGCAATTACAAACTGCCGGTAAGTCTAACGTCAGTTCCGGACAAATTAGTTGAAACAATAGTAGTAAAGAATAAAATTGTCAGGCACATAGAAGAACATAAATTGCTGGGCAAAAGTCAACATGGTTTCTGTAAAGGGAAATCATGTCTTACTAATCTATTAGAGTTCTTTGAAGGGGTCAACAAACATGTGGACAAGGGGGATCCAGTAGACATAGTGTACTTAGATTTCCAGAAAGCCTTTGACAAGGTCCCTCACCAAAGGCTCTTGCGTAAATTAAGTTGCCATGGGATAAGAGGGAAGATCCTTTCATGGATTGAGAACTGGTTAAAAGAGAGGGAATAAAGGGTAGGAATAAATTGTAAATTTTCACAATGGAGAGGGGTAACTAGTGGTGTTCCCCAAGGGTCAGTCCTAGGACCAATCCTATTAATTTTATTCATAAATGATCTGGAAAAAGGGGTAAACAGTGAGGTGGCAAAGTTTGCAGATGATACTAAACTGCTCAAGATAGTTAAGACCAAAGCAGACTGTGAAGAACTTCAAAAAGATCTCACAAAACTAAGTGATTGGGCAACAAAATGGCAAATGAAATTTAATGTGGATAAATGTTAAGTAATGCACATTTGAAAAAATAACCCCAACTATACATACAATATGATGGGGGCTAATTTAGCTACAACTAATCAAGAAAAAGATCTTGGAGTCATCGTGGATAGTTCTCTGAAGACATGTATGCAGTGTGCAGTAGCAGTTAAAAAAGCAAGCAGGATGTTAGGAATCATTAAAAAAGTGATAGAGAATAAGACGGAGAATATCTTATTTCCCTTTTACAAATCCATCGTATGCCCAAATCTTGGATTCTACTTACAGATGTGGTCTCCTCATCTCAGAAAATATATACTGGCATTAGAAAAGGTTCAGAGAAGGGCAACTAAAATGATTAGGTTTTGGAACGGGTCCCATATGAGGAGAGATTAAAGAGGCTAGGACTTTTCAGCTTTGAAAAGAGGAGACTAAGTGGGGATATGATAGAGGTATATAAAATTATGAGTGGTGTGGAGAAAGTGAATAAGGAAAAGTTATTTACTTGTTCCCATAATATAAGAACTAGGGGCCACCAAATGAAATTAACGGGCAGCAGGTTTAAAACAAATAAAAGGAAGTTCTTCTTCACACAGCACACAATCAACCTGTGGAACTTCTTGCCTGAGGATGTTGTGAAGGCTAGGACTATAACAGGGTTTAAAGGAGAACTGGATAAATTCACAGAGGTTAAGTCCAGTAATGGCTATTAGCCAGGATGGGTAAGGAATGGTGTCCCTAGCCTCTGTTTGTCAGAGGGTGGTGATGGATGGCAGGAGAGAGGTCACTTGATTCTTACCTGTTAGGTTCACTCCCACTGGGACACCTGGCATTGGCCACTGTCAGTAGACAGGATACTGGGCTGGATGGACCTTTGGTCTGACCCAGTACGATGATTCTTATGTTCTTATTTTATGTTCTTACATCACTCGGGTATACAGGTCTACAGTGTAAACCTGGGCTAAGTCTTTTTGGGGCAGGGACCCCTTCTTACTCTGTCTTTATAAACCAACTTCCAGAATGGGGGACAGTCCACCACAATACAAATTAAACAATTACAATAATGTTGCTCATAGGCAATAATGTAGATCAGTGGTTCCCAAACATTAACAATCTGTGAACCCCTTTCACTAAAATGTCAAGTCTCGCGAACCCCCTCCTAAAAATGAATATTTCCAGGATTTTTCTCCTTTACCCGAGTATAAATTCTAAAAGTAGTGATCTTGGAAATATAACATTTGTTTTATGACATGCTTATTACACACTTTATTAATTATTATTTATCATTACAGTATTTTTATTACATTATGAAAACAGCAACACTCTTACAAGATCTCACTTTCGTAGCTTGTATCAATTTGAATAAGCCTGTTATAAGACAAGGTTCCTATGTTTCATCAAGGAGTATCAGATGTGAAACAGCATGAAGACATTTAAGAAGCCAACTCAAAGAGTTCCTCCTACACAAGCATTCAGGTCTTGAGCAGTCCAGGCAAACAACGCATGTTACAACAAAGCTTAAACTTGTTCTTCATAATAATTTTAAAAACAATACTAGCTGCCTATTTAATTTTAAAAACAGCAAAAAATATCCACCTCCCTTTCCATTTCTTATAAGGAGTCTTGACGTTTAAATCTCCTCAGTGTGATAGATATGCTAGCTTTGATCTGCTTAGCTTTTGGAAGTGCAGGGGCTGCTGGCCCCATGCTGCCCAGGGATCCTAGGGACAGCTCTGTCTGCCATTAGGGAATTTTTTCCCGAGAACCCCCTGTAACATTTCGCGAATCCACTCATGTAGATCAACCCACACTTGCTTTCAGCATGGTTAAACTTTCAGAATACGGATCTTAAATGATTGCTTACACAATTTAAGTGAGTTCTGAACTAACAATGAATACCTAGGACAGGAGACTGAGCAAAGACAAGGATTCTTCAAACTTTATCACAAGAACTTCTCTTCTTCTAAGTATAATATTCTTCAGAGGCTAACAGCTGTTGGTAACAAGACTGAAAAGTTCTACAGTTACAGTCAGATCTCCCACAGGGTACTAAAGTCCACTATGTATTTTGCAGTAAGATCCACATGACTATTGCACCACTCTGTTTTCACCACTACAGGTATAATTTCTGGACAGGAATAGTTCACAGAATTTGATCTTACATTTTACCCACTTTCCATGTACCAAACTCAGCATGGCATAGTAAGATTATTCCCCAAAAGAGAAAGCTATCTGTTTACAAACTCACAGCTTCAAGCAGCTCCACCAAGCATATGTTAAAACCAACCTCAAACCACATCTCCAAACAACATTCAAATACATCAAAGTTTGTAGTACAAGTCACATGGCATGCAGAGGTAATCAGAGCCAGCAAAAAAAAAAAAAAGTCTTAGGAGGAAAAGAAAAATTACTGCCAAGTATGATACACAT
Source organism: Macrochelys suwanniensis (assembly GCA_033296515.1). Taxonomy (NCBI): domain Eukaryota; kingdom Metazoa; phylum Chordata; order Testudines; family Chelydridae; genus Macrochelys; species Macrochelys suwanniensis. The sequence continues at coordinate 92,215,861 of CM065775.1, read as the reverse complement.
CAGCTACTGGTTTATTCATCTTTTTTTCTACAGGGTATTGCTTATAATACAGTGTTAGCTTTGCCACAAAGACGTGAACTATGTGCCAAATCATTTAACTGAAGATAATAAGTCCTCACAAGCCAGACCATTTTTAGTTCTAATAACTAAATTAAGTTATTCCGTAATTAAATGTCCTATTCAAAGTCAGTAGGTTTGTTTGTTTGGGGACGGGGGCTGTATTGACTTTAGTAGGAATTGGATCTTGTCTTAAATCGACTTTTGACAATATTAAAGGATAGTATTTATGTTTATTTGGAGAACTGTGGATAAATACAACCTTTACAATGACTTTTTATGCCTCCTTTATAGACCCACAATTTGTCTATTATACTCCCAGTCAGCCAAATAATACATGAAGTTTTTCATTCTCAAAACACTTACCAAGTTTAAGTATGTTAGATTTTGAGTTGAAATAGGGGTTTGTTTCAAGCCCATCTCCCACTCCATCACCTCTTGTTAGCTACCTGACCAACGTTGCTTCTCTATTTCTCTTGGATTTCCATGTGATTGCCATGTTGGAATCCTTTATATCACCTTTTGCAATACTGATTTGATCCTATTTGCTTGCACTTTTGCTTTTGGATGCAGAATTGCTTACCACAATACTTGTGGATTTCCTATCTTAATAATGAATGAAGAAAAGGCTGGCTTTAGTTCTAGTAAAAACTTCAGTTTGTATTTATGATCATGAAAGCTGAGATGCTTCTAGGCTCCAGATGTTTACAGTAGCTATGGGAAAAATTAAGTATAGGGACAAAGAAAAAGAACATAAGCATCAATAGTTCAAGAACTAAAACGGCTCTGATATATGACTTCTTGGCTGATCCTGGATGATGAAGGGAAGCCCCTTGTTAGGAATAGCTAGTTTACCCCTATGGTCTGATGTTTTGCCCTGTGCTTATTGCTCTGACTTTCTCAGGAATAAAAAGATCCAACACAGTTATCTGAGCCACTATGGTACAGCAGCTCTGAAAGCATACTAGGAGTCCTTTTCTTTCCAAAATGGAGCTGGCATGGAAACTTGGAGAAAGAAGTAAAATAATTCAACTGGCTTTTTGTCTTCATATAATTAAAGTTAGCATTGGTAGGCAGAGTCAATTTTCATTCAGACTATGAAGTTTATTGGCTTTTTGGTCTGGGTTTTAGCCAAGCAATTCTTTGACAGTTTAGGACTATGAAGCAGATGTGCAAATGGCAAGATGTGGGTGGAGAGGGAAAAATATTCATACCAGTTTAGAATCTGATGAAGAGCAAAGCCGGGGGATCTTGTATCTCTGGCCACGATTATCAGTTACAGCCTCACATATAATTAGGTAGATACACCACACAAGCTAGAGTTGTAATCCAATTCTTTTTGGTTTTAAGTTTGAATAGTTTTATAACATGTTTCCATCTCAAATGGGACTTGTCTGGTACAATAAAGGTTAAGTAAAAAATAAAAACAAACTACAGAATAGCTGTCACAGGCTACCTGGAAAGAAAGAGCAAAGGGATTAATTTCAAGGCAAAAACAACAAGCTTGCCCACTGAGTTTTACCTCAGGTCAACCAGATGTTTCATCCCATTTGTTTGTGCTAAAAAAAAATACTGGGAACAAAAAAACACAAGTTCAGATTAACTCCGTCTCACAAGCTTGTCAGCACAGGAATATTACCCATGCTCTGTGCAGAATTCACTCAAAATAGCAGTGGCTTTGGTACGTATAACTTCTTGGTATGACAGCAAAATAGAAGGGGAAAAAAGAGGTTTGGAATTAAAGAAGTTCAATTTCTGGGACAATTCTTCATGATTTCTACATGGGGACTTTTTTTATTTGAGGCATTCAGAGCTGGCAGTTTACTTATTACATAATCTAATACTGATTGATTTTTCATAAAAGAGATACAGAAAAACATACAGAAAGGTAAAGAGAAAAAAGGAAATTATACTAAAAGTAAGCTTATGAATGTATGAATACAATGAATACAATGAATTGTATGAATACAATGAATATTTAACTGCATATAGATACACAAATGAGATATTGCAACTCAGTGGCTAGCACATACAGAAATATAAAATGGGGCTTATGAAAAAGCAACACAGGGATGGAACTTGTGAAAACTAAAGATTATTTTTACAGCCATTACTCTCTGTTCTCAGATATCACCATCTATAGGTTATCTGTCGTTATAGAGATTCTATTTAATTCTAATCTGCCTCTCTGCAGCCTTGGAACAACATCCCTGCAATCTTTTAAAACATCTGCTACACTCAACTCCAGAAGTATCTGCAAGGATTTTTGTATATTCACAACTCATTTGACAAGGTTGTTGGGAAGTTTAGTTAGATACCATTCATAAAGTAAGATCCTTAAATGCAGCATACAAGTTGGTGCCTAAATATAATGATGGGCACAGCAGAGAAGCCACGGATTTACAACACAAAGTGATATTGTTATACTTTAGAAATCAAAGAAAATGGTCAAGATGGCAAGAAACTGTGCTGTTTAAAAGAATGCTTACAGAAGAAGAATGCAAGGTGGCAGGGGACAGGATGCAAGGTAACAGGGGAAATCTGTAGTTTTATCAACAGCATAAAATGTTACAGTATTTCTCAGAAAGAAGCTCACAAGGATCCTCTCACCCCATGCACAGTGAACAAGCAATTGTATTGATTTACTGTTCAGAATGAGCTTTAGGAGCAGAGTTACAGAAGGCCAAGGGAGGAGACAGACTCTAACCTCTGAGTGAGGTCAGGACAGCTCTGCAGCCCTTATGTGACCTCTACTTCAGTCATTATTTTGGAACACAGAATGGGAGATGTAGTATGTCCAGGGAGCCCAAGCCGCAGGAGAGGATTGGTGCACCAGACACCCAAACTGCAACTCCCTGGAGGAGCAACGTACCATCATAGGCAAACACATCTTAGGGCATGTCTACACCGGAAACTTCAATGCGCTGTTGCGGGAACACTCCCACGGCAGAGCTTTGAAGTGCGAGTGAAGTCATGCGCGAGTGCTGGGAGAGAGCTCTCCCAGTGCTCCTGGTAATCCACCTCCATGAGGGGATTAGCTCCGAGCACTGGGAGCGCGGCTCCCAGCGCTCGGAGCCTGTCCACACTAGCGCATTAAAGCGCTCAGACTTGCTGCGCTCAGGGGGGTGATTTTTCACTCCCCTGAGCCAGCAAGTTAGAGGACTATAAAATGTAAGTGTAGACAGGCTTAGTATTAAACAGATTTGAAATATTCTGTATTGTGATAGTTTAACAAACATTTTTATTTGGGTTAACCAGTCCTGAACTAAATATTTTCGTTTGTTTTTTTCCCAATGGAGGGAAAAATAAAAAAATTCCACCAAAATTTTGCAGAAATTCCATTTGCCATCAAAAATTACCCCCAACAGAAAATAACCAGCTCTAATTTTGGAGTTTGTGCCTAATAATGCTTTGGAAATGTGGACCCATTGCCCAATCCAAATTTAGTCTCAAAAACCCCTTTTCATGCACTAGGTGGGATACTGTTTTGCTGGTACAACTCATTTTTGCTTTTTCCATGAGAAGAAGCAATTTGGATATCATAAAATATTTCATATCATCTGGTGATATTAATGTTGTATTTACATATCAAGTAGAATGAGTCAAAGAGTAGGGAAAAATATTGTAAAAAATCTGTCAACATTTTGAAAAATGTCCACCATTGTTAACCACCCTTTGATTTTGAAGAGCAGTAAAAACATAATAATTTAGTATAACAAATGTGAAGATTGTACTGGAGAAACAACCTCTAGATGTATCTACTACACCTCTCACACTTTACAAGGCACCATTTGTCAAACATAGCTGCTGCCCAGTCACTCTCACCGGCTCTTTATGGCAGTGCTTATGGACAAAGCCTAATTGTGTCCATCACCTGGTATAAAGATTGCACCGGACTTGGAGCTGTGCTATAAAAATGTATAAATACTGTATGTGTCCTAGTTATTGGGATGATTACTGTATAACTACAGTGGGTTAAATCAAACAAGGCTACTGAGAAATAAACAGGAGGCTAAAGCAATAAGTCAAAGTAACATAGTCTTTACAAAACCCTCAGGTTTTTTTTACAATTCAGCAGGAGAGCAACTGGAGAAGAGTAGGCTAGCTTGACTTCCTGTGGAGCTCACTAAATTGGTTTTAAGCAGTAAGGTCCAAGCCCAGCAAACTAAGAACACAAAGGAATTCTAGCCAGATAAAAAGTGACTCTCTCTCTTTAGGGAGCAGGGAAGAATGGACACACACAGATCCCTGCTAGAGAAAGCTAGGCCGTCCCAGTCACTCATCACAGAAGTGTAGGTTTTAAGAAAGATAGACATTTGTCTAGACATTATTCTTGTTTTAAAATCTTTTTTCTATTATGTTATGCTTGGCTTCTACCATCCAAGATGAGGCAACACTTTTAAGAAGGCTCTTTGGTCACTGTATTGACCCCACATTACAGATTCTGGAGGAAAAGAACTGCAGGTGAACCTAATCAGATTTTCAGGCTAAGGTTGTTAAGTCAAGTACTGTTGCACAGGGCCTGGTCTAGGAGTGGGAGAATCACATGATTCTACCGCACAAAGGTAAAGGTGTGACAGCAGTTGGAGTGCACTCAGAGAAGGTCAGAGGTGCAGCTACCGCTGTAACCATGACTGAGATATGAACAACACCCCTTCAAGTGAGGAATGAACATTCCTTTCTTACAAAGGGTGTTAAACATTGTTTAACCAGTCTAATTTTATTTTATTAACTAATAACAAAGCCTAGTTTATGAGTTTATGATATAAGCATGTTGACACTGCTGTAACCTAGCCTGGCTGTGTTCTGTATCTCAGACTATGTAAATCATTTGGATTTCTGGAAATAAGAAAGTCAGAGAGCCAACAGAAAGTGCAAGACAGCAGTTTGTATGGAAACTTCCTGCTGAAGCTTAACACTGTACAGTACCATACTTTCCAATAACAATCTTTGTAGCAAGAGGACTGTGCCTACTCTACACATCATGCTGGTATTTGAAACCCAAATGACAGAGATGTTGATTTCTGTAACATAAATCTATCCACTGTGATCAACCTGATGAAGAAAATCCCAATCAGAGCTGCTGAAAGTGTGCAAGCAGTTGTTTAATTGGTAAGCTTTTTTGTGAAGTATTACACTGCAATCACATCACAAGTGAATTTCATATAAGTGTGATAGCTTGAGTAAACAACAGGCTTTTGGATTTTGATTTACACATTTTTATATTTGGGCTTATAACAATGGGAGATCACCAGATTTATCTTCAATTAACTTTATTTAACAATCCATTTTCCATCCCTAACAATGGCCACTGGGAAAAGTTATCTGGGGGAGAGGAGGCGAGGTGGGCGGGGGGAGGGGGGGAGGCAAGGGAACTTGGGAGGGCTGACAAAAAACTAAACATACAGGAAATCCTTGCAAAACTGAACACCTTATAATGGGCACAAAAATTCATTGTCTTGCTCCATGTCTTAGCAAGAATGCAACAGGAGATATTGTAGTGTGACCTTATATTACTAAAATTACAGTACAATTACTGGTACAATATGAAGTATTAAATAATTAAAGCTATAATTGTTACATAAATAAAGTAAATATTATAAAGGAGTATCCTTTCTTTTTTAAAATTGTGATGATTCACGTCTGCAAAAATGTGCAAAATTCAATAATATAGAGTGGGCTTCCTCATGCTAATTGTTTGTATTTCTTATGATTTATTAGAATGTGTATTATACTCTGGGTATATATATAATGTTTATAAAAACTTAGTGCTATCAAATGCACAAAGTAAACAATAAATATGTTCACACACACACATATGCTCCTTTTTTGTCTTTGTGATCTATATCTGCTACAAGTAAACTTAGGTTTTAATTGTAACAACAGTAGGCAACAAAATTATTAAAATTCAAGGAATGATTTTTAGACTAATAGTGTCTCTAGTAGCAAACCTGTCTATAGGATACTTTCTGCTGTTGAAATATCTAATACTGATGTTCTTCATATATGCATGCATAACTGCCATTAATGTCAATAAAACTTATGTGTATATGTAGTTAGATATACAAGCAATAATTCCAGTCTCCATTGGTCTTGCTACAGTTGTTAATACCATATATACCACCAACATTTTTGCTGCATTGGTCACATAACACTGAGTATGTAAGAAATCTAAAGGGGTAAGCTATAACATAATTCCTGTGTTACTTATTTTATGTGCCTTATCACTTATTAAATATTATTAATCTATCTTTATTTATAATCTTCTTACATTTTATAATCTTTAAACTATGGCCATGGAACAGATGGTTAATGCATACTTTGCAGTTGGCTGCGATAGCTATTAGGTCTTATTCACGGAACTAGAAAATTGAATATCACTCAGTTCTGTCAAAAGTAGTAATTTTAAGTGTACGGACCTAATAAGTTACTGCATAATAGCGGGAAGTTTTGTCGTCTAGTACACCGCACTATTTTCTACATAAGACTCACTTAAACAGTTTTTACATAAGAAAATATCAGAATTTAATACCTCCCCTGGGAACCAAAATGATATCTTTGGAAGGTAGGAATTTGGAGCAATGAAGTTCTATACACATTAAGAAAAGATTGTCATTTGTATGGTCAGTGAACTGAATACTTTTACCTATTTTCTTGTGCTTAGTAAATATCCTCTAGACAACTTAAGTGCTTTCATTATCTAATGTACACACATTATATGCACAATTAAAGGCAGCAGCAGCCCTACGCACAGGTGGAGACAATGCTTTGGGCACCAACATCCTGGTACTGGCTACTTCCAATATGCTCCCACGTGTCTGGCCTTTTGCTAGCAGCTACTCCCCCCATGCCACATAGAACAATTTTTATTAGATGAGCCTAAAGGAATGTAAAGTTCCATCAGTTTACCCTGAGAGGTAATTGCTAATTCAAACTACTCTTTAACAGCTTGTAATGGTGTGGAGATGACCCTGGCACACCCCCCACCCCCGCCCCAGTGGTCAGGCATGGCACTGTAGGTGAAACCCTTTGTGAATTTCCTCTCATCAGGTGCATAAACAAGTCCAAGAAAGACCCTTTGGAGGGTCTCATTTATCTAACAGAAAAGGACAGCACAAATGAAAGCTTTAGTTAGCTACTCCGCCAGAAACTCGTTGCCCTTGGATTAATCATTCTGATGTCTCACCCCTGTAGCCATTGGGTACTCTCAAGCTGAACTTCCTGCCTCGAGTTTGGACCTCAGCAGGATGCCAGGCTTCCCCTGACAAGTGTCACTTGTTGCTGAGCTAGTTCCTAGTAAGTCTCCAGGAGGTGCCCCACCCAATTCATTCTCCTGGGCTGCTCCGGGCCTTGCCTCAGAGCTCCTTCTCTCAGGGCCTTTTCTCTGTGAGCCTCTGCTCTCCAGGGAGACAACACTGAGAGTAGCTGCCAAACCAGCTCCCCTGAGGAACTCCCTCTGTTCTGGCCTCCTGACTGACCCCTCATAAACCTTTATTAGGCACAGGAGCTGCTTACCTAATTAACTGCCAACCAGCTACTTAGGCAATTAACTATCCACAGGTGGATCTAGGCTCATTCTCTTTAGCTAGAGCCTGTCACTGGTAGGCTGGGTGCCTGACCTCTCTGGAGCCAGCTACCCTATGACACAGCCATATATAACCAAAGAGGTGAAGCTTTCCTCTGAGTCAGATTCTTTGAAAAACCCTCTGAAAATGTGATCAGTTGCAGAAAACCCAACAATGGCCAATGGACTTGTGTACTGAGAAGCAAGCTAGTACACTGTAGGACCATTCATTTCCAGGTTACTCTGTGTTCCTAGAAAACCTTTCTTGGTTATGGTCTTTATATCTTCTATATCCACTGATTCCACTATCAAAAATAAAATACATACAAATTATGCACCATGCGTTGGCTTAAAGACTATTTTACTGGCTTGGAGTTTGATGCACATGTTGAAAGGTATCCAGTGAAATCAGAAGAAAGATTCCTATTGACTTCAATGGGCAGTGGACCAGGCCCTTATTGTCTGAATTAAACAAAGGAGGGCCAATTTTGAGGTCTTAACACATGCACAGGCCTTGCAGTGGCCTTTTTCATGTGGCCCTAATTACATGACTGTGGATAGCAATGGTGCTTATTAAAGGGATTCAATCTAAGCTAAGTTTTCCCTACCTGAAGAGTTGTCAGAAATTATAATAATATAATGCTCGATAAATACTTGTTACTTTCTTTAAAAGTAAATTGCGAAGTTGAATTGTTTAAAACAAAATCCACTATATGCTTTTTTTAAAAGCTGAACTCATCTATGTAATTGATTGTTTTCCTGACTAACGTTTTCTCACACACTTTTCAGACAGTCTGAAGTTTAGCCATATATTTTGCTATGTTATTGAACCACAGCATCCTTTAAAATGATCCATTTCATTATTTACCACTCTGTTTGACCACATCAAACTGCAGCACTGCTCAATATTATAGTAATGTACAGCAGAATTACAATAGTCTCAGTGGAAAAATCAGTTTCAAAAGCAGTTGAAAAATTGACTCCCCACTTGCACAACTCAACCAATCAAATTTTAATTAAGAATGTTTTAAATTAATTGACTTACAGTAACATCATCAAAATGTCATTTGATTTTTTTTTTAAATCTCATACATCTATGTCTTAGATTTGTGAATTAAAGGCATCTGGCCTTTGTATTATACTTACAAATAGCAGTTTAGAAAGACAATACGGGGATTCTTTTTGTCAATATCCTTTCTATTGTCACAAGTAGAAAGTCGTGTGTATGAAGATTCTTGTTAGGCTGAATGCATTGAAAAAAAATCCCATGGGGAATTGTTTCTGAAATGTAGCACATCTGTTGTCAGAAATCACATGTCTATAATTTATCTTTGATAAACAAATGTTTACTAGACTCAGATAAGTGGACCTGTCACACTCTGTGATTCTAAGGGCCAGCTCTAGAGCAAATTGGCTTCTGGGCTTACAGGTTTACTGGAGAGTGTATGTTCTTTTTGCTGCTGCATTATTAAACATAGCACTGTCTGACACATTTGTGTATAGAGATTTATATGTGGCCCAGTCAAGATAAAAGGGCTGACACATACTCACTGTTAGACTCTACGTTGTGCTTTGCTCTCTGTGGGAAAGGGGCAAAATGATTAGGGAAGGCATTCTTACATTAATAAACAGGAGATGAGGGGGTTCTTATTACCGCTTTGAAGAGGTTGAATATTAATAAAATGCCAGCAGAGTTTTGTAGTTAATATGAAAAGCCCATATAATGGATGGGCAAAATATAAAAAGTGCATTGGAGCACACAAAGAGAGAAGAGAAAATTCCACACAATATTAAAAGGAAACATCCTTTTTTACTCAACTTATTAAAAGTAGAATCTCCACTGTTTTGACTTACATCAGGTCTTGTTTACACTGAACAAGATCTGATGTAGGTTGAAATGTTAGAGGGCCTGCTCTGATGTTTTATATTCTTTGAGTACTCCTGTGACCCCCCTCCTGTGACTTTTCCTGTCTTGGAGTATGCTTTTAATGCATTTTTGATTGATTTGAGTTTAGTCTGTCCTTTGGGGAGGGATGTGAAATTTTGAAAGGTACCTCTCTTCTCCCTCCCTTGGAAATTCTGTGAATCATAAACTGAAAATTTGTGTTTACTGAACCAGAATATTTATTAGAGAAAGGGAGGAACAATTTTTCTGGATAAAATCACACTATTTTAACTGTTACAATAAAAACTGGCTGAGAGAGGTGTTTTGTTGCTTTTTTTTTACAATACACCACAGTTTAAATGCACACCTTATACAAAGGAAATTACTTTGGCTCTAGCAAGAAAGCATTTGTCTCCCATCCTTTTTAAATTCTCAAGTTTTCTGAACCAAAAAGTGACAAGAGTTACTTGAAAATGACAAAGTTTTTAGCTATTCTAATATACAACAGACTTCTAAAGATTTGGCCACCAATACTACTGATACGCAAGCATTGTTTGGCACTATAGGATAAAGGGTGCAATGAGATGCTATGGGTGTACTAGATGCTATTAGCATCTCAAAGTGCTATGCATGCTATTCAATGCAGTTATGAAAATAGAACATTCAATTTACGTGCATTTTTCAAAAACTAACCGGCTTTATCCAGATTAATTCCTATCTTTAACCTTTTCCCTCAAGCACTTTTTTTTATGACGAAGGTTCAGTTATTGCAAATGGGATTTATTTCTCTGAAACTTTAAAACTAAAATGAACACTTCCGGTAAAAAAAAAAATCTAGTCAAAAGTCCAAATTCTGATCTCCGAACTCATGTTATGTAGTAGCCTCCTTTTAAGTAGTCTCATTGATTTCAGTGGGAGTACTCATAGGAAAGTGTATCAGAATCTGGACTTTATTACATCATTTTAAAAGAAATGTTATATTGTACTACCTTGCCACTCTACAATGAATTTACATATATATGCTTAATTGTAATTCATTCTCAGCTAGAAACGGAACCACATTATTGTACATGGTAAGGTTGGATTTGTTTCACAATGTCATGTGATCTTGAGAGATTCATAGAGTTTAAGTCCAAAATGTACCATTACATCATCTAGTCTGACCTGTATAACACAGGTCTTGATCTGAAAACCTCAAGAGATGGAGAATCCATCACTTCCCTTGGTAGTTTGTTCTAGTGATTAAATCACCCTCAGTTGTAAAAATGTGTATGTTCTTCTAATTTGAATTTGTCTGGCTTGAACTTCCAGCCATTCGTTCTTATTATGCCTTTCTCCCTAGGCTAAAGAGTCGTTTAGTACCTAACATTTTTTCTTCATGACAGTACTAATACTCTGTAATCAAGTCATTTCTCAATCTTCTTTTTGAAAAGCTAAGCAGAGAGAGTCTCTCACTGTAAGACATTTTCTCCTTTATGTTCCCCTCTCCTCAATGTTCGTTACCTTTTCTCAGCACGTTGTGGTTTAACTTCAGATCCATCCTGTGTGCACATGAGTAACTTTACCCACAAAAGTTGACTTAGCGAGTTCAAAATATTTCCAATGCACACGTGTGTACAAGAAAGCAGTTATAATTAGCTCCTAAGGGAATAGGGTTTAATGTATAGTACAGGCATACTGAACACCCTATGTAGTAGCAGCCATTGTAGTTTCTTACTTATTTTTTTAGTGTGGAGCCATGGCTAGTTATTTTTTGTGATGTTTTGGTAGACAATGGAAAAATAGAGATGCTTATAATTTTATTGTGGGGGTAAGATACTCATGCTACATACTAAAGACCCACCTCACAGACCCAGACAGAACAAGCTTATATTAGGAAGACTAGGTTCAGATAACCTAACAGATTTATAAATATATTCACAAAATCAACCACTTTGCAAATGGTCCAGGTGTCCTTTGCACTCCAGATTCTAAAATGATTTTATAATTTGGATTAAAACCCTATTCGGCCCCATTAGACCTCAGACTTCTCCATAACTTTGGGATGACCCAGCTTTGAGATCTGGAGTTCTCCATTATGAAGGACAGAGCTAGATCCAAACTATTCTAAAGTTCAGAGGTCTCATCTTTTAAAAAAATAATCACAGCAAAGTGCTAACAGAAATCCTATTGCTGACATCATGAATCACACAACCACAAACCTTTTATTGTAAGCAGTCTCACTCCCACTAGTGCCACAAAAGAGCCGTTGCAGTGAAGGGAGAGCACAACAGATCCCCCATCCTCCCCAAACCTTCAAACCCTCCAATTCTTGCCTCTCACTCACGTGGATTCTCCCCCTTTTGCCCCAGAGAGAGAGACAGCTTCCTTTCCACCAGTTCTTTCCTCATTGGGCAGATATCCTACCATCCTTACTTCTGTCCTGAGAAGGTGGCAGTTGAGGGGAGAGGAAGAGGTCAGCTCCTTATTCGGGGGAAAGTGAAACAGGACAAATTAAAAAATAAAACTAATATTTTTCCCCAAGGAACTGCAATCTGAGTATCTGCAACAATCCCTGACATCACCACCGCACTTAGCTACTTTGCTCCTGCAGTCTGCAGCTGAATACAGAAAGCATTCTACTGAGCATTAGTATATCCGTAGCACCAAGATAATAGTGGATATCACTGTACTGAGCTGACTACGGTCACTGCTTGTAGATAACTTGTTTTCTGAAGCTTAGAATGCATCCTTTTTTTTCTTTTCTTTCTCTCTCTCTCTCTTTTTAAACTCTTCTCTGACATTTATATCTCCACATATTGTACCCATGAAGAATAGGATGAGACAGAACTTGGGATGAGCCCAGGGCCAGCCCACATTTTGGCACCTGAGGCGGGGAGCTCAAATGACGCCCCCATTCCCCCTTGCTTGGGCCAAACTTTGAACGGTCTCAATTCTGCCTTATTCCTGTTCTACTCCTCTCATGGTACTGCTCTGCTACCTACCCTAATAAAGGAGAACTAACAACTTAAAATGCCTTGTTCAAAAATTTTAAGTAACACTTAACTTTCAAATGCCTGAACAGCAAATGTAACTTTTCTTGTCTGCATAGTAAACACTGGCATTTTTATCTGTTTAAATAATCAAAGAGGTGCTTTCCGTGCCTTCTTGGTTGCAAAGATTTGAACTGCTTCCTGAAGGTCCACAGTCTGGGCCAGATCATGCTCTACTGAGATGGTTGCAAGGCCGACCAGCCTCTCCTGTGTCATTGTGGAGCATAGATGTGTTTTTATTAACTCTGGCTTGGGGGGGGAGGGATAGCTCAGTGGTTTGAGCATTGGCCTGGTAAACCCAGGGTTGTGAGTTCAATCCTTGAGGGGGCCATTTAGGGATCTGGGGTAAAAATTGGGGATTGGTCCTGCTTTGAGCAGGGGGTTGGACTAGATGACCTCCTGAGGTCCCTTCCAACCCTGATATTCTATGATTCTAAGCTGCGCTCTCCACTGGCAACTGTTACAGGAAGCGTTAGAAGTATGCGCAGAGCAACAAAAGCATTTGGAAAGAGTGTGGTCATCTTATTTGTGCACATATATTCCAGAACAGCCTTTGGAGTTGATCCTGCTGAAATGTATCTTGAAAGGGCTTTCAGTTCATCACCCAAATCACTCGCATCAATATTGCGCATGTCATCATGTGTCAACACTGTCTCTAGTGCCTTGCATTGCTGGTGTAGGTCTCCTTCAGGTATAGTGAGGAGTTTTGAAATTTCATACAACATCCCAAATATACTGCTATGTTCCTTGAGCTGCATGAAATGTTCTTCAACTGACTGTATTGCACAATCTAGCACCTGGTTAAATAATTCAACTTTGAATTGTTGTTTGGGGTCTCTTATGGGATTATCCCGTGCCTCATAATCAAAATGTCTTCTTCTTTGGTGACTCTTGTATTCTTGAATGGGTGGGAAATAGCTTCAGTGTGAAGCTCCTTTGTCAACTTCTTTGCACTCTTCAGAACATTTTGAAATCCCTCATCTGACCGGTAAGACTGTAAGTATGACTTTGCTTTGTCCAGTTGTTCCATTGCTCCAGATATATCAAGGTCAACACCTTGGAGTCTCTTGCTTACAACATTTATTTCAAACAGTAGGTCATGCCACAACACAAAGCCACACAGAAATATTAAGTTATGTACGTTTCTGGTGATTCCATTTCCCTCTGCCACTGTTCTCCCACGAACAGTTCCTGTCATAGCATTATCCTCCATAATGGCAACTATGGTATCATCTATCTTCCCAATTTGGTGTTTGATAGGCTTTATCGCCTCCACTCGACTTTCCCATTGTGTGGCACTCAGTGATTTCAGTGTCAGAGAGGATGTTCCCAGATGTTGCTTCAAAATTTGCCATAGTTGAGTTGATGCAGAGAAAAATACATAGATGCTTTGAATTACATTAAACAATTCAGCAGCCTCACTAGAAGCTGCTGCTGCATCACTGATCACCAAGTTCAATGAATAAGAACTGCATGGGACAAAAGAAGCTCAACGGTTTAACTCTCGGATCCGTGTCTGCAGTCCTCTGTTCCAGTGGTGTAGCCAGGTCCAGAGTACAGGGGGAGTGGGGCTAAAAAAAGGTGCCTCCCCTTGTACTCACCTGGCACCACTCCAGCGGCACTCCAGCTGTTCAGTGCGGCACTTTGGCGGCAGGTCCCATCCCTTCACTCACTCCAGGTCTTCAGTGGTACCCACCGCTGAAGTGCCGCTGAACAGCCGGAGTGCAAGAAGCGGCAGCTTAAAAAGAAGTGGTGCCTTTTTTTAGCTCCGCACCCCCTTTAAATAAAGGCGCCGCTTCTTTTTAAGGTGCCGCTTCTGCTCAGAGGGGGAAGCGGCTGCTTCTTCCGCTCCCCACTTTGCTATGCTACAGCTCTGTTCTTTCCTCTCATGTTGACACCATTATCATAGCCCTGACCTCTCTTGTCAGCTATCGCAATTCCCGTATCTTCCAGCTTTTTAAGAAGCACATTTGCCATACCAGCTCCCGTAGTATCATCAATGTCAATAAATTCTAGAAAATGCTCTCTGACAGTCACCATTGCAGGGACATTTTCACTAGGTTCTGTTGTTGTTACAAAATGCACCATTAAAGTCATTTGTTCCATATGGCTGATGTCAGGTGTGCAGTCCAGAATAACAGAGTCATATCTTGCTGACTTCAGATCTGCCACAATCTTCTGTTTGACTTTTGTTGCCAGCAACTGTATGATCTCATTTTGAATTGGTTTTCCAAGGTAGTGGTGTGTGTGCATTTCTTGGATGGTGACTCTTCTTCGTTGCTCCTGGAGAACAGCATCAACCTCAGCCATCAGCTCCACAATGTTAAGGAAGTTTCCATTGTTTCGCACATACAGCTGATCTGAAGTGCCACACACTGCTAGGTTTTGGGTAGCAAGCATTCTCACAATGGCAATGAGCCTTTCAGAACATTTTGCCAGTAAAGAGACTCTGATGCAATCTTCTCTTGATGCTGATGATCTATGGTGGCCTTTAACCTTAGTCTCATCTCAAGCTCTTTCCACCTACAGAATGCTCACTGGTGATTTGCTGCCTTCTCATGGCATGCCAGATTTCTAGCCAGATTTTTCCAGTCCTTTGTTCCTGTAGAACCCAATGTGGCTGGAACATTAGACTGGAAGAGTTTGCAACAAAAACAGTATGCAGCATTCTGGGGTTTTGAGTACATAAGCCATGGCCTCTTCACTTTGTTATCATTGTGGATTTCATGCCAGTAATGTGTTGGATGGAAACTTCTATTTTCATTGTCTTTGGGGAACATGACATTTTTCACTTGCTGTGGCCCATGCAGTACAAGGAAGTCTCTCAGGCTACTACTCAAGTGGGTCCACAGTCCTGGATCATCTAGACTTAAGGAACTAAACTCAGCAGCAGCTGTTTCTTGTGCCTCCACCACACTCTTCTCTGATCTACACTTTTCTTCAGGAATGTGCATGGTTACATCCATTTGAGATGGAGATATGGATGCTGCAGTAGCTGCCAGGTCACCTGCACTCTGACTAACTGGAAGATCAGTCCTCCTCACCACTCACATCCTCACTGGGGCCGGAAGGCTCAACGTGAACATTTCTGTCTATGTATCTCAGGAGAGCTCTTTCCTGCTTAGATAGAAAAGCTTCCTTTGCTTGCTTTCTTTTTCTGAATGCTGTCCTAGAGGGGTGTTTTCTTCTTTCACTCATGACTGCTGTTCTGTGCCAGCTATTGTGGCTCTCAACACTGAATTGAAGGGGACAAATAAGCAGGCTGGTAGCAGGGCCTGAGTGAGGCAAGATATCAGCATCTTAAGGGCCTAACTGACTCCTACTACTTCAGTTGACTGTCTGTTCTCCTCAAGTGGGTCCAGGGAAGCAGCAGGAAACAGGAAGCTCCCTGAGAAGCTGGTGTTAATCAGTCCAGGCTCCCTGGGGGTGCTAGAGAGGTACATAAGAGGCTATTTCTCTTCTCTCTCCCTGCAGCTCCTGCTGCTTTCTGTTATTTCCTCTCACCTTTTCTTCTGCCTGCCTGTTATGTCTCTTTTGCCCTCCTTCCTCCAGCACAGCACTCCACCATCTCTGTGCATCTAGAGCAGAGAGAATACATATGCACCAGCAGCAGACACAATTTTCTACACTCTGGGTCCTAGTGGCGCCCCCACAGTCTGGCACCTAAGGCAGCCACCTCATGGTAAGGCCAGCCCTGTATGAGCCCGTTGAAATTTTACAGGTGGAAATTTGATGGGACGTCCTCTTAAACCCCCTTTAATACACAAAGTAGTTGTCAACAAACTAAAAGCTAACAAAGTCTGTTCAGAAGCACTAGCAATAAGCTTATACGCACAGCTTGACTTAGAAGTTACAGGTTCTAATTTCATGTGGGAGTTAAGGGGAAAGTTCTGAGTCTGTTCTTATTTTATCAGAACTGATTTCATTCCCATCTTAGTACAAGGTTTTCATTTTTTCATGCATAATTAGCACACATCATCTATGGGTCTTTAATCTGCACAATTACCTACCTACACTACTTTTTAATTAAAGCATCACAGTATGCGTTCTAATAGCACATTCTTGAAAGGCCCGTGTCTATATGAAAGATAAGATTTTCAGTATCAAAAATAGAGTTTGTGCTGATTTTCAACTGAAATTTCATCTTTGATATAGCACAGCATGTACAAGACATATGAAAAAAAAATAATCCTCAGTATCTTTCACTGACATATATTTAACAGAACAGCAGTAGCTGTAAATGCTGGTGGCCTTGGCTCAGAATTGAAATGTCAGAAGTAGCATTATAATGCAGCGTGTATCTGTGCAGATACTTCAGAGAATGAAGCCTGAGTGCTATCTTTATAACAAGATGCTTTAACATTTATCAGTATGCACAGGGGTATAACAGATAAATTCTAATGGCACAAAGATGTTCGAATTATTTCAAGAGGCTTTGCAATAAGTTATTATAGCAACATTTTCACAGGTCAAAAAGTTATGCATAGTGAACATGGAATCTCTGTACTGCACAGAGACCAAATTAAAGCAACCTACAAAAACCTTTTTAAAAAAGCAAATGCCAGACTGCAGTAATTTCATTGTCAATGGACATGATACTCATCTGCTTCCTAAAGTGAAAAAGTACTGTTATATTTCTGAAGATAAGGGTGAAAGGAAGCATTCCAACGGAAGGGAAACTTTTATATATATATATATCACCTCACTTCTGCTTACATTTTGAAGGCCTCTTTTTAATACAAATGATATAGTTCTGCCTAGGAAATATGTACCATATGACATCTCTCAGCTACACAGAATGGTAAATCAGTGTTCCACACAGAGCTGAGCAAAATTTTTGAGATAAATAGTGTATCTGCCAAATATGCAGTTTTAGTTCACCTGAAACTATTTGTGAATTTACCAAATAGTTTTAGCTGGGAAGGGAAAGAATTCAGGCTGGATTTGCAATGGGAAGGAAGAACCATCCACCTTATGATTTTTGACACATCCAGTGGATGATCTCAGGACGTGGGTAACCGACAGAGCTGGCTCTAGGTTTTTTGCTGCCCCAAGTAAAAAAAAAATTGGCTGCCCCTCTCCCCACTTTTTTTTTGTGGATTTTACACATGTTTGCACTTTGCAATGTTTTTTGTTTTGTTTTTTGACATTTAAAATTTGACATGTTTAAAATTTTACAAAATGAAAACAGAGAATTTGTACTTAGTGAAATAAAACAATTTCCTACTAGTGTACTAATTTAATTTTGACAAAATCACAATTACAAACAATTTGGGTTCAACTATACACTGCAATGAAAAATGTTAGTGTAATATGGTGAGAAGCATTCCCATCTCCTCCTCTAGCCATTTTGTAAATTTAGACCTTTAAAAATGCCTGGAAACAACACGTTTTGGGTCAAACACCAAATGACACATTTTGTTCTACCCAAAATGGACTTTCTTGATTCACTAAAATTGTTCTGCATTTTCCAATTCAGTTCAGGAGAATGTGAATTTGTTTTTCAATTGTTGGGAACTCTAAGTAAACAAAAAGATCAGCTATTTGCCCAGCTCTAGTTGTACATAGTGTTACACAAGATTATGAATCGTCCCCATATGTACACATAAGGATGGAGGGGTCAGTAGGAAGCCCCGCCCACTTGAGCATCTGTTGAGGAGCTGTTCATAGTAGCCGTACGTGCATTCAGGTGAGAATGGGGACGCTGATCTCAGTGGTTGCCATCCCCATTTTCTGCAGATTCAGTTACTAGCTTCTCATTCCATTTCTGCTTATTTAATTAACTCTCTGTTCATTTGATTACTGAATATTTAATCAATTTGCTGCTCAGTTACTTCATTATTTAATTGACTTACTATCCACTCAGGTCTCTGTTGTCTAGCCACCATGGTCCTTATACTACTTCTCTGCAGCTTAATCTCTAGTCTTCTACTCCTTCCCATCAACCAAACTCCATGCCCTTCAGTACCCTTTCCTTCCTCTCTGTGCAATGTAGCTGCTGATTTCCTTCCTCCTTTTGTCAAAGTCATTTCAATTTCTAGGTTGACATTCCATCTGACTGTTTCGTCATCTGCCTCCTCACCCTCACTGCCTTGTTGGAGTGGATCAGCTGTGGATCAACTCTTCCACTGACCAAAATGGCCATTCATTTAACCTTGTATTCATAAAACACTGCACCCTCTCTGATCTGTCCATTGCTGAGTTTACTCTCTGACCACTTCCTCCTCTCCTCCAACATTGTCAAACTGTCACTAGAACCTGTCCCCAAAACATCTTTTCTGCAGTTTCCAGTCCATCACTGCCTATGCCTCTATGCCACTCTCAGTACTCTCCACCTCCTTTTCTATTGACTCATTTATAAATTCATTCCACTCCATCCTTTCTAGCACCCTTGACTCCTTCATCCCTCTCTCCCCTTGAAAAGTCCATTCCACCAACTATCATCTCTGACCCACCCATAACATCTACTTCTTCTGCTCCTACTCCCATGCTGCTGTGCCCATCTGGAGAAAAATCGCAAGACCAAACCAACTTCCTCCACTTCAAATGGTGTTCTCTCCTCCTTCAGTTCTGCCCTGTTTGCTCTGACTTTGCTACCTCTTTGCTACTGACTTGTATTCCTGCACTCCCAGCTTCATGTTTCCATCTGTAGCTACTTCCTTCAGCCATTCTTACCCACTTCTGTCTTCACACAGGATACTGCTGACTTTTTCAAAGAGAAGATCAGCAAGAATCTACCTGTTTTCACATTTGTCATTATCACTTCTCCATCTATCACAGATACTCTGGCTTCTCACCTCCCTTTCAAGAGTCACTTCATCTGTGTTAAACATGGTAAACTTCTAACTGATATTGGCTAGGCAAATGGCCAGTAGGGACCTGTGATATTCATCTTCTTTCAATATTAATTATTTAAAAATAATATATATTGAGCTCAAAACTACTTAGGTGTGTAGATGCCTGGCATATGTGAACACATATTCCTACTACCATTTCCCTCATCCACCTAAAGTTTATTACATCAATGGCTTTTATGTTTATTAGGCTGTACACTCTTCAGTGCAGTGATTATCTTAACCCTGTACTTGTACAGTGCTTAGTAAAATAGTGTCTTTGGTCCTGACCTCTAGGACCCAAAATACAAATAATTATAAATAATAAAACTCATTGATGAAGTGGACTCGACTGATCACATCTGTCAGGTGACTGGGATATGGGTGGTCATGTCTAGTGCTTGGGGCAGGAGTCGTTATCCAGGAATAAGAGCTCAGGGTCAGAGCCAGAGGCAAGATGGCAGAGCCAAAGTCAGGAACTGGAGTTGAGAGCTGGAGTCGGGTTACCTAGAGTGTGATAAGGCTGGGTGTCAGGCAGGAATAAGGCAAGAGCAAGGCTGGGAAAAAAGGCAGGAACAGGAATTTACACAACCAAGGGGATATGCTTTGAGCAGCCACCAAACTGCTGCAGCTGCTCCTGGACTTAAGAGCTGGTCTGCTGACAGTTCCCACCAATCAGGCAGCCTATTACAGGCCAGCTCTGCTCATTCGGTTGCTCACAGACTGGCTCATCTGCAAGTCCTGATTCCTGACAATATGGATGGCAATGATATAAAACATCTTGTAAATCTAGGTTATTGCTTCAAATTTATCCAAGTCAGAACTGACTGAAAATTAATTTTTGGCCCCGAAGGCTGAGTACTGGCCTTTCTGGAAAAAGCATGGTAGTATCAGTGCCTCCACTAGATAGGTGTCTATCTCACATCCCCAATAAATTAATTTTAAAAATTGGCATCTTTTGCTGCTGTGATGCTTCCCAAGGTTACCCAGGGTTATAAAGCACCTCGCCACCATCCGCCTTTAGTGTGAGGACATCTTATCTGTGCCTGCTGTGGATCATCTTCCTGAAACCACCAGCCTCTGGCAACACAAGCACTGCCTTCCACACCTCCGCAGGCCACACTCTGTAGCAATAGGGACACACCAACCTCTGAGCGTCCCTCTGGAGTGATGAGCCCCTGTTCCACTGAACACTCACAGATCCGCTATTCCAAATGAATAGTATGCACCAGGCTTGGAAGATTCAACTCAGGATCACACTTTATTTAACACACAGCACTCAGATTTATATAGAGAAAACAAGAACAAGTTTACAATCTAAGGACAGGGATTTAAGTGATAGAGAGTGAAAATATTTAAGACAAATGATTACATACAAAACACAATATAATAAACACTTATTTAAACTTAACTGACAAGGAATTCCCGTATCTCCTACCAGATAATTTACTCCAAGTAATTTTCCCAAAGTTACCAACCAGTTTGGCTGAGATCCCTTCTCATAAAATGAAGCCCACTGGTGATTTGTCCTCACAGATTGAAGGAATACATAGGGGTTCATTTGCACCTCAGATGTAGTTTTAAAAACTCATTGTTTTATACCTACACAGGAAAACTTCTGCTAATTTTTTTCTTCCAGCCCTGGTGTCTATTGATTAACATTTGCTCATGCTGTAAGTGGGTGAACCATACAATACTTAATTTGCACATTACCAGCCAGAGAGAGAAAAGAGTCTCTTACCCCCTGCTTGTGGATTACCGTTGATGACCTGTTTTACCTCACAGACCTAGAGAACATAATCTGAAATATAAATACATAACTCTTTACATATTTTCCAGACACATATACCTCACAATGAGTATGGTGACCAGAGAGAGACAGGATTTCATTACAGACCTTACATGACATTCTTTGATAGACTGGTATGTAGATATCAGAACCAGGAGATCCCTGTGACCCTTTGTACCCCTGTGCCCTCTGCCAATTTGCATCCAGAGGTTTTTGAGTCACAGCTAGCACTCACACCAGAGACGTCAAAGACCAAACAGTCCTAAAGAATGAGCCACTTCGTAAATCTTAATAACAATCTCTCCAGATCAATCTGGCACCTTTCACAAGAACTGGATTTGCATTTAAAAATATAAAAATAATCAGTAAACTGTCTAACCAAATTGGGGAAAAAATAGAAGAAAGTTATATCAGTACTATCCACTACCAGTTATTGATTACTGGATTCGAAGAGCAACCAGTTTCATATCACATTTTATAAAGGAAATAAGTTGTTAGTAGTATTTTCACATCATCTTCAGATTGTGGCTGTACAGATAGAATGACAAAAATTGTTCACTCAGGACATGAATGAAAGAATTGTCAAGAAAAAATGTTGATATATTCCTATGGTGAAATCCTATCATCACAGAACTTCAATGTCTGCTATGCCTTTATTCTTCGCACACAGACTCATTTTTATTCCAGTGCAAAGATTATTATTAGACTGACAAATGGCATCAGACTAATCCATTCTCATGACAAAAAAAGATTGTAACAAGAACAGAGAAAACTACAACCTTTTTTCATCCTTGTGACTACAATAAGATGAGAAATACATTCAAGAGGAAGACTCTTTTTGTGCTAAAGACTGTAATGAGAATGAAAAATGTTACAGAATTAACCCATTTTTATGATAATCTAATCTTAACATCCTAATCTCATGGTATTCTCCTTTGATTTTGGACCTGAGTCATTCATGTCACTATTCAAAGTTCTTTTGCTCTTTTACCTGCTCAAAGAAAGGTGAGAGCCCAGGGCTTGTAAAACAAATCTAAGAAGCCAAATTTCAGACTTCATGATATTCAAGGGCTGATTCAAAAAAGGAAAACAGATTGTTACCAAACATATCATTATCCCAAAATGATCTGGGTTTTGTTTTGCCACAAACTGACAACAGTAATAAGTCACCAGGACCAGATGGTATTCACCCAGGAGTTCTGAAGGAACTCAAATATGAAATTGCAAAACTACTAATTGTGGCATGTAACCTATCACTTAAATCAGCTTCTGTACCAAATGACTGGAGGATAGCTAATGTGACACCAATTTTTTAAAAAAGCTTTAGATGCAATCCTGGCAATTACAGGCGAGTAAACATAACTTCAGGACCAGTCAAATTGATTTAAATTATACTAAAGAGCAGACGTGTCGGACACATAGACGAACAAGATTTGTGGAGGAAGAGTCATCATGGCTTTTATAAAGGGAAATTATGACTCACCAATCTATTAGAAGGGTCAACAAAAACGGGGATGGGATGATCCAGTCAATATAGTGTACTTGGACTTTCAGAAAGCCTTTCACAAGGTCCCTCACCAAAGGCTCGTATGCAAAGTATGCAGACATGTCATAAGAGGGAACATCCTCTCAGGGATGAGTAACTGGTTGGAAGATGGGAAACAAAGGGTAGAAATAAATGTTCAATTTTCAGAATGGAGAGGGCTAAATAGTATCTTCCCCAAGGAGCTGTACTGGGACCAGGGCTATTTAACATATTCATAAATGATCTGGAAGAAGGGGTGAACAGTGAGGTGACAACATTTGCAGATGATACAAAATTACTCAGGATAGTTAAGTCCAAAGCAGACTGTGTGGAGTTACAAAGGGATCTCACAAAACTGGGTGACTGTGCAACAAAATGGCAGATGAAATTCAATGTTGATAAATGCAAAGTAATGCACATTAAAAAAACATAATCCCAACTATAAAGTCAAAATGATGGGATCTAAATTAAAGATGAGATATTGTGCATAGTTGGAGTCATTGTGCATAGTTCCCCGAAAACATCCGCTCAGCATGCAGCAGCAGTCAAAAAAGCTAACAGAATGTTAGGAACTATTAGGAAAGGGATAAATAATAAGACAGTAAATATCATAATGCCACTATATAAATCCATGGTATGTCCACACCTTGAATACTGCATGCAGTTCTTGTCACTTCATCTCAAAAATATATGTATTAGAAATGGAAAGGTTATACATAAGGGCAACAAAAATGATTAGGGTATGGAACAGATTCCACATGAGGAGAGATTAAAAAGACTGAGACTTTTCAGCTTGGAAAAGAGATAACTAAGGGTGGATATCATACAGGTCTATTAAATCATGAGTGGTTTGGAGAAGGAGAATACGGCAGCGTTATTTATCTCTTCACATAACACAAGATTAGTAGGCATCAGGCTTAAAACAAACAAAAGGAAGTACTTATTCATACAATGCAGTCAACCTGTGGAACTCATTGCCAGGGGATGTTGTAGTGTCCAAAACTATAACTGGGTTCAAAAAGAATTAGATAAGTTCCTGGAAGATAGATCAATTAATGGTATTACACAAGAGGGTAAGAGATGCAAGCCCATGTTGTTGGTGTCCCTAGCCTCTGAATGACAGAAGCTGGGAGAGGATGACAGGGGATGGATCAATAAATTATTGCCCTGTTCTGGTCATTTCCTGTGAAGCATCTGGCATTGGCCACTGTCAAATACAGAATACTCGGCTAGCTGGACCATTGGTCTGACCCAGTATGACCATTTTCACATACTTATGAGAGGAAAAGAGAAAAAGAACAGCAGCAAAGTCTAATGGCAAGGTGGAGGAGCGGGGGAAAGTTGAAATTTTATTTATGTAAATAAATTTTAAAAATCTACATACACATTTGATTGGCTTACTCTTCCCCTGGCACCCCACTCCCATATACCCATCTTCTGAATGTTGCTTGTATTCTTAGATTGTAAGTTTTGCAGGGGAGGGGTCTTGTCTACATCTGCTGTAGAGGTGGGTGGAAAATAAGCTTCCTGTCCCATGACACTTTTCAAGATTTCAGGAATTGTACTGTTTCATATTAGAATGAACCTGGGACATTTTGAAGTTTGGGGGTTTTGTCATGAAAAACAAGTGGAGGAGAGGAAGAGAACATGAAAGACCCACCCTAGAATAGCCAATAGCCTGATGGCTAGGCCACACTCCTGAGATAGGGGAAACCTACATTCAAGTCCCTGGTCTGAAGTAGACAGAGCAGAAACATGAACCTGAGTCAGCTGCATCTCAATTTGGTATTGTGGTGTGCATCTCTCTCTCGTTCTCTAATTTTGACCATAAATTCTATCCTGGACTTGAGACACCTTCCCTGACAAAACTTTGTTGAAACTGGTACATTCCTGCAACATGGTTTGGTTTTGACAAATTGGCATTTTCCAGTGAAAAATGCTTAGCTGAAAAATTCCTGATCAGCTCTGTTTTGCAGTGCCTGGTACATCAGGGTTGTGACCAGGATTATGTCATGTACATTGTATGCATGGTTTTCAGAGTCATTCACCATTGCAAGTACTGCTTTGAATAATTAGTTTAAGTTTCTATTTCTTCTGTATACCTCATATCTCCTTTCCTAATAAGCATCCTCAACTCCCAGCGCTGTCTGCTCATTGTTTTCTAGTAAAGATGACATATTTGTTCATATTAACTGTCCTGGTGAAGATGTCAAGTTGATTCCAGTTCACTGTCTGCCTTGTATCAGAGTTTAAAGAGGTAGGGCTCATATATGCTTATTCTTCTCTCACTATTAATTCTACTCTGTATCAAAAAAGAATTAGTGTTGATCTATCAAATATCAAAGTAAATGAACTTAGACAATTTTCCAAAATATGATACTTTGCCAGCTAATATAACTGGATTTTTTTAAACATGCATTTTCTACAAAGGTACAGTATTTAAAAATGGTGTCATGCTAAATGTTGAATAAGATTACATGAAGAAATAAGCATGATCAGTTCATGTGAAAAGAAGGAATATACAGTAATAAACACACAAACGGCAAATATCCCCAAAACTGCATCAATTAGTATGAAGGGACTACAGAGATGCAGGAGTGAGGTTGCTGGGCCATGAAACCAGCCCCAGTCATTTCTTGACAGGTCTCAGGGACTAACTATTCATTGTAAAATGTTGTGACTAATATACATTGTCTTGAAGAGATGAGGAACTGGAAACCAAAAGGAAGCAGTGTGTTGATTCCGATGTCTGTGCTACAAATCAAAATATATTTATGTTGAAACAAAGGGATTCTGCTGCTGAAAAAATAATTTACAATCAAACCTTAATAGTAACATATCAATTATTATATTTTCCCTTCTCCCACCAAGATGGCAACAATTATTTATTTTAGTTCACCAACTCAACCATAAGGAAAATATTCATGGGCATGTGCTAGCTTTGTAACCATCACATATTTTTACAGAACACAATGTGTGGGAACTGTGTGTAACTCTGATGGGGTATGTACCCCACACAGGCTCTAAATGGGTAAATGTGGGCTTGAGAGGCCAATTAACGTAGCAGGCTACATCTGGGGAGGGGCTTGGAGAGGACTATAAACAGCAGAAGTTGAGAGCAGAAAGGAGCCTACTTACCACTTCCCTATATTAACTGTATATGAAGGTCAATTAATATACTGTTGAATGTTGATAACGCTGAAGAAATCTCAACCTCAAGCCAAGCTTTAGAAAAGCAAATTGATGACTCTTTAAGAGGAAGTATGATGAGTATCTAAGTTCCAATTGTATAAGTGAAAATTTAGAGAAATTTCAGGATAATATGATAAAGAGAGCTGTAGCAGCTGCCAAAGTACCTATATGTAACATATGGAATTGCCACAAACTCAGTAATTCAATTCCCTGGTGGAATGAAGATTATAAGGCAGCATCTAAAGTAAGAAAGAAGGCATACAAACAAGTAAAAAGTACATGAATAGCAAGGACTTAATGAACTATAAAATATGTAAAGCGGTGGCACAGAGAGTTATTAAAAAGGCACAGAAAGAGTTGGATAAAGTACTACAGGAAAATGAACAAAGATTCCAAGACATATAAAAAAGTTAAAAGAATGAATGGAATACAGAGTAAAAACAAATGTATACCTTGTCTTATAGTAAGTGATATAAATCTAACTTGGGAAAGTTCTTGGGAAAAGAACTAACAGAGTTCCAAAAAGTCAGTAGTGATACACAAAATAAATAATTTTGTGAACAAAGAATATTTGCTGAAGAAAATTGTGAGCTCTTAAATGGCTGAGTAGAACATAAAGATGATGTACAAAATGAAAATTTCAACTAAAAAACTTCAAAAAGTCTATAGACAAACATAAAAATACAGTCCCAGGTAAAGATATCATATGTAATGCAATGATTAGGCACCTACCAGAAAGGAGTTTAATGGTCTTATTGAAATTATAAAATAGGATATGGGGACAAGGAATATTAGTGGTGAAATAGAAGCAATAGGTGGTTATACCATTAAGAAGACCTGGTAAATTACGCACAAGACCTGATATGTATAGACCTATTGCCCTCATATCATGTGAGGTTCAAATTATGGAAAGAATGATAAATGAGATATTAGTAGCATTCTGGGGGAAATGAAATTATAAACTGTATAAAAAGTGTATATGAAAGTGGTTTCAGGAAAAGATGTTTCACAGTTGTAGGATTAGAAATGGAAACACAGAAAAGCAAGAGGAACAGACAGCTTATGATCACTGTCTTTTTGGACATTGAAAAAACATATGACATGCTATAGAGGGAAGGCTTGCTGTATAAACTATCTGCAACTGGAATTATAAGAAGAATGTTCTGGTGAATAAGAAACTCCTTAAGTGATAAAACCACAAAAGTCAGGGTGGGGACAGCTTTGCTGAATATTTATAAACTTACTCATGGCACTCCGCATGGGATTGTTATCAGCCCTACCCTGCTTAATAGCATGATTAATAATCTCCCAGAGAGTGTATGGGCAAGAGTAAGTATTACCCTATTCATGGAAGACCGTGCTATATGGATCAAATCATAGAAGAATTAAGATAGTGCCTCATTAGTACTTTCCACAGCTCAGGGGGATTTCAAAATGGGGAGATGCTTGGGTATTTAAGTTCTCACTTGCTAAAACCAGGAATCATTATTTATTCCTTTACAAAAACTATGGGTCACCAATTAAATTAATAGGCAGCAGATTTAAAACAAACAAAAGGAAGTATTTCTTCACACAACGCACAGTCAACCTGTGGAACTTTTTGTCAGAGGATGTGAAGGCTAAGACTATAACAGAGTTCAAATAAGAACTAGATAAATTCATGGAGGATAGGTCAATCAATGGCCATTATCCAGGATGGGCAGGGATGGTGTCCCTAGCCTCTGTTTGCCAGAAGCTAGGACTGGGTGACAAGGGATGGATCACTTGATGGTTACCTATTCTGTTCATTCCCTCTGGGACACCTGACATTGGCCAATGTCAGAAGACAGGATACTGAGCTAGATGGACCTTTGGTCTGATCCGGTATGGCCATTCTTATGTTAACAAAGGGAATGAACTTCACAAAAAGGAAAAATGGAACCTGCATCTCTATGCGGAGAAAATTCCGGTAGTTCAAAATTTTATTTTCTTAAGAGCTATGTTCAAAACAAACTAACATGGAAAGGTCATATGGGTAATATCAAGACTAAACATAAAAATAAGATGAATTTGCTTAAAAGAATTGATGGGAACACTTGGGGTGCAGATAAGAATACGCTGATGATGCTGTCTAGGGCATGACTTTATAGATTATGGATGCCAAGCCTTCAATTCAGCTTCTAAATCTGCACTTAAACATGCAGAGCCAATCCAAGCCCACAGTCTGAGAACTGCATGTCGTACGAGTATTACAACACCACTGTGTGTGATGCAAGTAGCTATGGGAGAAATACCTATAAATCTAAGGATGAAATTGTTAGATCTAACTTTTTGGGCTAAGGTTAACGGCAATAGTGAAGATAAGAGAAATAATCAAATACATGAGGACTCTTGGGAATTATGTAGATCATATGTAACAGGACTCACAAACTCTTAGGTGCTAATAGGGTCAAAAGGTAGGTAAAAGACTTGAATGAAAAGGAATGACTGGAGGAGATTAAAATATTTAGTAATGGGAAATTTTTATTAGATTTATATTATCACGGAGTGATTTAATTTTAGTTGGGAAAATTGACTATTCTATTTATTAATTGTATTTTTAAAGACTGCCAAGTATGTTCAGAGCATTTGATCAGCACTCTTTTATTATAGTATGTAAGTAGCCAAAGAAAATAAATATTCTCCATTTACCTAACTAATGACCCATCTATTGAGTAGTATGTCATTCACAATGGTTACATTTGCCATTATTTTTCTAGTAAAAGAGATATCAAATGCACTACCTTACTACGACCTGAATTCAAGAAAGCAGGAGAGCTTTCGTGAGTTCAGGAGAGCACTTAACTTTAAGCACATGCCTCAGTGTTCTAATGAATTGGGGGTTGACTGTCCAAATGTTACCCATACATACATTAATAAAAATAAACCCTAAAAAAGCTTTGCGTCCATGAAACTCTTAACTAACCTTCCCTTGAAGTTTCATGCTATACTAAAAATAAATAAAATAAACCATCTGCCTAGTAAATTAAACAGAGCCAAAACTGGGTAATTTTCATTCTCACATTAGCTAATCTAACCTCTGTAGATAGTCAGCTGAGCATGAGGGAGAGGAAAAACTCAGAATTTTACAATTCCATATAATCAAGGGTATTTTCTGGTGGGAAATTATGCTAATTAAAATTCACTATCTGTTTTAAATGCTGAGCAATGGAACAAAGCATTAAGGGCTACAAGATTAGGTTAAGTGAAGCCTGCTTAATCATCATTCTTAAGATTATGTCTTGACAACGCCAAAAAATGTGAAATACATATTCAAGTGTGGGTTAAAGAGAGCTACAGATGGAAACAAAACAAGCTAGGCCAAAGACTTCTGATGAACTAAACATAATTCAATTTAAGTTGGTGTGCTACAGCCAGGTTTTCATCCTTCTAAAAACTAGACCATATGGCAATGAAAAACAAAGGCTAAATGAAAAACATTGTTCAAAGTTAAATTTGCACATTTAATTTCACAGTCTCCTAAAACTCTGCATGTTGTAGGCTTTTACAGTAAAGATCAAATCCTGCTCAGGTTTCTTGTCCTAATGAAGTCATTAGAACTACTTAGATGAGAAAAGTGAGACAGATTTGGCCCATTGCTTCTAGTTGAGAGTCAAAGCATGATTAACAGATGTGGGGTTGCAAAGACCTCTTGGGTAAGTATTGGAGACATGTCTGAATCAATTTTTCTGAGTGAAATGTTATTCTACTGAATGATAGCAAAGTATTCAGTTAATCTGATAATTATGATGGGAAACGAATCCATAATCTTACTGTCTTCTTAATGGTAAAAATAAGCCTGATTTGTACTAAGTGGTGTCTGTCTGTTTCCATCTGATATTATATTACATGGAGTATAGATTGCTCTCTTTTCACAAGAAAGATTTCTCATCCCTGCTTTGTTTACTTTAACAATAAAAACCTACTTCTATAGTGTTGCCAGCTCTAATTGTTTCCCCCGAAAATGAACATGACATTTAAAGAGGAAAACACAAAATTGACCACATTTCACTATACATAAAATAATTAAACAAATTCAGTTGGTGTTTACATAGAACCTTTCTCAGGATATATTTAGAGCTGTGTACAATGTTCACAACAAAACCACAAACCACATGAAAGCTGCTTGGTTTTGGGTTGAGTTACAAATCAGAAACTCCAACCAAAGGTTTCCAAATGCTAATAATTATTTTGAACAAACTTGGACTGATTTAGATTTTAGCACCAAAACCATGCACAATATGTGGTTTTACTTGTCTCAGTGCAATACCAGGGGAAACTGGGCAGCCTGAATTTTGAGTTTTTGGATTTGGTTTTGAGTAAACCTCAAAAGCAACATTTAGAGGATGCAAAACACATATGATTGAAATTGTGCAGCAAAACTGAATTTCCCAGACCTCTAGGTATATATAACTATTTCGTGAAAATGGATTCAAACAATAGCCTATACTGTGGTTCAATTCAACTTTTCAAGCAGTATGTCATGTCATCAGACATCTCCAATTTTAATTCCAAAAGTGAGATTTATGTTTAGTGCAGTAAGAGTAAAAGATTATCTTATGGACTAAGGGTTAGTGTAAGTAAATTAAAGAAACATTTATGTTCAATAAACTAAGGAGCAACTTTATGTACAATGCTTAATGGTGTTTTGCATTAATGGTTTTTATCTAAACCAGTTACCAAATCTATAACAAATGCAGATCAGCAGCACTGATCTACATTTACATATTGGAGGGAATGTATGTATATTAAGAGCTATGGGGTGTATACATGGGGTTTTCATATGAGAAAAGGATCTTTAGAGCAGCCAGAGAATTCAAACTCTTTAGTAGCATAAGCAACAGAAAATAAGAAAAACCTATGAAAACCACCTAGTACTAGTCTGAAAAAAAAAATCTTTGGAGTCTGGGTTGAGAAAGCAGATCTCTAGCACTTACCAATAATCAAACACAAAGTGCTCATTTCCCTATAGCAAAGCTACTTTTATGTGATCTTCTAAACCGAATCACCAATTAGCAGTTTCCTACCTTTCTTGGCTCCTGGGATGAAGAGGCAGACATATTGATCAAAATGTTAGTAAAGCATCACTTGGCAAGAAGTGTCTGAGTGGTGTTTCCACACTATGCCCTTTCTGATATCTCTGGCAAAATGCCCCCCTTCCAGTCTATCTAGTTAGCAAGAAACAGACAAATGTTTTCTTCCTGCTAAATGAGCCTGAAAGAAGAGGCTGCTACAGACGGCAAATCCTAAACATTTTCTATTATATCTAAAAGCTTAAAGTAGATATGCGATACTCTAAGCAATAATAGACTGTTCTTTGCACTACTCTTTTTTAGAATGCTTTGCAACTCTAAGCTTTACAACACTTGTGTGGGAGATAAGGAGTATAGAGGGCTAAACTGCGGAACAGAGAGGGGTTAAGTACCTTTCCCAAGGTCACAAGGTGAACTAGTAACAGAGTCTGAAATAGAGACTAGCTCTCTGATGACTGCAGGGTTTCATCCCAGATATACTGGTTCCCAGGTCCATTTACTCACTAACTAGCCCTACTTTCTACATACTGCATTATTTTCTTGCAATACAATACTATGGTATAAATACTATGGTTTGTCCTGCATGGAGAAAGTGGGCTTTCCCCTAATACCTGTTCAAGAAACAAGAAGAATGCTGACTTATTACTCCCTGAGAATGAGGACAAGGCAATGGGCTCAGCTAACATGCACAGTTGTTCCCCACAATCCAAAAGGGCATAATGAGAGGAATTGGGAAGTGCAGTGCATGCTATGGGGAGCATGTTGCTTCTTTCTGAAACTTCGGCTGATCACACTCCCTCAGTCCCCTGTTATTCTGCTTGTTTGTCCTGTGCAGGCAGAGAGACTCAGGAAACCTCTGCTAAAGCATCATAGCTGCACTCCTCACAGAAAGGACAAAGCAGCATTCACTGCTGAAATGTTTACAGAATCTTTAAACTACAAAGCAAGTACAAGCCCTCTACAGTCATCAGAATAATCGTCTTTAATAAGTAGCCTGATTTTCCTAGGTGCCGAGCAGCCAGAAGTTCCCATATAGGCACCTAAATGAAGTGGCCAGATATTCAGAAGTGCTCAGCATTCAGCAATTCCCACTGGAAATAACAGGATCTGTTGAACACTGAGCACTTTTGAAAATCTAGCCATTTCTTTTAGCTGCCTAAATGGGAGCTGAGCTCTTTTGAAAATCTGGCCTGTTAATTTCACTGTTTGTATTGCACTAGTGCCTACATACGCCAATCAGGAGTGCAGCTTTATAGTGCTAGGGGCTGTACAGACAGATCACAAGACAACCCCTGCCTTGAAGACCTTACAGTCTGGCTCATTAATATTTTGACATGCTCAAACACTTCAGTTTTGGTTTGCAGCAGTATTTTGTTTTGTTTTTTAAACAAAGATCACAGTTCTTCAGAGGATCAATTCATATGATCTTCTATACCTCAGGAACAAAAGATATTTCAGTTGAAATTCTGTACTGTGGCAAATGCAAGCATTTCAATTTATTGTGGCCAATGCAGTGTGCAACTCATTCATTTTGGAAGCTTTATTTTTTATCTAATGTCATGTCAAAAGTTTTGCCTAAGCTGCAAATCTTAAATATGGATCTGAATCTTCCCAGAGTTTGTTCAAGGGTGTTCAGATCTAACCTTCCACTTCCAGTGCAAACCTGACTAGGTTCAGCGGTGGCCTAGAATAACTGCATCACGCCACAGAAGGTGCCATCATTTGGCTAGATGACTATGCACACGCTAAGTGAAAACCTCATCTCTACTCCTAATAATACCAGTGTTTTTGATTTAGAAATATTTGGAAAACTGAAATTGCTTTACATGAAACAGTGAAAACATAAGATTCAGATTAACATGCAGACAATGCATCTGGACAGAATATATATCTTCTGCGTGTTTACCCATTACAGTGTTGGAGATCAGCAAAAGCTTGCTAAGAAATATGGAGACAAATTCATCCTTGGTGTCATTATAATAAAGCTGGAACAAGGATAATTTTTGTCTCGTGAACTTGGTGATATGGAAGAACAGACTACATGTTCTTCAAACATCTCATTGTTTGTGGAATGCTGGTGAAGTAGTCAAATAAATGGCTTCCTAATCAAAATTATTACATAATCTCTCTTCTGTATTGATTCTTGTTCAAAACTTTCATGCATCTCTAATAAAATTGACATTAATTTGAAGAGCAAGAGCTGATTAAACTATGTTTCAGACATAAAGAAATGACAGGAACAAGATGAGGGTTTACAAATAATTGCATTAGTAAAAGGAATAGGGAATATTTAGTTATTAATTGTTTGTAAAAGACAGTTGCTCCTTATATATTATTTTCATATTTTATTACCTAATGGCCCATCTGCTAACACTTCAAGGAAAACAACAGGAAAATATTATAGGCAAATAATTTTTTCCCCATTATTTGGACCCAGTAAATCCAAATTGGGCTTTTTATATCAATTTGGATTCCTAGGCAAAAATTTTGCTCCTTGTGAAAGATACAGACAATAGTTTAAAAAGTAAATATACACCTATAATTTCATATTTTATACTCTGATGGATTCTTAAGATCTCTTTCTGTACCTGTGAAAAGTAAATGACTGATTGAAACACCCATGGTTACGTTAGGGAAATATGCAAAGCTTGCAGGGTTATAATGATTAAAAATATCAGACACTGTGCACATTATATTCCATTACATCACATTCTTCACCTCCTCCACTATTTTAAAATTATTTTGTGTTTTTTTTAAGGAAAAACTGCTTTTGTAGCAGTAATGATTTGCTTGGTGTATGGCAAAACTGGATAAATACAATAAGTCTCCAGTCAGCACTGCATCATTGACCAAACATTTTTAAAACATAATATTCATTAACAAATAGTTGAGAAATTCCCCTTTTCAAAGAGTCTATGTTGACTGTTGTCTATGTTGTAAAATGTAGATGAAATAAAACTGAACCAAATAGGGTATTATCACACTCAATAATAATGGAATTCTTTGTGGTTCTAGAGCTTTCAGAGAAATCCCGAAGTACTTTCAAATGTCTTCATTTCATTACCTCATCCCTTTTTAAATTTGTTTTCCATTCTGTTTCTCTGCTCCCTTACATTAAACTGCAGAAAATGTAATCCCATTTATATAATGTGTCCAGAACATTTCAGATTCATTCCAAACAATTTTTACAGCACCTCAAGGATTAGAAAGTGGTTTAATATTTATGTTTTAAAACAATTATTTCAATATTTGGCAGATGTCTTGTGATCAGAATCAAACTAAAAGAATAAAAAATATTCCCTATGTTGCACTTATTTACAGTATTTTATCATCCAACCCTATAAACCCAAGGTACCTCTTATGCATTATAGGACATCAGTGAGTTATGTAGGATGAAGGTTAGTCCTCGTTGGTTTGTTTTCCTTTTTAAGAACATAAGAATGGCCCTACTAGGTCAGACCAAAGGTCCATCTAGCCCAGTATCCTGTCTTCCAACTATGGGCAGTGCCAGGTGCCCCAGAGGGAATGAACAGAACAGGTAATCATCAAGTGATCCATCCCTTGTCGCTCATTCCCAGCTTCTGGCAAACAGAAGAAAGACTCAGTTTGATCTGCCTTCTGATTGTTCATTTAAAAAAAAAAAAAGAAATACACTTCAAAGCATTATGTTGGAGTATTTCACTGTTAAGGGCTGTAAGTAAGTGACAAAAGAAAAAGAGCTAGGAAGGGAAAAGAGGGAAGCAGACCAATGGGGCTCTGTCAGTAAGCCTCATACGTAACATAGAGGTGGCACCTCCATTTTAGAGGGCATTGTAGTTTCTTTGTCCATTTGAGCCTTAGCCTCTCAACTAAAAACCATCAAAAGAGGTTTGATTATCACACACTGTATTGGAACACATACAATGGCGATGTTTTGATGTTGATTCTTGTCTAGAACATACTGAACTAAGGTACTTACCTCATTTCACATTAGTCATGGAACAGCTGTCATACTTATGGTGGGTGTACCTCAAACAATGTATTGTTCATATAAGGACTTAGAAATATGGAAGCTCACTCACCCAAACCTCTGAGTATTCTGAGGGTCCACAGTAGGCCTTTCTGACCTTCAAGCTCTATTTATCCAACTCATTAAAGGCCTGCTCCAAAGCCCATAACGGTCAATACGAGTTTTTCCAATGACCTCAATGGGCTTTGGATCAGTCCCATAACATTCAGACTTTTCAAGCTCCTTTGCAATCTTCTCTTCTGATGCATCTTGTTCCTTTTCTCCTGCCAGATGCTCTTCAAAGAGTGGTCAGACATACACACCCTTCACTCCAACATCAGTCGCTAAAAGCTATGATCCAGCAAGTTCTCCTTTAGAGTACAAATCTCCACTTTCATTCTGGCATTTCAAAAGAGGGGGCAATACACTGGGGAACTCCCAGTGTGCTGCAGCAGTTGGGCCCAGAGGAAAGGCTATGGGGTCAAGCCCCTCCCTGCTCCTGAAGAAGAGGAATTGAACTCCATGTTTGCCTCCTAAAAGTTCCTAAACAAACAAATCTTGTGTTTCAGTTCATGAGCTAGGCACAGATTAAGGCACAGTCTCTTTAGACATAAATTAGTTCCCCATTCCTAACCACCGCCAACCTGGACTTGGTTTCATACAATGACCTAGAAGCAGAAGGCAGCACACTATCCCATTACCAGTCCCTTTGGTGATTCAATCACTCCCCTCCTTTATAATTTTCTCAACTCAACACAAGTGCCGATTTTGGGTACTATATAAATAATTAATAATACTTCTTTGTTTTCAGAAACAGTTACCAGATTATCATGTATCTATTTGTTTTTGTAGGACATATGTTTATATATAGAAACTACTTGAGCATGCACTTAATCTAATTTGTGGAAATACAATGATCTAATTTACTCAAGAGAATCATTTGTCTGATTTGAAGCAAGGTTAAAATAAACATTACAGGATAACCCCTCCAGTTTGCCTCATTGTGATACTTGACCTCATTCATCACATATGCTGTTTCTATTTCCTAATGTACAGTACATGATACTGATCAAATCTTAAAAGTGAATTACAGCTTCGAGTTAAACTTAAAGGTTATACAATTACCATGCCCCTCTTCAGACTGCAGCTGTATGTAACAACAACTATTTTACACACTTCTACTGCATCCATGACAAATATCCTTTTCTCATTTACAGGCATCAGTGACATAATGCTATGTACATGTTATTTTCAATAATTTAATGTGATATAACTATTCATTTAATTAAGCAACTATAACTGCCAAAATCTCAAAACGTTCCTGATCCCTTTTATGAGTCACATTAAACAGTAACATTGATTAGCTATTTGAAAAACGTAACTTTCCTATTTTTGACCATACTGCCCCCACACTTTGAATACTTCCCCTGGGTCCCTATTACTGTACAACTCAAGTAGAAGTACATAGCCATAAGCTTTTTAGTCTCAAACTACATCTCTGACTTATTGTGGTCCTCAAAACTCACTAATTTGCTTTATTTCATTCTCCCAATCTGATCTCTCTAACTTCTTCTATTCTACCTCTTAAATCTGTTCTCCAAGACATTCCATTCTCCGAAGTTAAATCTCTTCTAAAAGCTCATTTCTGGCATGTTGCAGAGAGAAATCATTTAAAAAATCATACAAGAACCAACAAGATCCACACATGCTTAAAATGAATTGTTTGTTTTTTCCCCTTCTAGTTGCATCTCATCTAAAACTAGACTAAACTCTTCACATAGAGATAACATCTTTTTCCTTGTTCTATAACACATATAATATACTTGAGTGTTGTAAAAAAAGCCAACAAACCTTCATACAATTCAAATATAAGTACTGAAAGCTAATGCTCAGATGAACACGATTTAGCTACCTTAAATGCTGAATGCCTTATGCATCTCCTCACCCTTTCTGATTAGTTCTAGCTTTCTTCCTTGTTCACAAAATCCCAAAGGGATGTGTATCTTATTCCTGGGAAGAAAATGAATGGCTTCAGCCCTCTATTAAATCATCATCATAGTTACAGCCTTGTTGTGTCCAGTGCAGGACAAAGACCTCACTGCACTGCTGTGGAACATCCATGTCACAGGGCAAATATATTCAGTGAATTTATACTCAGGCTCCCAGGTAAGATGCTCAACAAATATGTAAAGGAATAATCAAAAATACTCTCTG
The DNA here is from genome assembly GCA_033296515.1 of Macrochelys suwanniensis. Lineage (NCBI taxonomy): Eukaryota > Metazoa > Chordata > Testudines > Chelydridae > Macrochelys > Macrochelys suwanniensis. Next base: position 92,178,731 of record CM065775.1, on the reverse strand, counting down.
AAGAGCAAAAGCACTCTTCCTTCTCTAGTTCTCATTCCTCCATTTTCTACCTTTCCTTGCAATTTTAGACTATGGCACAGTTGACTCATGTCCTGGCCTGATACCCCTGGAGACACAGGACTCACCGAGACCACTATCACAAGACATTTCAACAATACTTTGCTCAGGAGGATACCTTTACTGAAATACCATGGGCATTGCAGGTGTGGTGGGGTTTTGACCTCTGCCTGGTTCGGGATTGCAGTCGTGAGCAGAGCTGATTATGAAATCATAGAAAATACATTCCCTGCAGAAATTTACATTTTGACCAGATGCTTAGGTTCTTAGGTAGAAGATCCAATTGTGATTCACAGCACTGGTAGACGTGCTGCTTTCAGTTCCAAAGAAAGGGAAAGAAACTTGCCATAGTGGTGTTAATCTTGACAGTCCAATACATTGAGTCATACTGAGGAAGTCAAATGCCTGTTTTTAAGAATGAGAGAGTTGAGATGTTTCATGGCACGCCTGAGAGAGACGCTAGTGAGACTTTCTAATTGGAGATGTCATTGTGTACTTGCAGGCAGGGAGACAGCTATCATAGGATATTACGTGGAAAATGCAGTCTGCCATGACAACTGCCTAGACTATGGATCAGTTTTCAGGATAGTGTTGGTAGATCTCCCACGCTTGGTGCAAGTAAAACAACAAAGCTAGACAGCAACGCATGTTGCTCAGGAGGTGCCAAAAAGAATGGTGACGTCTCCTTTATAGATTGGGTAAGGGTTAGGAAGAAAAGGGTTCAGTTCCTTGTGTGACTAGGGGAGGAGGACTATTGAAACTCGAGACCTGGTGCACACCCCTTGCCCCTATCCACACTGCACACTTGAACAGGCCAAGGTGTGCACATACTCACACCCCTCAGGCACATGAGCTTACTTGCTCTGTACTTGACTATAGACATGTGCTTTGGCTTTAGGTGTGGCCAATAGGTCTCAAGCTTCAATAGTCCTCCATCCCCCCACCCCCCAGTCCACAATGCACTGAACCCTTTTCTTCCTAACCCTTACCCAATCTAGAAAGGTTCCTCTGCCCTCTCCCCACTTTCACTGCTAGTAGTGAGCTGCACTGACCACATCAGAACAGCTTTCTGATGCACCCTTTTAATCAATACAGCTGAACATGGGTCCTGCTCGGAGAGCAGCCTCCTGGCCTGCTGACCAGACCTGGGTGCTGAGAGATGTGTAGTTGGAGTATGCCCTCCTCCACGACATCTCCTGGAATGGCAGGGACATTCATCTGTACCAGGACATTTCCTGGAGGCTGGAGTAGGCAGGCACTGAGTAGACTCAAGTCCAGTGCCAGGAACACACAAAGCATTTGAATCTTCTGTACCAGAGGCCAAATACTCCTACAGTTGCTCCGGGAGGGGTCGCTGTATATGCCTCTTTCACGACAACCTGGACCTCTTCTGCCTGCAGTATCCCTTCAGGCCCCCCGCTGCTCCTGCAGGAGAAATAGGGCTGGGGTGCAGGGGCTTGCCCCACCCTGTTGGGGAGCTGGGTCGGGGCGTAGGGGCTTCCCCCGTCTGCCCAGCACTCCCACCGGGGAGCAGGGTCAGGGTACAGGGACTTGCCCTACCAGGCAGGCATAACTCCTACCAGGCAGGTGGATCAGAGCAAGCCCCCACACCTTGACCCCACTCCCCAGCAGTGTGGGGAGTGGGTCGAGGTGCAGGGGCACTGGCTCTGTTGGCCCACCGGCTAATCTGCCACTGCTCATGAGCTCTTCTTCAAAGCTGATGTCCTTATTGTATGACTGGATGCTGATGAGGGCCAGGGTGAGGAGGCAGCAGGGACCTTCGAGGAGGCCCCGGAAGACCCGGAGAATGTGATTCTGCACCTGGAGGAAACCTCCCCTGATAAATTTGAGGACTCCGAGATGTGGCACGAACCAGAAACTGATGTTAGTAAGTTACAATGGACCCTCCAGCCTCCCCACCACTATCCCCTCTTGCTCTAGTGCTACATTCCTGATTTTAAGCCCACCCTCACTCTTCTTCAATCAATAAATGGTCCCCGAGCAAGACATCGCTATAAATCAATGTTTTTATGGAGTTCTGACAAACCTTTATTAGACATCTGGAAGACGTTATGTCTGAAAAAGAGATTATTAATGAACAATCATTGTGCCCCTATGTCCACACATTTCTCAGCCAGCATTCAGGCAGAAATAGTCCCAGGGTCATGCGGACCCAGGGAAGGGATGAGGTGAGTTTAGAAAGGTCGAGCTTGGGAATGCAACAGTAGTAGAAAACGTATAGTTGGCTCTCTAAAGTTAGTACACAGATGTCTTTAATTCCTTGGACGATTACAGCGTTGCATTGCTTCCACCATCCCCTGATTTGATGTCCTCTTATGAACAGGGGGAGCACACAACGGTATGTTTGTGTGTGTGTGAGGTCTGGAAAAGGGGAAGGGAAAACTTCAGTTGTTTGAGGAAAAGTTAGTCACTTTCTCCTTTAGGTAATTACAAAGTTTTACTGGCCTTGGCCCTGGTGTCTTTCCTCTCCCTGCATGCTCTCTCCATGCTGCAGAATCTGGGGGGAAATTGGGGTGGGAGAAGGATACATTCTGGCAGTTAAATAAACACAACACTGTTTTCCTTGGTTATGGAGAGGCAAGGCGCTTGGGGTGCTGTTCTGAAACTTCAAAGAACCAAATAAAGACTTGGGCCTGGTCTACACTAGGACTTTATGTCAAATTTAGCCGCGTTAACTCGATTGTACCCTGCACCCGTCCACATTACGAAGCTATTTATTTTGACATAAACGGCTCTCTAATTTGATTTCTGTACTCCTCCCCGATGAGGGGAGTAGCACTGAATTTGACATGGCCATGTCGAATTTGGGTTACTGTGGACGGAATTCGACGCTAATAGCTCCAGGAGCTATCCCACAGTGCACCACTCTGTGGACAGTCTGGACAGCAGTCCGAGTTCGGATGCTCTGAACAGCCACACAGGTAGAGCCCTGGGAAAATTTGAATTCCTTTTCCTGTCTGGCCAGTTTGAATCTCATTTCCTGTGAGGACATCATGGCAAGCTCAGCAGCACTGGCAACGATGCAGAGCTCTCCAGCAGAGGTGACCATGCAATCGCAGAATAGAAAGAGAGCCCCAGCATGGACTGATCGGGAAGTCTTGGATCTGATCACTGTGTGGGGCGATGAGTCCGTGCTTTCAGAACTGCGATCGAAAAGACGGAATGCGAAGTTCTACAAGAAGATCTCAAAAGCCATGACAGAGAGAGGATACAGCCAGGATGCAACGCAGTGCTGCGTGAAAATCAAGGAGCTGCGACAGGCGTACCAGAAGACCAAAGAGTCCAACGGACGCTCCGTATCCCAGCCCCACACATGCCGTTTCTACGAGGCACTGCATGCTATGCTCGGTGGTGCTGCCACCACTACCCCACCAGTGTCCGTGGACTCCGACGACGGGGTCTTATCTATGGCCACGTCGTCGGAGGTTTTTGCGGACAGTGAAGATGAGGAAGGAGAGGAGGAGGATGAGGCAGTCGACAGCGCTTTCAATGCTGATTTCCCCGACAGCCAGGATCTATTAATCACCCTGACTGAGATCCCCTACTAACCCTCCCAAGGCTATAACCCGGACCAGGAATCAGGCGAAGGATCAGCGGGTCAGTGTTTTAAACATTTATTTTGAATAGGATAGGCATGGTATATTAGCAATGGGTTTTTATTTCTTACTTTGCCATAGGCGCTTTAGTTTTGAGTCGTTTCCAGTGCAACTACTCGAAAAGTCTGTCAATACGTATGAGGATAGAGGAGAAATCCCCATCGGAGATCTCCGTGAAGCTCTCCTGGAGGTACAGTGAAAGCTTTTGCATCAGGTTCCCGGGGAGAGCTGCCTTATGGTCTCCTCCATGGTAGGATACTTTTCCGCGCCATGCTAGCAGCAGGTACTCCGGTATCATCGCCTTGCACAGCATGGCAGCATACGGCCCCGGGGTTTGCTGGCATTCACGCAGCATGCGGTCTTTGTCTGTCTCCGTAATCCTCATCAGAGTGATATCAGTCATGGTGTCCTGGTTTGAATGAGTGGTTTTTTTAGTATAGTGACTTCTTGACTTTTCCTTTAAATAACGCTACTCGGCGGTTTGCAGCCACGCGGGGGGCCGGGAGCTGGGAGGCGAACCGTTGAAACTTAGCGGTGCGCAGGCAGGGAGATTTCCCAGAACCGGCCACGCGGTGGGGGGGGAGCAGGGATGCGAACCATTCAAACTCGGCAGTTCACAGGCAGGGACATTTCCCGGGACTGGCCACGCGGCGGGGTGGGGTGGGGTGGGATCAGGGACGCGAACCGTTCAAACTCGGCGGTTCACAGACAGGGAGATTTCCCGGGAACGGCCGCGCATTGAGGGGGTGGCGGGTAGGCGAACCATTGTAGATGAGTGGTTTTGCCAGCAGCAGGAACTGGCCGCCGCTAGGAACTGTGCTTGGAACATGGGAGAACAGCACTGCTGTGAAGTAAGCTCTCAGCAGTCCAAAGTGAACGGCTTACCATGGTCTCCCGAGAGCCGAATTCCAGTGTCCAGCCCCGCTTGTGTGATCTGTACACCAAGAACCCAGGCACTCAATATAAAGACAGAATATTCGACCTTGTACTGAGTGCACATGTGATAAGTAGTGTGCATGGTCTTTCTCCCAGGGAAAGAGTATAGGCGTTGTTCGGGAAAATGTATCTTTCTGAGGAATTCACTCCCTTTCTCCCATCCCACAGCTGTGAGTGTCTCCCGCCCTACCCGGGCATCACCATCCCAGAGGCTTGCGCAGATCAGGCGGCGCAAAAAAAGAACTCGGGACGACATGTTCTCCGAATTGATGGTCTGTTCCCGAAATGACGCGGCACATCTCGAGGTCCGAGTGAGCATCCAGCAAACGGGAGCAGAGGGCTGAGGCTCGTGAGGACAGGTGGCGGCAGGAAGACCAGCAGGCGACTCAAATGCTGCTTGGTCTAATGAGGGAGCAAATGGACACGCTCCAGCACCTTGTAGACGTTCTACAGGACCGGAGGCAGGAGGAAAGAGCAACGCTCTATGTGATCTCTAACCGCCCTCCCATGCAGCCAAGTCTAATCCCCCCGTCACCCAAAGTCACGAGAACGAGGGGCGGCAGGGGCCGTGTAAGTAATCACTCCACCCCTGCGGACTGCTCCAGTAGCAGAAGGCTCTCGTTCCCAAAGATTTGATGGGTCCTTTCCTTCCCTCCAACCGCACCCCACCCTAGCCCCCGTCCAAGTTTCATGTCATAACGTTGCTCTCCTTAATAAAAAATTTTGTTAGAAAACATGCTGTTTCCTTGAGTTCCTTTTATAGGACAGTATGTTTTAGGGGAAGGGGGAAAAGGGGTTTGAAATTTGAGACGATAGGCGCCTGCACCAGGGCAGAGACAGGGGGACAGGTTCACCACAAACTCACACTCACATTGCATTCACTAGGAACCCTTGTCAGTCTTGGAGGTGGTTTTCATGTTCTCTATGGCGTAGGCTCTGTGTGTTTCCGGTGTGGGAGGGTGGCTGCAGATCTTTTGCAGCGGTCAGTAGCCTGCATGACAGAACCATGCAGCAGGGGATCTGTGACCGCAATCCATGGCCAAAAAGTCACACAGGCCACCCCTCACAGAGTTGGGATCAGGAGGAGTGGCAGGCTCCATTGAAACAAGCAGTCCACCACTGCGGACTGCTCTAGGAGCAGGAGACTGTCATTCCCCTAGTTTGGAAGCATCCTTTCCATCACTCCACTCGCTCCCCAACAGCAGTAGGCGTTCCAGTTTAAACCCGTGACTGAGAATCCCTTAATAAAGAAGACGGTTTTAATGAACAATGTTTCCTTTATTATATTTTTAAAGCAGTGAATGAAGGGGGGGAAGGGTTTTTGAAATTGGAGAGGGTAGGCAACATTAACTGGGTAAAGAAACATAGGCAGGTCCAGGTTCTGCTTGGATAAATGTAATAGTCACAGGTTACCCTGCTCGCTCTGGAAGCTAGCTTTCAAAGCTTCCCGGATGCGCAGCGCGTCCCGCTGGGATCTTCTAATCGCCCGGGTGTCGGGCTGTGCATAATCAGCAGCCAGGCGATTTGCCTCAACCTCCCACCCCGCCATAAAAGTCTCCTCCTTGCTCTCACAGAGATTGTGGAGCACACAGCAAGCTGCAATCACAATGGGGATATTGGTTTGGCTGAGATCAGAGCGAGTAAGTAAGCTTCTCCATCTCCCTTTCAGACGTCCAAACGCACACTCCACCACCATTCTGCACTTGCTCAGCCGGTAGTTGAAGAGCTCCTTTTCATTGTCCAGGGCGCCTGTGTACGGCTTCATGAGCCAGGGCATTAGCGGGTAGGCTGGGTCCCCGAGGATCACTATAGGCATCTCCACATCCCCAACAGTTATTTTTTGGTCCGGGAAGTAAATACCTTCCTGCAGCCGTCTAAACAGACCAGAGTTCCTGAAAACGCGAGCGTCATGAACCTTGCCCGGCCATCCAACGTTGATGTTGGTAAAACGTCCTTTATGGTTCACCAGTGCTTGCAGCACCATAGAAAAGTAGCCCTTTCGGTTAATGTACTGGCTGCCCTGGTGGTCCGGGCCAAGGATAGGGATGTGAGTTCCATCAATAGCCCCACTGCAGTTTGGGAATCCCATAGCAGCAAAGCCATCTATGATCACCTGCACGTCTCCCAGGGTCACTACCTTTGAGAGCAGCAGGTCAACGATAGCATGGGCTACTTGCATCACAACAACCCCCACGGTAGATTTGCCCACTCCAAATTGATTCGCGACTGACTGGTAGCTGTCAGGCGTAGCAAGCTTCCACAGGGCTATGGCCACTCGCTTCTGGATACTCAGGGCTGCTCGCATTCGGGTGTCCTGGCGCTTCAGGGCAGGGGACAGCAACTCACAAAGTTCCAGGAAAGTGCCCTTACACATCTGGAAGTTTCGCAGCCACTGGGATTCATCCCAAACCTGCAGCACTATGCGGTCCCACCAGTCAGTGCTTGTTTCCCTTGCCCAGAATCACCGTTCCACAGGATCAACGTGACCCATTGCCACCATGATGTCTAGGGGCCAGGGTCCCGTGCTTTGCGAGAGGTCTCTACCCCTCTCATAGTTAATGTCCTCACGGAGCTTCCGTTGCCTCCTTACCCTATTTCTCAGCATCTGCCTCTGGAAAAGGTGGACGATAAGGCGCAAGGTGTTGACAATGGACAGAACAGCAGCGATAATCACAGAGGGCTCCATGCTCGCTGTCCTGTGGCGTCTGCGCTGTCAATCTCCAGAAAAGGGCGCGAATTAATTGCCCGCCGGCGCTTTCACGGAGGGAGGGCGGGAGTGTGGGTCGAATGACGACATTTACCCAAAACCACCCTCGACACATTTTGGCCCCGGCAGGCATTGGGGGCTCGACCCAGAATTCCAATGGACAGCGGGGACTGCGGGAACTGTGGGATAGCTACCCACAGTGCACCGCTTGCAATATCGATGCTTGCCCCGTTACTGTGGACTCACAAACTCAAATTAATGTCCTTGGTGTGGATTCACACACTCTACTTTGTAATATCGATTACAGAATTTCGGTTTAAGAAAAATCTAACTACTCCCGTAGTGTAGACGTACCCTTGGTGTGTCTCTTTCTTGCACTGTTTATTAAATCACTGATAGGCAGAAATGGGCAGGATTTTCTGGCGATGCTGGGGTGTGTGGAGAGTGGGGTGGGGGGCTAGGTAGTTTTCATGGTTCACATATCCCTTTGCACAGAAACTCCATATGCTAGCTGAGAATATAATCAGTTTCCAGTCAAATTGCCTCCAAGTGCTGTAAGCATATTTCAGCAAATTTCTGGTGTAGCAGAAACTCAAGCAGGGTGTTTAGGTTCAATGGCAGTGCAAATCTGCTTTGTTTACCTTCATAGCTGACCAAACCCCTCCATTCAGCAATATTTAGAGGGTTACCATTAGCAGAAACATCTCTCTAGCACAGATTGCTAGATGTCCTCTACAGGACTGGAATATCACCTCACTCTTCCATTCTGGTATCTTGAAAACAGTTATGTTCTCCAAATGTTGGCTAGTCTTTAAAGAAGAAATTGCAAAATGGTAACAGCCCCTGGAAGGAACTGCCACTCCCCCCTCGAGACACTATGAACATTTAATTTTTTTAAAAAAAATAGTACGTGTATCTTACCATTATTAGCCTCTGCTCCTTTCTCATGGGCCTCAAAAATTGTCTGAGAACCGAGGATAGTCTAACAGGCACATTCCTGGAATGCTGAGAAGCATAAAAATTGTAGCCTACCACAACAAAGTTATGCTATTGGTGGGGAGGGATTTCTCAATAGCTTTCAAAGGAAAAAATACATAATGGTACTCTTCACTTTGAATTGGCAGGACTGTCATCTCCTGAGAAGGAAACCATTATGCAGTGAGGGTAGGAGCATCCCCCAGAGACCGCAGAGGCAGAGATAGAAGGTCCCTGGAGGATCTTCTGCTTGGCATGAATAGGAAGAGCCAGGCACAGTTTGAATTCCTCAGGGCATGGGCGAATTGGGTTCTTCACCAGGAAGAGACACTGATGAACTGGTTCATGAAGGAGGAGGTATTGCTAAGGGAATGGAGAGGATAATAGAACTAGGGGTTGAATGAGGTTGAGGTCCACCTGAGTTTCCCTGTCTATGAACTACCACCTCCTCTTCCTTTTCTGTCACATGCTGCCCAGAATGCTGCTGAGCCCAAGGACCAAACTCCAAGATACCAGGAGGGGTCTACAGCGGTTTGTAAACAAGTGTGAACAGTGAAGACCAAAGCACTGCACAATGAACTCATTACAACTCATCCACCAACCTTCACAGCACAAACCCAAACCCCATTGCGACATTCCAGTGGAAATGCCCTGTAGTGTGTGAATTGTCGAAGGAATGAATGGCAAAGGACCTCTGGCTACAGGGAAAGAAAACCCTCACAAAACTATGTAGTCCCACAAGTATGTGCCAATGTTCCCTCAGGCTTTTCCACCAGCTGCACAGGGTGTGAATGTGTCCCTTGGCACAGGTAGATGTCATTCTCTGCCTCCCAGCTGTATCAAGATGAGTGTCATATGGCAACCCTTATTTCCCTTCCCTGTGAACCAGGACCAGTGTGCACATGAGTGAGATCCAGTTGCCTACACAGAGTTTGTAAAGCAGATGTGTCTTGAACCCACTCAGGATGGAAGCACTCTGCTTTTTCCTCACAAACGTTATAGAGCATGCAGCAGGTGACAATTTCATGACTGGTGTCTGCCACATTGATATACAGATGGATGTATACGAACACCAAAAAGATTTAAGCCTACCAAAAGCAAAATAACAGTTGGTACAGACACACTGTAGAGAATCATATTGTTTCTCTGGACTTGTGATGGAGCGGTCCACACACTGCTAGGCTGGTGCCTCCTCCTGGTCATTCTGGGGAATAGCTTACCCCTTCCCATGGTTCCACGCCATCTCTCTTCCTCTCTCTCACACACTCAGCCCTTCAGCACAGTCATTATGCCTGTTTTCCCCTTCTGCGGTATCAAAGTCTTTCCTCACCAGCAGTCCTAGGCAGTCTTCCCATTAACTGCCTCATAGTGCCACTCCCTCAGTGGCTGGCAAGGGAACCCAGCCCTGCGCCCTACGCTGGGTTCTGTCTCAGGGACCTTCTAACCAGCAGTCTAGACCTGTTCCCTTCTAGATCTTACTGCCTTTACCTGAGAACTGGCCGGCCTACCTTCATAGCGTCTCCTCTCGGGGTTTGCCAGCCCCAAAACACCTCCTTTCTCCAAGGGAGTGACTGCAGACTTTCCTAGAAGCCCCCATTTCTGCTGCCAAATTTCTGCCTTTATAGTTGCATCCCAGCTCGTTCCTCCTGAGCTGGGCTTCCTCATGCAGTCAGGGGATTACTTAGCCACCTGATTCCCCTTCAGCAGTGGCCTGTTGGGTAGTTACCTCCCTTCTCAGTCTCCGTCAACCCTTTCAGGGCAAGTGTGGGGTAAACACCCATCACAGGAATAAAGTCCCTTCTTCTTCCTTCAAGTACAATCCCAATCTCCTCAGCATCATAAACCTCCCTGGTGTCATGAGTGTTTCCCACATTTGTAGTCACAAATCTGTCTCTGTGGCCTTGCGAAATGAGTGAACAGTAGCCTTTTCAGTTCACATGTCACTTGCCTCTTTTGATGGACAAAGTGCTGGGATATGGGTGCCATCAGTGGCCCCTGCACAGTTCAGAAATCCTATCCTCTGAAATTCAGCTATTATTTCTGGACCTTTTCTTAGAGCAGCCATCCATGGGTAGATCACAGTTTTAATTGCCTCACAGACTGCACAGGCATGACCCTGACAGTGACTTTCCAACCCCAAATTGGCTTGGAACAGACCTGTAGCTGTCTGGTGTTGCCCACTTCCACAAGGCAATAGCCACCTACTTCTGCACCAGTCTAGGTTCTCTGAATCAGGTGTTTTGATGCTGGAGATTTGGTGCAAGCTCCTCACAGTTCCATGAAAGTCTAGTTTCCTGCTTTAGAAGTTCTGAAGATATTGCTGGCCATCCCAGATATCCATAATGCCATGATCCCACCACAACATGCTGGTTCTCCTGAACCACAAACGATGGTCTGTCCATAGCATGCTGTGGCAATACACATGCACCACATCTATACCATGGGAGTTGAATGAATTGTCATGGACCCCTAAGGTCAGTTGACTTTGATGTGTCACAAAGTTCATCAAAATTCCATCCAGCATCTCACCAATCACCTACTCTACCACATAAGCATTTGTCCCACAATAAGGAGAAGGACTCTCCCATTGCTCCATGTCTTCCACCCAACTTAGCAGGAGGGAGACGTGGTCAGGAACTGCCATCGGTAAATGTGTGAAGGTGGAGACAAGTACCAACACCACACAGCAAAATGGGCTTCTAAGCGGCAACCTATGATGCAAAGAACTCTCTGATACTGCCCCTGAAATGGTGGCTGTAGCACTGCATAACAGCGTAAATGTGGAGGCAGGTATATGCGTATACACAGCTTTATATCCATATCCAGCACAGCATATGTGGGCACATGGCATGGGTATAGGGAGCATGTGAAGTCATGTATACAGTCAAATAATCAAGTATTGTGCACCAGTGTAGCCATAGCCCAAGTGGAAAGAAGTGTGGATTTTGCTCATTGGCTCTAATTATAAAACTTAGGAAAGATACATTCCCTGTTTCTTTGCGTAGAAAGCAATTGCTATTTTTAAAGATTCCTTTCACTCGGTGTGCTTGGTAGTGTATTACATTTATATCTCTCTTCTAGTATTTAGCTCAAGATGTACATATAGTACTGCATTTTTTTAGCGTAGTGTTGTTCTGAAGTGTACTGGACACTAATAAGGTGTGTTTTTGTCATCATTCATCCAGATAGTGTTCAGGTATTTTTAAAGGCCTTAATTGATCTATCCACAACATTGCTTAGTTTTCATTAACATTTTAGAAAAGCAGCTGCTAGAAATCATGGTCAAAAATGCCATCCATTTGCTATCACTGTGATTCTTCGCTTTCTTACATGATATTAAGACTAACCCGTATTGTATGGCATTATAATTTGATAGGAAAGAAATAATTTATTAGAAGGTTAAGGTAATGAGAAGTCAGGAAATATCAAAATTAAGACTGCAAATTGTTAACCCTGTACATTTGTGCCATGAACGTACAGACTTTAATTGAAGGATCACCTACTATTTCTCAGATGCCAAAGTCCTCCTAATAAACAGTATTAAACCTATGTTTGTTTGTGAGTAGATGGATGTGCCTTCCGTTAGACAGTACATGAGATGGCCATAGGCAGGCTGAAAGAAACAAGAGTTTGTTTGACAAAGTCTGTATTTGATGTGTAATCTCAGATAATACATTTACTTAACACAAGATCATACAGGGTGTAAGGGCTTGAGGGGATATTTTGGCGGGGAAGGGGAACTCCCTTTTCCCTGGTCCCTTTCCCTGGTTTTTGTTTAAATCACTTGGTGGTGGCAGTGGTTACCAACTTCAGGGTAAAAGGGAGAATTTGTATCTTGTGGAGTTTTTAACCTAAGCTGGTAGAAATAAGCTTAGGGGGTCTTTCATGCGGGTCCCCACAACTGTACCACTCACTAGGCCTGACCTCTCAGGGTCTGGCTGTGACATAGACTCCCTGACATGTGACATGAAGGAAAGTACTTAAGTAACATACCTTGCAGAGATGCGCTAAGAGAAGACGTATTTAAATAATTTGATATAAGACTGAGTCAAGAAAATTATTGAATTTAACACTATGTACAAGGCCAATCTCATAAAACACAGGAAACAAATAAAAATGGAGCATCCACAAAACTTGTACTAAAAACTAGTTAGGAGACTAGTTCAAGCTATGGGAAAGTTCTGTTACAGAGAAGGGTAGATTTAATAAAAACTACAAGCGCACATTTTTAGAAAATCAGTGTTACTTCTGTTTCAGGGTCTGAGGGCCTCACCACACAATGTTTGCATTACCAAATAGGACATCATGGCTCTTTTAGTTATTTGAAAATTTTCTTTAGGCTTGGTAACTAAGACCTTGTGGTATCGAGAGGACAACACCTAATCCTATCAAATAGACTGTTTCAAGATCTTCCACACACACAACTTTTATAGAACTATTCATGACCTCCCTTCTTCTTCCCTTCGGGGATTTCAGAATGATCAAGTTGAGTGCTATGCCTGACTGGAGTAATTTCAGACTTGAAATCCACATTCTGACTTGTATTTCAATAGCCCGTACTACATCATGTGTTTGGGGCAGTTAACTAAATATCCATAGCCAGACTCTAAGTAATCCATCTGGTTAGCTGTCAAATTAAAAATAAAATCAAATTAAAGTATGTTTACTCTTATGTGCAAAGCTTTATATTAAAGGGATTAGTACTCCAATGATCAAAGAACTACTTCATACAAAAATAAAGAAACTGTCCAAAAGATAATTATATTTGCTCTAAACTTGCTGATATAGCCAATAACGGCTGTATACCCAAAGTTACACAAACTTTGCTATAATAAGAAACATATTGGCTTACATGTTCAAAAGCGACAAACGATTTTTGGGTCCTAACCTGAGGTGTGTTCAAGAGGCCCAATTATCAGAAATGCTGCCTACCCTCTGAAAATCAGGTGTTGAAAACTGGGCACCCAGTAATTAAGGATTACTAGTCACTACACCACTAGACACTTTTGAAAATTGAAGTTATTTACTTTATTCACGAGTTTACAAGGAGCACCATTTTGACTGCTTCAGTGTTTGTCAAAGGCATATCTTCATTTGGCTAACATAATAGGTTTATAAACACAGGATGAAGTGCCAAAAAATTTAAAGGTGAGTGTAAAGACACCATAAACTTTAAACAAATTTTCAAGTTTCAAATTTCAGGAGGAGGAGGAAGGAAAGAACAGAGATACAATATTTTAATAGTCTATCAACATATACACTAGATGAAAAAGTTACCTGTGACAACTATTCAAGGTGTACTGCCTCAAATTAGTGAATATTTGTTTATATTCTGCCTTCAGAGTATAACATGCAATTCTGTATTGAGTTTTGCCAACAGAAACAGAAAATATCAACATATAGGGTACAATATATGTAATGTCTGTCACAGAGTGGCCTCAAAGTGGCTGAAGATGGTGAGTGGAGAATTCTTCCTCCTCAAGGCAGCTCTCTGCAAGCAGAAAGTTGACACAGGCAACTCTGCTGCCTCCTATGCCAGACAATACTCTGCCCCCAGCACAAGGAGACAGGGCTGGCTCTAACTTTTTTGCCGCCCCAAGCAAAAAAAAACAAACAACAAAAACCCGAGTTCCAAAACAATCCCCGCCCTGATCACTGCACTGCCGAAACAAAAACAAACAAACAAAAAACCTGAGTAACGCCCCGCCAAAACAAAAACAAAAAACCAGCCCCCCGCCCCCGAGTGCCACCCGAAGTAAAAAAAAGCCCAAAACTCAAGTAGCGCCCCACCGCCCCAAGATTGGCTGCCCCTTAGAAGGTGCTGCCCCAAGCACGTGCTTGGTCGGCTGGTGCCTGGAGCCAGCCCTGCAAGGAGAGGAAAGACATATTCAGGGTGTTCCATTTATGGGGCCTGGACAAGATGCAAAGAGAGGGAGGAATAGCAGAGCCTCTTCTAGAGATTCATTATGCCTAATTCTCCTCTGGAATAAGTTTTTTGAAGGTCCTTACATGAGTGTCACAAGTTAGAGTTCCTCCTATGCACCTCTAACGGGCATAGGGGCTGGGCAATGCAGCTAGCCTCCTTCACCCTAGTTCTGTCCATTTTTTAAAAATCTGCAGAAAAATTCATAAAATATCCAGTCTTTCAATATTGTGCATCACATCAGTCAATATGCAGTTGAAAAAATGCACAAAGCTGGTCTATGGAATTCTGGCATTTGTCAGCCTGAGGTTTTTCCACTCGTGTCCTGCTTTACTGTCCCTTTCCATACACACCCTGAATGTAGCAATGATCTCAAAAATATACAGAAGTTAAACTATTGATGTCCGTGCTTTCATTAAAGCCTCAATCCTGCAAACAGTTGTGCATTTGTGTAACTGTCACTGGTTCCTGGTGTGGCCTTTTGAGGGGTCCTTGCTGCTCCTGACTGGCCCTCCTTAGTTTGTCCCTAGTCAGGGCAATTCTTGGAGCCTCACCTCTAATTGAGTCTAGCAACCTGCTTCAATCTCTTGGTGGTGTTTGTGGAGGCCGCCTGGTGCAGGGGTGTTGCCCCTTTGCTGTCCCAGGCCTTTCTGCCACCTCCAACCCATGTTCTGTCTCTGTTCTCTCCCCTTTGTAGAAGGCCTTGTTTCCTCTTTTGGCTGCAGCTGTGGGTGTCTGCCTCCATGACTGGCGGCTATGGAAGTTGCACAGGGTGTGTGGTCAAGCTGCTTGCCTGTAAAAAGGAGCGGTTGTCCTCTCCTGTCCACCTATGTTCAGTACGGGGTTTGTAGACCCCATTACAGTAATTTTGAAGTCATCACGGTTACTCCTGTTGTTTAGTTATGCATGTGGATCAGGGCCTAATACTGGAGCTCATTAGTGCAAGAGAGCAGATTATTAAAAGTACTAGAATATAAAATCTACTCTTGCAACATTGTTTTGGGACAATTTATACAGGGTAAAACAGGGTAAAGCCATTTTTCAGTTTACAGATATCAGAGCATAATTGCTTAAACAAGAAATGACCTCTTATTTAATTAAACAGCTGTGAATATTTATTGCTATGTAACCTACTCTTGCCTTTTTTTATTAGATGTCTCTGACTTGCTCTTCCTTCAGGATCTGTAGTTTGTAAACACTCAAAAATTATTTAACTTGGGGGGAAAACATTAATGCTAGTGGGAGAACTGAACAATAACAAAGGAAGCAAAATAATGAAGTTCCCACAGTGCAGGAAAAAAGAAGTGCTGTGGAAAAAAATCACAAAAGCAAATGAAATACAGAAGAAACTGACAAATTGATGGAAAGAATAATGACATGGACTATTATCATGCTAATTTTAAAAGACTGAAAGAAGAAAGTGGAAGTATGAGAACATAAATTTTGTATTTTTTAAAAATTCCTTTTACAAGTAAAACATGTCAATTTTTTAGAACTCAAGACTGAAGTTCTCTATTTAGCCAAAAAAATACAATACAACACAAGCAATCAAAGCTTCTTCCTACTGCTGTGCTAATGTGCCTCTTCTTTGACCTGAAAAGAGCATTTCAAAGGGTGAAAGGGAAGTACACGCTCCATGTGTATTCAATTCTTCGCTCCTCTGCTGAGGCTGCCAACAAAGATGACAATTTGTTCCAGTGGTTTCTGTGAGTCATACAGCAACCCACTAGGAACTGGACATAAACCAACTCATTTCGCATAGGCCTCAAACAGTAATAATTTTCACTCTCCTCAATTCAGAATGGGTATATTCATGAGAGCACTATATTTCCACTGTTGCAATGTGCTGTGAGAATTGGCAAAGCTTGTTGTGCCACTCCTACAGTAACCTGAACGTATAGAAAAGTATATCTAATGGAAATATAAAATCCCATGTAGATTGTGGTAGAATATAATATGTGATTATATGGTACTAAATACATGTCCCAAAAGAGAATGTTTAGAGTAGACCTTACAATATTTATCAGACTATGAAACTATCTTTGTCCCATGAAAGTGTCATGAAAATAAGGTATTCTGTATTTTGTATTTAAGGAGTTGGAAATTCAGGAGATGGGAAAGGAGTAGTGACAGAAGCCGCACAATCAAAAACATTAAATAGGATCTATTGTAGCTAATTTAGCCACATTGAAACAACACAGATGAAACCAAATGGCACAACACAAATATGGAAAAGACTGTGAAAGCATAAATAGTGCAGTATATAGTACTGCATACAACTTGGTCATAATACGGAACATAATTTACAAAATATTTTCACCAGTTGAATCAGATGAGCATGCTGACAATCCCAGGGCCCATAAAAATCATACAACATGACAGGTAGCAGAGGAGATAGCACACCAACGACAATGAAGGTTGAGCAAAGAGAATACGTGGTAGCTTTGTTTTGCTGTGAATGCTTCTTAGTGTCTACATAAAAAAGATAAGTAATTAAAGACTTACGGAGGTAGAGGAATTGATGAGGAAAAGGTGGAGTTTGTGGGAGGAAAAAGTGAAGTGGGGAAGAGGAGATTAAGACAAAGTTAGAGGGGAAGGAGGATACAAGAAAGGGTGAAAGAAAAGAAGACAGAGGTAGCATGAGAGATAAGGAAGGTGAGATGCATGGTGGACAGTTACATGTGAGAGGCCAGGAATAGAGAGAGTGAACAGCTCATAAAAGTATGGAATTAGAGACAACTCATGATACCCCAGCCAAAGGAGAGAGTTTGATCCTGAGAGCTGAGTTAATATCGTAGGTTGATAGGTCTTAAAAGTATTGCTAAGTGGAAATGGGGGTCCTGCTATTGGCTTCTAACTGATGGTCTTGAAACTTTAAGGCCAATCCTGGAAAAATGCTGGGTGTTGTGGGGGTGGGTCACAAAAGTCGCACAGGTAGGCCTGGCCACTCAGAGTGATTCTGCTTTGCTACAGTGGGAGTTCAGGAGAAGTTCTGGAGTAAAACTGGTCAAAATTTATATTTTAAAATGTTGTAATGAGACAATAGGGGGTTTTTTTTATTAAAATTTCCATTTTCCCCACCAGCTCTTATCTGGCGCACACTGCTGTCTCTGCCAGCTCCCGTTGACAACAGGGGTTAGCAGTTGTTGCTGTAGGGAGTTTAAGTAATTACATCATCAAATTCTTCATCATGTTCTGGATCTACTGTTCCTATCACAGACTGAAAATAACATTTAGATGCATATTTCAAAAGGCTTGCATAGTGTGTGCTGAACAATATAGCAGAGCACAAAATATCTCCTTTTACACTTTCTCAGTGCAAAAAATAACAAAACTTGCTACCAACTTTAAAACACTCCCCGAGGATGTAGTATTTCCAGCTACTACAATATTTTTATGTAGCTAGCACAAAGCCATGGGTTATGATTTTTCACAAACCTTGTGATAATGAAAGACAGTCACTATATGGGCAGATATCGTGAAAGGAAACATTCAGAGCCTTGCCAATGCACATTGATCTCAACTTGCCCAGGACTACAAAAGGTGCTTTATTGCCCTTCCTGAGCTGAGATTTAAATGGTATCAGATTAAGTTATGGTTTTGTGATATGGATAGAGGTTACCAGCTACATGGTCTACATTTAGGTCATCATAAATTTATTTTACTTAATAATACTTAGTACTAAAACAGTGTTCAAAGGTCACATATATAATCCTAGAGCCTTAAAACTTCACCTGTCATTGAGGAGGATTCTTACTCTGCAGGGTGGAATTCCAATTAATGATGACTGCACTGCAACTTTAAGCAGGGGGTGGGGGGCTGTTGTCCAGCTTCCCAAGGGAGAGGAAAGAGTGCTTGATGGGAGCGGAGGGGCGGGGGGTGGGGAAGCCTCAGAAGCTGCTGCAAAAGGAGGAGTGAGTTATCCCCTGGGACCAGAAGGGCTGGGGAGTTGAAAAGGGACAAGTCCAGGTGTGAGAAGCCCCTTTTCCCCAGACCAGGCAGAGCAGTACCTATCCTCCCTCCCCTTGAGGTGGCAAAATATAAAGTTTGGTCAGTAACTGCTGTCGGCATCGGGCTAGACGCCCCTTTCTAGGGAGGCTGAGAAGGAATTTTTCCCTCCCTACCAAATTGGCATAGGTGGAGTGAAGGTTTTTTGCCTTTCACCCAGTGGGTACAGGGCGGGGTTTGTTATGGTGAGGGGTGAAGGGAGTTGAGCTATGATGATCACAACTCATGTAAGTGTGGGTGGATGTCCAGTAAGTGTGCAGGTACGCCATAGGGAAGGTGTACAGTGACCAGCTAAATGGCTTGGTAAGGGACTTAAAAAGGAGGTGTTGTTTGAAAGAGCAGAACAGGGTGGGGAGGGATTCATGCCTCCTATAACTGGTATGGCAGGGAGCCAACTCCCTTTCTTATAGCCCACCTTAATCCTCATTCCAGGGTGGTGGATTGGAAGGTCCAAGCAATGTGTTGGCTGCCGGGCCGGGACAGAAAAAGAAGGGGGCAGGTAGATATCGAATGAACAGGCGTTACCTGCACTGTATACTTTTATCTGCTAGGTAGTCCCAGACATCTAATAATAAAGTTGGGGCCTGATTAGAACTATATGAAGTGTCTCCTCTCTTATTTTGGTATAGCTGGAGAAAACTGGGTTCCTAATAAGGAAAAGACATTTTCTTCCTACAGGACAGCTGGAGTTTTAAAGCTACAAGGCTGTATTTGTGACAAAAGCAAAGCTGAAACCTGATCACCAGAAATTAAAATATTCTGCATGAGTTGCAGTATCAGTTTTCCCCGCTCCTACAGATACATGCTAAATAGGCAGAATGCAATAAACACAGAGTATGTAGATTATTAAAAGGTATGATAATTACTTAGCACAAAATTGAAGATGTTTATAATTCAGTCTGACAATACGTGATTTTTACTCATGTGGGCCCCACTTGTTTGAAATCTGTTACATGGAATTGCATACCTACTTTATATGCACAGTTACCATAATAGTGTGCACAAATCAGGTATCACTGTCACACCAGCCACTTGAACATACAAATAGCTGATCTGTGAAAGCAGCTGCAGTAACTACACAAACATATCAGGCATGCAATGACATGTGCGTTTTGTACACAGCCCTGGGTGGGCATAGGTTTTGAAAATCAGGTCCCTCATATAGTAGCTCAGGGGACAATCATGGAAAGTGCCAAGCAACCTCTACTCCTATTGATATCAGCAGTAGAGTTGAGGTTGTTCACCACTTTGCAGGATCAGCCTCTTAGAGCTCCTTTTAATAGTATTGTCATTGCAGTGTGAAGAACTCTCTTCACGCTAAAATGCATCCTATATCAAATAAGCATCGGACACTGTTTGTTGGTATTGCAGATTTGAATCAAAATGTATCAATAGAATCTGAATTGCCCTTGTGTCCTGATATGTATACACCTAAAACAATGAGCAATTGAAATGTATTTTCATGAAAAATACATAAGGCACATGAAATAATATTGTGGGGAAAACCATGCTGATTTGAAAGACAACAGCGGAACTAACATAAAATGGCTTTTTAAACAAATTCCCGTGTCACACCAGAGAATTAGATGGCAAGTTATAGTCAGCAACAAACAATTTATTACAATGAGAGCAAAAGGCACTTGAGTGCTTTTACTCACCAGCTGTTTTGCTCAGGGTATTAATTATGTTTTGGATGCTACTCTATCCTGGACTCATTCTTAATAATGTGAAAGTAAAGGAACTGTTTATTCATTTCTCAGTCTTTGGGCCATATGAACTACTAGTGCAAGCAGGCACAAAACAACTCTGCTTAATTCAGCCCTTCATGTTTAACCTTTTATGTTTAAATCTAATTTGGTTGGGAATGGATTTATTTAAATGATGGTAGCTTTTAAACCGCTGAAACACATACCCACAAACCAGAGTTCCACTCCCTATCTATTCAGTTAATGATACATGCGAAGGGTTTTAAAGTATAATTTACTGCACAAATGCTCTCAGAGCTTGAACAGAAAATGGTCATGTAAGATTATCAGAAATTACCACAGGTTTATTCGGTGCACCAAATCTGTGACTGTGCAACCTGATCTCAAGGGATCTTTCTAATTCCCGGTAGGTTCAGAGAAGAAAAACAAAACAAACAAACAAACAAAAACACTTTACACTCTCATTACACTTAAAATGATTAATCTAATCTGCAGTTCTACATGTGGGTTTTTAGTCTCTAGAGTAGTTATATATGGGCTCAGACATTTCAGATTAGTTGGGTAATATAGTGGCCGCAGGCTGTGCTGGCTGATGATCAGATACAGTTATTTGGCTGATGGCTGGATGAGGAGGCCTCCACTTTGATTCAAGAGAGTTTCTAGACAATGTGTTTTTGCACTTATCAAGGGTCAATATACCCGAATGAGGCTTCCTGTTGCAGTCAAACTGGAACTCATTAGTAGCTTAATATAACACTTATGGGGAAAGAGATCATCTATGTAATGCCTACATTTCCATAGCCTCTTCAATAGATCAACAAAGTTAAACCATATAACTAAAAATAACACAAATTACTAGGCTGCATTAAAAAAGGAAAAGTTAGAGACACTCCCTGTATGCAGTTACCTACAGTATGTTTCACAAAGATATAGTGCAACAAAAGAGTGAATTACTGTACAGTATATATTTACTAGCATAGCATTACTTAATTCATGTATGTAATTAGTTCATTCCCTAACACAATAACTTTTTTTTAAAGCTATCTAGAAAAGGCACATGCTAAATGGTTCACTATATTAGAAGAGATGTTCTTTTAAAAGCCCCTTTTGCTGTGACCAGCATGCAGGAGGAAAATAATACCATGATAAGACAGCTTTGCATTTATCTCATAGCTGGAAGGCATCACTTTGCATTCTAGCAAAAGCAAAGTCTAACTGAACCAGACGGTAATCTACATGTAATCAAGTTCACTCACTCTCTACAGTCCTGTCTTGGAAGACTGTTTTTCTGCTGAAGAGCAGAATGAAACTAATTAGATTGGAATGAAAGCTGTGTGTTTTCATCTGCTAGAGAAGAACTGTAACTCAAACTGATAGAGGAGAAATTGGCAGGGTGGGTGAAATGAAGCAGGGGTAGAAGTATTCCTGGCTGGAGAGTAGAACATCAAAATGATAAAGAGGCAAGCATAATCAATTTTTAACGTACACAGCCCTTATATTCATGTCAGCTATAGGGAAATGCATACAGCTTCTTTTTGTATACATATGCCTTCCAGATACAAGAAAGTGGCTGCATTTAGGGAGAAAACAAGCATGTGCAGTACAAGCATTCCTGGGGTTATAACAAACGCTAACAATAAGGATAACTTGGATTCCTGTATTAATTACATAAGAACATAAGAATGGCCGTACTGGGTCAGACCAAAGGTCCATCCAGCCCAGTATCCTGTCTACCGACAGTTGCTAATGCCAGGTGCCCCAGAGGGAGTGAACCTACCAGGTAATGATCAAGTGATCTCTATCCTGCCATCCATCACCACCCTCTGACAAACAGAGGCTAGGGACACCATTCCTTACCCATCCTGGCTAATAGCCATTAATGGACTTAACCTCCATGAATTTATCCAGCTCTCTTTTAAACCCTGTTGTAATCCTAGCCTTCTCAACCTCCTCAGGCAAGGAGTTCCACAGGTTGACTGTGCGGTGTATGAAGAAGAACTTCCTTTTATTTGTTTTAAACCTGCTGCCCACTAATTTCATTTAGTGGCCCCTAGTTCTTATATTGTGGGAACAAGTCAATAACTTTTCCTTATTCACTTTCTCCACACCACTCATAATTGTATATACCTTTATCATATCATCCCTTAGTCTCCTTTTTTCCAAGCTGAAAATTCCTAGCCTCTTTAATCTCTCCTCATATGGGACCTGTTCCAAACCTCTAATCATTTTCGTTGCCCTTCTCTGAACCTTTTCTACTGCCATTATTTCCTTTTTGAGATGAGGAGACCACATCTGTACATCCAGGATCATTTGTTTCATAATTGCCTTACCCCCTTAAAATAGGCGGATCAACTTTTTAGCTGTGTGGGTGGGTGTGAAAGACAAGTTTTAAAAAAATACAGTTGACAAAAAGTATACAATTTGTACTAAAGATGTAGAGTGTGTGAGTGTGTGTGTATTTGCATCACATGTTGAAGGGAGCGGGGAGGAGGAAGGTGGTCTCTACTTTTTAACTCCAGATTAGAAACAATGAAACAGTACATGAAACATTTTTTTAAAAAAAGAGTATGCAAGCAGCTATGGCCTTAAGGAGGAAGATATTTGCTAGCCTTTTATTGGGTGAGTTAGATTAGATAGAGATTGAATATAAGCTGGTCTTCAAATCTGTTTTCAGCTTTAAATGTTTAGTGTAAGAGAAATACAAATTTGTGTACCTCATCTTAAAACAACACTTTTTCTTATATAGTCCATCATTATTTAAAAAACAATGTACTATCCTTATTACACACTTAAATTCTATCATATTATTTTACTCTGAATTATCATGGATTTGTGCAAATGTTGTTTTGGTTTCTATATTGTTACACGTAGCTGAGTTTCCCTTTAAATTTAGTAAAGTTCAGCAGAACCTACCAATTTTGCTTGATTTTGAAATTAGGCAAACTCGTAAGTTTATGAGTTTTCCAATTACAAATTAGTTCTCAAAACTCCTCCTCCCACTTGCTCAAAATTTAGCACAGTCTCATGAATCTCAGCAAGAATGGCCAGAAAGTTGAGATTATAATAAAAATTCAACCCAGGTAAATTGTTCCTGGCTTAGTTACAAGTTTTGCAAAGTTCTGTTGTGAACGCTGCCAGTTAAAAAATATCTGGAAGTGGAAATAACCAGTAAAATTAGTAAATTCATACCTTAGTAAATTGGGAGTTGTAAGCACCAATGAGGTGAGAAAATATAAGAAGACTCAAAGAGGTTAAAAATAAAGGCAAAACATCTCTATAAAACAAACCAGCAAAGAATATCACAGTCAAACTGGAAAATATGCAAATCCCAAACCAATATTAGTGAAAAAGGAAAACATAGAAAGCAGTCATACTAAGAGATCTAGGTGTGATAGTAAATTTGACATGAGTTTGCAGTGCAGTATGGTAGCAAATAGCCACATTGACTGAGGTATTTAAAACTAGACTTGACAAAATGTTGGAAAATGTTGTATAGTTAGAAATGTTTCATGGACAGAGGGATGGACTAGATGCTATATGCATTTTCCATCTCTAATGTCTATTATTCAGTTTCACGTGGAGAAAGTCACACAGCAGGTATAGCCTAATCAACTTGCATGGTTTGTGGTTTGGTACTAGTAAGACCATAATTGTGATGCTGGCAGATCAGGTGCCAGCTCTCGCCAGAGCCCCAGGCCAATTCACTTGTATTAGTATAGATCAAAGTGACTGTTAACTGTATAAGAGTGTATCGGTGTTTAAAATTCATGAAAAATACTGGGATGTTGCTTGCACTGTTTTCACTTATCTGTATCCCATTATAATGTAGTAGCTAAGGTTTACATTGTTTTATAACCCTTTACCTAAATAACCCATCAAACAAGAAAGAAGCCTTGTGGAATGCAAATGAAGAACTTTTCTATTAAAGTGCTAATTTCAAAGCAAGTGGTCATTATGTATGATGATTGGCAGTCAAAAACTCGAAATGCATTCCTCACTTTGAAACATCAAAGGAAAAGCCCAAGTGTGTCAGTTTGTTTTCTGTGAGAAGAAGCTATAAGTTTGGATTCAAGGAAAGTTCCTGCATGTCTGGACTATTTGGACTCCTACAGGGAAGTGTATCAGATGCAAAGTGGAGATCCCCAAAGACAACCTGGGTACCCTGAAAAGACTTTTGGGAAACTGGCAGTTTATAACATCACTTCCACCATTTGGAATTATAAACTGTGACTCACCTGTGTATACATTTTATCTGCTTTAACCTCTCAATAACTCACTTCCTTTTCTTAGCTAATAAACCTTTGGTTAGTTTATTATAAAATTGGCTGCCAGTGTTGTCTTTGGTGTAAGACCTAGAGTACCAATTGATCTGCGGTAAGTGACTGGTGTCTTAGGACGGACAGTAACTTGATGTGATGTGATTTTTGGTTTAAGTGACCTTTTATCACAAAGTCCAGTTTGTCTGGGTGGCAAGATAGACTAGAGAGTCTAAGGGTACTGTCTGTGACTCCATGGTAAGACTGGTATAGTGATCTGGGAGTTCACACTTGTCACAGGCTTGGTGAAATCTAACTATAGAACTTACCATCAGTTTGGGGTGTCTGCCCTGTTTTCTCACAGTCTTCCCTGAGGTCAGCACTCTCAGTTGTGAGCCACTCCAGATAGCATGACAATTGTCATGCGCTCTTTTTCTCCCTTTATAGATACTCATACACTGCAATGAAGTACATTGAAGCACTGCTGTTCTGATTACAGGAAGAAATGCCTCTAATCAAACTGCTGTGGCCCATTTCTTTTCATTATGGATAATATGAAAAAAGTCCCCAAAACATTAAAAGGCCATTAAATCTTGTGTCTTGCCATTTAATACATTGTGAGTTGAATATGAGAATCAAGGCACTATGGAAAGCCATTTGCTAAGTAAACTGAGTTGTAAATCGTGCAGTATGCCAATAGGAGCTTCTTTCATCATGAAATAGAGAATACGATACCTTAATCCGTACAAGCAACACTGTAATAAAAAAAATGCCAACTTATGTTGACCTCCATATTACAGATGGAGAACTAAAATAGGAAAGCTAAATGACTTGTCCAGGATCATTGTGCTAAATGACTTGTGAAGGATGTCTGTGACAGAGCAGGGAACTGAACCAGATTTCCCAAGTCAGAGAGTACCATCCTAATCACTGAACAATTCTTCCTCTCTGGATGTGCAAAAATGTAGCCATGAACTGTACACACCTCTGTGAGTGTATACAAGTGAACTTTTACCCACTGAAAATTTAGTCCAGATTGGCTAAGTAACATTAAAAGATGGTGATGATATGCCTGGAGATAATATATGCAATCCTTTCTAATGCAGCTGCTGCTAGCCACTTCCAAAAGGCTGTTCCAGTGGGCACAGTACATCATACAATGGGGAAAGGTTTTCTTTGGGGATGTGCGGTGAGATTTAAGGAAAAGTCCTATACAATTAAAAAGGATGAGACCAGTTGAGTTCTATAATAAGGCTCAAAAAATGGTTCTAAAAAACTGTACAGATAAGAGGAAAGGACATGCTTTCTATAGGTTTTTGCAATCATCCTGTAAAATTCTACAGCAGAGGTAAAATTTTATGTCAGAATACGAAGCCTTCACATTTTCTATTAGATGATACTCCAGGCCTTTTCAATAAGCATCTCTTCCCCTATACTCATGCCAAGGACATATTAATAAGTCTTCTCTGATAAAAATGAGCAGGATTTTGGAAACTAAATATAAGATTAATGCATTCGGAATGCAGAAAATGGAAAACAACATCATCTTTTGTTGTTGTTTTATTTTACTGGAAAATGTATGAAGAAATTTATTCATTCTTTTGCTCAATAGCAGCGAATGAAGAAAGAAACTAACTTTAAGTGACAGCTATGGCAAACCAGAAATTCTTTACTCTGGCCAAACAACTGTACATATGTTTTCATTTATTTCAGAATACTTTGATGTCTTAATAATAGTAAAGCAAAGAAGTTAACATTCACTTTATTAAAACTCACAAAGTTATAGTCAAAATATGACAAGAAAAAATAACAAAACTATTTTGCTCAGATTTGGTGTTTTATTTAGGATGAATTTTATTTTACTCTATTTCATTGCACTTGTAAAAGTAAAAGGAGAGTTGCATTGTAAAACATACTTCATTATAATAATTCTGGTTCTTCTGTTCTCTAGATTTGACTAAGCCTGCAGAGAGCAGAGGTGCATGAGTCAAATTTTTCGAACCTAAAAAAAGAGTTTAGCTTGGGTTTAGTTTAAGGGGTAGGCAAAGTCTTTTGTTGTCTGTTTCTAAACCCAACACTGTCAAGCAATCGGAATTGCATCACACCCAGGTGTACTAGTCTACTGGTAATTAATACTATGATTCTGATCTCACACCAATTTTACACTGGTGTAATTCCACTGATTTCAAATTGAAGTATTACAAGATGAATACTGGTGTAAGCAAGATCAGAATTAGGCCCTCAGTTGCTTCCTCTAATGCATCTGAAATATTTGAGTCTTCAAAGAACTTTAAAAAGTATCCAACACTGTAGGTAGAATATGGAAACTTTTGTCTCCACATGAGGTTGTCAGCTGTATGGACTTCCTTGTTTTAAATGAGTGATCAAAATACCCACAACATTCTTGTGTTTTATCATTTCATGAATGTGCTCAATATTTACATAATGATTCCTCTCAAAAGATGAAAGAAGAATGAGAAATAAATAAATAGTGATCTCCCTGCATAATGACTCTACCTTTAAAGATGGATCATTCAGGGTGATGCTTGGCTGCATTCAATACATCAATATGTATTAAGCAGACAGAAAGTCAATTTCACTATAACTTACTTTGTAATAGGAAGAACACAGTAAAGAACGTGCCAGGAACCAAAAACATATACTTTTAGTAGGTTCAATTACATCTTTTATTAAAAGAAAAAGCCTTTAAAGAATTTAATGAATAATCTAGACATATGATAAAAGAGAAGACTGAATAGGTAAGGACCTAACCAATTCGCTGAGAAACCATCAGGCAGGTCAAGTATTTTGAATAGCCAACTACCTCGAACATAAGAAAACTTCCTGAAAGAAAACTCCCAACTTTTGTGGGGATGATGGCCTATATTTATCATTACTTCCTATTTAGAAGTAACTGATACTATAGGGCAGCTATGGTACTCAGCATTTGTATGAGTGAACTGGACATTTCTGGGGTACTATAAACTATCAATAACCTTCAATAGGAAATAAACACATCAGCTGAAGTCAGATAAAACATACGTTGACAGCAAACATGAATAAATTAATGTATTAATTAATGTGATCTGAAAAAGGGAAAGAAAGGAGATTTTAAAAGTACAAGAATGTGAGGACATATTGATGGTTAAGACCTAGATTTTACTGCCCATGTTGTCTCTGAGAATCTGCACAGTATGCTTAGGATACTTTTATCCAATATTTATACATTGGAAATTTATACAAATACAAATTGAAATATTTCCATTGGCTTGCCTGTGTTACAATAATTTTGTGTACACGTGCATGTGTATAAGGACAAAAATACCACATGGCACAGTTATCCGTTATCTAGCACATTATATTAATGGCCTCAACTGACACAAAGCTCAAATTTACTCTCTAGGGTATGGTCACATTAGGAAGCTCGGATTAAAAGAGATAGCAACACTTGGGTACTGAACTTTAGCCTCCAGCTTTAATCGGGCATAACATATAATCTGAACATAACCCTCCACCTCGAGTCTTAAAATGCTAGATTTTTTGGCAACTCAACTATCTTGGAGTAGTTTGCTTCTAATAAGAAGTGTATCACAAGCAGTTCACAGAAATCATGAGGGCTGAGATTTCCCACAAATAAACCTTTAAACACAAAGAATTTAAATAACTCCTGATGTATCACATGGTTCAAGTGGACCCAGAAACCACTTACAAAAAAGAGACAGAGAATCTCTCAACTCAATATTTTCACGCACCAAACTAATCTGAACTTGTTTTCAAAGAGCACGCAGCCTTAGAGTTTTAGCTCATATCAGAGGAGCTGACCTAGACTTAATGCCCTAAAACGGTCTTTTCCAAAACTGCTTTTTGAAGCTCCATCCTTTCCAGACTGACATTTTGTACGCTAATAAGGATTTTTGAGGTTCTGACATATGAACTATTAAAAACGGCATTTTGTCATAAGCATAGTCATGTGGTAAATCTCTCACTAAATAAACAGGGAGGGCTGCAAGTATTGACCAAGAAATAGGACAGCGGAAGTGTTTCTGAATGATATAGGTGTATTAGAGAAGATGCATTGGAGGACACTCCTGGATCCCAATGGGATGCATGCCAGGATTCCAAAGGATTAAGCAAGGATCTGGCAAATCCTCTGGGCTTTTATTTTATGTCACTAACAAAAGAGAGTATCTAAGGGCTGGAAAAAGTGTGATATTCTAAAAACAGGTAATTAGAGACCTATGAATTCCTGATAAAATACTAGAAATTTTAATTAGGGATAAGATCTGGGAAAAGTTAAAGTGCATAAAGGCCAACAGGGGGAAAAAAAAACAATTGTCTCAGGATTTTTCATAAAAGTGCCTCAAAAGTGAGATGAAGGCAAAATACAGTAGTAGATGTAATCTGCCTTGATTTCAGCAAAGCTTTTGGTAAAATAGCTGACAAGAAGCTAATCCCAAAGATCAAAGGTTTATGAAACATTGCCAGTATGTAGACCTGTATATAAGACTGGTTGATGGGAAGAGAAGAAAAAGTTACAGTAAACTGCAGTGTAGCTTTGTCAAAACATGCAGAATCCTGCAAGTTCAATAATATGTATTAGTACAATGTACAATAAATAGTATGGTGTCTAAATCAGTTAGAAAACTAGATAGCTCAGGAGACTGATGAAAGGTTATGTGAATCATTCCTATCTTCTACTAATAAAGTATGCATTTTGCTCCATACTCAAAGTTTAGAACTCATTATTAAAGATATAGAGCTGTGATTCAGGGCCATTTGGGGCTGTGTATGTCCCTGGAAGCTGTGGAAGAAAGTTTCCCTTTATATAGCTTTAAGAATGGGAAGCGGGTGCTTTTAAATCTTCTATTGCTGGTAGTGTGTCTAACAAGCCATCTTGTTATTTCCTTAAAGAAACTGAAAGAATTTATGCCCACTGTTAGCTCAGGGGAGGAGTTCCCCCTGTGAAAGATATAAGCTCCTGGTTGTGGCAGGCGGGGAAGGTGCTACTGCTGCTGCATCATTAAACCTGGGGCTAGGATCTCCTTAACGATATGTCTACAGTGTTCCCTGCTTTCAGCATTACATAGAGTACATACACCACATGGCCTCCCCTACCATGAGTATACAGCTGTGTAAATAGTGGGGCACTACTTAGGTAAGTAGAATAAAAAGACACTTGTGACCCCTGTATGTACCCCAATATATATTCTAGAGGGCTCTCTACTCACCCAAGCAGTGCCTCTCCATCTACACTGCTATTTTTAACAGTGTAGCGTCTCACTGCCTCCGTGCTGCTGGAGTCTTTCCCCACCACAGAGAAAGACTCTAGCAATGGGCAAAGGCTCCTTCAGTGGGGAGCTTTCGGAGTCTTTCCCCTCCACCATGAAAGATTCTGGCAATTGAAAAAGGCTCTGGCCGTGGGTTAGGCAGCTGGGAAAGGCTCTGCCAGCTCCCACTGCCTGGGTTTCACTACCAGAGCCTTTCACTGACGCTTGTAGCTACATTACACAGTGTGGCTGCAGCCTGTTTTTCACGGCTGTGTGTAGCTACACATCCTCTACACACCACTTCAGAGGGCGGATTAGGGGTTTGTGGGGCCCTGGGCAAGAGCAAGTGCGGGCCCCTCCCCAACCCAACCCACCCCTTCCACCTGCAGTTCCCCCCCCCTCTGCCCAGCATTTCTGCCATGGAATGGGGTTGGGATGCAGGGGCTTCACAACCCCACTCCCTGACCCCACTCCCCAGCAGGAGCACCGGGTGGGCGGAGCGGGTCAGGATACAGGAGCAACCATTTTTCTGGGGATCCCCCAATTGGCCAGGGCCCCTGGGCATGGGCTCCTTTGGCCCAATGGCTAATTTGCGACTGCACTGCTGCAAGAGGTGTGCAGTATATACATGGCCTAAGTGGACAAAAGCTGTCTGCGCCAACATGTTATTAGCACTGATAAAACAAGGTGCCAGAGGGAAGGTTTTGTTTATGTTTCACCAACAGTCAAAAGAGCTCAAGGGAGAAAGAGAGAGATTAGTTGCTACCATTTTGAGTATAGGATCCCTCATAAGAAAATACCCCGTAATAGCAGGATATGTGAATTAGTGCTTCATTTAAGACCTGTGTTTGATCACCCCATTGACCCTGGCCCAGCAGCATTGGCACAGAACCCTTCTCTTTTAGGTCACTAATTCAACTCTAGCCCAAGTCAGCAGTTACCAAAAGCCATCAGCGGGTGTCCATAGCACACACAGCAGGAGCTATTTCTTTGTTTGCTGTTTAGTAAAGAAGCCAGAGGTTGAATCGGAATGATGATTCAATTACCCTCTCACCTTTGATGCCAATGCTGGGCACAACCATCCCCAGCCACAGCCCTCAGGGCAGGAGTGGGGTTGCCACTCGCTACAGGCCGTTATGTTCTTATGTGTGTGAGTGACTACACAAACACATTTAACATCTTAACATATGCTACTCAGAGCAATCTAGACAGGGTTAAGTCTGGTCTTTTTACTGACTTTCATCATTATTCAAGTATGAGAAAGGCCACACAGACACAGCACATTTATTTAGCTGTTTAGCAAACAAAATACATAATTATGCTACTGATTCCCAGCTAGTACTATAGCACTACACCCACAATACACTGCTTTAAAGTTACTTCATTGTATATGTTTCTTGTATGCATTACTTAGATGCCCTATGTTCTGCAGTAATCATTAAAAACAAAATTTATCATGATTAGTGTTCTTTTTGTTAAAATAATGTTATGTGTGCATAACCTCAGATATACTGGAGAGAAATTTCCTGTGGATATCCCTAATTATAGGGTCTATTTGGCACAGGAAGTCTCTTTCCGAAACTGCTTTCTAATATTTGGAAAGAACATGATATTTTAGTTTGGCAATGACTTCCACACTGATAGAAAACAGAAGCCTGCATTTTGGAATCAATCATAAGTGAAGTGCAGTATATGGAGGTGCTTTAGAATAATAGTATTTCCCCCTCCATTTTTCCCTTCATGAATAGAACATTAATAATAGGAATATTGTTTTTTATATAAAAAAGTAAATACTCGCATTTGACAAAATATCTTAGGAAACCATATTTCATAAATATGAATACTAATTGCTGCTGTTATTCAAAGTCAAGCCTATTTCAGAGGTCTGGATAAACAGTACACTGTTTCACCTTTCTGTGAATACCTAATGAAACACTAGAGGCTTGCTTCTAAGCAAATCAGCTGCTGTCAAGCGATTTTCATTACTACAGACATTGATTAAGCTATCCTAAGGTTTACCGTACTCTCATTTGCTTTGAAGTGCTCATATGTGTCCTTTAAAACGTATCTTTGCAGAAATATCTATTACAGGGCATGAAAAGAAAAATGGGGAACACTGCCAACTTTTTCAACATACCTGAACCAAAGTTTATGAGCTTCTGTGTATTTATTTAGTGCCAAGTGGTTATTTGCATTATTTTACGCGTTTGTTTTTCTCACTAACAATTTAAAAACTCCCTTAAACACACAGGACAAATGTCATTTTATTGTGATCTAGGCATTTCTTATAACAGTTTGCCATACACTGCCATTGGTCCACATATTGATACAGGGAAATAAGCATTTTTTTAAATAAAGTCTATATGGGTTCTACTACAACTATTGTTTATCCACTGAATAGTGAATAAAAGGCATTATCAGTTGTTCCCTTAACTATTTATAAAACAAATATGCAAACAAAAATAAAATCCTAGTGTTAACTCCTGGCTCAAACCTGTAGCACATGTGCTGTATAGGGGTTTGTTTGTTTTTCCTGCTTTCAAAAAAGCATCTTTTTCTTTCTTTTTTATACAGTCTTCAGAACTATGAAATCAATCATTTTTGCTTCATGAGCAGGCCATAGAATTCTTATTCTAACCATCAGATATTTAAATCGAGTGCATCTATTCTAATCACAGCCCCCTGATGTGTAAACGTCTGCCACAGCAATTTTTCCTTGTTGAGCTATTTGCCAACTTTCTCTAGTGGGACTGAATCCCACCCCCAGTGAAGTCCCAGGGTATAGGAGGAGGCTTTTAGGGATATCCTACACTATTCCTGTACTCCCTTCCTTTTATTTTTTACATGTATTAATTTATTGGAGATTACACCATGGAAAGGCTACTATTTTAATAAGCAACCCATAGTGCACTAGATTTCCACTTAAAATCCCATTAATCTCCGGAGATTCCCTTCCCAAAACAACAAATCTTTCCATGGAAAATAGTGGATTCATCCTGTCTCGTGCATTTAGGGCCCGATTCTGTGACTTGCTGAGCACATCCGACATGGTGCAGAGAAGCCCTCTGCTTTAAATAACCTCACCAGGAGTTCAGAGCACTCAGCATCACACAAGTGTCATGGGCACATAATTTCAGATACACCAGATGGAAGCAGTGTTTCAAAACCTGCTCTTTAGGCATAATCCTGTACACCTTGCAATCCCAGAACTCCTAATAAAGTCAGTAAACACACTGAATGTTCAAAAAATGGATAGTAGGGCCCTCAATGCAAAACTATTGCAATTTCCATTTTTTCTTTTTAGTGTGAGGGCTTTTACTATGTAAGATACAGGTGTCTACATGCAAGGATGGGGTAAACAATTTATTGACTATAGAAAATATGAGCTAGAAAAATTTCTAGCACGATGTCCTTTCTCTCTTCACTCCCCTCTTCCCCTTCTCCTTTAATTTCACTTAAAACCAGGAGAAAATACAATTCTTCTCAGTGTTCCTTTAAATCAATATTTTAATTTCGTACAATTCTGTTGATCTAACAAGATTATTTGACTGACTACCAACTAGCAGAATAGACAGAAAAAAAAAGAGAAGTAAATCCACAACAAGCCCCAATCTCATGGGGCTAATTAGGTGCTAGTAGATAAGGTGGGACTTCTTGTATTTTTACTGCATTGGGGGATAATAAATTAACTATATTTGGCAAGTACAATATGAAAATAACTAAGGCCTGAGCCAACAAGCTACTTAGGCCTACGTTTAAATACAATAGTCCCACTGAAGTTAGTGGGACTGCTCATATGCTTCAAGTTACGCATGTACCTTCTGAATCTGAATGCTCCCCACACTATCATATGTTGCCTAGGGCATGAACAAGACCTACTAAAAGACTGTCTTCTTCTTCTTCTAGCCTTGGTTCCATCTATATGGGGTTGGCTCTTTGAGTCCTCCTTCTCCATTCCAGTCTGCCTTGAAGTAGTTCCTTGGAAACTCTTCAGCCACTCAAATCCTTTTATATGACATCCATCCATTTAGTTTTGATGGACTATGTGCACCTTCTGGGGTACCCTCCACTGACCAGTTGGCATTTTCTGTGCCACTTCCCTGCAGCTGGCAGAGGAACCCAGACCCAACCGTTTATCCAGGATCCAGGCCAGAGATCCTCCAATCAGCAGCCAAGGTCTGCACAGTCGCTAACCTCACTGCTCCTTCTCTGAGCTGCTTCCTACTCCACCTTCAACAGGCTCTCTTCTCCACCCTTCTGTGTAAACCCTTCCTTCAGAGCCAGGATCCCAGGATCCCTTCCTGGGTTTCCTCCTTTTCCCTCTTTAAGCCCAGAGAGTGACTGTTGAGTTTCACACTTCAGCCCCCTTAATTTCTTTTTTCTGGCAAAGCAGACTTGACTGAATAGTCTATAGCCACCACTGACTGTAATTCCTTAGTACTTAGTGGCTAATATTCTCTTACTCCAGCCTCTTTCTTTCAGGTACTGTAGCAATGCCTTTGGAATAATACTCTATTTCCCTCTTGTTTCTACTAAATAACAATATTTTTGTTATCTGAAGACATTTGAATTTCTCAGAAAGTGTTTCCTTTTTTTTTTTTTAACCAAAGCTCTAACACGTCTGTAAAAGGGATCAATTGTTTCTTCCACCTTACAGAGTGCACATAGTCCATCTTTGTGTCTGTTTATTAAAAAAAAAAGGATTTTTGTTTAAGCCACAATTTTGTTAGTACGCTAAACAAAAGCACTTCATTAGTCCTATCCAGGCCCTGAAGTATGTTGTTTCAAATTATTCAAAAACTCATCTTCCTCTTTTTTCATTAATCCAGGTGTGGTTTTTTTAGTCCTCTTTCTCCTGCAAACATCCTGGCTTTCTACTTTAGACAGCTTCCCGCCTAGCCAGGCTTTATCAGCCACTAGTTATTTTAAATCAAGTCAGACTCTCCACCAGGTGCTGCCTATAACAATGTTCCCTCTAATTTTTGACAGGCCACGTGTGCAAAAAAAATATTCTATGCAAATTGTTGTGCTTCTGTGCAAATTTTTGTGCACGCGGTGTTTTGCTGTGTGCACGCGCACAGCTTAGAGGGAACAGTGCCTATAACCCCTTCAGGGCGGGTATTGGTGAACACCCCATCCCAAGTACCATCTTCCCCTAATTTGTTCATTCTGAGCATGGTCCACCATGTAGCCCCAAGCATCCATCTTAACATTTTCATTTGGAGTGTGCAAAGTGAATTTTCACAGCTTTTTATTTTTGGGTTTTTTTAAAAATCTTCTGCTTGCCAAATACAGACTACACCAATAAGCACGCTACTCTATCCAAACACTTCAGAAACTGAAGCTCACTGACTGAGCGCATTACTGTAGCACTCTATTATCTGTACTAGGATTTTGGGATAGAGTTTTAGGTTCTGATCTTTAAATGCCAGAATAGCTTGGGGACTCCCTGCTTGTGAGGCCATCTCTCCCCTATGCAATGTCGCTACAGCTGCAACCAGTTCTCAAACTGGACTTCTACACTGATTTAAGAATGGATAGGCTGCTGAAGGGACATTTTCTGTCAGAGGCCCTCAGCTCTGGAACTCATGCCTGTGTCAGACAAAAGAGCCAGAATGTATTGATCTTCAGGGAAATTAGCCAAATGCTTCGGTGGGGAGGGCATGAAGAGGGAGGGGTTGTAAGAGTAACCTTTTAGTGGTTTACTGATCCACTGTGGGAAAGCTGCAGTTACCCATAGTAGTGGTTAATTTTAGCAATAAGAAAAGGAATACTTGTGGCAATGTGAGTGAAGTTTGCTTCCAGATTTGTAATTTGATATTGTGTTTATTAAAGTTTTTTGTCAAGGGAGAGCATACAATAGGGACTTTCATGTCTTCTATATAAATCTAAATATACAATATATACATAAAATTAAACTATGTTAATCAATTAGATCAATAATATTCTAGAGTATTCTAATGCAATGCAATACAAAGGAATTACAACTAGCAAAATGGTAATAGACAACTAAATAGCTTTTGCACTGAAACAGCACCTTTCCGGCTAGGCATCTTAAGTTGCGGTACAAAGGAAAAAGTGTAAAATCCTTACAAAGAACATCTGAGGTGAATAAAATGCCTGGGAAATTATAGTGGACCAGATAGTTTTGTTGTTGTTGTTATTTTTTAGTAATAAAATAAAATTAAAAATGTTTTTATAAAAATAAAGCACAGATCTCAGAGAAAAAATACACTTTATGTTCTAACCTTCAAATAAATACTACAGAGATGCTAGAATGGGGGGGGGGGGGGGAACGTAAGAGTTAAAAATCTGGTGGGTAAACAAAACAGTCACCATGAAACATTTGCTGCAAAAATCCAGAATGATAAGACACACTGTGGATCACTTTTTATTGCACTTTAATTTTTAAATGAGCTTAGACATCTGTGAAATTTAAACCCCAGGGCCAACAATTTCTGTGACACTATGTTAAAAAAAGAATAAAGCTTTGACATGCAAATTCCAGTTTTACATTGCGTCGGAGCAGGTAACCTTGAGAACAACCTTCATATAGGCCAGCCCTCTCCACTCTGACTGATGTCTCCCATATGGGTCTATTCCACTTCTCCTTTTTTACCAATCAAGTTGACAGCAATTCTCAGTTCATTTTCTAAAAAGACAGATAAAAGCTAGGCTGGGCCTGGACCTGTTATTAACATCCCATGTAGTTTTCCTACTTATATTTTCTCCTTTGGAGATAAGCAGCTACATTGCACTAGGTGATCTTTGCATGTGATGTGTTATTACAGAAAAAAAGGTATTGCAAATGTCAGTTTATTACTGGGTCATTAAAGTCAGGTCATGATATTTGAGAATTTGATGTTTTTAACCTTTTCAAGAGTTAACCAATACACATTACTTGGTTTATTTGTTGTTTTGCTTAAAGAGTTTTATTTATCTTTGGATGTAGAAGCACATAATCACTAAAAGCAGTGTCATGAAAAATTAGGTTACATTAGATAAATTCTGCATGGATTGTTAACAACATTTATGGAATCATTTTCACTAGCTGCTTTGAGATTTCCTCAGTTATTTCAGAGAAATAACTTTTAACTTCATATGTACAGAAAGAAATATTCAAGTCATTTTCCACCAATAAAAACCAAGTGCTGTCTTCTTGTGCATGGCTCCTGCTCACCTATTCCTATTCCAAATCATAGAATCATACAATCATTGAAGATGAGAGTTGGAAGAGATCTCAGGAGGTCATCTAGTCCGACCCCGTGCTCAAAGCAGGACCAACCCCAACTAAATCATCCCAGCCAGGGCTTTGTCAAGCCAGGCCTTATAAACTTCTAAGTATGGAGATTCCACCACCTCCCTAGATAACCCATTCCAGTGCTTCACCACCCTCCTAGTGAAATAGATTTTCCTAATATCCAAACTAGACCACCCCTACTGCAACTTGAGACCATTGCTCCTTGTTCTGTCATCTGCCACAACTGAGAACAGTCTAGCTCCATCCTCTTTGGAACGCCCCTTCAGGTAGTTGAAAGCTGCTATCAAATCCCCCCTCACTCTTTTCTTCTGCAGACTAAATAATGCCAGTTCCCTCAGCCTTGCCTCGTAAGTCATGTGCCCCAGCCCCCTAATATTTTGTTGCCCTCCACTGGATTCTCTCCAATTTGTCCACATCCTTTCTGTAGTGGGGGGCCCAAAACTGGAAGCAACACTTCAGCTGTGGCCTCACCAGTGCTGAATAGAGGGGAATAATCACTTCCCTTGATCTCCTGGCAATGCTCCTACCAATGCAGCCCAATATGCTGTTAGCCTTCTTGGCAACAAGGGCACACTGCAGACTCATGTCCAGCTTCTTGTCCACTGTAATCCCCAGGTCCTTTTCTGCAGAACTGCCACTTTGCCAGTTGGTCCCCAGCCTGTAGCAATGCATGGGATTATTCCATCCTAATTGCAAGACTCTGCACTTGTCTTTGTTGAACCTCATCAGATTTCTTTTGGCCCAATCCTCCAATTTG
This sequence comes from Macrochelys suwanniensis, assembly GCA_033296515.1. NCBI lineage: Eukaryota > Metazoa > Chordata > Testudines > Chelydridae > Macrochelys > Macrochelys suwanniensis. The sequence goes on along the minus strand of CM065775.1, from coordinate 92,141,261 downwards.
TCTAGGTCACTCTGGACCCTAACCCTACTCTACAGTGTGTTTACTCTCCCCCCAGTTTAATGTCATCCACAAACTTGCTGAGGGTGCAATCCATCCCATTATCCAGATCATTAATGAAGATGTTGCACAAAAACAGTCCCAGGACTGACCCCTGGGGCACTGTGCTCGATACCGGCAGCCAACTAAACATTGAGCCATTGATCACTACCCATTGACTCGACAATCTAGCTAGCTTTTTATCCACCTTATAGTCTATTCATCCAATCCGTACTTTTTTAACTTGCAGGCAAGAATACTGTGGGAGACCAAATCAAAAGCTTTGCTAAAGTCAAGTTATATCACGTCCATCACTTTCCCCATATCCACAGAGCCAGTTATCTCATCGTAGAAGGCAATTAGGTTGGTGAGGCATGACTTTCCCTTGGTGAATCCATGCTGACTGTTCCTGATCACCTTCCTCTCCTCCAAGAGCTTCAAAATGAATTCCTTGAGGACCTCCTCAATTTTTCTGGGGACTGAGGTGAGCATAACCGGTCTATAGTTCCCCGGATTCTCCTTCTTCCCTTTTTAAAAGATGGGCACATATTTGGCTTTTTCTAATAGTCCGTGACCTCCCCCAATTGCCACGAGTTTTCAAAGATAACAGCCAATGGCTCTGCAATCACATCAGCCAACTCCCTCAGCACCCTCAGATGCATTGCATCTTGCCCCATGAACTTGTGCATGTCCAGTGGAGCATCCTGGGAGCTGACCTTGTCTGTGAAGACAGAGGCAAAAAAAGCCTTGAGTACTTCAGCTTTTTCCACATCATCTAGGTTGCCTCCCCCATTCAGTAAGGGTCCTACACTTTCCCCGAACTTCTTGTTGCTAACATACCTGTAGAAACCCTTCTTGTCATCCTTCACATCCCTTGCTAGATGCAACTTCAGTTGTTCTTTGGCCTTCCTGGTTACACCCCTGCATGCTTGAGCAATATTTTTATACTCCTCCCATGTCATCTGTCCAAGTTTCCACTTTTTTGTGTTTAAGCTTACCAAAGATTTCTCTGTTAAGCCAAGTTGGTCGCCTGCCATATTTGCTATTCTTTCTGCACATCGGGATGGTTTGTTCCTGCACCCTCAATAAGGCTTCTTTAAAATACAGCCATTTGTCCTGGACTCCTTTCCCCCTCACATTAGCCTCCCAGGGGACCCTGTCCACCAGTTCCCTGAGGGAGTCAAAGTCTGCTTTTCTAAAGTCAAGGGTCCGTATTCTGCTTCTCTCCTTTCTTCCTTTTGTCAGGATCCTGAACTCGACCATCTCATGTTCACTGCTGCCCAGGTTGCCACCCACTTCTACTTCCCCTACCAATACTTCCCTGTTTGTGAGCAGCAGGTCAAGAGGAGCACAGCCCTTAGTTGGTTCCTCCAGCACCAGGACATTGTCCTCGACACTCTCCAAAATCTTCCTGGATTGGCTGTGCACTGCTGTATTGGTCTCCTAGCAGTTGTCAGGGACACTGAAGTCCCCCATGAGAACCAGGGCCTGTGATCTGCAAACGTCTGTTAGTTGTCTGAAGAAAGCCTCATCTACCTCATCCTCTGGTCTGGTAGTCTATAGCCCATGACAACATTGCCCTTGTTACTCTCACCTCTAAACTTAACCCAAAGACTCTCAACAGGCTTTTCTCCAGTTTCATACTGAAGCTCTGAGCAATCATACTGCTCTCTTACATACAGTGCAACTACTCCACCTTTTCTCCCCATCCTGTCCTTCATGAACAGTTTATACCCATCCATAAGAGTCCTCCAGTCATGTGAATTACCGCACCAAATCTCTGTTATTCCAAACACATAATAGTTGCTTGACTGTGCCAGGACTTCCAATTCTTCCTGCTTGTTTCCCAGGCTTCTTGCGTTCATTTACAGACACCTAGGATAACTAGCTGATTGCCCTGCTTTCTCAGTATGAATCAGGAGGCCTCCCGTGTTGCACCATCCTCCTTGTGTTTCCTCCTGGTATCCCACTTCCCCATTTATGTCAGGGCTTAAGTTTCCATCCCCCGGTGAACCTAGTTGAAAGCCCTCCTCACTAGGTTAGCAAGCCTGCCTGCAAAGATGCTCTTCCCTCTCTTCGTTAGGTAGATCCCATCTCTTCCTAGCAATCCTTCCTCCTGAAACAACATCCCATGGTCGAAGAATCCAAAGCCCTCTCTCCAACACCACCTGTGTCATTTACCTCCACAATTCGATGGTCCCTACCAGAGCCTTTTCCTTCAACAGGGAGGATGGACGAGAACACGACTTGCCCCTCAAACTTCTTTATCCTTCTTCCCAGAGCCACGTAGTCTGCAGTGACCCACTCAAGGTCATTCCTGGCAGTGTCATTGGTGCCCACGGAGAGAAGTTGGAAAGGGTAGAGGTCCGAGGTTTTGATCAGTCTCGGCAGACACTCCGTCTCATCCTGAATTCTAGCTCCAAGCAAGTAGCACACTTCGAGATTCCCAGTCTGGATGGAAGATGGATGACTCCTTCCCCCTTAGGAGGGAATCCTGACCACCACCATCCATCTCCTCTTGGGAGTGGTGGTCATAGAACCCCTATATCTAGGAAAACACATCCCATGCCTTCTGGTCGAAGGGGTCTCCTTCTGATCCCTTCCCTCAGATGACTCTTCCAAACTGTTCTCCGCCATAGTACCTGTGCAGAAAGCCTGAAAACAGTTTCCTACTTCTATCTGCACTGGGGGTACATGAGTTCTCCTCTTTCTTCTTCTGGAGGTCACATGCTGCCAAGTTTCTTCCCCCATTCTGCACTGCCCTCTCTGATTCTTCAGCATGCTGTGCCTGCAGCACCAAATGCTGACTCCTATCCAGAAAGTCTTCATTTCTCTGATACAATGCAGGGTTGAGACTTGGGTCTCTAGTTCTTTAACCTTCTCTTCCAACATGGAGACCAGCTTTCACTTTGTACAGACGAAGTCACTTCTATCCTCTGGGAGAAAGACAAACATGGCACACCCTGTGCAGGTCAAAAACAGCTGATCGTTCACTATATATATCATATTCCTTCTAAGAACCTCTTCAGATGTTGTATTTACAAAGGCAAAAGCTCTGTGGGAACTCCCTTCAGGTGAACTCCCAGGCAAACTCCCTCTGTTGGCAGCTCACTCGGTTTGCAACTGCTTTTTTATAAGGCTGCTGGCTCGAAGCAGTTGCTCCAGCTCAAAACCTTCCCTCCAATCAACCACTCCAGGCCCACCTGGAGCAAAGCACTCCCAATTCACACTTTCCAAACAAACACACACACATTCAAACAGTCCCTGCAACTAGCACCAGTCAAACAAATGGTCACAGCAGACAGACACTCGGATATTCACCCCACCAGCTCACAACTCAGTCCCCCTAATGCAGCACTCACCGTAGCTTCTCTCGGATGGTTTCCAGGCAAACACCCTCTATTGGCTTCTCCTCCTTCAAATCTTCTCTTGAATAACGGATACCTCTATGTTTGTTATGTAATACTATTGAGGAGGGTTCTAAATCAACTGAAAAAAAACCTATTCTTCATTTTAACAATTACATGTGAAAATTCAATAAAATAATTTAATTTGAAAATGGTGGTGTCAGGACCTGGATTCACATCAGGTTAAGAGTCCATTTGAGGATAAATCAAGTCTCGGGTTCACATGAAAAGGCACCAAATTGTGAGTTTTCTTCCTGCGATTTGAGCCCCAAATGATAGTCATCTTACTATTTTTGCAAGATTTCCACCACCTTGGTTTTGCAAAGTTTTCAAGTGCTTGCAGATAGAAACCAGAAAATAGGCCCCTTGCTGATTTTGATTTGAGCTGGAGTCAAAACTCAACGGGAGTGGAATCCGGAATGGTGGATTTGAACCCAAATTCCTCCCTCCATTCTGAAATTCAAATGGGTTTGGACATGAAGTGCTGGTTTGGGTCCATTTTGTTTCTGAATCACTCACAAAAGATCATATACATTCTTGACCTCACCTGCCACAGAAGTTACATATAATGCAGGCAACATGGTATTTGAGGTACCATGCACCAGAAAGTCATGTGCACCTGTATTCTCCTGCCAAATGTGAAACAGTATACGTAAAAAGAGTAAAATTCACTGAGTTTTTCTAACTTTATATTATTTAAAAGGTTTTGACTTTAATTAATTTTCAAAAAAATATGTTTGATGAAAAATATTCACAACCTCCCACGAGACATCATTTTTAGCTGCTAATGCGATAATGTTCTAGAAGGCCTAGTAAAATGCACACATATCCAAGTACTACTAACATCCTGACCTAAAAAGAGTAAAAGAAAAAAAAAAAGATCAAGGGTCCCAGATAGGGTGACCAGATGTCCCGATTTTATAGGGACAGTCCCGATATTTGGGGCTTTGTTTTATATTGGCACCTATTACCCCACACCCCGATTTTTCACACTTGCTGTCTGGTCACCCTAGTCCCAGAGATATATATTTTAATCGTATCTTGTAGATATTAATCACATATAGTGAATAACACCAGTTGTATGTGGGCTTTACATACAAAGTCTGGTAAATGCAAGTCCAACACCAGGAATTGAGTTTATTCCAATTCATGGTAACTCTACTCTTCAGTACTAGGAAAATGTCATTCTTTTCATGACGTATCATCATTCATGGGCAAACAAACCCTCAGAACAGAAACCAAATCCAAAAAAAGCATATTTACTGTATTGGTGCTATTCAAACCTGCCTAAAAGATGCAGTTGACCATGTAATGCTAGAGAGAACTGCTTGTATACTTTTTCTGCACTATCAATGAACACCATGGTAAACATTCTGCAGCAACAGAATATCCACAATTAAGCAATAGAAAGGATAGATATCCAATCTAATGTCTAAACATTCAAGCAGTTCTCAACCCTAAACTACCTACTGTACATGATTGCAGTATTATGATAGTGATCACTTTTATTTGTGAAAGAAATTGCATAAAATTATCACACAGCATAAGCAAAACAAGTGGTAAAAATAACATGACAGTGATGATTCTGAAGCAGTCGGGAAGATCTGAACTCCAGCAGAGAATTGTTACTGTGCTGAAAAGGTGAAGGGGTGAATTTTGAGTAGGTTTATTTTTTTAAGGGAAGTCTTTGCTTCTTATTAGCAAAGTAAACTCTGCTCTCAATTGCTGGATGCAACACAAGTAGCCACAAAGAGCTAGTACTGCACAAAGCCTGCAGCAGGAAAGATAGTCTCTTTGAACCACCTAGTAAGGTATATTATTGTTTCCACTACTCTTAATGTGGGTATGTTTACCCTAGTGTGCAGACTCACACAATATTCCACCTCACTGAGCACAGACAGAAGTTACTTTCTGGACTGTGGCCTTTTCTATACTAGGTTTAATTTTTTTCTTTAAATATCACAGCATTCCTACCACTGGTGCAGTGTCAGTGCAGTAAACAGGGTGGAAGCGCTAGTGAAGACAGGGCTCTCATAGCCACTTCACTGACATTTTAATCTCTTTGTCCCTGACACCTGCTTGCAGCAAGGTGTACAACATGGTGCTCAAAACAACAGTGTAGCAGAAGCCTAGTCTGTACTGACACATCCTTTTCTTGAAATTCATCTCCCTCCTCCCTTGCTTCTCACTGTGTGTCTTGGCCCACGGAGCTTATCAGGGTAATAGTGATTGTTTACAGCTTGATCCAACTCCCTTCTGAGGTCTTTTCAGAATCTTTCCATTTCCTTTAACGGGAGTTGGATTGGGCCCTTATGTAGCCTGGGCCTATTAATCTGGATCATTATTGTATTGGGAGGAACTTCAGGGTTTTAATTCCTTCTGCAAGGGATGATCCTCCTGCCAGACTTCAGAGGTAAACTGTTTGAACGAACAACATTTTAATCACTTCTTCCACAGTATCTAATTGTTGACTGCTCTAACAGGCAGTTTCAGCGGGTGCATTTCCATCAAAAATAATTTCACTATATTGTCTACATAATTGAATTGACTGAGTTCTGCTGCATCATGATGTTTTCTTTCATTATAATGACAGCTGTGATATATTACAAGTTGGTGACTTGTAGTAGTAGGGAAAAGTGAAAAAAATCTGTAAGAAAAAAGCTTTCCATTTGAACAATAATTCTTTAAACCAAACAGTAAAAAAAAAAGCTGTGACCCCATGCTACAGTAGGCAAATAAATATGAAATGTTGGATATTTTTGTTTACCAATTACCTGGATTGTTTTGGGGCCATAAAACATACAATTAGTCCAAAAATACTTTTGACATAAGAAACTGTCTCAAAACAATATGCCATATGGACATAGAATAAACACTGACACATTTGAGAAACATACTGTGTTTCTTGGTTTGGGATCAGTGGGGTTGGTATACTGAAGCTCTGTCTGTTAGGTGTAAATGCATTTTACTTTAGTATTTGCCATGTTCTTTTACTTTAATTGTTATCAAGAACACCTATCTCAGAGCAACATGAAGTTAATATAAATATAATGTAAAATATGAATCATATTAATGTCACATTGTGTAAAGTTAACACATAGCATTTTAGAATTTGTGTTTAACAATTAACAAAATCGCTACATCTTAAGCAAGGCACATGTGGTGATGTACAGTGATTATCTCTAACGGTTCTGCTCAAGGACATCACTATAGTTTCAGCATTATGCTATCTTTAGACATAGTACTTGTCTGTATTGCAATGGATTAAGTCCATTCAGATGGGGAATAATGTTCAATATAATTTATGATAAAAAAAATTCTGCCCTGAATATTACACCTCCCTGCCACACCATAACACTCATTTCCCATTCTGAAGATATGATTACAAATAGAATAGAAAAGTAATGTACCAAAGGAATAGAATAAGCTGTATACACAAAGTCAAACTGCAGTTCTATTGAGTAATAAGCAAGAAAGGCAGTAAGTGGGTGGCGGTTGGGGGGATAGTTTAAAACTATTCCTTGTGACTGCACTGACATGTACAATGTGCATCCAATGAAGATCTTCTAAGATCTAATGGGAGAAAGTCAGACACCGTATTTTAACAATATTGAGATTAGATTTTTAAAAGTCAAAGGTTTTTCCCATATTATATATAACTGAGTAACAGAATCAATGCCAAAACTGTGATTATCATATTCACAATAATAGCATGTAGTAAAATGAAGACACATCAATTTACTCTTTAAAATGCCCTTTTTATTGAATAATATTTACTAACCAAAAAGAATCATAGTTTCATTGAACACTTGAATCTGAACTTTGGGTGATTGCTTCTGGGCCACCTTTGAACTCACTGTCTTGACAAATGGAGCTTAGGTTCCAAAATCACTTAGGGCCTTTTGAAAATTTTACCTTAAGCAAGCAATCTGCTGACAACTAGCGCAGGGGAAGTTAAGCACATGCACAATTAAAACGCAGACCTGAAAAACCTCCCCTGTGACCTGCACACTCTCATTAGAACCTGTGGCTTCTGGTCATTTTTACTAATGTGCTTTGTGTTTGCTTTTTAACCCCTATTTTTCTTCACAATTCTTCCATGATCACATACACATGAATACAATGTACTGAGATATTTCTGTATGTACAATGTATTCATGTGTATGTGACCATGGGCTCCTAAGCTACAGACCTGCTGCTTTAACTCACTGTTTTTTGTTTTCAGTGATGATATGTAAACCTGTGTACCTTGGCCATGCTTGGTAAAATGAAGCACCGTGAGATAAAGTTTAGGATGTTTCAACATCCATCTTCACTTAGGTGGAGCAGGACATGAGCTTTCAGGATCTGAAGGGCTTTGTATAGGATCTGTCAGTTGACGAATTTTGTAAAGAAACAATCATTTTCAGCTTTGCCACTAGACATTTGGTTATCTCCATTTCAAGCTGCATTACCATGAGTAAAATTAGAATAATCTATGCTTTAATTTTCAAGGCAACTTCTGTGCACTACCTCCTGTTACATATTCATAAATCTTGACAACAGGATTATTTGAAGAAAACATTTCATCATCATATTTACTATTTCAACATCTTATTTTGATTTTTACATTATAAATGTATTATCCAATATACATTGTGACAAAGTTCCTCCTCTACCTTGGTGGGTCCTGTGCTTATTGGAGGCCTTTGCTCACCTGAGAGATCTTCCCCTCTGGTAAAACCCACAGTTCAGGTCAAACTCCTCCTGTGTCTGATCAGGAGTTGGAAGGTTTGGGGGGAACCCAGGCCTGCCCTCTACTCCGGGTTCCAGCCCAGGGCCCTGTGAACTTCAGCTGTTTAGAGTGCATCCTGGAACAGCTGCACAACAGCTACAATTCCTTGGGCTACTTCCCCACGGCCTCCTCCCAAGACCTTCTTTATCCTCACCACAGGATCTTCCAGCAGTATGCCTTCTCCTCTCAGCTCCTAGTGCCTCTTGCTCCCAGCTCCTCGCATGCATGCCACAAACTGAAGTGAGGTCCTTTCTAAATTCAAGTGCCCTGATTAGCCAGCCTGTCCGAATTGATTCTAGCAGTTTCTTCTTAATTGGCTCCAGGTGTCTTAATTAGTTCCAGCAGGTTCCTGATTGCTCTAGTGCAGCCCTTGCTCGGGTCACTCAGGGAACAGAAAACTATTCATCCAATGGTCAGTATATTTGCCTTCTACCAGACTTCTGTACCCCACTCATTTGGGTCTGTCACAACATCTGGTAGTATCATGTTTATTTGAAGATTTATAACTAATGTTACCTACAGATGTCAGAGTGAGAGAATTTATACTTGTTAAGTATATTTATGTGGCATCCATGATGTTTGGGTATGCCTATTTTAAATTGCTTTATTGTGCTAAATGTAATATTCATTTTCAAATATTTAAACCAAAGTTTCAAACCTTCCTTACCAGGCCTTTACATTGTGTGGGTGCAAAATTGCTACATTATTTGTGCCTGAAATGTAGGCTATTTGTGCCTCTATGTGCACCCATAGATCGTATCCACACTGGACCTGATCCAACTCCCATTGAGTCAGTGTGAGCCTTTCCATTGACCTTCATGGGAATTGGATCGGGCCCTAAGAGACCTGAATTACTGGCAGTGGCTCCAAAATGCATGCCTGGAGAAAATGAATTTGAAAATGTGGTTTTGAAGTAGGAATTTTGCTGCACCCTTCATGTAATTTTTGTAACAGTTTATAGATATTTTAGAGTGCCAATATAAACTATCATAGGTTCCATAATGCAAATCCTGTCTTAAAAAGTGAGACATTGATGAAACTCCTAGGAACATAGATATTCCTAGGGCAGACATAGATTTATGTGACCTTCTCAATCTATCTTAAAAGCTGATGTGTCATTTGTTTTCACTTTTGACCACACACCAGATGTGCTTTGATACACAACATATTTGAAGAGCTAATCAATATTTTAAAGTTTCATTCTACCATATTCTACACAAACAGATATTTGGAATACACTGTAACATCCTTTGAATCAGTAGTACCTCTCAAATATAATGTTTAAAAAGTGAAATTCAGCCAACTGGTTAGCACTTGATTGAGATGGCAATGAAGACCCCATATTTTTTTACTTTAAGTAACTACATATTTTCAAGAAAAAATGTATATATAAAGAATTCCATTGACTCAGTGCCCTCACTGAAGTATAACCAGAATTGTTGCCATTCCTTCACCCAGAAAAGTTAATGGTCACAGATTCACTTTCGAATATTTAAATTTTAAAAAAGCACCCCTTATTGTTGGTACAAAATAAATATACTTTCAGAATTGCCACTGGAAAAACTGTCAGTTAGGTTTATGGTTTATTTTTTCAAAGAATAAAAAGTTTATTTTAATTACATGTGGTTATTTTTCTTGAAACTGTCCTTAACATTATATATTATTTTTAAATGTTACACCAAGTGTTTCCACCTGAGGCAGAGGGAAATATAGTTGTAATTCAGTTTCTTCCTCAGAAAGAAAAACAACATTACATCTTTAATTTTGAAATGGTACTCAAGTTGAATAAATATTTAATAACTACAGAATTATATTCAGAGTAAACTACAGCTGAATGAGGAATTTACAAAGATTTGTAACCTCTGGGGTACTATGTACTTAGGAAGGTGTTTGACAGAAGTGTTTCATCTAGGCAACCTTATTCAACAGTCACTCAGAAATTAAATACAATTTCACTTTTTTCTGGGGCCCCAAATAGAAATGGGCCAGAGTGAAATACCTAATACCATCTGTAATGATGTTTTTTGAGTACTTTAGCTGCAGGCAATATTGCAAGAAAGAACCATTCAGCTGCCAGACAATTTCAGGACAGATCTACCTTTATTCACAGTTTCAGGTTTCTATAGCACAGAGTAGTACCAGGGAACTAGAAATGCCCATCTCTGCAGCAGTCACCAATTGAGTTTCTGTTTAATGTATAGCACCTCTTAGTGTTTTAACAGTTTATTAAGTAAAGAAAGGCAGACGTTCAGTAATACATCTGGTTTTCTCAAGTTAGCCTTTATAACTGGCATCTTCAAGAGCTTTTTTTGTGACACTGGATGTAACAGCAACAATTGAGGAAGTATTAGCAATACAACTCCTTCCTTAATGAGTCGGAAGATGTTGTACATTGGAGCAACTTCCTCTTTTGTGATTTTCTCCTTTCTTAGAGAACTTACATATAAGCTTCCAGAATATATTATTTAATTAACATTTACACTACTATATCCATAAGATTAATAAAATAGCTGAGGGGGAAAACAGCTAAGTGGATCATTCTTAAAATTTAAAAAATAATCATATTTCAATGTCATAGTCACCAAATAATAGCAGCAGTAAATTACAACTTCTCAAATATAGTGTATCTAGTATTATATAACCCCATGAGGCGGGTTTGTGGAGTTGTATATTTGAAAGGTATATGTGTCATAAATATGTGCTTTGTACTATAAAAGCATTACAGAGGTGTGTGGAGGTTTGACTGTCACCTGTAATGATAAACAATCCTGTGCCATATAGGTCCATAAGCAGGGCCAGGAAGGTAGAACTGTGAGAAGGCCAACTGTGTATCATAAAGGCCTATAGATATGTACATAGGGTTGATCACATAGAAAACAATTGCATATTATAATATCAAGTCCAGTATAGCCATTCATTCAGGACTAGTATTTCAATAGTTTATACTGATACCACAGTAAGCATCAAAAATTGGGAAAAATGTAAATGGGGAGTAGTATTATATTAATACTCAAATTCTAGCTAGACATTTCCAAAAGTAGCACAAAGTAGAACAAACCTCCTTCTGTACCCTTCAAACAGCCAGCAATTCAGGCACTCTTGTTTCATAGACCTTACGATGTAAGAGAAAGTGAGCATCAACGTTTCTCCTGCCTACACTGTTGAACACTGAGCTCAGTACAGGTTGGCTGCAGTCACCAATCATGCAATGTTATATATATTCCACACATACACATACAAACACACACATGCACACAGAGTAAAGCACCTTGCCTTTTTTGGCATGGTAGATGCTGTATACCCTGGCAATCAGCACAATATAAAACCAGATATTGGAATATAACAATATAAATCAAGGCAAGAGCACATCCATGTATCTATTTTAGGTACTTATTTAATCCACATGACTAGTATCTGAGTGCCACCCCATCTATAATGCATTTCCTCTCAGAACACCCCCTGAGAAGCCAGGAAGCACTATCCTCCTTTCACATATGGGGAATTGAGGCAGAGATGCTAAGGCCCAGATTTCTAAAGGGATCTGGGCATCGCTCAACTGATTGGAGCAATGCCTAAGCCCTAGGCAACCGGCCACCTAGTGGAATTTTCACCCTTGAAAGAGTTAGGCAGTTCTATGACACCTAGGCTCCCTATGGAGTGTATGGACCTAGTTAAACACCTAATGAAGGGATTTTCAGAAGCTGGCCAGCTGAGCAGGAGGCTGCCTAAACTAGCCAGGAATGAAGGGCTAAAGAGAGGGGCGAAGAGCAGGGCTTAGAGAGGGAAAATGTCTGTAAATCTATATGGTGGAATTAGGCCCAGAATTTTAAAGGGATTTAAGTACCTAAATGGAGAGATAGGCACCTAAGTGACTTGTCCAATATCACAACAGAAGTCTGTAGTCAAAATGGGAAATGCCCACGGATCTCCCAAGGCCCAGGCTAGACCCTAGAAAATGGACCCCTCCTTCCTCTCATTGACCCCTTCTCTAATTAGTTTCAAAGGTCTGAACATGGTTATACTTTAATTTATATAGTATTTCCTTCAATATATACTATTCTTAGTCAAAAATTCTATTTTTTTTTTTTTTTGCTCAAAGTTAACACTACTGTCAGATATTCTCCATTTTGTAGCTCTTGAAATCACACATGTATCTCCTTGGCATAATTTCTGGGTTTTCTTCCAGATTGAAGTTAAGCATCTGGACTATAGTTCTTCAAATGTATTGAAAACTTTGCTGTTGTGACATTTTTAAGGCTCTCTCAGTGAGCAGTGTTTTTATTTATTTATTTTTGTAATTTCTGGTGACTTCCTTCTTTAACGAAAGAATAATATATTGCATGGAGCACTGAATTTATTCTAATTCAGCTGGAATCCTGACACTGCTGGTCTTCAGGAATGTATTTTATTATACATGCATTTACCATTCATTAAGTAGTAACAGCTTTACCTTTACTATAAATCTTTCATTAATACTCTATTGCTACCCAACACATTATTTAGGGTTCAGTAAAAGATCACTTAAATATTTGTCTGACAAATTTAATCGTTGTCTTTCATAACTCAAGGACTACTTTTCCAGTTAACCATGCCTACATATAATTTGTTAGTACAACCTTCATATTGTTTCAACAATGCATCTGTAGTAATCTTTTTTCTGGGGAAATAAAGCTTCCTAATATTGATTTGTCCTCTTCCCTACACTCTTATTTATTTTTTAACTGGTCTCTTGACTGGAAAACTTTCAAGAAAACCTCAGGATTGCATTTTTTTCCCTATGTAAAGAAAACACACACACAAACACACTTTCAGTATGAATGATTTTTGGTTTTTGATTAAGGCAAACAACAAGAACACATGAAAACATTCCACAAAACAGCACATTAGAGGGTCCTTTATTGGCGGTAGTACCTCTCAAGACAAGATAGCTATGGTCTTTGCACAAGACAGAACTTTAGAAAAATAATTTTAGAAAATACAGAAAACAAAACATAACACAGTTTTCCCATATTAAATACATGATGCTAGAGGAAGAGATGTTGGTGATTTAGTAGATCACACTGTTCCCTCTGAAATCAATAATGGAGACCAGTGTACCTTAGGTGTTAGGAGACATTGTGCCGTTAAAAAATACATCTTTCAGACAAGATGTAATGTCCTTCCAATCAATTGCGGTCATTAAGAATGTTCAGGCCCTTTTCACATATACATGGGCATCCCAACCAAATTACAGTTTCGGTAGTCATAGTCTGCTTACAAATGCCACCTTTCTCTCGGTGCTTTCATTTCAAGAAAAAGTGAACTGTTTTCTATATGTTGTATGAAGTTTTTGAAGCCTTCCCTATGGAAAACAAGTTCTATATACAGGTAAGTTCATTTTTAATATTAAAACGTTTTTTTTATTTGTATGCCATTCACACTGCTAGGTGAAATCCTGGCTGCAGGGAAGGCAATGGGAGTTTTTCCATTGACTTCACAGGCCCTAGGATAACACTCCTTATGCTTCCCAGAGGGAACTAGCTATTTTTTCCCCACAAACTCCTGTTACTGCTTCAAAGACCCTTGCTTTATTTGTTGCTTATTGTGCTCTCTTTTCACTTTTCCCTTCAGGCAGAGTGAAGGAATGGTCTCCTCAAACTCATTTTACATTTTCACTAAGGCCTTTATAAGCAGATATTTCCAGATGACATACCATTTATCAACCAGTGAAGTTTCTTTGTGACCTAAAGTGATGAGTTCTTAGCTCTTTACAATGCATTACCTGAGTAGTCAAAAATGACAGCACTCCTGGATTCTCTGCCAAACACTTCTTATCCCATATACTGTTTTTGTTGCTTATGTTATTTGAGCATGTTTCTCCAGGTCTCAATATATGTGCATTAGGGAAGGGGAGGGATACTGAGGATCACTTAATGAGATACAGCATAGGGAACAGTCCATGCTGTCAACACAACACAAAAAAATCATACTATGTTAAGTAAATTCGAGTGGAAATTAATCCATCAAAGCACACCAGGTCACCACAAATGTTTATTCACTAGCTCTTTTGTCATATTAGCTGAATATCATATCACCAAAATCTTAATAAGTTGGGGTCTCTCAATTTATAGGATGAATCATATACAAATATTGGCCAAAAGTGACCTGTAAACATATAAGAGCAGGTAGGTTACAGGAGCCTAAACTGCAATATCACTCCTCCCTACCACCAATAAGGTTCAGCAGTCCCTCATTAGACCAAAAGAGTTGGGGGCTCTGCATGGGGTGGCCAGTGACACAGCCCCAGAACACAGGACTTCAGGAATGGCATGGGCCCACACCTTCCTATATGACCCCAACCCTGCCAGTGTGACCTTGCTTGCAAAATGCGTATGAGGTTATGCCACATCGAGGAAGCCATTTTGCAGAGTGCACATCCTCATTGTAACCTTGCATGCACTGTGCCAGTGGGCACACAGTGCATGCTGCAAAATGGCTTACTTTGTGCATCCACGACAATACTGGACAAAACTACATCTGGTTTTACTGGACAAGGACAAACCTTCCAAAAACAGGACTATCTGGCTTAAAACCAGCCTGCCTTGTTCTGTGGGCAGAGTGTTGGGCAAAACCAGGGGATCACTGTTGTATGCAACAAAGAGACATGGGTGTGGTTCTGCGGGGTCAATGGGATGGCAGTTCCTGTGGGAATCCTCATTATATGTATCGGGAAGATTGATGGTACTATCAAGGGGCCAGCCCTCCATGCAGCTGGCCCATGGCAATGCCTCCCCCCCAAAAAACCCAACCCTGACCAATCTGTAGGGAACTTGCAAGAGAAGATATATGGCGTTTTCACCTTTTGTCCTACCTGTTCTAATTTGGCCCTTGGTATTTAGAACTTATGTAGCTGTAAAGGTGACACTATATTTTATATCAAACCTTATTTAAGGAACACAATTTTTGGTAGTTTCTGCACTTTAGTGATAAAGTTTCCATCACAAAGAACAAGAATCACCTCTACTCCTTTCACCGCAAAGTGAATTAATTCTGCTGCAGAATGGAGTATAACTCTCCTTTTAATTCATTGTGTCCAATACATTGTACCTGTACTGTAAGTGTTTGTCACTTAATTCTTCCAAACAAATGTTCCCATTATATGCAATAATTGTTCAAGATGTTAGACAGAAGCATTATAAAAACTATTGTTATTCTTACTTTACCATTCTATGCAGGGATGGGCACATTGGTGCAGATAAAATACAAACCAACATGATTCTTTTTATAAAATAAATTAGATTTTTCCTCCCTCCCCATTTTTGCACACCTATAAATAAAGTGTTGATTAAGAATCAATGATGCTCAAGGACACCACAAACCCAGTGCTCCATCACACAGTTATGTATTTCCCAGTAGATGCTTGAAATGACCATTACAAAAATGTACAGCAGAATTGGGTGTTAGGGTGTTTTGCAACTTGTTTCTCTTTTCCTTCACTAACTTTCTTCCATTATGGTGTACAGATTGCGGTATTGTTTTTCTCCCTCTTTTTCAATGTTTTCCTTCAATTTTTTTGTAATGTAAAATATATTTTTTTAATTGTTCAGTATTTGCCTCCCCCCACCCCTAAAACTATCCTCTTTCATCCCTTTGGCCTCCAAAGCATTTTTCTCAGTTTGCCTCTCTCCACCTTCTTATCCTATTACTTTCTCTATCCTCTCAGATTACAGGGTATGAATCCACATCAGTACCAAATGGATCAATGCTTAATACAGAACAGCTTCACATTTCTGAGTGTCAACCAGGCCTAAAATCAACTGAAGCAACAGACTCCCATGAGAAAGACTGTTCTTGCTGTATTTCAGACCTGAAAGAAACAGAGTCTTGTATAATTCACAAATAAGCCTATTCTTAAAAGATTTCCAGCCAAAATTTATTAAAGCAGATTCAGTTACAAAATGGAAAAAAGGGAGTGTAAAGAAAATGGTCATAAAATATTACATACCCTGTAATGAGAAAAAATATCCTAATTACTTAATAGATAGAATTATTATATAAGATTGGAAAAGCATCTGAACCCAAAGTTATTCACTAACCTGAAGTTTACCCATCATTCCGAATTCACCAAAGATGTTGAATGATCTTTTCCATGTTTGATAGCAATATCAATCCTAATAACATTAACATTTCTGAATGTTTATGCCCATATATTTGCAACCTCTAGATGTTTAACCAAAATGAAACATAACAATTGAACAACTTGCCCAAATAAATCCAATTAAAGCCAATGTAATGCTGTGTATTGGCTGCAAGCACTTGTTTCTTTACTTGCTTTTAGATGACAATATGTTATGGGATATAGACTTTTATTCAAGTTAGGCTCACAACATAATCCTATGTCTCCTTACATAATTCCTGTCTTTAAAATTATATATAAAGTTTGCAGCCCTTAACTGAAAGTGAAGCTTGTGCTTAAGTCTCTAAAGGATAGACACCTATATGTAATTTCACTCAGTCATTCTCCTATCTCATTCTGCTGTGTATGAATTTAGCTTTATTAGTCACTGGAATCGAGTGGACAATGAAGTCAGGCTGTAGAATGGAATGGAATATGCTGTAAAATCGCAGTAATGAACAAACATGGTAGTGCTGGTATTTACACATGACTTCCTGTTAGTGTGTTTGGGGATGGGGGAGAGGAAAGGTGGGTTAAATGAAACAACCACACATGGGCAGTGAATGTGCCCGAGTGGGTTTCTGAAATATTTAATCTAAACAACTCTAAAAGCTTTCCCCTTTGCTTATCTAGTTTCCTTTTTTCAATTTTCTAGTTACCCCATGCCTCTAACACTGAGTGTAGGTTTATGAAAAGAGTTAGTGTGATGGAAAATTATTTTGGTTCTAATTAGAACTTGCACTGTATTTCTGTATACAGCTATATAGTCATGATTTATGTGAGAATATACGAGATTACATATATTATAAGGGAGGTAAGGAAGCGAGAGAACTCCTCTACCCAACATTTGCAATGAGGATAACACTGTACCAGATTGTATAGACACAGCCCCTTTCAAGTCTGACTTCTGATCCAATGTTCATCTTTACTTGGAATGGATTTATTTATTATTACATACACTGTATATTAAGTCTTTTCTGACTCCAGGAAAATGACCTGCCATACGCCATAAAAAACAAAACCAGTCACTCCTTCATTATTTGTATTAGTTTATGTTATATCCACACCTACCTCTATTTGGAAAACTCTAAAATTAATTAATTTCATACAGCCAAAACAAGCCTGAGAACAGAATGTATCATTTCACAAATTAAACAATTATCATATGAAGCAGCTTTTTGAATGAAAGAAATGAAAGCTGCAGTTGCTCATGCATAACTGAAGACGACAGCCTGAATATGGAGACTGTGGTCAATGTTTACATCATTCTCTTTATCCATAAAGTACGTGGAGTAAAGAGACAGTGTCAATTGTTAGACCTTAATATTAATATACCTTGACAGCTGTCCCTTTAACAGTAATTACCATCAGGATTTCGCTATTTCTGGTTTCTTAAAACATCAATTTTTATAAATGCTTAATTTTTTTTTTAAAAGGAAGAAAGAAAACAAAATTAAGTAGGTCCATCTCCCCTGTCAAGAGCAAGTGCTTCCAGTTTGGACAATTAAGGGGGTGAGTGGGGCTAAAAAGGGTCAGAGAGCAACCTAGTGAAGGAGAACAGAGAGCACGAAGAAGCAGGAGTTGCAGGAGTGTCAGAGTCCGCTAGGAAGAGAGGCAGTGACAGCCTAAAATCAAAAGGGTGAGCCAAGGAATTTTTTGTTTGAGTGTTGCTAGTAAACCTGACTAAACAACAGTGAGTGTGGCAAGGTGTCTTTGGGAGCTGTGGAAAAGCCCTGCCTTGTGACACTTCCCCATCATAACTTATTGTTTAAATGGACTGCTAAGAAGCTTAAAATAGTGAAATTTATTTCACCTATTATATAAAATTATTAAAGCACAGTTAAGAGTCCCAAAGTCATATTGACAATTATACTTGTTTGTTCTCTACATTGATGTGTGAGTACCATGAGAAGTCACATAATTATTACAAATTTAAATATTTCTTCATATCTTTGATTTTAGTGGATACAATAGAATTTACCAGAAGATTCAGGACAGCAAAAGACACAGACACAGCACATCATTATCCCAGAGTATGGATTATACACCAGGCATTTGAAGAATCTTATTCATATCATTTAATGAAAAGATTAGTATACCAAATCTCCTATGATTTTTATATTAATTAATCTTAATTAATGAAAAGTTCTGTTCAAAAGTTGAAACACACTAAACAAAGCTCTAGCTAGATTTCACAAATAATTCACCAAATGTTGATTTATAAAAGAAAAGGGTACATTTTGGAGGGTTTTAAGACTAGTCTGTAATATCTGACAAATCACTAGACCAACATATTTTCTTATAATCAGTAAGCTTTTATTTCTTGAGCACAAAAGATTTACGGTTTGCTTCCTATTTTATACTTAGAGCTACATGGATAAGTCAATGAATAAATAAATCCTCTAAAATATTTGCCTGCTTTCATAAACTATAACTTTAAAGGGGCATTATACAGAAAACAAAGATATAACTGGTTTCAAGCTACATACACCACAGGGAATGATATTAAAACATTTCTCTCTTATTGCCTTCTAAAAAACAATTTAACATAACAGGAGCAGAGGTATGTATTTTCTTCAGTTTGATGAAGAGGGTTTTTTCCCTACCAAAAAAATAAAAAATAAATTATACTAACTTTTTCAGAGTTTGCTGCCATATTATACACAGAGCTGGTAGCCATCCCTGTATTTAACACTTTCCATTATGGAGGACTTTTGCAACCTTTTAAGAGAAATCTTACACCTACACTGTCTGCAGCAGGCTTTTGATATTCAGCAGGGGAAACATATCCAGGCTTTAGAAATCCCATTTTTGTCCCATCAAATTATATTCAGCTTCTGATAAGATAAACTGCTACAAATCACCATTTCCCTTTGCTGGCATTTGTGCTGGGCTCATAGTGTCACCACTGCTGCAGCACTCACTGTACTGTAAGTTGCAGGGGTAGTGAAAGGTGAGGAGGAGAAGAGAGGAAAACCAGGCAATCTAGGCCTTAGTCTGCAGAAGCTCCTATTATAAAAAGAGACATCCTTAATGGCAATCTGTACTCCTGAGTCCACACCCTACACACTTCTAATAATCATTGAACAAAGTGTCCCTTGTGAGGTATCACAATTTGTTGATCATTATTGTCCTGATACAATGTGTGTGGCAAAATTGTATGTGAAGTTATAAGATTCCACTGTATGGTGTTCTTAACACATGTTCCAAACTGATGTTGGCAAACATGTCTGTCTCAGACAAAGGAAGGTGGGCTTTGTTTTATTTGCATGTATGTAGCAAATTTATGTAAGAGTCATCAAGCAGCAAGGGAAACAAAGGGCACTCAGACAGGTGAGGGGAAAAGCAGCAGGGAACATCCTTCCCCATAGACCTGGTCTCCTGAATCTCAGCTTGAAATGTGTTTCAAGAGGGTGACTGATACTATAAAAGGGGGGGAAAAACACCCCAATACATCCCCTTTCCTTCTTCCTGCTCATTACATTGATGGCACCTGAAGTGACAAGAATTCATTGGATTCGGGGGAGAAGGGGTCCTGACCTAAGAAGTTTGGTCAGTAAGACTGCTGAAAGCATATGGTGAGAAACTTTGCTGGAATCAGATTACTTTGTAGTTAGGTACCAGCTGTGTTCCCTCTACGCTGCATGGTCGGGCAGCCGCCCAGGAGTGAGTCAAGTGCCACACAGTTGATTAGCAGAGCCGTGCACATCTGTCACCATGTGTCCTGGTTCCCCTCGCAGCACCGCTCTGCAGCTATGTTGCTCCTGCAGCAGCTCCTGGGACCTCCTGCTGGCTGTGCAGAGTGTGTGGGGGAGGTAGGTGCTGATGTCAGGGTGTCCCCCTCTCCTGTACCCCATCTCCACAGAG
This sequence comes from Macrochelys suwanniensis, assembly GCA_033296515.1. NCBI lineage: Eukaryota > Metazoa > Chordata > Testudines > Chelydridae > Macrochelys > Macrochelys suwanniensis. Next base: position 92,121,022 of record CM065775.1, on the reverse strand, counting down.
CAAGGGTGGGGGGCAGCCTGTCTCAGGACTCAGAGCTGCTGCAAGCTGAAAGACTCAAGTGTCTAGGCAGTGAATGAGTGCCTTTCTCAAAGTGATAGCGCACAGTCTCTGAGACTTCCCCAGCAGCAACCTCACACAGTCTCTCAGTCTCTCTCTCTCTCTCTCTCTCACACACACACACACACACACACACACAGTCTCTGTGTCACATTCTGTCTCTTTCACACTCACCTCCCAACACATACTTGTATTATTATTGTTGTTACTTATTAGTACTTCCTGAAATGCTCATATATTCTCTGTAATTTTATTCTTTCAAAGTGTGTTATTTAGTGTTTTGACTGGTCTGTGCATTTTGTAATTTTTCTTTTTCTTTTATGCTTAAATTTAATTCTTTGAGTAGTGAGTTCTAAAATGCCTAACCTGTTCTGGCTGGAGTAATTATCCCTATGATAACTTTTTAAAAATATATATTATATATTATATCTAGGTTTTTTTCTTTCCACTGGTGGTGCACATCCGCACATACCTCAGTGCACATAACAAAATGTATTCTGCACATGGATGGAAAAAATTAGAGAGAACACTGGGTAGAGTCACATTTTAACTTTATTTTCTTCTAATAATTTCTGACTTTTATGCCTCATTAATTGTATTCACTTAAAATCTGACTTTTTATAGTTAATACACTTGTTTTATCTAATCTAACGTGTTTAAGATTGAAGTGTCTGGGAAACTCCACTGGGGGTGGCAAATTATGTGCATGTTATTTCTATTAAAGAAAAAACAGACTTTATATAAACTTATATTGTCCAGGACAGGACTGGGTAGTACAGGACATACTGGGGGGAAATCTAAGACTGGAAGTGTGTTGGGGTCACCCTCCGTATAACCAAGGCTGGTTAGAGCCATGATGTAGCTGGGTGGCTGAAGCACACGCAAACATTGCTTGGAGTGACTCGAATGCTGGAGGCTGTTTGTGAGCATCCAAGCTGGAGGCTACAGCATCAAGGCATTGTAAAGCACACCCCAGGTTAGAGGGCAAGGTTAACACAGCTATCCATTAGCTTGGATTGTACCCTGCTATGTCACACCAGCTGAGATGCCAAGGACTGCAAGGGCAGGGGAAGACAATTTTCTTAGAACCTTTAAGATGGTCCTTTCCTAGTTCAAGGTATGGACAGACTGATGAAGTTGTGGGAGGGGTGAAGCTTGCACTACCTACGGAGTGCATGGAGCTTGTGATTCTGGTTTTTGGCTTTCAGAATGGTAGCATTTACTAGCAATAAATTAACTAAATAAGAGAAATAGAAAAGTCTGAGAAATGAATAAAAGTCACACAGTATAACATTCCTTTAGCTCAGTCTAGCACTAATGAATTAGAAATAACAGATCTGAATTGATATATTTCAAGACGTTTGAGGTTTTATTGCTGCGGCACTTATGTATACTTTTACTTCTTATTTTTCTAAGTGATAAAATACATAGTTTTAAGGGAGTTTTTTTGGTATGGTGAACATGTTTTTATTTTGTTAATTGACACAAGTGACAAGAAAATATGGATGTAGTTTTTTTGAGGGAAAACAGACACGGATGTCATCTGTTTGATCCCAGAAGAATTCTAGCCTGTGGGCAGGGCCGGTGCAAGGAAATTTCGTGCCCTAGGCGAAACTTCCTTGCGCTGCCCCCCCCCCCCCAATGCCGCACCCCCAGCCAGCTCCCCCGCCTGCGGGAGCTCAGCCTTCCCCCCCCCCCCCCCGCCCCGCAGCGGGCTGCAGGAGCTGAGCGGGGAGCCGGGGGGCGGCTCAGGGGGATCGCCGCAGCTGCCCTCTGGCTCCCCGCTCAGCCGCTGAGCTGGGAGACAAGGGTCAGCCACAGCAAGCCACCCCTTGTCTCTCCTCTCAGCAGCTCAGTGGGGAGACAAGGGGCAGCCGCAGCAAGCCGCCCCTCGTCTCCCGGCTCAGCAGTTCAGCGGGGAGACAAAGAGCAGCCGCAGCAAGCCGCCCCTTCTCTCTTCGCTCAGCAGCTCAGCCGCTGAGCAGAGAGGCAGCGGGCAGCCGCCAGCCGCCCGCCGCCCCCCAAATCTTGGCGCCCTAGGCGACCGCCTAGGGTCGCCTAGTGGGCACGCGGGCCCTGCCTGTGGGTCCAAAGCAGAACTGCTCGAAACCTTCATAACAAAATAAAGAGTGCCTGGTTTCCATTTTCACTGCAAACCAGAAACTTGGGCCAGGTTTACAGGCTAGGTTTTGCTGAACATGATATTAATTTTCAGGGACCTAGGACCAGAGTTTACAGAAGAAATGATAGTTTTGAAAAAATCCAGACAATATCTAGAATGTTTGGCCAAGTTTGGGGATCCATTTACACTCAGAACTTGAAGTGAAAATCAGAGTTCAACTTCATAAGAACTGACCCATGAAACCTGCAAATCAGAAATGCAGTGTTCACACGGCTTTGGTAATGACCTACTTGGTTATTGCCAGTAGTTCACTAGAACAGGGTTTCCTCAAACTTCATTGCATCATGACCCCCCCTTCTGACAACAAAAATTACTACACGACCCCAGGCAGGGGGACTGAAGCCTGAGCTTCACTGCCCTGGGCAGGGGGGACAAACCCAAAGTCTGAGCCTCTCCACCCAGGGGGTGAAGCCAAAGCTTGAGGGCCTCAGCCTTGGGCAGAGGGGCTGTAACCTGAGTCCCGCCACCCAGGGTTGAAGCCTTCGGGTTTCGACTTCAGCCCTGGGCAGTGGGTCTCTGATTTCAGCTTGAGCCCCATGCCCCAGGAAGTCTAATGCCAGCCCAAGCGACCCCATTAAAACAGGGTCACGACTCACTTGCGGCCCAATCAGCACAGACCTGTGGCCCATGTGACATCCTCAGGGCCATACAGGCAGTAAATAGGTTGAGAACCACTGATTTAGAGTTTAGCAATCTCTGCTATGCATATGCTTTCTTTCACAGCAAGGGATTCCCCTTCACAGATTCCTCATGCAGAGCAAGAGGATGGGGGGAAAACACACACAAGACCAATATTTTCAAACCCTTCCGGGTGACAGATCATAGTGCTGCCAGATTGCTCCATTCCTTGATCTGAACTAGCTAAGAGGTGATGCCAACCATCAAGCAATTCAGTAGGGGAAACATTCTCAGGGCTGCCTTTCCTGTACGTCTGGTCTGCCTTAGTCCATTAACATGGAAAATCAAATACTTAACACATTTACTCAGAGTCTGATAAATATTATAAATGGCCCACTATGTAAAGTTGCTGAGGAAGACAGTGTGGTCATTTAAAAGCAATTATATGTTGTCCTTAGGGAAAACTGGCATTAAGGACCCAATCCTGCAAGGTTCCAAGAACCTCCTATGGCACTGAGCACCTTAAAATCATTTCAATTAAATGAGAGTTTAGAACACTCAGCACTTCAAAGGATCAGACCCTAGAAGAGAAAAGTCCTTGATGGACTGAATGGACTTATGACTTTTTCTGTTTCCTTTATTATTATATCTGCTCCACTCACTATAGTTATTGTTTCAGTGTTTCCATAATAAACTCCTATTTTCAGGTGTTCATAAATTGGCAGCAAAAATTCATTCTCTGCTGCAAACAGGGTCTTTCTCTGAGAATGCTCTCTCCCCCTCCCACTCAATTTGTACTAATACCTATTTGATTTTGTAAAAAAGATTTGTATGGAAGAGGAGAAAAAAAAGAATAAAGAGAGAAATACAAGTTCATGGTTTGAAGTGCTTTGTTGCACCACAAACCTACACTGTTTGAAAGAACCATTGATTCCTAACGTGGTCCAGAGCCTTTCAATATTCTGAAGAGTGAAAAAGTTCAATCATTTTCATGCACAATGTCAATAAGTTGTTAAAATTCATAAGGATTCCTTGTACATGAAGCTGTGCAGATGCCACATAGATTTGATTGACCACAGTGGACCAAGTAGCCACATATTATGAAGTCTGGAATAAAATGTTAACATTGACCTCTGAATTCAGCAATGTTTGCACTGTATTTATACACTAAATACATAAGCCATTAGCTCAAAAAGACCCAGTAACATTCTATCTTAGCCTTATGAAACACTTCAAGAAATTCGATTTACTGAATGAAAACAAAAGAAGACAAAACACTCAAGAAATTTCCTAAGCACCTCACTTCTTCAAGAAGCAGATGTGCAGATATCTGGAAACTTCAACTGAATTTCTAATTCCCTTACTTGTTCTGTCAGGTTGCAATATGCTTCCTCATGCTGACTACTATTTTACACCATGAGAAGTCCTATTGAAATCAGTGAAATTACAGAGGTGCTATTCAACGTGAATAATGATGTCACAATTTACCCCATGAAATAATCTCATTGATTTCAGTGAGACTGTGTATGTGTGTGTTATAGGTTACAATTCAACATAACTAAGGGTATCAGAATCAGATCTTTATTTAATTTGCAGATCATTGGCAATCATATGACATCCCTTTACAAACTCAACATTATTTTAATGTATTTTAATGTAAAATAGATATTTAATCATGCATAACCATATTGAACTTTCCCGCCAACAATGGGTCATTCAGAGATTGTGAACATACGACCTTTAGAAACACAGCATTGACATCAACCAATTTGGGTAAAGGAGCAAAGTGGGGAAATGATGCTGGCCTGCCCATTCACTGATAAGATTTGCAGATAACAGAAAAATCAGGGAAGTGGTAAATAATGAAAATGATAGGTCACTGATTCTGAACAGTCTGGATCACTTGGTAAACTGGATGCAAGCAAACAAACAATGTGAGTTTTAATACGGCTAAGTTTAAATGTATACATCTAGGAACAGATTATAGGCCATATTTGCAGAATGAGGGGCTCTGTCTGGGAAGCACTGACTCTGAAAAAGATTTGGGGATCATAGTGGATAATCAGCTGAACATGAGCTCTCACTGTGATGCTGTGACCAAAAGAGCTACTGCAATCCTGGGACGCATACACAGGCAATTCCTGACTAGCAGTAGAGAGGTTATTCTTTCTCTGGATTTGGCACTGGTATGACTGCTGCTGGAGTACTGTGTTCAGTTCTGGTGCCCACAATTCCAGAAGGATGTTGATAAATGGGAGAGGGTCAAGAGAAGAACCACAGAAATGATTAAAGGATTAGAAAATATGCCTTATAGTGATAGACTCAGAGTCCGCTCTGTTTAATTTAAGAAAGAGAAGAGGTAACTTTACTACAGTCTAAATAACTACATGGGGAACATGGGCAGTGTGAGAAACACCGGCCCAGGAAGGCTAGCACTCAGCCCCACCCCTTCCGCCCAATGCCCCACCAATTCTGTGTCCTCCCCCACCAGCCCCTTCCCCAGGCTAGTGCCCCCAGCTCCAGAGCTCCGGGAGGGCAGCCCCAGCTCCCCCTCAGCCCCGGAGCGCCGGGAAGGCAGGCTGTGTGACCCCAGCCCCCCCCCCCACCCTGGGGCACCAGGAGGGCAGGCTGCACAGCCCCAGCATGATCCAGGGCCACTGCACAGGGGGAGCAGCAGAAGGGACCTGGGGGCTGAGCACGGGCGGGCCACACCTGGATTTCTGGGGAGGCACAACCTTCCCCAGCCTATGATACCCATCGCCCATGATGGGGGACAAACATCTAATATTGAGCTCTTCAGCCTAGCAGAGAAAGGTATAGGACAATCTAATGGCTTGGAAGCTTAAGCTAGGCAAATTCTGACTGCAAATAAGATGTACATTTTTAACAATGAGCAATTAACCATTGGAACAAATTTATCAAGGGTCATGGTAGATGATTCTCAATCATCGAGAATTCTTAAATACAGATTTTGCCACTCACTCATTCTGAGTAGCATCTAACTCTGCAAATGCTTACATTGGTTTTCATAGGATTATTTGTGGAGAAAGTACTGCTCAGTGTTAGTAAGAGTGGCAGAATTGTACACAATGAAATTTGATTGTAAGATGGTTTCTGATGAGAAGGATAGAAGTCACATTATTGTATGGAACACAACTGCATTGGCAAGGGGATAGACTAGATGACCCAATACGGTATGTCTTTTCCATCTCTAATTTATATCTTTCTTCAACTTCATCTTTGTCAAAGGGTCTGTTATTTTATTTCATTTTATAATGGTTTTCCAAAAGAAGCAGTGTTGTCATCTTATTTTGAGAAAAGGAATTATACTACCTCATCACAGGTTAAAAACAAGACATTTAGAGGCCACTGAACAAAGTGAATTTCCCCAATACCTCACCAGTAAAGTAATACCAGTTTTAAACCACGTTATGCACATCCACTATGAAAATTCTCAGTGTTCATTAACTGTCATTTCCCTTTTTCTCACCTGCCTGGCACAGTGAATGGTCACAGATTGGACTGTAGTATATTCAGAAGATATACTTGTTTAAAACACTTCCTATATGATATTTTTATTGGGATAATAATTAAATATTGTAAGGGAAAGTAGAATTACATTGTAGAGACCATTTTGAACTATAAATACTTCCCCAAATATTCAAAGCCTACTGATTTAATTTCTTGTTTATTCTGGTTTAAAAAAAAAAACAGAACAAAATACAATTTGAAACCTACTTGGGCACATAGCTAGTCCATGTAGCTATGTGCACTACCATTATTTTACCCTTGCCTTCCCTACCCCAGTCCTTCCTTTTTTTGGTAATGCCGACTGTTGCCTCTTGCCTTAAGTTAGTTTGAGAGATCTTGGGGGGATTTATTTTGTGTTTCTATGTCACCTAGCACAATGGAGCCCCAATCCAGATTTGGACTCTAGATAATATTGCAACAAATTAATTATAATAGACTATCTAGGTATCTACACTGGCAATGTATCATTTTAATGGCAAGACTAATTTAAGCTAGTGTTTCTGGAAACTATAAACTAAAGAACTTTAATAACTGCCTAGCATTGGTGCTCAGGAAATGAAATCAGTGCATATGAAGAGGGAAATGGATTTGCCAGTTCTCTGAGAGCAGCTACTTCATTGGATCCTGAAGAGGAGAAGGCAAACAAAGAGAGGAAGAGCTCATCTAAAAGTTGTTTGTTTTTCTTCTTACATTTCTTTTTCTCTGTTATAATTTGTCTTTGTTCCAAAATTAATTGCTATAATCGTAGTCTGAATGAAGGAGGGATAGTTCTAATTAAACATGAAGGGATTACACACATGCCTGGCCACTGTCCCTTATTCAGCAACACAGGTCTCAAAAGGAAAATAGGAAGTGATTCAGAACAAAACTAAGAGCCACTGTATTATGCAACTAGTAAACTAATAATTTCAGTAAAATACAGCCAATTACCAAAAGAACATGGCACCTGCTGTGTAAAAAATTCACCATTTCTGCATCGAAGTCAGTAAGTACTACATAAATACCCTCCTGAGCATGCAATTACTTGATCTGAATGGACAAACATGGGCTCTGCACATACAGCTCATGCAGGCACATCTTTAAACTAAGTGCCCACAAACTAGGTGTTCACTTTGAAAGTCTGACCTTCGCTCAAAGTCAAACTGTTCCCTCTTCCTTTCCTTCATCAACTCATTTATAGGTTTTTCCACCCTCTTTACCATGCTCCTTTTCAAGGTCTCATTTTTCCTCCTCCTCAATTCCTTCTTTGCCTCCTTCCCATTTCCCTTCTTCTTTACTTATTTCTTTGCCCATTTCCCTTTTCATATCTACCCTATTCAAGTTCAACAGCTTCTCGTTGTAGCCTGTTTTTTAAGTTTATCTGTTGTAAAATTGCGACCCTCAAGTCTGTCACTGAGTGGTTAGGGAGGTTGAAATGTTCTCCTACTGGTTTTTGAATGTTATGATTCCTGATGTCAGATTTGTGTCCGTTTATTCTTTTGCGTAGAGACTGTCCGGTTTGGCCAATGTACATGGCAGAGGGGCATTGCTGGCACATGATGGCATAAATCACATTGGTAGATGTGCAGGTGAATGAGCCCCTGATGGTGTGGCGGATGTGATTAGGTCCTATGATGGTATCACTTGAATAGATATGTGGACAGAGTTGGCATCGGGCTTTGTTGCAAGGATAGGTTCCTGGGTTAGTGTTTTTGTTGTATGGTGTGTGGTTGCTGGTGAGTATTTGCTTCAGGTTGCTCACCAGCAACCACACACCATACAACAAAAACACTAACCCAGGAACCTATCCTTGCAACAAAGCCCGATGCCAACTCTGTCCACATATCTATTCAAGTGATACCATCATAGGACCTAATCACATCCGCCACACCATCAGGGGCTCATTCACCTGCACATCTACCAATGTGATTTATGCCATCATGTGCCAGCAATGCCCCTCTGCCATGTACATTGGCCAAACCGGACAGTCTCTACGCAACAGAATAAACGGACACAAATCTGACATCAGGAATCATAACATTCAAAAACCAGTAGGAGAACACTTCAACCTCCCTAACCACTCAGTGACAGACTTGAGGGTTGCAATTTTACAACAGATAAACTTAAAAAACAGGCTACAACGAGAAGCTGTTGAACTTGAATTGATATGCAAACTAGATACCATCAACTCAGGATTAAATAGAGACTTGGAATGGCTTGGCCATTACGTTAATTGAATCTATTTCCCTTAAGTTAACGATCCTCATTCACACCTGTGTGTCAAGTGTCCGCAATGGCCATCTTGTTTATCACTTCAAAGGTTTTTCTTCCCCTGCTGTTATGGTTCCTCTCAATTAATTAGCCTCTTAAGGTTGGTATAGGCACTTCCACCTTATCATGTTTCTCTGACTGTATAAATATCTGTCCACTGTATGTTCCATTCCATGCATCCGATGAAGTGGGTTCTAACCCACGAAAACGTATGCTGAAATAAATTTGTTAGTCTCTAAGGTGCCACAAGTATTTCTTTCTTTCTTATTTTCTTATTGCTGCTTTAATTCACCAGATATATAAGGGTTTATGTTTGAATCAAATAGTAACTAATTCTGTTCCTGGTGTGCATGCATGAGAATAACTAATGTCTGTGGTATCTGTATATATGTGGCTACAGATTGTTACAATATGAGCAGCTGATTTTGAAGAGATTGTTTTGAAATATGACCACAAAAAGTTCCCAAAAAGCCAAATTCTGTTGTTCAGATCTAGTCCATTTTTGATGGAAGAAGGCTTCTGAAAAGAAGGGGACTGTTGGATGGCCCCTATAGAAATTATCTGCATTAACAACCAACCATCACTACTTTCATGTGTAAAATTAAAATTAATAGTATTTCTAACAAATATGGGACATTTACGTTTACCACATGAATATGCAAATATGGTAATATACCATCAAAATAATTTTGTACTTGTTTTATAGTTCACAAACCTGTGCTAAAGTATTTTAGGTACAGTTTGTTTAACTTAATCTCAGAGGAATATATACTAGTGGGATTGTAGAAAGAATAATATTTTTAAAAGTTATTATTTATTATTTTTATTGTATTTCATTTTAAACACATGTAAGGAAAGCAGTTAGTGACTAAGCAGGAATCCAGTTCTCACAGATGTCATAGGTACCGGTAAATTAAAATAAGAAATAATTCCTCATATTTACAGTCATGGCTAACAGTTAACGTTAACCTATCCCATAGAAAAGTTTCTACCCAGACCTGAATGATGTATCAGCTTTCCAAACTGGGGCTGCAAGATCATGATAAATACAACTATTCTGCTTGGGAAACAGGCAAAACACAAAATCCAAGGTACCATCTTTGGAAGATACTGCGTGACTATTTCAGTATTCGTTCTGATTTCCACACTTAGTTATGTATTGCTAAGACGCCTGTCATAACCGGGAACTTCAAGCACTCAGAAAACTTTTCCAAGCCGTTTCCCCCTCCCTTCCCCCCGCCCCCGCCTTGCTGCTTCCCTTGTCCACAGGGATATCTGAAAAGCAGAATTTCAAAAATGAATCTTACTAAATGATGTTTTACATTATTTGTAAGGTTTGCTTTGACTGGGTGACAGCACCATGTAAAGCCAGCAAGCAGGTATGGGAAAATTCACTAGCTCTTTGTATGTTTCTCTTTAAAGCCAACTAAATAGCTTTGAGGAGAGCGTGTAAGGCTGGGAAGTGGAAACTGAGGGAAACAGCCTGATAACATGGATGCTGAGATTGAGGAGAAGTAACCAGAGGAAGAGAAATAGACACAAGGTGAAGCAGAGGAGAGAAGGTAAGAAACAGTTGTGTATGTGCGGGGGGAAACAGGGGAGAGATGCAACCTTGGAAAAGGAAGGAAACAGACTGATTGTGACAAGGGGCATGATGAGTGAGAAAACTCCAAGGATGGTGGTTATGGGAGTAGCAAGAGGAGAGAGGAAAATGACAAGGTGACAAATGGGGAACAGCTGCCAGCCATCTCTGGCTCTAAGATAGCAAGGCGATAGATGCCTAGAAATACAGGGTTTGTCTACATAGTGACTTAGAGTGCAGCAAGCCAGATAGAGTTACCAACTTTCTAATTGCACAAAACCGAACACCCTTGCCCAGACCCTGCCCCACCCCTTCCTGAGGCCCCACCCTGCCCTGCCCCCACTCACACCAGCCCCCTGCCTCAGTCGCACGCTCTTCCACACTCACTTTCACTGGGCTGGGGCAGTGGGTTGGGGTGTGGGAAGGGGTGAGGGCTCAGGGGTGCAGGCTCTGAGGTGGGGCTGGGCCCGAGGAGTTTGGGGTGCAGGAGAGGGCTCCAGGCTGGGGCCAAGGGGTTTGGAGTATGGGAGGCAGCGCAGGCTCCAGCTGGGGCTGTGGGCTCTGTGGTGGGGCCGGGGATGAGGGGTGTGGGGTGCAGGCTGCAGGAGAGGGCTCAGGGCTTGAATAGGGGGTTGGGATGCAGGATCTGGGATGTGGTTCCAACCTGGGGCAGAGGGTTCAGGGTGCAGGTTCCGGCCTCGCAGTGCTTACCTCAGGCAGCTCCCAGTCAGTGGCACAGTAGGGCTAAGGCAGGCTCCCTGCCTGCCCTGGCTCTGAGCCATTCCCCAAAGCAGCCGGCATATCCAACCCCTTGGCACAGGGGCGATCAGGGAAGATTTGCATGCTGCCCCTGCCCCCAGTACCAGCTCTGCATCTCCGATTGGCCAGGAACCATGACCAATGGGAGCTGCAGGGGCAGCGCCGGTGGGCAGCATGCACCATGCAGATCCACCTGGTCACACCTCCGCCTAGGGGCCAGGCATGCTGGCTGCCTCCTGTCCCAGCCCTGAGCCCCCTCCTGCACTCCAAACCCCTCAGCCCTAGCCCAGAGCCCCCTCCTGCACTCCAAACCCCTCAGCCCTAGCCCAGAGCCCCCTCCTGCACCCCAAACCCCTCAGCCCTGCTCCCCCACAGAGCCCACACCTCCAGATGGAGCTTGCACCCCCACCCACATCTTAACCCCTGCCCCAGCCCTGCACCCCAAACTCTCATCACCAGTCCCACCCCACAGCCCACAACCCCAGCCAGAGCCTGCACTCCCTCCTGCAGCCCAACCCCATGCCCCAGCCCACTGAAAGTGAGTGGGAGAGAGCAAGTGACAGAGGAAGGAGGGCTGTACTTAGTGGGGGTGAGGCCTCAGAGAAGGGGTGGGGCAGAGGGCAGGGAGAGGATGTTTGGTTTTGTGCAATTAGAAAGTTGGCAACCCTAATCTATCTATATATGTGCATACACACGTATATCTATCTCCCACAATCTCCGCAGCATTGTAAGAGTGCTCCACATCACCTGTCTATCTCTTCTTCTGCAGTCAGTCTCTCTGATCATCAGCATTCCTTACTTTATATCTTGAAACACATGGCTAGAGGGCATCGCCAAAAACTGGTGAGAGAAATAGTATGTGTAACAACTCTCTTTAGCAATATGTGTCACAGAGATCAGAAAGCTCTGGGCATCAGAAAAGAGATGCTTTCCCAGCACCACTGCTGGCAGGACCAGGGAGAGGAAAGGAGAGAAATGGGATGGGGAAAAGAGAGCAGGACATCATTCCATATTTACCTCCGATATAGGGCAAGCATCCTTCTGGTCTATGACTGAAGCCTGTGCACGCTGAAGACAGAATATCCAAATTCTCTATTGTGGGCATTCACATCATCACAGAAGACTTAAATGGTGAACTGAACCCAAATCAGGAATTTGGACACTTCACTTAGATGCCAATTTTGAAAATGGGGCTCTCCATTTCTGCTCACCTCTTGTGAACAGCAGGAATAATAAAATGTACAATATTCCTTCAGTAGCATCCTAGGAAATGTCAACAGCCTGCCTACTTACAACAAGATAGAGCAAGCAGACAGAATGCCACTTCCCACCTCCAAAACAAAGCTGGCACTGTGCAAATTGTGTAATTTTAGTTCTCCTGGCTTTGAATGTATCCCTTTAAAACCAGCAACTATTGATGTATAAAGTGGAAATCATGTTTCCCAGTAAAAACAAGAGGTATAATAAGCTGTACAGAAGTAGATCTAAGGAGAAGAAAGAAATCACAACATGTGGAGGGAAGCTTGGTTTAGAGAACCACTGTAAAACAAACAAACAAACAAACAAACAATCAGGTTTAACACACCAAAAGAGTATTGTAGCATGAACCAGGATCTAGAGGAATGTTTGTAAACAACTGTATAACCAAACAGAATCATTTTAATAATTCTTAAGTGCGCAGTGAGGGTGGCAGTAAGACTAGCCCCCATTATTAGCCTTTATCGGGAGCACAAGATGAAAAAAACACTCTTGTGCAAAGAAACCATTATCAATAAAAATAAAGAAGATGAAACAGCAGTCAAATTGGGATGAAATGTCACCTAAAATAATATCTCATGCTGATAGTCTTTTAAACTATGATATCAACTCCCTTAGAGTAGTCAAATAATTATGTATGGAATGTTTTTTCACAGATACTCTATAGAGGCAAGAATTAGCACAAGATGTGTTGTGTTGACCAAGGAAGCAGATTTTGTCGCCTAAGACAATACAATGTATTAGACAACAACATATTCATGGCCAAAACATACAGGAAGGTCAAAGATTAGAAAAAGTAATTAGAAAATAACAGAAAGAAAGGTCATAGCTTAAGCAAAGTAGTTATTTCAATCTGCAAATACATAAAATGTGTAGCCTTGGTCCACAGTCCTTGGTCTACTACCTTTATCAGATTTCTTTATCAGTCACTCGTTTAGAGGGTTTTCATCATAAATAACATTATAATGAAGCTGTTCACACGGCAGTAGTTAAGGTTGTGTCAGCATTTCTATTATAACCCCTATTTTCAAGGGTTTAATAACTCAATGGTAAACGTGCTCTGGGCTGAAACTCAGCACACAAAGCCTAGTCATTAAAGTACTTAAATATGAAAGAAAAATCTGCTTGTTCAGTTTTAAATTTTGAATAAAAATGAGGAAATATAAGCTTTGTGGTTTGAAAGATATTTTGTTCTCTTTTGACTAACAAATAACTTTGGTTTGGGTTGGTGGTTTTGTCTTTTTTGTTTTGATTTAGTTTTTTAAAGGAACATTTTCATTAAGATTCACTAATGGGATTTTGGGAAACAAAAGAAGCAACCACAGCTTCCTTCAGTTATCCTGGATACTATGGTTAAAAAAATCACAGTTTTCTGGATATTGTGGATAAAATCATAGTTTTCTACTCTATTAATTTATGTCAGAAAATATTTGGCAATTATTTTTAGCCAAAGGTCACATTGTCAAGGTTAACTGTAACAGCTCTGAAGTTGCTATTATAGTCTTTTGCAGAGCTATTATAGTCTTTTGTTCAATTATCCATGAAATAAGATAAAAAACAAAGTAAAGTTTCAGATAGACATGTGATGCTTTATAGGACAAAAAAGGTACTAACACTGTATCACATGCTAAATACAGATGAGCATGCAACAGAAGCATTTCAGTGAATGATTGTCTCCATAGGAGCCAGACACAATCCCAGTCCTGACGGTCATACAGCAGACCGAATAGGTGAGTTTAGGGAATCTCTAGAAGAATGATAATAAAGTGTGTGGGAATTGTGACAAGGAGACAAGGCAGGAAATAGCCCCATTCCCTCCAACTAACACACCGTGACTTTACATGTGCTGAATCATGGCTGCCTAAGCTAACATGCGAGAGCCCAAATTAAGATAAAACATGCCTGAACAAGTAATCACTGAAACAACGAACTATTCTGGGTATGTTTATAGTAAACAAAGTAGGGAGAAACACCCTGAAATGATAAGCTTGCCTTACCCAATCTGCAAAGTGATTGCTCCTTACATGCAAGACATATAGATGTTAGTAGCTGGGAAATACGTATATAAACTGTATGTGTGTGACATCAATTGGAACGGTGGCATCACCTTCTACCTAAACCCCCTGAGCATCTGGTCAGCATGGGCAAAGAGCTGTTACACGCCTAATAAAATAACCTGAGTACTAACTAGCTGGAGTAAAACTGAGCAGTTAATATATAGGTATTATTATATGAATAGTTTTCCTGGTGAGGCTCCTAACCTAATGGCACTGTTAAAAGGATTTACATGTGAGGAGGTTTCTAATGCATGAAAGAAGTGGGTTGAGTCAAAGAAAGAACCCTATGTATCCCTCAGAAAGGTCTTAGCTGGAAACTGGATCCAGGTGGAAAAGAAACTCCAAAAATAGCGTTGGATAAAAAGTGTAAAGAGAAGAAACAGAAAACCTTGTTGTTACAGGACTAATTTTGGGAATTGGGACCCTGCATAAGGAAACTAGAGATCTGACAAAGTAAGCTGAAGAGGGAGAAATGTGAACTGAAAGAGAATTATATAAGGTTCGTGCTGTGCAATCCAATGAGACATTTTTGAAACAGAGTGAGAGTTGTTCTTTCCTGATTTTTTTCACAGGATCAGCTTATAGATCAAGTGGCAAGTCTACAAGACCAACCGTGGAAATGTCAACATAACGGGAGGCAGAATTCTGGAGGGTTTTCCCCAGTTCACAGAATAGCTATGGGATGTAACTATGCACCAGGGACTGTTCAGGTTCCCACAGCCCCATCTGCTTATGGGAATGCTAAAATGAGTTACCCACGGTCTGAGTTGAGAAATGTATTCTGGGGGTTGGGGTTTGTACCCCGGCTCCTATTGTTGTTAAGGTGGAAGGAAGGGAGAGGACAACAAGAGGATCACTACTGAGACTTGTTCCCTTGATATCTTGGAGTTGGATGTCCTGTTAAAGAATTGGGACCCTGCCCAGAGATGACCGCAACACGTTTACCCAGTGGATGTTGAAGGGAGTAACACTAAAAGAGATGAGCTAGCTAAATATGCAAGATAAGGATAAGATACTGCAGAGAACCTTGGGGAATTGTCACCCTGGGTTACAGGGCATACCCTTACTGATTCAGATTTAGGGGCCAAATGGGCAAAAGTGTTGTATGATTTAAGAATGGCTCAGGTGGAAATGTTTGCCTTAAAGCTCCTCCTGAAGGAGGGTCAAGTTAAATCACAGATCACCTCCTTTGGTGGTGAGAGAGCAAAATGTGCTCAATACACTAACAAGGGGAGACCTAGTTCATATACATTGTTACTAGTTATATTGCCCTCCGAATGTAAGGAGCACATTTTACAGTTTGCCCCTAGTGCCAATGATATGTTAAACAAGAGGCGAGCACTAGTGAGGATTGTGACTCTGGCAGACCAGGTGCCAGCTCAAGCCAAGTCCCCTGAATGCTGACAAATGCATAGCTGGAAATCAGCCTGGCTTACCTGTGGATAGTATTATTAAAATAGATATTAGAGTTATAAGAATGTGTTCAGTTTTTAGACTTTATGGAATTCTCATAGAATGCTGCACATATTAATCTTCCTTATAATATCTGTGTCCCATGTTACAAGGTAATGTTTAAATGTTTGCTCTGTAACTAATAAAAATGTTTGCTAAGACGGTAAATCCCCCACAGTCAGGGGAGAAGCATTACCAAGTGTTAAACACTAGTTCACCATAAGAGGTTATCTCCTCCCCAAGGAAAGACGGTCTACAGTCATCAGACAAACATTGGTGGACAAAAGACGTTGCTGATTGCTTCCCACACAGCCCTGAAGAGGGTATGTGCCCAAGGCTCATCCCATCACAGCTTGAATGCTGGGGGAAGGGAATAAAAATGCCTGTTAAGGAGAACTAATAATTCCTATGCTGCTTGAATTCTGAGGGGCAAGGATTTCTAAGGATAAGGAAGGAGTCACCATCTGCATTGCCTGTGTTAGCCTTAAAGGACATATGGAGTTTGCTTACTATAGAAGTTTCTATTACCTTTTGAAACCTGACTGTAACTCGCGTGAGTACGCTTACTTGTTTTAACCTTGTAAATAACTCTTATTTGGATTTCTTAATTAATAAGCATTTAGTTAGTTTGTTACAGGATTGGCTATCAGCATTGTCTTTGGTTTGAGACCTGAGTACAGCTGACCTAGGGTAAGTTACTGGTCTTTTGGGACTGGAAGTAATTTGAATACTGTTGTGATTTTTGGTGTAAAGAGACCATCTATCACAAAGTCCAGCTTGCTTGGGTGGCAAGATAGACAGAATGCCCCAAGGGACTGTCTGAGACTTCATGGTGAGACTGTTATAGCACTTTCGGAGTTCACCCTTGTTGCTGGATTGGTGAAATCTACTTCTAGAACATACAACCATTTGGGAGAATTTTTACCCTGCTTCTTCACAGTCTGCCCTAAGGTTGGCACTCACAGTCATGAGCCACTCCAGATACCATAACAGGGGCTAGAGTCCCTAGAGGCAGGGAACCTTGGGGAAGAGGAGGGTCCCAGGGCAGAGAACAAGGATTTGGAGGGTACAGAGAAGATCAGGAAAACCAAAGGACATGGATACCCTTTTGACAACTCAGGAAAGAGGAGGAGGAAGCGGAGGAGGATGTGAAAAGATTAAGGGTTCAAAAGGAGGGTCAGTCCATGAGGGGAGCTCACCCCATGTCCTCCCAATAGGGCTGACAGACCCCCCACACCTCAGCTATCCTTTGTAATGCCCCTTTCACAGGACAACTGGGGATGTCCATTGGTAAAAAACACTGTGGGGGTGGGGACAGGGCAAGACATGTAATTAGACAGTGGGGCAGCAATAACAAATACAGGGCACTTACAGGAGGAAGATAAACAGGGCAGAATTCAGTGAATTACTGGGAAATTATTGGGGGTGCAAGTAAAAGAACAGGTAATATGGATAGGAAATTGGGAAAGCCAGTATGATTTGGTAGTGCAGTCAAAGGAAGAGATTCTGAGAGTTCAAGTGTTGGTGGCAATGTAGCTAGTAGTGGAATTGGCAAACATGGCTCTCTGGAGTGCAGAGCAAGGGGAGGTTATACCCATGGCAGCAGCGGTTGGGTCACTAAAGGAAAAAACAAGCTGTTTCTATTCAATACACTGAGGACACACCAGGGTGGGTCCTAGAGGTAAAAGGAGCATATTGGGAGGCATGAGCTATATCTTAACTGAACTGTGGTCAAATGGATACCCATATTACTGGAAGGGGAGGATTCCCCCACCCAAAAATACAAAACCCAGTACCTAAGGAGTCTATAGGGCCAATACAGGAGGTAGAAGAGGCATTGTTGGAATGAGGAGTCATAAAGCCCATGTCCTCAGTGTGTAATTCTCCAGCATGGCCAGTGAAAATGTCAGAGGCTGGTGGAGATTAACTATAGACTTATAGAAGTGTAAATGGCAATGCAAAAATCTATGGCTCCTATAGTAGCAGCTTATCCTGAAATAATTGTAAAAGTATTTCCTAAACTGAAGTGGTTTTCAGCATTGGATACTAGTCATGGTTTCTGGATGTTGCCTCTGGTCCCAGAGTGTCAGTACAGAACAGCATTCACATGGGAAGGAGTGCAGTATGTGTGAACTGTGTTACCCCAGGGATAAACAGACTATCCAGCTATTTTTTGTGCACATATGAAACAGTATTAAGGATTTTTCCCAGCCTGACAGGCTCATTCAGTATGTGGATGATGTATTGGTGCAGTCCCCAACTGAGAAGGAACACAGATAGGACCTGCAGCAGGCAGGGTTAAAGATCAACAGCAGAAAAGCAGTTGGCTCAGGGAAGGGGTTACATTTTTAAGAATAACTGTATGTGAGGAAGGATAAAGTATTGATCATAGAGCTGAATTAATTTCTAAATTACCAATCCCTACTGTTAAGAAGGCATTATCACCCTTTGGGGAATCATCGGATTTTGTAGAGAATTCTCCCCAGTTTATTCAGAAGCCACTAATCCTTTGTATGAGTTGGTGCGGGCCCCCCATTGGGATTGGCAGGAATAGCACCCTGAAACAGTGGTTAAACTGAAATAGCTTTGAAGATTGCAGGCCCAGATAAAAGTAACCATTTTTTATGTATCCTGTAGTAACTCCAAATACCATAGGAGTGGTGTTCATAAAGAAATATGAAAATCAGGATCAGTGGAGGCATTTGCTTCCTAACTATTGCAAAGTGTGGAATTGAAGTACAATTGGTGTGAGAGAATTGTGTTGACTGCATATTGGGCAATTATTAAACACAAGTATCTGGCAGGAGGAGAGAAAGTATTCATGCCAGTCATCATACCTCTCTGAAGGTACTGCTGGAGGGGAAAGTATAATCTGGACAGGTTAGTAATGAGAGAATGCAGAAATGTACTCTGGCACTGCAGGGAGAAAATGTAGGCAGTACAACTAAAAGAACCAAAGGAATGGGTGACAGGATTCTGCATACATGGCATGCCCCATGAATGTGAAGTTAGCCCAGCTAGCACTCAACAGGCAATGTTTAAGGAACTAAATGCTAACAAGGTTAGAGAAGAGAAGGATATATGTATACGGATGAAAGTAGCCAGGGGCTAAGGGAAGGGAGGTTTTGGAGCAGTGAAGCTAAAAAATGGAGTGATAGTAAATACTTTACAGTATAACTGTGGGAGTAAGTCAGCTCAGTATGGAGAACTAACAACAGTTATCAGTGAACCGATGGAAGAAAAAGGGTCCTGCTCTAAGCTTACCATACTCTGATTCAGACTGGGTGTCCAAGGCAGCTGTGCTGATTCTGACCTGGTGGACTCAGAACAGGTATCGGGATATGGATGGAGGCGAAATCAGTACCACGTAGCAAATGCTGGATGATATGACTTCACTAAACATTTTGATAGAGTAGATATGGTAAAAATCTGAGCAAAAGGAAAGAAAGGTCTGTTGGTAAAAGGAAATCAGGCAGCAGATTTGGCAGCCAAAGATGCAATAGTGACCAGTCTTCCCTGGCCATGGGGAATTACTGTAGAAGCCATTAAAGTGGCAGTGGTCACCCGAGGCCAGCAGCTGTCTTTACACAGAGTGATTGCAGAGCATCCAACAGCAGGATTCAGAGTTAGCTCTATTATGGAAGCAAGCTCAAAGTCTGGGAGTAAAGGTGGATGGTCAGGAGTTAGTAAGAGAGCAGGGGCTCTAGTGCATAAAGTCAGAAGATGGTTTGGTATGGATAGTACAAAGAGATATGTGGCAGGATCTCTTAGCCTGGGTACATGGATCAACTATAGGTGGTCACTCTAAACAAAAGGAGACCCAGGAAAGAAAAATAGGATAGCGGCCCAGATGGGAGCAGGATTTGAATGAAAAAATTAATTCCTGCCTTATTTGTGCTAGATATAATCCAGCAAATAGAAAACACAGAGGGACACTCATAAGTGAGGCTCCCGGGAACCCTATGAAAGGATCCAAACTGATTAAAATGGGGAAATACTCCTAACCTCCCAAGGGAACAAATATGTATTAGCTGCAGTGGGCTCATTCTAATACTGGGTTGGAGGCATTCTCAACTAAAAATGTGACTGTGTTGACAACAGCTAGACAACTGGTGTATATAATTTGTTCAGTAAGTGCAGGATTCCTAAAATAATTGATTCAGACAATGATAGTGGATTTGTTGAATCAGTGGTTAAGGAAGTATGCACACAGTTGGACACTGATCAGTAATTCCACATGGTTTATCATCTGGGAGCAGTGGGGCAAGTGGGAAAAAATGAAGAGCATCATTAAAACTGAACTCAGGAAGGGAGTAAACAGCACAGGTCGTAATTGGGATGAAATATTGCCACTTAATGTGCATCAGAGCTGGAGAATGTAGATCCATGGGGTTTTCCCCATAGGAAGCCCTGATGGGAGACTAATGTGACTGTCGGGGAATATGATTAATCCTGTACCAGGCCATCTGGCTATGGCAGCCTTTTCAGAGGCCTGCATACAGGACATGCTGAAGCAAAATTTACAGGTGCAAAAGAGTGTGATCGCAACAGAGGAGACGAAAGTACAGAAGACCAAGGCATGGTTCAATGACCGAACACCAACTAGGATCTAAAGTGATAGTGCAGGACCAAGCCCCATACTACCCATTCCTGAAGACAAATTGGCTATGGCCTGTACTTTGTACTGTGGCCCCTCAGTGTACTCACTGGAATTGGATGATAGGGGACACAGTTGGGTTCATGCAAGTCATCTTAAAGCATAAAAAGGTAGGTAAGGAAAGAAGCAAGAAATGCTTTCTCCCCCCTTTTGTCTTGCACGTTTGCAAACATGACATGGCGGACGCCTACAATCTGTATCCCCTGTTGTGGAGGACGTAGAGATGGTCCCAAGCTTCTGAGAAACTCCAGTCAGTGATTTCCCAGTCCAAAAACCACCGCAGAAGTACGTCAGGCTCCAATTGTACAGTGAGAA
This sequence comes from Macrochelys suwanniensis, assembly GCA_033296515.1. Taxonomy (NCBI): domain Eukaryota; kingdom Metazoa; phylum Chordata; order Testudines; family Chelydridae; genus Macrochelys; species Macrochelys suwanniensis. The sequence continues at coordinate 92,100,305 of CM065775.1, read as the reverse complement.
AGGACAGAGAAAAAGATCTACAACTTACCATCCAGGGCTAAAGGGGATCGATCAACCTTTCTGGGAAATTTGTCTTGTTCAGACACTGGGGTGGTATCTGTAGCAGGTGGAGAACTACAAGGAGTGCACTTGGATGATACATCCCAGGAAAATATCAGCGAAAGAGAAACCTCAGACTTATTTATATATGAAAGAATTCAAATTCTTTGATATATAAATAAGTCTGAGGTTTTTCTAAGGCAAAACATTTATACTCCAGGAGGCCCAGGATAGTTAGTGGCCATATATCTAAATAAACCGAGCTGTTTTGGTGGCAAATAACATATGATACATAACGTCCCATGCCCCAGCCTGAAATGAGTACCTCTACCATAGACCTCCCTGCACTTTACGTTACAGTGTAGTAGCCGTGTTAGTCTGTGTCAGCAAAAAGAAAATAAGAAAGAAAGAAATACTTGTGGCACCTTAGAGACTAACAAATTTATTTCAGCATAAGCTTTTGTGGGTTAGAACCCACTTAATCGGATGCATGGAATGAAGGTTTCATTCCTTCATTCCATGCATCCGATGAAGTGGGTTCTAACCCACAAAAGCTTATGCTGAAATAAATTTGTTAGTCTCTAAGGTGCCACAAGTATTTCTTTCTTTCTTATTTTCTTTTTCCTGAACTTTATGTTCTTCCTTTAGGTCCAGTGACCATTCCATGGCCAGAAAATAGCATTTTTATACACCCCTACCCATGAAAAAGTGGTAAAAGATATACAGTGTATATACCTCCTGCTTATTTTGGATTTTACAAAATACAGATTGCCTGGGAACTGCTTGGCCCTGCATAAGAAATGGTTTACCAATAATAATATATCCCAGATCAGATTATAGCAGAATCCAGGGGGAGGCATACACCAAGGACTTAAAAATACTTTGAAGAAGAGAGATACTTTGACAACTATATTGGGCAGAACAGGAGGTGGGGCTTCACTATGGAATTCTGTGGACATGGAAGGGTTGAAGCTTAGACATAACTCTTTAGCTGATGGTTTTGGAAAAGTGATCAGAAGAGGAGGTGGGATCAGTAACCTAACACCACAGCAGGAGGTACTGTCTATTAATAAAATGTATTCCATTGCACGAACTTTGAAATGGATTAATACATGTGAAAATAGTGTGACTGATTCACTGAATAATAATAATCATGTTTCTCAAGCAACTGTTTGCAGCACATATGGATACTAAATTTGTTATGCATTTAACACAGGGGATAGAAGAAATGAAGTGGGGGGAATGGTTGAGATTGTTAAACAGCACACTGATCTGGACCACACTAGTGGAAAAGGGAATTAATAATACTGAGGAAGAACATTTGCAAAGCCTTAGGCACCACATGAAATGAATGATGGGACTGTGCCAATCATGATTGCTATTCCCAGAGGTACAGGTGTCATTAGTATACCTTGAGAGTGTGGGTACTATTGAGAATGAAACATAGATAACACTATCCTAGGGTTGTCAACAAGGGATGGCGTAAAGGTAAATAATGCATGTTGCCATAGAACCAGCATAGATGTCTCTGTGAATGCTCAATACACGAGAATGCATTTACTTCAGAGTGAGGTTGGGCCCAACTAGTCACCAAGAAAAGAGTGAAAGATGTAGTATGGCTTGGTGACATCATGTGCACGCTGGAATACCACCATTTTTTTAGTTGGGACAACACCATGTGAGGGGTACCTGGGTGGATTTTGTCTAAACTTCACCTCTCTGATTAAGATTTGAACCCATGCCCTGTGGCCAAGTATACAGATGGTGGAGAACATGGAGGAGGAATTGATGGACAACATTGAATGGGAATCTGACTCTTTGTACCTATGCCTCCCTCTTCCATTAACACAACCAATTTAGTAAAGAGAAACATAGAAGCAATTGGTGTCCATTACTCAATTGATAGCCAATCAAAGCAAATTGGGGATACCACCATACAGGCAATGTTCCCTCTAATATTTTCCATCGATGTGTGGAATGACCTTTGGCTTGACCCAGTATGGCCATTCTTATGTTCTTATAAATTTTGTTTTGAGCACCAATATTGAGGTAATGCGAGGATGTGCACCACCAGTAGAAACAAAAAACCTAGATATATTTTTTTTAAATTACCATAGGAATAATTACTTCAGCCAGGACAGGTTAGGCATTTTAGAACTCACTAGTCAAAGAATTAAATCATATACAAGAGAGATAAATTATGAAATGCATAGACCATTCAAAAAACTAAAATAACAGCACTTTGAAAAAATAAAATTACAGAGAATGTATGTGCATTGCAGAAAGTACCAAGAACTAACAATGATAACACAAGTATGTGTTGGGAGATGAGTGTGAAAGGGCCAGTGTGTGTGTGTGCGAGAGACAGAGACAGAGAGTGTGTGTGCTGGCTGCTGGGGAAGTGTATGTCCCTTTAAGCACAGAGGCATTCGCCAGCCTAAAGTCTCATTCAGACCGCAGCAGCTGCCAGCAGCTCCATCCCACTCCTGAGCACTGTCCCCCATTCACTCTGCAGAGATAGGGTACATGAGCAGGAGGGTGGCAGGGGCAGGGGGACTCTCTGACATCAGCTCCCCCTTCCCCCGCTCTGCACAGCAAGCAGGAGGGTCCTGGGAGCAGCTGGCCAGGGGCTCCAAGGCAGAGGCCAGGAGCAACACAGCTGCAGAGCAGTGGGGGGGAGAGGCACCTGAACACAAGTCCCCAGATGTGCGCTTCTCTACTAATCAAGTGCATGGCAGTTGGTTGATTCTTAGACAGTCACGCGGCTTAGAGGGAACACTATGTACAGGCTGTGTAAACACCCTGGTGGGCCATAACAGAGGAGGTAATCTTGCACCCCTTTGTGTGTACTTGAAGTTTTAGTCTTAATGGGAGCTCAAATAACTGTTGTGGTCACAGGAATGTGTTGCTGGATAATAAAATTGAAAAAAAAAACCACAGAAAGAAATATGATGCAAATAAAACAAATGCTAACGTAAGAGAAAATGAAAAGGAGAGGAATGTAGGGCTGGCTTAGCAGACATAAGCAGGCCCAAGTTAAGACAAGACATGCCTGAACAATTAATTGTTTAAATATTTTCACAATAGTTAGTTTCAAGTAAATAAGGGAGGCAGAAGTTAACCTAATTAACTATTGTGGTTATGTTCAGAGTAAACAAAGAAGGCAGAAACACCCTGACCAGATAAGCTTGCCTTACAAAATCTGCCAAGCAATTGACCCATACACAACCTGCAAAGTGATTGATCTTTACAAACAAAAAAGTATAGATGTTAGCAACTAGGGAAGATGTATATAAGCTGTATGGTACATAACATGAATTAGAATTGTGGCGTCACCCTGTACCGAAGCCCCCAGCATCCGTGCCTGGCCAGTGTGGGCAAAGAGCTGCATGGACAGTGAACCGTGGGCTCAGGGACGCTACCCCACCAGCCCGGCCCGCCCCTTCTGCCTGAGGCCCCTCCCACCTCTTTCCCCACTGGAGCCCAAAGCGACCCCCACATCCAAGAGTCCCCACTCTACCTCCCCGGGCTGCCCTAGCACCCCCAGTCCTGGAACGCCATGAAGCCCCAGCATTCATGGGTCCCACATCGCTGGGTGCCCCAGCCACCCCAAGTCCCACTCACAGACTGGCCATCCTATCCCCAGCCCCAGCCTGCTTCCTGGAAGAGGAGCAGCCTGCCTGGGCTGGGGCCAAGAAGGAAGTAGCAAACAGGAGGGGGCCTTGAGGCGGAATATGGATGGGGACATGGGGGGACTGTTTGGGGAGGCTTAGCCTCCCCCATCCTACAATACATGCTACCCATGAAGAGCTGTTACATGCCTAATAAAGTAACCTGAGTGATATGCTGGAGTCTGAGTTTCTTGGATCCCAGAGAGCTTCCAGAACTGGATGAGGTATTCTGTATAAGCTGAATGGAAAAGTCTCAGAGGGAATCCCAACAAACACACAAAGTGTCCTGTAGCGGCCACACTTCCCCCATTCTCCTAGTGACACTGAGGGAGTTCCTTCTAGGGCTGTGTACCTCTGTGTTCCTTGTTATTCTTAAGGCACAGTGAGCTTGTATTTAAGAATTATTTAAACATTACAACACACACCAACTGGAACCTGCTGTAAACTGCAGCCAAACCCAGTCTATAGTCCAGAACCCTGCCTTCCAAAATGGATACGAATGTGATGAGAAACCTCAATATTGATGCTAAAATATTAATGAGATAAATCGGATTTTATATATATCGACTATTACAGGGTTCAAAAAAGGACTAGATAAGTTCATGGAGGATAGGTCCATCAATGGCTATTAGCAAGGATGGGTCAGGGAAGGTGTCCCTAGCCTCTGTTTGCCAGAAGCTGGGAATGGGCGACGGGGCATTGATCACTTGATGGTTACCTGTACTGTTCATTCCCTCTGGGGCATCTGGCACTGGCCACTGTCAGAAGACAGGATACTGGGCTAGATGGACCTTTGGTCTGACCCAGTATGACCATTCTTATAATTTATTCTCACAAATTTTGTCATTAAAACGTGCTAGTGCCTTTGCTGAATTGTAAGAGATATTTATAATTACTTTCATACATATGGTGCTTGGAGAAAAGTACCTTTTCTATATCCTATATATAAATGTTTCGTTATCTGAATATACAAGGTAGGGAAATTCCCTGGAATTCTGTTGTCTGACAATCTGGGAGATGAATTATTTGGTTAATATGAAATTCTGAGGACAAAATCTTATGTACAAATCTTGGATGAGCCCACAGCAACACTTCCACTCTTATGAATACTGTAAGTGGGGGGTCTGCCATTGAAGCCCAAAATTCTCCAGCCTGTCAGGCAGAAGTGATAGCTACCAGAAAGTCTGTCTTCACAGATAAATCTAATAAAGAAAAAATATCTAGTGGCTCAAAACTATGTTACATAAGTCAATTAAGGACTAGTTTGAGGTGCTAGGTAGGAGTAGGGGAGAAATTCAAGAAACCTCTTAGGAATCTTGCCTTCATTGGGTGAGTGAAGAGCAAAAACTCCCCAATGGTTTTGTGGAAAAGCTGTTATTGCCATTAGGCGTACCCTAATGGAATTCATAGAAAGACCCTTACCCATCAGGAGAAGTGGCTGTGTCCTGCCTCCTCCAGTCACCACCCAGGCCCGGCTGCTGGGAGGAGGGGCTGAGTGAGCTGGCAACATGACAGGGAATGCAGTGTGGAAAGCAGAGCGGGCTGCCCACCCCAACAGGCTACGCAGAGCAAATTCTGCAAAGGCAGTTCAGCACTTGCAGAAATTTGTGGGAGCACATGGGAGCCCTTCCATATGTTGCCTCTGCCAAGGGATTGGGGACCAAGACTCCCTCTGGAGCAATACCAGATGCATTTTGCCATGGCTGCCATGGCAAACAGATTGACCTCCAGGAATCCCCAAGCAAAGAATATCATGTGGAGGACTCAAGAGTCCAGTTCCCATTGGGAATTTTAAAAGAAATGTCTGCGGAGGTCATCTGCCATGGTGTTCTTAATACCTGGGAGGTACAAAGCTAAGATAACTATCCGGTTGGCTATCCACCAGTTACAGAGGGTTTTATCTCCTTGGCACAAAGAGATCAGGAATGGGAATCTTCTTGATACTTGATGTAAAACATGCATGCCATGTTGCCTGCCATTATCTTTACTGACTTGGATGTAATTAGAGGTAGAAAATGTAGATAAGCACCTTGTGAGGTCCAACATATACCATCCCCACAACCTAAAAGTAAAGTGTCTGATGTTATCACAATGTAGGGGGATTCTGAAAGAATGGGACACTTGCACAGGTCTTGGTCATGTCCTTACACCAGTTGCGTGACTGTAGAACCCATTGCGGGTGGGGAGGGACAGACAGTAATCTGCCGAGGCTGTGCTTGCTTGGTTTGTAAACATTTCAAAGCCACACTGTCGACCTCAGAGATGTAATCCGGCATGTTGCACTACAAAGATGCAAGCTGACATGTATCCTAGAAGCTGAAGACTGTCTACTACTGTTACTTGAGGTCTGCCCTGAACCCTTGAGATGAAAGTTGTTAGTGCAAGAAATTTGCTGGAAGGGAGGCACGTTCTGCCTGTCACTACATCCAGAGAAGCTTCTATGAAGTCTAGACACTGTATTGGAGACAGAAAAAAAACAGACTTTTTGAGGCTGATTTAAGTCCCAGGCTGTGAAACATAGAACACATTATCTTTACTGCCACCAAGACTTCCTGATACAATCTTCCCCAATCAACCAATCATCCAGATACGGGACAACAATTACACCTAGACCATGTAGGTGGGTTCAACCACCACCAAAATCTTTAAAATTACCCTGGGGGCAGAAGAAAGGCCAAAAGGGAGCACCATGCATTGGTAGTGCTCATTGTGGATTAGAAAAAGAAGAAACCTCATGTGCAAAGGGTGAATAGTGACATGAAAATATGGTTCCTGTCGGTTGACCTACAAGATGCCATCTCCTAACTCTAATGAGGGAATTATTGCTGCAAGGGTCAACATCCTGAATTTCTGCAGTTTTACATATCTAAAATTGGCCTCTACCCTCCATTTTTTGAGGGGATCAGGAAGTACTTTCAATAGAATCTGCTTGTCATGAGCTGTATAGGAACTGGGTCTATTGAGTCTAAATATAGAACAGAGGCAATCTCTTGCACTAGCAATTGATTGTGAGAAGGGTGTCTAAAGGGGGGTGGGAGAATGGAAAGGAGGGATGGGTTTGAAATGGATAGTGTAACCAGACCTTATGGCTTCCAAAACCCATTTGTCTGATGCTCTATTGTCCCATGCATCCTGAAAATAGGAGACATGGCATTTAAAAGGAGGGAGGAGTAGTGGCTGCATCTGCAACCCCCTGTCAGTTGGATGGTTCAGACTCTTGACCATACCATCAAAACTGTTGCTTGGAGGATGTAGATGGCTGAGAAGATGTAGCTGTAGCCAAAGGAGTTTTCTTCTTAAAATATCTTGGTCTCCTGGCCATGAGCCCAGATGTTTAAAATAAGTTGAATATGGGGCTGGGCATGTTCTTTGTACCATCTGAGACCTACTAAATTGCCTCTTATTTACAGGATTATAAATCCCTAAAAATTGCAGCGTGGCTCTCAAGCCTTCTGAAGTGTGGAGACATGCATCCATCGAGTCCACAAAGAGCTTGTGATCATCAAAGAAGAGGTCTTATACTCTGGAGCTGTCTCGAGAAGCCAGACAAGTGTAGCCAAGATGCTCTTCTTATAACAGCATGGTCTATGTCCAATGCAATGGTCATATCTACTTCATCCAAGAAGGCCTGGAGTGATATTTTTGCCAGGAGCTGCCACTTTTGTACAATGGTCTTACATTTTTCATGTTATTCCTCTGGCAAGTTCTCAATAAACTAATTAAATGTGTTGTAGTTTTATTAGTTGTATTTGGACATAAGTGCCTGATGGCTTGCTATTCTGAACTCTATTGCTGAAGAGTACCATTTATGACCAGAAAGTTCTAGTCTTTTGTGATCCTTACTGTACTGAATGAACTTTGAGCTATGTTGTCTGCCTTGTGCATTAGCAGCCTCCATTACTAGGGAATTTGGAGTTGCGTGTGAAAACAGAAATTCTGAATCCAGGGACATTTTTTTTATCAAGTCTCTGGCAGATAGGCGGTATGGTAGCTAGGGTTTGCCAAACAGCATTAGCCGGCTCCATGCGAGTTTCACTGACTGGAATGGTGATCCTTATAGATGTTGAGGTGTGCAAAATATGTAGAAGTTTATGGTGGGACTCTTGAACCTCTTCTAAGGGAATCAGAATTTGAGATTTGCATCATCAGTTCTTGAAACTGCTTGAAGTCATCCACCATAGAAGGTGGTGCAGGCATCACACCTTCATCAGTTTATGAGGAGGAAATAAATATTAATAAGGGGAGTCATATCCTTATCTGCCTTTGCTTCCTGGTCCTCAAAAGTCTCCTCCTCTGGCACAGGTAATGGTACAGGAGATGGACCCTGTTCTGCTCCCTCCTGTGGTGCAACAACTTCATTGTAAATTGTTGATAGAATGCTCACAGTCCCAGCAAGGACACTGAGAGGGGCCAAATGGCCTCCATCTGTGTTCCTGTCAGGAGGGTGTCAACTGAGGCCTAGCTTTCTGCATTATGTCTGTCTAGCAGTGAGAGAAATGTGTCCTAGAATAGACAGGGGAATCCTACACTGATATTTGAGAGTCTGAAGTGTCCTCTGCCACAGACTCCAAAGAAAGGGATAGCTGTTCATTTTGCAAAGTAGATGAGGGCAAGTATGGTACTCAAGATGCTAGAAGGGTCAGTGACTGAAAGAACCTTGATGCTGACAAACCCCCACATTCGTTAACAAAGGAGACTATGGCTCTGAAGATACTAGTATATAAATACTTGTGGCAGTGATGGCATCAAAGACAGAGTCAGGCGAGTAACTATGGGGGACAGCTCTGGTATCACCACAGATGGTACCACATATTTGGCACAGGAATGTGTTAACTCCAATTCCATCAGCATCACAGGTAGTCAAGCAGATTTTGGTACCATTGGCTTTCATGCTCTTGGTACGGAATGCTGTCAGGGAGGGCATACTCTTTTCACCTGTGTGTCTGCAGCTCTGGGTACAGGTACCCAAACTCGGTACTGAATCTGTCTTAGACGATAGACTCTTCTTTGCCTTTGCAGTACCAGCCTCCCTTAGAGCTTGCATGGAACTCCCCTTGGGACTTGTGGTCTCTGTAGTCTTCTTATGTGTCAGTGACTGAGATTTACATGTCTATTGGGGACTTCAGTACCTTAGAAGTACTCAGTGCCACAGTATCACCTACATCTCTAGGTGTTTCCAGTGACCGAGATCTTCATACGGACAGGGCACTGGCGGTACTATATACAGAGGGTCATCCACCCTTGGATCCAAAGCTAGTTATAAAGCTTGCGCCATCGTAGGAGTTTAAACTTGACTTCCCTATTTTGGGGGATCTACCTTTGAAAAGAGTGCAGATCTTGCACTTGCGGGGGATATGTGTATCCCCCAAACACTGGAGGCATTGGAAATGGCCATCACTGATGGGAATCACCTCATGGTAAGAGAAGCACCTTCTGAATCCCGGGGAGAACGACATTCCCAAGTGATACAACAAAAATGACCCATAGGAGGGGAAAGCTCTTAAATCCTAATGACATCTAGTAATATTATAGATAGATATAAATAGATCATTAAAGGAAAAGTAAAGAAAAGAGGGAACAACTGTTCCAACAACTATACACGCTAGAAGATAGCTACCTACATGCTAACTAACTACAGAATATTAGAGTGAACAAGGACACAGTAGAGAGTCACTGCCCAAAGGCAGTTGAGAAGGAACTGAGGGCAGTTCTCCCACACAACCTCATATCGCCTCAGCATGGAGTACAAGGATGTGGGTTGCATGAGGAGGCTAAATGGGCATGGCTACCAAAATTCTCTGATCAAAGGCGCAAGCACACCTGAAGTATGGGGACACTACTCAAAGAAGAATTTAAAATTACCTCTGTATGCCCCACAAGAACCTTTGATCTCTGCAGCCACTCCCAATCCTTATTTATCAATCACAGCTACTAAAGGCACACTGCACTACTTTCCAAGCCGCAAGTGACTTTACAACCACAATCCAACCCTGTATTATTATTAATTATTTGTTTAAGATAGTATGCACATTGTACTAAGAACTTTCCGGATATTCAAGAAAGGACAGTCCTTGCCCTCAGATGTTTCCAATTAAAAGATATTTTATAATCTTCAATTTTAAATATTGCATTAAAAAACAACAGCCTGACAGCCACAGAAAAAGAAATGCCACAAAATAGCTCTAGAGACAATGCTCAGGTTGTGACTTAAATCAACAGAAGTTACAAAATACAAAGTTAAAAGGACACAGTCAAGATAAATGTCACATATGTAAATAGAATGTCACTTTCTTTGCTACTAATATAACATAAGGTTAAGACTGGGAAAGAAAAATTACTAATATAATGTTTTACCATTTATGCAGTCTGTCAGCAAAAGGTCACAATCTGTCTACAGTACAGACCCAGTTCCTGCACTTGATGGCATGCAAGACAATGATCCAAAGAAACTCATCTACAGAAGATATCAGAGGTCTAATTCTGCCAAATATTGAGCATTTCTTGGGCAGTGCTGATACAGGAATGATCACGGCTTATGAATAGACCAATACATATGAATTTCCAAAAAAGAAAATTACATTATTTCAAAAAGAGCAAGTAAGTTTTTGACTCACATGGCTCACAGTTGCCTCCAACTTGTTTGCTATTGGAAGCAATAAAGAGAGTGTCTTTATTCTACATGCTTTTATGGACAAACAAAGAAAGCACTGAACCAAAACTCATCCTGGAATAAGCTATGTAACTACTGGATCTTCAATGTCAGAGGTAAGGAATTCACAGAAATTAGGGCCAGATCAAAAGTGCATGTTCTGTACTCTGTATCATCCTTTGCTGGCCAAGCAACTGTTCAAAGATTCTTATATAAGACCACATATCCCAGTAACAAGGAGGACAACTTTTTTTTACTGTATATAGGATAAAGCCTTAAAATGAGAAGGGCAGAAGTTATTTCATTGTGTACAGCCTATAATTAAAAGTAGTATCCTTAAGGAGACCCTCTGACATCCATTATATCAACCAACTAGTATGTATCATTCCTCAGACATCACTGTCCAGCAGTGCCAACCACATATAACATTAAATATTCCTTTATCTGGTGAAGGATTATGCCAGGGATCAGCAATTTTTGGCACATAGCCTGTCAGGGAAATCCGCTGGCAGGCCGGGACAGTGTGTTTACCTGCAGCGTCCGCAGATTCGGCCAATCGCAGCTCCCACTGGCTGAAGTTCACTGTTCCAGACCAATGGGGGCTGCGGGAAGTGGCAAGGGATATGCTGGCCGCCGCTTCCCACAGCCCCAAACTGTGGCCAGTGGGAGCTGCGATCGGCCAAACCTGCAGATGCTGCAGGTAAACAAACCTTTCTGGCCCACCAGCGGATTTCCCTGACGGACCACAAGCCAAATGTTGCCTATCTCTGGATTATGTCATTCACTACAGGCAGAACAACACATCATTAGTGAGAGCTCTGGACAGCAGGTACTTTTGGCTACCAGGTGGCAAGAATACAGTACAGCCCTGGCTGTAGGAGTGCTCTGTGAGCATACAAGCATTACACAGACAAATCAAAGTTGTTTAACACTTGCTAGCGGACTCCAGTCAAGAGCAGAACCCAGTAGTACAGAGTGAACACTCAGAGAAAAGCACAACAAACAAGGACCCACACCAGCTGGCTGAGATCAAGTCACACTGAGTCTTGCATTGCCACACCTTCTTGACACTACTACAAGGAGATAGACAGGATGCTGCACAAAAACATTAAAAAAAGAGAAGAGTATTTTATTATGCATTTAGTATTATATTAGTCTCTCTTTTGCTCTCTGTTGTTTCAGGTACCTGTATTGTTGGTACAGAGGCACAATACTGCTGGAGTAGACAGAATAGGGATATAGACACAGTAGTGCTGACAGTGATGTGAAGGCACATTATACAGGGTGCAGTAGCAACAGCACAAGCACAAATGGGAATAGCAAGAAGATAGTCAGTAATGCGCTGGTAGCAGACAACAGCAGAGAAGGAAAGTCTGAGCAAGAACAGAGCACACCAACTGAGCACAAGAGGGAGTGTTTAGAAACGATATGACAATGTTTCTACTATGTTGTTTGTATGAACCACCTCACTAGTAAATACCACCGAGATAGAATTATACAGGATGGTTCAAGATACACATGGAGAGGTGACCATCTCTATTTAATAGCATAGATTTTTTGAGTAATTTGTATAAAGCTATCAACTCTCTGTAAAACCTACTAAATGCTATCAGACTTTTCCTCAGGGAAATACACAGACTAAAGTACTGGACTAGCTCAGGGGGACCTGGTCCCAAGATCAACACTGAAGGAAGATCATGGTGTGTGGTTTGTTTGTTTGGGTTTTTTTGGGGGGTGGCTAAGTAAGTTTCCAGCTTTTTCCTTGCCAATATAGTCTTGAAGACATAAATCGGTGTATATCACTGTAAAGCAATACTTGTCAGTGACTGGGACTTGAATGGTCCTGCCCAATAGTTAGAGCAGGAGGTTATAGCCAGTAATAAGAAGCCGATGTCAGATATAAAGTGAGAAGTCAGAGCTAAGGGTCAGGACTGAGTTACCTGGAGCAACGTGAGGCAAAATCACAGTGGCAAGTGAATGCTTTGAGCAGTCACTGAACTACTGCTGGGCTTAGGAGCCAGTCTGCTGACTCTTCCAACCAATCAGTAGGCATAGCCAATCAGGTAGCCTACTACTGGCCAGCTGCACTCAGTAGGTGGCCTGAAGACTGACTCTGCTGCAGGCCCGCTTCCTGACAATACTGTTGGCTAGGGTTAAAAGGAAATAGCAGCAGAGCTCCACTAAGTATATTGCCCCTTTTTATCTGCCCTCCCCACACATGTTTCTTATATAAAATGAGATGGTTGATTTGGGTTACACTTCCTAAGGCCATGCCTTTCTATAAGGTTGTGATCAAGGTAGACCAAAATCAGTTGCATTAGAGAATGGGAGGTGGCAAATAAACAAATGAGTCAAAGGACCATCTGGAAATATTAAGGCCAGTGGACACTTAGGCAACTGCAGTGCCTCACTTACAATTGTGGCTGCAACAGGTGCAGCAAAAGGGACTTCTTCTGTGACCCCACTTGAAGCACATGGGGGACACACCACATACAACAACCACCCGTCTTCCTGCTCACCATAGCAGGACAAGGAGAAGGGGATGAGGTCCTATTCATGTTGCACCGAGTTTGAGTCTGGCAGTCAACTCTCTACCTGCCAAATCCTACCTGTCCATCCTTAGCCTCTGGATTGAAGAGCCAGAGAAAGTAAGCTTTATTTTCCCCTGGTCGTCTACCACCGTGCCAAGGAAACCACTCCTAACCCCTTACACCAGTCAGGGGAGTACCTTTTTACCAGCCCCCACAATGGCTAAGCAAAACTGCCAACAATCAGGCAAGATCCACTCACATCATCAGCCAAGAGGACCCATTCTGCATCCCACCACCCAGCCTATTACTAGAGAGGAACCATTCCCCACTTAATCAACTATCACACAGCCAGTGGCTGTAGGACAATATACCTGCCATCCTAAAAGTAGCCTTCATGAAGTGCTAGCAAAAAGGGAGCATAATAGATTAAATGGGGTGGGGTTGGAAGCAATGACAAATTTTGGGATGAGAAAAGTATATAATTGTTGAATTTGGGGGGAGAGATGTATGGAATTGGAGGATTGTTTTCTTCTTGGGGTTTTCAGATGAAGGTGGTTTTCTTCATTTTTTTAGGAATGTGTCATGTGCATCATTAACAGAGGGAAAATTTTATTGAAATGTTGGCAGCTCATCATTGACCAAGTCTAACTTATAGAATATCATTCAAAAAGTTTGACATTCCAGTCAGAACACAGCAGCCACCTGCTGCCCTTTTGCATTAAGAAACAAAGATCCCCTGGTTCTCCATCCTCTCTGCGAAAAAATAGAAACAATTTTTAAGGGGAAATTTTACTTTATATTATAGAACTTTCTGTTTTTTTCTACCATAAAGTTACTTTACTAAACTTATTTACTGAATAGCTTCTTCCATCAGAGGTAGCACTGAATACAAGCATAGTACAATGATACTGAAATGGATGAACAGCCATCTAAATAGAGACACCAGTTGGTTAGTATGCTCTCATAAGACTCAGAGCATTGTTACCAAATAGCCAGAAGCAGAACACTGGCCAATAGTAATAATATTCAGGAAATGTATTATTTGATTTCTAATCGCTACATTCCCACTGATACAAGGTTTCAAATCTGTTTCAGCTGAGTAATAGAATGTCTGTTGATCTAGCTATCTGGTCAATAATGTGTTTCCTTTTTAATTTACTCATCTATATATTCAATTATTAGAGCTGGGCAGAAAAGGTCATTCTGCTCCATGGAGGAGTTCAATATTTGAACATTTGGTTTAGTTCTGATATGGAACCAAAACTTTTGAAATTCTCTGTGAAAGAAAATAGAGCCCCAGGAATGGAAACCTTGAGGTCCCCAACTCCAAGGCAGTCATCATAGTGTGCTACTCTGGAGCCACAATTCTTGGAAGCCCTGACTCCTCAATTCCAACGCTGTCAGCCTGCCAGGCTACCTCAGAGACAGGGACTCTGGGAAACCCAGGCTGCCAAAGAGCCAGGGCCTCGAAGCCTGGGCTGCCCAGTAACCCACCAGGAAGGCTGCTGAGGAGCCAGGTGGGTGAGCTTGCAGGAATCCAGACAGATTTTAAAATCAGCCTGGCAGGCAGGATTTTATTCGAACTCTGCCTGGGTTCCATCAGAATATTGTCGACATAGAATCATCTCCACAAAAGGTTTAGATTTTGATGAATAGGCAAATTCCAATGAAAAAAGTCATTTCATCATAATTTTTCCAGCCAACTCTATTAATGATCTCATCCTGTGTTCCTGAGTTTCACTACCTGCCACTTGGTTACTGAGGTTAACATCAAAGGTTACACCAAGAACAACATTCATGCACTTGTGTCTTAAGGGTCAAGTAACTATATCAGTGCCACTAATATTAAAAGCCAATGGATATTTGCATTTCACTTTTGGACCTGAGGATGTTTGGTTCCAAGGCCCAGCAGGGGAAGATTTCCTAGACTAGGAGTTGAGACTTCAATAGTTCTGAGGAGGGAATTTGCAAACTTTGTAGACTACAGAGGGAAAAAATGGACTTCACACAATCCCTTAGAGCAATTAAGAATCATACAACTGGAAGGGACCTCAAGAGGTCATCTAGTCCCGTCCCCTGCACTTAAGGCAGGATTAAGTATTATCTAGACCCTGACAGGAGTTTGTCCAACCTGATCTTAAAAATCCCCAACGAAGGAGATTCCACTACCTCCATAGGCAATTTATTCCAGTGCTTAACCACTCCGACCGTTAGGAAGTTTTTCCTAATGTCCAACCTAAACCGCCCTTGCTGCAATTTAAGCCCATTTCTTCTTGTCCTATCCTCAGAGGTTAAGAACAATAATTTTTCCTCCCTCCTCCTTGTGACAACCTTTGATGTACCTGAAAACTGTTATCATGTCCCCTCTCAATTTTCTCTTCTCCAGACTAAACAAACCCAATTTTTTTCAATCTTCCCTCATGGGTCATGTTTTCTAGACCTTTAATCATTTTTGTTGCTCTTGTCTGTACTTTCTTCCATTTATCCACATCTTTCCTGGTGGCTCCCAGGACTGGACACAATACTCCAGTTGAGGCCTAATCAGCGTGGAGTAGAGTGGAAGAATGACTTCTCGTGTCTTGCTTACAATACTCCTGCTAATACATCCCAGAATGATGTTCACTTTTTTTGCAACAGGGTTACACTGTTGACTCATATTTAGCTTGTGATCTACTATGACCATCAGGTCCCTTATCACAGTACTCCTTTCTAGGCAGTCATTTCCCATTTTGTATGTGTGCAACTGATTGTTCCTTCCTAAGTGGAGTACTTTGCATTATTGAATTTCATCCTGTTTACTTCAGACCATTTCTCCAGTTTGTCCAGATCATTTTGAATTTTAATCCTATCCTCCAAAACACTTGCAACCCCTCCCAGCTTGGTATTGTCTGCAAATTTTATAAGTGTACTCTCTATGCCTTATCTAAATTATCGATGAAGATATTGAACAGAATTGGATCCAGAACCAATCTCTGTGGGACCCCACTCATTATGCTCTTCCAGCATGACTGTGAACCACTGATAACTACTCTCTGGGAATGATTTTCCAACCAGATATGAATCCACTTTATTATAGCTCCATCTAGGTTGTATTTCCCTTGTTTGTTTATTGCCTATAATACATTAAGCTGAGCCCCCACTCTGTACTTACAAGGAACAGGCAAGCCTTGCAAATCAAACTACATTAAAGCAATCCCCCTGACCCCCCCCCCACCCGGTTTCTCATATTTTAAGATCAGAGTGAAAGCTGGCAGACTGCAATTGCTAGACACAGAGCAACAATAAAAAAAAAACAAGCTATATTGTAAAATGCTACTTGTTCGGACTCTTCCACCTCCCTACTTGCTAGTTGGAAGAAGTTACTCCCTATGGTTTGATAAGCAGGGAGGATAACAGCAGGAAAAGAAATTTCTGAATTGGAAACATGCTTAGCAATACTAGTTATTAACATGAAGTTTTCTCTAGACACTAGGAGAACATGGTGTATTGTTTTTATACAAACAGAGCTACACTAGAGGCCAAGTATTGTGTATATCAACAAAAAAGAATAAAAATAAATATGGAAACAAATCAAAACCTACTGAAAAATAAACATGGAAGTTTAATTGCTTTCTTTTCTTTCACAGGTCAATTAATGTATGTTATTAATAGAATGTCAGTTTCATTTCATTGTGTCCTCTGGGAATCAAATCTAAAATATGAAGCAGCTGTTTTCTTTGAGGACCTGTTTTAGACAGTAATAGCCTGCAGGTAATCTACAGGGCAACTGTGTAAAAGCCCCTAAGAGGCTGAACACATCCATCTGCATTTGTAGAAATACTGCCTAGTTTGTCCTTGTGAAGAAACAGGAAATGTGCTTCTCAATGGCATTAGAAATTTCTTTTCCTGTACCACCTGTACACCGTTTTGGGCACTGAATGTAGACTGGCACTGTCAGGAATAAGAAATGGAACACGTGGAATTTGGTTTATTAAATTCTTGTGAAATGTGTCCTTATTGGAATACACAGACTATACACAACTTTAGAGTGTAAGGCTCTTACATGCAGCTATAAAAAATTACCACAAAATACCAGTGAGGAAAGCGTGCATTAATTATTGCACAATACAAAACAAAGAGATTCAAGATATTATTAAACTTCTTTCAGTATACTTACACTGCAAGTTTTTCAGCACGAATGTACTAAGAGATGACACTCTTCAGTTTGGCTGTGAAGGGAAAGAAAACTTGAGAAAATTTTCATGAGCAGTTAGCAACTCTCCAGAGGCTCTTCAGATGTTAATAATAGGAGGGCTGGCAAACATAACTGTTTCCACAATATAGTAAAGTAAGAACACACAGTTATATAATGCACTTCACAAAAAGTATCAGAGCCCATTGTTCTAAAAAGTTATTTAGGTCTTAGGCCAAAAATCATGAGTTCCTATTAGCATTATTGTCTTTACTAAGTGCATGTCTACAGAAAGACACTGACTTAAATGAGGTTTTGATCAGATCTCATGACGATATGAAAATTTGTCACCAGAACAGGGACAAAAAACTCACATCTTCATGCTCATCCAGCACCTACCACCTGAGCTAACAAATTTCCGTTAGTTGTTAGCTGTAAAGGGCCTATGACACACACCTGAGCAGTTCTGAGTCTATCCAGTACAAGGCAATGGTGTACACACACACACACACACGCCAGTTCACAGCAATATATGTAACCCCGACTGCATACCTATGTTTAATGCAGTCTGAATAGCAGGTAGGTTTGGCTCTTATATTCCCCATTAATGCGAGAAGTTTACTTTAAAATGCTGTTTGCTCAGATCACCCATTCCCTTGGTTAAGAATGAAAAATGTCTGGGCAACACACTCCATTATAACAGTAGCAGCACCTTGTCTGTGAGGCAGACTTTTCTACAATTGTGATCTTTTGTGGGGAAAAGGAAACATATCCCCAATGAGACTGTTGCCAGGTTGAAACTAGAACATTCTAGAGAATAAAAGTGGATTGATGCTGCCAACCTATTAAAAATGTATGACTGCAGCAGACCCATCTTACTATACCCCTTGCCAGATATTCATTTTCTTTACTCTCTCTAACTAGATATTATAAGTCTGCAAAAGTCAAGTGTGACCTTAAGAAGATAAGCTCAGATTTATATTACCACTGATATATGCAGTAAACCAGAAAACAGTTTAATATAGATTTGTAATAACACAGCAAGCAACATTATAATCAAATCACAACAAAATTGTCCCAGGTGACACATGGAGAGAAGCCCTGAGATTTCAGCCCCAAGATTTCAGCCCTGAATTTTTAAACAAGTAGTTGACAAAGAATGATTATTTTGCTTACAGCCAACATAATTCATAAAAACTTTGGTTTTATATTATTTTATATATATATGCACACACACACAAACACGCTTTTAATTTTAATGTTTAGATTAAAAAGACCTATTCCAAGATTTTAGGCACCCTATTAGATAATTAAAAACAAAAATATAGACAACCAGACAAATGAGCATGAGCAAATGAATAGCCTCTTTTTGCAGAAAAACAGCCCATCCAGGAAAATAAAAGTTTATGCTGTTCAACTTTCAAGGAAGTAGTTAACCACTTTCAGGCCAGATCCTGCAGTCAGTCTTATGGGTAGGCACAAGGGTAGTCATACTAACTTCAATAGGATTAGTCATATGAGTAAGGCTGTGGGATTGGGCCCTTCCTAAAAGGTATTTGTCAATTAGTTTGTGAGTATAATAATATTTTTTTCTGTTTTTATTTTAGTAATTCTATTTAACAAATCCTTCAGAGGGCTTCTAAACAATCTGTAGCTATGAGGCACCCCGAGATCCTGAATTATTTTCTCTGAACACGGAGAAATACTGGAAGTATCTAATCAACAGAAACATTCCCACTGACTTCAGTGGACATTGGATTCATGGCTCGATCTTGAAGCACTGAAGTCACCAACAGTTTTGCCATTGACATGAACAAGAACAATTATCTTGTTTGAACCACAAATGAGGCCAATATTGTATCAATTACCAAACAAATAGTGCTAATGGGAATCTACTGGGCAGTTTTTTGTTTATTGCCTTATGACCATCTCAGTCATTAAAGACTTCAGGTAGGATTCAAATGTGCCTAAGGGTCAGATTTTTAAAGGTATTTAGGCACTGCTGTGCCTAAATGCCTAAGTGCCTAAATCTCTTTTATAGATGAGATGTTAGGTGTTGCAGTCCCCAAATAGCTTTAAAAATCTGGGTCTAAGTGATTTATGAGAATAAGTCCCATTGAAAGTTAATAGGGCTTGGGCTCCCCTAAGGCAGTTTAGATACTTTTCACAACCTTAACTCCAAGGTAAAACCCTTCTTGTGGGGGATTTAGAATAGAAACCAATGAAAACACTGGACAGCAGGCAAAAATCCTCCAATCATGCAAGCAATAGACTCAAGTGCCCTATTGGTGATTCAGTAAGGTCATCTGATCACTCATTTAAACAAAACAAATCAAAACAAAAACAAAACCACCTATTAACCTTCAAGCTGTACACTCTGAAATACAGGATTGCATGTATTAGCTATTACTGTCAGCTTTCTTTTCCCACCACCCATCCCTTTCTTGCTCCAATATGTTCTACATCCAAACATTGATTCTTGTCCCTGTTTAGATTGTACTTCTGTGGGGCAGGAAATTACTTTGGTTTTATGATTGTGAACTACCTATCATAATGGAGCAATGATCCTGATTGAACATAGGCATGTTAAGAAGTCTCCAAATCAAGGCACCAAACAAAGGCAGCCCAGGCCCCAAAATGGTTATGAAAGTTTTGCCTGAGCAAGGACTTTAGGCCTGGGACTATAGTAGGAGGTCTATTTGTACGCAAAAAATTATAGAGTAGAAACTTCAACACACAACAGTTTTCTCACTTCATCCAAATGAAGGGGAAAAAAGCGGGGGGAGGGGGACAGGACAGGAGAAAGAGGAGATTTTTTTTCCCTGAAGTGAACATGTGAAAAATGCTCTAATGCTGAATTTATTTGTGCACGTAAAGCCTGATCTTGTCCATACAGAATTCCATCTCCTACTACATCTATAAGGTTTGACGGGTCTAGAATCCATGTCCACAGAGCCACCAGGGGATTGACCTCTCCATGTTGCCACCTAGCAGCTGCTGCAGACACAGACCATGCGACATTCCACATCAAGGGTCTGACAGATAGCAGCCCCCCGGCTGTTGATTGACTCCCTGCCCTATATAAACCTAAGGGGGGTTCCAGGAAATGTCCAGGCGAAAGTGTGGATTCCCTGTATCTGCCATAAACATTCCTTGCTCCTGAACTCCTGGCTTTGACCTAAGCTTGATTTGGACTTCACCTCCTGACTCAGACGCTGACCCTTGGTATTGACCCTGGCCTGGAAACTGACTATGCGCTACTCCTTGCTTTATGTTTGCCCCTGCTCTGACCCTTGGTCCCGACTGCATGTATTGGGATCCTGACAGCATCCTCCAATGTATTTTTAATGCTCGCTTAAAGAACAAAATATGCTGTGTGTGGCAAATGGGGCTGCTCAGTAGCACCTCCTATGCAACCAAATGTGGTACTGCAGGTGATCTCTGTCTTAGACCACAATTTTTTTTCACCTGCTTGAAGCAGGGTGGCCCATGCCCATAAGCTCTGCATCAGTCTCTGAACACTTAGATAATAAAATAAATCCAGAATTTGGGTGTGTCCTCTTTAAATAAAGAAACAAATCTCAAAGGCAAGCTCCTGGCTGCAGCACTTAGATGCAAGACTCTGACCCAGCCCTGGGGTTTTGGGCTTGCATGGAGGCAGAGGAGCTAGAGCTCCTGTTCACCCAGCTCTGATGCTGAAAGGAAGCAGGTAAGCCTTCTTAACTGACCTCCTGGCTCCCAATTGGTCAGTGTTTCCTCCTAGTTGTTCTAGGCCTCTGGAGGACTGTCTTGTTGGTAGCCCAGTCCAAGTGGATTTTCCATGAGCATGGGTGTCAGGGCACAGATGCCTCTAGTAGGAAACAGAGAAGGCCTGATAGTATGATGCTATATAATGTGCTTGTTTTCAATAGTTACACAATGAACAACTGGGCTATTATGTCTTATTCCAATTGTGAAAGTAATGAGGCGCAGTTTTCTAATTATGTGAATGATTACACCTCTGACATTCATAAGTCCTAGGAATCCATTTTGGCTTACATAATTATTTAATTTTAAAATTACATTATTTTCTTTTATGTAGAAGCCAACCCTCATGTTCTTTTCTGGAGTTCCAGTATTTTAGAAAGATTCCTCACTTGGCATCTGTCCAGTCTAGGATATATTCAGGACTTCATTATCTTAATGAATCTGAAGATTTCCTTTCCTTATGTTATGGATACATAATGAATTGATGTAGGGACACATCTATAAACATAACTGAAGAAAGGAAGTGGAATCTGTCCTTTCTCCACACAATTAAATGGGTTCTTGCAGCCTCTCGGACTGGTTCTTTTCTCTGGTATTTGGAGGCTGGTCAAAGGAGTTTTAATCAGCATACAAGGATATATTATTTTAAACTCCTTGCATGCAGTATATTTGAGACATTCATCTGAAAGCGTAGAATAGGAAACATATTTTTTTACTCACTGAGCTTTGTTGCCAAGAAACAAACCTTCTGAAAGGTTATGTGAAAGCATCCTCTTTACATTTTTTGACTGTGCATTGCTCCAAGATAATGGAATTATGCCATGTCATCACTTTAGAAAATTATTAGAAGACAGATGGTGCTTTTACAGAGAGACTTATATGTGTAACTAAACATACAGATTGTTACATCTTGGAGATATAATAGTTAGCCATGGTCCCATTTTTTTCAGACTATTGCTTATACATCAGTAAAGTTTGTTTCCTGTCTAAGAGGCTCTACCTGGAAGCATTTCAACAAATCAAAAATATTATACTGTCAAAAATATTGTACTTGGTTTGCATCCATAAAGAATGTAAAACTGTTTATCCATTTAAATTTTCCACAATTACAGGATATTAGGGAATGTCAGACAATGACGGGGGAATGGTTAGATATTTAATGACAGTAGTTGCCAGTAGGTATTGAGAATCAAAATTGTAAAGCTTTATAACTCTTAAAACTACCAGTTATGAATAAAATATATAAAGTAAATATCCTTAAATCAAACTCTAATATGCTCTGAAGCAGTGATACCCCTACTTTGCCAATCTGTAAATTTTGATAATCAATTTTGATGAAATTGACATTTACTGATAAAAATCTAATCCTTCCAAGACCACTGATAGGTATTTGCATTAGGAAGAATTAATTGGAATAAAAAGTAGATATTGGTGGTATTTGTCTTGGAAGTAGAGAAAGAGGCTGGCAGAGAAAGGAGCTAAAGAATCGTAGAAATGTAGAAAGGAACCTCAAGAAATCATGAAGTCCAGCCCCTTGCACTTTGGCAGGACCTATTAAACCTAGACCATCCTTGACAGCTGTTTGTCCAATTTGTTTTTAAAAGCTTCCAATGATGGGGACCCCACAACCTCCCTTGGAAACCTATTCCAGAGCTTAACTATTTGTATAGTGTGACAAAGTTCCTCCTCTACCTTGGTGAGTCCTGCGCTTAGTGGCGGATTTTGATCGCCTCAGAGATCTTCCCCTCTGGTAGAACCCACAGTCAAATTCCTCCTGTGTCTGATCAGGAGTTGGGAGGTTTGGGGGGAACCCGGGCCCGCCCTCTACTCTGGGTTCCAGCCCAGGGCCCTGTGGATTGCAGTTGTCTATAGGGTTTCCTGTAACAGCTGCGTGACAGCTACAACTCCCTGGGCTACTTCCCCACGGCCTCCACCCAACACCTTCTTTATGCTTACTGAAGGACCTTCCTCCTGATGGTCTGCTGATGCTTGTACTCCTCAGTCCTTCAACTCTTCTCACTCTCAACTCCTTGTGTGCCTCTTGCTCCCAGCTCCTCGCACGCAACACCACAAACTGAAGGGAGCTCCTTTTTAAACCCAGGTTCCCTGATTAGCCTGCCTGTCTTAACTGATTCTCGCAGGTTCTTCTTAATTGGCTCCAGGTGTCCTAATTAGCCTGCCTGCCTTAAATTGGTTCCAGAAAGTTCCTGCTTGTTCTAGTGCAGCCCCTGCTCTGGTCACTCAGGGAACAGAAAACTATTCATCCAATGGCCAATATATTTGCCTTCTATCAGACTTCTGTACCCCACTTGTCTAGGTCTGTCACAATAGTTAGAAAGTTTCTCCTAATATCTAAACTAAATCGCCCTTGCTGCAGATTAACCCCATTACTTCTTGTCCTACCTTCAGTGGACATGGAGAACAATTGATCACCATCCTCTTTATAACAGCCCTTAGGATATTGGAAGACTTATCAGGTCACCCCTCAGTATTTTCCCAAGACTAAACATGCCCAGTTTTTTCAACCTTTCCTCATAGGTCACATTTTCAAAGCGTTTAATCATTTTTCTTGCTCTCCAATTTGTCCACATCTTTCCTAAAGTGTGGTGTCCATAATTGGATGCAGAGTAAAGCAGAGACAATTACCGCCCATGTCTTACATACAACACATCTGCTAATACACTCCAGAAGAATATTAGCCTGTATTGAAGCTACATCATATTGACAACTCATATTCAATTTGTGATTTACTACAACCCTCAGATCCTTTTTAGCAGTACTACCACCTAAACAATTATTCCCCATTTTGTAGATGTGCATTTGATTTTTCCTTCCTAAGAGATGTACTTTTCACTTGTATTTATTGAATTTCGTCTTGTTGAATTCACACCAGTTCTTCACTTTGTCAACATCATTTTGAATTTTAAACATGTCCTCCAAAGTGCTTGCAACCCCTCCCAGCTTGATGTACCGGACCCAGGACTGACCTCTGTGGGACCCCACCTGAGCAAGTCATTGATAATTACTTGATAATTATCAATAACTACTTGATAATTGAAAGTACAGTCTTTCAACCAATGGTGCACCCACCTTATAGAAAATTCATCTAGACCACATTTTCCTAGTTTGCTTATGAGAATGTCATGTGGAACTGTGTCTAAAGCCTTACTGAAATCAAGGTATATCATGTTTACTGCTTCCCCCTGTCCACTAGGTCAGTAATCCTCTCAAAGAAGGAAATTAAGTTGATTTGGTATGATTTATTTATATGGCGATAAGCCTATCTCATAGAGCTGGAAGGACCTTGAAAGGTCATTGAGTCCAGTCCCCTGCCTTCACTAGCAGGACCAGGTACTGCCCCCTGACAGATTTTTGCCCCAGATCCCTAAGTATCCCCCTCAAGGATTGAACTCACAACCCTGGGTTTAGCAGGCCAATGCTCAAACCTCTAAGCTACTCCCCCGCTATTTATTCTTGACAAATCCATGCTGACTATTCCTTATAAACCTATTATCCTCCAGATGCTTACAAATGGATTGTTTAATAATTTGCTCCAGTATTTCTTCAGGTATTGGGGCTGGGGTGAATGGTCTACAATTCCCTGGATCCTCTTTGTTCCCCTTTTTAAACATAGGTATTATATTTGCCCTTCTCCAGTCTTTTGGAACCTCACTTGTCATCCAGCAGGTCTCAAAGATAATTGCTAATGGCTCTGAGATTGCTTTAGCTAGTTCCTTAAATACTCTAGGATTAATTTAATCTGACCCTGCTGACATGAGTATATCTAACATATCTAAATATTCTTTAACCTAGTCTTTCCCTATTCTGGCTTGCATTTCTTCCCTCTGATTGTCAATATTAACTATGTTGAGTTTCTGGTCATCATTAACCTTTTTAGTGAAGATTGAAGGAAGACAGGGATTAAGCACCTGAATTGTCTTGATGTCATCAGTTACTAGCTCTCCTTCCACTAAGTAAAGGACCTACACTTTCCTTCGTCTCTCACTTGCTCCTAATGCATTTAAAGAACTTCTTCTATGAAGAGAGCTGGAGGAGAGGAAGAATGAGTAAGGGATGGGGATGGGGTGAGGACATTCAAAAATACAGGGGGTTTGGACTTTCAAGGAGAACTACTGGATTCACAGAACGTGAAGTGGTAAAGACGTATAATCTAGTGCAGTGAAGGATTGTTCCTAATAGTATCTAATTGTACTTGAGAGAACAAGAGGGAACCATGGCCAAAAGAGGAAGAATCAGAGAAGAGTTATATTGTACCCGAGGGTTATTATAAACAGCCTCTCCACAATGCACCGCTTATATAAGGACCGGGCATAATTACAGTCCTTGCACTTAGGGATAGCAGGACTGCACATGAGAAGGAAATATGCTGCACTCTAGACAGTGGTGTAGTAGCAAGCATACTCCTGCTGCTCACTTGAGTGTGTCTGGGTGCTCATGCTGGGACAGTACAGTTCTGTACTTTTCCCAATGCAGCACTGCACATATCATGATTTTTTTAGCAGAAAGAAAAGATTAAAGAAAAAAGCCCAAAGAGGTCTAATGCGGAGACCTACTTCTCGATGGACAGACAGATGTGGTAGAGCAGAGAGAGTTGTAGGAGCAAAGGAAAGGGTATCACAGTCTTATAAACAGATGGGTCTGTGAGAAGACAAGAAAAAAGTGAAGGATGGCATGAAGAAAAAATGTTATTTCTTAATAGAAATATGGAGCTCTAATATATGTCTCTTTCAGGCCACTCAAAATAAATTACTAAGTAAAGAGTTGTAGTGATTAGAGCTTAGCTGATTTATACAGATTTATCCTTTTTATTCTTGAGTTGTGCATACACACTTTAGAATTTTCTTGAATGTTGTGTTTATTGAAATGATTCATGAGGGAAAGGGTAGGACTAACTCTTAAACTAACACTCCATGTAGGACAGAGTAACACATGGGCAAGTGCAGATTTGTGGAAACCTCTAATGTCTGGGCATAAAAAATTAAAGAATCCAAATAGATTTAAAATCTAATACTGATGCAGTGTTTCTGTGGATATGTCTGATATCATGAACAGCAAGCTGTTTTTGAGGATTTTCTTCATACTGAATAGATAAAGTCTGCTAAACAAATGCTTCTAGCACAGATCATTAACATTTTTCTGTTTCCTGTGCTAACAGTATTATTGTTACTGTTGCTCTAGTCTCATTTTTGCCCTAGGAGATTTTACATGCATGCAGAAGGCATACATACCTTCTGTTCTATAAGCGGTGCTACACAGTTCTTAGCTTGCTGGGATCCAGGGAAAAACAGGCTAATAGCATGACCGGCAGCACGTCGTTCATAAAAGCATATTTTTAAGCGATCTTTGTCTGTATGGCATACAAGTGTGATTGTCATCTGCATTTGTGAGATATGGCCAATGTTGCCATTACCTTTTTCTCCTTCACAAATTCCACTGATTCTGGAGTAGGTAACAATTTACAAACCAGCCCTTCAACTCATAATAATCTCCGATGCTTTGAAATTCAACTTTAATTTTTTGCAGCCAAGTTCTGAAAATTCTGTTGAGTTATTGGCAGAAATCTATTGGCTTGTGATATACAGGAGGGCAGACAGATGATCTAATGGTTTCTTTTGTCCTTTAAAAAAAATCTATGAAATTATATCTTCCAGCCTTCCTTGCTATCTTGGTGGGAATTAGAGAGAGGGCAGCTGGAAACACACAGTTCCAACCTGAACACTCAGTTATATTAGCCAAGCTGGGGTAAGGAATGGCATCCCTAGCCTCTGTTTGTCAGAGGGTGGAGATGGATGGCAGGAGAGAGATCACTTGATCCTTACCTGTTAGGTTCACTCCCTCTGGGGCACCTGGCATTGGCCACTATCAGTAGACAGGATACTGGGCTGGATGGACTTTTGGTCTAACCCAGTATGGCCATTCTTATGTTCTTATGTTCTTATCACTAATATCATAGCAATTGCTTCCATGTGTAAAATTAAGCCATATGAAGCAATACAATTTGGTAAGGCTATTATTGAAGATTGCCTTTAATTTATCAGATTGTATTATTGTGTGCATGCTGCAAAAGCCACAAGTCAAGAAGTTACTATGCTTCAGGCATAAAAACTGATGTTAAAAAAAATAACTACAACAAATCATCATTGTTTACATTTTCAGTAAAACCTTTAGTGACTTACTTATTTCTATTTTTATTGGACTGAGATGTTAAAGGAACAAAACCAGGTGGCTTGAATAAGTCAGCAAAATTTGATATTAAGTATTAATTTGCTAAAGGACACTGCATTAAGTCACTTTTAATGCGAGTAAAAACAGTTCAAAAGTGTGTTCAAACACAACTGGTTCAAGTCAAGTGGTCACACTCTGCAATGTATGGAATGTTGCCAAGTATTCAGTTACCAAAGAGAGAACTACAGGGATAAGTTATCATTCAAAAGATGGAATAAGGCAAACTGGGTCCCCATTCCTTCCTCATTGCTTTGATGTATACCAGAAACAAAAGTAGCAGTTAGCATGTTTCTATCACTGTTTCTTTCAACCTTAATCTCTTCACAGAAATTTGCTAGAGTGTTGGTTTTTGTTTGTTTTGTGTTTTGAATGTCTGAACAGCGGGAAGGGAGTGGATTTGTGTATTCTGTAATCCCTGGTTTGTCAGCATGGTAACTATGTATATATATTTTTAAAAAGCTTACTGGAACTGCAGATAGTCTCTATGGGAACATCTATGTTTGAGCCAGAAGGGACCCATGCTAGCTCCGCTCAAGCTAGCACGCTAAAAATAGCAGTGTAGTCCATGTGGCAGCCCCAGTACAAACCTGAATGGACCCTGAGGCGCATACCATTTAATACAAGTTAGTAATACAGCAAATTTGGCATGGGCATGCAAAGTTTGGCAAAATATTGTGCAAAGTTTTGAAAAAAAACAGAAAATGCAAATGTTATGCAATTGTACTCAGGAATTTGGCTTGTCTCCTCCAGCAGAAAACATTTCTAGCAGCACAGTGCACCCTCGAACTATGTAAGATGCAGTACTGATGGACAGGGACTAATGTCACCTACTAACTCACCAATGCCACTAACTGAACCTTCTAGGTCAGGGGTTCTCAAACTTCATTGCATCTTGACCCCCCCTTTCTGACAACAAAAATTACTACACAACCCCAGGAGAGGAGGGACAGAAGCCTGAGCCCCGCCCAACCCCCGCCACCCTGGGTGGGGGGTCCAAAGCCAGAGCCTCACTGCCCTGAGCTGGGGGGCCAAAGCCCAATGGCTTCAGACCCAAGCATGGGGCCTATAATGTGAGTCCCGCCACCCAGGGCTGAAGCCCTCAGGCTTCAGCTTCCACCCCTGGCGGTGGAGGTTATGCTTTGACCCTGGGTGGTGGGGCTCAGGCTTCGGGCCCTAAGAAGTTTAAGATAGCCCTGGTAACCCCATAAAATGGGGTTGCGACCCACTTTGGAGTCCCAGTCCACAGTTTGAGAACCGCTAATCTGTGTGTTTCTAGGAGATCTATTCCTAGTACTGTCCTAGTCTGGCTCAACGTAGACTGAGAGAGGATAATATCACAGCACAAGGTAACATGAACCCATTTCCTAAAAGAATTTTAAGCTTTCTACCAGGAGACAGACACTTTCATTGACATTTTAGCCTTTTGGAGACAGATAGCCAAATGAATAACAAGGGACGCGGTCTGAATATTCAGCATAGCTCCTTGGAGGAATCATTAAAATATTGACCAAGCACAACCCTAATGTCAAGTTGTATAGTGATACCTTTGGCCATGCTCCTTGTGGGGTACCACTTAATGTTTTTGTTAACCAGAGTACTCTACACACAACGGCGTGAATACCCCTAGGCTTTTAACTGTAGTTTTCAACTGAGATCTAGTCATGTGCACACACTGTTTCATTTATAGGGGCAATCAGTTAGGGAGGATTTGTCTGTAAAAAGTAACCAGCATGTTAAGCCTGAGTATTCTATGGAAGTTGAAAGTAGATTGGTTCCAGCATATTTTAGTAAGAAACAGGGTGGGTGAGGATGAACACATGCAGAAAAATTCTTCCATCTATATGTTCTTATTACTGTATGCCTTTGGGAACCAAACTGTGTGACTTAGACGGTAATCTTGAAGGTTCGAATATTACTAAAAAGACTCGTCTGCATCAAAATGGATTCACGTGGCCATTTGTTGAAGTGTGTAATCACCTGCCTATTTCCTGTGTCTACATTACGTGAGGTGATGGTTGTAATTTATTTGGATGAGGCAGGAGAGAAAGTTTGATAAAATATGGTATATTTGTATTTTTTCTGTTGGTCTTCAGCCACATTAACCTCACTTTCAGGGTCTTGATGAAGCAGCTGCTAATTCTATAGCTGGTAATTGTGGCAGCACAGGAGCTTGAAGGGTTTATATTAACCATTATAGTCCTCAATAGGAAATATTCTTCTAATTCAAATGAAGAACTAGCTCTAAAAGTCAAAAATAACTGTTTTTTGTTTTTTCTTCTTTGCAACACTACATTTCTTTAAAAGTATTTGCTAATTGTGAAACAGCTGGCCTGATTCCTTCAAGGGAAGATTGTGTATGTTGAACAGAGTTTATTTCCTTTGTAACCAATCTCAGCATTTTCTCACACTATAGATCAGTGCTATCTGTCAAAGAAAGAACAGAGAGGAGAAATGGGCACAATTATGACTAAATGCTTCACTGCAAGTGAACAGATAAACATGAAGATGAAAAAAATGCAGTAGAAACAAACATGCTGTTCAAAATTCTGATGGATGTGCAGAGTACAATATTTTCCATTCTCTATATCACTTGCCCTTTGTGTACTTGCCACAGACCTATAAACTATTGAATACCAAATCACTGATCCAGAAAAAAAACCCCACCAAAAAACCTCACAATATCCAGCCTCCAGAGATTATAGATAGCTGGTGCTTCATAGTTTTGTTTGGGATTGTTTGTTTGTTGTTGTTGTTTTGGAGGGTGGGAAGGTTAAACAAAAAGGCAGGGGGCATGATGAAGCACTTAGCCAAATAAGCAGTGCTGAATATTGGGACCAGCAAACATGGGACGTGCTCTAAGGTGGAAGTAGAATAATGTATTAACAATTTCAATACATGAATAAAAGAAGTAATTCTATGAGTTTCCTCACACTTCTACCACACTTCTACCACAGGACCAGACTGCTCCAGCTCTGTAGGTGGGAAAGAATGCACAAGTAGGGGCTAGGCATAATCTCATTTGGGAGCACAGACTCTCCTGTCTGCTAGTACCGTGGCTGCAGCTAAACTGAACACCCACAAGTACAGGGGAAGGGTAGGGATATGGTCCCACCTCTCTTTCTGCACTGGCTGTCTGATTTTCTCAGTAACCCTGTGAGAAATTCTGGTTGAATCACCAGAAGTCCACTCTGGTTCCTATTTTTATCTCATCCCCTATACCCCATCTCTGTGGTATGACAGTAAAAAAAACAGATGTTATTTCTCAGCCAATGCTAGTCAGTTGACGAGAGGACCCTAAATCTCAGACTGTATAGGTTTCATGTTTAGATGTTCTATTATCACTGGTAGAATGTTGCACTGCGCTAAAGAACGTGAGCATAAAGGTCATTTCTGTTGGTACATTTGTAATTCAGCTATGCAATTCACTGATTCTTCAGTTCAGTGGCCAAACCAAAAAAATAAAAAAGTGTTTTGGGTCAACCTGAAACTAAGTTTTGTTTTGGGGTTGTGGCGTGGGTCGGGCATGCCCAGTCCCCTCCCGAGGTGGTGCACGAATCTTGATAGGCCTGCAGTAGCACCTGCACACCCCTGGCTCGGGGCTGTGTGGCCTAGCGGCCAGTCACTCACTATCAGGATGGGCCGCTACCCCAGGATGGGTGGCAGCCAGGATAGGGGGTCCCGAGCCCCCTCTCTCCACTGGGCTCCAACCCAGGGCCCCGTCGGTGGTGGGGTTGCCTGCCACCAGCTCGGCGGGGATTCATCCTGAAACAAAGAGTTTAGTTTTGTTTGAGGTATTTTTTGTAATCATTTAAAGCAGACAATAACATTGAAGCAAAATTTGAAATAAAAGTTGAAAAGGTTTAGTTTAGAAAATGTTGAAATGAACTCTTTGACTTTTTCAGATTTTATCGGAGGACAGATTTTCAACAAACAACAACAACAGAACCCTGACAAAATGTTTGATAACCTGAATCAGTATTTTCACATGAAAAAAGTTTTGTTCAAAAATTTCACCTCTAATTTGTACTGTGATTTTTATCTTTTAATAACCACTTTTGTATTTCGAAATATGTATTCAGTATTCCCCGAAATAGAATAATTGGTGAGGTGATAGGATAGATTGGTAATCCAAGAAGAGAAAGAGAGAGAGAGAGAGAGAGCGCGCTGTTAGGAAAGAAGAGAAAATTGATTATAAATTGAAAACTCTGTACAGTATTCTTAAGGAAAGGATGGAGAGAGCAGCATCTCAGAAAGACTATAGGATTACAGTCTTATCAGACAATTTCCCATTTCTGTAACACCAACTTTCTTAAGTGCATTAAAGTGGTGCCATTTGTCGGTTCCTGTTAAATTGTTTGGCACAAAAATAGTTTATCAAAGTTATAATTCTGCATATATTATGTGAACTGTAATTGTGTGCTATAGTAATTGACTGTTCAATATTCTCTCACTTGATTAGAGATCCATTCTAGTTCTTCTCTATTTACTGCCTCACTAATCTGTAGAAGGGGACAGAATGATCGGCCAGTCAAAAAGTGTTTGATGAAGGTCAAACCAAGGGGCCTAATTTTCAGTGGTATAAAGCACTCTCCACTCCCATGCGTCAATAGGAGTTGCTTTTCTCAGAGTACCTCTGAAAAATCAGGCCTGGAGACCATGTTTTTATAAGTAAGCTTCTGAACTCTGATAAAATCTTTGTAGTATTGAAGCTAAAGATGTTAGAGTTATTTTTAAAAATTGGCTTCTAAAAAATATAGGAATTGGCTTGTTACATTTGTAGGACTTTCAAAGTTTTATCATCACTTTTGGTTTTATTTTAGCTCGGATCAGAACCAGAAATACCAAAATGTCATAAGTGCAGAAAAATTGGAGATATTTCTGACAAGGCTGAAATAAGAATGCACTGGAAATGTCATGATAGTCTGATGTCACAAGATCTAAAGCACCAAACGGTTTTTCATGAGCTCTAAATGTTAGATCATAAAACCTATTAACCTTAAGGCATAAAGCCTAGCTGAGGAAGTAACTTAGATTTGGGTTATGTCTACCGTTTGTGCCAGAAGGTGCGTTAGTGACATTTGTGCTGTAGTCCTTCACCAAGACGACTACAAGAACATATTCCTTACATTTAAGATGCACACATTTTTTAACAATGGATAAACTGAGGATGATGCAACATATTAGTAACAAGTGGTGAGTAATACCAATTCTGTGACTAAATAGAGTCAAGAAAAAACTAAGGGCTATGTCTACACTGGAGCAGTAAGATATAATTTCCAGCTTGAGGAGACATACCGGTACCGGGTCTGATTGAGTTAGTGTGCTTAAAAAAACCAAACAAACAGTGTAGCCATGGTGGCATGAGCATACGGAGGACTGAGCTACCCTAAGTATCTACCTAGAATCTTGGACAGGATCGCACTTGTGGCTCTCCTTCCTCTCCCACTTCTGCAGCTGTGGCTACACTGTTTTTTTTTAGTGCACCTGTTCAATCAAACCTAGCACTGGCATATCTCCTTGAGCTGGAAATTACATCTTCCATCTCCCGTGTAAACATAGCCTTTAGTTTTTCCATGAGAATATATTTAGACACAAAATTTGTATTACATACTACTTGCTATTAATACCTTACATCATCCTCACAGTTTTTGCATTGTTGAAAAAAAAAAATTGTAGCCGGAAGTCCTGAGCACCTTAAAGGTGAAGAATATGTTCTTGTAGTCTTTTTGGCAACACTGGCATTTTAGGATATGTTATTAAATTACAGCAACTCAGTAGAAACTCCATCCCTCCCAGTTTGCTTCTAGTATTCACTGCTTTGCTTTCTTCGTTGTTTAGGCATCACTTTATCTCCTGGGGCTAACAATTAATTAATAGAGAGCTTGTTCAAAAGATGTGCTTTTAGTGAAGCTTCTTCCTCTTATTGTATTTCTTTCTAGATAAATCAATTGGGCCTTTTTTGGCTATCAGTGTCTGAACAGTCACCTTCCTCGTACTTCTCCTCTGTCACCAGTAAGTAGCATTGCCGCCAAAAGGTAAAATCTCCAAACTGCTCCAAAAATAATAATAATAAAAAATAATAAATCTATCTGAAAAACTGTTTGGGAACTATTTTTCAGCTGCCCTGTTTGATTACCTAGGAAGAAGCGTCGTTTCTAAATCTAGTGATGGACTACTCACTCTACCACCTTCTTTAAAAAAACAAAACAAATAATAATGATAGTACAATAGATGCTCTCTACAAATAACTATGTTCAAGAAATGAAAATAGTACCTTGGGAGACTTTTTAAAATAAAGTGATCTATACAGAGGGAAAATGTAGCAGCAAGTGGGGAAAAGCCCTTCCTCAGGATCCCTTCGGGGAGAGGACGAGTATTTATATTTATATTGACATTTGTTACATGGGTCTTCAGATGAATAACTACATTGGAAAGCATTACGTGTTCAGTGAATGAAAGTATACTATAAAATAATTATTTCCTTTAATTCCCAGCACCTGATCATTTCTATTGCTAAAAAGTATTGCAAAATCTCATTCTAATTCCAGTAAGTTATTTTGCAAAATCTTTGCGTTTTATAGTAATATATGCTCAGTGGCAGTCAGTCAAATGTCGGAACTGGTAATATTCATACTGCAACCTCTCTCTCCTATAATCAGTCTTTGCTGTTTGTCAGTGAGTGCTGCAGCGGCACCTTCTGGCATACAGAAAAATTAATTGCCTTCTCTTTGTGAAAAAAAAAAACATTGACAGTGTGAGAATGAGTTAGCAAACAAATCACAAGATATATATATATGAAATAAACAGCTACTGCTATTTCTTTACATTTATTATATTTAAACATTAAAATAATGAATTTTCATATATTAAAATTCCAATTGATTGATAGTTAGTCATTTAGACATAATAGCTAAATATAAGTTCCATATCAAAACCACCACTTCTACATATATCGGTACTCTAAACAATGTGTCTGCAAACTATAACTTTATTGGTTGCCACAAGATGAGAGACTGTGGCTAACTGGAAAAGGAAGAGGTAAGACAGAAGGGAAAAAAACTGAACGAAATGGTTTTGGGAAGTAGGATTGAGAGAGAGACACTCATTAGAATAGATCAAAACAAATTCTGATTATTCTTTCATGTAGAAGCAAAATCTCTCAGAGAAAATATTTAATTATAGTTTATGATCGAAATTTGGGATCAGCTGCTGCATAGTAAAATAAGGTAGCATTTATGGATTTCTTAGCATAAAGTTGATACAAAATGAGAGATGTAATTAATGAACTGTGTATCGTATCTGATATTTTTACTGGAAATAAATGGTTTACATCTCCTGAGAAATTTATTGAGTTCACAGATTTATCATAATGTCTCTGTGACTCTATGTAGCTTTCTTTTCTTTACAATATACATTTCTCTCTCTCTCTCTCTCTCCACAAAAGAGGTAAAGCTTGGGAAGCAGCAGCGCAAACTACCTTGCCCCTCCCCACAGACAAAGATAGTTCAGACTTTGATTTAAATGGGAATAGGATTATGGGCCACTGTGCCTCAGCTCTGGTTTTAAGAACAAAGTCACGTAGTTTGGTTCATTTTCTGCCTTCTCTGAGACTGCCAAATACACTATGAATTATTATAGTATTTTTCATGATGTGAAATCACTGAGAGTAATAGTTGGGAGCTGTCTACAGGGAGCTGGACTGAAACTATTAAAAAAATTTCACAGAGGATGGACAGTAGCAGCTTTTAAACGCTGACCAGGGCTAGGTTGAACCATTGATCTAGAAGTGGAATGCTCTGCATATCACATTACAGACTCTGTGACAGGGTGTTGTTAGCAGCTATAAGTAGATCCCCTTTTGGGAGCCAGTACCCAGGTCACTTAGAACCTGCAGTGCACCAGAGAGCTAGAGCAGAAGGAGTTAACTGGTCTGACTGGGTTTGGAAGGTTTACTGGTGATCACTTGCACTTGGAGGGAGTCTGATGAGTTAATGAGGTAATTAGCTCACCAGCTGGATAGCTCAGAATAGAAAGGGAACAGTCCAAAAGACTGAGCCACGGAGCAAGAAAAAGGCCCCTTCTATCTGCTGTTTCATTGCATTGTACCTGCAGCATAAGGCAAGAAATAATAATACAGATACTTGGTGAAAGTATCCTGGTGTGCGTGTGGGTGGTGTTTAATCTCCAGGGGGCCTTACCTTCCAGGGCTAGAGGGGGAACCTGCTTACAGGCTCATTTTGATTGACACATTTTGTATCTGACAAATAAAAAACAAACATCACAGACCAATATGCTCAGTAACTTGCTAAAAGGTATTTAGTGAAATAACTGTCAAAGTGTTAAAAGTTCCTTGCCATCTAAGGCCCTGACCCTGCAAAGATTTATACAAATTTAACTTTGTGCATTGTGCATAGAATGGTTGATCTCAACTGAGTTTAGTCACTGGGACTACTCAACCTGCACAAAAGGTAACCATATGTGTAAGTCTTTGCAGGATCAGGGCCTAATTCACTGAAAAAGTGCACATAACCTTTTACTGCTTCTGATACCATCATCTACATACATTTTTTAAATATCATATACACACTACAGCAAGTGCGCTTTTAATCAGCTGACATTTGGCAAACTGGAGATGTTTCAAATCTCTAATACTTTGGAAGATTTCATACATGATCAACACGGTTGTCTCGATTTAGTTTTGCTGAACAGTTTTTTCCTAGAAATATTACCTTAAAGAGGCACCTTCTTGTGCTGCTAATGGTCTGAATGTGTGACTACACGTATCAGTTCACTGGATTTGTAGGGATCATCTTTCATCACTTAGCTTTTTTTTAAAAAAAAACCTCCGTTTGTCCTAAAAACTAGTGTCACATTCCAGTTTGTCTCTATACATTTTACAAATAGAGGGTTGTTAACTGGCCCGATGATTCCACTTTGCTCACATATTGGTTTGTTTTACAAGTGTCATTGAATTAACCCATAGGACATTCTCCAGGGCTGAAATTCAGCCTGGTGTGCATAGCTTCCACACTACTTAAGACCTGTGGAGGGTCTTTGTAACTCAATGCTCTTCACAAGAGGTCCTAGGGGAGTCATAATGATGCAGATCCAATGGCTTCTTTTCCCAGTCTCTTTGCCCAGTCAGTGTCAGTTCTCCTCTGCACTCCACCTCCTTCTTACCTTGCCAGATCTGTTTCCTGCCCGTCTCATTCCAGTATCCTTGTTGAGCCACTCCCAGCTTTCCCCCCCCCCCACCAACTCCTTATCTAATCTGAGCATTTTCCTTCACTGATTCCCAGTCCCAAACCCCTGCCCAGTTCCCAATCACACTCAGTTTCTCTCCCCTCCTCTCCCAGTTTCAGACTCCCTATTCCTCCTCCCTGGTCCAGAGTTTGTTCCTTTTGCTTTCCAATCAGAATGCTTCTTCCGCCGCAGTACCTGACCACCAACAGGGGGAATCAGAGAGCACAGGACTGACAAGTTCCCTTCTCAGTTCCAGTAACCAGTCCCAACCCAGCCCAGGGGAGCTGGGAGCAGTGCAAAGATGTTTATTGGAGAAGCAGAGGTGAGTATTAACCTGGCATTAATAGCCAGATGAAGGGAAATGATTCTAAGATACAAGAGCAGATAAGTAGAGAAAGGGGGGGGGAAAGAAAGGACAAGAAAACTGTAGTCAAAACGGGGAGATGTAGAGTTATGGAAAAGGGTTGAGGGGTCACTGTGAGACTGACAAGCAAAGAAGATTACCTTAGTGGTTTAATTCTGAATGGATTCTTGAGGGATGGAATGGAACTGGGACCAGAAAGGAAGGGGTTGCAAGAATGAATATGGGGAATCAGGGTACAAATGATTTTCAGTTTCCTAGGCAGATAGAAAAGGCTGGATTTTAAGATATATTATGGAGAAGTGGCAGGATTTGTACATGGATTTGGCTATTCGTGTGGGGCAAGGGAGAATGAGGAGGAGTCAAAGATGGCACCCAGGTTGCAGGCTTGAATGGGGGGACATAACTGATACAATGCTTATATTTAACCTTAGTTTAACTTGGCATTATGGGTTCATTGCATTTTCTCTGAATATTTTTCATTAGCAGAATCACTGGATTTTCTGTTCGTATTTCATAGAAAAAGCATTTACAATCTGAGTTAAACTATACTGCAAGTTTATACGGTCACTATTCACTGTTTAAACTGTGCAATTCTTAACTATACCCTCAGCAATACAGTTTTATTAATATGTCTGACTTACTGCAACACGCTCTCTGTTTAATCATCATTAAGTATGGTCAAGTTTAATTGGACCATCATTTCAATAAACAACTGCATAACATTTTGGTAAAATGGAAAATTTGCGATGATTTATTGTAGCTTTCGCTTATAAAACATAAAAATGTACTCCAACTAAGGCATACACAGCAGTCTATAGTTTTATTTTTCATTTCGTGATGGTAATTATTGTGCTAGCAAATATAAAATACTATTTGTTAAAGTAACCATATACTGCAGAGATTGTAGGATCTGAATGATAAAAAACTGCATATTTTTCATTAGTTGTGGGACTCTCAGGACAGCAACTTTGCATCTCTGAAATATTTCCTATAGTTACTGACAATAAAATAAGGCCAAAAGCTTTGTGTTTTTCCCTGGAGCCCTGTAGACCTTTACACATGGTCTCCCTCTACATACAACACTCATATTGATTGGGAGATGGAAAAAAACCTCTGACACTTTGGGATTCAACCCAGAATGGTAAGGGGTAGTGTCACTGCCTGTCTTGCAACTCTGAATGCCTGACATGCTATGCTGCTGTGGCCCACAGCCCTGACACTAACAGCCAGCCTTACAAGCCTTCCGGTCACATCCTGGCTTCTACCACCCAGTTACTTTTTGCAGACACACTCCCAATCCCAAATTTCTCCAAAACCATCTGACCTGTAGTGCCTAGTCCTCCTGGACTGTAGCATTCTCAGAACTTTATTAAGTTCACAGATCCATTCAAGAGACAGTAACAGCAATTCATTAATTTAATTGGGGTTAACAACCATTCTAATTTCAATCACAGCACTGAATAGGTTTTTAGTAAAATTAAAACAAGTTTATTAAACAAAAAGGTCAAAGGTGTAAGTGATAGCAAGTATAATGACTAAACATAGAAATTGTTACAAGTAAACAAAAGTAAAAATATGCTAAGACTAAAACTTATCTTCAGCAAGTTACAATCTTTGCCTTAGCAGGTTTCTCCAGAGACTTCAACCTCTTTGGCTGAAGGAGCCAATGTTCTTTGATTTCAAGAACTCTGGCCCCTTGAATCTCCCAACTGATAGGCACCAAAATGGCTTTCTGCCTTTATCTCCCAACATTCGTTGACCTTGTTACAAGAGACAGGAAGGCTTCCTACTGGTCTTTCCTACCTGTTTGACTTCCCAACCCCCTGCTGATTCATATGTAAATGGGGCTTCCACTGTTTTGATTCCACGCTGCTTAATCTACATTGGCAATACATAGAAACAGGCTTTCTCCTAGGAGGGAAAGTAGCTATCTGTGGTTGATCACAGATTTTAAAGCATTGTATCAGTGAGTTTCTATAATTCCTCACATATAGTGTTAATGTGTACATCTCACAATGATATTAATCACTGCTGTGATTCATAAAAGAACTTGTTAGCTTAATGGCTTTGTTTACCTTATATGTAAATGAACTTTCATCGTCTCTGCCTAATGAACAGGCTGGTCAGACAAGGAAAGGCAGACTGTGCTTATGCATTGCTTGCCAAACTCACATTTTAAGAACATAATTCTAGCACACATTTATAATTCTTTTTGCACATCTGATACATACATCACACAAGGTTATTAATGATATATTATATACCATCTTTTGGGAATAGATCGTAACTACAGTGTTTGTGTGATGATGTATGATTGAATATGGCCATTTTTATCATTGATATTGCTACCATTATACAATTGCAAAAAATCTTGTACAATGTGTCATGCAAGGTGTTACTGCAATGTGTGATGCAAGGAAAAGTTATGATTTGCGAAGGATTATTCTGTATATATCCATATATCATTTTTGTATCTGAAATTATTAATATTGGCTATGTGCTGGCATCATACGTATGTGTTATAACACCAACCAGGTAAAATTTATATTAAGGCCAGATGTCTATGCAGCGATGGCCCATCAGGGAGATACAACTCTCACAATGGGCCATAGAAGAAACTTATTCCATCCAGATAGTTCTTCCTGTAGATGCTTCAGCAAGAATATGGGCAATAGCTGTCCCTGTGAGTCATCAAGACATGTAAGGACATGTGATATGCTTGTGTGATCCTGGACTCCAACTTAGCCCAATAACTTTCCACAAATGAAGACAGTAAATTTCCAGACACATGGCAGAGGATATAAAAGACCCCTGAGATATCTCCATTTTGCCTCTTTCCTGCCCTGATTCTCTGGACTGTGGATTTACAACTAAAAGGGACATTTTGAACTATGGATTGAGAACCTTCCAATCTTTTGGAAGTTACCAGAGAGACTTTACAGCCAGCAGTCTATTCTATCACTGCCACAATCCTGATATAAGGACTTTGCAATTATTTGTATGTATATGATCTATTAACCATTATTATCTCTACTCTTTGCTTTCATTATTAAGCTTTTTTAGTTTTATTAAAGGATTGGCATCAGCATGGTTATTGGGTAAGATCTGACTTGTATACTGACCTAGCTACATGTCTGATCTCTTGGGATTAGAAGGACCCTATATCAGATTTAACTGGTTTTCAGTAAACCAGTAGACTCATCATAGAGTCTAGTGTCTGTATGATGAGACAAGCCTAAGGAGACTGCATTTTTGACTTCCTGTTAACCAGTGTGGTCAGACAGAAATTTACTTTTGTTGCTGGCTTTTTTAGTCTATCATTAGATTATACCACCAGTTTGGGGTGAGTGCCATATTTCTCAGCAGTTTGTCCTGAATTTGGCATCTTCAGCTGTGACCCACTGTGGCATGGTCATGGTTAGGTGTTTTGAGTGTGTCAGGCCTGACAAGAGTTTCTGACAGAGTAGTGAAACACGAATGGGCCTCTGTGTCACACTCTCCATACTATTAAAATACCACATTAGGGCTGCACAAGGGAAATGAGCATGTACAGCCTACACACTGAAGAAGGGTTGCCGGTGGAATGAGTGGGGAACAGGACCCATGTTTACAGAGATCCAGTGGACCCAACCCACTGAATGGGCAGGGAATGGCTGTCCCCACTACCTCAGGCCACGGCCGAAATTAGTGTCTATACTGCTGTCACACTCTGATGGTTCTAATTAGGGATTAAAGAGAAGATTTTACCTTCCCAACATAATCCATTTACTGTGCCTTGATGTGGAAGAGGTGGATTTCATCCAAATTAATTAATAAGATAATTTGATGAGTCAAAGGATTGGTAATGGACTATTTGGCCTTGCACCTCCATGGGCCAAATTTATATCTGGTGTATGTCAAGTTCATCTCCATTGACCTGAGACAATTTCAGAAGTCCACCTAAGGCAATAGAGTTGTGCGCACACACGTAAAATGTTGGCTTTTTGTGACATGGTTGATTTAGTTTTCGTTAGGTGAGACTAGAGGGGGGGCCAAGCCAAAAATTCAGATCTAAACTATTTGTTTGCATTGTTTTCTAGCAAATCGGAAAAAAAGAGAGTAGCTAGGAACAAATGGAGAGAAACTGGAAGGCTAGCAGACTTGGACCAGGAGGTTGTTCCATGCATAGAGGGCAGCATGGAAGTAGAGGCAAAGACAGAAATGGGAGGCGGGGGAAACATGAAGAGCACATCAAGTAGAGCAATGTGGTGGAGTTAAGGGGATGAGGAAATGAGATATAGGCTTACGAAAATTTATGTAGGTCATTGAAAGAGGATGCGAAGTTTGAACTTGATTTGAAGAGGTGGATGACAGATTAGTGGATAAAATAATTTTGGCTACTGCATTTTAGACAAATGTGGGTCAGGAAGTAAAAGGAGAACAGGGTAATCAAAGTTTTAGATAACCAAAGTATTAAAAAGACTTTTAGCCATTCAGGCATAAGGGAAGGTTGATGCTTTGAAATGTTACAGAAAAAGAAGTTACAGGACTTCTTAATAGTCTGGATGTGTGGGCCAAAGGGGAGGAAGGATTAAAAAATTACCCCATCATTGAGAACCTGAGAGACAGTGAATGTGGTGACATTTTCAAAAACAGAGAAGGAAGGAAAGAGGACACGATTGGGCAGGGTGGTGGTGGTGGTGAATCAGAAGTTCAGTATTTACCACGA
Organism: Macrochelys suwanniensis; assembly: GCA_033296515.1. NCBI lineage: Eukaryota > Metazoa > Chordata > Testudines > Chelydridae > Macrochelys > Macrochelys suwanniensis. Next base: position 92,058,936 of record CM065775.1, on the reverse strand, counting down.
TAAGCGTGAGTTTGTGCCAAGCCATCCAATACAATACACTAAAGAGGCAGCCAGGAACCATATGTGGGAATGGTCCGAGGAGACTAGAAATCCCTATGGTCCTTCTTCCCCATACAATCCCTCTCCCTCAATAGTGCCTTACATCACTCCAACCTGGTACTGTTTGTGACAAAATGGGATATATCAGTATCAAATTGGGACCTCCATTTTGTGTTCTGTGCTGAACTTGTCTAAGTTTGCCTAAAGCAAGGTTATTACATATCATTCCAGATAAGCACATTTCCTGGCAGGAGCAGGGCAGCTAATATAGATTAGATAGATTAGATAGGATGATTTAGTTTGGGTTGGTCCTGCTTTGAATAGGGGGTTGGACTAGATGACCTCCTGAGGTCTCTTCCAACCCTAATCTTCTACAACTCTATTCAGCCTGAACACTGAAACCTTGGACCCACACAATGGGTGAAATAAGACTAGGGGAGGGTGCCTCACAGAACTGTTTGTTTTCAAAGATTTGTAATACTTGAATGCTTTTAAGAGTAAAGTGACTTTACTTAAGCATTCCTTCACTAAGCCTGTGTTTTCCTACTTCCCGCTCACATTGTCCCCAAAGCAGTTCAGCTAGAAGCCATAGTATACACAATTAGATGCAACTCAGTAGGAGTGTGTGTGTAAGCAACTGTGGAGGTCAGGAGGTCTGAAACAGAAGTTTTGGGGTCTACTGTGACAAGACTGCAGAGCCCCACATCCCAAGGAATGGCCCAGACAAGGGGTCTGAGCCTGGGATTACGCCCTAGAGACTCAGAGCTGGAAACAGTAATTAGATACTTAAAAGCATATGGGAACCCAGAAGTTGGGTCCACTCACCACAGACTAGTGTCCATACAATATGGTCCTGACCCTGGTTATAACACTTACTTTTGGTGTGTGTGGGAAAGATTAGTGGTTTGTTTCCCCCTCCTCTCACATCTTTGGCCTATGCATGACCTGTGATCCCTGCTGTTTTCCGGGAGTCCACTAGCCATGACCACGAATCTCCTAATCCAGAATGGTCTTCAGGGTGCAAACAGGCATGGTAAATAGCACCCTGGCATGAACACACTACAGCAGTGAGCAACAAACAGCTACATTCTTACTACTACTGCCAAACAATTGACAGATTTTCCCCTTAAGACCTACCAAGTGGTTGTTTTGGAAACAATAAAGTCAACAGAAGAAGACAGCACACGCTAGGGGTTTTATCCTACATAATTTCTTCTTGAGATCAGAAAAAAAATGCTGTCATTGTCTATGAAATCGCAGGGGTGTGCTAAATGCGGCAAGCAGCTGTCAAAACTGCTTGTCAGGTTTTCTGTTGTGAATTTTACTTGCATAAAAACACCACATATGTATACACTTCAAGTTCCACCTCAGAAGATCTAGTAATTATAGGACTGGAAGAGACCTTGAGAGGTCAGAGTCCAGTGCCTTGCACTCATGGAAGGACTAAGTATTATCTCGACCGTCCCTGACAGGTGTTTGTCTAACCTGCTCTTAAAAATTTCCACAGATGGAAATTCCACAAACTCCCTAGGCTAATTATTGCAGCGCTTAGCTACACAGACAGTTAGGAAGTTTTTCCTAACATTCAATCTAAACTGCCCTTCCTGCAATTTAAACCCATTGCTTCTTGTCCTATCCTCAGAGGTTAAGGAGAACAATTTTTCTCCCTCCTCCTTTTAACAACCTTTTATGTACTTGAAAACGGTTATCATGTCCCCTTTCAGTCTCTTCTGTTCCAGACTAAACAAACCCAATGTTTTCAATCTTTCCTCTTAGGTCACATTTTCTAGACCTTTAATAACCTTTGTTGCTCTTCTCTGTACTTTCTCTAGTTTGTCCACATCTTTCCTGAAATGTGGTGCTCAGAACTGGACACAATACTCCAGCTGAGGCCTTATTAACATGGAGTAGAGTGGAAGAATTACTGCTTGTGTCTTACTTACAACACTCCTGCTAATACATCCCAGAATGATTTTGATTATTCACAACAGTGTTACACTGTTGATTCATATTTAGCTTGTGATCCACTATGACCCCCAGATCCCTTTCTGCAGTACTCCTTCCTATGCACTCATTTCCCATTTTGTATGTGTGCAACTGATTGTTCCTTCCTAAGTGGAGTACTTTGCATTTGTTCTTATTGAATTTAATCCTGTTTACTTCAGACCATTTCGAATTATAACCCTATTCTCCAAAGCACTTGCAATCCCTCCCAACTTGGTATCGTCCACAAACTGTATATGTGTATTCTCTATGCTATTATCTAGATCACTGATGAAGATACTGAACAGAACTGGACCTAAATCTGATCCCTGTGGGACTCCACTTGATATGCCCTTTCAGCTTGACAGTGAACCACTGATAGCTACTCTCTGGGAATGGTTTTCAACCAGTTATGCACCCACCTTATATTAGCTCCATCTAGGTTGTATTTCCTTCATGTATGAGGTAATGTGATATAGTATCAAAAGATTTACTCAAATCAAGATATACCATGTCTACCACTTCTCCCCTATCCACAAGGCTTGTTACCCTGTCAAAGAAAGCTATTAGGTTGGTTTGACAAGATTCGTTCTTGATAAATCGATGGCAACCTTTACTTATCTCCTTATTATCTTCTAGGTGTTTGCAAATTGATTGCTTAATTATTTGTTCCATTATCTTTTTAAGTTGGACTGGTCTGTAATTCCCTGGATTGTCTTTATTTCCTTTTTTATGGATTGGCACTTTTCCAGTCTTCTGGAATCTCTCCCATGTTCCATGACTTTTCGAAGATAATCGCTAATGGCTCAGATCTCCCCCTGGCCCCACCTTCTTCCCTACCCCCGAGCCTCCCCTGAGTTTCCCCGGGTCTCCCCTTGCTGCCCCCGCGCACCTCCCCAAGCCCAGGAGCAGAGCACAGCGTCCCTGTCTCTCCCCTGCAGCTCCATGCTGCCTCCCTGCATCAACTGCTGCCACAGGGTCCTAGTGCCCCCCATCCACACTTACCCTTCCCTTCCCCCTCAGACCCTTTCATCTTCCAGCGGGACCCTCCACCATTACAGCCCCCCCCCCCCCCGCCTTCAGTCACCGCTCCTGTCCCACGCTGGGCAAGGGGCAGCCCCATCCCCCACCCACAGTGAGGCTACAGTGAGGGGCAGCAGCAGGGGAGGAGGCGCACATGTCATAGCAAGCCCCCCCCCCCCGCCACCCACCACAGGTGAGGCGAGGGAGATTCATGGACCTGAGAGAGGCCCTAGGAGCACTTGCAGTGACAGTGGTGTGGGGTGAGTGTGCTGCCAGGGGGGAGAGGGCTGGGGGGAGTCCTCTTCTCTGGATCCAGTCATGGGTCAGCCTGCAGGCACCCCAAACTCATCCCCAGCCCTTCCCCATCCCAGAGCCCACACCCCCAGCCAGAGCCCTCACCGCCCCCCCCCCCCGCACCCTAACCCTCGGCCCTAGACCTGAGCCTCTCCAACACCCCAAAGCCCTCATCTCCAGTCCCAGACAGAACCCTCACCCCCACACCCTAACCCTCTGCCTCAGCCCTGAGCCCCTTCCCACGCCCCAAACCCCTCATCCCCAGCCACACCCCAAACCCATCCCCAGCCTCACCCCACAGCCCTCACCCTGCACCCCCTCCCTCTGCACCCCCTTCCATCCCCAAACTCCCTCCCAGAGCATGCACCCTGCACCCCAATCCCCTGCCCCAGCCCAGGGCCTGCACCCCAGACCTCTACCCTCACCCAAACTCCCTCCCAGAGCCTTGGGCAGGTGGGGGGCAGGGTTTGGGGGTGGCAGAGTTTGGGTGGGGGCAGGTTCTGGGCACTATCAAAATGTCTATAAACCTGCCACCCCTGCCAGCAAGAGTCAGTGTGCCATACTGGGGTGGACCAGCTTCCCCAGGTGGCAATTTAAAGGGGTTGGGGCTCCCAGCAGTGGCTGGAGGCCCAGGCCCTTTAAATTGCTGCCAGTGCCCTGCTGCCAGAGCTCTGGGGTAGTGGCGGCGGGGCTCAGGTGGCGATTTAAAGGGCTCAGGGCTCCTGCCACCGCTACCACCCGAGGCCCTTTAAATCGCCGCTGAGCCCTGCTGCCCCTACCCCAGGGCTCCAGGGATGATTTATAGGGCCCAGGGTGGTAGAGGCAGTAGGAGCCCCTGGCCCTTTAAATCAACCCCTTAAATCACCCCCAAACCCCAGGGCTCCCAGCCACCTCTGCAACTGGGAATACAGGGGGTGATTTAAAGATTGCAGGGATTTAAAGGGCCCGCCTCTTCCAGTAGAGACCACGCCTCTTCCAGTTGAGGTCCTGCCCCCTCCTCAGGACTCCAGAGTACCGGCAAGTCCTTTAAATTACTTTCACCCCTGATTAAACCTGCAACAGTAAACATGAAAATTAAGTTATGATGGAGGGTTGACTACCCTCCAAGATTGTCCTAGAGTTTCCAGGGATTAAAGATTAATGTCCTGGACACTGCTGCAAGACATCTGCGAGAAAAATCATGGGAAATTCTCAAAGTGAATATTGATTGGTGAATCAGATTTATCTTATCAGCTTCTTGTTAGTTTCATACATTCCTGGATAATTTTAGTCCATCTGGTATCAGAAGTGTTATAACAATACTTGCTTGCCCTTCTCAACCATTTTATGACATATTGGTGCTGCAAATTGTTATGCAACTACCATAAAGTCAGTGCTGTCTCACAGTGACCAAACAACTGTCTCTTGAACAATAACAGCATTTTTCATTTTCAAAAGTAGCAGATCCATTTTTTCAAAATGGATGATTTTCGCAGTGGCTTTTCAAAACATTGTGACTGTGAAGGTATTGTTAAAAGGAAAAAAAGTATTATTGTATTTATGACAACTGGTGTAAGTACCCTGAGTATAAAAACTGTCTTTGCAAAGTCGATGAATTCACATCTGAATGTGTTTTGTATCATCAAGCATTTTCCACTAAGTATGATGGGAGATGAGCCAGTGCCATTCATGTGGAATGTACAAAACCCAAATGCTGAGAAAAAACAAAAACTAAGTCCTCCAATTACAGCTTTTTAAAAAAAAACACTACCACAAAAACAAAGACACAACTCAGGAAAATCTAGTGACAGCAGCAGAATTAAGAGAAATTCACCCTGGCATGCATGATTCATAATTTCTTATTATAGTCAAGATTGTTGTCAAATTGCTTCCAAAGTTATTACCAGAATTAGACATTTTAAAAGGTACATTGTTAGTTGCTTTTGTACATCCACATTGCGGAGAATGTTTTGGCTCGGAAATAGCAGGAACTTTTAGTTAATGAACTTTTAGTTAAATTAGCACTTTTTCCCTCCATTCCAACAGATGCCTCAAATAAGGGACATAAGTTTTACCCTGTAGCTGTTCATTATTTTTCAAAGACAGAAGGGACTAAAAATGGCTTATTTGATATTTACCATGGTGAGACCTCTGACGCCACTGCTCCCCACATTTCAAACGTTATAAAAGAAAACAGTCAGTACAAGCTGTGTGTAATCCTATATAGCTGATAACACCTCTGTTAAGTTTGGGAAACAGGTCAGTTTACCAGAAGCTGAAACAACTAAATGGCAGAATGATTCAGTTGGATGCAAGTGCCATGCAATTCATAACTGTGTTTAAAATGCCATGAAAGCTTCGAGTTTTGATGTTTAATGTCTTATTCTGAAAGTGTATAGTTAGTTCTCTTCTACTACTAAAAAGACAATCTCTCAGTTCATTTTTTTCACTTTGTAGAGATTGAGTATAAGGAACTTCTGTGCCATGTGCCAACAAGGTGCCTTCCCTTCTGTCTGCAATAGATACAGTGCTTGTCTGCATTAAAGGCATATTTCACTTCAGAGAGGGAAGAAGACTGTGCCAAGAATCTCTTCCTCTTTGTACCATTTACTTCCTACATAGCCTACTGGGAGCACTTTATTAAGCACTTTAAAAAAAAAGCTAGAATGCAACCCTGCCAACTATACAAAACTAGGCTGTGTCATGAAAGGTTTACATTCTAAACTAAAGAGAAGGAAAGAGGACAAGTCTATGGACAATCAGCCTAGTTTATTTTGTGCAATGTCTCTCTATGGAACAGAAGACAATTTGAGGAGGAAGCAGATAAGGCACTATCAAGTTGCAATCACATATCTTGAAATCATCCCATTTTGCAAGGTATTGGTTTTCAAACAAATATCAGTTCTCTCACTGGACAATGAAGTGCAATGGTTTGATACTTATAGGTTGGCTGGTTTCTTCACTTTGAGATTGATTTCAACAAGCTATATGACTGCTACTTCAGTTTACACCAAATAAGAGGAGTAAATTTCAAAGGAGCAAAGAATTGATCAAAGATGGGTGGAAGTATTCAATAAACACCCCAAAATGAAAAACAGACAAATTTTTAAACTCATATCTTTCACTGTTTCAAATACCAGTCTCAAATGCATACAGTGAAAGGGTTTTCAGCTTAATGGACTCAGCTTTGGAGCAAAGAAGAGAACTGATTAAGTGAAAGCATTGTGGTGTGAAAGTTGTGTTATGGATGCAGCTGAACTACCATATGTCTTGTGCTGACTTTTATGAATATGTCAAGGAATATCTACAGTTACTGAAAGCAGCAGGAAGCAAACTAACTTGCACTAACAGCGATACTCTGAGAAAAAGGTTTCATGTTGTGGCTGGCCTTTGCTCCAGGTGGCAAAGAGATGAGGGAGGAGGAGATGTCCTTTGTGCCATATATTTCCCCACTGAGTCAATGTTGGGGGGGGGGGGGAGGAGAGAACAAGGGTACCTTAATCCCTCTCTGTCTCTTCTCTCTTTAACTAAATGTCAAATAAGCGGCCAAAAGGCTATTAGAGAAATCAGTAATTCTTGCTGGCCACCAGCCTAGCCAGGGAGGAGTACCATTTGTCTGGAGAATAGTTAACATCATACCTATATTTTAAAAAGGGAATGAAAGTGATCTAGGCAATTACAGCCCTTTTAGTCTAGCATGCAAACTTTAGAACAAATTGTGAAGGAAAGAATAATTAAATTCACGGAGGCAAATGGTAATGGGGATGTAAGGTGACACGGGATTAACCAAACATACAGGAGCCAGACTTAACTTGATATCCTTCTTTGAAAAAAATATTTTTTCAGACAAAAAAAAATGCAGTGGATCTAATATATTTGGATGTCGGTAAAGTATGTGACATGGTACCACACACAGGAAATTGTTAAATTAAAGATGATGGGGATTAGTATCAGAATTATAAGGATAAGGAACTGGCTAAATGGGAGAAGGCAATGGGCTGTGCTAAAAAGTAGAACTATCAGAATGGAGAGAGGATACTAGTGGTGTTCCTCAAGCATTGGTTTTGGGACCAGGCACTCAAAATTTTAGTATTGACCCATATTACAAAAAGTAGAAGCATGCTAATGAAATTTTCTGATGATACAAAGTTAGGAGGCAGTGCAGAGGAAGACTGGCATATTATATGGGAAGTTCTGGAGGATTTTGAAGAGTGGAGTAACAAATGAAATGAAATGTAATAATACAAAGTACAAAGTTATGCAGTTAGGGACTAATAAGTATTTATGATACAACCTGGGGGCTCATCTGTTCAAAAATGACAGAAGAGGAGAGAGACCAGGGTGTATGGGTCAGTCACAAGATGGCTATGAGCTACCAATGTGATACAGCTATGAAAAAGGGAAATGTGATCCTATCACAGAGTGCGGGCTACCCAGTTTACTGCACCCAATGCAGCATATATGATTTGCTGCATTGGGTGCACCCTATGGGCTGGTGGCATATGTATGCATTTGGTGCAAGGAGCTCCTGGCCCTCAGAGACTATGTACGGGCTTTGGAGGCCAGAGTGGCTGACCTGGAGGAGTTGAAGGAGACAGAGAGGTACATTGAGACTTTCCGGGACACGGTAGAATGGTACCACCCCCGATATGACAGCCTCTGTGCTGTTGAGGGGGATGAAAGTCCCAGGGAAGGAGAGCATCTAACTGGAGCAGAGGGAAACAATCTCATAGTTGGGACCCTCCTTCCAGATGATATTGTGGTATCCTCTCGCACTGAGGATAGCTTTCTGGGGGAAGGAACTCCAGACTGAGAAAGAGACAGATATTAGCAATGGGCAATTTGATCATTAGAAACATAGATAGGTGGAACAAAAACAATGAGGAGTCATTGTGGCACCTTAGAGACTAACAAATTTATTTGGGCATAAGCTTTTGTGGGCTAGAGCCCACTTCAGATGCATCCGATGAAGTGGGTTCTAGCCCACAAAAGCTTATGCCCAAATAAATTTGTTAGTCTCTAAGGTGCCACAATGACTCCTCATTGTTTTTGCTGATACAGACTAACACGGCTACCACTCTGAAACCTGTCAACATAGATAGCTGGGTTTGAGATGACTGGGAGAACCGCATGGTGACTTGCCTGCCTGGTGTGAAGGTTACAGATCTCTCGAGACAGCTAGGTAGACTTATCTGTAGTGTTGGGGATGAGCCGGTGGTCGTGGTACATGTAGGTACCAATAACAGAGGGAAGGATAGGAAAGAGGTCCTGGAGGCCAAATATAGGCTGCTAGGTAAGAGATTGAAGTCTAGGACCTCCATGGTAGCATTCTCTGAGATGCTCCCAGTTCCACGTGCAGGGCCAGTTAGACAGGCAGAACTGCAGAGTCTCAATGTGTGGATGAGATGATGGTGGTGGGGGGGGGGTTAGATTTATTAGTAACTGGGGAAACTTTGGGGAAAGGGGGAGCCTATACAGGAAGGATGGGCTCCACCTAAACTAAAATGGAACCAGATTGCTAGCACTTACTGTTAAAAAGACTAAGGGCTTGGGAAAGCCGATAGGTGTGGAGGAGCACATGCTTCAGACATCCCTTAGGGGAGGATCTATAAATAGAGAATCTCTATGTCCTAGTGAGGATGAGAGGATGGAAAATGATAAAATACAGGCAGGGTCTGATCAGAAACAGTCAAATAAAAAAGAGTCCCGTTCACTTATATCGTGTAATGGCAGAAAGCTAAAAGGAGACAAGTTTTTTAAGTGCTTATATACCAATGCTAGAAGTCTAAATAATAAAATGGGTGAACTACAGTGCTTCATATTAAATGAGTATATTGATATAATAGGCATCACAGAAACTTGGTGGAATGAGACCAATCAATGGGATAAACTAATACCAGGGTACAAAATATATCGGAAGGACAGAACAGGTTGTGCTGGTGGGGGAGTGGCATTATATGTGAAAGAAAGCGTAGAATCAAATGAACTAAACATCATAAATGAATTAAACTGTACATTAGAATCTCTATGGATAGAAATTCCATGCTCTAATAATAAGAATATAGTGGCAGAGGTATATTACCGACCACCTGACCAGGATGGTGATAGGGACTGTGACATGCTCAGGGAGATTAGAGAGGCTATTAAAATAAAAAACTCAATAATAATAATAATGAGGGATTTCAATTATCCCCATATTGACTGGGTACATGTCACCTCAGGATGGGATTCAGAGATAAAGTTTCTTGACACCTTAAATGACTGCTTCTTGGAGCAGCTGGTCCTGGAGCCCACCAGAGGAGAGGCAATTCTTGATTTAGTCCTAAGTGGAGCACAGGATCAGGTCCAAGAGGTGAATATAGCTGGACTGCTTGGCAATAGTGACCATAATATAATTAAATGTAATATCCCTGTGGCAGGAAAAACACCACAGTGGCCCAATACTGTAGCATTTAATTTCAGAAAGGGGACCTACACAAAAATGACGATGTTAGTTAAACAGAAATTAAAGGGTTCAGTGCTAAAATGAAATCTCTACAAGCTGCATGGAAACTTTTTAAAGACGCCATAATAGAGGCTCAACTTAACTATATACCCCAAATTAAAAAACATAGTAAGAGAACCAAAAAAGAGCCACTGTGGCTAAACAACAACGTAAAAGAAGCAGTGAGAGGCAAAAAGGCATCCTTTAAAAAGTGGAAGTTAAATCCTCGTGAGGAAAATAGAAAGGAGGATAAACACTGGCAAATGAAGTGTAAAAATACAATTAGGAAGGCCAAAAAATAATTTGAGGAACAGTTAGCCAAAGACTCAAAAAGTAATAGCAATTTCTTTTTAAGTACATCAGAAGCAGGAAACCTGCTAAACAACCAGTGGACGATGGAGGCGCTAAAGGAGCACTCAAGGATGATAAGGCCATTGCAGAGAAACTAAAAGAATTCTTTGCATTGGTTTTCACCGCTGAGGATATGAGGGAGATTCCCAAACCCGAGCCATTCTTTTTAGTGACAGATCTGAGGAACTGTCCCAGATTGAAGTTCTGAGGAACTGTCCCAGATTGAAGTATCATTAGAGGAGGTTTTGGAACAAACTGATAAATTAAACAGCAATAAGTCACCAGGAGCAGATGGTATTCACCCAAGAGTTCTGAAGGAACTCAAATGTGAAATTTCAGAACTACTAACTGTCGTTTGCAACCTATCATTTAAATCAGCTTCTGTACCAAATGACTGGAGGATAGCTAATGTGACGCCAATTTTTTAAAAAGGGCTCCAGAGGTGATCCCGGCAATTACATGCCGGTAAGTATGACTCTAGTACCGGGAAAACTGGTTGAAACTATAATAAAGAACAATATTGCCAGACATATAAATGAACAGAATTTGTTGAGGAAGAGTCAACATGGTTTTAGTAAAGAGAAATCATACCTTACCAATCTACTAGAATTATTTGAGGGGGTCAACAAGCATGTGGACCAAGGGGATCCAGCGGATATTGTGTACTTAAATTTTCAGAAAGCATCTCTCTCTCTCACACACACACCTGTGTGTGTGTGAGTGTGAGTGTGTGTGTGTGTGAGTGTGAGAGAGAGAGAGAGAATGAATGAATGGTTGTAAAATGTAATTTTCTTACGTAAAACATATTTTAAGTTAAGGCTGTTAGCGATCTATTGTAGACTGATAACCTGTAACAGAGCGCATCACTTGGAATCATTTAAACTGTACGCTATTGTAGCTTAGATCCTCTTTAACTTGTAATAAGGGATTTGTGTCTGATTTTTATTTCTAGATTATACTGTAGTAGGGATTAATTACATCAATAAAAGATACTTTGTTTTAGAAAGAGAACTGCCTGTGTCAATCACTTTATCAGAAGGTTATATCCATGTCCTTCAAACATTACCGTGTCCTGCAAGCATTATCAAGTTACCCTGGAGACCCATGTCCCAGGAAGAGCACATTAATGGGGTGATAGGGAGGTTAGTCTAGGGGTGCCCTAAAGCCTAAATTTCAGGGTAACATTAGGGATAGAGAACTACATACCGTACTGTGACCTAAATTCTGACTGAGACCACTAGACACTACCATAATAAAGTATACTTTCTGGACCATTGTCTTGTTCTAATATAATTGAAGAAAAATATATTTTTGGGATCAACAACTGTGATGCTAAATAAATAGCTATTGCAAATGCACTTCTAGTAACAACATCAACTGTCAGCAAATCCACACTAGACTTTACAAGCAGAAAATATTGTAAACTATTTTTGGAAAGTATGAATTCATCCCAACTATTACTGCAGCTGGTTTAAAGTGTTTTAATCTCTTGTATCTACACACTCACAGATACTTTTCAGCTGGCTTTCTAACTAGGGAGCCAAGCAGAATTTGTTTCACTAGGCAGTCATTCCCAAGTCTTACACACAATGTGGGTTAATAGGAGTTGCACTGCAGTCTCTCTTCATTGAACAAACCTTATCCTTCATATTCCCACTCTCAAAGTGAATTAATTTCAATTTAGTCATTTAATTAATCATCTATTTCTCACCTTCATAACTGCAGGTACCAAGACAATAGAATAATTGGATACAGTTAGTGGAACTTCCAGGTTGGTGGATTTCTTATTCCAAAGCCAGTTTACAGATAAGAAATAAAATGCTTTTGTCATGTGCATCTTTGTGCTGCCTCCCATAGTACCGCTAGTAATCGCAACAGTCTTCCTTTAAAAAGATACTTCTCTGAAGCATTGCTGTGACAATCCACCATGAAAAGAAATTTAAATTCTTTCCTTTGTGAGGTGGGCTGCTATTGGTCATTCCTGACACTTCCAAGAAATGGCAATATTGGCTGACAAACACCACACATAAGAGGCCATGCTGAGAAGAAGAAAGGCTCTTCCAAACATTCTCTCACTGCCATAGACAAGAGTAGTATTCTCCTCCCTTCATAATGGTTTTCTCCCCATCCTCAGCAGGTTTTTTTTTCTAAAAAAAACCCACACTATTTTAAAACTATTTGCTGTCTAATTTAGAATAAGAGTGTGCCCATCCATGGATTTATCAGCCAGTAATGAGAGGGAAGATGGAACTGCTAGGTACAATATTGCTCTCATAGTCCCCTGTGCACAAGGACTAAGTGAGGTTTTACAAAAGAACTGGCTTTTAAGAAGCAAACTAAACATAGGGAAGCATAGGAGCCGACTTCCGTCGGCTCCGGTGGGTGCGTTGGGGGCGGGGCAACGTCGGCCGGCTGGCGGGAAGCTGCCGGTGGATGCTGAGCACCCACCAATTCTTCCCTGTGGGTGCTCCAGCCCCGGAGCACCCACGGAGTCAGCGCCTATGTAGGGAAGGAGGGTGTTTGGCACAGAAGATGCAGGATGAAAGGAGCTGAGAAGAGATATAAGGAAGAGGATTTTAGGATCAAGAGAGAGTATGGTGAATTGAAAGCCAAGTTTTAGATGGGGCCTTCTTTGTAACGTGGCTCCCTTCTATCTGGGAGACAAGAACACCCAACCTTTTGTAATGCCATTCTCACTGCTTTCCACTAGACCAGTGGTTCTCAAAGCTAGTCTGCCGCTTGTTCAGGGAAAGCCCCCGGTGGGCCAGTTTGTGTACCTGCCGCATCTGCAGGTTCGGCCGATCACGGCTCCCACTGGCCACAGTTCACCGCTCCAGGCCAATGGGGGCTGCAGGAAGGGTGGCCAGCACATCCCTCGGCCCGCGCCGCTTCCCGCAGCCCCCATTGGCTTGGAGCGGCAAACTGCGGCCAGTGGGAGCCGCGATCGGCCGAACCTGCGGACGCGGCAGGTACACAAACTAGCCCAGCCTGCTGGGGGCTTTTCCTGAACAAGCGGCGGACCAGCATTGAGAACCACAGCACTAGACTGACCAGATAAATAGTGACCTACAAATACAATTGTCTGACTCCCTTTCTGGAAGTTAAGCACTTTACTTCTGTGATGTTTCTCTTCCCAGTCTGGGCCAGAGTCATATAGGTTAATGGTCAAATGAAAGAGATACTAAACAGAATAGTTTCATAACAGCCAACATGGAAGGTTAGGAAGAGAATGCAAACAAATTCTCTCCTGAAATGTATGATTTATAGTTTTATATATGATAAAACTCTATGCTAAAAACAGATAACACTCCAAATAAATATATCCTACTTTTCAGAAAATTCGTGATTTCACTGAGAAACTTATAACATGAGAGTTTTAACAGATGCAATTGTCTACTTTACAGGGGTGATATAAAGATTAGTTCATGTTGCAAATTGCTGTACAAAGTAGATTGAAATAAATATATTGGTGATAAGTATTATTGTTTATTGTTATCTGTTCAAGTCTCCAGTTGTTTGAGGAGGAAATTCATTGTGATGCTGAAACAGTCCTGTGGGAGCTATAGGGTTACTGCAGAATAGAACTAGTAAATGAAGTATCAAGGCTTTATGCCACTGTTCAATTTTATTAATTTAAAAGTGTGGTATCGTTGAAATCAATACACTGACCTACTATTTTTAAGATTCGTATGAGAAAGCAAAGAAGTTAGAACAATTGTAGGGCCTAAACATATGGAGTTTGATTAATGGATTAAGTATTTGATCTTTGGAAAAGCAGGCAAGAGTTTGTCAAAAACATTACATACAGCATTGTGTATATACTGTGAGCACTGATATAAAGAAGGTAGCGTAGCCGGGGGGGAGCAGGAGGAGCGGCCGTTCCCCCTGTGAGGAAAAGTGGTGCTAAGGCGCCGCCCGAGCCTCGCTGGCGTGGCGCTTTAAAAGGCCCGTGGCTCCTGCCGCTGCAGGGAGCCTCGGGCCTTTTAAAGCGCTTCCCCCCCCTCCCCTGCTGCTGGAGCCGGGCAGGGGGTGTGTGCTTTAAAAGGCCCGCGGCTCCTGCCACTGCAGGGAACCACGGGCCTTTTAAAGCGCCGCCAGAGCCCCGCTCCGGGAGCTCCGGCGGCGGAGCTTTAAAGGGCCCGGGGCTCCGCAGCGGCTGGAGCCCCGGGCCTTTTAAAGCGCCGCTGGGTGAGTACAGGGGGAGCGGGGAGGCGCCTTTTTAAAGCGCCGCTCCCCCTGTGCTGAAGACCTGGCTACGCTACTGTATAAAGATAGATGTTTTCATTTCTGAATCGGAGTATATTTTTTGTCTTTGATCTCTTCATGGATACTCTAAAGTCTATCACCATACACTTCTCAGTCTCTGACATTTAATGAAGAAGTTTTTGCTACAGTAACATCAAGTGGAAAATAAAGTCACCTTCAATTTCTGGGGATGTAAGTTAACAAGAAGTTAAGAGTTTTATCTTGGAAGAAATACATGCAGAAAGACGCACACATACTCATTTACAGAAAGCATTGGCTTGCCCTCAGAAAGGAACAATCAGGAGAAAAATGCTTACTTTTTTTCCCATAGTGATCTGTGACAGGAGGATATTCCTTCTTCTATTCTCTCACATTTTGTTTGCCTTGTCTATTTAGACTGTAAGCTTTTCAGGGCAGGACTGTTTCTTACTATGTGTTTGTTAGCAGCTTACACAATGTTGCTTGTTTTCAGTGAGGGCATCTTGGCATTATTGTAAAATAGAGAATAATTTCTCTTTCCTTACATGGCACTCTGTGAGGGGAGATTAAATTATTAAATACAAAAAAATAGGATGATTAAAATAGTTATTAAATAGATGCTTAAAATTACTCTGCAACCAGAGAATGTGTTTAAAACTGCAACACGACAGTCCTACCTCATAAGAGCATAAGAATGGCCATACTGGGTCAGACCAAAGGTCCATCCACCCAGTATCCTGTCCACCGACAGTGGCCAATGCCAGGTGCCCCGGAGTGAGTAGACCTAACAGGTAATGATTAAGTGATCTCTCTCCTGCCATCCATCACCCCCCTCTGACAAACAGAGGCTAAGGACACCATTCCTTACCATCCTGGTTAATAGCCATTAATGGACTTCATCTCCATGAATTTATCCAGTTCTCTTTTAAACCCTGTTCTAGTTCTAGCCTTCACATCCTCCTCAGGCAAGGAGTTCCACAGGTTTACTGTGCGCTGTGTGAAGAACTTGCTTTTATTTGTTTTAAACCTGCTGCCCACAAATTTCATTGGGTGGCCCCTAGTTCTTCTACTGTTATGGAACAAGTAAATAACTTTTCCTTATTCACTTCCTCCGCACCACTCATAATTTTATATACCTCTATCATATCCCCCTTAGTCTTAGCTGCTTGGTAGTTCATTTAATCCATTTATCAATATATAGGAAGACTGGGAATTAAACCCCACAGAAACAGAAATTTGACCCATCTTTCCATTTTCCTTGCTCTATATCATGTCTGCATGCTGCCTTGGGTGGTTTCCTGCCTGCTTTTCAAAAATTGAAAATGTTAACAGCAATGAAATACTAGGTAGCTAGTACAATATATATACATTGATATATAGAGTAAATGTGGATTATTTATTTTTTTTATATTCTGCTAGAGTTGGATGCCCAGTTGGTTCTGATAGATAGATAGATGTCTGATTCTTCACGTCCAATTCTATAGTAATTGAGAACTGTAATCTACTTTGAAAAGTCATTCATGTCACCTTGATAAGTGAAAATTTTGCATTGTATTTTTATATACTACAAAAGTGTAAAATCCCAAAGAAGGTATTAGTTACTAGCAACAATGAAATATTGTTTCCAGAGATCCAAACTCTTCCAAAGAGATTCATGAATTTGATTATCATGATAAACTTGCATGGGTTCAGAGGCTCAGAAGTTCAGAAAGGTTTTGGTTAAACTAACCTGCTCTCCTCCCTCATAACTTCTCAATCTTGTTGTGAACCCACAGATCAAGTGTGGACTTTTGTGCTTATACTAGTTTACACAGTGCTACCAGAATCACAAGAACCCAAAATGGGGAAGTAGCTACATCAGAAAGTCTCATGTGAGTTGTTCTATATGACATAAATCCAAATCAAATGCAAGTATAACAAAAAAAAAGTCGTCACAAAAGGTTTGTGGATCTCAAGATACAATAACCATATTTGGGAACAAAAGAAAACCCAGGTCTAACAAATCACCTCTGGTTCATGAACACAGACTGTACTCAACCCAAGGCTAAAATGTAAAGGTGTTTGAATTTCATGTCACACATTTCAGAGAGCACTAATTATGACCACTGCAATAAAACTAATTCTTTAATTTATAAAATGAAAGAAAAATTTTTCTGTGAAGCATTACAATCAAATTCAGCCCTGGCATAAACTGGTGCCACTCAGCCGAAGTCAAGTGAGTGGCACCTACTTACATTATGGCTAAATATAAAGCCCTTTGTGTTTTGTCTCTAGTTACTGCAGTAACTATCTAGATTAAGAAGATAAATTGCTTGTTTATAGAAATTTGTTTCCTTTGTATCTCTGGGGAAACAGAGGCTCTCTCGCTCATCCCAGAAGCTCTGCCCACACATCTACATGAAGAGGGGCATATGAGGATTGAAAGGTTTAATTCCATGCCTATTCAGGAAGGCACTTAAGCATATGTATTAAGTTAAGACTCAACTTAACTTAACCCATGCTCAAATCCTACAGTGCATGCCTACAGTTCAGTGTGACTGAAGCACATGTTTAAGTGCTTTCCCAAAAATTATATTTCCTGAACTGGGGCATAAAGATCTTCTTCTCTAACAAATCTAGAATATTAGAATAGCAGCTCATTAGATCAGGATACAGATACTGTGAAGATAATGGCTAGCAGGATGTCTTAGAAACATCACATCAGAAAAGAAAAATGCATCAAATATAGTAGAGGAGATTAAAAGTGTATGGTTATTGTTGTTGTCCCTCCATAACGTAATACTTTGAATAAGAGTGTCATCTTGTAAGATTACTTTCAGACTCAGCTGATGTCATGAAGTATCTTTTTGGAGTAAGTAGCGTATAAAATCAATTCAAACAGTACTTATTTTTTAAATATTCAATTTCCAACTCATTTTTAGAGGCTGGGATGTTCAAAGGTGCCCAAGGGAGTTAGGTGACCAAATCCTATTGAAATTCAATGGGCGTTGGGTACTTAGCTTCCTTTAAATACCTTTTTGAAATATAATTTTTCTGTCTATTAGAAGATTTAAAATACATACAAAGTATAACATCAGGTGGCCAACAGCACCTTGGGGTTTTATAGTAACCATTTTATTATTTTCTTTTCCATTAGTACTGAATGTTTTGAAAGATGTAGCATGATCACAAAACTATCACATACCTATGGTTCAATACCAGCATGCTATTACCTTATCTGGTTATTTATGAGTGGCCACTGGCTATAGTCAATTTATTATCATAGTAATGGATCGATGGCTAAAGCCACCTACCACAATGTGTTTATACATTGTTTTCTCCCATGTTTCCAGGTAAGATTTGAAAGATTTCTCTGTTCAACTGAAAATTTTATCTATTATGTTAAACTAGTAATTCATCATGGCCAAGACATCCTACAACTATTTAATTGGATTAAAACATCATCGTACAGGTATCATGATTTGCAGTACGCCAAATGTGTGCTAACAGACACCAATCACATTAAAAGGATACAGATTAGGATAAAGTTCATTGCAATACCTGTAACATGTAGATATAATTCCTATCTTTAGAGAATTTTCAGTCTTATTTTGTACATGTTCTACTTCATGAACTACTTTGTACATGTTCTATTTCATGAACGACTCAACTCCTTTGCTTAGATAAGTTTACCACAATCATTTCCAAAGTAGACCAGTGGTATTCCTTAGAGGCCAATACACCAATTCACTCTTAAAATATTTAAATAAGTGGAGGTAGAATCATGGGACTTACAGTCAGTAATTTGCAGGATTCTCTTCACTTCCCCACTTCCTGATCCTCCACAACCATCCTCATCATCACAGTCTCCACTGACTTGTTCATCCATACTTCCACCGCTGCCTGTTTGTAGTAGACCCCACTTCTCATGTTTAGGAAGTGATTTGCCCTGCAATCGCTGCAAGCACAAAATACAATATGCCAATTATCAACAGAGATGAGATACCTTCAAAAGGTTCAGAAATTTAGTTTGTCTGAGCACCCAGAAGTTCAAATGCTTCTCTAATATCCAAACCTCCAGTCTGAAAATCAGGCTGCTGGACTGACAAGAACAGAGAATCTTGTTATATTTACTGAATCTTTCTGGATTACAGCCAGCCTGCTTCAGGTTATTTGGGGCTTGACTATCTAATACCACCATAAGCAAATGCGGAGGTGCCCAAAGATGTATATTTTAAAAATTGATCATGGGGACTGAGCTCAGCACCCAGATTTCCTCCACTTGAATTGCTGGTCTACCAGACTGGGCAAGTCAGTTGGACTCTCTGCCTCTTCCCCATATATAAAATGTAAATATTAATACTTATAGTGGTTTAGTGATTAATTAGTAGTATTTATTCACATATATACTGAACTTTGGAGATAAAAGTGCTATGTAAATGCCATTATACTTTGCGCTTCAGAAAAGATTCAGATCAGTACATATTCCAGATTAAGTTGTGAGTAATTTCTTATTTTATCTGAAATTACAAACAGGGCCAGAGCATCTGCTAATGTAAATTGGTGCTGTTCCAGTGACTTCTATGAAGTGGCACCAATTTACACTAGCTGAGGCTCTGTCCCTTGGATTCTTTATTACAATAGTCCAAGATTTTTTCCTCTTAAAACAGTTAAGGTATATATTAGTTACTCCATCATTTCAACAGTTCACACTTGGGGTAAAAAATTTTAAAGCAGCCTCTACATTTTACATATTTAAAATTGTCTGGTGAAGATGGTGGGTTCATAGTTTCGGGCATCAGATTTTTAAATTCAAATTACTATTGCAAGAAGTAATGTGACCCTTAAATGAGCACAAGAACTTAGAACTTCAACCACAGTTCTACAAGACCAGTGCCCCATCACATCATGCCTGGGGCATTAAATTCAATGTTGACTCATCACCAACAAATCCTGCCACAGATGGGTTTTCCTTGTATAACTCCCATCTATGTATGTTATTGTCAAGGCTCAACACTGCTAAGTTTGAGAGACTGACAAGATCTCAGCTTGAGATGTGTTTCTTCCTTATATCCTATATCTCTGTGTCCATCTTAAAACAGGATTGGATTAAGACTTTATATTTTCCCTAGTTGTCTAAATACTAGCCCACAGTAATAATGTTTTGAGTTCTCTAACCTTTCTACCTACAGCACAGCACTACTCTAGGATTTGAATCACTAGAACCGAGGGGTCCCTATGAAATTGCTTTAACTATAAATTTGACATTGGCAGAAAAAAACAAGGCCCTCCAACCCTATCAAAACTTTTTTTTTTAATTTATGGCAGTTAGTAGTGATTACGAAGTGAAAGAACAATTTAGCCTTTTTTATTTTGGTTTCCTCTTCAAGCTATTTGCTTAATTATACAACATGAAGAAATGCACCCCTCAATATAAATTCACATCTCTCCCTCTCTCTCTCTCTCATTGGTTGTTCTCTGCAAAGCATGGCTCAGTCCTAATAAAAAAGTTCTTTATTCAGTGTTAAGATCTTTGTGCTTCTTAAAAGCTAGTCTTATTTCACGAGATAAGTAAACATAATTTTAGGTACATTTTATGTTTATTTTGTTCTGCTGCATATCTTATAAAAAGCTGTAATTTAAAGGGAAAAGGAAATACTGTTTATTATTGGAGATTTTCTGATTGTATACACTTAATGAATACCACAATTAGACAGTAATGACAATACCTTGCCACTATATGAAAGTCATAAAGGATCTTGACTTAACATTAATGTGGCACACTGAAGTAGATTAAAAATTAGATTAGCTAACAGGTCTCAAACTGTAATTATAAATGAGGAATCATCATCATCATCATCATCATCAAGCGGATATGTTTCTAATGAGGTCTCACAGAGATTGGTTCTCATTCCCATGCTATTTTTTTTTTTAATCAGTGTCCTGGAAGAAAACAATCATTTCTGATAAAGTTTGCACATGACACAAAGATTGAAGGAGCGGTAAATAATGAATACGGAAGACCACTAGAATGATCTAGATCATTTAGTAAACTGGACATAAGCAAACAATATGAATTTCACTATGGTTTAACGTAAGGTCTTACAAGTAGGAACAAAGAATGTAGGTCATGCTTACAGAATGGGAGACAATCCCAGGATGTAGTGACTTTGAAAAAGATGTGGGGTCATGATGATTAATCAGCTGAACATAATCTACCAGTGAGAGGGCTAATGCAATCTTGGATAGATAGCCAGGGGAATCTCAAGTATGAATAGGGAGGTAATATAACCTCTGTATTTCGCACTGGTGCAATCACTAGTGCCACTGCTCTAGTGTCCACACTTCTAGAAGGACGTTGATAAATTGGAGATGGTTCAGAGAAAAGCCACAAGGAGGATTAGAAAACATGTTTAATAGTGACAAACTCAAGGACTTCAATCTATTTAGCTTAACAAAAAGGCTAGGGGGTGACACTATCACAATCTATAAGAGCCAGAAGAAGTAAGAATGTACAAGCTACTGGGTTATAGAGTTACCTGGGAGACCCAGTTTCAAATTCCAACTCCAATAAATATGGAACAGCATCAGCTGGAGAGAGACTCATCCCAGAATACATCATAACCCAAGGGTTAGGACACTGCACTGGACCAGAGGAAACATGAGTTCTAGTCCCTTTTCCAAATCAGGCAGAGTGAGGATTTGAAACTAGGTCTCCCACATCCCAGCTCTGTGTTCTTGCGGAACCAGGGAGCAGTATCCAGCCTGTCTGACTCATGAAGGACACACACCCCCAAGCCTCTAGTTGAACCAAAACCAATCAGAAGAAAGACTTACAGAAAGCAATGAAAAGGGGGTGGGAGACACATCTAAACCCCTCCTGACAAGGGTGACAAGATTAAGGCAACTCCCCTAGCCTCATCTGCATCAAAGATGGGACAGGGAGGCATCTCCATTAGCATACAGAATGAAGAACAGAGATTCCAAGGCAAGAACCCCACTGAACTCTGGGACCAGAAAAGCAGGGAAGCACTACATGATGGGGGAGCTCTGCTCCAGATGTTAACAAACCTACACCTGCACACACCCAGCTCAGCAGTTATCAGACCAATTCTAGTGATAAATACTTGATTGATATCCAAAATACTGAAGCTGCCTAAATGCATTGTGAGCTCCCTTAAAGGACCACCACCAGGAATGATCAGCTCCTATTGTCTAGCCTAAAGAAAACCCTTGAGTCATCAGTTTACCCATAAACAAATCTAATGTTCTCCCTTGAACCATTGTTGTTTCCCTACAAAAAATCCCTACCCATGCTCAAGTAAGTGTTCTCTGAATCCTGGATTCAAACTCTGCATCCATTCCCCTGGGACTTCATCTTCTCCTGACTGATCGTGCTGGGGGCTCTGCCTGTCTCCAGCACTCAGGACCCTGATCTACCACCACTACCTGGGAACCCCGACCAGTTCAAGCTTCATGGAGTGGTGAGACCCCAGCTCTGTCTCTCGCTCTCTGTTTTCTTTTCTACCTCAGGTACAACTTTTTAACCCTGACTTGTTTGATCACTTTTTTGTAATCTGCAATAATGTAACTGTTATGTCTGTTTAGGCTCTCCTTGTGTGGTTATCACTATTATTCAATAAATAACTTTTATGGTTAAGCTGGTTGCTTCCCTCCCTCTCTCTCTGACCTTTACTCTTTTGTGTTTTTGGCTTTCCCATTTACTCTGCAGCAACACTCCTCTTACCTAAGCTAAAGATCTCTGTAGCGCCTAAACTACTGTGGGGTTTGCTCATCAACTGCACCAGAACAATTGTAACATGAAAGTGGGGATAGGGGCATGCTGAACCTGAGACATATGAGGATAGCAGCTCCGAAGTGCTGCTCAACCCACTCTACTAAGTCCAGAGGCATATAATGGTGGCAGCTTGAAAGTGCTGCTTGACCCAGTCTGCTGAGTCCAGGGGCATATAAGGGTGGCAGGCTGGAAGTGCTGTTCGACCCAGCCTGCTCCGGCTTACTCTATTCCGGTGCGTTACCTGTGGCGTATAAGGGTGGCAGTGTTGAAATATTGCTTGACCCAGCCCACTGAGTCCAGGCAGGGCTGGTGCAAGGATATTTTGCGCCCTAGGCGAAACTTCTACCATGCACCTCCCCACCCCTTGCACATCGGTTCATTGAGAGGACCCCAGGGGCCAGCCGTGCCCAGGGTTACTCCCCAGACCAGGTTCCCCCCTCCCACCCTCTGAACTCCCCTGGAGGGTGCACAGCCCCCCACGAGCCCTCCCCACTACCCCACCACCCCGGCGGCCCCCCACCCCAAGCCATGGGTCCACTCACTGGCTTTGCCGGGCTTGGGCGACTGCAGCAGCTCGGCAGGAAGGAGCCGCCTTCCAGAGACACTGGAGAGGCAGAACGTCGTGCTTGCAGCGGCAGGGAGCCCCAGCCATGGAGGAGCCGGTGCGGTGCAGGGGGGCAGAAGCCCTACAAAGGCAGCAGCGCTGCTAGCAGGAATAAGCCATGCCCCCCCATCCCTCCTGCCCAGGCTGTGGCCCGGCGCCCCCTCCCAGAGCAGGCTCAGGGACCTGTGCCCCAGCGGTGGCAGCCCAGGAGCCGCAGAGCCCGAGCGCAGCGATGGGGGAGTGAGGGGAGAGTGTCCATCTGATTTTGTGGCTGGAGGAACCCAGTCCTGGGGAACCTAGGTCCTGCAGGATAGCTCCATTGGGAGGGGACTTGTAGAAGGGAGAAGTAGAAGTAACGGGCACATCTAGTAACACCCTCATTATCTTCTGTGGCTTAGGTGTACGGTGTTAATGTCTAATCAGATCAGGCCCTGTAGGCAAGACTGGCAGAAGAATGCCTTGTTTAAGAATCCTTCTGGGGCTTAGTGTATTCTAGGTGAAATCCATGGGGAGTTTTGCCTGAATAAGAACTTCAGGCATTAGCACCTTATTTGCTTCTGTAGTTCCTCTGTATTATTTCTTTGCCATCACTGATCTTTGCAACAGTTCCTAATTTAATAACAACTGTAAATTTAATTAACATTTCACCTTACTGTGATATTCCAGTAGATACCTCGCTCCAATTTGACAAATGATTTATCTTTCTTTATGGATCTTTGGACACTTTTCAGTCCATGTGACAGTGTTTAATTCTAAGTCAATTTGAATTAGGGTGACCAGATAGCAAATGTGAAAAATCAGGACCGGGGATGGGTGGTAATAGGTGCTGTGACGGGGCAAGGCCAGAGGGCTATAGGAAAGTGGTAAGGAACCAGTATGTTCTTATTGGGATCCGGGAAGTGGGCGGGCAAAGCCCGCCCACTGCTAAAGGATCCCCCCCTTCAGCCTAAGGGGAGGGATCCACAGGACCTGGATACCAAGTGAGTCCGGGGGACAAAAAATGAAAAAACAGGAACAGGAGTGCGGTCAAAGGGTCAAACAAAGCGAACCAGATGTGGACACCGAGCAGAGAACCCCGGACAGCGCCCACTGCTCCTCAAAGGTGTCAAGGGAGCCAGTTGATGCTGCCCAGAGGAACTCTGCCCGGATGCGTGAACGAACAGAGGATCGAAAATAGGCCCCACAGTCACAGGAGCCTCCATCGGCCAACCTCCTCAACCTGGTTTTGTAGATGGCCAGTTTAGCTAGGGCCAGGAGGAGGTTGACCAGGAGGTCCCGTGACTTCGTGGGGCCGCGGATTGGAAGTGCATAAATAAAAAGGTGAGGGGAAAAGTGCAACCAAAACCTCAACAAAATGTCTTAGAGGAGCCGGAACAGGGGCTGAAGCCTGGCGCACTCTAGATAAATGTGCGCCAGGGTCTCCCTCACACCGCAAAAGGGACACGTGTCGGGGATAGGGGTGAACCGCGCCAAGTACACGCCCGTGCTCACGGCTCCATGAAGGAGCCGCCAACTGACGTCCCCGGCGGGCCTTGGGACTAAGGAGGAGTAAAGGCTGGCCCACCGGGGCTTCTCACCCTCTAGAGGTGGCAGGAGGTCCCGCCATTTCGTATCGGGGCGGGACGTGAGGGTGAGGAGATGAAGGGTGTGGAGCACGAGCGTGTATAGATGTTTCCTTGGCGCGGTCTGGAAGCGGACCGCCTGCAGTTCGTGCAGCCGGCTCACCGTGAAGGGACAGGGGACCCGGTTGGGACCACGGGGCAGGGGCCCAATAAAAAGGTCCGGAGGGCTTGGGGTGAAGGGAGGGCGGGGCGTACCCTCTCGCAGGACCCGGTCGAGGTAAACCCGAGCAGCGGGCGGTAAAGCAGCCTTCACCTCCTGAAGTACACGCCGGGGAGTACGAGGTCTGGAGAGCCCCATGCGCTGAGCAAGCGTCAGGGGATCCAGCCAGTCTCCCCGGTCGTAGTCCAGGAGGTCTCCGACCCTAGTGACTTCTGCCAGGACCAACCTCTGGCACACCGAGGGGGACTCCGCCACCTGCACACGGAGCTGGGGGTTGTGTAACAGGGGCTCCGCGAGGAGATCTGCCCCCTCGGTGGCCGCCACGGACCTGGTCGCTGAGAATAGCTTCCAGGTCCGGAGGAGGTCCTGGTAGAAGACCGGCAGCCCGTAGAGGTCTCACGGAAGACCTCTCGGATGGAGATAAAGGAGCTGCCGGTCATATCGGAGCCCTCGGAAACGGCGCAGGAAGGCGTGCGCCAATACGCTCCACGCCGGACTACCTGCACCATAAAGGAGCCTCTGCAGGGCCTGGAGACGGAAGACATGGACCTGAGTGTGTGGACACTTCAGGCCCTGCCCAGCCTCCTCCAGAGGAAGATGGAGAACCCCTGCAGAGACCCAGTGCAGTCCTGACCAAAAGAACTCCGGAATCGACGTCCGGAGGTTGGCCAGGAAACCCGGGGCCGGGACCAGGGTGTTGAGCCGGTACCAGAGCATGGACAGGACTAATTGATTGATTACCAGTGCTCTCCCTCGAAAGGAGAGGCACCGGAGCAGTCCTGTCCATTTCCGGATCCGCTCTATCACCCTGCCCTCTAAACCTTGCCAGTTCTCCGGCGGGGATGGATGCGTGGCAGAAAGGTAAACGCCGAGATAGAGCAGCGGACCCGCGCTTCACCTGATGGCCTGAAGCGTGGGTGGGAGAGAGCTCGCCTGCCACCTGTCCCCTACCACCAGGCCAGAGCTCTTGACCCAGTAGACCCGGGCAGAGGAGGCCGCCGAGTAGATCGTCTGGCAAGCCTGCACCCACACCAAGTCGCCCGGGTCCTGGACCACGAGGAGCACATCGTTGGCGTATGCCGACAGGACCAGCCGCAGCTCCGGCTCTCGGAGCACCAACCCCGTCAACCTCCTGCGGAGGAGACAAAGGAAGGGCTCGATCGCCAGAGCGTACAGCTGGCCTGAGAGGGGGCACCCCTGCCGTACTCCTCACCCGAAGCTGACTGGCTCGGTCAGGGTCCAGTTGAGCCTGACCAGACACTCTGCGGAGGCGTACAGCGCCTGGAGAAAACCCACAAACTGGGGCCCAAAGCCAAACGCTCGCAGAGTGCTCAGAAGGTACCCGTGATCCACCCTGTCGAACGCCTTCTCCTGATCCAGAGACAGAAGGGCGAACGACAGATCATCCCTACACCCAAGCTCCAAGAGATCCCGGACAAGATACAGGTTGTCGAGAATGGTGCGGCCCGGGACGGTGTAGGTCTGGTCTGGGTGGACCACGTCCGCCAGCACGGACCCAAGCCTCAGCGAGATGGCCTTTGCTATGACTTTATAGTCCGTGCTGAGGAGCGAGACGGGACGCCAGTTCTGTAAATCGCGGAGGTCCCCCTTCTTCGGCAATAAGGCGAGCACGGCTCACCTGCACGAAAGAGGGAGGACCCCGCCCTGCAAGGACTCGGCCCAGACGGTGACAAGGTCTGGGCCGAGGACGTCCCAGAACACGCAGTAGAACTCCACGGTCAGCCCGTCCAGTCCCGGAGATTTATTAGTTGGCATGCGACGGAGGGCTTCCGAGAACTTGGCCAGAGTGAGAGGCAGCTCTAGCCGGTCTCGGTCACCCGTGCTGACCGTAGGGACTTCGTCCCAGAGCACTCTGCAAGCTTTAGGATCGGTCGGATCCGGGGAGAAAAGGCTTGCGTAGAAGGCCTTGGCCCTCTCGCACATCTCCACCGGATCCGTGAGGGGGGTGCCATCTTCTGCGAGGAGACAGGTGACTTGTTTCTTAGCCCCCCTCTTTTTCTCCAGGGCGTAGAAGAAGCGGGAGCCGCGATCCATCTCCCGAAGGAGACGGATGCGGGATCGAACGAAGGCGCCCCGGGCCCGATGACCTTCGAGTTCCCGGAGCTCCTCCCGCTTCTCCCGGCATGCCCCACAGAGGGATGGATCCTCAGGGCTGGCGGCCAGACGCCTCTCCAGCTCTAAGACCTTCCGTTCCAACTGCCCTATCATCGCATCCCTCCGTCGGCTGCCACCCCGGGTGTAGTCACGGCAGAAGAGCCGGGCGCGTACCTTCCCTAGATCCCACCATCGCCGCGCCGAGGGAAAGGCGTGCCGCTGCCCTCACCAGGCCAGCCAGAACTCCCGGAAGGACGCCACGAAACCCACATCCTCCAGCAAACTGTTATTAAAATGCCAATAGGCCGGCCCCGGCCTCTCCGCGCAGAGAGAGGCCGTCACGGTAGCGAGATGATGATCAGAGAACGGGGCCGGCCGGACGCTGGAGGAGTGGGCCCGCAAAAGGTGAAAACGTGATAAATAGATGCGGTCCAACCGGGAGTGGTGCGACCGATGGGCCTCCACCCGGACAAAGGTGAAGGTTGAGCTGTCGTCCGGGTGGTGGTCGCGCCAGACGTCCACCAGGGAGTGATGTTCGACAATCTCCCTGAGGACGTCCGCTGCGGCCGGGCACTGCTCGATCCCCGAGCGGTCCCGTTTTTCAAGGGTGTTGTTAAAGTCCCCGCCCAGGACCAGGCACTCGCGAGGATCCAAGGTGCCGAAGAAGGTGGACGCCTGCCGATAGAAACTAAGTTGTTCCGGGCCCGGTGTCGGGGCATAGATGTTGACGAGATTGACCAGGAGCCCCTCCATACGGACCCGTAGGTGCAGCAGGCGGCCCGGCACAGCCTCGGCAACCCCCAGCACCTCAGGCCGTAGGTCGGGGGAGAACAAGGTCGCCACTCCAGCCTGGCGAACAGAGAGATGGCTGAAGTAGACTCTGTCCCCCCATTCCAGCCGCCAGCTGTCTTCAGCGGCTGGATCCGTATGGGTCTCCTGCAGGAATACTACAGAGTACCCCCCCTCCCGAAGGAAGGAGAGCACCTGGCTCCTGCGGAGACCCATCCTACAGCCCCGGGTGTTCAATGTTGCGAAGAGGAGAGATACCATGAGGAGGGCTGGGGGGGATCCTTGCTGGCAGAGTCACTCACGGCCCCCATCGGGCCGCGTAACAATCCGTGACCCACCCTGTAGGCGAGTAGTGAGTCACGGAAAAGGCGGACCCGTTGGTAGGCCGTGGCGGCCTGCTTCCCAGTCCCTTTGCCCTCTCCCATGAGGGCCCTCGCGGCCCGGAGGATTTGGTGGAAATCCCCGCATCGCTGGAGAGCGAGCTGTACTTTGTTGCGGGAGCCCCGGACATCCTCCAGGAACTCCCGCAGCTCCTCTCGCAGCGTATGGGGGGCCGGGGTTACTGGCTCCCGGCTATCGAAAGAAGGGGCCCCGGACACAGCCCTATGGCCCACCGAAACGGACAGGCAAGGGGCGGACCCTCGACGCAGCTCCTGCTGGGCCGGCACCTTAGGGCCCAACCCGAAATTCGGCTTAGTTGGGGGAGGCGTCGGAGGGAGAAGAGCAGCCTCTGGTGGGTCGGGACGAGGAAATACTGGAGCCGCTCCCTGGGGGTCATCCTCCGAGAAGGGGAGGGAGACAGCCCCAGAGGCGGCAGTGTCATCATGGGAGGTGTGGGAGATTGGGATGGCATCAGGGGCAGGGCAGGGATCAGAAGTAGGGGCAGGGAGGGGGACATGAGCAGGGCCGGGCTGAGGAACAGGTAGAGGATCCTGAGCCGCAGGAGCTGGGCCACTGGGAGGTGGCCTCTCTTGGTGTGGCTGAGGGATCTGGGAATTGGGAAGGGGACCCCCCACGATGCCGGGCTCTAGTATGATGGCTTGTGTTACAGCCACGGCATCGGGAGGTGGACAGATATTTGCTGGGTCCCCGCCTGGGAAGGAGAACTGTTGTCCCACCCCAATGAGGGGTACACCCTGGGATTCGGGTCCCGGCCGCAGGGCACCGGCCGTCGCTTCAGGAGGCTTGGCGGCCGTCAGCGAGGTGTCACTTGCGACCGGGCAGGTGGAAGAGCCCAGGGGATCCTTGGAGGTGGGAGCGGAACCGGCGGTCAAGGGGAGGGAGCATGGGGAGAGGGGGGAAAGGGGCACCGGGGTGAGGTCATTGAGATCGAGGCCTGCTGGTAAAGGGTCGTCCTCCCCCTGGGTGATTGGGGTCAGACCCAGGGCCTCGATCTCCTCGTAGATGGAGGGCAGGTCACCTTCTGCCACCCCGGGGTTCTCCCCGCCAGCACCTGAAGCGATGCTCGGGTTGGGGCGCGCAGGGTCGACAAAAGGGGCAGAAGGAGTTCTATCGGGGGCTTCCGAGGGAGGGGCGGTAATACCTTCCGGTGCTGCCACGTCTTTCCCAGCCGGTTCTGGCGGACAAAAGCCGCTCGGGGGCAAAGCGCTAGGCTCGGCATCAGTGCCCCCATTCCTGGTCTTCCGGGGGGCTTCTGCATCAATGGAAAGGAGCGGGGCTCGAGCCTTCCGCTTGCCCCACTTCCCCTGAACTAAGGCCCAGCCCTCCATGGCATCATCTGGGGGCTGGCTAGTAAGGGTCGGGTCAGGGGGGAGGGGCGATTTCTTAGGGACTCGGGGAGGTAGTGGTGGGCCAGCATAAGGGAGAGAAAAGTCTCTCTGGGGCGGGCCCACTCCCACGCCCGGCGATATCCCTGCCTCACCCTCCTCCACAGGCCTCAGCAGACTGTTCGCAGCGGGCCTCTCCCGCTCATCTGGGCACACTGGGGGAAGTACTCCCAGGGCCCGAGTGGGAGCAGCGGTGGACTGGGAAGGAGGAGGGGCGGCTCTGGGCACCGGGCATTCAGGGGCGCCGGCGATGACGGGGCCGATGCCCTGCCGGGGCTCGGGGGTCTCGGATGCTCCTCCTTTCCTGGCCAAGGGACAGTCCCTCCGGACGTGTCCCATCGCCCGGCAGAGGTAGCACCGAGCCTCCCCTGTAGAATAGTACACCCGGTAATGTGCCCCATGATAGGGGACCATAAAGGACCCCTCGAGCGCCTCCCCGTCACGTGCAGCCGGCGGCATTTGGAGCTGCACCTGCCGGCGGAATGAGAGGATGTGACGGAGGGCGGGGTCTTTGCAGCCCAGTGGGAGAGGGCTGACTACAGAGATGGGTCTCCCCAGGGCGGAGAGGGCAGGTAACAGGGCGGCATTGGGGAGGAAGGGAGGGACGGAAGTGAGGACTAGGCGGACGCCCAAGTCCTCCAGCGGCTCTAATGGGACGAACACGCCCCCCACTGCCAGGCCCTTCTCCACCGCCTCTTGGGCCGCGGCCTCCGATGCGAGGAAGAAGACTACCTTCCCGTACATTTTGGAGGCTGCTACGATGGCCGTGGGCCCCACCACCCTCGCCAACGCCCGCACATAGGTTTCTACGTGGGGCGAGGCGGGTACCAGGAGGCAACGGACGCCATGCCTCCTGGTCAAGGTGGGAAAGGGGCCCCGGCCGCTATAGATGGTAGCTGAGGCGGTGGGCGGGTTAGGTGACGTTGCGGCAGGTGGGGGGGTTGCCGCCACCTGGGCGTACGCTCTGGGGGCCGGGGGTGGGACACCCACAGAGCTGGTAGAGGGAACAGCAGGGAAGGGCGCCGCGGCCGGTGGCAGGGCCGCAGCAGTAGTGGCTGCCTCTGCCATGGAGGGTCTGGCCTTTGTCGCGGGGCCCTTACCCTTCTTTTTACCCTGGCCCTTCCTGCCGGCTGGGGGGGCTCCCCCAGGATCATGGGGGGCGAGGGACGTGGCAGCAGCGGAGGTCTCTTCAGTGTCCGCCACTGCCGATGCCCCAGCGGGGGCGAGAGCAGGTGGTTCGGCAGCGGCGGTCGAGGTGGAGGCTAGGGAGGGTGACGGGGGAACAGGCGGAGGAGGGGCGGCCATGCCATCTGGAGGGGCTTCTCCCTCCATATCGCCTGCCATGATGAGCAGGGGAGGAAGGGAAAACTCTTGAGAGGGGGGGTGGGGAAAGGAATTGGGGTGACCACTCCTCCCTGCTAGGCTGCAGGCAGGGGAGGAGGGCAATAAAAGTGGGGACAGGGTTCAGGGTTAACTCGGATTAGTGCGGGGGTAGGGTTCAGTCACCGACACAAGATGGGAAATCCGGCTCCTCTTGTTGCACTAGGGGAGGGGATGATATAACAGCATGGGGGTGCAGTGAGATGGGGTCAAAATTAAACAGGGGAGGGGCACAAGCGCATGGGAGGGGGCGTGGGTGCATGAAAGCGGGGGGCTAATCAGGGCAAACGGAGCTTCAGGGGGAGGGAGACAACCAACTAAGAATGGGGCAGAAAAACAAGGGACTAGTTTCAGGGCTAGGGTAGGGCAAAGAAACAAGGCTGTAGAGGGAGAGGGGCGGGGCAGGCAAAACTGAAAATAGCAAGGGGTTGGGACCAAAAAAAAGGGGGCAAACAACTGCAAGGGGTAAATGGGGCAGGTGGCAAGGGACAAAGCAAGGGACGTGCTGCTGGGGGGAAGAGGGTCAGTCCAAGGGGTATGGGAGGGGGCACGTGCACCCACGTGCGCTTGCACAAAGTCAATGGGTGGGGCTGGTTGCCGCTGCAGGCCCAAATGATGTTAAAAGGTTGTGGCGGGCCATGGAAGCAGCTAAGTCCAGAGGCCGTAGCACAAGGCAGATGGTGAGCAGCCAGCAGAGGCGGTGGAGGGGGCAGCGGTGGTGGTGGTGGAGGTTACGGGGGGGCACAGGTAGACCAGGGGGCAGGCTCGGCGCCACACCCCCTGTGCCCCTACAAACACAGTCAATACCCCCACCCTACAGCACAGTTCGAAAGATTACTCAGTTCTTGGAGGCCCCCTGCACGGTGGTCTGCAGAGTCTCCGCCGACGGTCTTCTGGGTCTTCCTCCTCTGGGTACCAGCAGCTTCCTGGCAGCAAACAGGGCAGTAGCAGCAGCTCCAGCAGCTCCAGGCGGTGGTCCGGTGGTCAGGCAGGACCCCTCACAGATGGTGGTGGTGGTGGTCACAGCAGCGGCTGGAGCAGGAGCCCCTCACACCCCTCCTCTGGGGAGAGGGCCAGCAGGCCCCCTCCTCCCCAAGCGGTTGTTGTAGCAGCAGGAGTAGCAGCAACCAAGGTGTTGGGGAGGGGGGTTCAGCTGCCAGGCAGCCAGCAACCAGAGAGTAGAGTAGTGGGAGGGGTGTCTGGCCCAGCCAGGGGAGAAGCTGGAGCAGCAGTAGTAGCAGCAAACAGCAGCTGGGAGGGCCCAGGGCCTAGCAGCAGCCCCAGCAAGATGAGCAGGAGGAGCAGCAGCAGCAGCCCTCTACCTCCTTCCCGGCCAGAGGGCTATAGGAAAGTGGTAAGGAACCAGTATGTTCGCCCCAGGCTAAACAAATCCCTGATACCTTATGGCAGTTGCTCCAGGTTAATCAAGACACCTGGGGCCAATTAAGAACTTTCCAGAAGGCAGGGAGGTTGATTGAGACACCTGCAGCCAATCAGGGGCTGGCTGAAACTAGTCAAAAGCCTCCCAGTGAGTCAGTGAGGGGCGCATGTCAGGAGCTGTGGAAAGAGGTTGCATGTGAGGAGCTGGGAGCAAGAGGCACTAGGAGCTGAGAGTGAGAAGGTGTACTACTGTAAAATCCTGTGGTGAGGATAAAGAAGGTGTTGGGAGGAGTCCATGGGGAAGTAGCCCAGGGAGCTGTAGCTCTCGTGTAGTTGTTCCAGGAGGTACTCTAAACAGCTGCAGTCCACAGGGCCCTGGGCTGGAACCCAGAGTAGAGGGCGGGCCCGGGTTCCCCCCAAAACTCCCAACTCCTATCACAGGAGGAGTTGATCTGGACTGTGGGTTCTACCAGAGGGGAAGATCTCTGAGGCAAACAAAAATCCGCCAATAAGCACAGGACCCACCGAGGTAGAGGAGGAACTTTGTCACAGTGCCTATATAAGAAAGTCCCAAATATCAGGACTGACCCTATAAAATTGGGACATCTGGTTACCCTAATTTGAATTAATTTTGCAAATAAGATTGTACAGTAAAATGTATCAACTAAAAAGCATAATCCAAAGAATAACAAGAGTACCTCATGCTGATAAGAAGATCTGCAGCAAACTTGCAGAACAGGAGTATATACATAAAAGATCAATGTGAACCTCAATTTGGATATTTCTTTTAAATAATTATGACAAGAGATTAACTTAACTTCATTTATTTTGTTTTGTTTTGCAGTTAAAATGATTATTCACATAATCTAGTTATGGCTAAACTGCTTTGACCTTTTGAATATTCTGAAAATTTTTATTGATTCCTGTTTTTGTGTCTTTGCTTGTTTATTACTTCACTGATCTGCTGGGGAAGGGGCATATTATGCCAATCAAAAGGAAGACTTCAGCACTTTACAGCTTACTTCTCCCTTGAATAGAATATGTAACGTACTCCCTTGTATATAATTTTCATGACTGAGAATACATTAAAATCACATATTATACAAAATAAGATCCATTCTCATGACCATAGCATGTAATGAAAATGGGAAACAAGGACAAAGCAGCAATTCTTGGTTTCATTTCTAGATTATCAATACAAATTCGGTAGTTTGTGATTGAGACTAAAGGTATGTGTAATCACCACAAAACTAAAGGCTTGTCTAAACAAGTTACTTCATGCAAGCAGAGATTTGAATCTACACAAGTTTGCCATGCATTAACTTGCTGTGTGGACACTGCTATAATTCAATAAAAGTCCCAGAGAGTGACTTGCATACAGCAACTTTCTGTGCAGACAAACCCTAACACTCATATCCTATACTGAATTCATAGTGCTTCCACAAAGACAAATTGCCATGCAGTACATTTTCTAGGAGACTTTAAATGTTGTGGAAACTGAACACAGAATTTGAGATTGGGTGGAGCAGCTCCTGTTAGTATGTGAAAATATGGGCGTGTCTGCTCAATTTAAAAAAAATCCTTCATTTTGGAAGGCAGGGTTTTGGGCTGCAGGGAGCTGCAGACAGCAGTCCACACCAGGGTCTGGTGTCTATTTTGTTGGAGCTATGTAATCTAAATACTAAACACAAACTCCCTGTGCCTCAGCCCTGGTCTACACTATGAGTTTAGGTCAAATTTATTAGCGTTATTTCGATTGATCCGTGCACCCGTCCACACGACGAAGCCCTTAACATCGACTTCTAGGGCTCTTAAAATCGATCTCGCCACTCCACCCCCAACGAGGGGATTAGCGCTTAAAGCGATATTGCCGAATCGATGTAGGCTTAGTGAGGACACAATTCGACGGTATTGGCCTCCTGGATCTATCCCACAGTGCAACATTTGACCGCTCTGGACAGCAGTCTGAGCTCCAATGCTCCGCCCAGGTAGACAGGAAAAGCCCTGCGAACTTTTGAATTTCATTTCCTGTTTGGCCAGCGTGGTGAGCTGCAGGTGAGCGCAGATCTCATCAGCAGAGGTGACCATGATGGAGTCCCAGAACCGAAGACGAGCTCCAGCATGGACCGATGGTGAAGTACGCGATCTGATCGCTGTATGGGGAGACGAAACCGTGCTAGCAGAGCTACGGTCCAAAAGAAGAAATGCCAATACATATGCCAAAGTCTCCAAGGGCATGCAGGACAGAGGCTACAACAGGGACGCGCAACAGTGCCGCGTGAAAATTAAGGAGCTCAGGCAAGCCTACCAAAAAACCAGAGATGCAAACAAACGCTCTGGGTCAGAGCCCCAGACATGCCGCTTCTATGATGAGCTGCATGCCATTCTAGGAGGTGCAGCCAGCACTGACCCACCCATGTGGTATGACTCCGTATGTGGATCATCAGAAACCACAGAGGAGCATGATGATGATAATGATGCTGAAAATAGCGCCCAGACACAGCAAGGAAGTGGAGAAGCCCTTTTCCCCGACAGCCAGGAACTCTTTGTCACCCTGGAGCCAGTACCCTACGAACCCACCCAAGGCGTGCTCGATGCAGGAGAAGGGACCTCTGGTGCCTCTGGTGAGTGTACCTCTGTTAATTAATACATGTTTTATAAGCAAGCGTGTTTAATGATCAATTCGCGGCCAGTACAGCTACAGCTACTGGAAAAGTCTGTTAACATGTTCGGGGATGGAGCAGAAATCCTACGGGGACATCTCCAGAAAGATCTCCTGGATGTACTCCCAAAGCCTGTGCAAAAGGTTTCTGGGGAGGGCAGCCTTATCCTGTGCTCCGTGGTAACACACTCTACCACGCCAGGCCAGTAGCACGTAGTCTGGAATCATTGCTTTGCAAAGCATGGCGGCGTATGGTCCCGGTGTTTGCTGGCATTCAAGCAACATCCGTTCTTTATCTGTCTGTGTTATCCTCAGAAGAGTGATATCATTCATGGTCACCTGGTTGAAATAGGGGAATTTTATTAAGGGGGTATTCAGAGGGGCTCCGTCCCTGCTGGGCTGTTTGCCTGTGGCTGAACGGAAATCTTCCCCGCTGTGACCCACGCGGTGGGGGGAGGGGGAACAGCGAACATCTTGGATGTGTGTCTGTGTGTGTGTGTGGGGGGGTGTCGATTAGGTTCGCGCTGCACGTTAACCCGAAAACCGCCGCCCCTCCCTTTTCAATTGCCAACCAGTTTTAAATTGCCAGCCCAAAGGCTGTTTGTTATGGGAAATGAGGGGGTTGCTGTTTGAAAACATTCCCACATGTTATGAAGGTTAAAGAAGCCTATAGACTGTGGCTTACCATGGCTGCCTGCAAGCCGAATTCTGTTGCCCGCCGGACCTGCTTGTGTGATCTCTCACACTAAACCGGCAGACCCTCAATATAACAGGCAAAGTGCAACCTTGGACCAAATGCATATGTGATATGTAATGTTTGGAGCATTGTTCTCTAATATGTGTCTTTTAAACTACTCCTCTCCCGTTTGTTTCCTCCCGCAGCTGCAAATGTTTCAACGCCACCCCTTTCATCACCGTCCCAGAGGCTAGCGAAGATTAGAAGTAAAAAAAAAAGGAATCGAGACGATATGTTCTCAGAACTCATGGAATCCTCCCACACTGAAGCTGCCCAGCAGAATGCGTGGAGGCAGACACTGTCGGAGTCCAGGAAGGCAGAATTTGATCGTGCGGACAGGTGGCGTGCTGAAGACAATGACTGGCGGGATGAAGAGAGACAGCGGTGGGATGAAGAGAGTAGGTGGCGTCA
Source organism: Macrochelys suwanniensis (assembly GCA_033296515.1). Lineage (NCBI taxonomy): Eukaryota > Metazoa > Chordata > Testudines > Chelydridae > Macrochelys > Macrochelys suwanniensis. The sequence continues at coordinate 92,023,136 of CM065775.1, read as the reverse complement.
GCGTGCAGAGAGAAGGCAGGATGCAATTCTGAGGCTACTGGAGGATCAAACGGAAATCCTCCGGCTTATGGCTGAGGAAAGGCGTAGGGTTCAGGAAAGGCCGCCTGAGCCCAGACCGCCGCTACAGCCCCTGTGTAACCAACAGCCCTCCTTCCCGAGTCCCATAACCTCATCCCCGAGACGCCCAAGAACGCGTTTGGGCGGCCTCCGTGCACCCAACCACTCAAGTCAAGAGAACAGTCCAAGCAAGAAAGGGCTGGCATTCAATAAGTTTTAAAGTGCTGTGTGTCCTTGTGCTTCCCTTCCTCCACCAGCTATCCCGGGAGACTGTGGCAGTTAGCCCCATAGTTCCCCCTCTTTGTTTTACGAATTAATAAAGAATGCATGATTTTTAAGCAACAATTACTTTATTTCCTCTGCGAGCGGTGATCGAGGGGGGGAGGGCAGGGCGGTTTGGGTAAAGGGAAGTAGAGTGAATGAAGGGGCGGGGCTTTTCATTACAGGGGAAAAACAGAACTTTCACACAGCATCCTGGCCATTCAAGAAACTGGTTTTCAAAGCTTCCCTGATGCGCAACGCACCCTGCTGTACTCTTGTAATAGCCCTGGTGTCTGGCTGCGCATAACCAGTGGCCAGGCGATTTGCCTCAACCTCCCACCCCGCCATAAACGTCTCCCCCTTACTCTCACAGATATTGTGGAGCGCACAGCAAGCAGTAATAATAATGGGAATATTCTTTTCGCTGAGATCTAACCTAGTCAATAAACTTCGCCAGCGAGCTTTTAAACGACCAAATGCACATTCCACCACCATTCTGCACTTGCTCAGCCTATAGTTGAAAAGGTCCTGACTACTGTCCAGGCTACCTGTGTATGGCTTCATGAGCCATGGCATTAAGGGGTAGGCTGGGTCCCCAAGGATAACTATAGGCATCTCAACATCCCCAACGGTTATTTTCTGGTCTGGGAGGAAAGTCCCTTGCTGCAGCAGCCGAAACAGACCAGAGTTCCTGAAGATGCGAGCGTCATGTACCTTTCCCGGCCATCCCACATTGATGTTGGTGAAACGTCCCTTGTGATCCACCAGTGCTTGCAGCACTATTGAAAAGTAACCCTTTCGGTTTATGTACTCGCTGGCTTGGTGGTCCGGTGCCAAGATAGGGATATGGGTTCCATCTATCGCCCCACCACAGTTCGGGAACCCCATTGCTGCAAAGCCATCCAGTATGAGCTGCACATTTCCCAGACTCACAACCCTTGGTACCAGCAGCTTGGTGATCGCCCTGGCTACTTCCATCACAACAGCCCCCACTGTAGATTTTCCCACTCCGAATTGATTCGCGACTGACCCGTAGCTGTCTGGCGTTGCAAGCTTCCACAGGGCTATCGCCAGTCGCTTCTGTACTGTGAGGGCTGCTCTCATCTTGGTGTTCTTGCGCTTCAGGGCAGGGGAAAGCAACTCACAAAGTTCCATGAAAGTGCCCTTACGCATGCGAAAGTTTCGCAGCCACTGGGATTCATCCCAGACCTGCAGCACTATGTGGTCCCACCAGTCTGTGCTTGTTTCCCGGGCCCAGAATCGGCGTTCCACTGTATCAACAAGCCCCATTAACACCATGATGTCCACCTTGCGGGGGGGCCTTTTTTGAGAGAGGTCTGTGTCCATGTCCTCATCACTGTCCTCAGGGCGCTGCTGTCGCCTCCTCGCCTGCTGTAGCTCTAGCAGCTCCTGGTTCTCGTTCTCCATATACTCCTGGACAATGCGCGTGGTGTTCATAACGGCGAGAACAGCCGCGGTGATCTGATCGTGCTCCATGCTTTCCCTGGTATGCTGTTTGCAGGACAGCAGAGTGGCAGCAGAAGCGGGGGGTGGATAACAATGGAGTCAGCAATATGGCGCCCATATGAAAAAAGGCGCGAAAGGATTTTTTGCTCCCCCCTCAGTTGCTTTCACGGAGGGAGGGGGGAGCAAGGGTTAGGCTCATTTCCTTCTAGCTGCAGATGGTACAATATGCGGTGAGCAAGGAGGCGCCTTCCCTTCTAGCAGCAGATGGTACAATATGCTTGATATCCATCATCATCTCCTGGCCCCCTCAAGGATTGAACTCGCAACCCCGGGTTTAGCGGGCCAACGCTCAGACCGCTGAGCTATCCCTCCGCCCGTGTTCTAGGCAGTACTGAATCTCCCTTAAACAAAACGTAAAAAAGAGAATGACCAGAGTCACTCTGGTCACTCCCATTTATGTCCAAGCGCCCCCGGCCAGCCACACCATAGGCCGCCGGCCAGGAGCACACGAATACCAATCATATTGTACAATCTGCTGCGAGAAGGCAAGGAGCTTCTGCTGTATGGTCCCGCGACCACGACCATTTATGGCATATTGCACCATCTGCAGCTAGAAGGCAAGGAGCTTCTGCTGTGTAGTCCCACGACTACCAGCCTCAGGCGGAATGGCCCCCTCAAGGATTGAACTCGCAACCCCGGGTTTAGCGGGCCAACGCTCAGAACGCTGAGCTATCCCTCTGCCCGTATTATAGTGTGACTGAATCCCCACTAGACCTAATGTCCAGGCGTACGCTGGAGATGTACGGTAATTGTGAGCTGAGCAGGCTTCCGTAGCAAACACGGAAACCCCGGAAAAAAGGCGCGAAAAATATTGCTTTCACGGAGGGAGGGAGGGAGGGAGGGATGACATGTACCCAGAACCACCAGCGACAATGTTTTCTGCCCCATCAGGCTTTGGGATCGCAACCCAGAATTCCAATGGGCGGCGGAGACTGCGGGAACTGTGGGATAGCTACCCACAATGCAATGCTCCGAAAGTCGATGCTAGCCCCGCTCCTGTGGACACAGTCAATCGACCTCATGGTCTTAACGCTCTTTAGTGGGGACACACACAATCGATTCCATAAATTCGGGTTTTAAAATATCGACTTCTATAAATTCGACCTAATTCTGTAGTATAGACGTACCCTTAGTAAAAATGCCACCACAAGAGTTAGATGGTAGTTGCCACACAATTGAAGACATACAGTGTTAGCAACAGGGTGACCAGATAGCAAGTCTGAGAAATCGGGACAGGAGCTGGGGGCTAATGGGTGCCTACATAAGAAAGCCCCAAATATCGGGACTGTCCCTATAAAATCGGGACATCTGGTCACCCTAGTTAGCAACTCTCGCAATTTTATCATGAGTCCCACAATATTTGATGTTTGTGTTAAAGCCCCATCTGCCTGAATAAACAGATTGAATGAATATCTCAGCATTCATTTTAAAAGTTCATTTTTGGCCCTCCTACTCATTAAGAAACCCTTATAAACATAAGGTCAGTGCACGTTAAAGGACTCTGAATCCAGGAGGCAAATAAAATGAACTTCACATTTTTTTTTTAAAGTTCATGATCTTTAAGCCAATCTCGAGATTTTTTAACACGTGGGGTTTACAGTCCTGCATATGGCATTGGTTCTGGTTCCTATATTGGCTGAGAATATTTACTGTGCCCAGGAGAAGCTGAAGCTATTTTGACTCCATTTTTTCTAAGAGTGTAGTTACCAAGACAGTAAGACAGATATTCCAGTGGCTCGGTAAATTGTGTGGTTGCACATGACACCCCTAGGATAAGACACTCAGTAGGGAGGCTCTGAAGGTATCAGACATCAACTCAGAATCACTACTGCGACCTCCAAGACCCTCACTGCCTTCTCTCAGACATCAAGGGGCATTGTAGCCGCTTTCTTCTCCTTTCCTCTTCTGGGTTTTGCTACACACCATGGATGTGAGGAATGAGCTCCCACACCAGCCCTGGGAGGCACATCAGAGGAAGGAAGCAGAACATAGAGTCTGAGCAGAACTAGAGGCACAGGAACTATTGCACAAGCAGTAAAACACCAAGCTGCAGGTGAGTGTGGGGTAGTAGTTGCTGGGTGTTTAACCTGGGGGCTCAGTCAGTCTTAGGACATGACAAGAGAAGGGGTGATTGTTTTGGGGAAGGTTTGTATAGGAAAAGGCCTGTCAATTTCTGGCGTTGCCTCCTTTTGCGAAGGAAATGGAACTCCCTAGGCATTTCTCTCACTACCTCAGAAAACAGAATGATCAGCTCTGTCAGAAAAATCGGCATTTCCAACAGATAGTTTACAATAAAAAAATGGCACTGACCATTGTATCTTCTTACCCTTTCTATTCCTTTCTCCCTCCCACTAGGCTTTTTGTGCAGAGGTTTCTCCATGAGGGGGTAGTTCCATGGATTCCCTGTGCCTGCTACTGTTCTGTTCCCATAAAAGGGCAGAATGGGAGGCAGCATGAGGAAGGCAGCAGTAGGGAAAAGAGTAATCATGAGCCCTCCCAGACCTACTCTGAGATGTGGTGGTGGGAGGCTGAGCTTTCTCCCTCCAAGCTGGATAAGGAGGCAGCATGAAGCAACTCCTAAAATGCCACCATCATACAGAACAGGAGACTATATATCCAGCAGGGATTAGAGTGGGAGCAGGGCCAACTAGCAGTCAAAGAGGCCATGGCATTCTAAAGGCTCAGAAGAGGTGGCAGATACCATGTGGAGTTCCTGAACACTGTTGGACCAAAGTCCCACTCGTGAATTGAAGCCTAACTCTTTCTTTGCCTCACAATTCTGTTCAGCTACACTGCATAAAGTTGAGGATCTTACTGCATAATTTAAGTCTAATATGTCACACTATACAGAACCTTGTCTTAGGGAAACTACTCCTGAGAGTCTGTTGCTCTTGTGTCATTAATATTAGTTATTTGATTGAGTTGTGACTAATCATATAAATTGGGGGCACTGGAATTATTTAATCCCCTCCTGACTATACAGCCAAAGAACTGATTGAATTTCAGTCAGTTTGAGGCCTACATACCTAAATTTAGGCCTCTGAGTGTCTTATTAAATCCTTCCTAACTTCTGCATATAGCTGGGGAAATGAATTCATTTCCATCTCTTTGACATTATAATTAAGCCTCACATTTATAGTTTTATAAATGGAACACAGCACCCTGAGAAAGAGCAAAACATTTGTGTGTGTGTGTGTGTGTGTTTTGTGGGGTTTTTTTCCAGTTGAGGCATCAGAGCATTTCACACACAGCAGTGGTAAAGGTTGTTGTTGTCTGGAGAAAAAGACATTTTTTTAAAAAAAAAGGTACCAGTAAAGGTGAGAATAGGTAGATGAAGGAAGCAGCTGCAGTATGGATTCCTTATTTTTGGCCTGTTACAAGATAACAGTTCTTCTTACACCACAGAAAACTATGACCAATTATCCAAATTTAAGCAGGAAATCAGGAATGGAGGGCAGGGGAATACAGAGTCTGGCTGTCTACATGAAGACAGATTCTGATTGTCTAGAAACTGGAAAGGACGATTTTTCTGGGGGACAACTCCTTTTGATGCTGATAGATATAGTCACTGGGTCCATGGGTGCTAACATAATAGAAGATGATGCTGACCTGGAAAAAAAGTGTCCATTAGACCATAGCAGTCAGGAGGAAAGCCATAATGCTGATTTCTTATCTCCACAACAGCTGTGTAGGAGAAACTCACAGTGCAGTCATGCCCTGTTTCACATCTTGCCAAACACCTTATTTTTCTGAAAGGAAGGGAGTAGGATGATGTTGCAATAGGAAGCAAAAAGGTCACAAGTAGCAAGGAAGCTGGTTATGATTCAAATGCTGTCTCCTTTCACACTTGACAGGCAACAAACTGCAGCAGTGACCCGGATAGAGATTCTGTGTGCCATACTATGGCTTTATTGAGATGCCAAGAAGCTGATGAATGTTAATAATGCTGTTAGCAGCTAAATGATATTGCTTGAGGGAAATAATTTCTCCAGGATCCGCCAGTAAAAGTAGGCAGGTTATGTCATTATTGACATGCAGGAGATACTGCAAAATAATCAACAAAGTAATGTGATAGAGAAGATCAGTAAGTTCTGTCAATTCCTTGATCCAGGACTTTAAATACTAGTTCTTTCTTGACTAGTGAAAGCAAGAATCTTTGTGCACTGTGAAAGCTGGGCACCTGAAAGATGGACTTGGTCCACAAGCCACTTTTAGATCTCCCAGTTGTCAGCAGCAGCATAATAGAGTAAAAGCAGCAGTGAACAGAGTGAAATGTCCTTTTTGGAGGGATGCCTCAGGTTTCAAAGACTTCTTCACAGATGATGGAAGATTGTGTACCACCACAGAACCATGACAGCATGTTTGGCTCATGAGGGACTTGTGACCTGCACTTAAGTAGCTATGCTTTATCTTTCTAATCCATCTGCATGTGTAAAGTGCCTACCATTGTAGTATCTAGGTCTTGCAGATGGCTGACAAGAAGATAGCAGCAGTTTACATAAAGCACTATCCAGTGTGCAATCTGAGTGGGCATGGAGTATAACAAGTGCTTCTGTGACGGATTTACAAACTTGCCCTATCACAGCAAAGTATGAGAGGTTCAAATATATATAGTGGACACCTGTTACAAAAATCAGTGATGCAAAATAAAAGACTGAATGTGACACTTCCTCTCACTCTACTGCTGAGAATTCCATTTATTGGACCCTAAAGAAAGTCTGTGAAGTCTTAGCAAAAAATCACTGAAGGAATAAGTAGCCCAAAAAAGTTGTTAATATACTTAACAGGATCGCTATAAAAATCAATGTCTCAACGAACAAAACCGCCACCCATGCAACCTAAAATTATTTTGTGGACTATATATACAAGAGTGCTTCCCATATTTTTTTTAAAATAAACATTTACCAAAAAATACAAAAGGTTCACTCACCAACAATTGCTCACTTTTTACTGTTCATTAGAGAATATTTTAATTGCTCCGTAAAATGATCTGGGAGAACTCACCAGTAAAAAAATTGGATATAGAACTAGTTTCTACTCCAGAACAAGAGACAATTTTAATTTATCCTGCACTAACCACAACAATGTTGATATTAATACTCTAGGAGGGGAAGGATTACTTTTGTAGAGAGTCCCTCAGATACAGAGGTAATCCAGAAGAATCCAAAAATAATTACCAAACGGTAAACTCTTGGAGTAGAGATTACCTCTACCTCACTGAGCAAAATCCCTCATACAGTGCCATAGCCCTGTATTGCAGAACACCACTTGGCCAACTTTATAACATTGTGGAGCCTTTGTGGCTGCTGACCTTGTGCTAAAAAGACACATACACTTACACTTGTTGGCATCTGTGGTGATAACCCTGCTTCATGATGATTAGGCATGCTAATACAGGGCCCAGTATACCAACGAATTCATGAGGACCTGAATCCACAAGAAGAAAATAAGAAAGAAATACTTGTGGCAACTTAAAGACTAACAAATTTATTTCAGCATAAGCTTTCGTGGGTTAGAACCCACTTCATCGGATGCATCCGATGAAGTGGGTTCTAACCCACGAAAGCTTATGCTGAAATAAATTTGTTAGTCTCTAAGGTGCCACAAGTATTTCTTTCTTATTTTCTTTTTGCTGACACAGACTAACACAGCTACTACACTGTGAATCCACAAGGGCACTTAAGCATTCCAACACCTAACATTTAGTAATTTAGAAAATCATTGGTACAACCACCCAATCCACAAAGCTTGGGTTAGGCACCTACGTTCCCTATGCCATGCATGACAACTGAAAATGTGTTCCACAAAAGTCCACAACACTAGACAGGGAGCTGCCTAAGATAATCAGAGATGCCAATAAGAGGGGTCTGTCCTAAACCCTGCTCCTCTCATGGAATTTAGCACCTAAATCCAGATTGCAGGGAGATGCCTAACTCTGCTAGTGATCTAGAATCAGGAACCCCTCTCCTCAGGGCCGGCGCGCCCACTAGGCGACCCTAGGTGATTGCCTAGGGCGCTGGGAGCCGGGAGGGCGGCTGGCCGCGGCTGCCTCCCGGCTTCGTGGCCAGCTGCCCCCCGCTCCTGGCTGAGTCACGGCTGCCGCCTGGCTCCGCAACTGAGCCGGGAGCCGGGGAGGCGGCTGTCTGCGGCTGCCGCCCGCCTCCCACCTCCGCAGCTCAGCCGGGAGCAGGGGGCGGCTGGCCGTGGGCAGGGGGCTGAGCTGCGGCCCACAGGGGGTGAGGAGGCTGGCTGCCGTGGGGGGCGGTGTTCGGTTGGGGAGAGGGCGCGGGGGGGGCGGTTTTAGCTGGGGGGGAGGGCACGGGGGGTGTTAGCTGGGAGGGAGGGCGCGGGGGGGGCGCAGGACTGGTGCAAGGAAGTTTCATCTAGGGCGCAAAACTTCCTTGCACTGGCCATGCCTCTCCTAGAGTCAGGTGTTTGTTTCTACCTCACGCCACACAAAGTGATTAGAGGAGAAGGATGCGGTGACTGCACTTTATGTAAGATGTGCAAGACCTTGGCTCAATTCCCCCTTGTACCGGAAGGGGAGGAAGGATTTGAATAGTCTCCTCATGACAGTGGGCTAGGAGATATTCTGATGGCCACAGTGTCTCAATCTCTCCTGTTGAAGCTGTTCCACTATGAATAAATAATTAACAAGTCATTGAGCGGGGAGCCTGGACCCTGGGTTTCCCATCTCCCAGGGGAGTGCTCTAATCACTGGGCTAAAAGTTATAAGGGGGCACCGCCACATAATAGATTTTGAATGAAACCTGGTCCAGTAGTTGGCCTCTGAGCACACCTAGCAGATTGCACCCCGAGGGGAAGATAGTACTCCTCCCCCTATATTCCCCTGGTTTGGGGATTGACTCTCGCTAAAGTGAGATATAGGCATTTGGATGCCTAGAGTGTGGTAGCACTGTGTATGACCACAGGCAGAAACTTAGGCACCTACATTGTTTGCTGTAAAATTTCCCTAGGTACCTACAGGGTTAGGTGGCAGCTGAGCAGGCATTTTGTGGATTGCAGTGGAGCCTGAACCTGGGACTTCAGCACCTAAGGGGTTTAGGAGCCTAAATATCTTTGTAGATCTGGGCCAAGGTACTTTATATAACAATTGTCACCAGTTGTCTAGAATCATTGTACTACATACTGCCTATTCTTTGGTGACATTCACCTTTATGCAGATGTCCAGCACGAGGTCGCTTAAACACTGCTTTTGAGGATACAAGTGGTACTAAGGCCCTGTGCCGGCCCTTTGAACAAGGTGAATTAAATCTCAGCAAGGTTAAAACAAGGCCAAACACTTCACACAATTTGCCTCCCCTGTCAGAAGAACAGGCTGCTGTTGACAGTCCTTCACATCCAGGCTCCTCCTCACGCTGTGTGTTGCGCAATAAAATATTTGCATAAAATGTTGCTTATCAGGTAGGAAAGGCTAAATTTTTAAATCCTTTTCATCCCCAAACTACTTTTAAGTGAGATGCTGGTTGCCAACTCCTGTCTAAATATGCACCATGCCTATTTTTTCTAAAATGTTAAGAACATTAAGGTTTCTTTTTCTTCTGATCACATTTAAAAAAAACCCTGTTCTCTGCTAAATGTAATATAAGTAGACCACTTACAATCAGAGCCCTTCTTACAATGGGTTCGATAGAACTAATCGATAGATCATGCAGGCTTTGTGCAGTTGTGATAAGAATGTTAACTTTTCTCAGAGAAGATGGCTTCAAGTTCAAAACGCTGCCTATGCATGTGCCTGCAACATTAGTTATTCAGATGCAATCAGGTAATATCCTACAGAATAAAATCAAGTGTTAGCAGCCTTTTAAGATTCTTGGGAAAGCTTGGCTCATCCACCCTGCAGCTGTAATGTGCGCACAACACTCTAATTATAGTCATCCTAATCTATGCAGACTATGTTATTAAATGTGACATATACTTTAATTGTTGACAGATGGCTTTGAACCCAGCATAAATATTTATAAGGTCAGACATATTACTGTAGTGAACACTCAAAAAAAAAAAGGTATACTAGCATCTCTCCTCTGAATCCTTTTTATAAGTATATTCCATCTCAGGGTTTCCATTATCGTAATTATTTTATTGTTCGGGTTATTTGAAATCTTTGAAGGCACCATCTCCTTCTTGGGGGAGAAAAACAGGCAATAGAATATACAGAGTGTGAGATTATTCTAGAAGTTAGAGAACTCTGTAACAGCACATCACATGGGCATTAGCCTGCATATTCCTGGTAGTTAGACATTTAGAAGTGTATTATTTGTTACTAATTATCTCTGTGTGGACTGATCACCTACATTTTCCTGTATAGAACTAACCAAACCAAATGAAAAACAATAGAAGGCTTGGATTAAATAAATGGATTAGGGTGTCCAGCAACATCACATGGCAGCATATGCCTTTAGCTCTTGTTGACTAATATATGCTGGCTAACATACATGCATATTATGCTGTTAATACTACCCAAAATACATATTCCAAGCATATAAGTATACCTATTATTAAGCATTAGTATAGCCATTATAATAAAAGTACAGGCTAATTTGGGTTATATAATCCTGTTCATTTATACAAAGTGCCCCATAACTCCTCGCATTAGCTGAAGTGAGCTTTTTTTACATAGATAGAAAAACTGTCAGTATCAGGACATAAATTGTTTCCTCATAGCAACAGAAAGGGAGTTAGCTTCACAAGCCTGGGGTTGTGGGGGATGGGGATGTCTTCACACCCCTTAGTACATGGAATGCATGTGCTCAGAACAAAGATAAGGGTGCACCATGACCTGGAATACATGGGTTCAGAACAAAAGAAAGGGGGCACACCATGGTACCATAAACAAACAAGGTAAAAAGCTGATTAACTGAATCCAGCTTCACGTGACATATATCGTACCCATTCCTGGTAAACAACAAGTAGGGTACAAAGAAATTGCTTTAGGGATGTACCTTTGGGGAGAACACCTTCTGCATAAAAAGTGACTGTAGCATCACTTACCAGTCTCTGAAGAGCAGTCCTGTGATCGTATAGAACTTTTTCCCTGTACCATATTGATAAACCTGGCTCACATCGGTTATTTTGTCTGTTGAGTATATTTCATAAGGACCCAAAGTGTGGTCGAGCAAGTGACTACACAATTTATCAACATACACTAGCTCTTCCCCTTTGGGAACTTAATTTCAAATCCTAGCTCAAGACAAGAGAACTCATTTGTACATTCACAAAATGCTCACATAATGGACAGTTTTCAAGAGTGCCTAGGTCCCATTTTCAAAACTGATGTAAGCACCGCATTTTTTAAAATTGTACCTAGTTTGTCTTATTGTAGGTTCACAATTAGAATACATTAGAAGAAGTCTGACATTCAGCTGCACATGGAAACTCGCACAGAGATATGAGTCTCATTTTTCAAATTGTACAGGTTGAGAGAAAAGAGTTTGTAGAGATGCTCTGAGTAATGGTTGCTGGAGTAGCTGATGGAAGGAAGATCCTCAACTAACAAATACAGGACTTGGGTTGGTTCATTGGCTAGTAGTGCCTTGGCACGGTCAGTGATCCAGCCCTGAGTGAAGCATCTAGTGCCAGTGATCAATGCACTGATTCTATTACTATCATCACTGCTGGCGGCTAGCACCATTTAGGTGAAAAGGAGACAGTCTATAAGTCCTCCCTGCTGGTACCTAGCCTTTCCATAGGCAAGACCCTTGCAGTACTGCCTGAATGGTTCCAACCGGTAACTTGGTCCTCGCATGCCAAGGCAAATTATGCAAGGGATCTTGAAGTAGCATGGGGCTGCAGAGGCGCAGTGAACAGTCCCACTGGTGTGTGGATCATGCCTTGACACTCATTAACTCATGCCATTAGCTACCAGATCAGAAGCAAAGACCTCAGCGGTGTCTATAGTGGACAATAGAGTTACACTTACAATGATGTAGTAAGCGGATACAAGCATACCAGTTGTCAAAATAACAGTTGTCTACTATTATTCAGGGTGCACAGAACAATTCCACATAGATGGCCAGAGATCACAACCTAACCCCTGACAGTAGTCTTCGGAATGTATGCCACTTGAGCACAGATGAATGAGTGAGACAGTGTGAATGCTGTGATGCAAGCCAGCAACACCAAAAACAATTCATGTGTGTGTTCTGTTGAAGGTGGAAAGTTTTACAATGATGGGCGAGTGGAGAAGCAACAGGAGTGGAGATGCTGGTCGTCGTAGTTGCTGATCTGCATGATGGCAGCTCATGATACCAATTGTAATAGCTTAGCAGAACATGAGGACTTTGTGACAATACTACCACCAGTCAACTTGAAAAAGGTACAGCACTTGTTGAAAGAGAACTAGCCAGGTAGAGGGTTGACATTGCCACTGTAGCGGGGTGGCCACCTGCTCCAGCCCTAACAGGGTCGGAGTCAGCCCTAGGGGAAGGACTGGAGAGCGGGAAGGTAAGCTAGGCTGAGTGGAGAAGTAGCCTCAGCTGGGGGCCATGCCCCAAACAGACAAGCCTTGCCTTATAAAGGCCAGGGCAGCCAGGAGCTCCAGGAGTCTTCCTCTGCCTGTAGAGGGAGAAGGGCCTGGCTGCCAGGAGCTAAGCAGGGACCTGAAGTGGAGCAGGGATGGGGGAAAGGCTACGGGAGCCGGGGAGCTCCAGCCTAGGAAAACCCCAGGCTGCAGGCCTGGTAAGGCCAGACCAGGTATTGGGGTTGCAGGGGGCAGCCCGCAGTTATACAGAGGCAGCAGGTCCAAACCCAACCTTGCCTGTGATGAGTGGCTTATACTGCAGTCCGCCCCAGTGAGTGGGGGCTTGATGGGGACTGACAGTGGCCTAATACTGAGGTGAAGTGGGGATAGTAGGTGGGGGGTTCCCCTGAGAGAGGGAGACCCTGAGAATAAGGTTGTGGGGGTATTGCCAGGGAGCAGCACCCCAGAGAAAGGGGCACCGGGTCCTGGGAGGGACACGGGCGACAGCAGTAAGGCAGATCACCAGCCTGAAGAGGGCGCTCCGGAGGTAGGCGAGCTAATTCCCAGAAGAGACCAGCAGGAGGTGCCGCAGGGGTGAGTCCGACCCCGTTACAGCCACGATCAGGGAAACCAGACTCATTGACTAAGGGCACCTCCCAGAGATTGGCAAAGGGTACATATTTTGGGAGTGAGATCGGCCATCCTCAGAGCCATAACAATTGGGTGTTGATTTTGCCATTAGCAACTCCATTCCATCCAAGCTCAAAAGTGTACCTAAAGGAATAAGTGATCATCTTATGGTTCTACTTTTCCCATTGAAACACAAGCTGTACATTTCCATAAATAGTGCTTATGCTCCTACCATGCTGGCTATGAGGAAAAAAAATGTTCTATAGTAACTTATTCGACAAACTCATTGTGTCTACATCAGCGGCATATAAATGGATTGTCATAGAGGACTTTGAAACAAGAATTGGACGTAATTTGGTCATCTGGCAGACTGCCATCAGACAGCATGGGACTGGGAAAGAAAATAGCAATGGAACTCTATTACTTAGTGAGTATGTCAAGCAATTAGTGATCATAAATATATTTATCTGCCTACTAGATGAAAAGAAAAAGGCATGGATGCATCCAAGATCCGAACAATGGCATTTTATTGACTACATCATCATCTGGTAGTGAGATCTATAAATCACTGTAGCCATGTGCGGGGCAGACTGCTAGATGGACAATCAGAGGCACGGGACTAGAAGGAACCTTAATAGGTCATCTAGGCCAGTCCACTTCTCTCAAGGCAGTACTATGTATAGACCTGTGCGGATACAAATTTATATCCGTGGATATAAATTGGTATCCACTGAACTAAAGGGCTCTCCTGGGAACTGCAGCAGCACAAGGAGCAGAACTTGGGGCCAGCTCCCAGGAGCCAGCGCCCCACACTGGAAGCTCCTCTGGCGCAGCTGTACCACCCCGAAACAGGAGACGCATGGAAGGGACGGAGGGCAAGGCTGGGGAGCAATAAAGCTATGCCGGAGAGCTGCCAGCATGGTTTGCTGGCTCCTGGGAATGGCAGCCCCATGTTATGCTTTCGCTGATGCTGTTCTGCAGATACCGATTTATATCCACAGATATCCGCATCCGTGGATATAATTTTACATACGCACAGGCAGGGCTGGCCCACAACATTTTGGCAGGGAGCTTTAAAAAGACAGTCCTACACATGACACTACAGTGACTTTGAAGAGTGAGGACAGCCTAATGCTGATCTCTGACAAAGGAGAAATCCTTCAAAACTAGCAACAGCATTTCAGTAATCTTTTCAACACATCGTCAAACATCACAGATGAAACACTAATATTAATGGATCAGTCAAATATCATGACAACATGGATGCAACTCTGTCTCCTGACAAAGTCAGCACCAAAATGAGCAGCATGCAGAACTGCAGGGCTCCCAGGTCTGATGGCCTTCCTGCAGAAAGACTCAAGTATGGGTGTGAGATCCTGCTATGGGGACTACATGGACTATTTCTTAATATATGGAGTACTGAAGATGTACCGCAAGATTTCAAAAAGAGAGCACCATTCAGAACTGGAAGGGACCTTGAGAGGTCACCTAGTCCAATCCCCTGCACTCATGGCAGGACTAACTATATCTAAACCAGGGGTCAGCAACCTTCGGCACGTGGCCCATCAGCGTAATTCTCTAGTGGGCCATGAGACATTTTGTTTACATTGACCATCCGCAGGCACGGCCCCCCACAGCTCCCAGTGGCTGCGGTTCACCATTCCCATCTTTAAAAAACAAAACAAAAACAAACACACCAACCACTATTTTTGTTGCTGTTCTCTGGATTTTCTCCAATTTGTCCACATCTTAACTGAAATGTGGCACCCAGAGCTAAGGCCTAATCAACACGGAGTAGAGGGGAAGAATTACTTCTCTTGCTTACAACTGCAGGAGCTAACACATCCCAGAATGAGGCTCTCTTTTTTTGCCAGAGTGTTACACTGTTGACTCATATTTTGCTTGTGGTCTACTGTGACCCCCAGATGCCTTTCTGCAGTACTCCTTCCTAGGCAGTCATTTCCCATTTTGTATGTGTGCTACTGATTGTTCCTTCCTTAAGTGGAGTACTTTGCATTTCTCCTTATTGAATTTCTTCTTATTTACTACAGACCATTTCTCCATATCATTTTGAATTTTAATCCTATCCTCCAAAGCACTTGCAAACCCTTCCAACTTGGTATCATCTGCAAACTTTTAAAGTTACTCTCTATGCCATTATCTAAATCATTGATGAAGCTATTGAACAGAACTGGACCCAGAACTGATCCCTGTGGGACCCCAGTCATTATAGCCTTCCAACATGACTGAACAACTGACAACTACTCTGGGAATGGTTTTCCAACCAATTATGCACCCACCTTATAGTAGCTCCATCTAGGTTGCATTTCCCCAGTTTATGAGAAGGTTATGCGAGACATTATCAAAAGCTTTACTAAAGTCAAAATATATCACGTCTACCGCTTCCCCATTATCCACAAGGCTTGTTACCCTGTCAAAGAAAGATATAAGGTTGTTTCGACACTATTTGTTCTCGACAAATCAATGCTGACTTACTTATCACCTTATCTTCTAGATGTTTGCAAATTGAATGTGCCATTATCTTTCCAGGTACAGAAGTTAAACTGACTGGTCTGTAATTCCCTGGGTTGTCCTTATTTCCCTTTTTATAGATAGGCAAATATAGTGCCATTTTCCAGTCTTCTGGAATCTCTCCCGTCTTCCATGACTTGTCAAAGATAATCGCTAATGGCTCAGATAGCTCCTCAGTCAGTTCCTGGAATATTCTAGGATGCATTTCATCAGACCCTGGTGACTTGAAGACATCTAACTTGTCTAAGTAAATTTTAACTTGCTCTTTCCCTATTTTAGGCTCTGATCCTACCTCATTTCCACTGGCATTCATTATGCTAGACATCCAATCACCACCAACCTTCTTGGTGAAAACCAAAACAAAGAAGTCATTGAGCACCTCTGCCATTTCCACATGTTCTATTATTATTGTTCCCTCCCCGCCTTATTGAAACCAGTATTACCATATACAAGAAGAAAGTTGAAAAGTTCAGTAATTACCACAATCTTTGTGTCTGGAAAGGTACTGACTATAGTATTCTGTGATTGTCTGTTATGCAGAATCACCAATTGTATGCTACTGGAGTCACAATGAAGGTTTTGGCCAAAGGAAGGAGCAGCAGATGTTCCATTCATAAGCTGTCAAATGCAGGATAAATGCAGAGAACAGCTACAGGACCTTTACACTTTCTATTTTAACCTGGCTAAAGCATTTGACACCATCAGTATACCAAGAATCTGGCAATTATTACATAAGTTTTGTTCTCCAAAAAAAAAATCGCCAACTTTCTGAGAATATTTCATGATGTAATGCTTGGACGAGTCTGTGTAGGTGATGTTCTAACTCATTTCCCATTATTAATGGTATTAAGCAGGGTTCCAAAATTGCTCAATTCTTGGAGAATTGCTGCATAGAAGAAATTAAACATGATGCTACAGGACACATGAAAGCTGGTATCATGATATGTTTCCGATCCTCTGGAAAATTATTTAATTTAAACAGGCTGAGATCTTCCCCAAAGGTCTTCGAGGCAATCATTTATGAGCTGCTGTACACATGCACACACTCTGGAAGATATATAATTGATTATGGACACATTCACAAAGTCTGAAGAAAGGTATGGTCTGACTGAGAAAGACAGAGGTCATGTATCAAACTGCACCAGGGAAACCCTGCATGAAACCAAAAGTTATCATCGTCAACAGCAGCTGACAGCTGAATGTGGTTAGAGACATCTGCTATCTTGGTAGTGTATTGTCAAATGATGTTACCATGGACAAGGAGCTGACAGTTCATCATCAGGCAAAGTCTAGCAACAATGTGGTATTAAGCTTCAAACCAAGTTAAAAGTCCATAAAGCAGTTGTGCTGTCTAATTTGTTGTATGGGTGAGAAACCTTGACTCAATACAGGAATCACATTAAGCTTCTACATAAGTTCCATTTACAACATCTGTGTGCCATACTCTACATCAAATAGCAGGATAAAATTACCACTAATGAGGTTCTGAAACAGTCACTCCATAGGGATTGAAGTTATGCTTGTCACATCACAGTTACACTGGGCTGATCACGTGTTGAGGATGGATGAAACTAGAATGCCAAAGCAGTTGCTGTATGGCAAACTGAAAGCAGGCAAATGCATATGAGGCAGCCAGAGGAAACATTTCAAGAGTGCGGGCCGGGAGATGTGCTGGCCACCACTTTCCGCAGCCCAATTGACCTGGAATGGTGAACTTTGGCCAGTGGGAGCTGCGATCGACCGAACCTGCGGACGCTGCAGGTAAACAAACCGTCCCAGCTTGCCAGCAGATTTCCCTGATGGGCCGCATGCCAAAGGTTGCCGATCCCTGTCCAAAACCTGTTATTAACTGGTGACTACAGGAAAAACCTTTGTGGAGTTTGAAGTCCTAATAACCAACCAGAGCCCTTGCTGGAGACAGAGGGTGATCTCTGGTAAGGTATTAGCAAGCGTGTGGGTTCTTTTAATGTTTTCTGTAATGCTTTTACCTTAAGAATAAAAGTGATTGCTTAGAAACAATTGTGTGGTAACTTCTTATAACTGTGACAATTACACTGTTAGTCTGAGGTCAGAAGCGAAGCAGGCCTGCTTAGGCAGTCTGTGTTTTGCTGGGGATCTCACAGTATAGTCAGAGGACTGTGCAGAATGGAAATATCCTGGTCAGGAGGGAGAGACACATGCATCTTCACCTAAGCCCTGGTCTACACTAGGACTTTATGTTGAATTTAGCAGCGTTAACTCGAACTAACCCTGCACCCGTCCACAGTACTAAGCTATTTATTTCGATATAAAGGGCTCTTTAATTTGATTTCTGTACTCCTCCCTGATGAGGGGAGTAGCACTAAATTCGACATGGCCATATCGAATTCATGTTACTGTGGACGGAATTCGATGCTAATAGCTCCAGGAGCTATCCCACAGTGCACCACTCCGTGGATGCTCTGGACAGCAGTCCGAGCTCGGATGTTCTGACCAGCCACACAGGAAAAGCCCCGGGAAAATTTGAATTACTTTTCCTGTCTGGCCAGTTTGAATCTCATTTCCTGTTTGGACTTCATGGCGAGCTCAGCAGCACTGGCAACGATGCAGAGCTCTCCAGCAGAGGCGACCATGCAATCGCAGAATAGAAAGAGAGCCCCAGCATGGACTGATCGGGAAGTCTTGGATCTGATCGCTGTGTGGGGCGATGAATCCATGCTTTCGGAGCTGCGATTGAAAAAACGGAATGAGAAGATCTACGAGAAGATCTCAAAAGCCATGACGGAGAGAGGATACAGCCGGGATGCAACGCAGTGCCGCGTGAAAATCAAGGAGCTGCAACAAGCGTACCAGAAGACCAAAGAGTCAAACCGACGCTCCGGATCCCAGACCCAAACATGCCGTTTCTACGAGGCACTGCATGCAATTCTAGGAGGGGCCGCCACCACTGCCCCACCAGCGTCCGTGGACTCCAACGATGGGGTCTTATCTACGGCCACTTCCTCGGAGGTTTTCGCAGACGGGGAAGATGAGGAAGGAGATGAGGAGGACGAGGCAGTCGACAGTGCTTTCAACGCTGATTTCCCCGACAGCCAGGATCTCTTCATCACCCTGACTGAGATCCCCTACCAACCCTCCCAAGATGGTAACCCGGACCGTGAATCAGGGGAAGGATCAGCAGGTGAGTTTTTTAAACATTTATTTTGAATAGAATAGGCATGGTATGTTAGCAATGGGTTTTTATTGCTTAGTTTGCCCTAGGCGCTTTAGTTTTTAGTCGTTGCCAGTGCAGCTACTCGAAAAGTCTGTCAATATGTCTGGGGATAGATGAGAAATCCTCCTCAGAGATCTCCACAAAGCTCTCCTGGAGGTACTGTGAAAGCCTTTGCATCAGGTTCCCGGGGAGAGCGGCCTTATTGTCTCCTCCATGGTAGGAAACTTTTCTGCACCAGGCTAGTAACAGCTACTCCGGTATCATTGCCTTGCAAAGCATGGTGGCATACGGCCCTGGTGTTTGCTGGCATTCACGCAGCATACGGTCTTTCTCTGTCTCTGTAATCCTCATCAGAGTGATATCAGTCATGGTGCCCTGGTTTGAATTAGGGGTATTTTAGTATGGGGACTGATTGCCTGTTCCTTTAAATAACTCTACCCAGCGGTTTCCAGCCATGCGGTGGGGGCGGGGAGGTGAACCGTTCAAGCTGAGCGGCTCGCCGCCAGTTTGCAGGGACCTTTCCCGGGACCAGCCATGCGGGCGGGGCGGGGAGGCGAACCGTTCACGCTGAGCGGTTTGCCAGCAGCAGGAACTGGTCACCACTAGGAGCTGTGCTTGGAACATGAGACGAGGGCGCTGCTGTAAAGTAAGCTCTCAGCAGCCAAAAGTCTATGGCTTACCATGGCCTCCAGATCACAGAATTCCGTTGTCCGGCCCCTCTTGTGTGATCTGTACACCAAGACCCCAGGCACTCAATATAAAGACAGAATATTCGACCTTGTACTGAGTGCACATGTGATAGGTAGTGTGCACGGTCTTGTTCCCAGGGAAAGAGTATATTCATTGTACAGGAAAATGTATCTTTGTGAGGAATTCACTCCCTTTCTCCCATCCCACAGCTGCGAGCGTCTCCCGCAGTACCCGTGCATCCCCCTCCCAGAGGCTGGCGCAGATCAGGTGGCGAAAGAAAAGGACACGGGATGAGATGTTCTCAGAACTTATGGTCTGTTCCCGAACCGAGGCAGCACAGCAGACCCAGTGGAGGGAGAACATGTCGCAATACCAGCGATCATACAGCAAAGGGGAGGACAGGTGGCGGCAGGAAGACCAGCAGGCGACTCAAATGCTGCTTGGACTAATGAGGGAGCAAATGGACATGCTCCGGTGCCTTGTAGATGTTCTGCAGCACCGGAGGAAGGAAGAAAGAGCCCCGCTCTATTTGATTTCTAACCACCCTCCCCCACCACAAAGTCCAATCCCCCTCTCACCCAAAGTCCCGAGAACGAGGGGCGGCAGGGGCCGTGGAAATAATCACTCCACCCCTGAGGACTGATCAAGTAGCTGAAGGCTCTCATTCCCCAAGATTTGATGGGTCCTTTCCTTCCCTCCAACCGCACCCCACGCTAGCCCCTGTCCAAGTTTCAACCCATAACTGTGCTGTCCTTCATAAAAATTACACTGCTCTACAGCCAAAATGCTTCTGAAATAAATGTAGTCAAACTTTACTAATTCTGGGTCACTGAGAATGAAAATGATGCTTAAAATTGTTGATTGGCTCTAGTTTTCAAGACATGGTATTGGGTCAGTATATACAACCCTTGACTTGGGAATGGCGGAGGATAAGTGAGTTATAAAGGAAAGGGATCTCCATTTAAACCAGAAATGACTAAAATACATCTTTGACTGGATCTATGAATAAATCTATGACTGGGTTTGGACAGTACTTGCTTTTTAGGCAAAACAATGAATGATGCAATCTGAAGCTGGTATTGCATCATACATGATATGAATTGCATCATGTTATTCCTAGAAGTCATGGATGATGCAATCATAACAAAGCTTACATCACTCTGCTGAACAAATTGCCCTATATCAGCTCTAGAAATCATCCAGTGTCGTGCTCTCTTATTTGTCAGTGTTTGATTTTGCAAAGGGACACATTTCTGTTTAGCCAAAGTGAGCAGAGATGCCTCGTACTTGTGTGAACAGTGCAGATAACTTCTGCTATGTTTGTGGTGAAGTGACTTTTGCATCACAAAAGCGCAGTATAACCACTATGGTTAAGAAAGCCTATCACCTTTCTTTTGGCTGCAAAATTGGAGATCAGGACAAGAGGTGGGCCCCACACATATGCTGCAACGCTTGTGCAACAAATCTTTGCCAGTGGTTGAACAGGAAAAGGAAATCTATGCCTTTTGCCGTGCCAATGATTTGGAGAGAGCCAACAGATCATACCAGCAATTCTTACTTCTGCATGGTGCCTCCAGTTGGGAAAGGTGTGTCAAAGAAGAAAAAGTGGACTGTGCATTATCCAAACATTCCATCAGCTATACGCCCAGTACCCCACGGAGAAGGACTGCCGGTTCCTGATGCACCAGAATCATTCTCACTTGAGTCAGATGAGGAAGAGGAAGAGGATGAAACTTCTGGTCCTGAACCATCAATGTCCCAGGACCCACATTTTCTCCCATCCTCCTCCTCTGAACCACACCTCATAACACAAGGTGAACTGAATGAACTTGTCAGGGATTTGGAACTACCCAAGAGTAAGGCAGAGCTTTTGGGCTCCAGACTACAGCAGTGGAATCTCCTGGCAGGTGATGGTAGGGTTTCCATGTTCCGTGACCGTCAAAAGGATCTTGTCCCATTCTTCTTCATGGAAGGTGATCTTGTAGCCTGCAACAACATCGATAGTGGGATGGCAGCTCTCAACATCGTTCACGATCCAGATGAGTGGAGACTGTTCACTGATTCATTCAAGACGAGTCTTAAAGCTGTTTTACTGCATAATGGCAATGTTTTGCCATCAATTCCACTTGGTCATGCAGTCCATATGAAGGAAACCTATGACAACATGAAACAACTTTTGAGGTGCATAAACTATGACCAACATCAGTGGCAGCTTTGTGGAGATTTGAAGGTTGTTGCTCTCTTGCTTGGTCTGCAGACTGGATATACAAAGTACTGCTGTTTTCTCTGCGAATGGGATAGTCGTGCAAGAGATTCCCACTACATCAAGAAAGATTGGCCACTCCGACAGTCATTGGAGCCTGGGAGGAAAAGTGTTCAGCATCCACCACTTGTTGAATCAAGGAAGATTTTGTTACCACCCTTACACATCAAGCTGGGTCTGATGAAGAACTTTGTCAAGGCCATTGACAAAACACAAGCAGCTTTCAAGTACCTCTGTGGAAAATTTCCAAGGTTAAGTGAAGCTAAGATAAAGGAAGGTGTCTTTGCTGCTCCTCAGATTCGTGAACTTCTTCGAGATGATGCATTTGACCATGCACTGCGTGGCAAGGAAAAAAAGGCATGGAAAGCCTTCCAGTTAGTGGCAATCAATTTTCTCGGAAACAACAAGGCAGACAACTACAGGTTGTTGGTGGAAAACCTCCTCAAGGCATACAAAAGCCTTGGTTGCAACATGTCACTAAAGATACATTTTTTGCACTCTCATCTAGATTTTTTTCCACCGAATTGCGGAGCAATGAGTGACGAGCACGGCGAGCGATTTCACCAGGACATTGCAACAATGGAGAAACGCTATCAGGGCAAATGGAGCCCATCAATGCTTGCAAACTATTGCTGGACAGTGACAAGAGATGCTCCATTTAATGAATACAAGAGACAAGCCAAGAAGCGCCGAGTAGACACTGAATAGGACTAAACTATGTACATAATAGTTTTTTGCCTTTTGTTTCATAATACATTTTATTTATATAACCCCTTGGCTGATTTTTAAAGTGTTACATAAACAGGACAGGTGAAATAGTATCATGTAAAGCAACCATAAACACATGAAAAGACCTAGGTTTACAATTTATGATTAAAACTCTACTATCTACACAATATACATAGACATAAAATGTAAAAACTTAAATATCTTAGAAACAGTAGCCAATCAGTTGTTTTAATTGTCATATTTGAATTCAGCACATCAAAATACATACTAAATAGCACATTTTATCTCTGAAGCAGACGACTTCTCAAAAATTGTAGACCAGTGTTACTTTTCTGTAAAGTACTGTTTCCTTGATTTCCTTTTAAAGGACGGTGTGTTTGAAGTGGGGGAAGGTGGTTGGTAATTGGAGACAATAGGTGCCTGTACCAGGGTACAGACAGGGGGACAGGTTCACCAGAACGTCACACTCCCATTGCATTCACTAGGCACCATGGTGATTCTGGGAGGTGGTTTTCATGTTCTGTGTCGGGGGGCTCTGTGAGTTTCTGGTGTGGGAGGGCAGTTACAGATCTTATGCAGCGGTCAGTAGCCTGCATGACAGAGCCACGCATCAGGGGATCTGTAACCGCCATCCCCGGGCACAAAGTCACATAGGCCCCCCTCACAGAGTTCCAAAAAGGAGGGGTGGCATGCTCCGTTGAAACAAGCAATCCACCACTGCGGACTGCTCTAGGAGCAGGAGCCTGTCATTCCCCGAGTTTGGAAGCGTCCTTTCCATCACTCCACCCGCTCCCCAACCGCAGTATGTGTCCCACTTTCAACCCTTTACCGAGAAATTCGTAATAAAGAAGACGGTTTTAATGAACAATGTTTCATTTATTTTATTTTTAAAGCAGTGTAGGAAGTGGGGGAAGGGGTTTGGAAATTGGAGAGGATAGGCAACATTAACTGGGTAAAGAAACATAGGCAGGTTCAGGTTCTGCTTACACAAAGGTAATAGTCACAGGTTACCATGTTCACTCTGGAAGCTAGCTTTCAAAGCTTCCCGGATGTGCAGCGCGTCCCGCTGGGCTCTTCTAATTGCCCGGACGTCTGGCTGCGCGTAATCAGCAGCCAGGCGATTTGCCTCACCCTCCCACCATAAACGTCTCCCCCTTGCTCTCACAGAGATTGTGGAGCACACAGCAAGCTGCAATCACAATGGGGACATTGGTTTGGCTGAGATCAGAGCGAGTCAATAAGCTTCTCCATCTCCCCTTGAGATGCCCAAAAGCACACTCCAGCACCATTCTGCACTTGCTCAGCCGGTAGTTGAAGAGCTCCTTTTCATTGTCCAGGGCGCCTGTGTACGGCTTCATGAGCCAGGGCATTAGCAGGTAGGCTGGGTCCCCGAGGATCACTATAGGCATCTCCACATCCCCAACAGTTATTTTTTGGTCCGGGAAGTAAATACCTTCCTGCAGCCTTCTAAACAGACAAGAGTTCCTGAAAACGCGAGCGTCATGAACCTTGCCCAGCCATCCGACGTTGATGTTGGTAAAACGTCCTTTATGGTCCACCAGTGCTTGTAGCACCATAGAAAAGTAGCCCTTTCGGTTAATGTACTGGCTGCCCTGGTGGTCCATTCCCAGGATAGGGATGTGAGTTCCATCAATAGCCCCACCGCAGTTTGGGAATCCCATAGCAGCAAAGCCATCTATGATCACCTGCACGTTTCCCAGGGTCACTACCTTTGAGAGCAGCAGGCCAACGATTGCGTTGGCAACTTGTATCACAGCAACCACCACGGTAGATTTGCCCACTCCAAATTGATTCGCGACTGACCGGTAGCTGTCAGGCATAGCAAGCTTCCAGAGGGCTATGGCCACTCGCTTCTGGATAGTCAGGGCTGCTCGCATCCTGGTGTCCTTGCGCTTCAGGGCAGGGGACAGCAACTCACAAAGTTCAAGGAAAGTGCCCTTACGCATCCGAAAGTTTCGCAGCCACTGGGATTCATCCCAGACCTGCAGCACTATGTGGTCCCACCAGTCAGTGCTTGTTTCCCTTGCCCAGAATCGCCGTTCCACAGCATCAACATGACCCATTGCCACCATGATGTCCAGGGAGCAGGGTCCCGTGGTTTGTGAGAGGTGTGTGCCCATCTCAGAGTCAATGTCCTCACGGCGCTTCAGTTGCCTCCTCACCCGATTTATCAGCATCTGCCTCTGGAAAAGGTGGACGATAAGGCGCGAGGTGTTGACAACGGACAGAACAGCAGCGATCGCAGAGGGCTCCATGCTCACAGTCCTGTGGCATCCGCGCTGTCAATCACCAGAAAAGGGCGCGAACTGATTGCATCCTCGACACATTTTTGGCCCCAGCAGGCATTGGGGGCTCGTCCCAGAATTCAAATGGGCAGCGGGGACTGCAGGAACTGTGGGATAGCTACCCACAGTGCACCGCTTGCAATGTCGACGCTTGCCCCGTTAGTGTGGACTCACAAAGTCGAATTACTCTCCTTAGTGTGGATTCACACGTTCGACTTCGTAATATCAGTTTCACAAGTTCGGTTTAAGTAAAATCGAACTACTCTCATAGTGTAGACATACCCTAAGAGATGATGACTGAGGAGCCTAGAGCGGATGCTTTTGGTGGACCACAGAGAGGGAATAGAGGTGCAGTCTCCCTTAACTGTGACAGTATCTTCCAGTATGTACTTTAAAAATGTAAAAAAAATAAGTTGAGGGCTGTCAGGTATAGCTGATGTGTATTTAAAAAAAAAAGCCACCATAGAAGTAAATTTAAACTGTACATATTTCAGCCCTGATCTAGCATTAGTAGCAAGGCTAGCTGATCCCTGTGACAGTGCAGATTCAAAGGTTGGGTCAGGGTGTAGGAGCAGATTTTTAATAGCCCAGCGTAACATGTTTAAACCGCTGGCAGCAGTTGGAATACCAATTGTTATGTTAGTGATGAAAACAGCTAAAAAGGAGGCCTTTCTGAAACCTTAGCACAACTAGCAGAGCAGGAGGGGAGGGTGAAGTGAGTGACCTCAATGAGTAAACATGACCCTCTGACTTGGGTTGTTTTGCCAAACCATGAGGTTTTTGCAAGACGGAAAGTTGGGCAATAGTTAACCAGCTGTATAGCAATAGAATAGATAGATAGAAAATTCTCTACCTGACAGGCTGGAAACCTCCACACTTCACTTAGCTCCTGCTCCGCAATTTATTTTTTTTTGATGGACTAGCTATGTAATATTAACAAGGAAGAAATCTGAGCTTGATGGACACCTTTCAAGTTCCACTGCAGATGGAAGATGGGCCACTGAACATTTGAGACCTTCTCAAGACCCTGGATAAATATGAATTTGGGATTTTGGGGGCTTTTACACTAACCCATTGAAGACATGTGTAAGTGCTTGAGACCAAATAAAATGTAGCTTTCAGTGAGAGCACTCTTGTATTGTTTGTACCAGTCATCAATCAGTTGGACTTCCATGTCTCCATTGATTTATTTCTTGACACCACCTCACAGAGTAAAGTTACCAAGAACTTTAGATTGAAAGAACCCTGGCTAACAAGGGCCCTTGAACATATCACTTTTTATATTGCATGACTTCTTACACTAAAAGTTTACATGGGCAGGAAATGAGTCTCCCTGGGAAGCTAAGTAGGGGATGGGAGACAGTTCCTAACACATTGTGGTCACTCTCCAGCTAAAATAATTCTAGTAATAATTTTAAAAAACACCCCAAAATAAGGGACACTAGAGTTTATCTACAACAAATACAGCCATTAAGAAATTTGTAAGATATTCAGAACACTTATGTTTCTGAAAAAGTCTTGTGACATAATGTACTCTTCCAAATTTCAAGAGGTTTCAATAAATTTTGGAACAGGAGTGGTGGAGACTGGTAGGAAGGGAAGAAAGTCAAAGGAAGACTTGCTCCAGCCTTTATTATAGATAAGTGGCTTGTCTTCTAACAAGATGCTTTGTTGTGAACTGCAATTATAAAAGGGAAATAATTCTGTTTTATGCATTTCTCTTACAATTACTATAGATTTTTATGGCAAATTTTATGCATCTTTCAAGAGAAACAACAGTAGGCTTTGTACTCATTTCCTCATATGGGAAATATTTCACACACAGTATGCTAACTACCCTGCATCAAAACAGAGGAGTCAGCATTTTACAGCTTTTACAAAACAAATTCTCACATTCCCTTTGAGATGAGTTATGTTTATTCTATTATGTTTTCCCACACACATATATTGTATTTTAATTGGGAAAATACTATGAACTTTTATTTAATGCACCTATGTATCTTTTTATTGGAAATGTGAAGTTTTACATTAAAGTGCTTTAACATAAAAATCAAGAAAACTTATTTTAGAAAAAAAATAAGACTTGCTCTAATGCACTTCGTGCATTTTTCAATTTATCATAATCCAATTACACATGTGCCAGTCCTAGTTGCTCAGAGGAGAATATATCACAAATGCAGTTATAAATTCCACTTGCATTTGAAAGAATTCACACTGCATTCAACCTGACAAGAATTTCATTATTGCAATTCATCTATTTTAGCATGGATTTGTACTATAAATTATATATAAATTAGAATCATTAAGATATCAAGGATTAATGCATAAAAATACATCACTCCTTTGATAATTCTACAGTATAATTCTCAAAATATATAAATGCAGCAATTGCAAGTCTTGAGTTTGTTTCTGGTGTTCGTATTTCCCATTGTATCTTTTGAAATGTAAATGTTCAATAAATTTTTAAAGGAAAAAAAAAGAAGACATACTATGAGTTGTCCTGTGACAGGTACTGGTACCGAGAGGGTTAACCCTTCCCTCCTAGCAGAGGAATCTCCGCCCCTTAGGCTCTTCTGGGCATGCTCTAACTGGAAGTCAGGTATAAAAGCCTGCAGAGCTGCTCAGTCAGGGCTGGCGACCAAGGGGGAAGGAAGCTGGACCAGAGGCCTCACGCTATCAGAAGCCCAGAGAGTGTCGGGTGCTGAAGAGCCTGGAGATCCCAGAGCTGAGAAGCCAGGAAGCTGGACCAGAGGCTTGCAGCTATCAGAACCCCAGGGAGACCCCGATGCTACATGGACTACTGCGGCCGGAGAACTGGCAGGAAGCGACCCAGGGAAGGTAAGGGAGTGGTGCCTCCCACCATTATGAGGTCAGCGTGTTGCAATAGGATTCCCCGCTGACCCTGTGGCGGACCACTCCACCACTGACAGGGCTCGGTGTCAGGGCCTGGTGGAGTAGGGTGGGCCCGGGCCCCTCTGCCAGGGGTCACCACCCCCTTGCGACGGCCCCAGTTACCTGAACCTAGTTTTGCCTTAAAAGGGGGCAGCTTGGACTCTGGACGTTAGACTGCACTACCCCACTAGGGGAGGGGAAATTATACTGACTCTGGCCGTTGGGCTCCACTGCTCGAGGGGCGGATTGTAGGAACTCAGGCCGTTAGACCACATTACCCTACTTGGACAGAGGCAGTATACGGACCCTGACCATGGGCCACCAGGGTGTGGGAGGGAAACAGATGTAAGTGCAGAGAGGCAGGGTTACCACTCATCTCCCCCTTGACTCAAGGGTTGACGAGGTACAAATCCCGTCACATGTCCATGCAATAATTTCAATATTAATATTGAATACTTGACTCAGATGTGTAATGCATTATTAATTTTGATGTAGCACACTATACATATATATTTATAATTAACGTATTAGTCAACAGAACAAATATGAAAACCTTATGGCATTAAAATGTTTAAATGAGCTGATATAATTTAAGAAACCTTTTCTAGGACAGCCAATCTATTCCTGCCAACAGTCTACAACTCATTTGAGGAAGTAGACTATATTTTAATTCCTGAGAGCCAAATCTGAGCTCCTTTCACAGGTTTTATTCAATTTTTATTCAAGTCATCTCCCCATGGATCAAACCCTCTCACTAGTGGGAGGTGGAGATGTGATAATCACGTCTCAATATTTGTGCAGCTAACTTCAACAACAGTTTGTCTGCAAAAGGATAGAGTTACTGTTGTTGTTTTTTAAATTCTAGTAAAATGTAAATAAGCAGGACCTCAGGATTTAGCCCAATATATGTTGGCTCTGACAATGGCTACCTTGTATATAGCTGTGCACTGCAGGAGGAAAAGATAATAAGTCTTCCTCCAGAATAGCACTTGATGGAATACAGAGATGCTCCTAGTGAAAGCATGCTCCCTGCCCGCCCACCCGCCACCCTCCCGCCCCAAGTCATAGGGAGTAAGCTATTTGATCTTTGAATGTCATACCAGGTAATACAGTGGAGAGTGCAGAGAAAGAATGTTTCCAGTACTTCTCCTGAGGCAGTGCAACACCACATCACCCTTTCACTAAAGGCAAAGTGCTATTAGCACAACCTAGGCCTCTATTGCATAGTCACAATTAGCATGGGGACTAGAGCTGGGTATACTCCTTATAGTAAGTCTTGTAAATTTTAGCATAATTCCTACAGAATCTTATTGAGCCCCTCCCTTTTAAATAGAAGTAATAAAATATAAAGGAATTGGCTGTTATAATGAAAGAATGAATATTGAGTGTCAAACCTTCTTGAATTTGATTCTTTTCTTTTACTGAATTAACTTTATAAAAAGGTTTAAAGTTACCAATTTCCCCCATAAATGCCCAAGACTACTTATGGCAATTAAATTATCCCTCTATTTTTTGCTCTAAGCACTTCTTACTTGCTTTGGATAACTTTTTTCCAAGGCTGTCATCTGACAAATACTTTGTCTTTAAACAAATTTTAGCCAATGTGTTATATGTATTACTTATACCACATTAATATGTAGTAAGCATATGTTATGAGTATTGTAAGTATGAATGTTTGGCACTTATGCCAAATGCTGAGTTGTCCTTTTCCAGTGTATGGGATATAGCAGTGAAAAAAAATGATTGGCACTGTGGGAAAAACTATATAATTCAGTTGGCATAAGTAAATAGGAAAATTGTCAAAGGCAAAATACATTAATATTCTGCCCTGGTACAGTTTTTGGAGATATCTTCACAGACCAGGATCAAGAATCCTAGTATCCAAAACAAAATTAAGGAATTGGTATGAACAGGTATGAACTGGTAGGATCTAAGGTGATGTATAAAGTGCTTTCGAACTTAGAATCATAGAAATGTAGGGCTAAAAGGGATGTTCCAAACTTAACTAGCCTTGCAGTTAGAAAGCTTTTCCTAATATCTAATGTAAATCTCACTCACTGCAGATTAAGCCCATTACCTACTGTCCCATCTTCAATGGACACGGAGGACAATTGGTCATTGTCCTCTTAACAGCCTTTAACATATATGAAGAATAATCAAGTCCCAGCTCAGAAAGCAACCATCATATAAATACAAGTGATCTATGTAAGCTGAACTGAACATGCTGCAAGAACCCACTTCCTGGAAGGATTGATTCAGAGATTCTAAAGCCAGAAGGGACCATTAAAATAATCTATTCTGACCTCTTGTCTAGCACAGGCCATAGAACTTCCCCAAAATAATTGCTTGAACAGATCTTCTAGAAAAGCATCCAATCTTGATTTAAAATAACCAGTGATGGAGAATCCACCACAACCTGTGGACAGTTGTTCCAATGATTATTTACTCTCACTGTTAAAAATGTATGCTTTATTCCAGTCAATTTGTCCAGCTTCAATTTCCAGCCATTGGATTATGTAAACCTTCTCTTCTAGACTGAAGAGCCCATTGTTAAATATTTGTTCCCCTGGGAGGTACTTAAAGATTGTAGTGAAGTTACCCCTTCATCTTCTTTTTGTTAAGCTGGGAGCTCTTTGAGTGTCTCATTATAAGGCATGTTTTCTAACCCTTTAATCATTCGTATGGCTTTTCTCTCAGCCCTCTTTGATTTATCAAGATCCTCCTGTAATTGTGGGCAGCAGACTTGGACACAGCATTCCAGCAGCAGTTGCACCAGTGCCAAATACAGAAGTAGAAAAACCTCTCTACTCCTACTCAAGAATGCCCTGTTTATGCATCCCAGGACCACATTAGCTCTTTTGGCCACAGCATCATACAGCAACTCATGTTCAGCTGATTATCCACCATGACTCAAATTTTTTGGAGAGCTCCTCTTTCCAAGAATAGATTCTTCCAGTCTGCACGTATGATCTACATTCTTTGTTCCTAGATGTGTACATTTAGTCATATTAAGACACATTTTTGCTTGCAGCCAGTTCACAAAGAGATCCAGATCATTCTGTATCAGTGACTTGTCCTCTTCTTTATTTACCACTCCCACAATTTGTGTGTCATCTGCAAACTTTATCAGTGATGATGTTATGTTTTCTTTCAAGTCATCAATAAAGGTGTTACCAGGGCCAGCTCCAGGCACCAGCGCAGCAAGCCGTGCGGGGGGGGGGGGGGGGGGGCTCGCCGGTAGCTGCGAGGGCAGCAGTCATGCAGCCTTCGGCAGCATTCCTGTGGGAGGTCTGCCGGTCCTGCGGATTCGGCAGCAATTCGGTGGCGGGAACACCGAGAGTGCGGGACCGGCGGAGCTCCCACAGGAACGCCGCTGACAGCTGCCTGACTATCGTGCTTGGGGTGGCACAAAACATAGAGACACCCTTGGGTGTTACATCATGTAGGCCCAAGAACAGAGCCTTTCGGAAGCCCATTGGAAACAGACCTGCTCAGTGATGATTCCCCATTTACAGCTATTAACCCTTTCTTTCCTGTATTGTGCTATTTTTTTCATAGACAATAGATTGTCTGAGCTTGGTTAATTGGTCTCTTGAACATTTAATATTAAACTGCAAGTGTAGTCAAAATAAGTTGGCTGCACATATCAACTCAAAGTTGAATCCTGAATCTGTGCACAAGGTCCTCAACACAGCCAAACCGCTGCATTTCTGCTGGGATGGATATAGAGATGAGACAGACAGAATGCAAAGCTCCATGCAATAGATCTGAATTCCCTTCCCTAAATGGAGCAATTCCTTTGTGAAGGCTCTTTGGAGACATTTGTTCCATCAGCAGTGCAAAGGTGGGTTGAGGGAGGGATGAACCACCAGTCAATCTCCCCAAGGGTAGGGTCTGTAACAGATGAGTTATGGGTAAAGAGTTCTTTTGCAGCAGCAGCAGGTGGGCATAAAATGGTTTCCTGGCCTGCAAAAATTTTATTTGATATTATATAAATAAATTTTCCTCATCCCAAATTGGGATGAAAAGTTGAAAGTCTAAAAAGTCACAACAAAAATCTGAAGAAAAAAAAATAGTTCAGGTCAATTGAAATATTGTGTTTCAATAGTTCAGAGTGTGTCATTTCTACTTTGACCATTTTTAATTTCTTTACTCTAATTAGCTTACAGTAATTTTGAAACAAGTCATTTTGAAACGGAAAAGCAGAATTTCTCTTTTCAAAAATATTAAAACAATTTGAAAATTTCAATTTTTTTCCCAAATATTTGAGTCAAAAAACTTATTGAAACCAACATTTTCCCATGATATGTTTCGATTTAAACTAACTGGTATCTTCCAATGAAAAAAAAGAAAACAAGTTGAAAAATTCTCGACCAGCTCTGGCAATCAATTTTACCCTGAGTATATAGGCATCTGCTACTTCATAAAGACCTTCCACTGATGAGCCTGGTTGCCTGTTCCATTTACAGGAAAAGGTCCAATAAAAATACATATAATAAATAAAAGTGACAGAAAAGGATGGGGAAGTGGATCAAGTTGCAAGTGATACTGTAACAAGAGTGGGAAAGAGATTAAACCAGTAATGCCAATGAAATATATGTATAAATTGGGAATCTGCAGAAGAGGTTAATGACCACTGCAGATACACTTAGAAATCCTACCAGTGCACTATAAGGTGTTTCACGCAACATCTTTTATTGGCCAACTTCTGTTGTGAAAGAGACAAGATTTGGAGCTTACACAGAGCTCTTCTTCAGGTCTGGGGAAAGTATTCCGAGTGTCACAGCTAAATGCAAGGTGGAACAGATTGTTTAGCATAATAAGTTAACACATGTTGCAAGAGACCAATCAAGGTGAAAGTGGGCAGTTAACACCTCTGCAGTCATAGGACAAAGGAGTATTACAGATTGTTGTAATAAGCCATGAATCCAGTGTCTTTATTCAGTCCATGATTTTTAGTGTCTAGCAAAATTGTGATTTTGAGCTCCCAGAATTCTCTTTTGCAGGTGTTGTGCAGATTTCCTTTGAGAAGGACTGAGATCAGGTATGGAGTGATCATTTTGTGACATGCATTTGCTCACAGTTATGTTTTTTTGGTTATTATCATTCAGTGAGTTCATTCAAGAGCATAGGGACTGTTTCATTTCACCCACACTATTATTGGGGCATTTAGTGCACTGAATGAGGCACACTAAATGCCTTCCATTCTGACCTGGAGAAAACTCCTTCCTGACACCAAATCTGGAAATTTGATGCCAAGTATATAAACAAGACATATGGTTCTACAACAGAGTATTCTGTGCGTCACCTTACAGCACTGGTCCATCCCATCATGTGTCCTGACTCCAGCTGTGACTAATCTGATGGTGCAGAGGAAGGCCAAAAAAAAGCCAAAAATACAAAAACAAAAATACATGTGACCAATTGTGCATCAGGGAAAAAATTCCATCCTGACCTCTGTAGATGACTGGCTGAAGCCCAGAAGCATGATATTTGATTAGTGATTGTCTTAATGCAAAGAGGCAACTATTATGAGCATGGGAATGCAGATGTTTCTGATCTCCCCCATGGCCCATGAAGGAAGGAAATTAAGAGGGGATTAAAAAATTCACAGATTCCAAGGCCAGAAGATATCAGCGGGGTAGCCATGCTAGTATGGATCTGTAGAAGTGACAAAGAGTCCTGTGGCACCTTATAGACTAACAGATGTATTGGAGCATAAGCTTTCGTGGGTGAATACCCACTTCGTCGGCCAGAAGGGACCAGCACAGCAATCCAGTCACTCTCAGACTGTGGAATTTCTCCCAGAAGATGGATTAAAACATATCTTTTAGAAAAAGATATATAATCTCATTTTGAAGGCTCAAAGTGATGGTGAGTCTACTGTACCTCCAGTAACCCATCCCAATGAATCACCCTCACTACTAGGAAATTGCATCTTATTTCACTGTTTAGTTTCTCTAACTTCAAATTCCAACCACTGGATCTTGTTATGCTTTTATTTGATAGTGGCAGTGGGGAGGGGAGTGGGGGGAAGCTCTTCATTCTGTTACATATCTTATCCATGTGTAAGTAAGTATACACAGTGATCAAGTCACTGCTCAACCTTCTCTTTGATACACTAAATAGGTTGAGCTCCTTAAACATCAGATCATGAGGTTTGTCTTCTAGCATCTGGATTTTTTTTGTGACCTTCTTTGGACTCTCTGAAATATTTCCAGATCCTTCTTGAAGTGTGGAATATAGTACTCTAATAGTCTTACCCATGCTGTGTACAGAGGCAAAAATCACTTACCTACATCTTCTTGACATTCTCTTTTTATACAGCCAATGGTCACATTAGCCCTTTCTGCTACAGGATTGCACTGAGTGCTCATGTTCAGGTGATTATCTACAATGACTCTTAAGTGCTTCTCCGAGTCACTACTTTCCAAGACAATCTCCCAGCCTGAAGGTATAGTATGACTTTGTTCCCAGATGTATTATTCTGCATTTGCTATATTAAAAAACATTTTCTAGAATTATGACCATTTAGTCAAATGATTCAAGTCATCAGTAACCTGTCCTACTTATTTACTATCCCATCTAGATTTGTATCATCTACAAACTTGATCAGCAATGACTTTTTGTGATCATCTAGATGGTTATTAAAAAAATATATTAACTAGCATTCGATCTAGAACCAAATCCTGTTAAAATGGCCCATGCATTGAGATCTCCCTATTAACAAATACATTTTGAGATCTCCCAGTGAGCTAGTATTTAATCCATCTAATATGTGTCCTGTTAGTTGCATATAATGCAGGGGGTTGCTTTATTTTAAAACTGAAGTGTCATATGGTTCTAAGTAAAAAGTGCCTTGAAGAAATCCATGTATACTATATCAACGTAGTTTCCTTTAGAAAGAAACTGATATGTACCAGGCTTGTGATCCCAAGGAGAATCTCTGACAGGCTTCAAACCAAATACGCTGCTTCAAGTAGAACAAACAAATTTATTAATTACAAAAGATAGATGTTAAGTGATTATAAGTCAGAGCACAATAAGTCAGATTTGGTCAAATGAAATAAAAGCAAAATGCATTCTAAGCTGATCTTAACACTTTCAGTGCCCTTACAAACTTACATGTTTCTCATCACAAACTGGGTGGTTGCCCTTCATCCAGGCTCTCCCCTTTGATCAGCGCTTCCGTCGCTTGGTGGTGTTTGTGTCTTCTGATGGAGATTGAAGAAAGAGCATGGCAAACATCTCTCCCTTTTGTCATGTTTTCTTCCCTCTTGGCTTTGCCCCCCCCTTCAGAGTCAGGCGAACATTATCTCATCATAGTCCCAAACTGACCAAGGGAAGAGGGGTGACTCACTCAAGAATCCAACAGATCCTTTGTTGCTGCCTAGGCCAGTGTCCTTTGTTCCTGGGAGGCTGGGCTGGGTTTGTCCCATACATACCCTGATGAGGTATGAACTACCCCTCTGCTCCCAGAGAGTTTTGCCTGGGCTTGTTTTAAGCCATGAAGACACATTTTCAGCCTCACAACTATATACATGAAATTACAACCTATAACATTACTATAACAACAATGCTTAATGCATCATGAGCCTTCCGAAGACACCCAACGTGACAAACTTTGCATTGGATAACACACAATCGTATTGTAAGGATGAACGTGGGGGTGCAGGGTTCTCCCTTGAGGTACAGAGCATCACATTGAGATATCCCACATTGGGTGAAGGACTTCTAACACAAAGTTCAGATCAGTTCCTGGTAGCAATGAGCTCCAGAGTCTAGTTAGACATAGGGTGAAACTTTTCTTAACACTTCGGATTCTGCCACCTTTCTAGATGAATTTGAATATTCAAATATTTCTGTTAATATCAATTAAAAAGTATAATCAAGTCTCCCCATGTAAAGCTGATGAGCAGGCCCTGAACACTGAAGGGAAGCCAGGAAACATTTTTGAAAAGTCCACACATACTGTACCACAGTCGCAAAGCATATGTATTCGTTTCCCCCAATAGGAAGCCCTCTGCTTGAAGAATGGAGGATACTTACATTTATCTAGAGGTTCTTCAACATGTGTGGTCCTATTTCTGTTCCAAATATGGGCAAGTATGTATTCCATGCACCAGAGATTTCTAGCAAATGTCCATTGGTAAAAGGGGCAGTGTAGACAAGTACTGCTTCTGTTCCAGTTCCTCTTCTGAATCAGAGGGGAATAAAGGCAGGTAGTGAAATACAGATAGGGACCACACTTGTTGCAGGACCTTTAGTTGCAGGTAGGTAACCTGCATTTTTTTCTTCAAGTGCTGGTCCTTACACACACGCGTATTCCACATATGGGTGAATGGTAAAAAGGATGCAGTGGGTATACATGCCATCAATACTGTTGTCTCAACAAGCTGCATCTGCAGAAAAGGCCTGGCCTAAAGGCATGTTTTGTGAAGGTATGGATGGAGCTCCAAGTAGCTGCTTTACACATGTCCAATATAGATACTTCTCAAAAACAGGCTGTTGAAATTGCTTGTGCTCTCATGGAGTGAGTCCCCACTCTGACCAAAGGAGGACAACATGCCAAAGGATAACAGATAATGATGCACTGCTGGGTATCCACTTAATGCTTGTCATCATGACATGTGACATTGGGGTTTTCCTAATTGATTTAATCTTTGCAGCTAGAATGCCAAAACCAGTTTGACATTGAGAGAGTGCAGTCTTCTCTCCTCATTGGAAGTATGAGGATTTGGAAAGAATACCAGTAAGTGGATTGATTCATGTGAATCCTGGAAATTACCTTATGGATGAATTTCGAGTGGAATTGAAGGTCAACTATCTCTTTATGAACTGTGGTTTAAGGTGGGTCAGCCCAGTTTATTCACCTTTCTGGCCAATGTGATTGCTAAGGCGACAACATTCATGGAAAGCTGGGCAGAACATGTAGTCAGTGGTTCAGATAGTATGGTAAGTACTGATAGTATGAGGTTGAGGTCCCATTATGGTGTAGGTTTCACACAAATGGGATGGTTCTAACAAGACCTTTCAGGAATCAAATGATTGTTATGTGAGTATAAATAGAATTCCTACTGGAGGATGGACAGTGCTGTTTGTTGCCAAGTGGACCTGCAGCAAGCTAATGGAAAGCCGTCGCTTCTTGAGGGACAAAAGATAGTTTAAAACTGCAGAGATACCTGCTGGTTCTGGGGATGACTGGTTCTATCATGTCCGGGTAGAGAAAAACCTCCATTTAGCCAGATAGCATTTTCTGGTGGAGACTTTTCTGCTGTGATTAAGAATAGTTTAAAAGGCTTCCAAACATGAGTGCTGTAGGTCTGATGCTCATCCAAATACCAGGTCATGAGGTGAAGAGGGTCCATTTTGGGAATGTTTGTAAGATGTCTAGGAGTGTCTGATGGGTGCCATGGACCTCCTTGAGGGAGATCTGGGGCTCAGTCACCACCCTCTGCAAAAGCACCTGTTACTGCCTATGGTCATCAGGCAGGAATGGCGATAATGGAGCCATTCCCTCATTGGGTGAGGAGGATCACATCCCCATCAGAACCATTAGTACCAGTGGATCCAGTGTGATTTCTTCCTCTGCGTACTTTGACATAGCTGGCTGGTGTCAGATAGGAGAAGAGGTCCAGTGCAATTCCTGCATGGATCCAAGGTGTCTAGCATAAGGATTCCACAGACCCCAGTAGGGACAATATGAAGGGTCAAATTCTTGGGGAAGGTCCCAAGGCATTGGCTATGGGTACCATTGGTCTCAAGGGTAATTGCATCTGGGAGGAGGATGGCTCCAAGACCTTCTAGAGGTTCTGTCTGGGTTGGCCTCCCTATGAGGAAGCAGAGGCTCATCTAAAACATGGGGCTTGTCCAGTGAGAAGATATGTTCATAGTCTACGGGTGGAAGAATGTTCCAACTTGTAGATGTAGTTAATAGGAGAGATTCATCCCCTTCTTCTCTAGATGCTCTCTTCCCATGTTGAAATATCTCTGAGGATGACCGGGCCAGACAGGAAAGATGAGTTCTGGCACAGAGGTTCTGACTCAGGCTATGCTAGGAAAGAAGGAACTGGAGAGGTGTCTGTCTGCACCACCTCTTATATTCTTGGTACAGAGAACGAGGGAAGCAACTTGCAGGCACAGACCAACAGACACTATTAGCTACAAATCATATGTCCTCAGGTACATGAAGCACATGCATACCCACATGTAGAATACATATACTGACCAGCACTCAAAGAAGAACCAGCCGCTGCTACTATATTCCATTGGTGTCCCACTGTTCAATTACATGATCTATTATTTCATTTTTTATAAAGCAATAGTATAGTTCAAAAGAGTTTTTCCACTTTTTTTTCTCTTCCCCGTGAAATTTTTTCCTCTCTTCCCATAGAGATTTTTTTTTTCTTCCAAGCCCTCGAACAGCATCCAGACTGCATGCTATTTGGTACAGTTCATTAGCTCTACATCAACTAGAATGGATATATGGGCAATTTAGAGTTAGAATGAATAATTTATTGGGTATATCATTTTGTGAAGACCCATTACTCTACTAATTAAACTTCAAAATGTAAATATAGTCAGTTCTGCCAATATTTACTACATAGATCTTGAGGAGATAAATACATTTCAACCTCAATTATCCAAGCCTCAACTACTCAATGCTCCCTTTAATCTGAAATAGTCATGTCTCACAAGATATATTACTGAGAATTCCCTTAATTTTCTGATTTTATTCAGCATCCCACATGACATCCAGATGTTCTGTTCTTCATTAAGAATGAGCTTCTCATTTAGGGGAAAGGATGAATTTTTAAAAACCGAATTGGGAAATAATTGAGTTCAATTTCTAAAAATTGGTTATTCAAAAGAAGATTTGTAAGGCTTATCTGCAACAACAAAGAAATAAGCTTATTGACAGCCATGATCCGATCACAGACAGCATCCTAACTTTGCACCTATTACCATGATTTGCTGAATGACAATTAAGCATGAGACCAATGATGATTGGATAGATCAATGGTTCCTAACCCATGACCTGTGAGCCGCTTGTGGCACAATCAGCACACAGCTGCAGCTCATGTGACATCCTCAGGGCCATACAAGTAGTATACATATTCTGTGGATGTAGCTGACATAACACAGCTCCATATGTGTCCCACAACGGTAAATAGGTTGAGAACCACTGGGATAAATGATGTGATCTTACCAATTACATAGGGCCTAACATGTAGGAAGACTCATCCTGAGCATCAGGTAAATATATTTGAAATATAGCAAGGGATTAAGGTATAAAACAATAGATGTGCAGGACATCCTATCCCATTCCCCTTGCTTGGGGACCACTCTCATTCATGGAGCAGGAGAGCTCTTACTGCAGTAGGACGGGAGAGAACAGGAATTTTGCTGCAATATTTGCTGCTGTTCTTAACATTCCTGCCAGCAAGATTGTTGGCTACAGTCTTGTCAAAGAGAACTACAAGAAGGAGACACACACACAAACACAGTTCATTTAAAAATTTCAAGCTAGTATACACAGTACCGTTGTTTCAATATTTGCACAGCTCTACTTTGCAGAAAGAAGTCTACCCTGACATAATATCACAGCAGTGACACTGGCTGTGTATGCCAAGATAGACAGGATGCTAAAAAAAGTATCAGATTTATAATGGGATGTTTGTTTCAACCTTCATTTTACTGGCTGGTTCAATGGCTGGCTGGCTGCAAAGCGTTCTTGGCTTGTGCAATATGGCAAATTCCTTCATTGCCTTAGAAAGAGCAGCTCTATAGCCTAAACTGTGCTTGTAAAAATTTCCTCTGTGGTGTCATGTCACTAGAGAGCCAACTAGCTACAGCTGGGGGCAAAAAACCAGACGTGCCTCCCGAGTGGAGAAGAAAAAAACCTTGTTTATTCAAAATTAATAATTAAATCAAAGGCACATTGATGTTACCCTCAATTCAACTGGAGACAATTAAGAGATAGAGAAAAAAGCAAGCACATTCATATCTGTCTTCACTTTCCTCAGGGAAGCCTGAACCATCTATCCCAAAGCCTGCAAGTCTCCACAATCAGACCTACAGATGGTGCAAGAAGACACCAAGACTTTTTTAGCTCTTGAGAATCAACTCAGTTGTTCCCACTTTTCTGTACTAAGCCTCTGATCCCCCACAAAACCACACAACTCTTCAGGCATCAGAATCCCCAAACCATGTAAAGTTAGAAGAAGCATATACTGCTTCTTTCAGAACAGGTCCCATTCTAAAACCTGCCTTATCCCCTTAACCTTCCTCATTATTAACTACACCCGCAAGGCTTCCTCTAGGTTGGACACTTCTGCCAGGTGTTGCTATGCAGAGCTGATTAAGTCCCCATCTCTGGGGCAGAAATTAACTCCTTGTTGCCATAGCCCACTGTGACATTTCTCCACTCCATCATACTTCCCAAGTCTATTGCACCATTACGTAGGTTCACCTCAACTTCTGCAGCATAATAGACTTCTGACATTCCTAATTTGTAACTCAATGACTTCCAAACTATTATGAACATTTCCTTGAAAGTGCCAAAATGTATTTGTTCTTTGTAGTTTGTTTTTGATCATTACAGTTTCTAGTGTCTTGGTCTCACCATTTTGGAGAGATGACATTACCCCTCTCCCCCAAAGCAAGCACTCCAATTTCCACATATAAGCACAGCAACTATATATTTATACTTGTATCTCCAAATTGCCCAGTTTGCCTCAAATTTTGGCCCCCAAAAGCCAACATGCACCCTCAACAAGAGATTTAAGAGGTGATGCCTAGGATAAACTCCTCAAACCCCTGGAGTGTTCATCCACACTAGTCTTCATAAGTGTAACAACTCAAGTTAATTGGCAGTCAATTAACTCAAAGCAGTTATTAGTGTAGATGTGCTCTAGGTGCTTGATGGTTAAATGATAAGTATATAATAGAATTCCCATTTCATTTTATAGCCCAATATTAGAAGTTAAAATACTACATTCTACAAGTTATATTATCTAAATTAATTAATTTTAAAAGTTGATCAATACACAATAATATATCCAACAAATAAAAATCACTGGAATGGTATAAGATCAATAAATCATGTGGATAAAATGCTACATATTTCAGTTTCAGAAGCTAGGAATGACACGGTAAAGCTCATCGGTAAAGTAGACATGGTATCACTATCTACTGCCCATTTTATAAATATGAAGGCAGCATTACTGCAATAAATTCTGCTACTCCTGAAGTAGCCATTTGGCTCGATCAGCTTCAGGTGAAATTGTAGTTGCTGCTCTACACAAGCCATACAAAAGAAGAAGAATAGAAAACCCTGGCACGGCTGCCTTCATTTACTACCCTGACTTCACCCTTCCTGTTTTGGGGTAAGGTAATCAAGAAGGTGACAGCAAATTTCATCACCACCCACTCACTGACCATATTCAACATCTTACATTCTTCTCACTGGAGCTTAGCATAGGGACAATTCTAGTGGCACTAATAGATGATCTTCTGACCACAGACAGAATTCAAGCCTCAGTAGTTACAGATGTAACAGTATATCAACTTTCAGCCAGTCACCAGGTGCTTTGGACCTATTTATAGGATATAGCAGGAGTGAATGATGCAGTAATGAACAACGTTCCTCTCAGACAGCTGGCAGAATTGTGATGGGCAACTATTCCTCTTCCACAGAGTCCTTGACTCCTCTCTGCCAAAAGCTGGGATTGGACGACAGGGGATGGATCACTCAATGATTGCCTGTTCTTTTCATTCCCTCTGAAGCACCTGGCATTAGTCACTGTCAGAAGACAGGATACTTGGCGAGATGGACCATTGGCCTAACTCACAATGGCTGGTCTTATTTTATGTCCTTCAGAGATTACTATGTCTCCTCATCTTTCAACATTATCTCAAGTCCCTTTAGAAAAGTTGTGAGAAGTTACAGGCTCAAGTGTCACCAATACCAGAGGACCGCCAGCTTTAAATCTCCATTTCAGCAGATGCGGTCAATGCCCTCATACTGCCTGAAATAAATATGCACAGCTTCCTGAAGCTACTACAATCGTAGTTGTCCCAGATCTGGTCAAAGCACACTTTGTTGGCCTCTCACCAGATTGTTCTAAGGAAATCACAGCCTCTGGATTCCTGAGTGTTTTAAACCTCCATAGTCTGAACAGAGCCCAGGCATTGTCCCAATCTTGGGGTCCCTAGGCACTCTCTTGGAGTTCAGTCCCTTTGTCCAACACTTCCTCCTGACAGCTGCAACCATATGGGACAACTGACCAGCCCTTGCAACCAGTGCCAATCCCTGAGAATCTGCCAAAGATTGCAAACTGCTTCTCCCACAACTCCACCCCAAGGTCTGAGCGTTCTGAGTTGCAGTTTAACTCTCTCAAGAGGCATCGTGAGGCAGTTGGTACAAAGTGTCTTTGTTTGTGTTACATGTTACAACACTGTTTCCTTTTACTTAAGCCCCACGACCATACAAAAATAACCCACAACACACATTTCCCCTCACACTAGTTCACCCTCCCCTTGGGGGTCCATCTGCATTCAGGTAAGCAGGGTTCCCTCGAGCCTCTTGAAGCAAATTCCTTCTTAAACTGGTGAAAATGGCTGAAAATTGACAATGTTAATGGCATGAGATGCTCTATTTAACCTTCTGGTTTCTTGCCAGGGGGTGCCCTGAACAGATGATCACGGAGTCCTACTATGGAACTTCCTTGCTAAACCAGTTACTCTGGGCAGGGCAAGTCTTTTGTCTAAGAAGCTTCCTTTTTAAATATAGGACTATCCAGCTTTAACAACCCTCTATTGTTAGGTCTTCATCACTACCGCAATTGGAATTTCCATCCAACATCCATTCAAGGACAAGAGAAATCATAGAAGTGTAGGACTGGAAGGGACCTTCAGAGGTTAACTTGTCCAGTCCCCTACATTGAGGTGGGACTAAGTATTATCTATTCTATACTGTCTCTGACACGTGTTTGTCTAACAACCTCCTTAAAAACTTCCAGTGACAGGGATTCCACATCCTCCCTAGGTAATTTGTTCCAGTGCTTAAATATCTTTACAGTTAGGAAGTTTTTTCTTAATGTCTAACCAAAAATCTCTCTTGACAAAAGGCTGCCCCTTCAAAATGGAGTTTGCAGCTTGGTAAAGATACACACACAGTTCATAATATTGCACAGAATTCATTCCTTTTTACACTCTGAGTGATATTCTGAGGTGCTTCTTTTTGATGCGGTTAATTGTTCATGGGTGTCATAAATATAAAGGGAAGGGGGAGAGGGTCTGATGCAGTGCTATAAAATCCTCTTACCAGTAAAGGGTTAAGAAAGGCAGGTAGACAGGCTGACACCTGACCGGGCTGGCATCTGACCAATAAGGGGACAAATCTTGGGAGGGGGGAAGGTTTTGTGTGTGCCTCTCTGTCTGGGTCACTGTGATCCTGGGAGACAAAAAGGACCTGCAGAAAATCAATCTCCTCCAAAACCAGCCTCATCAAACCTTCCATATTTCAAGTAAGTTAGTCAGCATTGCGAATAGGTTTTGTTTGTTTTGCTTGGTGAGCTTTCCCTGTGTTAGAGGGAGGGGTTATTCCTGTTTTTTCTGTAACTTTAAGGTTTTGTCCAGAGGGGGAATCCCTCTGAGTTTGGAAATTGAGTACCCTGTAAAATAGTTACCATCCTGATTTTACAGAGATGATTTTTACCTTCTTTGTTTTAATAAAATCCTTCTTTTAAGAAGCTGACTGGTTTCTATGGTTCTAAGACCCCGGGGTGGGTTTTTAGATCACTATGTAACCAATTGGTTAGGAGATTATTCTTAAGCTACCCAGGAAAGGGGGTGTACGGGCTTGAGAGGGTATTTTGGGGGGAAGGGGAACTTCAAGTGGTTCCTTTCCTGGGTTCCTGTTTAAACCACTTGATGGTGGCAACGAGAGAAGCATTTCTCAGGGTGCAGGGAATTTTGTACCTTGGGGGTTTTAACCTAAGCGTAGAAATAAGCTTAGGAGATCTTTCATGTGGGTCCCCATGTCTGTACCCTAGAGTTCAGAGTGGGGAGGGAACCTTGGCAGTGGGACACTCAATACATACTCTTAAAATCTGGGTGAGCTTTCAGTGTAAGAATTTATAACATGTAAAGACATATTTCCCATATTGCTGCAATAATAAAGCCACTTTTGTTATCCACATAAAGAAACAGATTCTCTCACCTCCAACTGACCAGGAAATTGCTCCTATTTCTCTCAGATAGTAACTGACACTGTAATCCAGGCCTTCTCCAGACTAAGACTATTGAAACAGTCTCTCTAGGTCTGAAGTTGAA
This sequence comes from Macrochelys suwanniensis, assembly GCA_033296515.1. Classification (NCBI taxonomy): domain Eukaryota; kingdom Metazoa; phylum Chordata; order Testudines; family Chelydridae; genus Macrochelys; species Macrochelys suwanniensis. The sequence continues at coordinate 91,979,238 of CM065775.1, read as the reverse complement.
GGCCTTAATATCCCATTTATTCAGTGGGAAAAGCCACTGAGCGCATACCCCACTGGCTCTCTGTATATTACAGCACACAGATTAAGGTCCAGGCCTGATCTTTCTTTTAGGTCCTTCATGGGATGTGATCTGGACCTGGATATCTTGTAAACTTCTCTATGCACAACCCACCAGAACAATTATTCAATTGGATTGATGCTGCATTCATGATGAAACTCTCTAAAGCACAGGGCATTCTCAGTAGGAAGGGGAAAGGAGGAGGCATGAAAACAAACTGACCTCAAGCCCAACCCTGTTTAGAGCATGGACACCATGTTTTTGAGAAGCTTTTCCAAAATAATGAAGGCCGATGATCAAAATAAAAGCAGCTGCCCCTATGACCATCAAGAGTACAATATTTCATACTGTAAAGGAGTCTCAATTTTTAATATGGTGTCTAGATAGCACTGTGATGGCTGTATTAAAAATGATTAGCATAATCACACCTGACTTGGTCCCTCATCCTGGGGCATTTGGGAGGAAACACCAAGCAAGACCTCACAGTGTCTTGTTATACCTATGCATAAAGTTATTTAATGCATTTGGCTTTCATGTTCCAGGTCCTTCCCTGGCAGAAAAAGAAAACTCCACACTGCACAGAGCACATCAAAGGCCTCAGATCATGGGTGATTGCTTTGCCCTCTGGAGTGTCAATATTAGGAAAGTAAAAATAATGGCAGCTATCAGATTTATAGATTTTTATGGCCAGAGGTATCTATGATCACTAGATAGAGAAGAGTCAGGTTCAAAACAGGGGCAGGGTTTTTTTTATTTTTACCAAAGTTTGACCCACGCCTATAGGAGAAAGACTGTTGCATTTCCATTGTCTTTCCCAATAGGCAGGGTAAGACAGTCAGCCATGCTGGACAGAATGGCCCACCTCTGATAACATGTTCCAGAGATGTGGCAAAGATTGGAGTTTTCCCACCAGCTTTTGAGATGCAATTTAGTTTAGCATTATAAGACTTATCTCCCTGCACAGTGTTACCATTTCTATTATTTAATAGAGTTACAATCTTGTTTTTTCCATAAGATCATCTCTCTGATTCACAGTGTGCCAGTAGCAAAAATCAGGAATATCAAAATTAAGGCTAGATATTACAGCTAACATATTTCTATCAAGGGACATCAGAGAACCAGGTAAATTATATTCTCCTAGATCATCTATCTAGTACAGACACCAGGGGCTCATTTTATGATTTTAATTATTCTGTTTAGCTATTACAGTTTAAAGTGTTTTGTGGTAATCAGCAGTAATTAATTAGACGTAAAACTATAAGATATTCATTTTCAAACACTTTATCTTAATTATATTGCAAATGCAGATATTAACAGATTACACAGCAGTTTGTTTGGCTACCTCATTAAATGATTCTAAAGCACTCTCTAACCCGCAGCAATAAATGCATATTCATACCTTAGCATTGTATGGACAATTGTTACCAGATGTGCCCATTACTTTGGGGCATGCACATTTATTAGGGTTACTCTTCTGGGGAGGGGGAGTTTCTGTAATTCTATCAATGTACTGCTTGTGTCACTTGTGTGTTCATATGGAGCTCTACTTCTCCCTTTGGCAAGTCCCCTGCCAACGGAGCTATCCTGCAGGACCTAGGTTCCCCAGGGCTGGGTTCCTCCAGCCCCAGAATCAGATGAAAACACACACACACAGTCTGAGTGGACTGGGTCAATCAGCACTCTCAAGCTGACCCCCTTATATGTCCCTGTACTCAATGGGCTGGGCCAAGCAGCACTTTCAAGCTGCCACCATTATATGCCACAGGTTCAGCACGTCCCTATCCCCACTTTCACATCACAATTGTACTGGTAGTAACCCACTTGATGAGCAAACCCCACAGTTTTTTGGGGCACTACAGGGATCTTTGGCTTAGGTAAAAGAAGGGTGCTGCAGAGTAAAAAGAGGGGGGAGGGATAGCTCAGTGGTTTGAGCATTGGCCGGCTAAACCTAGGGTTGTGAGTTCAATCCTTAAGGGGGCCATTTAGGGATCTGGGGAAAAAGTCTGTCAGGGGACAGTACTTGGTCCTGCTAGTGAAGGCAGGGGACTGGACTCGATGACCTTTCAAGGTCATTCCAGTTCTAGGAGATTGGCATATCTCCATTTATTATTATTATTATTTAAATGGGGAAGCTAAAAACACAAAAGAGTAAAGTTCAGAGAGAGAAGCAACCAGCTTAACCATAAAAGTTATTTATTGAACTACAGAAGGAGAGCCTAATTATTAAAGATTAATACCTGAGGTAGAAAACAGAGAGAGAGTGAGAGGGAGGGATCTCTCCCACTCCATGAAGCTTGAACTGGTTGGGGTTCCCAGGTGATGGTGGTAGCTCAGGGTCCTGAGTGCTGGAGACAGGCAGAGCTCCCAGCATGATCAGTCAGGAGATGGAGTCCCAGTGGAACGGATGCAGAGTTTGGATCCATGCATCAGAACACTTACTTGGGCATAAGTAGGAGTTTTTGTAGAGAAACAACAATGGTTCAAGGGAGAACACTAGATTTGTTTATGGGTAAACTGATGACTCAAGGGTTTTCTGTAGGCTAGACAATAGGAGCTGATCACTCTTGGCTAGGGGTGGTGTTTCTTACCAGGGAGCTCACAATGCAATTAGGCTGCTTCAGTATTTTGGATATCAATCAAGGATTCATTACTAGAATTGGTCTGATAATTGTCTAGATGGGTGTGTGCAGTCATAGGTTCATTAACATCTGGAGCAGAGATCCCCCATGATGCAGTGTTTCCCTGCTTTTCTGGTCCCAGAGTTCAGAGTGGTTCCTTGTTTTCCATTCTGTATGCTAATGGAGAAGTCTCCCTGTCCCATCTTTCATGAAGATGAAGCTAGGGGAGTTGCCTCTGTTCTCCATTCTGTATGCTAATGGAGAAGTCTTAATCTTGTCACCCTTGTCAGGAGGGGTGTGTCTCCGAACTCCCTTCACTGCTCTCTGCAAGTCTTTTCTCTAATCGATTTTGGTTCAAGCAGAGTCTGGTTGGCTGAGGGGGGGGAGAGTGTGTTTCATGAGTCAGACAGGCTAGATACTGCAACCTGGTTCCCCAAGAACACAGAGCTGACTGGTATCACAATCCAGGAAAAGACATTAGAATTATGTAAAGTTTGTTTCAAGCACAATAGGCTACATACAGACAGGACAGTTCTCTACATCCCTCCACAGCAAGATTGCCAGGTGGCACCTGAGACACCTTTAATCAGTAAGAACAACAAAATGGCCCCAAAAGTAAATGGATTAATAGAAATTGTGTTAATATCTATAATTGAACACACACACACACTTAAGGGCCAAAGTTATCACTGGAGTAATTGCACTGACAATTATTATATTACATCAAGAATTAATCTGGCCTAAAGTGCATGTGTATTTTAAAAGTAATTATTTTAAAAGTGTCCTTAGATATTTAAACTAGATTTAACTGATCAACCATTTGTTTTGAGGATTTTTCTACACTGCTACTGTAGGCTAAACTGCTTTATTATTATGCAGATCCCTCCTAAATAACTCATCTCTGCAGTGTTAAGTGATATTTAAAAAAAACCCCACCAAAACCTAGTTTAATAAATATGCCAACATCTATACTCAGCAGTGAAAGAGCCAGGAAGAGAAAGCTCAAAAGAGGCTCATATTTAAACACACACCTCAGCATGAGTGTGGGTTTATTTAAGAAATTTTGATTTAATAAAAAAAAAAAAACAACCCCCGAACATGGCAAAAGTGACTGTGTATGCCTTACATGCAGTTTTATAGTCCATGGGTGCCAAAATACAAGTGAAATATTAAAGCCAATCCTCAAAATAACACATTTCCTCAGAACTTTCAGGCCTGGTTTGCAACAGCATAACCATAACCACTCCCACTCCTCTCTCTCTCTCTCAAGAGAGTGATCCAGCCTGTTTTTAAGATAAGCCTAATTAGGCTTAACCTACTGCAGGTACTACAACAGGCAGGCCTAACTAGGCACAAGTCAACCTAATCAGCTTCCAGATAAGAGTACCTCCTTCAGCTGACTCTAAGTCTTCCAGATAGTCTATTAAAAAACAAAACATAGACTTCTGTCTGGTTCAGCTGGATTTCCTCCAGGGGACCACTGAGAGGGGAATGGCAAAGCTGTAGTGTTTCCTTTGGGGGCAGTAAAAGACCTGTACATACCCTCCTATTGCCTTGTCAATTAACCATGTGATTTTTAACCCTTTCCTCACACCTTCTAGGTTTGTCTCTGTCTATGGCCTTCACTTGTGCTGTCTGAACATAAATTGTTTGCTCTTTAGGCAAGGATTGGTCTTTACTTCTTCCTGGGAATCACCTACCATGCTATGGGATGCTCCAAAATAATAATCATTAGTTTCAGCCCTGGTTTGTGTGACTATAAGGGTCCAGACACCTACACGGGAAAATGGGGGGGTCTGAACTCCAAAGGAAAAAAAAACCAATTGAATCAACTGCATGCACGCAATGATATTGAGTACAAAGGTATGTCAAGCAAGATCTTTCATGAGTACTTGTAATGTTCTGAACTTGATGGTCATCAGGAGATATGTATACAGGATTTGGTTATGAATGTATGCATGCTGTGTGTGCATGCATTTACATGTAACTATAGCATCCTCATGGCTAAGATGAAGTCTTCTCTGCAGGTGGCTCAAGCTAAGAAAAGGTGTGTGCAGGAATGCAGCAGGGAAACTCCCTTCACTCCAGGGGCACCTTTTCCAACCCCCCTAGTGTAAACACACAGATACACACTCAAACACACCAGAAAACACAATGAATACAGGAAAGGGAAACATTTATTTACAGAAGGATGAATGGAGAAAAGCAGAGGGAGAAGAGACTGGGTGAGATAAAACAGGGTTACACCTAACATGAGGAGCCATAGGCCCAGTGGTACCACAATGAAAAAGGGTAGACACCGAGTAATGCATCTACATTCTGCATTCAGGAATCCTAGGCAGAGTTCCAGTCTGGCAGTGAGTCTTCAGTGCTCCTGGTAGTCTTCTGTGTCGGTGAACTTACCCCAACAAACCCCTCTGGTGTCCTCCTCTGCTGCTCTCTTCAAACCCACACAGAGTGACAATCTCCCCACTTAGCTAGTTATAACCTTCTTCCCTATTCTCAGTGCAAAATCAGAAGCCCTAGTACTCACAGCCCCATGCAGCTCTGGGCAACAGTGCTACTCTATCTGGCTACGGTTTGTCCTTCTCAGGTGATTCTTCTCTGATGTAGGGCTCCTTCTGGTTCCTATCCTGGGGCATTCCCGGTCAGCTGTTCTATCCTTCCCCGGCTTTGGGCTGGTTCTCAGCTGCTTCACTACATGAGGACCAGTTCACTGTAAGCCCTCTTGTCTGGAGCTAGAAACAAAACATTCCCACACACCTCCATACTCCCCCACACACCCTGTTGCTCTCCTTATTTCCACTCCCCTGGAACAAAACAATGTGTGTGTGTGTAGACCTCACCTCACACCAAGGGGGTGGTCAGGCAGGCAGCAATGGGCTGCCTCCCCAACCTGATCAGAGAAGCTCCAAGCACTTAGAATTGTACAACCCAGGAAGAGACTGATGGGCCATTAGGATTAATGGGAAAACATTAAGACACCCCAGCTACCTGCAAGGAGTAACTAGGCTGGTGGAAGCTAGGGTGAGACTTTTATGCTTCTGGGCTGGATACTGGTATAAGGCTCTAAACCATAGCAACAGACCATTATGCAATATAAAGTTTCAAGTTAGGTGGTGAGAGAACTCCTTACTGGTCTGGATGATCTCCAAAACATCACTGTTTTGTTCGCTGGAAAACCTGGATAAAAATACAGCCGAGCTGCATGTATCTTATTCCCTCTATTGAAGGTGGGGAGTGAGCAGAATATTAATACTAATGGGTTCTATTCTTTTGTCGATGAGACATCAAATAACTTAGCTCAAGTAGTTTATTATACAGAGAAATCACTGCAGTATAGAGAGGGTTAATTCTTCACACAAGCTGGAGAACAGGCCTTGCAGCTTATATTTTCACTCTGTTCCAAAATCATGTGCTAAATTTTTCCCATATTTATACCTCACTTGATTACAGCAGATAGAAGATTTCACAGATGCGGGACCTTTCATCCTTTTCTTATCTAGTTTTCTACATATTTTGAAGATCAGACATCTGTACCAAATTATCCAAATATCCCCAGAAGTAAACAGTGTGCTAGGCAAAGTTGGTTATATTTGGCATTGCTTACACTGCTCTACAGCCAAAATGCTTCTGAAATAAATGTAGTCAAACTTTACTAATTCTGGGTCACTGAGAACGAAAATGATGCTTAAAATTGTTGACTGGCTCTAGTTTTCAAGACATGCTATTGGGTCAGTATATACGACCCTTGACTTGGGAATGGCGGAGGATAAGTGAGTTATAAAGGAAAGGGATCTCCATTTAAACCAGAAATGACTAAAATACATCTTTGACTGGATCTATGAATAAATCTATGACTGGGTTTGGACAGTACTTGCTTTTTAGGCAAAACAATGAATGATGCAATCTGAAGCTGGTATTGCATCATACATGATATGAATTGCATCATGTTATTCCTAGAAGTCATGGATGATGCAATCATAACAAAGCTTACATCACTCTGCTGAACAAATTGCCCTATATCAGCTCTAGAAATCATACAGTGTCGTGCTCTCTTATTTGTCAGTGTTTGATTTTGCAAAGGGACACATTTCTGTTTAGCCAAAGTGAGCAGAGATGCCTCGTACTTGTGTGAACAGTGCAGATAACTTCTGCTATGTTTGTGGTGAAGTGACTTTTGCATCACAAAAGCGCAGTATAACCACTATGGTTAAGAAAGCCTATCACCTTTCTTTTGGCTGCAAAATTGGAGATCAGGACAAGAGGTGGGCCCCACACATATGCTGCAACGCTTGTGCAACAAATCTTTGCCAGTGGTTGAACAGGAAAAGGAAATCTATGCCTTTTGCAGTGCCAATGATTTGGAGAGAGCCAACAGATCATACCAGCAATTCTTACTTCTGCATGGTGCCTCCAGTTGGGAAAGGTGTGTCAAAGAAGAAAAAGTGGACTGTGCATTATCCAAACATTCCATCAGCTATACGCCCAGTACCCCACGGAGAAGGACTGCCGGTTCCTGATGCACCAGAATCATTCTCACTTGAGTCAGATGAGGAAGAGGAAGAGGATGAAACTTCTGGTCCTGAACCATCAATGTCCCAGGACCCACATTTTCTCCCATCCTCCTCCTCTGAACCACACCTCATAACACAAGGTGAACTGAATGACCTTGTCAGGGATTTGGAACTACCCAAGAGTAAGGCAGAGCTTTTGGGCTCCAGACTACAGCAGTGGAATCTCCTGGCAGGTGATGGTAGGGTTTCCATGTTGCGTGACCGTCAAAAGGATCTTGTCCCATTCTTCTTCATGGAAGGTGATCTTGTAGCCTGCAACAACATCAATGGTGTGATGGCAGCCCTCAACATCGTTCACGATCCAGATGAGTGGAGAGTGTTCATTGATTCATCAAAGATGAGTCTTAAAGCTGTTTTACTGCATAATGGCAATGTTTTGCCATCAATTCCACTTGGTCATGCAGTCTATATGAAGGAAACCTATGACAACATGAAACAACTTTTGAGGTGCATAAACTATGACCAACATCAGTGGCAGCTTTGTGGAGATTTGAAGGTTGTTGCTCTCTTGCTTGGTCTGCAGACTGGATATACAAAGTACTGCTGTTTTCTCTGCGAATGGGATAGTCGTGCAAGAGATTCCCACTACATCAAGAAAGATTGGCCACTCCGACAGTCATTGGAGCCTGGGAGGAAAAGTGTTCAGCATCCACCACTTGTTGAATCAAGGAAGATTTTGTTACCACCCTTACACATCAAGCTGGGTCTGATGAAGAACTTTGTCAAGGCCATTGACAAAACACAAGCAGCTTTCAAGTACCTCTGTGGAAAATTTCCAAGGTTAAGTGAAGCTAAGATAAAGGAAGGTGTCTTTGCTGCTCCTCAGATTCGTGAACTTCTTCGAGATGATGCATTTGACCATGCACTGCGTGGCAAGGAAAAAAAGGCATGGAAAGCCTTCCAGTTAGTGGCAATCAATTTTCTCGGAAACAACAAGGCAGACAACTACAGGTTGTTGGTGGAAAACCTCCTCAAGGCATACAAAAGCCTTGGTTGCAACATGTCACTAAAGATACATTTTTTGCACTCTCATCTAGATTTTTTTCCACCGAACTGCGGAGCAATGAGTGACGAGCACGGCGAGCGATTTCACCAGGACATTGCAACAATGGAGAAACGCTATCAGGGCAAATGGAGCCCATCAATGCTTGCAGACTATTGCTGGACAGTGACAAGACATGCTCCATTTAATGAATACAAGAGACAAGCCAAGAAGCGCCAAGTAGACACTGAATAGGACTAAACTATGTACATAATAGTTTTTTGCCTTTTGTTTCATAATACATTTTATTTATATAACCCCTTGGCTGATTTTTAAAGTGTTACATAAACAGGACAGGTGAAATAGTATCATGTAAAGCAACCATAAACACATGAAAAGACCTAGGTTTACAATTTATGATTAAAACTCTACTATCTACACAATATACATAGACATAAAATGTAAAAACTTAAATATCTTAGAAACAGTAGCCAATCAGTTGTTTTAATTGTCATATTTGAATTCAGCACATCAAAATACATACTAAATAGCACATTTTATCTCTGAAGCAGACGACTTCTCAAAAATTGTAGACCAGTGTTATGACTGGTTCTGCATACACAAACGGAGTGTTCGTACAGTTCTAGTAAGTTTCCACAATAATGATTAGCATGAGTATGAAGTATTCTGGGAAATATACTTCATAGTTATACAACTTAGCATAAATACAAAACATTCTGAAAAAGATGATAATGTCTAACAATGATCATTTTTTTGTGAGACACAAATCCAGAAGATATAGTAAACAATAAAATATGCACTGGTGTAATTAAAGATCATTATTTGTTAACAGCTACCAAAAGATTACTACACTTATTTCCTATTCTAAATATAAGGGGAAATTGAAAATCTCAGATACCAATGTGTGATTGACAAATGTTGAATTTTAATGGGAACTACTATATATGAAGTAGTGCTACGCAGTGGAAGCCATTAAAACCTTGGCATTTGCCATTCATTATAATTAAATTTTCTGATGTGCATATGATATTACTTGTCCTAAATATAGGAAATATTACAGTCTTGATAACTTCAAGATATTAATGTTGAAGACTATAGTAAAATCTTAAGGATCTGGATAATTTGGATATTGATTTATATCAAAATAAGATGAGGTTTAAAGTAAATAATCAAGGAAAGAATGAATGACTTATAGGACAGATGCTATTCTAGGGGGAATGTTATTTAGAAGCAGTCTAAATAAAGAGAGCAGGTTTTTTTGTGGGGGAGGAGGTGGGAAATGGTGAATAGTAGATTGAGTAGGAGTTCATAGTGCAGTGTTGCTCAGAAGTTCAATTCTTTTCTAGGTTGTTGTGGCCTGACATCTAGTCCCCCACTAAAAACCAAGAAAGGATCCTCTGCAATGAGCAAAAGAAAGCCTAGTTCTCAGAGATGACTCATTTGTTAGATTAAGATATCTAACACAGGAAATTAGACTCAAATGGCCTGCCCATTGGGCTGATTATTCAAACAGAATATAGACAAAACCGAACCTATAGGGCTTAATTCCTGGACACCCTGAACTCCCTGGGGAAATGGAGAGATGTTCCCTCTGAATGTCCTTTTACCCTAGAAACTACCTTCTCTATATTGACCTGTACTAGGGATGTAGCAAAGTTATCCTTTCTGTTTTTCAAAGGATTCAGGTGTGATCACTAAACTCCCCTGAGTTCAAGTTTCCCTTGGAGATTTCCTATTCCAAGAGAGGCTGATGACAACCGCCTTTATTAAAGAAATTGAAATGGGGATGCTTTAGCCTATGAGGGTTGTTTTGGGGGAGAAAAAGGGTTTGCTGTTTCTCCCATCACAGATATACACACAGAAATCCCTAACCAGTTAAGAGAGGTTACAGGGCTACTTTACGATAATCATCAAACTGCACCTGAAACACTGTTCTGCTCTCCATATTTGTTGTTTTTATTTTAAAAGGAAGAAAACACAGTATATTTAAAAATAGAATATATTCAATGTAGAGCAAACAAAATGATAAATGGATGTGGGATTTTGATTTCATAATAGTATTTGCATAGACGAAACCAAACTAGAACATGTGTGTTTGAACTTGGCTTTGAGAGTGGTTTAGGAAATGTACCTGAGTGAGAAGGATGAAGGAGTAGTTCAGAGGCAGTTGTCTTTGAACATTATTTCTTGTTGGGGTGGATAGTCAGATATCAGTAACTTTGAGGACTGATTTATATGTTCCTGCTTTTCTTAAGTGCAAACATAATTTGATAAAAAGTCTTAGATTGGGTTCCAATATGAATGCCAAGGTTCAAGTTGCTTCACATATTTACGTCCCCCGCCCAAACCAATCTGCCAATCCCTAATTTTTACAGTACTCTCCATTGACCATAAAATCAGTACTGCACAACAGCGTTAGTACCGTGCTAGTTACCAGATGTGTTCTTGAGAAAGAATCATGCCCTTACTGCTTTGGAAAGCTGCTGCAACCATGCAAAAGGCCTGGGGCAGAAGGGAAAAAAAGGCAGCTAAAGTTCAAACTGCTTGTGAACTTACTAAAGGGAACAAAATCCAGTGGTGATATTCTACCAAGTACTTGGAAGCTGTTTATTTCAGTAAAAAAAAACTCCACTCAGATCACGTTTTGCTTCACAACAGATGTGTATGGTATTTTACACACTTTCCTTCTGCTACAATGAGTATAACACAGATACATGGAAAAGCCAAAAACCCCGTAAGAATTCACCCAAAGTAGAACCAATTGGTATTATGGAGAAATTGAGAAGCAGCTGCATTTCTCCCACTGCATCATATTCTTTTACCTTTAGGAATAGTGAAATGTCACTACGCAGAAGCCAGAGTCAGCTACAAAAATAATTTATTTTTTGCAGATATGAAACCATTTCAGCATTAGATGTTATATAAAACATCCAAGTAGCCCACATGGACAGCATTACATGCCACAAGAGAGTCATCAGAACTCTTGTTCTGGAGGGTAAAATAGAGATCAGTAAGGAAAATGGCATTTTAATATTTCCTGGGGAAAAAGAGAAAGGTTCCATGGGTTTCTATTATGCATAATCAACTTGAGAATAGATGTCTCAACGGCATGCTGTGGCTCAACCAGAAGTTATAGGCCCAACACAAGAATTACTCAATGACTTTCTAGAGTCTATTATGCAGGAGGTGTGACTAGATGATCAAAATGATCTCTTCTGGCCTTAAAACCTATGAATATATAAAAAATAACCTAATGGTATGAGGGTAAATAAGTCACCAAAGGGCCAAACTCTACCACCCTTACTTGCCTTGAGTAATAGACAAAAATAGGTGTTTTTTCTATGAGATAAACCACTGCAAACAATAGAACTAATCATGGAAGAAAATAGTACTACCCACTGTAAGGATTACACAATCAAGCCCTTATATCAGCGAGGCTGATATCCAGAGCATCTAGTTGACCTAAGGGCATTTAGAAGCCTGAGCCTGATTATGAGTATTGACAGCAATATTAAAAATGAAATGTTCACAGACAGGCTGTGTATTCAGGATATAGTATTATTACCATTTCCATTAGACTTTCTCATTGTACAAACAGGCTTCAAGGGGCATACATACAGTCAAAATCTAAGGGTACATGATGCAATCCGGGCAAGGCACAGAAGTCTTCCTTTCCTCTTGTTGAAGCACGTATTGCCTCTGGAAATGTGTGAAGCATGAGGATAGGGTTGCTTTAAATAATGCCAAGTGATCGATCTTGCTCCAGATTACTCATCTCTGAAGAAAGCAAATGCTCTTTGAGGGCTTGCTCCTATGCTCACCAAAGTCAATGGCAAAGCTCCCATTAACTTTAATTGTACATAAACTGGGCCTAAGTCATAATCACATCATTGTTCAATATCAATATTGTTGGTTGATGGATAAGCTTGAGGAGGCAGCTGTCAGTGGCTTTGAGCTGAGCACGACCCTGCTTTGAAATTGAGCCCACAAAAAAAAAGTGTCAGTTTGGTGAATTGCTGCACTTGTTGGGCAGGAACTAGCATGCAGTAATCTGGTCATTAATCCAGGTAAAATTAAATCTCTGGCCATGTACCAGATTACAACCATTTTAGTGTTAAGCTGTCTAGATGGGACACTGAGCATGTGGCAACTGTCAAGCAATAAGGAAGAGTCATAGACAATGTTGGAGGATGCTCCAAAGATATGGACACTTGTACAACAGCAGCTACTACCATATTTGGGGACTTCAGTGAGATCTGTGGGGGTGTTGTGACAAGCTTGCTACGAAGCTGTGGATCTATAGAACCATAATTATATTAACTGTAGCAATGAAAAATGGGATCTGAGAAAGGCTGAAGAGTGGTGGATTGATGTTTTCAATTCTTATCTTTTTCAGCTGTTCCATATTAAGTGGCAGGACACAAATCATCAGTGAGGATATTTGTAGCCCAACCCAGCAACTGCTTTCATCAGCATTGGTTTGGTTTTGGCAGTTTTCTTGGCATGGACATATTATTTGGATGGAAGAGCAACAAATTAAGTAGTATGTTTACCAAGGAATGCCACTACATGGCTGGCAATAATGTGGTTACCTAAAGCCTTATTGTCCATAATTGTTAATCTTATTGTACTATAAACTGAATATCCAGCCAGAGCGCCTCAAGACCTAGAGATAAAGCTAGGTGATGCTTGTTCTACAAGGAGGCTATATCCCACTGGGATTTGTCATGATGATGATGCTCAGTAGCTGTCTATGAAACTGTACAGAGAGTTTCCATTAAGGGTAAGCTGTCTAGCTGGTTCCATATATCCACTGTCTGAGAAATGAGCCCATCCTCAGTGGGGAAAAGGTTATAAATAGGGGGAGTTGGTGACTGGATGCAAGACTAGAATATTTCTGCTGTGAGAGCTTCATTCCAGAGTCTACAAAAAGAAAAGGAATACTTGTGGAACCTTAGAGACTAACAAATTTATTTCAGAGAAAGCTTATGCTGAAATAAATTTGTTAGTCTCTAAGGTGCCACAAGTATTCCTTTTCTTTTTGCTGACACAGACTAACACGGCTACTACTCTGAAACCTGAATTCCAGAGTCTGTTCCACTATGGATCCAGACTATAGATTGCCTCATTGGAAGCTAAGGAGATGGCCAACTATTGACTCTGAAACTGGAATTGCTGCTGGCCACATAGGTGCCGACTTTTGTCGGTGCCGCTAGGTGCTCCCCCGACCACGCAGGGAAACCGGAAGGTGAGTGAGTTGGGTGGGCGAGCGCACGCAGGGGCGGGGCTGGCGGGGAGCTTCCGGTGGGTGCTCGCGCCCCCAGCGCCGCCTCCTCCCCCGGCCCCAGGCACGCTGCACCCCCCCCCCCGGCTTGCAAGCGGGGGGAAGGAGGGGGAGAGCAGCGGAGCATGCACCGGGCCCTGCAGCTCCCTACCCCCGCGCCCGGCTGCTCACCTCCTTCTGGGCTTGCTTCCCCAGGCAGAGGCTTTTGCGCCGCTTACGCAGCCTCCTCCCTCTGGCTCCGGCGGCACGCGGGGGGTGGGGGAAGCACAGGGGAGGTGCCGCCCCGCCCCTGCACTTTCCCCCACCCCCCTCATGCTGCCGGAGCCGGAGGGAGGAGCCTGTGTGAGCAGCGCAAAAGCCGCTGCCGGGGCGCCTGCCTGGGAAAGCAAGCCCAGGAGGAGGTGAGCTGCCGGGCGTGGGGGTGGGGAGCTGTAGGGCCCGGTGGGTGCTCTGCTGCTCCCCCCCCCCGCTTGCAAGCAGAGGGGGATGCAGCGTGGTGCCCGGGGCCGGGGGAGGAGGCAGGGCCGGGGGCGCGAGCACCCACTGGTAGCTCCCCGCCAGCCCCCCCACCCCCCCAGCGCACGCTTGCCCACCCGCCCGCCCATCTCACTCACCACGGGGCTAGCGAGGAGCTACCAGTGGGTGCTCAGAACCCACCAATTTTTCCCCGTGGGTGCTCCAGCCCCGGAGCACCCACAAAGTCGGCGCCTATGACTGGCCATGAAGATCTTCGGGCTGCTTTTGCTAAGGAGAATCTGAGGACTTTGGAGAGGAACTGTGGGATTGCCATTCTCCTCTGGCTCTGAGGAGTTCACATGACAGACACTTTTGATGCCATACTGCAGAGACTGAGAAGTTATCTCAGGGAAAAGATAGGTAAGGAGTGTGTATGTTTCTGCACTAAGACATACCTTACAAGTGAAATTTATGTAACAGTAATAGGGCACAAAAGTTTGTCTGGGAAAACCCCAATGGAGTTACTGCATAATAGTAGTTTAAGCAAAGTTTACACAAGTATTCCAAATGCTAGTTGGAGATGTTTTTTATATAAACATATTTCCTTAAGAAAATGTTAGGCATTCTCTGTTGGCAGTTTAACTTCACATAATGCATTTTTTAAAAAAGTCCTGAAAAGCTAGTACCAGGGGTTCTCAAACTTCATTGCACTGTTGCACCTTTCTGACAACAAAAATTACTACATGACCTTAAGAGGGCAGACTGAAGCCTGAGCCCCGCCGAGCCTTGGGCGGGAAGGGCCAAAGCCAAAGCCCCAGGGCATCAGCCCCAGGCAGTGGGGCCTGTAACCTGAACCCTGCTGCCGAGGTTCGAAGTGTTCAGCCCCAGGGGCTGGGGCTTGGACTTTGACCCTAAGCGTTGGCCAGCTTTGGTGACCCCATTAAAATGGGGTTACGACCCACTTTGGGATCCCGACCCACAGTTTGAGAACTGCTGAAACCTTTGTCTTGCACTTCAGTAGAGAAGTAAGATGAGGTGCAGGAAAAAGGGAGAGTGTATTAAGAGTTATGTAAAATATTACCTCAGTACCCCATACCCAGGCACTTGGTTTTACATCTTGATTTTAGCTAGGGTCCACTGACTTGCCACTCATGGTGCTGTTGCTGTAACTTCCGAGCAATACATTTGTATTTAGGTTAAAGTGGGCCATATCTGCTTGTAGTCTAAATGCCAGTCCTTTCGATATGTGTTTTCAGAAAGTGTGTTAAAGTTATATTTGTTTTAGCCAAGTAAATATTCATTTTTGATGCCCCAATTAGAAACCACATCCATACTTAACTTCAGTTTGGTAGAGTTTCAGCATTTTATTTGTAGATTACAAAAAGTAACCTTCATGACTATGTGAATTTTGTTTAGGAATTTGTCAAGCAACCATAAATCAGGATTTTATTTTCATACATTACAGCTCCTCTTATACCTTCAAATAATCCTTATAATTAAACCATTAACTTCCTAAAATGCGTCTCTGATTGTACATTTGTCCCTGAGGGTTCTAAAGGTTTTATAGTGTATACCTCAACAATGGGTTTCCTATAATCCTACATTGATCACAGTTTAGAAAAAAATCAGTCTAACATCTTAAATACACTAAAATGTTTCATTAACCAATCCCATAGCTTTTCCTGCACCATAACCAAGTAGATTATTTATTTTACTGCCAGTAACTTCAAAGACATGGAAGAGTAGATCTTGTCTGTTAATTCAGCTTGTGCAGAAAACTGTCTTGTACAATAGAAAGCACTCCTGTGAATTTTAATTAATTCAGTCTGCTGTACTACCTGAAGACTAATACTATTATAGTAATACTTGGAAGGACAATCAATCAATCTGTGTTCTTAATAAGTAGGAGTTGAGCTCTGGAACCTTTATGCAGCAGGAGATGAGCTCATGCGTTTCTGAATTAAAGAAGATTTCTTACTCTTTCACTTGAGCAAAATAACAAATGAAATGGCAACTGAAAGCAAGTCCTACTAGTGAGAAGGAAGGAAGGAAAAGCAGTAGATAGTTCAAGTGCATTTCTTCCATTTAAATCTCCCTACTTAGAGCAATGTAATCAATCTTAGCATTATCACATTCACTTTACATTTACGCTTTAGGCTGATTTTGAAATGGAATCACTGTCATATAAGGTCACCAGGCAGAATTACTATGACTTTTCTGCTAGCTCCTGCATTACATTTATATTATAGTGCACAATCTTCAATTCTTTTCTTTTTACGTACTTATTTTGGCTTGTCAATGACCAATACACAGCTAGTCCTAATTGTACCATATACCTTGCATTCACCTGAGGCAGGGTTTCCATTATCAAGCATTAATTTACTTCTCGTATTCTGTTTATAAATGGCTCTATAGCACTGTGCATATGTATGTGGCATCATCTTATCAGCCTTTGATATATTCTTATGTCATATTCTGGATCTTAATTCATAGTGATGTGATGCCGTTGCTGCATTATTCTTATTTTGCTAGCGGAAATAGATATTTGAACCATTTTCTTTACTGGAAGTTTTGCTGAGCCTCATTTTATTACAGAAATGGCATTTGGAAGAATTGATTTTGAAAATAGCTTTTATAAAATAATCTGCAGATATTTCCATTTAGCTTATTTTGCTTTGTTAACAAAATTGAAGCCCAGAGGAGAGTCACATTTCAGCATGACTACCACCTCTGATGCCAAATCATGAAGTGATCAGAAAACTAAAAAATGGAGCTTGCCGGATTAAACTACTTCAATACATTAAACATTGCACACCCAGACTAAGTACTACAAGTCAAATAATCAGATGGTGTAAATCAGTATTGCTCCATTGACTACAGTATGCCAAACTCTGCCCTCACGAATGCAGAACTGCCATCCCCACACATTTTAAAAAAGCGGGGTAGGAGTTGGGCCCCCCAAAAATTGTGGATTGGCTTAAAAATGAATCTAAAAGCTGTTGTTTTTGAAATTCTTGTTTAGTTTTCCTTCTGGTATCATAGCCCTAAGAGTTCACATACTAAAGCTTTTTCTCTACAACTAAGAGGGGCTAGATTCTGTTCACATTTGTACAGGTGTTACTTTAAGAAAAGCACCAAATACTGTACCAAGAGAATTTTGTTTTCATCCTGAGAATTAGCAAATGTGCATGAGCAGACACAGGCCAAGTTTTCAGACACAGGTGTCTACAGTTTGGCTTTTACATCATTATTTAGTCATGTAAATATAAAACTTGATTTTTATGTGTTGCATCACCACGAAATCCATTGAAGTCAAAGTGAGTTGGAGGGCACTGAACACCTTTGAAAGTGATGTTACTTGTACTTAGGTACTGAAATTGGTTTTTAAGAGCTGAACTTTAGGTACCCATGTTTGAAAATTTGGCCTCACTTATCACAGAACATAGAATTCTGCAAATTACAGTTCTTAGATGTCAAACTTGGCCAACTTCCTTGCACACTGCTATCTGAAAGAAGCAGAATGTTTTTGGTTCTCTTGTAAATGAAAGTTTAAAAGTTATCATTTTTGTACAGTTCAGTGGAGTTTCATTGATCTAGAAATCAATAGTAAACCTTCTTAAGCCTATGTAAATCAAATTTGGTTCACAGGATACCACAGTATACAGTACTAATTTTCTTCTGATGTCCATGGATTATAACTCATTTGAAAAAACTACTATACATCAAACTGAACTTCTAAAAATAATCAGAATTCACCCATCATTACCCCCCCAAGCTGTCTCTCACTGTGTCCCCCACTGCTGTTTCTTAGAAGAGTATAACATTTCAAAAATGTAGGCAAACTGTAAAAATATAGTCTTCAAACATGCTAAAGGCTGTTGTTATAAAGAGGAGAGAGGAGAGTGATCAATTGTTTGCCATGTGCACTGAAGGTAGGACAAAAAGTAAATGGTTTAATCTGCAGCAAGGGAAATTAAGGTTGAACATTTGTGAAAACTTTTAAACTATGAGGTATATTTAGTTAAGCACTGAAATAGGCTTCCAAGGGTGGTTGTGGAATCCCCATCACTGGAGATTTTTAAGAACAAGTTAGACAAACACCTGTCAGGGATGGTCTGAGTATACTTGGTCTCACTTTGGCACTGGGGGTTGGACTAGATGATCCCTACAGGTCCCTTTCTGTCCTACGTTTCTATGATTCTAAGCAGGGCTGTCGATTAATTGCAGTTAACTCACGTGATTAACTCAAAAAAATTAATCACGATTAATCGCAGTGTGAATAACACACATGATACAGTTGTGCGGTGATCTGGAAGATTACTTTCACCATCTCTGACTCAAGGAATATTTCCAACCCACCACTGAACTGATCACTGATCCACAGGAACCCTCCTACCAACACTACAAGAAGAAGAATTCCGCGTGGACTCCTCCTGACAGTTGAAACGACAGACTGGACTTCTACACAGAGTGCTTCCTCAGACATGCACAGGCTGAAATTGTGAACAAACAGCATCACTTGCCCCATAACCTCAGCTGTACTGAACATAACGCCATCCACAGCCTCAGAAACAACTCTGAGATTATAATCAAAGGGGCTGACAAAGGAGGTGCTGTAGTCATCATGAACAGGTCGGATTATGAACAGGAGGCTGCTAGGCAACTCTCCAACACAACATTCTACAGGCCACTATTCTCCAATCCCACTGAGGAGTACCAAAAGAAACTACACCATCTGCTCAACAAACTCCCTGCTACAGCACGGGAACAAATCTACACAGACACACCACTAGAGCTCCGACCAGAAGTATTCTATCTGCTACCCAAGATCCATAAACCTGGAAATCCTGGTCGCCCCATTGTCTCAGGCATTGGCACTCTTACAGCAGGATTATCTGACTATTCGGACTTTCTCCTCAGACCCTACACTACCAGCACTCCTAGCGATCTTCGAGACACCACCAACTTCCTGAGGAAACTACAATGCATTGGTGATATTCCTGAAAACACCATCCAGGGCACCATGGATATAGAAGCTCTTTACACCAGTATTCCACAAGAGGATGGACTACAAGCTATCAGGAACAGTATCCCTGATGAGGCCACGGCACACCTGGTGGCTAAGATCTGTAACTTTGTCCTCACCCACAACCATTTCAAATTTGGGGACAACTTATACCTTCAAGTGAGGGGCACTGCTATGGGTACCCGCACAGCCCCACAGTATGCCAACATTTTTATGGCTGACTTAGAACGCTTCCTCAGCTCTCATCCCCTAGCGCCCTTCCTCTACTTGCACTTCATTACCCATAGACTTTAAGGTCAGAAGGGACCATTATGATCATCTAGTCTGACCTCCTTCACAACGCAGGCCACAGAATCTCACCCACCCATTCCTGTTATAAACCTCTAACCTATGTCTGAACTACTGAAGTCCTTAAATCATGGTTTAAAGACTTGAAGGTGCAGAAAATTCTGCAGCAAGTGACCCATGCCCCACGCTGCAGAGGAAGGTGAAAAACCCCCAGGGCCCCTGCCAATCTGCCCTGGAGGAAAATTCCTGCCCGGCCCCATATATAGCGATCAGCTAAACCCTGAGCATGTGGGTAAGACTCACCAGCCAGACACCCCGGAAAGAATTCTCTGTAGTAACTCAGATCCCACCCCATCTAACATCTCATCACAGGACATTGGGCATATTTACCACTGATAGTCAAAGATCGATTAATTGCCCATCATACCATCTCCTTCTTAAATGTATCAAGCTTAATCTTGAAGCTAGATACGTCTTTTGCCCCCACTGCTTCCCTTGGAAGGCTGTTCCAGAACTTCACTCCTTTGATGGTTAGAAACCTTCATCTAATTTCAAGTCAAAACTTCCTGATGGCCAGTTTATATCCATTTTTTCTTGTTTCCACATTGGTACTGAGCTTAAATAATTCCTCTCCCTCCCTGGTATTTATCTCTCTGATATATTTATAGAGAGCAATCATATCTCCCCTCAGCCTTCTTTTGGTTAGGCTAAACATCTTCATCATATGGACCCATGGGAAGGAGGCCCTTGAAGAATTCCACCTGGATTTCAACAATTTCCACCCTACCATCAACCTCAGCCTGGACCAATCCACACAAGAGATCCACAGTGCAAATAAGTGATGGTCACATAAACACCACATAAACCGGAAACCTACTGACCACTATTCTTACCTACATGCCTCCAGCTTCCATCCAGGACACATCACATGATCCATTGTCTACAGCCAAGCCCTAAGATACAACCACATTTGCTCCAATTCCTCAGACAGAGACAAACACCTACAAGATCTTTATCACACATTCTTAAAACTACAATATCCACCTAGGGATGTGAGGAAACAGATTGACAGAGTGAGATGGGTACCCAGAAGTCGCCTACTACAGGATAGGCCCAACAAGGAAAATAACAGAACACCACTGGCCATCACGTACAACCCCCAGCTAAAATCTCTCCAGCACATCATCAACGATCTACAACCTATCCTGGAAAATGATCCATCACTCTCACAGACTTTGGGAGGCAGGCCAGTCCTCACTTACAGACAGCCCCCAAACCTGAAGCCAATACTCACCAACAACTACACTCCACAGAAACACTAACCCAGGAACCAATCCCTGTAACAAACCCCGTTGCCTACTCTGTCCCCAGATCTACTCTAGCAACACCAGCAGAGGACCCAAGCACATCAGTCACACAATCATGGGCTCATTCACCTGCACATCTATTAATGTGATATATGCCATCATGTGCCAGCAATGCCCCTCTGCCATGTACATTGGCCAAACCGGACGTAAAAGAATAAATGGACACAAATCAGACATCAGGAATGGTAACATACAAAAGCCAGTAGGGGAACACTTCAATCTCCCTGGACATTCAATAACAGGTTTAAAAGTAGCCGTCCTTCAACAAAAAAACTTCAAAAACAGACTTCAAAGAGAAACTGCAGAGCTACAATTCATTTGCAAACTTAACACCATTCATTTGGGCTTGAATAGGGACTGGGAATGGCTGGCTCACTACAAAAGCAATGTTCCCTCTCTTGGTATTGACACCTCCTCATAAATTCTTGGGTGTGGACCACATCCACCCTGATTGAATTGACTTGTAAGGTAACTCCCTTCTCTTCATGTGCCAGGATATTTATGCTTGTATATGTAATTTTCACTCTATGCATCTGAAGAAGTGGGGGTTTTGCCCAAATAAATCTGTTAGTCTTTAAGGTGCCGCCAGACTCCTCGTTGGTTTTGTGGATACAGACTACCACGGCTACCCCTCTGATAAAAGAAACAGTATTTTTCAACTCACCTCATACAAGTACTGTAGTGCAATCCCTTTATCATGAAAGTGCAACTTACAAATGTAGATTTTTTTTGTTACACAACTGAATTCAAAAACAAAACAATGTAAAACTTTAGAGCCTACAAGTCCACTCTGTCCTCCTTCTTGTTCAGCTAATTGCTAAGAGAAGCAAGTTTCTTTACATTTATAGGAGATAATGCTGCCCACTTCTTATTTATAATGTCGCCTGAAAGTGAGAACAGGCATTTACATGGCACTTTTGTAGCCAGCATACATACATCTTTAAATGATTGCATGATGTGCATATTCTGTGTACCTTTTGGCATATTGCACAGTCACTTTGCCTGAAGAGTTAAAAAGGTTAATCCAATGTTTAAAGATATTAAGAAATTGTATGCCAATGTCAACCTAAACATTTTTCTATGACAGGGCCATAAATGAGAGAATATGGGTTATAATGGAAAAATGCTGTCTTACAATCTTAACTACAGTCAGTTCTGACTAGGTGCTGCTACTAGAGCAAAGACATGCATCTTTGTGTATTGTATTTGTGTAAGGAAAATAAAATCCAAACAGTCTTGCTTGGTTTCTATTGTCTAAATTGCTCTAGTCTCCATAGACTTTTACAGATAACATATACGCCTGCAGTACTCTAAACAAACAGAAATGGCAAGGAGCCAAGCAGGCTTTCAACTGACTAATTTGCTGTAATAGCTCAACTGGAAGGTAAAAAACATAAAAAGCAAACAAACAAAACCCCTCAGGAAAAAAATCCTGCATCAGATGTTTAATCAATCGAAAAAGGTTTAACAAAATGTTATCATTTAAAACTGCTTTAACAATGCAACATACAGAAAAGAGAAAATATTCTCTGAATACCCAACTCTTTAACAGCCTCATCTAAATAACAACACTATGGGATAGGACTTTGCTAATTCCATGCAACGCATACATGAAGGAGTAAATCCTGCTGCTCTCCTAGGAGAGTCTCCTGGCATCAGAACCAGTACAGTTCTATTACAAAAACCGGGAGTATGGTTTGGGGGACCATGCAAGGGCACACAACTACTCTGAAGAAAATCAGCTCTACTCTGGGTTCCTGCGTGCTGTGCAACGGGCATGAGATCTGTGAAGAAGTACACAGAGGAAGCCAATTTGCAGTACTCAACAAAAACAAGTTTTATTGATCCTACAAACCCCAGAACAATGCTACATATTCTTGAGCGCCATCTATTGGTGCCCTATTAATTAATTACATATACACAGACAGTGAGTGCATTCTTCTAGCAGGCATTATAGCTGACTATAGTCTCAGGGACTGCTGAAACCTCAGGATAGCCCCAGCAATAGTGAAGTACCTCTGCAGCAACTTCACAGTGAAGACGACGAGTCCTTCACTCTTTTCCCCAATGTTTTGGGTATATCCCTTGTACACCAAAAGCTCCCACTGATCTCTGTGGGAGTTGTGGAAACACGAGTACTGCAGAGTCAGGCCCAGGGCCTCCTTATATGAACAGTGCAAACAGATCCCAAGAGCCATTTTGATATATTACACACAGTACCAATGCACAGAGTGAATGCTCTGAGGCTTAAACGAAAGCCACTTTAGTTCAGGAAATCCAAACAAAGGGCTCTGTAAAAAGGTTGGGGGGGGGGGGAGCAGGGGAACAGAGAAGAAAAAGAACAAATTAAAGAAAAAGAAAAAGAAAAAGAAAAAGAACGGGATAGCAACACATACCTGTCTGCCCTGATGTACATCTATCTTGAGGGTGTCACCCAAGAACAAAAATATATGTTTGAGATACAAATATATAGCAATATTCATAACTTCAAATATAAAAGCGATACAAGCATATAAACTAGATAGTCATATTTAGTGATTCATAACTTTTCTATTGATACCCTACATGACATACTTTGTATAAGATTTATTGCAACTTTGTAACAATGGTGACTGTATTAGCGTAACTAGTCATTTTTATACAGCATCACACCTATTTTCAGTTCTTCTTTTCTATTTTTGGTCTTCTTTAAGTGTCCATTTTTTCTACTTTACCTTAGGGCTGGTCTACACATGGAACTTACACTGGAATAATTACATCTCTTAGTTGTGTGAAAAATCTACACACCAAAGAGATGTAGCTCTGACAACCTAACCCCTGGTGTGGGCAGTGCTAGGTCGATGGAAGAATTCTTCCGTCAACCTAGCTAATGCCTACTAGGGAGGCAGATTAACTACGCTGATGGGAGAATCCCTCCTATCAGCGTAGTTAGTGTCTACACTGAATCGCTACAGCAGCCCAGCTGCTACTGTAGTGTTTTAAGTGTAGACATACCAGGGAAGTGTAGGCATACTTCAAGAGTATCTTCTTCTCTCTAAGATTTGCACATTACTGTCCTACAGATTACTTCAATAATATGTTCCTATCTGTTCTCACATTGCCCTAAAAATATTCTGCCCCAGAAATAGCTCAGCTCAGGAGCCTTTGTGGGGAACTTTATAGTAACAAGCTGTCATTCACTGTGGTAGTTATATATGTTAAAGACTTTTATGACACCACTGATAAGCTGTAATGATGATAATGTATCATTCATGTATCAATAGCCAACATAAACCAGCAATAAAAAGGATCATAAAAAGACAAACAAATTGGCAATTTCGCTGTTCATATGCCTGCTACAGGCCCTCACTAAATACTTTTATCAGTGCAAGTAAACTAAGTGGTTTCATTCACCAGCCTATAGCCAGTGGGGTTCAAATCTTCTTTCAGCCACCAGTGATAATGTGTTTGGTGGATTTATCCTGGTCCCTATTGTGCACATCACAAAAATTTTACATGATTTGCTACTACTGAGAGCCAAGGAAAGGGAAAATTTTAGGTATCATAAGACCAACATGAAACCCTTAAAAAATAAAGTCCTGAAAGTGTCACAACTTCCACACACATACACACTTTAAGATCAAGCATCCTTGATCTTTAATAAGTACTGAATCAGTAGGTCTATTATCATTCATTATCAGTATTATGCCTAGATGCCCAACCAAGATCTAAGTACTATTGTGTTGGACACTGTACATGCACTTAGTAACAAACAATTCTGCTCTCAAGAGTTTACAGTCTAAATAGAATTTTACAGAAATTTCTCTGGAACGTTAGAGAATGTAGTAGGTTATTATTCTCTTTCTATAATTTATTAGATAATACTTAGTCCTGCCTTGAGTGCAGGAGACTGGACTAGATGACCTCTCAAGGTCCCTTCCAGACCTACAATGCTATGATTTTTTAAAAAAAAATCCTATAGAATTCTATAGCAGGGACCTTTCTCTATAATTCTGTAGGAGGTTTAAATAATAATAAAAATGCAATGGAAAGGTTATCATTTTATTAATTACTGCAGGATTCTTCCACAAAGGATTATGTACCCTTGAAAGGAAAGGGCAAATATTTACATATTGGGATGTCAACAACAGAAGATCCTTTGCTATATAATAAAATTAGTGCTGTCAAGACATACTCTGTCAAGATTCAGGTACTTTATAACATGACAGTAATACTTGTTCTTACAAGTAGTTTACCACTCTTGTTACTACTAAAGTCTATGGGGACAGGAGTATAATGCCTCTCCATTCCCTTCATAGGAAGCAGTATTATGGGAAAGATATACTAAGGCTGGAAATTTAACTTTTCTATGTCAGTTATTTCTGATGCAGGACTTCTAAAAGTGACTTTTACAAGCGTAGTTGCTTAGCAAATCCATGTTGTGAAGAATACTTGTGTGTATGTGATATATAATTCACACATATCTTTACTAAACCTGTTTTCTGTTACAAAACTGAATTTAGGTCTGAATTAAACATTCAGCTGCATTATCACTTGGGAGTTCATCATGTTGTGGTTGATTAGATCAATGATTGACATATAAACACACTATTCAGAGATTTAATTCTTCCTATGGTGGTTTTCTTCTGTATCCCACCACATACAGTTTGGTGATACACATTCAGTTTCCATACTATTGGGATGATTGCTACAGGCATACCAAATATAAAGCAGCAGAATTAACAGATTGCCCACTTGAATCCAAAGTGGTACTTCCACGTGTTAGCCCAACAGCTGCCTGCTGTTAAAGTTCAGCTTGCCAAAGGACTTTGTGAGAATTTTAAGCCCTATCTTTCCCTCATTTAAGAAGGTAGTTTCCTCAGCTGAAAAAAAATATATTCTTGGGGATTTTTTTTTTCTGAAATAAAAAGTTTCCAAGCACTTCTCATAAATAAAATATATCAAGTCCATGTAAAATGCCTCAAACAGAACATTCAGTTTAGTAGCAGAGGCGTTCAAAATTTTATATTTTATTCCCTGTAATGGTTACCAGCAGTTTTTGCCTTCTTTTCTATATTTGAATGGCATATTTCATTCCACATATCCTTTGCTTGCTGTCCAATACTGTAATTCAGTTAGAAGAAAAGCTTATTATTTGAAAATGTCAACTAGCCAAAAGATATTTGGAAGTCTGTGAATATTAACATTTTTAACATTTGCTTAAAGCCATCTGAAATTAATGCTCTTCTCTGCCTCTCCCCATCTAAATAAATAAAAGGCAACATTCTAGATGCCTATTTAAGCAGAAATGACCTAAAATGTATGAGTTCTTTGGAGAATATTGGTCTATAATGCATGTAAATAACTCCCATTCACGTTAATTCAATTGCACAGGAACAGATTGCTGTATCCCACTACTGGTATTCAGTATATTAAACAGTTATGTTAGACCTTGAGTTTTTATTATTTATTCTGGTAACAAACAAATTTTCTGAGATTCATTCATATCCATGAAGTTCTTCTTTTTGTCTCTTTGTACAAGGAACAGTGATTTTAGTTCTCTTTAAATAATGAGAGTGCCTAGAATTGTTTGGCTTAATTTTTGCTCTCAAAGCATTAGATCAAGGCTTTTTGGCAATGGTCACGGATTCTGAGGAAAGTTATAAATATGATTATCTTAATGCTCCATATTTTAACAATGGAACCTGAGTGAATGGCTGAGATAAATATTCAACCAGCTGGAAGACCTCACGTGTGAGTAATTTGTGCTTATACTTTAAAAGTTCAGTTGCAATCGCTATAAATTTTTTCCCTACCACCAATAGCAGGCTTTTTAAAAACTTTGTTCTCTTTGTTTTATTGATTTAATGAGATCTCCTTCTGATAAGAGGATATGGAAATATACCCCGAAGTCTGGACTTTGAAGGCCATTTTCTGCTATTGCCTGGAAGAAAGAAAAAACACATTCTCCTTCTCCCATCCAAAATCTTCAGAGTTCAATCATATCCTTGTGAAGAAAAAACAGCTGAAGTGCTCCCTAGGGAAGGAATGTTTGATGACCTTCTCATTGAGATCCCACCATAATGTTAATTAGAGCATGTGGCTCTCCTGTTGCAAGATAGGGGACAGACTATAAATTAACCTGAGTGAGCCCTTAGGATGCAAAATGTGTTGGGGGAGAGATGTGAAAGACCAAAGCTGCTGATGCAGTGCACTGTTTCTGACCTGCTGCAGCCACATCCCTAAGAGTTTGGCTGTGGATTCACCTGGAACCTCTGAGTTGTGTGGGCCCCACAGAAAACGTAGCACAGCCCTGGGTTACATCTTTTCCACCTAAAACACACAAATTCTCTCTCTATAAAAACAACCCTCCTGTATATATGGTTCGCTTTGCTTTCCTTTTCATGAAGTTTTCAAATAATGGTGTCTAAAATAAATACTGTAACTCAGTTTCTGATTCTTTGTACAGTAAATAAGGTTTAATAGCTTGGCAGAAATGATTTGTCCTGACATTTTCAAAATTGATTTATTGCACTTCCTGCAATAAATCCAGATTAGCTCTAATCTTACAAATGCAATAGGTCCATGCTGCACTGATAATTATGCTTATGCAGACTATAAGTATGTTGTGTTCTTATTTGCATTATATAATTATGATTTATCATCTGTTTCTTAGAGAAATCACCCCCAAAGCAATAGGGTCTGCCATTTTTTCTCTTCACTAGAACCTTGTGCATTATCTGAAGAGCAGAACCATTAGATAAGTCATAGACAACACCTTATAAAAATCCACTGTCTACAATCCCTGAAGCTCTACATGACAAATAAATGAGAAGTCTATTATATCTTCTTCAAAACAGCAGGCACAGCAAATATGTTGGAATTTAATTACAATTAACCTAAGGTTTTTCTTCACATCCACTGTCCATGAGGAGGTGTAACGACAAGTCATAGAAAGACATGCTGTTGCTATAGCACTCCAAATATGCCAATCATTCAAGTAATTGTATGAAGCCAATTTGCACAGAAAAAAAGATATTTTAAAAAAAAGCTCATTGTAAAAGACAAATTATCCTACAAACAATTGTGTCTCTATCATGATTACACTGCTTTTTTAAAACCAAGCTTACACAGTAAAATGTTATTATATAGTGAGTGGTTCCCTACACTACAACCATTTTATTGAGCTCAGAATAAAACACACATTTAACATTCAATAACTGTCACCATGTTCAGCTGTCTCATTATTACTATCTGAGCAGGTTGATTTTGATTTACTTTACCCTATGTTCATGTATTCATGAAATGCCTGTGAGAAAAACTCTCATTTATGTAACTGATAGAATCCAAAAGTCAGCCCCTTTGTCCTGAAAATATATTGGCATGTAGCTACTGTAAGATTCCTTTGGGGCTGCAATATAGCCAAACTGAAAATGCAATAAAAGAAGGATGCAAATTAAAGAAAACTTCATGCTTAAATTTTGTCTAGAATGCACAAGGTGTGAAAGATGTAGCAAAGGCAAATAAGTTTTAAGAGGAATTGCACACAACGGATGACAGAATATGTATTCTTGTAGGACTTTTAGGTACCAACAAATCAAACCCCTCACCCATTGTGTCAATAATTAGATTTACTGAAAGGAAATGGATGTTTCTGACTAACCAGACCACTTTTTACTTTACTAATTTTTGAAACTATAGTAATAGTATACAGCTCTTGAGAGTTGGAAAACTGTTTCCTCAAATAGAAGCGACAAAGGGTCCTGTGGCACCTTATAGACTAACAGAGGTATTGGAGCATAAGCTTTCGTGGGTGAATACCCACTTCTTCAGATGCCATTTCCTCACATGATATTGCAAAGAACCACAACAACATAACAAAAATCATTGTGTGATTTTTCTCTTCTGCCTTTCTGGAAAGATTGTTTGAGATTTGGTTGACCCCTTGGTTAAACCAGCCACAGAATCATAGAATATCAGGGTTGGAAAGGACCTTAAGAGGTCATCTAATCCAACCCCCTACTCAAAGCAGGACCAATCCCCAATTTTTGCCCCAGATCCCTAAATGGCTCCCTCAAGCATTGAACTCACAACCCTGGGTTTAGCAGACCAATGCTCAAACCACTGAGCTATCCCTCCCCCCCATAATTGCCAGAGGATATTTCAAAATATATCATCTCAGGTTAATTTCAGATGTATCATACTACCAAATGATCCTTCTGCTTCTGGCAGGGACAGGGGAAATGTTCTTCATATTTAATTCAGGAAGTCTTGCCAGTGAAGACACTTCAAATATTTCTTATCTGCCTCCCAGTTTGAGGCTGGATCCCAAAGAATCTGTGCAGAGCTGCCTTCAAAGCAGGGACCTCCCAAGCAGCCTCCTTGTTCTCCAAAGTCTCCCCTTTCATTAAAACAAGACAAAAGGCAATGAAAAGTAAATCTGTAGCTGTTGTGATTGCAAAAAAAACCCTTTAAAATGTGAACTAGTTGTAACTGATGCAGCAACGCCTGGCTGAGTGAGCAGAGAGACATGAACTGCCCCATTTGTCTCAGTGGGTGTCAACTCAGTGTCATCCCGCTGATAATACTTTAAATATCAACATTTTTAAATATTTAGCTGCTCAAAGCATGGAAGGAAAGACAGGAAGGATCTTATTATGAGGATCTACATAATCTATACATGAAAAGGTGGGGTTTAGGAGAGTGCTAGCTATTTATTTCTGGCCCTGTCACCATCAGGAAAGATCCAGACCCAGGGGCTTAGGAAAGTTCAGCAGGACATTTGCATCCCACTGCAGGAAAGCCAAGCTTAAGAGACTCAGCAAGGCATATGAATCCAACCAAGGGAGAGCCAAGCCCAGTGGAACCCAGAGAGAATAAGTGATCACATTGTGCATTTTATCAGTATCTCATGTTGGTGGAGCTTGGAAGAGTACCACAACCTTCCCCTGCCCCCGCAATTTGACTCCCGCATCACAGAGACTATAAGTCTGATGTTAAAACATTGGACTTTAAACTATTAAGCATAATTGGTTTCCTTCCTTTCGATTGTAGAATTAGATGAGCTTGGCAAGATTCTGTCATGAAGCAAAAACATGGAAAGAGACTTTCCTTTTTGAGAAAGCCTCTCAATGCTCTTGCAAAGCATTTCTCAACCCTACTTCTTCTAGGAATCCTTCCTATTTTTTACTCTTCACCAAACAAAACACACCACCAACCTCTCAACAGTCCCTGGTTTCCAGGACTGTCCTGCTTTCACCCACAAAACCTTCTGAGTCCTGACAGAAGCAGCTCCTACCCCATAGGGCTGATGGGGATCGGCTCCTTACTCTGGGCATTGCAACCTGGCCACAGGGTTGAAGCACCACTCAGGTTTGGAACAGCCCAAATTTGAGTATCATTGCAACCCTGTGTGCTGGGGGCCAGGTCGCAATCCCCAGAGCAAGGAGCTGAGCCTAGCTAGCCCTCTGAACAGGGGTCATAGAAGCCACTGTTGCAGAATGAGCACAGGGCTGGCTTTCTCTACTATTCTCCCCACCCACTCTTGGGCAGGACCTGTCCCACTTTAGCCACTTGAAAGTGGCTAATCACACAAATCTGATCCTACACCATTCCTTATCTTAACAGTCTTCCCATGTGTTGGCTGTACTGTTTATCCTGAGGACTAATCTCTAAGCCATCCATACACAAACCTCATTTGAAATCAATGGATGGTCCACATCCAGATAAGTCTAGTGAATCAGGTCCCTAAATGGCAAGTTCTTGGGAAATGTGAATGTGTCTCAATTTGTATTGATGATGATACTATACACACATACTAATACATCAAAATCATCACACATCTCATGAGACGTGACAGAGTTACTGTGATCTCCTCTAAAACACTTTGTAGAATGTTTGCTATTATGGCCCAAATCCTGTGGCACTTACTCAGATCTTTCTCAGGCCAACTCCCACTGAAAGCTAGAGAAGTTTTTCTGAACTGGGGCAGAAGAAAATAAAAATGAGTAAGGACCTCAGGATTATAATTACAAAAAAAAAAAAAAAAGTGCAATTCTCACTCACTTGAGTCCCTGCATGCCAGGTCAGAGGGCTGGAACAGTATGAAGGGGCTGTAAAAGCCTTGACTCTGTCCAGGGAAGAATTCTCCCAGCACAGGAGCTGAAGAAGACAACTTGTGTGTTCCAAGGACCCCTTCACAAACCCTGGAGAAGCGGGTGTGTCAAGGCTAGAAGGGACATGCCAAGAGTAGCACCACAGTACACAGAACTGCCAGGATTCTGGGCAGCACTGCTGCCTATAGCCAACTTGGGAGAGACTGCCATAAAATTTAGGCAGCCCCTTCTTCCCCCCGCCCCCTCAAGCTGTTTACGGGCACACACCATTGTAACTGCAGCACATACACTGCACACCCAGCTAATAGGTATAATTAGCAGGGTAGCCAGTGAGGCATACCTTAGGCAAATGGCATGCCCTACACTCTTAACCCCCCAGACTTTATACCCTACACAGCTCTCTGCACACCCAAACAGTGCTTCCCACACCTACGGCTATGTTTAGCAGCATCGTGTCCCACTGCTGGAGCCTTTCCTTGCTGTGTGCAGTAACACACCTTGGTGACAAGTGTGGACTCAGCCTGCCTTTCACTGCAGCATGTAGCTACACATGTAGTGCCTGTGCTCTATGCACCACCGTAAGTGTAGACACAGGGTAAGTTATGTCAGGATCACTTCAGCTTCTGAGGGAGCCCAGAATCAGAAGGGCACAAAGGTGAGCTTAAAGCCGAAAGGAAAGGAGGCAGGCTATGACTCCTGTGCTGTGCTCCTAGAGGTTAAGCATAGAATCCCACATCTAAATGGCCTGCTTGTTTTCTGATTTCTTTTCACGCTGTTGTATGATACATAAGTGGTTTAGGAATGTTTGGTATTAACTCATTAACAAAGAAGACTTTGAAAAATAAGCAAACTATATAGTTAAAATAAATTTTAGCTTATTGACCATCTAAAAGCGTAAGGTCAGAGTCATTGCCCTTGGAATATTCACTGCCCAGAAAACTGGTACCAAAGGCCGAGCAGTATCTGACATGGTGGCATCAAACACAATCAATGGAGGTCAAACACTTTGGGATTCATAGCTACTTTTCATTGCAAATATTGTTAATTTTGGAATAGCAATTAGTGGAAAAGCAACTCAAATCAGTGTTGCTGAAAATACAAGAGATTCCTGATTTCAACATTGTGTGATATATCTTTCATTTGTTTAAAAAATGAAAATATCATTTTGATGAAGGTTCATGTCACAGTATTCAGCTTATTGGTACTGTATTTAGCTGTGAATTCCTAGTCTCTTAAATTCTGCTTGCGATAGTGTCAGGTGAAGAAAAAGCACATTAAATGACAGTTGTTCCCAGCAGTAGCCTGAAACCTTAAAAATAGCTTCTAAAGCACATTGGAAATTTTGGATTATAAAAGTTTCTGTAGTGTTTGCACCCACTTACTCAGAAGCAGATGGAGCTAGAAACTTCTAGCTGGATTTTATTACACTCCTCTGAGGAAGAAAAAAATGTACAATTTTGAAGAAAATAAGACAGCATGCTTATTGAATCATTTTATATTGCGGGGGGAAGGGGGACGCTCTATACTTGAATATCCAGAGATAAGAGCACCTAATTAAAGCCTTTTAAAATTAGGCTGACTTGGTTAAGGATTTCCTATAGATTGTCTATGATTGCAAGAGCTAGTGTGTTAGCTAGTATGTTACTGAAGCCATCTACTGGTATTGTTGTGGTATAAAATCCGTGATTGTAGTAATAAAAAATAAATTAAAAAAAAGAGGGCTCAGACCTGCATAAGCATCTCTTTCCACAATCTTTGACTAAGGTGTGGTAGGTCACTAAAAAGAGAAAAATAGAAATGTCAAGAAGTCCTGTAAGCCTTTGCTGAATACGAAGATGTGTGGGCTCTGATGTTTAGTTATATACAAGAAACACAGAAGGAAAGAAAATATTCAAACTAATTGCATCAAAAGAGTTAGAAAGCTATGACTTTTACTGAAATGATAGAGGCTTTCAACACATCACAATAAATGCAGGTCATTTATGACAAGTGCCTGAAACAGTATTTTGTTATTAACTATATAACTCATGGTGGGGGCGCATGGAGAGATACTTCACTTCCATACAGTAATAGGGGGAAAAACAGTATATTTCATGGTCTAACAGCACTGGTAATACCCTTTTATTCAAAGAATTTACAGACATTTTGCAAAAGCATATAGCTCCAAAAATTTTGGTAATACCAAAAAGGTGCAGTGTTTTGGGTTTTTGTATTTATTTGTTTTTAGCATGATCAGCAGGAAGAGAAGTGCATACGACTGAGATTAGAAAGGTATTAGAAAACCGTGTTTCAAAAGACACTTTAAATGAATGTTTGTGAGAGAAATTGATTTGCGGCTTAAGGAACGAATATATCCCTTTTGTCTTGTGCTCTTGGTACAACATACATAATATGAAGAAATCACATCAGCACAGAAGTTTCTACTGTTTGTCAGAAGAAATGCTATCAAACATGTTTCATTAGCACTTTACCATCCCACCACAAATGGATGATTGGAAAGGTTTATCCAGATATTCAAGCTATCAGTCTAATGTTGCAGAAGCCACAGCATGACAGGGAGGGTCATTACAGGGCTCACAAACTATTTAAAAGAGACACTTCCAAATTCCTATACACTAAAGTATGGTTAGTACCAGAAGTCAAGTTCACATTCAACAAAACAGAGAATGCAGTGGCAATGAACACTGCAACTAGAGACACATTAGAATTCCCATGCAGGTGTCAGAATTCTCCTACAGTTATTATCATTATACAGCTTGTATCATCTCAGGTCCTTATCTGATTAAGTACAAAAAGTGCTGTTATATGTGAATGCACAGAGAAACCTACAGGTTACTTTATAAGGGCTTGATTCCATGCCTCTAAAGCAGGGGTTCTCAAAGTTTGTCATAGAGAGGCTCACTATGACAACAAAAACAACTGTGCCTCCACATAGTTCACTAAAATAACACAAAGAACAGAAAATCCTATACTTTGCAAGAATAGGAGTGATAAATAAGAGGGCTGTGATCAGTCTGAAGCATATAACATACACCCGTGCAGGGATCCTCTTCCTTTTGCTTCTCA
The DNA here is from genome assembly GCA_033296515.1 of Macrochelys suwanniensis. Classification (NCBI taxonomy): domain Eukaryota; kingdom Metazoa; phylum Chordata; order Testudines; family Chelydridae; genus Macrochelys; species Macrochelys suwanniensis. The sequence goes on along the minus strand of CM065775.1, from coordinate 91,945,402 downwards.
GTAATGGGAAAGACTCTTCCCTCAACACCTTCCCATGTCCATACTCCCATACACAAACCCAGGGATTGTCCTTGTAGAATTATGAGATTGACAAGTATTTAGGAGAGATGAGTGTGTATTAGGTATATAAAGAATGACTGGAATGCAAGGCCTACAGACTGAGGCCTGTAAGATTTTACCTCGGTTATACTAGGCCATAGGCATGAGTGGGTGACCTAGGAATACCCCTATGCCAATAAGGTCACAAGATTACTATAAAAGATTTGCCAATAGGTGATGTAACTAGATTGCAATAGACTGCAATGTATTGTCGAAGACCACAAGATACCTGATTGTAACATCATGGACTGTCCTGTCCTGACCACAGGTTACATGTTGTGCATAGATGCTAATAAGAATAAAAAGAACTATAATAAAATAGTAATATACTATAGTAATAAACTATGAAAAATGGGGAACCCCATTATTCCTGGGGTATGAAAGTATAGATAAGGGAAAGAGGGTTGAAACTCTCCTGCATATACATAAGGTGTTCGGTGTGGTCAGAACAACGATATAAAAGAGGTTTCCTGGTTGGGAAAAAGTGGGAAGACCCCGTGGGATGACCCCAGCATCCCTCTATCTATCATGTTGTCTGAAAGGGAAGTGTAGTGGGAGGGGACTAATGGGAGTTGTAATCCCCTGCTTTGCAGCTCTATCACACTGGAGTACTGTATAGCAGGGCCTGTAAACTTCATAGGCCACACCTGCATTTTGAAGAGAGGGTGGTCAGAGGCCATAATGCAGAGCTCTCTGGAAGTCACAAGTGGCCTGCATGCTACACACTAGCGCAGACCTGGTCTATTATTTTATGCTGAAGGCTAAAATAGCACTTCTTCTGCATGAATATTTCTGTCTGGGATCTTGAGCAAGTTCTTTATTGGCAAAAATAAAAGGTTATTAAAACACAGAAATCCCAGTTTGTTCTTCAGGCCACAAAACATTCTTTCTCGCTCTTGAAATGACAGTTAGCAAGTAATAAATCATTAGACAACATTTCCCTTAAAAACAATTTGTGCAGTGAAGCAGTTAGCTACAAGAACCCCTTAGCAAAAGACAGCTGGGACTCACTGTATGGGTTTAATTAATAAGTTCACAAATGTCATGTAAACAGTATTAAAAGAGATGTTTTACAATTACATATAATCACTTTTATTCAGAAGAAAAATCTACATATTTATTCTTAATAGTTACACTAAAGTTATTATGCTATGTTAGACATTAGGAAAAATTATACAACCTATTCACTTGTCCACGCTGTTTGTGAGCTTTAATCATACGAAAGCTGCCACCTGATTTCATTATGAGCACTTAAAACAGTTACAGGGGCACATAACCTTCAGCTACTGTAAACTGTCAAGGTATATACACTACGACAATTTGCACCAGCTGAGAATCTGCCACTCACATTTTGGCTGAAAGTCGTTAGACACAAATGACTCCGCAGTACAGACAACACAGAGTTACCTGCACTGGGTATTTGGAAGAATTAATTAGTGGCCTCTGCATGAGCCTGACAAGTTAGAGAAACAGAATGCTCTCAGTAAATCTGTAATAGGCCTGACCTTGATGTACCTGGGAATAAGGGACATGAGGGCTTCTTATTCTTGTATATGGGTGGTCTTGGCAAATCTTAAGGAAAACCACACTGGACTATAAGGCATTAGTAGATGATGAACAGCTGGTCACAAGGGAAGATTCCCACTCAACTGATCCTGTGTGCTTCCTGCCCCCTTTTCTCCACTATTGGAGTCCCTTGGAGTCTACAGAAACTTTGGCGTACACCGTGGTTCCTCCTTTGATTATCCAGAGAGAAAAGATCCTCATAAACTGAGAGCTCCATTTCTGAGCTGTCAGCTAGCTCTGCTGTTTGAGTCAGAAGTCACAAAAATGGACATACTGGGTGAGACCAATGGTCCATCTGGCCCAGTATCCTGTCTTCTGACAGTGGCCAATGCCAGGTGCTTCAGAGGGAATGAACAGAACAGGTAATCATCAAGTGATCCATCCCCTGTCACCCATTCCCATCTTCTGGAAATTAGAGGCTAAGAACACCCAGAGCATGGGGTTGCATCCCAGACTATCTTGTCTAATAGCCATTGATGGATCCATCCTCCATTAACTTATCTAGCTCTTTTTTGAACTCCATTATATTTTCGTCTTTTCAACATCCCCTGGCAATGAATTCCACTGTGTGAACAAGTATTTTTTTTTTAACTTTTATTTGTTTTAAACCTACTGCCTATTAATTTCATGGAGACGTGGATCAGCATTCACATCGCACACCCTATCAGTACCCAGCTCGAGCCGGGGAAACTAATGATCCAGCCAGCAGACTAAGTTAGACCCCAACATTTTGTATGTATAGTTGGGATTATGTTTTCAAATGTGCATTATTTTGCATTTATCAACACTGAATTTCATCTACCATTTTGTTGCCCAAGCACCCAGTTTTCTGAGTTTCCCAGTTTTCCCCACAAGGATGTTAAATTTAATTATATTATGGTTGCTGTTACCAAGAGTTCAGCTATAGTCACCTCTTGGACCAGATCCTGTGCTTCAATTAGGACTAAATCAAGAATGGTCTCTCCTCTTGTGGGTTCCAGGACTAGTTGCTCCATGAAACAGTTATTAATGATCTGAAGAAACTATCTCTTCATATTGCCCTGAAGTGACATGTACCCAGTCAATATGGGGATAGTTCAAAATCACCATTATTGAGTTTTCTGTTTTTATAGCCACTCTAATCAACCTGAGCATTTCACAGTCACCATAATCATTCTGGTCAGGTGGTCGGTCATATATCCCTAGTGCTATCTTATAGAAGCATAAAATTTCTATCCATAGAGATACTATGGTACAATTTGATTAATTTATTTTTTAAACTATATTTGACTCTCTGCCTTTTTTCACATGTAGTGCCATTCCCCAACCAGCACAACGTACTCTGTCATTTCTATATATTTTGTACCCTGGTATTACCGTGTCCCATTGATCATCATTGTTCCAAGTTTCTGTGATGCCTATTATATCAATATCCTTATTTAATACCAGGCACTCATGTTCACCCATCTTAGTATTTAGACTTCTAACATTTGTATACAAGCACTTATAAAAGTTTCACTTTTTAGCTGTCAGACATTATGTGATGTGATTAAATAGGACTCTTTCATTTGACTGTTTCTCTTCAGTTTCTATCTGTACTTTATCAACTTCTATCCTCTCTTCCTTACCAGAATATACAGAATCACCATTAATAGATCCTCCCCTAAGGGATGTCTCTGTGCGAACCATGTGCTCCTCTGCATCTGTTGGCTTTTTTTTTTAATGTCTCCTTCACAAATTTCCCATGCCTGATCTCCCATCTCTATGGGATCACTAAGGATCTACAAACAAACACAGGATCTAATTCAGCCCTTAAGTGACAGCCATGTAGCTTCCTTTAGTTCAGTGTGGTATACTGTTCTAAATAAGGGAATTTAGCCCAGCAGTTTCATTTTATTCAATTCCTAGAGAGCATTGTACCAATAAAGAGAATAAATTATTAAAGATTACTATTAATTTGAAACAACAAGGAGTCCAGTGACACCTTAAAGACTAACAGATTTATTTGGTCATAAACTTTCGTGGGTAAAAAACCCACTTCTTCAGAGTTGCATCTGAAGAAGTGGGTTTTTTACCCACAAAAGCTTATGCCTAAATAAATCTGTTAGTCTTTAAGGTGTCACTGGACTCCTTGTTGTTTTTGTGGATACAGACTAACACGGATACCCCCTGATATTAATTTGAAAGTGACTTTGTCTTATACATGAAGACTCCTGTCATATAGAAATTACTTTGACGGAAGAATACTGGACAGATTTTTAGTGGTTGTAAGTCACTCATCTCAATGGAGCTACATCAATTTACACCAAGTAAGTATATGGCCCATTGAGTTTAACTGAGTTATTTGTATCTTTTTACATTTTGCCAAAACAAAAACAATGGTCAAGAACTGTAGGAAACAAAATAATTCATAAATACACTGTTTGATTACAGTCTGAAAACACTCTCTTGCTGTTACCACTCAGAAGAGAAACATGCTTCAACAAAACAAGACAGAAATATTTACAGTTTGACAACCAAATGAATAAATAAGGTGGTCAAACTAGCATAAGGGTGGGATTTTCAAAAAAAATCAGCTTTGGCCCAACTCTGCTCCCATTGATTTCAGTGAAAGCAGAGTTAAGCTTTCTAAAATCTTACCCACATTACACAATAGGTTGGGTTTTCAAAAGCATCTATGGGATTTAGGCACAGAAGCGCCATTGAAAGTTAATAGGATTTGTGGAGGTTCTATTGAAAATTTCCCCTGGTATTCCTCTGTATATTTCTGGCATATGAAATTGCCTCACTAAAAGGAAATCCAAAAACATGGAGAACCATTTTTCTAGTTCCTCATTCAAATGAGTTTTCAAGAACACACACACAATTTTATTTATATGTATGTAAATAAATGACTAACAAAATTCAGACAGTGCAGGCTAGGTCTTGCTGGGCAGGAGTAAACTTGCATACAGCTTGATTTGAGTGTAAGATTAAACTGTAAACAAGGGTGTGACAGGCTGTGTGTTGGGGACTGTGTTTTTGGGCTAGTTGAGATAAGTGGGAAAACCCTGAACCGATAGGCTTGAAATGTATTTGAGGTAGGGACATAAGCAAATGGTCTTTACATGATCTGCAAAGCGATATATATGATGTCCAAATCAATTATATTCAAAGAAAAATTTATATTAACTGTGTAGTGTGTGATACGATTCAGAACTGTGGTAGCACCATGTACCTAAACTCGCTGCATCTGGGCCTGGTCAGCGTAGGGATAGAGCTGTTACATGCCTAATAAAGTAACCTGAGTTATGAGCTGGAGCTGAACTGAGTTTTTGGATCCCATTCAACTGGATGAAGTGTTCTCCCAGAAGTGGGCAAGTGTTCTGGATAAGTCAAAAGGAAAAGTCTGAGGAATGCCAATGGTCAGTCAGTTACCCTTTTAAAAACATTCACTTTAGACTAGCATGCCCATCTAATCCACAAATCCAGAATTGCTTAAATCAGGATTCCATTATAAGCTAAACTCTGGAATCAGCGGGGGAAAGGATCATCAAGTTGTACTCAAAGTTAATTAAAACTAGAGCCAACTCAAGCTGCATCTGTTTTAACTTCCCTCTTATAGAAGTTAATTGATTTGTGTCCAAAAAAAAAAAAAAAAAAGATAAGCATTCCTTTTGAATTCAACTAACATTCACACTGAAACAATAAAGAAAACTCAGCCTTACGGTCAAGTGTTTCTTGTTTATAAGACATGAATCAGAGTTTTGTTGGCTTGGAAACATAAGTGAATACACGTACATTTTTCACCATAAAAAAATTCTACACTGGTAAAACATAGCAAACATCCAGCTTCTGTCATAACAGAGAACAAAAGGTACCTTGAATATATCTTTTCACTCTTAGACTAATAAGAGAGGTTTATAGTTGTCTAAGCAGTTGAAATTTTTTTCACGATACCCCTTTGTCACTCCCCACTTCACCCATTTGACAGGTAGCCCTGAAAAGTTTGTTTCTTCCATCCTTTTCACTGACTTGCTGTGCATAAGAGGGCCACTAAGCCTTCCCTTCCAATCTATTTCATTTACTGTTACCCACTACTTGTAATGTTAGCTGTGTGAAAGTTTCTGCCATCAATTTCACTGAACAACACACTGTAGTCGTAGATAAATAGTGGCGATATTTGTCCAGCCAGCAGCAAAGAAAGTTCAAGCATTTAGTACAGGAGGAGATGAAAGGCACCGTGTTTGTTTTAGATTAAAACATTTAAACACAGCATATATTGTAGCAACCTGTATGGAACATGGAAGGAGCAGCACAGGTTGCATAGAGAAGGTTTGGAGGAAGCACCAGGGAGCCAGCCAATGTGCATAGGGCATACTTGCAGCATTTCTGTAAATAGGTCTTAATACAGAGGCAGATTAGTTTTACAAGCATGGAGTCCATTCATGTTATTATCCAGCATCTGGTACAAGAAACATATCTACAGTGGTCAGTACAGTGAGACCCACAGCAAGGAAAAGCATGTGATTAATAGGAAAACAAATCAGTATCTAAAGACAGAGCCATTAGGCACCATGGAGTAACTCAGACCACCAGGAATGCTGGATTTCCAGTCAAAAAGCCTCACAAGCATGGAAGTAAGAATGGAGTCTGTATGCAGAGCTGCCCCTGGGGGAGAAAATAAAGGTAAACCTTATCTATGATCTCATTTGAGAAAAAGGATGAGAAGTGAGACCGTTATTTACTCTGTTGCCAGGAATAATGCTCGAAACACCAGAACAGCTGATAAATTGACAAGTATTGTGACCACAGACAGAATGAGACAGTTGGGAGGTACTGGATTTATTTATTTATTTTTATCCAAAATCAAGATTCAGAAAAGGGAGTAGATACTTACATTGCAGAGCTGAGAACTCTGGCAACCCCATGTAACTCTGAAGACATTAAAGATTCCCTAACTGCAGGCAGGATTAGCTTGTGGGATGTGATTCCAGCTTAACGGGAGATGGTTGAGTTAAGTAGACTAACCCTAGAGAAATGCCTCCAAATATCAAGGGTGATTGAACTGTTCAGGGAAAGGATCAAAACAGTGATAACCGTCTAGTACAGAACAAATACACAGGTTCAAGCTATAGGAACCCATGAATCAGGAAACAAAAACAGGACATTTGACAATTTCAAAGCTGTTTTTCAAAAATGTATGAGTTGCGAAATTAATAGAAACCAACACTTTCCCACAAATAGTTTTGGTTTTGCATTTTCCATAGGAAAAGAAGTGTTTATAAAAAAATTCCCCAACAAGCTGTAGTATTAGCCCACACAGTTCGAATGGAGAACAGGGGTCAGAATTCTTGGAGGACCAGACGGAGATTCTTCAGGAGATCCATACAAGAGACATGTGGAGGAGTCATTCCATAACTCGTAACATAGTGCTCTGATCATCTCAGCCTTCTGCAAAGTAAGGTCTTTCCCACAGGCCTCAGAATTTAGTTACAATTTATTCTCTAAAATACCTCTGAAATTATAGTAACCCTCTTAATAATACAGTTCTTAAGAACTAAGATGTTGCAAAAGAGGTATAAAAAGGAATAGTTTTTATAGACTTGTGCTGAATTAGGTGCTGTCATGCATGTGTGTATAAATTCCATTCTAATAAAAATGTGAACACTTAAAAAGAAAAAGCATAGTTTTAAATAGATTACAAGGAATAAAATGTAGTCTTGGGACATATGTTTTATTGCGTAAAAAAGTTCTAACAGGGGATGTTTTACAGGGTCATTATTACATTCTTCAGTTGCCCTATGAGGCACAAGCCAAAACCTTACTGCCTTCAGCCATTGGAAATGTGCATTAATGACCACATAAAACACACCCTGGAGAATCTTATGGAACTTCATAGTAACATGCTTCGCAGGGTTTCTCCTCCTCCTCCCCCCACCCCCTGAAAAAAAAAGGGAAACAAGACCAGACATTTTTTTTCTAACTTCTTTTAGTTTAGAAACTATGCATATTCTTTCCCTGAAGCACGCTCTGAACTCCCTTAGAGTTCCTAGGCATGATGTATGTGCATTGAAAGGAAATTACACACACACACACACTCCATTGAAAATGGCCTAGCCATCAGAGAAGCATTGCTTAAAGTGGCAGAGTTGTTGAGAGGCATTGTGAAACATGGGCTTTTATTTTCATTTCTGAAATGCACAGTCGGTGGTGTTCAAAGGCACTTTAACTACAGCTGTGTCCCTTTCAAGTATTGGTATTAAAAAGACTCATTCTGTGTATAATATGCATCTTTCAATGCTAAATTATAGACCCTGTGATAAGACTGCTGATGTTTTTGCCTTGTTTTTAAAATGATAAATTTACACACACGTGGAATCAGCAACTTGCCTCAACCAGCCAATCGGATGCAGGCACTGGACAATCGGTGTCCATATGCATATCATCATAAAATAACAGACACTACTCGAAAGCCTTTGTTGTCACATGGGTGTAATTCATAAAGTCAAAATGGCTGAGAACATAAAAAATTGACTTTAACAGACTGCAAAGACCAGTGATAATTGAACTTGATACTCTAAGCAAAAAAAAGAGCTCTCACCCATGCTTGTAGCTATTTCCATCACTCGACACTAACTCGGACATTCTAGGCTTAGAGTGACACACCATGAGATTCCACTGAAGTCCTGCCATGATGCAAGGAAATGAACTAGTTAACTTTTTTAAGACTTTAAATTATAGCTTCAGAGAATAAACCTTTTCAAGAAAATGCACATTTTTGCTGGGAAAAATAAAATGAAAAGCCTATTTATATATCAATTGTTTTATGGTAGTGCCTAAAAGCCACAACCAAGGTTGGGACTCCATTGAACTTGAGACTTTCCAAATGCATTGAAAAAAAAATTCCCTGCCCTGAAGAACTCACAATCCAGATAACAAGACAAATAAAGGAACTATTATTATCAACATTCTATAGATAATGAACTAAAGCACAGAGAGATCCCGTAAACGCTAAGTAAGAAAATACTTCCAGTGACTTCTATGGGACTACTCATGTATGTAAAGTTAAATACAAATGTTTGTGGTATCAAGACATAAGTTAGTTGGCTGAAGTCACACAGCAAGTCTGTGGTGTCACCAGGAGTTAAACACATATCTCCTAAATTATAGTCCAGTGCTTTAACCATAAGGCCATACCTGAGAAAGAGAATGCTCTAATAGTACAGACACTCAATGCACAGTACTTGTGTTGAAGTCTGTAGGGTTTGTGGCCACATGTGTATCAATCATGATTTTATGTGTAGGCATCTTTACCATTTATAGGAATCTACTGTGTGCTAGGACAACTGCTATTTTGTGAGGAAGAGTTGATGCAACATGTTACTCCAGGAGGAATTCTGCGCCACTGTGCATGTGCAGAATTCATGTCCTCCACAGATTTCTTTGCTTCCCCGCAGAAAAATGACTTTCTGACAGGGAAGCAAAGGAAAGCTGCAAGAGCAGTCACGCACCACTCCCTAGCAGTGCAGGTACATCGTTTCAGGCACCCAGAGCAGCCAGCAGAAAGGTAAATCTCTGCGGAGCTGTGGACACCCCTGCCAGTGGCTCCTACCCTGAGCTGGGATCAGCTGCTAGTCCCGGCTGGGCTGGAGGCAGGAGAGAATGGGGCTTCCTCTTCCCCTGCAAGGAGTGGCATCCTCCACATCCTCCCCGCTTCCTCCCACTTTGCTCCTCAGCTGTGGGCGAGGGGGTCACTCTATGGGGGAGCTGATCCATCATCCACCCAACCCCCATGCATCCGGACCATGCATACCCAGATACCCCTGAAAAGACTCACCGGGTACATCCAAAACCCCACTAGCCCTCCATACCTGAACAACACCAGACTGAACCTCAGAATCTGGAGCCCCTCTGCACCCAGACCCCCTGCACCACCCTGAGCTCCCACACCACTGACCTCCAACTAGCTCCACCCAGACCCCCACCCAGCAAGCCCTACTCCCCCAGCACCCAGACCCTCCCCCCCCCCGCTGAGACCCCCACATCCAGACCCCTTCATTGAGCCCCAACCACCTTCACCTGGAAGCCCCTGCAGAGCCCCATTGCCCCTGAACCTGGAACCCCTCCAACAATCCTCTGTGCATCCAAATCACCCCACACATAGACCCCACACACACTCAGCTGCCTGTACCCAGATTGTCCCACACAGAATCCTCTTACTCCACAACTGGATCTCTCCACACTTGGACCCTGCCTGGTTGAGCCTGCCTGCCCCACAATTGGTACACCTGGCACAGAGGGGCAGGGCCCCATGGTGTTTATGGGACAGGCCCAGGGCTTGTGATGTGTCAGGGTCAGGTGCAGCCTCACTGCTAAGTCCGTTTCCCAGGGGTGGGAGGCTGCAGGGTGATCTTCCACCGTCATGCAGCCAGTGGCCTGTGCTCCACACTGCCATGCTGGAACCTCTGCATTTATTTAGTGACAAATAAAACTTGTAGAATGTTAAAATATTGTGTGCAGAATTTTTAATGTTTTGGCACAGAATGCCCTCGGGAGTAAACATGTTACATCGGAGATACATACTCTTATCAAGACTACACATTTGCACCCTTTTGTTTCTGTTTACCTTAAATGTATCACTATTTCAGATTGAAAAGTAGATATTAGCTCTATTTGGAAAACAAGGATAATCGGCGGTTCAGGCCCAGAAATAATAATTGTAAAAAGCAAAATAAAATCAGTGGGCTAGAACCACAAAATGATTCATGCGCCTAAGTCCAAAACTCTGCTCTTCAAAACCTCTGCTCAGCTGCTGCCAAATCCATATTTCATGCGCCTAAGTCCAAAACCCTGCTCTTCAAAACCTCTGCTCAGCTGCTGGCAAACCCTATAGGCACACCTAACCCCCCTGCCCCCACTAAAAACAGACAGGGGAGGTAGTACCTGTAGGAAAGAGGCCACTCCACCACAGCACCCCTTATAGGTGGATGTGTCATTGTAGCAATTGTGGTAGTTTGCCTCTTGCATTCTTCAGCCTATTCCAACCGTAGGAGTAGCCTGACCCTCCAACCAAGATACATTCAAGAGTGTGTCCCCCTCCACGGGCAAAGTCCTTTAACAAGGACAACAGAAATATAAAGACAACTAAATCCTCAGCCCCAATGAGGTTAACCATCCTTATGAACCTGCTGGCCACTCTTCTCCCTCACAGTCAAACCTCAGCTATAATGCAGTTGTCCTCACATCTGTCCTTAGTCTCACTCCACCCACACAATCTAGAACGGACACAGTTCTCCACCTCTTCCACAAGGCTTACCTCAGGCACATACTTCTTACTTTTCTACTCTTCCAGCCTTCTATCAGGCCCCTTCCCAGAGAGAGGGAACACCCTGTCTTCTCTCATAGGCGCCGACGGGGGAAAATGGTGGGTGCTGAGCACCCACTGGACGCCCCTCTATTAGCTCCCCCCACCTCCCGCAGCACCTCCTGCCCACTGGTGGGCCCCATGGATCAGAGCCTCCCTCTCTCTCCCCGCACCTCCCAACCAGCACACACAGCTGTTTTGCGGTTTGCAGGAGGCTGCAAGAGAGCAGGGAGGGGGGAGGAGTGAGGAGACAGTGCGCTCAGGGGAGGGGGCAGGGTGGAGAGGGAGCAGAACTGGGCAGGAAGAGGCCAGGAGCGGGTAGAGCAGAACTGGTTGGGAAGAGGCAGAGATGGGGTGGGGACTAGGGGGAAGGGGTGGAGTGGGGACGGGGCCTGGGTCAGAGCCGAGGGTCGAGTACTCCCCGGCACTTTGGAAAGTTGGCGCCTGTGTCTCCTCTTCCAAATGACTCTCTCTCCTCTTTTTAAGTCCTTCCCCTTCACCTCACCACACTCTCTCCAGGTGCAATCAGTAAGGTCACTAGCACTCTCAGGCTCCGTTAACTTCTTCACTGCCTTTGGAGGGTTTCTACCCCATAATTATATTTCCCCATCCCCTTTAACCCAGTGGTTAGCACACTTAGCCAAGATGTGAGAGACCTACATTCAAATCCCACCTCTGCCTGATGCAGAGAACAAATTAGAACTCAGGTCTTCCACCTCTCAAGTGACTGCCTGAGCCACTGGGCATTGGAGTATTCCTGCCTAGGGCTCTCTCAATCTCTCCTGTGGAACATTTTAGGATACACCCCTCATTTTAGCATTTTCTATTGACTAGTTTAGGCAGCTCCCTGATCAGCTTGCTGGCTTTTTGTGGATCCCATTTTTATGTGCCTAATTCCTCTCATGCACTGTATATCCAGCCTGAATACCTAATTCAGTGTTGTGGATTCCACTAGGCAGCAGGGTATCTAAATATTAGTTATTGCAATGCTTAATTTAAGTCCCCTTTCTGCAGCTAGCCCAGTGTTTTTAGAGTATCAGAAATTAAAACAAACACTACCATGCATTCATAAATTTAAAACTTAAATTTAATATTCCATTCAATGTGTCCTATATTTTTCATCCAGCCTTGCTAGTTACCTCTCTCTGTGTGAAAATTATATCTCTTTCCTTTACTAACAAGCCTGTCCCACCTATCAGATTCACTCAGTACCAATACAGTATTCTGCATTCAAGTTAATCACCATGGCTACCACTGTAAAATCAGTACCATTGGACTGAGTGGCACCACTGAATGAATTTGAGGAAAAGAAAAGTTCACCAGGAAGTGTTTAATTCGTAATTAAAGAGGTGCCAAAGGTCAAGCAATATTTTGTTTTACTTTTATAACTGACATGACAAGCCCAGAGGTCCTGGGGCTATAAACCTCCAACCTGAGCAGTGCAGGGCTCAGCACTGTATAGCTGTAAAAGAAATGTTACACAACCATCATGGTACCCAACAAAACCAAAACAAACCCAAAAGTCGATTTCAGTTATAAATGGAGATTTGATGTAAAAAATTGCATTTTATAAAAATTTGCCACTGTACAGCAACTGTCTGAACTGTGTGCATTTTCACTATTAGCAATTGTCTTCCTAAAGCAGTATGTTTTCATGCTATCCTGAAGAGAAATCAAAGAAGACTCTTTAATTAGTGCTTATAAATATCCTTATAAAAGGAGGCAATGCTCTGGGATTACCTAAACTAATTTTGTTTTAACTGTGTACTTATTAGCTTAGACTCATTTCTTTCCCCTCATTCTGTGTTCATATCATAATCATAGTCCCAAAACGGAAACCCATTGCCCTGATCCATAGACTCATTCAGTTAAATGCTTGCACTTGTTAGAAAATTGAATTCCCTCTGTACTAGGAAAAGAAATTAAAATAAATGCCATGAAATCACTTAACTCTATTGCATTTAATTAGATAACAGCAGACCTCATTAGTGAATTCAGCTATTACTCATCACTGTTTCAAAAACAGCATTAGTGATTATTTTCTTAATAACCAAAAAGTAAAGTAAGTAGATGCTGCACACACATCCCCACCTCTGCTGTTTCTATTTATATATTTACTTAAGTCCCCCCCTATGTTTCCTTTCATAAATCAAAGTTTTTAAAAAGAGCCACAGTAAATAAACCAAGCAGGAAAATGGACTTTTCCCTCTTTTCAGCATAATAACATTTGGAATTTTTTTTAAATCAATGTTTGCTCACAAAGACTTGGTGCTTGGTTAGTGTTTGGTTGGTGCTTTGATGTAGAATATATTGTGCTTAAGACCCAGGCAGACTGTGAAGAGCTACAAAAGGCATAGGCACTGATTTCCCCTCTGCCTGGAGGGTGCTTGACCCCCCCACACCTGGCCCCGCCCCTGGCCCTGCCTCTTCCCACCCCTGCACTCCCTTTGCTCCAACCCCATTCCACCCCTACCCCAAAGTCCCTGCCCCTTCCCGCCCCATTCCACCCCCTTTCCCAAGTCTCTGCCCTGCCTGTTCTCTGCCTCCTCCCCTGAGCGTATCACAGCCCCGCTCCTCCAACTCCCTCCCAGAAAATCCTATGTGCAGTCAAATGGGGGGGGGGGAAGCATTGGGAGGGAGGGGGAGGAGCAGAACACGATGTGCTCTGGCGGGAGAAGGAGGTGAGGAGGGGAGAACTTGGCTGCCGGTAGATGTGGAACACCTGCTAATTTTTCCCTGTGAGTGCCCCAGCCCTGGAGCACCCATGGAGTCGATGCCTATGACAAAAGGATCTCTCAAAACTGGGTCACTGGGCAACAAAATAGCAGATGAAATTTAATGTTGATAAATGCAAAGTAATGCACATTGGAAAGCATAATCCCAACTATACATATAAAATGATGGGGTCTAAATTAGCTGTTACCACTCAAGAAAGAGATCTTGGTGTCACTGTGGATAGTTCTCTGAAAACATCCACTCAATGTGCAGTGGCAGTCAAAAAAGCGAACAGAATGCTGGGAATAATTAAGAAAGGGATAGATAATAGAACAGAAAATATTATGTTGCCTCCATATAAATCCATGGTATGCCCACATCTTGACTACTGCATGCAGATGTGGTTACCGCATCTCAAAAAAACATATATTGGAATCGGAAAAGGTTCATAAAAGGGCAACAAAAATTATTAGGGGTATGGAACAGCTTCCATATGAGGAGAGATTAATAAGACTGGGGCGCTTCAGCTTGGAAAAGAGACGGCTAAGGGGAGATATGATTGAGGTCTATAAAATCATGACTGGTGTAGAGAAAGTAGATAAGGAAGTTGTTGTTTACTACTTCTCATAACACAAGAATGAGCAGTAACCAAATGAAATTAATAGACAGCAGGTTTAAAACAAATAAAAGGAAGTATTTCTTCACAGAACGCACAGTCAACCTGTGGAACAACTTGCCAGAGGATGTTGTGAAGGCCAAGGCCATAAAACGGTTAAAAAAAGAACTAGATAAATTCATGGAGGATAGGTCCATCAATTACTATTAGCCAGGATGCGCAGGAATGGTGTCCCTAGCCTCTGTTTGTCAGAAGCTGGAATGAGCGACAGGGGATGGATCACTTGATGATTACCCGTTCTATTCATTCCTTCTGGGGCACCTGGCACTGGTCACTGCTGGAAGACAGGATACTGGGCTAGATGGACCTTTGGTCTGACCCAGTAGGGCCATTCTTATGTTCTTATGTAATCTAAAATGCAACTATTTATGTTGTCAGATTTTCCTTAACCTTTAGAATCACATCTAATTATGAATGGACAATACGTTATGTTGGATCATTTGTATTATTTGGTGAAAATCTGAATAAAGGAGCTTCTTAAAGGTAGGAAAGTTAACAATCATTAATAGGCAGCAGAACAGTAGCTAGGGAAGACAAAAAGTCAAAATTGTGGAATGCAAAGTTCCAAATGTTCTGATTTATTTCAGAAATGGCAACACATTTAACATAGGTTACAGTGTAGTAGCCGTGTTAGTCTGTGTCAGCAAAAAGAAAATAAGAAAGAAAGAAATACTTGTGGCACCTTAGAGACTAACAAATTTATTTCAGCATAAGCTTTTGTGGGTTAGAATCCACTTCATCGGATGTGTGGAATGGAACATACAGTGGACAGATATTTATACAGTCAGAGAAACATCATAAGGTGGAAGTGCCTATACCAACCTTAAGAGGCTAATTAATTGAGAGGAACCATAACAGCAGGGGAAAAAAAACCTTTGAAGTGATAAACAAGATGGCCATTGCGGACAGTTGACGCACAGGTGTGAATGAGGATCATTAACTTAAGGGAAATAGATTCAATTAATGTAATGGCCAAGCCATTCCAAGTCTCTATTTAATCCTGAGTTGATGGTATCTAGTTTGCATATCAATTCAAGTTCAACAGCTTCTCGTTGTAGCCTGTTTTTTAAGTTTATCTGTTGCAAAATTGCAACCTTTAAGTCTGTCACTGAGTGATTAGGGAGGTTGAAATGTTCTCCTACTGGTTTTTGAATGTTATGATTCCTGATGTCAGATTTGTGTCCGTTTATTCTTTTGCGTAGAGACTGTCCGGTTTGGCCAATGTACATGGCAGAGGGGCATTGCTGGCACATGATGGCATAAATCACATTGGTAGATGTGCAGGTGAACAAGCCCCTGATGGCGTGGTGGATGTGATTAGGTCCTATGATGGTATCACTTGAATAGATATGTGGACAGAGTTGGCATCGGGCTTTGTTGCAAGGATAGGTTCCTGGGTTAGTGTTTTTGTTGTATGGTGTGTAATGAAACGTTTTGGCACTTCATTTTATAGACGCACAGATTCTAAGGCTAGCAAGGACCATTGTGATCACCTAGTTTGACCTTCTGCAGAACACAGGTGTAGCAGGTTACTACAGGGCCCCTCATGGATCCTACCCCTGCTGTGCTGACAAAGTCACTCGAACACCCTGGGGTTCAGTAACAATTGGTGCTTTTTAATTACAAGTTGTGCTCCCACCACCTTTTCACCATGCGCAGCTTGGGTTCTAGTGTCTGCACCCAAGCGGGAAGAGCTACCACTCTGCTTCCACTCCCCTCTCCTGGCTTCCTTCCTCACAGGCTTTTATATAACCCCAGGCTAATTGGGCTGGCAGCTGTCTCCCATTCACCAATTAGGCACAGGTTTTCTCTAACAAGCTCCAAATGATTTCCCATAATGGGAGTTGGTGTGATGGATGGCTGAGTGAGCATTTCTTGCCCAGCACCCTGTCACAACAGGCCACAGGACTTCCCTAAATTAATTCTTGCTTGAACTATCACACATCTTTTAGAAAAACATCCCGTCTTGACTTTAAAATAGTCAGTGATGGAGAATCCACCACAATACTTAGTAATTTGTTCCAACGGTTAATTATCCTCGCTGTCAAAAACTGCTTGTGAATTTGTCCAGCTTCAACTTCCAGCCATGGGATCTTGTTACCTTTTGTCTTGCTAGACTGAAGAGCACATTATCAATTTTTTATTCCCCAGTTGGTATTTACAGACTGATCAAATCACCCCTTAACCTTCTTTTTCTTAAACGGAATAGATTGATCTCCTTGAGCATATCACTATATGGCATGTTTTCAAATTCATTAATCATCCTTATGGCTCTTCTCTGAACCCTTTCCAGTTTACCAACATCCTTCTTGAAGTGTAAACACCATGACTGGCCAGAGTATTCAAGCAGCCGTTGCACCAATGCCAAGTACACAGCTTGGTTCAATATTAAACTACATCTGCCCTAGCTTCCACAGTGGTTCATGGGAGTTGGATTCAGGTGCAGCTGTGGGTCAGGCTCCTTAGACAATTTATCCCATGAAGCACCTTGGTCATAGGACTCCCACTATGCACAAGCCTGGTTCAGAGGGGAGACTACAGTGCCTCATGGACAATATAATCCACCCAGGGAGCCCTTCCTATGCAGGAGAATGAAGCACCAAAGCTATTACTCCCACGAAGCACTGTGTCATTCAGGGGGATATGGGTTAATGTTGACTTGAACAGAAACAAAAAAAAAATCCATTGTCTGGCAAATCACATTTTTTCCTTGAATTCAATTTGATTCAAAATGAAATATTTCATTTAGGTTTTCCTGATGGAAAATTCAAAATACTGCAAAATCAACCTTCTCACAGAAAATTTAAATGTTGCAGAAACTGCATTTTCCATTGGGGGAAAAAAAGCATATTGATGGAAAACTCCTAACAGGCTGTACAAACATACAATACTTATCATCAGCGCTGGAAGGGTCGACATAACTGCATATTATATATTTCTTTATAGCTTTTCATCCCATTTTAAAAGATTAAAAATAACTTGTTTCTTGGGGCATGCATGCAAATAGGATTTACATGATTTAAAATTTTTATTACAAGTAGTAACATTTTATCACCCATTTTAACTTAAATTTTAGTGAAATATTTGTTACTTTTAAAATAACTTTACAGAAGATACAGATGCTGCAAAAGGAACAATTACAACAGACAATATGCACAACAGAAAGAAAGCTGCACTTCCTATTGCCTTTATTTTCTCTTTTGTCTTGAATAATAAAAAGAGAAAATTTATACCACTCACAGAAAGAAACGCCATCAACACTGAGGACCCATATGAGAAAAATATTTAATAATCCTCATGGAAGTGGAAATGTAAAATAAAGGAAAAATGAATAAATAGGCAAAACAATCCCACTAATCCAAAGGAACAAGATAGAAAAAAAAACCATAGTGAGCATATGACAAAGCCTTTTTAGCATTATTTAAACATTGTCAAAGTTTACAAGATACTACAATAAAATAACCTATCTGCTGATAACTCCCCTATCGCTAATAGCTAGCGTAAGGAGCAACCATCTTCTTTCAGACTGATTTCCCGCCAATATACATGAGCCACAGAGCTAATGTTAAACAATGAATGTATGTGTTTGTTATGTACTCTAGTAGTGTAACCAACAAATACCCTTTACAAACCACTTGTAATCAGATTTTTGAAGAGTTCAAAGAACTGATTCTGAACAATCAAATTTGAGTCCAGTCAAAACACAATTCTAATTTTTATTACTATATTTATATCATTAACTTCTACAAGACCCCAAACAAGAGAGCCCCAATTCAATTTCTTTTCTTCATTAAGCTAAAAAACTGTATTGTTTAATAATTAGTCTAACAATAACAATAGTCTGATGCTGGTCTAACAATTAGTTTCTTCTGGAAGTCTAAACATAAGTTGGACCACCATAAAATGTGAAATACAGAAAGATGTACCCAACATTTTTCAAGTGCTCTCTAATACTGCCAAAGGATTTCCTCTTCTTAACCAATGCAGCAGTCTATCATCCTTATGAAATCTCATCTGAGAATCTACAAAGAGGCTTTCAACCCCATTGATTGCTCAGCTCTCAAAATGTTATTAGAGATTAGACAAAAAGGAGCAGGAAATAATTTGTTCCTTTGATTTGACCTGCAGACTTCTTAAAAAGTAAAGATAAAATGGACTCCAGTTACTAAGGCAGGAGACAGTTCTGGCATACAGAAGTCAGTTCTTTAACTAATTAGCCCCCACTTCTGATATTGTAACACTGTAAAGCTTTCTGCTAAATTCAATTTTACAATATACATATTAAATATTTATTTTGTGATAAGCCTTTCAATCATACCCCGGCTATGATCTTTGGTGGAACATCCCCCTCCATTTCTTTTACAATATTTTTAAAGTGTGTTAAATTATATATTGAAATGTTTGGGCATGAAAGGCCAGGTCCAGTGACACAGAACTCAGCAGAAGACCAATCACTGAACTCAACAGGCATTAAATCAAGCTAAAAATTATTTTTCTGGGTGATCACTTAAGAGACCTTGGAAAATATAAGTTTCATGACCCAGCAACATTCCCCTCAGTGTTGTAGTTTCTCAAGTAAAAATATTAACATTTTTTGCTAAAAATGCCTAATGGAGAATTAAGATTAGCAAATCATGATCATGAAGAAAGCCATGCATAGGACAGTAGTCTTTTCCTATGCAATTTTGAAATGATAAATTTAAATTTAAAGACAACCTACTGATATGGAAGAATAAACACAAATCTATTTAGTAAATGCAAGTCATCAGCTGGCTTGGCAATCTAGTAGTTTGAACAAAGTGCTGCAATGTAGAGGGTATTTGGGTATGTCTACACTGCTGTTAGACACCTACAGCTACCCTGCGCCAGCTGACTCTGGGTCATGGGGCTTAGGATAAGGAGCTGTTTAATTGTGCTGTAGACATTTGGGCTAGGGCTGGAGCCCAGGCTCTAGGACCCTGTCAACTGGTAGGGTCCCAGAGCTTGCACTGCAGTCAGAGCCCAAATGGCTACACCGCAATTAAACAGCCACTTAGCCCGAGCCCCACAAGCCAGAGTCAGCTGGCGTGGGCCAGCCACAAGTGTCTAATTCCAGTGTAGACATTCCCCAAGAGACTTGAGGCCCTTTTCTGTTCTCACATTGTAAAGGTGATACAGCAAAAGCAAGGATTTATTGCTCTCCAGAAGATACTTTCTTATGAAAAGCGCTGATGAGCTCTGGAATGACTTGTGCCCAGGCCTCTTCCATTGAAGACAAGATTCCGTTTATTAATGGGCCTTCAGTGGGCAGGGAGCAGGACAAGTGTATAAAACAGGGACACATTCTGCAGTTTCAGAGATGCTGGAGGACCTTGACAGACCAAAGAACTATCACTATAAAAAGTAAACTAACTTGGGAGCTTAGATATTTAGTCTTTCTTAAGTGAAATTTCATTTCCCTTCAATATGACAAAGGAATCAAATTCCAAATCTGAAAATGTATCTGGAAGACAGAATAGTGTGGTAAATATACAGCAGACATGCCATGCTCTTGATGTGGGAAAGATCCTTCTGATTTTAAGGTGTGCCCTATAACTGCTGTCTACTTCCTCTTTAAATGAACTTCCTCTTGATTCAGTAAAGTATATTTAGACAGCGCTGTGCTATCAAGTACTGAGCTTCAGTAAGAAGTTTATAGTTGCTGCACATCCTCTGTAACACTGCAGTGTTCCACTTCCTGTTGACTCAAACACAGAGACAGGAACCAGTTGCAAAGATAGAGAGAATACAGCCAGGTTAGCTTATAGCTGCCTTAGTTCTCTGTTTGTGTCATAAGTTATTTCGTGTTAATTAGATAAATTAATTAATCTAACATTTGTCATCACTGAAATATCTGCAAGTCATTCGGGGCAATCTGTGCTAGCTGATCAGCAAGTGATTTGTGCTCTGTTCCCTCAGCCTGGGAGTGATCGCTGACCAAGTGAGCAATCAAGAGGAGAGCACGAGCCATAATCGCTCATTTAGAGAAAGAGATGGATGGACATGGAAACATGGATGCCGTTGTCAGGAGGCTTCCAATCCTCAGGACAACTGGAAACCAACTCATGTCTTTCTGAAATATTGTAGATAGAATTTTTTTTTGCATGTTTTTAGATTTGTTTCTGTGCAAATGGTGATGGCAAATAATGAAGGGTGTTAAAGGCCATGTGGTACTGTTGTCTGATTTTTTTAATAGAAAATAATTGGCCAATAGCAAGTTATCCTAGTACTGAATTCCAGATAAATACCAGATAGGATTATTTTCGAGAGAGAATTTTTTTTCTTCTGAGATGTTCGTCTTCTAAAATGCATAAAATGACATGTGGTGAGTGTCGGCATTTGCAGGAGGAGGAGGAGAACATCCAAACTTCCCATTTTTATATTAATCAACTTCAAAGCAAAGCCCCCAGCATATTAATATCCAAATATTGACATAAATAATGTTGTGATATGACATAAAGCTCAAATTTCACACAGAAAAATACCCCCCCCCCCAAAAAAAAAAAAGAATTAACAAGAAAAGAAAAGACCCACTGATTAGGGTTACCAACTTTCCAATTTCTGAAAACTGGACAACCCTGAAGCCCTGGATACTGCTCCCACCCTCTGCTCACTCCTCTCCCCACATACCCTGCGCCAAGTCCGGGGACCATCACACTCTCCCCACTCCAACAGTTACCTGCGGGAAGGCAAGCTCTCTCTTCCCACTGCACCTGCCTCCCTGGCATGATCAGCCCCTGTCCCTGGTCAGCACAGCCTCCCACAGCCAGGTTCTCTGTCAGGCTCTCACGCTACCCAGAGCGGAGCAGACAGTGGGAGAAGTGGGCGGTCCCGCCCCTTCCACTTCCCGGCACATTTCTGGATCACTGGCCTCTGACCCTGGCAGCTGGGCCTGGACGGGGAGTGGAACGGGCAGGACCACCTACTTCTCCCGCTGGCCACTCCGCTCTGGGTCAGTGTGAGAGCCCAGCCACGCAGTCAGCACGGTGACTGCCTGCGAGAGAGAGAACCTGGCTGCGAGAGGAGGCAGCAGCAGTGGGAGAAAGACAGAGCTCCTCTCCTTGCCCCAGCAGGCCAATCGGGGGTGGCGCTTGGCCCCGCATGTCCCCGGTATGTGTCATCCCTGCTTTTGGTGTCTGGTCGGTGTTTCTGACTGGACACTGTTAGGTGCCATTTTCGACCGGACTTTCCAGTCAAAAACTGGACACCTGGCAACCCCACTACTGACACTGAAATCCACTTGAGTAGAGGGATGCTGCACAGCCTCTTCCCTGGCTGTTATTTCAGTTTATGAGCTAGAACAGCAGCCCCTCTGCATCAATTAGACCGGGTGTTGGAGCTACTGAATCTGTGTAAATGAAGATGTGAACCTTCCCCTAGCTTGCCCCTGTTCATAGTTAGGCTCTCCATACCAGCCTATCTGGGGCCATTACTTTCCTTGGCACGTAGGGCATGCAGAAGCACTGCCATGTAGCCACTGTGCCTATGCTTCACCCAGCTTCACCAGTGTGTGGGGTTAAGTGGTGCAAAGGGCTTTGCACTGACGCTCTGCACGATGGGTGAAATTCACTCTTAGAGAATACTGCAATCAAAGGAAACCCAGGTAAATAGACACTTACATATTCATTTTTATAGGAATCGTTACCTCAGTTTGCAAAAATATTTTTGTAGCAATCTCAGAAGGCTACAGTGTGCTTTTTTTGGACAAGCACAATTCTGTGTTGCAGGTGTAAATGATTTCTCTCAATAGACGCGTCAGAGCTCCAATTATTGAACTCCCTATACTGGGTACTATTTAAACAGCTGGCCTCTGTCCTTTCTGAACACAACCACTACCCTACTGCTGATTTATGATTCACTGTGGTGTTACTGAACTAATGAGCCATAAAGGGCCTACTTTTTATGAGGAGATAATCAAGGCCACACATTTATCACTGCACTCTTTTATCCGTCAGCGTAGGACAGAATGTTGAATTGGCACTTGGATGATAAGGATCAGCTTTGTTTTCTTTGCCAGCTTTAAAATGTTTCCCAAGCTAACAGATTTTTATTTCAGTTTTGACACCTATCACTATTGATTCTAGCCTTGACAAAGAAATTAAGGATTTTATATGACACTTTCACAGTCATCTTGGAAACTGTTAACGTCAAATATCTTTAAGAATCATTTGTTTTAAACTGTGCCAATTCAGACTGTAAACATCTTCCATGTTCAAACTTTGCAGAACTTGGGGAAAGAACAAAGTCTTTTCCTGTACTGTGACTTGTGTAGTTAGCAGCTTGTCATGTATTTTGCTGTGTCTGGAATAAAGATAGAATGACACATGCTGTGACAAGCTGTAAACATACCAAAAACACACAAGCTTTTCTTGCAGTGTTTTCTAAAAGTTGAGCTGGGTTATTTATTGTAGGTAGTTCTGCTCTGGAAATTTTTTCACTCAGATCCAAATAAGAGACAAAAATATCTAGAGAAATCTCCATTCATGTCAAACTCAATAAAGCAGCAAGTAATCCTGACAATCTTGGGCAAGTAGCCCATCCTTCAGAACTCCTGGCCCAAATGCAAGTACTTGCTGAATGAAAAGGTTTTATGATTGACTAAATGATTCTGCAAGGAACCGGGAAAAATTAGAGAAGCTTTTAAATTAAAATTTATTTATTTATAAAACTTTACACACCAGCTTAGGCCCTGAGTAATTTTAGGTGAAATTACTTCACAAACAGGAAGAGCTAGGAGAATCAGATAGTGTGTATATAAAACCATTGGTCAATTTGCATTAGCGGTCTGCCTGATCTGCAGAGGTCATAAGTCTTTTGCAGCCATAGCTAAAGCCTTGACTCTTTAGCTCTGGAAGTGTCTGGTTCAAGACAGCTATGGAGCTATCACAGACAAACATTAAAGAAAACAGTAAGAATACATTTAATTGTTACGTATCTTGTTTAATTAAATAACAGGACTATCTACTTAGCTATGTAGAAAACTGATTAGGCAGCTAGTAGCCAAATATTTATTTACTGAGCTTTTTGCTCTCTCTGTTAGTCCATTGAGATTCTGTATAGTCCTGAGCAGGCAGTAGACCAGGAATAAACAAACAGATGTGTTGGCAATGAAAAAAACAGTTCCTTGATTTACTTGATAGAATAGATGACGTTCAAAACAGAAGTATAAGGTACAATATACAGGTTCCCACACACAAAGAGCTCCTATATTTATCTATACTGCACCAAGCCCTATGTTATCTAGGTGCCAATACTATTATAAGAGGAGTTGGCAGCAACACCTATAGTTAAGATTGCCTAACACTTTCCTTATAAAATCCTTTTAAAAATTGTTTATAACTTTTCCAAACATTAGTCATTTCGGCTGAAATTTTCCAGGCTAGGGGCACTGTTGCCAAAACCCAACATTCAAAAATCATGAGTCAAATCCCAGAATATCATAAGATTGGTCTCAAAATTGTGAAATTGTTTTAAAAGACATAATATTAAATTGTGGGTTTGTCTGTCTTCTGATTTTGAACACCCCTTTTCTTACCCCCACGTGTATATGAGAATTAGTGTTGCCAATTCTTGCAAAGTTAGAGTGAGTCATGTGATTTGTGCCCCCATAGCCCTACATCGATTCATTATGTACCCTCTTAGTCCCACATCAATTTTCACCCCCCATCTCCAGCCCTCAGACAATCAGTTCTGCACTCCCTCCAGCCTCACATCTGCACCTTGCCTCTCAGCACAGCCCTGCTCCTCCTACAGTCATCCCCCCAGTCTGTAGGGAAGCTTTGAAGGCTCTTCAGGTCACCCCCTTCCAGGCCTGGTGGGCCAGCTCCAGATATTTACCTCAAATGGCTTGGGGTGGGGGGCAGTTTCAGCTGCAGTCCTATTCTCCCTATCTCTAGGCTCAGTGTTATGGGATGAGGGAGGGGGGGAAGGAGGAGGAACAGAGAGGAGCTGACCCATTTTTCACAAGAGGGAAGTGGGGAAAAGAAAGCAGAGGCACCCAGAGCTTCTAGGCTTTTTCCCTCCTCCCCTCTTGAAAAAACAGTATCAGCTGCTCCCTCTCCATCTTCCCTTATCCAAAAATCCCCCTCAGCTACTCAGGGAAGAGATCCAGAAGCAGCAGCTCTGATTTGCTGTTCTTCCTCAGACAACAGTGAAATGGGGAAGGTCATCAATCAGAGGGGGGTTTGCCTCTTGACAGTCTGAAAATCAGTTCTGAAGGTTGCCATTCCTGGTGTCATCATTTGACTTGCTACTTGCAGGGATCAGTTTCCCTCCAGGATCTTGAATTGAATCCAGGATTCTTGAATCTCAACATTCCTCTGCTGCAAATATCTGTGAAACCATTTGGCAAGGTGTTTGTCTCATCTCCAAGCTCACTGAATAACTGGTAGCAGTAGGAGGCTGCTCCTCCACATAGAGGATGACAGCCTAATACTGCCACTAGTTACTCAGTTAACTGTTAATGACCAGTGTGGGGGTCAGTATGGTTCCATAGGGTGGAATTTCTGGTTTTTTACTTTGCTTTTTAAAAAAATCCCAGGAAATTTTGTGTAAAAGAAACAAATATGTTCAAAGAATGTTTGCAAAATCAAGCACTCAAACATTAGCAAGTGTCAGAATTAGGGTTGCCCAACATGGAGTTTTCCAAAGGATGCTGTAGTAAAAAATGAAGTCCTTTCGCAGATGTGGGGTTTATTGTGTCTGCTCTCTTGGACATGGGTGGAAAAGGAGATGGTCAGATATTCTTGGCTGGGTTGAGAAGGCTGGACATAACAGGCAGAGCCAATTTCTCAGTGGTCTGCATTTGTAATGTGTTAAACAGGGAATCGGAGGTCTCTGTCGCCATGATCCTTGTTCACATCTGGACAGTATTTGCCAATCTTACCAATAGCTCCTGGAAAAGTCTCAGTTCATGAGAAAGGAAACAGATGAGGCACTAATCTGATCCTCTGGTGAAGTGCCATCTGTATATTCCTCTACATATCTGGTTCTTCTCATGGAGTCTCATCCCATTCCTCAAATACAGGCAGATCCTTCTTCAGGTCTGAAGTGTCTGGCACTGGTATTGGTGCTGGCAAGGAAGATGGTGTTGGTGCACAATGTGGAATAGGTGCTAGTGAGGGTATCTAGTGCTGAGGGGGAAGGTATGGTGCCTAAATCAGTGCCAAGTTCACAGCTGGAGTTGGTCTCACAGCTTCCAAAATGACCTTCATAGAGTCCTGTACGAAAGGTCACATGAGGAGCTGAAGGGGGCCCTGCATGAGATTCTTCAGTGATATATGGATTTCAGGCAAGAGAAGAAGTCTGGTATTCCAAGGTCACATTGGGGAGAGGGGAACTCTCTATATACATCTCAAAATAGATTGAAGGTACTCCAAGGTGGCTCCAGATCAGGAGAAGTTGGTACAGGAACAGAGTCAAGCAGTGGGAAAGCATGCAGTGGGATGACTAGTAGCTTTGACAGGAGACTTTCACCCACAGCCCACAAGGGAGGGCTCATAGGCAAGAGGCAAAAAGAAAATCTGCTGTTGACCTCAGAGGTGAGTCAAGTGGGTTTGGGTACTTTTAAATCACCATTACTAGCTTCAGGACAGTAGGGCACGCTCCCGGGATCAGACCTCTTGTATGGCACCATTCCTTGGGATGTAGGACCCCTCTGTTGAGCTGCCCTAGTGCCTGAAACTGGTGTTTAAGACTCCCTGAACCCTACAGTTACTTACACATGCTCCCTCAAAGGTCCAACACAGCTATGGGCACTCAGGGGTTACTAGTTTAATTATTTCAGAAACACTGTGGCAGGAAAGCAAGGAACACAGGATTAGCAAAGGAATTTCTTAATTGCATTGACTACTCCTAAAGCACTTGAGAGCTACAGATCTTGAAAAAATAACAAAAATCCTGAGTTGTGCTCCCCTTCCTTAGACCCCACTTACTCCTTCTTGTGAGTGCATAGTTCTTCAATGTTTCAGTTTGGGCAGAGCCCTTCCTGCTGTCTCTTTGTCTTGTAAGCCCTTATTTTATGTGGTGTTGCTCACCTCTTCTTACACACACACACACACACACAATCCTCTCTTAAAAAGGGCCACTGTCTCTCAGACATCAGCCCAAACTCTCAGTGCTTGTCTACACGTGAAACGCTATAGGGGTACAGCTGCAGCTGTGCCACTGTACCACTTCAGTGTAGACACTAGCTTGGCCAGTGGGAGATGCTCTCCAGTCAGTGTAGGTAATCCACCTCCCCGAGAAGCAGTAGCTAGGTAAACAGAAGAATTCTTTCATCAACCTAGCGCTGTTTACACAAGGTGTTAGGTAGGTTTAACTACATCTCTCAGGGGTGTGGATTTGTTCATATCCCTGAACAACATAGTTATGCCGATGTAAGTTTCCAGTGTACACTACCTTTGAGTCCAAACTGTGAAGGTCCAAATCACCTGGTCATACTTGACCCTCCCTTTAGCAGGCCCCCGGGAAGAACATCTGTAGTTCCATGTAGATGAACCAGTACTTAAGAGTCATTGAGTATGTCTACACTTCAGGTAGGCACCCGCAGCTAGCCCATGCCAGCTGACTCAGGCTTGGCTAAGGGGCTGTTTAACTGAGGTGTAGACGTTCGGGCTCAGGTTGCAACCCGAGCTCTGGGACCCTACCACCTTGCAGGGTCCTACAGGCTCCAGCCTGAGCCTGAATGTCTCCTCCACAATTAAGCAGCCTCTTATCTTGAGGCCTGTTAGCCACATGGGCCAGCCACAGGTTTTTAATTGCAGTGTAGACATACTGTTAGGCCCAAAAACTGAAAAACATGCTTATCTCAGTCCTCACTGTCGTTTCCCATGCATGAAGCTGCACGTATACAGGATGTATAGAAGATATATGGACAAGGGGAGGGGGTTGGACGGATGCCCCCGACCCTGGGAAAGGAATGTGAAGGACGGGAAGCTAAACAGATGTATCCTGATTACTACTAGAACTGAATTTAAACAATGCATGGGTTAGCAGAATTTAGACATGCTAAGTTGTTTGTCTCTCTGTATAAAAGAAGCCCAGTTGTGCTTGTAAGGTGTGTCTCTTTCTCGGGCACTAGCCGAGTAGAGCACCCTCTCAGCTGACTGACTAATAAAGGGTCTGGTATCTGCCCTCTTGTCTCTCCGTGCCTCCTTGGGGTAATTGGGCAGCTCCAGGGGGAAACGAGCCCATTTGGCTAACAATACTCATTGAACATCAATCACCCCCAGACTGCAGACTTCATTCCTGTCAGTGAAGGACCTTTAATAAACTGTCAAACAGACTCCATAATTCAATATAATTATATCCCACTCTATAACAGGCACTTCCTGTGTTGTCACCAAAGCTACTGAGGCCTTAATTTGGTGGGGAGGAGATTGTTTCCATCTCTGGTGCTGCTTTTGATTTAACTGGTGCCAGATGATGAATTTGCTACCAGTTTAAGGCCAAGAAGATTCTGGTCTTGAGCCTGTGATGAAAGGAGCACTGAGGACAGAGTGCATCCTGGCTCCTATGTAACATGGGGTTCAGCATGGAGGGCTAGTTTTGGTACCACCGAATTAGCCTGTCAGCACATCAGGCTGTAGGCAATGAGAAGCCAGATGAGCCTGTTAAGGGTCTCTCCTTTTGGTGTTGGGGACTGAAGGTGTGGCAAACTGCACATTGGGTTATTGAGCGTATCTCGCTCAGACACAGAAGGCACCAGACATGAATGTCTGTCTGCAGTATGATGGCCTGGCAGTAGGTGCACTTCTTGTAGCCCTGATAAGGAGCCAAAAGCTCCTGGTACATGGAAAGGGCTATCTACACTAAGCTATCCTATACTAATTAACTATTTACACAAAAACCTTAAGCTAGGCTATGGAAAGAACTATGTGAGGATGGGTTCTGCCCGCTCTTGGTGGTGCAGGAGAAGGAACTGAGGTCATTGAGTTGCACTTCTTCATACAGAGTAGGACAATGATGTAACTAACATATGAGCTTTCTTGTGCACACCACACCCCCACAACAGACGTGGCTTTTCAAGGCAGTTTTGCAGCTCGATACTATGAGGACCATCTTCCACAGGTAGGAATGCACAGATACCATTAACCAGGTTCTAATATATTTAATATGTAAATAGATAGTTGATGTAGATTTTTTATAGTACTACTATTTCACCAGAATGTTTTGCCATTCTGATAAAGGCAAGTTCATTTCTGCACAGAAGTCTAAGTATATGTATACACAGTTACCTTTATCAACCAAACTTGATATCATTTTTGATGAGATTACAAGTTTATTTGACAAGACCTATATTCCATAAAACTATGTTTAATTCTTTACTAATTGTGTCCCATATCAACCTTTCCATGATTTTGCCTGGGATTGATGTCACACTAACTGGTGTACAGTTATCCAGGTCATATGATTTACTCTTTTAAAACATAAAAATCCTGTATAACTTCCCAAATGTTAAAAGATTTGTTAAAAATCAACATTAATGGTTCAAAGAGCTCCTCAAACATTTAATACTCTTGGGTGCAAGTTATTGCTCTTCCTCTGAAGATTTTAAAATGTTCAACATCTTCCCTAGTTACTGAGGGAATAGAAAGTATTTCCTTGCCATTTTAAGGTATAAATATATCCCACTGCTTCTTTCCAAACACAGAACAGAAATAGTAATTGAATATTCATGCTTTTTTTCTGAATTAATTTAGTTTATTCCTGATATATTTTTTAAAAAATCTTTCTAATTAACCTTAACTCTACTGACCATAGATTATTCTTTGTCATCTTTAGCCTCCCTTATCAATTGTCTGCATTTCCTAACTACAGATTTGTATTCATTGCTACCAAATTCCCCATCTTTTCCATCTGTTCTATATTTATTTTTAATTGCTAGTTTCACTTCCTCTCTTACTCAGGATGTTTTTTAACTGAAGCTTTATCATATGATTAAAGAATTGGGTTTTTGTAGTTATAAATAATACTTAACAAAGAATTATCATTTTTATGTCTAAATTTTTCTCACTACTGGCCCTTTTTAAACACCCAAGTTCTTGTGGCTGGGACATATTTGTTTCTCTTTCGTTCTTTGTCATTCATAGTCACAACAACATTTACCTTAATCTCAATATTTGGCGAGAAACATGTCTAATCAGTGAATGTCCTGCACTTTCTTGTTTGAATGTATGTCCCTCCTGCATTCCTCCCCCTCCCCCTTGGATTGAAGGATGCAATTGACAAATGCAGAGGATAAAATTGGTCAAGATCTTGCAGCCTCCTATTGCTCAAAGAAAAAAGATACAGCTATTTTAGTCAATAGAAAAATACTTTTTTAGCTCATTCAGTGAGTGAAAATAAAGTGAAGAGATTTATTTTCACTGGAGGCAAGGTTGAGGAATGACAGTTTGCATACCCTGCCGAATATATATCCACCAAGTAGACATGCATGTGTCTAATTCAGATGCAAGTCCCTTTTCTGTTAGTATATTTGCTTTGTTTTTGCAGGTGAAGGATACCATCGGGAAGATTTTTAATTGAAATCTGGTAGTGGAGGATAGACCTGGGAAAGCAGAATGACTTCCAGCTTTCACTTACAAATTAAATAAAATCCTAAGGGATCTTAAACTGGCAGACGTTTGGAGAAAATTAAATGCTAATGTGTGCAGTTGTACTTTTTACACCCATAGACATCAAATATATAAAAGCATTAACTTTTCTTCTGTTGCAGTGGGTGCACGATATATGCACAGGGTATAAGGTTAAATCTTATGAAGTAAGATGGAAACTCAATATCAAATCATGAACTGGCAGCATAACATGCCCAGGCAATTTCAGCCTGAAAGTAGTTAATTGAATGTCTAGCAATCTTCTTTTTTTTTTCCCCAAAAAAGTATGGCACTATTTCAGAATTAAAGCCCTCGTTGAATACTACAATGCAAATTATACCTAGAAGAATAAAGTAAATGAATAACTTGGGCTGGCATGAAATCTCTTGTGCAGAGGCTTTTAATAGCTACTGCCACAGAAGGAAAATATTTTAAATGTTTCCCACTTAAGAACTTTGACAATGGCTTCTGGAACTCAAGAGAGCGCACGACTAATAATAATGGAAAAGGGTGAATGTTTGTCATGGTGGTCATAAAAGTCATGTATTGCATCACTTTTCTTAGTAAAATCCATGAATCAAATCTTGGCCCTATGGTAGTCAGTGACAGTTCTGCCATTGATTTCAGCAGGGCCAGGATTTCATCCCACAACGTTAAACTGTGCATGTGAATATGTGGGTGGACTATTAAGAAATGAGTGGGCAAATAAATACGTAAAGAGTTATACAAATTATCCTTAGAAAGGCCTGAGAGAATAGCCCTTAAAATGGAAGAGAATACAAAACTGGGGGGAGGAGGAGAACCAGTGTGACCACAAAGACTTAAAACACCAATAAACAATGGAGGCCTTTGCCAGAACTGCAGTCAGTGGAAACACTTGAACTGGAACCGTCCTGGGATAAAAGAAAAGGAGCTGCTCACAGGGTGTCCTCTGTTAACTTCTCTTCTTATCCAGGTTCTTTGGGGGATGGGAACACTAAGAGATGGGGTATGTGGTAAAGAGAGTACTGGTTTCATTTTTATTCTAATATTTTATTTTAATTATTAGTCAGGTTGGGGTCAAAGGGGCACTGGTGCCTCAATCTTTTCTTGTTACTGTTTTTCTAGTTTTTGGCAGACATAGCTACAGCCTAAGAGAGGCACCTTTTCTGAGGATTATATATTGAAATAAATAATCTAGAAATTCTGTGAATTGGGCATGCTGCATATGTTCACAGGTTATTGGTTTTTAAATTTAAAAAGGCAATATAGCAGACAGACACTTAACCTAGCTGCTTAAAAAGATAACCGAATAGATTAAACTAGAGATGCAAGACTTTTTCTTTCATCACGGGAGATCAGACCTGCAACAGTCTCTCTAGAGCGGTGGTAGCAGTAGCAGAACAGGATGGAACTTTATGCACCATTTTCCCTATCTGAGTTTTATTTAGTGTCTAAAATGAATGTTCTAGATGCACTGAGAGAAACCTACTCAACCATCTGCAAACTAGACTCATGCCCTTTGGAACTTGTGAAAGCTATTGGGGAATAGTAGGTAGGAATGAGCGCTGTCCTGCCTGTGAGATGAAGCGACAAAGATAATTACAACACCATATGATTCTCTGTGTCTTATTGGCAGAAGCACAGAGTCTCTGTGTCTTTCTCATTTTGGCATCCCACGCCTTCTGGTACCTGGCTGAGTTTTTTGAGAATATCTGGAAACAAAACCTTCAGGGTTGTCGTGGGTCATTTAGCTCTTGCTTGCTGATCTAAAGCATTCAATTGTTTGAAGTCTTTTTAGGGCAAACTCTGTATTTAAAATTAAGGTTGAAATGTAACAATAGAAAAACATAACTACTCCTGACAGAATTCTGCACTCCTGCGGGGGTTCAGAATTTGTATGGTCTGTGACTTTCTGTGCTCCCCATGTAGAAAAATGCAAAAGAAATCTTCAGGGGGACACGCGCCTCTTCCCAGGGCAGCGTGTCTGTTCTAAGGTGCCTGGAGCAGCCTCAGAGACACTAATCACTGCAGGGGGAGGGGACTGGGCATGTGTGCCTACAGGGGAGATGTTGATCACCATCAGGGGGCAGGGATGAGCATGCATGTGTACCAACAAGTGAGAGAGACCTGTGTAAAAGGGTAGGGCTTTTTATTATGCAGGAGGCAGGCTCTGTCCCTGAGGCAGAAATGTAGCAGCCTGCCTGCTAGTTAACTGATCCCATTTTCTGAGGCAGAAATGTAGCAGCCTGGTTAGCACTCCCCTTGATAAGGATGGAAGAGGTCCTAGTGATCTTTACAACACACATATGGTTAAGGCATTGCCACTGACTTTGTGGCGTCTAACATCGTTAATGTTCCTGTTGTTAGTTAACTGTTCCCATTCTCAGTCAATTCCCCCAGGGGCATAAACCTGTAAACGTTTTAAGACCCGTGCATTGCCAGAGTCATGTAAAGCCTTATAAATGACAGTAAGGGAATCAGCTAGGAAGATCTATGTGCTTTCTCACTTTTTTCCTGTGCCAAAGTGGCACAATGGGGTTAGATTATAGCTCAGGATTTATTTTACTTACCCAATAAAAAAAGACTTTAAGGACAAATAAAACATTTACCAAGCAGTCAATAAAATATCAGGACAAGCAGAACTAAGCACTTCCCAAAGTACCCAGCCAGGTCCAGGACAATGATTAGCAAAACTGGGTGACTTTCATGTGTGAAAGTCTGAGCAATTTAAAATGACATTCTACTTTTTTTGGTTTTGCTGTTTGGTGTTCTGTAATGTAATTTAAATGAAAATCCAGGATTATAACTGCACTGCTGGGTATTAGTTACAAAGTGTTTGTAACTTAACTTTTGTGTGCTTAGGAAATGCTAAATAGTTATTGTGACTTTTTTCTGTATTGTAGTTTAAATAAATTACCAAAAGAATTGAAACGGGTGTGATTATATTGCAGTTTTGAGAAATATTTTTTTTGGCACAGAATCCCTGTTGAAGTAACATTATTTAATGTAACCAATGTATATATTCAGATGAGGAGAGCATTATTTTACTGTTTATAGCTAATTCTGTTTGAGGAAAAGAATATGCAAAGTCATGAAAAGCAAGCCAGTGAAGAAAGCAAACTGCAGACTGAATTTTCCCTGATAAGACAGACAAACAGAGCTATCTTGGATTGTTTTCCTTTATTAACTAGTACACCTTAATGGCATAGCTCATTCACTGTCCTTCAAGGACAAAACAGCCTGAGAAATTAGTGAAAAGGTTTATCAACATAGAATTGTTCACAGGATTAAATGATTGCATGCAGTTTCTATGACTCTACAAACTGTTTCTTTATAGCAGTATGGTGGATTACTGTCATTCCCATGATTGGTGGACCTCTGTCTCGCCCCTACTGAAGTCTACGGGAATTTTGTCTGTAGCATTTAGACACAGCTCAGTAAATTATTTGTCCTGTTTATGACTAAAACTCATTGGGAATTGTCCTACTAAACTTTTTTTTGTCAGAAAATGCCAGTTGGTCAAAACTGAAATAATTTATGGAAAAGTTTTTGTTTTGACGAACATCCACCAAACATCCGCTAAACATATGTAAGGTTCCATCGGAAACCTGCCTTATTTCCTGCCTGTTCATCTAGTGGGCTACAAGTGAGACCAGGCTTCCAGGGTCCAGAGCTTCAAGGTAGCCCTGCTATGCAGGCTGTCCTAGGACTGCGGATCCCAGAACTTCCTGTGTCCAGAAGTGGATTATGGTTTTGTGGGGCCTTAGGCCAGAGCAAGTTGGGGCTCCTCCACACCCCTTCCACCTGCAGTCTCCTCCGACACCCCTTGACCCAACCACATTTCCCCAGCAGGAGTGCTAGGTGGGCATAGCGGGTCAGGGAATGGGGGCACCCATTTTTCCGGGATCCCCCAATTGGTCATGGCCCCTGAGCATGCGCCCCGTTGGCCCAGTGGCTAATCCACCACTGCCTGTGGCCAAGGTTCTGGGGAAGCCCCAGTAACCTGGTAGCCCTTCCTTGAGCTCTCTCCTTGAGCTTCAAGGCTCTCCTCTCTGTCACTTCCGAATCCCTAGGCAGAGGGTGAGGAGTCCCGTGGAGTTGGGGCAGTCAGCTGCTCAATTCATTTTGGAAAAAAATCTAATGAAAATGTTTAATTTTGGAAAAACTGATTTTTTTTCAAAATTTCCTTTGTGCTGGAAATTTTGAAATGTGTAGTTTTGTTTGGGATCCAGAACTAAATTATTTTTGAAATGTTTCAACCATCTCTGTTTTGTATAACCAGACCCCTAACTAAGTGATTAACTATGGGGTCACTGAAGATATTATTAGGCTAACCAACTACATTGGATGAAATGCAGGACCGGGACTTTCTAGCTACACTTTTTCATGGGAGAAAACAACAGCTTTTTGCTTTATTTTATAAAGGTTAGTTTTAACAGATTATAGATATTAAACTCTATATTGTTTTAACAGTGAACTGTTTTATTATGGCCAGTCAAATAAAATTAAAAAGGGGAATTGTTACTTAGAACCGGGCCCTGCTCGGTGATCTCTCTTGCCACAAAGGGCAGGACAAGAAGCAATGGGTTCAAACTACAGCATAGCAGATTTAGATGAAATCTCAGGAAAAACTTCCTAACTGTAAGAACAGTAGTACAATGGAACAGACTGACTCGGGAGGTTGTAGAAGCTCCTTCACTGGAGGTTTTCAAAAGGAGGCCTAGACACAACAAATACATTCACACACAACAAATGCATCTTGGCGGGGGTTAGCCAAGATCACCCTTGCGGTCCCATCTAACTCTGATTCTATAAGTACCTGTCCCAAAGTGGTGAGAACCTTCAGGTCACTAAACAGCTTGCAAAGGGCTCTCAGCACCTTTTAGGATTATGTCTTTAAAAAGAGAATCATAAGGGCAAGGGACTTTTTATGCAAATCCAAACATCCACTTCAGAAAGACAAGTCTTGATGTCCTTCCTTGCAAATTCTGCATACTCGTTTGCAATCAAAATATCTTCTCTTTGTTCAAAGTGCTGTCTGCTTTGGTAAAGGGTCCTCCACCTGACATAAGGTACTATATGAATGTAACTCTTGTTCTTAAAGAAGGAAAATCCAAATTATATTCCAACATTCTTGATGAGTTAGTGTCTACATTCTAGTTAAGATTTTGGCTAAATGGTTGGAAGCTATCCAAAAATACTATTTAATGGCATTTAAACAGAATTTTTTAAAAACTAACACTCATGGGATAATGTCCACTCCTTGACAAATGTTATTAAGTTAAGTAGTCTAGCTCTGAGATACCTATCATTCCTCAAGTACTGATAGCCATGTTAAGTGAAAATTCTTATTCAAGGTCATACATAGGTTTTAGGTGAATTAAAACTATGTTTTGACTGTTTGTTGTCAGGTTAACCTTACCTGAATTGACTTCAGTTTCTTTGCAGGGGTTCCATTACCCCATAATCTTTTGCAGTTGCTGTGGAACAGCATGAAAAAGATGCTTGAGGTTGCATCCTTAATTATTTGGTAATTAATGTGTATCATTTAATCATTTATATAGCAACTTTGATACCAGCTTAGTTTTATCTACAAGACAGGGTACAAGAAGGCCTTTCAATAGAAACAGCTTTATTTTCATCAAATCCTGGTAGCCTAAATTAAGTGAGGTACATTACAGTACCGGGTTGCAGTCCTGACTGAAATACATAATTGCAGGACAAAACAATTAAGCCCCTACCCTATAGAAACATGAGCACACACTTAACTTTACATATGTGATAAGTCCATTTAAATATATGGGACTACTCAAGCATGTAAATTTAAGTATAGATATACATTTTCACAGGGTCGGGGACTTATGCAATTGGGTTTCAGAGGGCTAGACAATCACCTCCCACAGAGGAACCCCTGGGACAGTTGCATAGGGGCCTACAAAATTGATCATGGAGAATTACCAGGAAATCTCCCCTGTGAAGGATTTGAGGGCGGGAAGAAGGGGAATGGGTGGAAAGTCTGGCCTCCAAACCCCATGGTACCTGGGAATCCACTGTGAGGGAAGCCCCTAGATTAACAGAAACAGGGGGCACAACATGGAACAATAAACAGAGGGAATAATTGGAGAAGACAATCTACAACTTTGACACCATCTGGTAACATGAAAAGAAATGTTCTAGATTTGTGCTTAGAAGGACACGTTTCAAAAATATGTTGCTACACCCTGGAAAATGAACAGTATTTGTCATTTAACCAAGTGGTTTCTCACTACATTAAAAGGGATGCAGAGAAGAACGTTATTTTAAAAAATCGGTGGTAAACAAGGTCAAGCTAGTCTACCATTAATAATGGGAGGGTAGGATTTGCAAAAGCACCTAACTGATTTATGATCACAACACCCTTTGATTTAGGCACTTTTGAAAATCCAAACCTTGGGAAATATTTTTCTTACTAGATACAAAAGTTTTTCTAACAAACAGGCTCTATAAATGTTAACAGCATATGGTATTTTTATTCCTGTGAAAGGAGAAGATGTAGCAGTATAGTGGATGCTCACGCTATCCAAAAATACTTACACTATCAGTCCTAATTCCAGTTATTTCTCAACTTTCTATCATATCATGTCTCTAATTTATTAAGCAGACAATGTATTCTAAAACCTTTGCATTTGTAGCACTTGGGTAAAAGCTATCAAAACTGATAAATAAGCAGGAACCAGTATCTTTCATTCTTAATTTCTAGAAAAGAAATTGATTGGAGAAAAGTCCAATAAATACATCAGTCACCTTAAGGTGTGCCAGTGATGGTACAATGGCCATGGACTGTCAGCAGCACATATTATAAATAGAAACATGGGGAATCTGATAAAAATGAGTATAAATTGGCAGTTGGGAAATTCAGGCAATTGATAAAGGAAGCTAAAGATATCACTGAAAACTCTATGTCCAGTACGGTTAAGAATAAGATGGAATTCTTTAAATATATCAGGAACAAATGAAATTCTAGCAATGGGGAATGTCCAGTATTAGATAAAGATGGTAAAACTGTCAATTGTGATGCAGAAACAACAAAATAGTCAATAGTCAACAGTATTTCTTTTCTGTGTTTGGAAAGAAGCAGGATGATATATTCATATCTTAAAGTGATAAAGAAATACTTTCTGTGCCCTCAGTGACTTGTAAAACAGCAACTATTAAATTTAAACATTTTAAAATCTCCAGGACCAGATAACCTGTATCCAAGACTAGTTAAACAAAATAGTCGAGGAGCTCTCTAAACCCACTCATATCAATTTGTAACAAACTGTATAAATTCTAGAGGACTGTAAAAAGCTCATATTTATAAAATGTAAATTAGATGAAATGGGTAAGTATAGGACTATTTGCTTGACATTGATCACACACAAAATCATTGAAAGGCTGGTATGGGACACAATCAGTAAAGAATCAAAGAATGGTAGTATAATTATTTTCAATCAACATGATTTTATGGAAAAAAGGTCTTGTAAAACAAACTTGATATTGATTTTGATGTGATTACAAGTTTGGTTGCTACAGGTAACTGTGTTGACATAATATATACCTAGACTTCTGTAAGGCAATTGATTTAGTCCAATATGATATTCTGATAAAACATACTCTAC
Organism: Macrochelys suwanniensis; assembly: GCA_033296515.1. Taxonomy (NCBI): domain Eukaryota; kingdom Metazoa; phylum Chordata; order Testudines; family Chelydridae; genus Macrochelys; species Macrochelys suwanniensis. The sequence goes on along the minus strand of CM065775.1, from coordinate 91,907,785 downwards.
AAAAATCAATGTAGCCCATGTTAAATTGATTAAAAACTAGTAGACTGAGAGATTGCTAAAACTATTTGTAAATGGGGAACAGTCACCCATTGGAGGTCTTAGTGCAGTGGAGCAGGGATCTGTGCTTGGCTCTTTGTCAAAGATCTGAAAGAAAATATAAAATCATCAACGGTAAATTCTGCAGATGGCACAAATATTGATGGAGTGGTTTTATAATGATGGGGAGCAGGTCTGATATATATCCCAACCTGGATTGCTTGATAAAGTGGGCTTATTTCAACAATTTGCATTTTAATACAGCCAAATGCAAGACCATGAATCTTGGAATAAAAAAAATGTAGTGAGAATCAAGATGGAATGTGTCGACACTGAAAAGGATTTCAGGATCATAGTAGATAACCAGCTGAACATGAGCTCCAAGTGCAATGCTGTAGATAAAGGGGTGGATGTAGTGTTCAAATGTATAAGCAGGGGCGGCTCTGTGTATTGTGTCACCCCAAGCACGGCAGTCAGGCAGCAGTCGGCGGCGTTTCTGCGGGAGGTCACCGGTCCCACAGATTCAGTGGCATTCCTACGGGTGCTCCGCCGGTCCCGCACTGTCAGCGTTCCCGCCACCAAATTGCCGCCGAATCTACAGGATCAGCTAACCTCCCGCAGAAATGCCGCCCTTCAGCTACCAGCCGGCTGCCCCTCTGCAGCTTGCCACCCCAGGCACGCGCTTGCTGCGCTGGTGCTGGGAGCCGGCCCTGTGTATAAACAAGAGAATATTGAAGAGGAGTAGAGAATTGGTATTACCTCTGTAAACGACATTAGTGAGACCATTACTGGGATACTTTGTCTTGTTCTGGTGTCCATGTTTCAAAAGGATATTGAAAAATTAGAGAAGATTCAGAAAAGAGCTACAAGAATGAGCTGATGTATGGAAAGCAAGCTTTATAGCAAAAGAGACCCCAGAAGCTCAATCTATTTAGTTTATCCAAGAGAAAAGCTACTTACACAGGGAAGAGATTTCTGACAGTAGGTAGCTCTTTAACTTGAAAGCAAAAGGCATAATGAGATTCAATTGTGGGAACGTGAGGATAGACAAAGTCACAGTAGACATAGGGCACACATTTGTGAGGATAACTAACCACTGGAACAAATTACCTAGAGATGTGGTGGATCCCCATCACAAAAAAATTAAGACTGGATATTTTTATAAAATATATGTTACATGTAACTATGTGTTATATCTCAAAATAGAAGTTATGGCTTGATGCAAAATTAATGGGTGAAGTTAATGGTCCCTTCCAGCCTTAAAACCTATATGTCAATGACCTTTGTAAAATCTAGGAATCATATAGCCAGACAAATATTGTCCTGCATTACAGGTGCTAACAAGGAACTCATTGGATGGGAGGCATTCCAGCAGCTTTTTGCATTCAGGAAGGAATTCCCTTTGTTTAGGTTAGATGGAGGATTTGTCTTCTGCAGAAGCTAAAAGGTTTTTCTCCCCCCCCCCACCCATTTGCTTTCATAAAAGAATAAAATATAAGACACAGTAAATGAATATTTCAGCTGTTTGTTGTTAGAAACACAATACTCTTTAAGATCAATCACACAGAGGCCAAACCTGACTAATCTGGTAGAGAGCTAATATTGTAATGGTTATGAAATTTTCCTGAGCAGAACTGAGGGAAGCAGAGATGGAGAGCAAAGGTCTTTGTAATGTATGCAGGTGGAAACTGTTCAAATTAGACAAGGCAGTTAGCTAGAAGAGAAAAGTTTGGCTGGACATGGGAGAGGATGGAAAAGAAAGTATTAACGCTCTGCCTTCTAAAATCATGCTACAAGGTGTATGTGCAAAATCATCAGGTTATAACTCTCTGCTGCTTAGCTGGCTGAGGCAAGAAGGGGCAGGGGGAAGGTGTTAATTCTCTGCCATTCATCCTTCTGAAGCAATGATTTCAGGAAAGGTTATGAACTGATTTAACTAATTAAATATTTGCACCTTTAATTCTCCCATCTAATGTTTCTATACAGAATTGCAAGGAATTTTGAACTAAGTTCTTTCCCGCATTCCCCCATAAATACTACACACACAGCCAAACCCGAGTTTCACTGAAGTAAGTGTTAAAACTCCAATGACTTTATTGGGAACAGAATTTGACCCCTAGGTTCCTTGCAAAAAAAAAAAAAAAAAAAAAAAAAAGTAGGGGGTTTTGATCTGGTAACTTATGTACTTTCAAATGGTAGTCATTGTAGAAAAAGTAAAAGTTAATCTTTTCTTTACTGTTCCCTGCATACTCTTATTGGGCGTTGATTCCTTCAGAGAATCTCACTTTAAATAATGTAATGTAAATATGCAGAAATTATAGAGGATAAATTGACCTTCAACAATTCAGCATTACATAATTTGAAGACAAATGTATCTAAAATGATATAAACAGGAAAAATGTTACAGTGCTATATTGCAACACTCATTGTACACCTGAAAATCCAACACAGAAAACTGCAATTTGCTCATCCTCTGAAGAGGCAAGTGTCTTGCATAATGGAACAGTCTAATTCCTAATAGTTCAATCTCAAAAGCTAATTTAAACTTTTTTATGGACTTGAGAAACTGATCTTTGAAGGTCCTTAATGAGATTATACTCATTCATAATAGCAACAGGACAGATAATCTTTTCCAATTTTCCTTTTGCATCCAATGGGTAATTATAGAGAACAGAGGGGCTTGTCCATACTGTGCATATGGATTTGAATTTTTGTCCTGTTAGATGAAATGGAGACATTATATTCACAGCCATTCATGGAATCAATAGCAAAATAAATGCATCTCTCTTGAATGCATCACATATACCTATGCTTACTAGATCATATATGCACCCTCCAGCTACATATGGATACCCTACTTAAGTGATGAACGCACAAGAAAATGTAAGAGATCAAAACCGGGACAAGTTTAAAGCAATCCAAGGTGAATTAATAGACTGAAGATTCATTTGCACATGCTGACAACTTTCAAAAGTCTTTCTTACTATACCAGAGTAAGCAAGCAAGACTACAGGATCCACTCAGGAGTCAGTGGTAGACAGGAACAACAGATTCACCCTACTGGATCAGACTCACAATCCATATACTCTAGAATCATGTCACCAATCTGGCCAGCACCAAATGCTTGAGAGGAAGTAGAAGAAATAAAGAGATTGGTTTAAATTTTGAAGCATGAGGTTTAGCAATCCTTCTAAAAACATTGTAATCATTATTAATTAGTGTAACTTTGGGATATTCTTGACATCCATATAAATATCCAGTACCTCTTTGAATCTTTCTTGGTTCTTAGCCTCATTGTATGGCACTGAGTTCCACAATCTCACAATAAGACAGAGAGAACAGAAATTATTGATCTACCTTCTCTATACCATTCATTATTTTACATACACGTGTTCCAACTTATTCATCTTTTTTCTAAGATAAACAATCCCAAACTTTTCAATTTATCTTCATATGGGAGTTTTTCCATTCCCCTAGCCATCCTGCCCACCTTTTTCTGAACTCTCCAATCCTACAATATCTTTTTTGACATGGCTGACGAGTACGGCAGAGTATTCCAGATGAGGGAGAACCATTGATTTGTATAATAGCCTTAGAATATTCTCTACATTATTCTCCATCCAATTTCTTATGCAACCATTGTTAGGCTTGCTTTTTTTGACTGCTTCTATACATTGAGCAGAGGACTTGTTTGAAGTGTCCAAAGTGATGTTCAAGTCCTTTTCCTGAGTCGATAGTGTTATTTTAGAACCTTGTACGGTATATGGATATTTCTGCTTTTTCCCTCCAATGTGCATTATTTTGAATGTATAAACATTGAATTTTTTGTGCCATCATATTGCTCATTCAGGTAGCTTGGGTAGGTTCCTCTGAAGTTCCTCACTGTCCACTCTAGAACTTGACTACTGTAAATAATTTTGTGTGACCTCTAAGTTTTAGTTCTTCACTGCTCAATCCCTTTTTGAGATCCTTAATATATTAAATGGTTCTGATCTTCTCCACTGTACGTTTTTACTTAAGCATGAGAAGGTTTGAAAAATGAAATTCCTGCCATACAGTGTATTACCCATTATCTTAATATAGGAGTCAACAGCCACAAAGTTAATGGAGGTTAAATATGACATAGTGTTGAACTATGTTTCAATTAAATTTTTTCCACCAGACCACATCTTCAAGAATCCATTAATCTTTCACTCTTCCTCATTCAAGACCTTTACCCCAGTCACAGAGATCACCCTCCAGCAAAGAAGGGTTGGATATAACTCCCTCCAGAGGCTGTCAATACTGCTTGCTAAGAGACACCAAAGTACATACTCGTTTCCAACCCTTATTGACCTTGACATTCGGCAATGGATTTGGCTGAGGATACAAACACAGATTATGCACAGCCTCTATCAGGGCTGCCTGGAGGTTTTGGGGCAAAATCTGTAACTGAGGCCCCTCATCTTTCAAAAAAAAAAATTACCACAGAGGGGAGGCCACCTGTGTGTGGGAAGAGGGTGTGGGGGGGTGTTGGAGTGTGAGATCACTCCCCGGATATGGCTCCTGTCTTGCAGAGCTAGGACCAGCTCCCTACTCTGGATGATGTGACTTGGTGTGTGGAGTTGCAGTGTTTCTCTTGTGACCCAACAGTCCATCCACCATCAATGGAGAAGCTGCTGGGGCAACTTGAATGATGCTGCAATCCCATGCACCAGGTCGCAACACCCAGAGTGGGGAGCCAGCCAGACTAGCCTTCTTGTTTGGGGGGCTCTCAAATGGGCCCTTTTGTTCCCCCTCTAGGTGGCCCTGGCAGACCACACTTCTTAGTCTGACCTAATTAATGAGTTTCATATCAGTTTTTCTTAACTATGAAATCTTACTTGCTACTGAAATTCCCAAATTTTGCTTAAAATAAATCTTTAGTAATAGCTGCAAATATTTTCACTCCTGCTGTTGATTTTTAACAGATAGGCATGGCTACCTCAATTGTGCTACTTAGTATTCTTTTCAATAGGTTGCACTCTGTAGAGTAATTTATGTAACATGTTGTAAGACCTAGAACAAGCAAGGATATTACTATTGAGGTAATCCCTTGATTTAAGACAAATTGTGAATTACTACAGAGAGAAAGTTCAGTCATTTTGGTCAGCATCTCATTTTTGCAATTTAATGAACTACTCCCACTGACAGGATACTTATTCACAAGCTAATATGAATATTGCCGGAAATATTATTTACACAGAAAGTTAACAGATGAATTGAAATAAGATATTATTATTTGCATGTAAAACATCTGCTAGCTCTGCTTTCTGCTTTTACATGATGTTCACAACAGGAAAAAACCAACCAAACAAAAACATCCTGGTAATTTATCTCCCAGATTGTATGGAGGTCAATAAAGATACAAACAGAAACTGTGAACTTTTCTCTGTGCGGTATTCAACAGGCATCCAGTTCACAGAATAAAGATACAGAGCCATGGGTCCGTGGCAGCCTATACTACTGTAGAAATATGTTACTGTGAACAAACTGGATAATTTTTAAGGTCAGTAGTTTCATTCCTCACAACAGCACTTTGCATGAAACAAACCTTTAGGTCACTCATTTAAATTTTAATGGATGCCAGTCATATAAAAATAGGATAATTAGAGCACTGAGATCTGTATCAGTGGATACTGACTTTTCTGTACATACTGTATGAATAAAGGGCTATTTAAGGAACTTGCTTGGTAGAGAAATTATAGTATACAAACGTGATTTACAGCTCATCTTGAGAATGTCAGTACTGCCCTAGTAAAGTTGTTTAATATTTTAAAGTGATATAAATCATTCTAGACTTCAAATAAAATGACATAATTTAATGCCAGTGTTTGTGAAACACCACGTTTTTGCATCATCATAAGCAGCACATATGCAGGATTTCAGTAAATACCAAAAAGCCACATATGAAAAAGGACGGTAAAACTAAATTATTACATAATATATACCGTATAGTAAAAATATACATATATATAACATAATATCAATGAAGAACTCAAACCTTTCACTTCCACACAACAGAAACTATTAGGAAATGATGGGTAAACAAACAAAAACTATTCTGCAGTAGGATACAGAATAAAATGTGAAAAATTCAAAATGAATACAAGATGTTTTAATATTTCACAAGTTTGGCAAAAACAACATTTATCTTGTCAACAATTACGTTTTTTTTGTTTTGTTTTTGGCACATCCTCACAAAGAGCGGAGGGTATAGAGAATGGTCCACACTGTCATGCAAGATACTATAGATTGTTTAGTTGGGACTGAAAATACAGAGTATGAAGAATAAACATTTTTTATGGTAAGCTATTTATATCTTTGCAGGTGAATCTACCCCTTTATTTGCGACTTGATCTGGCACCAATGGAACTATTTTCCTTCAACGGATGAGACTCTATCCCCACCTCTTAATTTAAGAAGTGGGGAAAGGTCACTAAAGGAGGCGGGAATATGTCTTCCGAAACAGCATGTAAGAAGAGATGTAAATCCAGTAGATAATATCTGCTAGTTTTTTTTCTTTTCAAATACATATGAATGTGAGTAATTATGAACAACAGAATAAAATTCATGGTGGTATTGTAGATTATGAATTTGTCAGAGTTCTTCCAATTTATAAAAGTGAATGATCATCCTAATTAAGGACCATAATATTTATGCTGATAAGTAATGTAATATTTTATTCATTGCATATTGCATGCAAGCACTTTATATATGAATGGTTCATTTTTCATTTTCAATGAGTACAGTATTTCCTAATTCACCTTGAGTATGTGAAGATAAGAAATATGTATGCAACACTGAGCTCAATGGTTACTCTATAACTCAAGCATTGACAACACTTATTAGGGGTGCCACTTTATTCTATCATGGTCTTCTAATTATGGGCTCACATCATCACTGGTACCTAGAGACACATTTGGCACCAGTGTGGCTTATGGTGATCATCCACTTGAGACGGTCTTAAATTACGCAAATCAAAACTCTCATATTTTTGACAGTGCCATCTTTTCCATTCTTGTATCACAAGTTTCTTAATAGTCACTGTGCACCTATCACTTGATTCAAATCCCACTGAAGTCAATTAAGAGACTTTAATTGATTTCAGTGGGTTTTGGATCAGGTCTCTGACGGGAGCGCAGACTATAAATCAAATTGTTTTCCCCCCAAAAAAACTTCAGTTCAGAGGTGCTCCTAATGAGCAAATAATTTTTATAATATTTTTACTATACACATAAATAAATCAAAGGGTAGAAAATGGAGTTAATTCCTTTGTTTCAGAGTTTTGTTTTTATTTTTTAATTATTACAGGCAGAAAGGAATTGTTTGGTAGCATTCCCTTAATCGACTACTTCATCTCATGTTGTTTCAATATACTGCAACTCGGTTAACAGGTGACTAGATCCTTTCAACATTATAGCAATCAGTAGAAAATATGCCATTGTCTCAAGACAGAATATGACAGGGCTTAATAACAGTATGGAGTGTAGGCTTGAAAGGGCAAAATCTAAGACCTAACTTTTGTTTTATGAATTACTGTTGACCATAGCCATAGTTTTCAAGTCTATTAAGGGATATGATAATGTGCTCTCCCTTTTACAGGAAAGAAGAAAGAAAGTGGCCATTTCATAGAAAGGAAGTTCAATTGCAGAAAATGATACATTTGCTTCAGTGGTGGCAAGATTGAACAAGGATTTCATGTACCCCAAGTCAATCCTCGTGATTTGATAGGTATGCCTTTATATATAATTATCCAGCACTATAAATAAAAATATACTCTCCTAAACTTATATCCTTTACAAGAAAGTGGCTAATGAGGACAAGTGAATTGTTAATACTTCATTAAGCAGTATTACTCAATTAATTTTAATAAATAACATTTGTTGCAACCTAAGCCATGTTACAATATTATACAACACTGTGTGATAAAAATAGCTGATTAACTAGTCAGCAGCTCATGAAAACCTAGGAGGTTTAATCATTCATGACTCTACAGCCTATGAAGTTCATATGTTAACTGATTAATGAGCACCTTTATTTGTCAGAGTTCATTACATTTTTATTTAAAAAACTGAAGGATCATAGCAAAGCAGAAATCTTGGTAAACAGGACCCAGAGTTTCAGCAAGCATCTAGGACTGGTTTCTCAAAAGCAGGATTATGGCGGGGGAATGAGGAGAGAGAACTCCTTTCCCTTCATGCAACAGAATATATAGTTGGAAATCAAAATGCACTGGATGGCAAACTAGAGATCAAAATGAATACGACTATGTTGGTGAAACATTTCAGTTGTTTTCCAAGTGCTTAGAAAAAGGAAGGAGATTGTCAACAGACTCTAATTTATTTAGGAAAAATATTGCTTCCTAATCAACATTGTTAAGTCTACACTTATTCTGCATGAAGCATCTCCATTAATATCACAGGATGTTCTGGGCCAAATTTTACTCTTAATTAGGCTGTTCTAAGTGTAGATTAGCACCCTTGACTTCCACTAGGTGCTGGTTGGATCTGAGGTGGCTCAAACGTAAGTGTGGATGGGCCAGAAATGAGTAATAGGCACCTAACCTTAGGTACTCAACTTTGAAAATTGGGGTCTCTGGTCTGGATACTAAAAGATATTCAATGGGAGTTAAGCACCAAAATACCTTTAAAGACCTAGGTCTCAATTACAAAAAACATCTCTTTTACTCTGACTGGGTGAGAGGCCTGTGCCTGATTCTCTTTTGACTCTCCCTGCATCAACCACTGTCTTCTCCCTTGAAGTCTCTAATACTGTACAACTGACCAGAGACCAGCACAGACAGGGAAAATGGTCAGGGCACAGTCAGAAGAAAGTCCTTCCCTTTTATTATTCGCTATTTGTATTACAGTAGCATTCAGAAGCCAGGGCCTCATTGTGCTATGATGTAGTGACTGACTGGGAAGAGACAGAAAAAGGTTTAAGTGGCCCGCCATTCTGCTTGGCACAGGGGATAAGGTGGTTTTAAGCTACATTTATGCTCTCGTGATTCCTGGGGTTGCATGAAGTCAGTTCAGCTCCCAACATTAATTTGAGCAGCCTACAGTGGTTTCCAAGGGGTTGCTGTGGCAGCTGGGGATTGCTGGAGCACAATGAACTCTGGCCATATTCCTTCATTCCCCTTGGAGACCAGAAGGGGTCAGTGTAGTGGCTAAAAGAGCATCACCAAAGCGAACATTTTGTCCCTAAACCCAGAATCAGGCAGCACAATTTCTGTAATGTGTTTCTTCCAATCATCCTCTTATTTCTAATTGATTTTTATATATCAGAGATATATCAGAGATCTGCCCTTAAGGAATACACTCCTAGTCTGCTACTTGAAAATTTCACAACAGCACTAACAAAACCTCCTTTTCATCAACAAAAATGCATTGACCTTAACACCTGAAAAGGAAAAATAAACCCCTTAAGTATTGTGTTCATGTGAGTTACATGGAAACTTCTGTAGAGCATGAATGACATAATTTTGTGACAGAGTAAGCAATGATGCAAGTATGACAACTGTTACTCATTTCACAATCACCACTGCAGAGAGCACTTTGTACACACAGACAGGCATACTGTTTGGAAAGGGACTCACTCTCAGAAGAGATAACCGATTGATTCAAGTCCCTTGAGAATATTTTATTTTAATGAAGCAAGCTGTATTACACTTTAGTCCTTATTTGATGAACATTCAGTGTTCTTTGACAAACAATGCTGATGCCTCAGTCTGACATGACTGTTAAGATACTGTGACACTATTAGCATTTGAGCATTTTTCATTAAATTCATTGGACCAAGTTCAATCTTGGCATAGCTCCTATAGCTTTAACAAGCAAGAGGGTGAAATAGAGCATACTACAGTCTTGTTTGGGATCAGTTCAAAATGTAAGGGAAAAAGCCTTGAAATCATGGTGAATTGTAATGCTGAAATCAATTGTGATGCACCAAGTTATGTGTAAAAAAAAGAATTGGAATGTAAAGTTATCTTTAGCATCAAACTCATTTGGAGTTAATTATACTTCCAATCCATTTAATACCCTGAAATAAATGTTATACTTCTAATGGATGGGTATGGTTCATTAAAACAATAACTTTTTATGACTATGATACCAACTTAAAGTAAATTTAATTTGTGGATGCTGCAAGGATTGAATTCCAATAATCTAATTTCTCTTAGACACACCATACACTGTCCAAGGGCACATCTCTCACTATGCATCATCTGACCTTACACAGGATCTAGCCATCTGCCCTGGAAATGGAAAGCTTTATTACAGCTATGACCTCACAATATTAGCCCTGATTCTCTGTTATGTCCAAGCTGTGGAACAAAAAGTGGATTAAAATAAATTAAAAGGCCCTTTTATTAGCCAACCGTTAGGACTTTCAATAGGAGTAAAAAATGAACATATCCAAATTTTAGCAGTGGATATGTGGAACAGTGCAAGAGAATCACAGATTAGACATGTTACTGCTATCAGATTAACCATTTACAAAATAACTCTTATTTTAGATATTTAGGGCTAAATTATTCTGCAAAGAGCAATCCTGCTCTCATTGAACTTAAAAGGAATTTTGTCATTTACCTTAATGGGAGCGGGCTTGGGCCAATAGCATATCATGCTAATAGTACTGTATTAGATATTCTCTTGTCGAGCTAGTTGAAAAATATTTCTTGAAACTTTTCAGAAATTTTATGCTTCAATTTTTTACCAAATATTTCAAAGTATTCCAATTTTGAGAAGGAAAAAAAAAAGAGACGGTTTTCTTGTTTTGTCCCCATCCCTTTTTCTGTTCTCTTCCCCCTCTCTCCTTTAATGTTAAAACTGACTAAATTACCTACCCATTTCCCCTAAACATACTCTTGGAAATGAATGAACCATTTTTGCCAAAACTTTCAATGAATAAAGAAAGAAAGAAATAAAAGCATGAGGCACAGAGCAAACATGGAATAATTATGCCCAAATGGTTATAGTATGGCAAAGTTATAAGCCAACTAAAATATATTTGAAAGCATAATAGGCAGAGCTGCCAGCTCTATAACAATTAATTAATATCTTTAAGCTCCACCAAGTCCTTATCTTGAGTTTATTGTTTAAATTTGTTACCATTGACCACGACTTGATCCTTTCTTCAACTGCATATAGATCATCCAGGGCCAAATTAATTTCTGCCATCAACTTCACTTCAGCCCTTGCATTCTCTGTCCCCTTTGGAAAGCTTAGCTCTGTCAGTGGTGCTTGTCTCCTTAATTATTTATCCAAAATGGAATAGCTTCAACAAGTGAGACAAGGGACTTCCATAGTCCAGTGGTTAGCACACTCTCCCAAGAAGAGGGAAACCCCTGTTCAAATTATTTCTCCCTCTTAAGGCAGAAGGGGGAATTGAACCTGACTCACCAAATCCTGGGTAAGTGTTCTATTTACTGGGCTAAAAGTTATAAGCCTGACACCACCATCTCCTCCTCCTTCACTTTGTATGGTGTCTAATCCATTAGGTCCCATGGATGAGATAGGTGCTCCTCCACCTATCTTCCCGCAGTTTGGGGACTGTTCTGGGACTAAGACAGGAGATGTATCCAGACACCTAAAATGTATTGTATTTTGGCCAGGAGCACCAAAATACAAAATCACTCAGGGTGCCACTTTCCCTAAGGCCGGCCCTGCAGACCAGTATAATAATGAGAGAGCAGTTACCTCTCAGAGTGGGATGTTACAGAAGAAGGTGTGCGGCAGCTCTCAAAAAAAGGGCCATATTTTTGGAGTATAATGTATCCATTCTACATACACCCACATCGTTTGAAAGCATATTTTATGCATGTTTAGATGAGGTATAATATAGACCTGTCAAGTGATGCCATAAGCCAGGAGGTGAGGTGAAACAATGGTGCCCAAAATGAGAGTGTAACTTTTTGCACAGGTCCAGAAACACTGCAACATGACTATGACTACAGTCTTCACTGTTTAAGTCCATTTCAACACCTTAACATGGGGTTTATTGGTCAAAGCTAGCAAGTGACTATGTACTGATTTTTATTAATTTTGCACAGGCAAATATTTTTTTTCCAAAAATGATGAAGCTGTTTAGCATGTGACAAAATGGAGAAGTTACACATTTCGCAATATACTAACATGAAATGTTTTCACATTACCTATTCTTAATTGTCAAAGTATTTCACAAGTGAATTTTCTATAACTTCAGTTGAATTTGCTGACCAGATCAGTCTCACACTGATGGATGTTCACAAGTAATAGTATATTGTGTGCCCATACTTTGTAGTGCATAGACCATCTAATCTGCCTGGTAGAAAGTTTAAATTTGTAATTGTCCGTGTATGCAGTACTAGCCTTTGAAAATATTCTAGAAACTAGCTTTTTAATTCAGTGACACCTAAGAACAGGTCATTATTAGTATTACAGATGACAATATACAGCTTCATACTGGGCTCAAATCAAAGTGCTCACTAAACAAAAATGGTAGTTTTGATACTAACTAATTTATATCTAATTTAGGAGAACTCTGTATACTTGTTCAAAATGAAAAATGGTGGTAGAGGTGGTGGTAATGTTAAAAATATTCTTTGGGAATTTTACCTCTACAGGGAAGTTACAGTATATGAAGACATGGAGGATAGAAGCGTTGATCAAAATCTTACATCAAACAGAAAAGACTCTCAAACAACTCTGAAAAATGTGTTATTTGTCAAGAAAAATCAAAAGACTGCAAAACTGCAAAAAGCCACCAGTGCGAGACAGAATTCTGTGATGCTTGCAGCAGAAGCCAGGAGAGATTAATTGTACTGGCAGCTACTGGATGAGTTTTCTAGTTTAGATGATGTGTCACCAATATCAGTCACAGGGGATGCTTTCAGAAATACACAAGCAAGTCAAATTTAGCACATGTCAGAGCTGTAGTGAACCCAGGAAAGAAAACAGACTCTGAATCTGATCAGAGAACATCATGTTCACCTGTAGCCACCAGAGCAGGTACATCATGCAGATATTGAGCCTGTTGCATTGCTTGCTTAAGAAAATACACATAAGAAATTTCATAAAACAGAAACATGTGAGAGAGCAACCAATCTAAGGGACACAGTACTTCAAAGAGGCGATGATGACACATTGCACAGATTATCTATTGAAAACTTGATTGATAAATATGCAGTTTACCATTCAACATGCCTTGCTTCCTGCTGGAGTAAAATGAATCTTGAAGCAAAACCATCTAGTTACACTGCAACAATATAGTCACTTTATGACATTACAGTTTATCATCTGATTGAAGAGATAGACAACAATCTTATGTACAAGAAGGCAGCTCTTCTCCTGTCCAAGCTGCTACTATGATATAAAGCCCTACTTCCATCAGATATAGAAACTACAAGCTATTCCAGTAGCAAATTACGGCCAAGATTAGAAAAACACTGTGGTTCTGCACTTTCATTCCATGCATAGCATGGACAAAGAAAGTCTACCATTGTTCTATGCAGTGCAACAACATTAATTGATGCTGTCCAAAGAGTTAGTAATCTGAAGCTGGAATTTAAGTCATCCAAATGTTTTGTGGATGTTCTTCTAGCAAGTGAGTCTGATGAACAGCTTTCAAATGAACAAGTGGTTTTGCTAATGCTGCTTCAATCCTTCTATCTGAAATAGCCAAAATGAAAGCCTCAGAATATTTTCCAAAAGCCAGGTGATTATAATTTACAGAGGTCAGCTATTTTTGTGCCCAAAGTAATGCAGGAGTTTGTCCTTTGATTGATAAATAAATTGGCATGTAATTCAGCCAGTAACGGGTAACATCCTTCAGAAGACATTAAAAGATGGTGCCTTTCAGTTGAAGCATGCACAGTTGTGGTGGAACGGGATTGGCCGCCCACAGACCTGGAGGGGGAGGAGCCCCTCATTGAACCCTGGTGGGTGGAGTGACGCCATGCTCAACCCTCCCACCAGACATTAGTGGGCGGGACTGGAAGTACAAAGGGCGGGCCGGAGAACTCAGTTGGGAGGCAGATGCTGGAGGAGCCAGATCCCTCCTGTGAGCTCCTGAGCTGGGAGGCTGCTGCAGACCTCCAGGGAGCCAAGGACTGGCCAGGACCATTTACAGACCCAAGCACGGAGGAGCTGCAAGTGCTGACAGAGGCCTTCATCCCCGATGACCAGGACAATGCTCTATGGAGCCAGGTACACCCTGAGTGGGGGTTGGGAAGTGGCCCAGGGGTAGCCGATGCCTGTCTGGCTGCAATGCTGACAGCGAGTGGGTCAGCACGTTGCGGTCAGGATCCCCGCTGACCCAGTGGCAGACCACTCTGCCACTGCTAGGGCCTTGGACCGGGATGCAGTGGAGTGGATGGGCCTGCGTCCCCCACTGCCACCCCAATCTGTGGGTGGCAGTCTCCCCCTCTCTGAGGCAAGAAGCCTGCACTTGTTGACCCTCCACCAGAGCTAGGAGGCCTGACTGTTTGCAGCACAGCCTGAGCCCTTAGACTCTCTACTGCCCCACCCTGACCAGGGGTTGGGGCTCCATAAGTGTGTTTGTTGTCCGGACCTGATCACAGCCCCGAGCTCACGTCTCCCATCGTCCCACTGATTCTCCACGTCAGGCTACCCCCAGTGGACTACAACAGTATTTATCAATTCTGGGCCATTGCTTCCTGCAGTTCCCATTGGCCAGGAACGGTGAACCGCAGCCACTGGGAGCTGGGAGCGACCGTACCTGCGGACGCTCAGGTAAACAAAGCATCTCAGGGCCCACCAGGGGCTTACCCTGAACAAGCTGCAAAACAAGTTTGGGAACTCTTGCTTTAGATTGTTGTTGTGATGCTTTGAGGTCACAAATAAATCCAATTTGATGTCTTGAAATAATACAGAATCATTAAACTAACAGAAACTAATGCAAATATTTCAAAGTGGTCATTGTAATGTGTTGATGACATCCTTGTTTCTTCTCATTTCTATGGTAACAGCAGCACATCATTCCTTATCTTAAAGTAGAGATAATAAGCTTTCAAATGATCTCTGATGTGCATGTGTGTAAAGAATATACATTAAGTTAACCAAATCGGTGGTGTCTGCCTCTCACCTAAAGAGATAAAGGGGCAGGTCTTCCACCAGCATACATTGTCATAGCGCCACTGAAATCAATAGAAGTATGATGGTGTATACCAGCTGAACATCTGCCCCAAATTCATCAGAGATCTTCCCTACCAGCATCATCTCAGTTCTGTCTGGGTTCAGCTGTAGCCAGCTATTCTTCAGCTATGTGCTAAGTTTGGCTAAGCCAGGGGTCTCAAACTCACGGCCCGGGGGCCGCATGCAGCCTACGAGGTTATTTTGTGCAGCCCGCAGGCGCCCTGTGGGCCCCCCGCGTTTACCTAGAGCAGCTCCGGCCCGTCGTGCACCGGGGGCAGGGCCTGCCTGCCCGCCCTGCCCCTGCGTCTGTGTGTTTCTCTGGCCGCTCCTACAGGTACCTCCTCCGAAGCTTCCACTGGCTGCGGTTCCCTGTCCTGGCCAATGGGAGCTGCTGGGGGCAGTGCCTGGAAGGTGTCAGTAATGCGGCCCTTGGGCCAGTGTACTAGTCCTCATGTGGCCCTCGTGGTCATTTGAGTTTGAGATGCCTGGGCTAAGCAATGAAAAAGCTGGAAGATGTTGCTCTTTTAGTTTGACAGAAAAATGGTGCATCATCTTTATTACTAGGAAACAGCTTGATAGTTATACTTCCTCTTTTTGAGTAGTTCTGTATTTGTAATAACTAGAGTAGAGGAATTAGTATATTCACAATACAGATGAAAAATAACCATATAATTATCTAAATCCTTGTATTTTGCTTGGCTATGTTCAAGGCAATTTGAGTACAGCAATTTGTACACAACCAGATTTCGCAATTCAAACAGCCAGAACAATCAGATTGAATGGAATTATTACATAAAAGGGGAAGTGTACAGTTGAAAACCACTGAATGAAAAGCATCCTTACACTCTAATTGGTGGAGAGAATTCCATTCAGTGTAACAGAGTCTGTATATCCCATTATTTAAATTCTGGTTAAAGAAAATCGCTGGTTAACTATATGTCCCCCGAAAGCAATGGACACCACACCTCAATTTCCCTCCTCCCTCTCCCACTTATCTACAACACAGTGACAGTTTCTATCTGAACCTGCAGTTAGCTGTGGAAATTTTAGCTTTAATAAAAGCCTAGTTCCCTCATAGCCAACAGAGTGAAGTCCCTGGGGAAACTCTGTGTGTCATCCTCAGTGTGCTTTTTGATCTGATCGAATTTAATCTTTTGTGCTTCCTGAATAAACAGGTGGTGTTTTATGAAGTTGGCTGTTCCTTGGATTTTTCATAGCTGTTTCTATGATTTATGTTTTCACATTAACCAATGCCTATTGGGGCAAACACAGCTCTCGGGCTTAAAGTTATTTTTTCAAGTTTGTATATTTTTATCATCCTTCAATTGCTGGTTAGTTGTTGTGGTGTTTTTATTTAAGATAAAAACATGCATTTCATTCATATTTTCAGTTAATGTAATATGTGTAAATTTACATTTCTATGTTATCACTAAACATCTCTCAGGTCAAAATCCCGATGTTGTACCTTAAAATCTTCCTGGGGTTGGAGAGAAAACCAGTGTAAACCTGAAAGTCACTCACTCCCCAGCCAGCCTATCAAGCTGTAGGGGATAAGCTCATCTAATTTATAAAAGTAGTGGCAGGAGAGTAATGCCAGTGACATGTCTGAATGTAACATGGCTGAGTTCCATTAGCAGTGTTGATTGGGAAGTGAAGGTGTAGGCATCTGCATGCGTTTATGTAGAGGGGATAGGTGGAGAGTTCCAAAGTAGAGAGAGGTCATGAAAAGCAAGAGGGGCAAAATTTCATGGGTTAAAAATTTGCTAGCCTGTAAAAGGTCATTTGGATCAGAAAGTGGGGAAGACTGAGCTTGAAAAAAAATGTAGATTGTTCTCTTTAAAACCAAATATTAGCACTTGATTTGTAAATTGTCAGTTGAAAGAAATGTTCCAATTCTTCAGGGCCACTGCCAGTGCTAACTAACTTAGTTCTGCAAAGTGCCTTCATGAGCTTGCACGAAGTTTATGTTCTATTTTAAATAAATCATTGGAATCAGCTTGCGGGTCCTGCTACAGGCAGAGGAGGCTTTTGCGAAAGGGTTGAGAACAGCAGGATTGAACAAGAACCCTCATAATATTATTACCTCATCTGCTGGAGAGAGGAGGAGGGAAACAGAATTAATCTTTGTCATCCCACATTTCTGGTTCCTGAACTAATGGCTCAAGTGTACAACAAAATCTGAGAGATCCCTAATTAAGGATTGCTGTCAGCTATCTCAAACAGAGCTGATGTAAAGTTTTAAAAGCATAAAATCTCTAAGTATTTTCTCATCTAAGTTAAGGAACTTCTTGAATGATAAGGCTATACTATTGGGGAGGCCCACATTCCAGTGAATGACAAAACAGAGCAGGGGAATTCTCTCTGTTAGTAATGCTAAGATGTGCCATGTCTCTCTCCATCTAGATTCTTATACCATGCCCATCAGCAAGGCATCAAAGCATCACAGATGGTGTGGAAATGGTCAGGAGACTTCTAAATTGAGACCATGAGAATAGTCTGATACCTATCAGACACCTGACTGAATCTGCTGCCTTAACATTCTGTACTTTATTCAACTGCTATTATTAATAATAGTGAGATAGTACTTTGACTGTATGTAGCACTTTTGATTTAAGACTTCTATAATGCACATTCAGACAGAACTGTATGACACAGATAAATGTTGCAATACCCATTTTACAGACAGTGAAACACTAACAAAGATTATGACCTTGGTTCAGGAAAGTACTGAACCCGTACTTAACTTAAGGCATATCCAGGACAACATTTAAGAACAAGTTTAACTTTAAAGTTAAGCACATGTTTAAGTTAAGCACATTTTTGCTTTCCTGAATAGGAGTGCATTCCTGAATCAAGGCCTTTGTGATTTATCCATAGTGTAACACAGCGCCGACTCACCGCTGCGGTGCCTCCTGCTGGTCAGTCTGGGAATTAGCTCATCCAGCTCAGCAGTGCCCTCCTCTGGCCAGTTTCTCGCCCTCGATTACCTGCCCTGTTGTCTCTACCACCTCTGGCCCCATGTCCCTCCCGGACCCTTACCTGGGCCACCATTTCCCACAGCTCCCATTGGCCAGGAACGGCAAACCGCGGCCACTGGGAGCTGCGAGCGGCCATACTTGCGGACGCTCAGGTAGACAAAGTGTCTTGCAATCCGCCAGGAGTTTACCCTGAACAAGACACAAACCAAGTTTGGGAACCCCTGATCTAGCCCCTTGTCTCAGGGGTAAACTGCTGTCTAAAATGGCCACTCATCACTGGCAAGGGGGTTGGCCTTGCTGCCTTTTCTTGGCCTGGCTGCCTCCCTGCAACCCTACTACCTCCTCAGGCCTTTGCTGCAAGACCTCAGCCTGGGAGGTTGCCAGGCCAGAGCTCCCCCAGATCAGCCTACCTTTCCCCAGTACTGCTCTATCTAAGGTACCCTGTCTCTACTAGGCAGCTAGGTCCATCTTGCTCCACTGCTGGAGCAAGACTCTCTCCCTTTTCCCCAGGAGCCCTTCTTATACTGACCCTTCCGGGCCCTGATTGGCTGCCTCAAGCCTGCTCGTGATTGGCTCCCCAGGGCTGTTTTTAACCCCTTCCAAACCGGAGCAGGTTGACTGCCCTGTTACCTCTTAAACTTTTTATGGCTACTGTAAGAGTCCCTGCTTATTAGTCTCCTGCTGTAATTCCTAGGCCAAAGTAATCACTGCTGTAATAACCCAATTAAATCAACAGTTACACTGGGGAATTTAGCTCATTATCTTTTCAATGACCCGCAAATGGCTACCGATTTGTGAATGCCATTTGCTTCTCAAAGACACAAGTAGGGGGAGTACTTCAAGTCTTTTGAGTGCTAGAACCCTATAGGCTAACTTTTTAAAATTGGAATATAAGGTGCCCTGCACTAACATTCTGATTCTATCTGATTTGCATTATTATTTTTAATGTAAGAATACAGTTTTGGGGTATTTGTGATTAGAGAAAAGAGGCATAGAATAAATTATTGAGGGAAATAATTTCATGTCATTTTATATATTTATAATAACTAATCACATATTTATATCTCAGAGTGTAAGATCCTCAAACTAGGAACTGTATTCATATTTATCTCTTTTACAGCAGCACTTCGTTGGCACATAATTATTAATGTTATAATAATGTATTTAAGATTCAAAGCCATAGCCATTGATACTGGCTTTGTCAGTATGAAAATAATATCTGACAATAATAATTCAGTTAAAATAAATCAGTTGCGTTTTCATCCTAATTATACGCAGAATGATCAGAACCAGCTACAGGAATGTTTTACTTCATTACTATCATTACTTATTTATATATGTAAATTATACTATATGTGGCATATAACACAATTGTTAAAGGTGACCATTTGACAACCTGGAACACTGTGTGAGATGGTAACAAAGCCTCAGTTCTCATACGTGAAAAGTATAACCAATATAGTGAAATTTGTACTTTGGAAGCCTTAAAACTGGCAACTTTCTGTTATAAGTTATTACTTCCAACTATCCTCGTAGTTTCCAGCATAGTTTCTTTTTTCAATCTTTAGTTAAAGAGCACTGTATTAGATAAACGCTTTTTGTCAGTCCCCTCAAGCATCCAAAAAAAGGCTCACTGTTAGATTAAAAAAAATCCAATATAAAAAACAAACAAACCTTACCTGTGTAATAAAAAACACTTTAGATTATTAAAACTAAAATCATTTTGAAAATCGTGTTCATTTCACCATTATTTAGGTTTCACTCATTTCTTACAATGAAAACAGACTAGTGAATTTCATTTTTGCTTCCAGTCAGTTTACATTGAGTTTCCTAAGCGTCTGTTTAATTTTAATCAGGTATTCCCACTGACATCAATGAGGCACCAGACATGCTTACAGTTAGACACATTAAGTGCTTTGCTGGACTGGGGACAGAGCTCATCCCTTCACTGATAAAGCCCTAATAAAATACGGAAGTCTGGTGTAGACTTTAAATGTTACCATGATTTTTAAACTGTGCAAGTTAACAATAAATCTTGAAGTGAAGATAGAACCCTCCTTCCTGTCCCTCCAAAAATGCAATCATCAATGTTCATTTTCTGCAAAGTGAACTAACATCTCAATAAAGAGTGAAATGGGAGACAAATAGTAATATTCAATGTGCCACTTAAATCCACAGCACTTCTGGTAAGATCTTGTACTGCTAAATTTCTGGAATGAACGATGCAATCACATGGAGTTAGTTAACATGAAACTTAATTAGAAGGAAACTAGGTGTCAGGATGGGATGCAGAGATAAAATTTCTAGATATCATTAATGACTGCTTTTTGGAGCAGCTAGTCCTAGAACCCACAATGGAAGAGCCAGTTCTTGATTTAGTCCTAAGTGGCTCACAGTATCTGGTCTTAAAGCTGAAGATAGCTGAACCACTATGTAATAGCAATCATAATGTAATTAAATTTAACATTCTTGTACAGGGAAAAATACCATCCCTATTATGAATCTGATCTCAGAACTGTACTCATGTCTGTATGTATACTGATCTTTTAACCAATATACTCTCTTTTCTTTTTTAACAATAACCAGTTTAGTTTATAATAAGAATTGGCTGTAAGTGTGTATTTGGGTAAAATCTGAAATATTCATTAATCTGGGAGGTAATCCTTTGGGATTGGTAGAACTTTCTTCTATGGTGAATAAGATTTTCAGTAATCGTCATCATATTTGACTTAGATATCTGGGTGGAAGCCTAAGGCTGGGTTGCTTTAAGGGAACTGTGTTTTGTTTTTTTGAGTAACCAGTAAGGTGTTGTAGAAGCTGTTTTGAGGCTAGTTTGGTGGATCTAAATACTGCGATGACCACCAGCTTTGGGGATTGTCTGCCCCATTCATTGCAGTTTGCTCTGAGTAACCTCAGTTTGGCCCCCTGGGATTCCAGTCAGATGCATATACATTATTCAAATTAATTCATTGACAAACCTGACCCACTTCCAAAGAACTATATAGGTTGGTGGATTGTTTTTAAGTTGTGGATCTTTCTACTGTTATCAGTGCTTGTGATCTTTTCAAACTATTCCATCTCCCAGAGAGGTGAGTCCTAATTTTGCCCTGCAGAATTCATGACTATCCCTGCTCCAGTATCAGCCAAGCAACATAGTCACCTACTAGTTTGGTTTGTAAAAGAGGACAAAAATATATGCAGAATTCCCATAGATTTTTCTCTAGGCATGGGCAGAACTGACAGTCACTCTAGCAGATTTCATTACTTTAGTGGTAGATTTTCTTTTATTGACCCTGATAAGATCTTATTAAAATTCTGTTAGGTAGTTGTTTCAGGGAGCTCATTCCTTAACACTAATGTCTTGCTGCCTGATTACCAGTTCATTTATGCTATCCTAGGAAGCATTTTTTAAGACAGCATAATTTTTGTGCAACCCTGATTGTTATCTCATTTACTTGCAGACTGACAATTAACTCTTGATATATAGCTCCTAATGCACAGCCCCTGTCAGTTACTGAGTGAAACATTCAGCCAGTTAACTTGCATTCTATATAAAAATCTACTAAAACTGTTAAGGTTTTTTTAAAATTAAAATTAATGTAGCTACATAGTTCAGCTATTATCTGATGCAGGGCAGCCTTTGTAACTTACTTATGCATTCCCAACTGCATTACTCTATCTGACACTGTCTTTTTCCATTTTCCCCTACTGAGAATTTCTAGAGAAATGTTTTAGTGATAAAGAGCACATGTGTATTTCTTTAAAATATTTGTTATAGAAAGTCAGCTGCTTAACATGACCAACATTTCTGAGCATGTTGGTGCATTTATTTGGGAAGCCTGCAAGCAAGTACATTCCTCTCAGGAGAAAACAAAGATTTTTTTTAAAGTGCAGTAGGAAACTCCCCATCCCAACCACTTTATTACTTATTGACATGTTTACTTGGAGATGGGTGTTGCTGTCCATGAAGTTAGTAAGAATTTTGCCACTGACTCCAATGGGAGTGGGAGCAGACCCGTACGCAGAGATATCTGGGACCTGAGAGCGGGGAAACAGACATGGCAGGTTTCCTAGGTCTTTGACCAGGTTGCTGGATTGATAAACCTATCCAAAAATGCACTATAGGTGAGATTTTCACCCCTGCTCTGACCCCTTTACATAAAGTAAAATGACAGGGCTGATGTAATGGGTAAAAAGCATAAAAGTCCCATTAATGGCTGGGTAAGAATTTCCTTAGTGCAGGCTCTGAGGAGAACAGCCATAAATTTGCCCTCCAAACAGGGCTGGCTCTAGGATTTTTGCCGCCCCAAGCAAAAAAAAGTTTTGGCCGCCCCCCCTTTTTTTTGTGCCACCCGCCGCCGACCCGACCCCAACTCCGCCGCTCCCAACCCCTTCCCCAAATCCCCGGCCCCGTCTCCTCCCCCGGGCATGTCGCATTTCCCTCCCCCATTGATTCCTGCGGGCTCCCCCATGACTCCTCACCCTAACTCACCTCCACTCTGCCTTCTCCCCTGAAGATGCCCCACTTTGCTTCTTCCCCCCCCTTGCCTGAAAGAGAGGGTGGAGAAGCGGAGCAGCAGCGCACTCAGGGGAGCAGGCAGAGCAGAGGTGAGCTAGTGCGGGGGCGCAGGAAGTAACCCAGGGGGGTAGAGGAACCGCTCCCCGCCCCAGCTCACCTCCGCTCTGCCTGCTCACGTCCTCCCCCGAGCGCACTGCCGCTCCACTTCTCCCCCGCCCTCAAGCGAGGGAGGGGGGAGAAGTGGAGTGGTGGCGCATTCAGGGGAGCAGGCAGAGCGGAGGTGAACTAGGGCGGTGGGGCGCAGGAAATAATGGGGGGTGCAGGAAGTAACTGGGGGGGTTAGAGGAACCGCTTCCCACTCCAGCTCACCTCCGCTCCGCCGCCGCCTCCTCCTCCGAGCGCGCCGCTGCTGCTCAGCTTCTCCTTCCTCCCTCCAAGGCTTGCCGTGTGAAACTGCTGTTTCATGGGCGGCAAGCCTGGGAGGGAGGGGGGGAAAGCCGAGCAGTGGTGGTGTGCTCAGGAGAGCAGGTGGAGGCAGAGCGGAGGCAAGCTGGGGCGGCGGGGGCACTTTTTCCCCGTGCCACGGAGTCGGCACCTATGATGGCCAGCGCCGGAATGCCACCCCTAGAAATGTGCCGCCCCAAGTACCTGCTTGTTTTGTTGGTGCCTAGAGCCGGCCCTGCCTCCAAACACCATCTAAAAAGGTCTGGTGTAGGAGTATTAAAAGAATGTTGAGGGTGTGGCTGATGTACACAGCCCTGTGGAGATTCCTGCAGCATTAAAGCCTGTAGGGCAGGTTGGGAAGGCACCTGTGACTTAGGCAGGTCTGCCTAAATTATTCTAGGAGCCTCTCCAGTATCAGGAACGGCCCAGAATCAGGAGGACAGAAGGCTTAAAACTGCCTTAGCCATCCCTCCCATCCAGACTCTGAGTTCTGTGCTGCACCACTTATAAACCAGTGGTTTATCTCGCTCTATATTTAATGTGATGACTATGAAAACAGGGAAAGAAGCACCCTACCAAATGTGCTCATGCTAAAATATTTTTTCCTATTACAAATAAATAAATGTTTAAGATCTATCAAAAATATAGTGGGTCCAATCCTGCTCCCACTGAAGGCAATAGTTAAAATCCTATTGTCTTTAGAGGGAACATCATCAGGCAACAAAATCAGTCCCATCATGAATAATAAAGGGTTGAAACTACAGTAAAGACAGGAAAAAAACCTGCTCATTCCTATGAGATAAGAAAATGTTAACTTAAAAGAGTGAGTCCAAAGCCAGTATATATTCCTTGACAGGCACTGGGTCTGATCCAAAACCCATTGGAATCAATGAGAAGACTGATTTCAGTGAAGTTTTGATCAGGCCCATAATGACCTCAATGATCTAAAATTGCAGACAAGTAATTTTCAAGCTTTGATTTGTAGCTCTGTCTACTCCATCCATTTTTGCAAAGTTCTGATTCAAGTACAACACTGTATGCAGCATAGGTCTCCTATGACCACATGTAACATGCCTACAAGAATCAAGCTGAAAATACGCTTGAGAGGTGCACATATTTTAATATTAACCCTAAAATCTGAGAAAGGGCTAGGCCCAAATCCAGCAAACCACTTAAGTATGTGCTTAACTTTAAGTATTGATGTCAAAGCAACTATTCACATGTGTAAAGCTAAACACATGGTTAAGTGTCTTTGCTGATTGGCGGTGAAAATGCAGAAGGACGTCATAAATCTCTAAACCAGTGCTGGGAAACCTGCGGCCCATCAGGATAATCCACTGGTGGGCCACCAGACAGTGCTTACATTGACCATCCACAGGCAGAGCCGCCCACAGCTCCCAGTGGCCACGGTTCGCTCTTCCCAGCCAATGGGAGCTGCGGGAAGCGGCGGCCTGCTCGTTCCTGCAACCCGCATCGCTTCCCGTAGCTCCCATTGGCCGGGAATGGCAAACCAGGGCCACTGGGAGCTGCGGGTGGCCCGCAGGTTGCCCACCACTACTCTAAACTCTGTACAAAAGGTGGCAATGTGCCATTAAAAAATCTGTGTAGATACACACTCTTTATTTTTATGGAATATTTGGCATCAGTCTTTGGATTAAATAGATTTGTTTAAAAATGTATTATATCTCCCTTGCTTTTGGTTCCTCCTTCTCCTTTCCTGTTTGTTTTTCCTTAGCTCCATGTTTTTCTTTCTTCCTTTTGTATATCAGCATCTTCCATCTTGTTCAGTGTCTGTTCTCCAGGTCTACTTTCTACTCAATATGTAGTAATATTTTCAGCTTATTTCTCTTTTATACGTCTTTTTCCAACCCTCTCCTCACCCTTTTCTCCCTTCTCCCCCATCTATTCCCTGCAATCAGCCTCTTTCACATTCATTCATTGCTCTACTGCAGCCCTTCCATTCACCTCCTCTCTTCTACCTATGGTCAGTTCCTGTAATTACCTTCACTCGGCCTTTCAGCTTCATACCCATCCTTAAAAAATATGCAGTGTTTTTAAGCTGTGCAAATGTTTTCTGATTGGTGATATCTGACACAGTACATGCACATCTGTTTATATAAGCAACAAATAAACGTTGCAGGACTAACGCAGGCTTTTCTGCAGTGGTAAGGTTCCATTTTAATACTATATCAATATGCAAAACTAGACAGGAAAAATGCTATTTCAGCCCATTTGGGAATCAGGGAAGGAGGGATGTGTTGCTTTAATTTATGTTCCATTACATTCAATCAGTTTGTTTCAAGCTTATTTTGGAATGTGCCCCATTGGCATTCTGTTCATACACTGCCAGATGTAGCATGTCTTGTTGATCTCAACTGTCAATAAGAACTACTGCATCATTTCATAGTCCCTTTTGGTCTTTTGTTTTCTGAACAGATATCAATTTGTTAAACAACCTGAATCTTTGACGACTTACACAACAGTTCAGCTAATGGTCCATGCATTAATTCATCTTATCAAGTGCAAACGTCTGCCTAAGGATGACTGTGCTTTCATGACTGTCAAGCTGAGGGGAGAAATGTGAATTTAGATGTCGTTTTGTTGATCGGGTTTAAAACAAGGACTTCAAGATAAAAACAAGTCCTAGCTCTACCACAGCAGTTCCACATAAATAATTTAGAGTCCAAAAATAATGTGCTAATGAACATTCAAAGGAAGGTGTCTTGTCTACATATCTGTTTTATAACTGTTCCTTTAGTATGAGTCCAATTAATATTCAAGTATTATTAGGTTCCTATCTTTAATAGAGTTGTTTATTAATATTACATCAGCTGCCCTCCTTTCTTCTACCTAGGCAGAGCACAAAGTACTGTCAACTATACTGACGGGAAAATACAGACACTGGAACTGAAATGACACCTTTTACTGTTCATGAAACAGTTTATAACAAAGGTTGTCTATTTATGCAATTCTCTTTCTTAAACTTCAAAGAGAACTTTACAGTCTGATATTTTCTCATTAAGATTTCAATTGGTTATTCCTGTCACATATAGAAAACTAGTAAATGACCTGTAAATGAACTCTTCTGGTATAGTTGCTGACTTTTATAAAATACAATTGTCAACTCTAGGTTTCATATGCACACATAAGAATTGTACCTTTTGTTTTGTAGGAAAATTCTTCAAAGAAATACTGCTTTGCAACAGGCATGCAGTAAGCTCTGAACAAATGGCCATAAAAATGTATCTAGTGGCAATAGGTAGCAATAAATAACAATAATGTCCTTCCAGCAAAGTGCTTTTTGGGAAGAAGAAAAAAAAAGTCAAATATTCAAATATTAGCAATGTCAAACAATTAACACCACCATAACTCCATGTTGCAAAACTGTCTAAGTAAGGGTTGCATTTCATAATGAATGTATCCAAAAAAACAAATCAATTTGTCAAAGCGGGTGAAAATAAAACACAATGGCAATAACTGCAAAGCTGTGATGCACTGAATGCAACTTCATAACTACATTGTGATTATTTTGACAAGTTCAGCTGTTTAATATCATGCCTGACTGCTCCTTTCTGATTGATGGTTTCCTTTTGTTAGATACGACAGGCCTAAATGAATTTGAACCTAAGTGAATTAAAACTCTTCAATTCCTTTACTTTGGCTAAAATCCCTTACACACAAACCAAACATTGTATTTTACTGCTGCTAATGCATTGGAATAAATATATTATTTATATATGGATATTTCCAATTGTTATAAATTCTCTAATTTCAAGGAAGGTGTACTGAGTCACAATGAAGCCAGGATACAAAAACATCACTTAAAGATATAGATGGCCAAACCCATTTAGTAAAACTTAAAAAGTGGCCCAAACTTCATTTCTTGCTATAAATTCAAATCTGTTCTAGATCTGGAAACCAAAATATAAATATACAGAGCACCTGCACCCCCATGGATACAAAATGCATACTCTATTCATAAAGAATTTCTAATATATGACCACACCTGGGATTTTCCAGCCTGTAATTTACCAACACATTAGTGGGAGGGATGAGAAAATATAGGCTAAGGTACTTACCCTAACTTAACTTATGAAGATTGCCAGCGAATCTTTAACATCGTTGCAGAACTAATAAGAGCTCATTCAAAAGACAACTAGCCCCAACATGGTAGACCGCATGATACTCATTTTATCTACCCCAAACATATGTACATGTATTGTCTGACACATGTATTCACAGCAAAGTGCAGAGCATAACCTGAACCAGAGAATACCTCACCAGACATCTCTAGCTTAATTCTGCAAAGACTTTTGCCTCATTCTTAGGTGCGGGGGCTGCTGTGCACAATCTGAAAGCTCATCCCTGAATTGTGGTATCATACTGCTTTCTATATGCACTGCAAAAAGCTAAGAATATACAGTCTACAATGCAGAAAGGTCAGAGTAGACTTGAACAGCTGGGAAAGAAAGAATTGAAAGGGCAAGAGGCATCAGACTAGGAAGTGGAATGCTAGTCTGTTCTGTAAAATAAATAGGGATGAGTATTTCTTGAAAAAAAAAAAACATTTAAGTGTGCACATGCACCCACCACACACATGAAAGAAGTGCATAAAACCTATTTATTTTGATTTATAAGAGCATATGAAGTTCTCTCTTAGAGACTCTAGGCAGCCTTGACATAAGTTAAGAACAACCATCAAGCAGCCAGCAAAATACAATCCACCAACAATACAACTCCCACAAGGATTCCCACCCCCATGCACAACCTCAGCTCTCAAAAGCTGTCTCTGAAAAAGCTTGAGTAAACAAATACACTTTGCAGTGGGCCCTGAAGGTAAACAGATTAGGCTATTTCTGATCGAGCAGGGAGAGACAGACATCTTGAATACACAAGAAGATATTGCAATCAGCCATTTTCTCCCCATTCTCCTCTAGCTCACATTGTGGGAAGATTATTCATATCTATCAACAATTTAGTGTCAGATCACTTGAAAGAAAAATAAATCTGCTATGTCAGCGTAATGTTACCTTGGTTTTGCTCAGAACTCAGGTGAAGTAGTGCTGGAGGCAAGGAAGAATAAGGATAGTAATAATGTTATTAACATTTCTAATTACGGTTGATTTCCACCACTGAACAGTCACCAAAAGAACAAATGTAAACTTCAACATGACTGAATTGCTGTGAGATGGCACATCTCAGTAGCAGAGCCTTTAAGGCAGGCTGGAAAAAAAACTTACTCATTTTGAAGTAAACACCTTTCCCAGGTGAGTATGACTAATGTCATCAACCTCAGTAGAAGCAGAGCTTTTTAATTAAAAAGAGTTCCCTTCCAAACATGAACCCCATGGAATTTATGCAGATTCTGTCACGAGTTGTGAGAGCAGCTGCTGCCTTAACACAGCCAAGAGTGTAGGAGAAACTCGATTCACTTTGGCCAAATTAAAACTTAGAATAAATGGAAGAGCAGCTCCAATAGCCCCAATTTTCTTTCAACCAGAGGCAGTTTTTGAAGCATTGAGGAGTTACTGATAAGATGCAGTAGAGTTGGTAGACAGCGAAGATAAATTATAGTCTTCAATGAAGTCTCATCAGGTTAAGGATCTAGCTTTTTAGTGTGTTTGTAGCCTTTCTACCAGATGTTGTCAGCAGCAACAAGCGCCGGGTTCTAGTAGCTAGGAGTCTTAAAATTAACAAACACAAGTGGCTCAATCCCTCAACTCAGAATTTTTGGGATCACTACCTTCCAAAACCTGGGATCCTTTAATAGGCAATAATTCTTCACTTGCAAGCACCAAATTTGTGTATGAAACAAGGCCACAGAGTGCAGCCACCAACTCTTGCTGGTGGCCACTCTCACACTTTGTTTTTCCTAAGTATTTTAGGAAAAACAAACAAATATGCACATACACGTCCAAATCATTGTATTTTTTTTATTGCCAGCTAGTAAGTCTGCTATGAAAAAGTGACTTGGATGGACAGCCTTGGTGCTCCTGGATGGACAGCCCTGGTGATGGCTGCTGGAGCTTCCAACAAGGGATGGGCAGAGGGTGAGTTCCCCACCTTTTCAGTGGCAGTGGGGCTCAGTTGTGCATTTGACATTTCCTTCCAAAGTGAAGTATTTTGCACTTGTCTTTATTGAGGTTCATCTTTTTGCTTTCAGGCCAATTCTCCAATTTGTCCATTAGCTCACACCTGTAACAGACCCACAAGCTTCCAGGCACAAGCTGAGTGATTAACTGATTTTCTGGTTTGCTAGCAGTTTTGGAAAAGGGGGGGAAATCCGTTCCAGTTGAAACAAAACAGAATTTTTGGCAAATCAAAAAAGTGAGAAATTTCCATTCAGGTCAAACAAAATGTTTTGTTCAACCCAACATGAAATATTTTGATTTAGGGCATTATTGCTATTATTAAAAAAGATTAGAGAAAATTAAGCACTAGATTCACAAAAATGAGGCGGAGGAGTCGTGTCTCTCCCCTCACCCTTATGTCCAATAGTCCATTAGTTAGGGCACTCACCTCGTACACAAGAGAGACAGATTTGAATCCTTGATCTGGAGCAGGGCCTTGAACCTATGTCTCCCCATTCTGGGGAGTGCCCCAGTCAGTGGGCTATGGGGTATTCTGGAGTGAATCTCTCTGAATCTCTCCTGTTGAAGCTGTTCTACTTTGTACAAAATATTCAATAGTCACTGAGGCAGAGAGAGTGACAATGACTGAATAGCCCAACCATTCGGGCACTTACCTGGGAGAGGGTAGACCTTCATTCAAGCCCTTGCTCTAAAGCAAGGATTTGAATCTGGTTCTCCCACATCTTTGGTGAATGACCTGATCATTGGGCATTGGGCATCAGGGGGCACCACCTTCTCATGTGGTTTTGTGAATGGCACCTAATTTATTTGCCAAATTTATCCCCCAAATTTATCTGCCAAAGTTCTGTTGAATTCATCAATAGTTTTGTCAACCCAAAGCTGCATTATTCAGCAAATAAACCATTTGTCCACAAAATTTCACCCATCTTTACCTTTAGAGAGGGAGAGAGAGTTGCATTACATAACTTATTTGTATGTAACTCATGTTTAACTCCTTCCCTTTCTTCCCCAAAGCAAGGATACATATACATATTGCATTCGCTCCACTTCTCCAAAGAGCTGACCAAAACTTGCAGTGACTAGGATCACTTCAGTGATTGTGTGAAAGTTTTAGTTAATGGGTTTGTGAAAGCTTCTGAGAGGGGTCATTAAAGAAATCACCTGTGTTGGCTTCTGCTTCAAATCTATGTGAAGTTTTCCCCTTCATTGGCATAATCTATTTTCTGGGTAGGCATGAAAGAAAATTTGGGTCCCTGGACATTTTCTGTTCAAAACCAAGCAGAAAAAAATCACTTGGATTAAGAATCTAATCTTCTAGAAGGACTGACAGTCTTATAACAAT
This sequence comes from Macrochelys suwanniensis, assembly GCA_033296515.1. Taxonomy (NCBI): domain Eukaryota; kingdom Metazoa; phylum Chordata; order Testudines; family Chelydridae; genus Macrochelys; species Macrochelys suwanniensis. Next base: position 91,877,219 of record CM065775.1, on the reverse strand, counting down.
GCATCTTCTTCCTCTGAGAAATCTGTAGTCCAAAGGTCTGCTTTGTTAAGAGTAGAGAAACTAGAGGTCTTCTGAAAAAAAAAATCCTACTGGAAAAAATGTTTATTAAAAACTGTTAGTGCAGTCATGGAAAGCTGATTTAAAAAAAAAACAACAAACCTTTCCAAAAGTTTCAGTGTAAGAAAGCTAAGAGAATATCTGGAAAAGTTAAGTTTAATTAACTCATTCCATGCTGTTCCACATGCCAAATATATACCTGGGACAATACAAATCACAGGAGAATGAACACCAGTTTTTGAAACACACATTTCAAATGATGACATTTCAGTAAAACGCTGGCCTTTCAAAGAAAAGTGTCCTATTCTACCTACTGACAAGAGGCTGCAACAGCCCCATCAGAGAAGAGGTTAAGGCTCTCATAGCTTGGAGAATACAGAAGGTGATCATTCTTCTGTTGTTAGTGCCATAAAGGATAAGAACAAATCAGTAAGGCATTTTCACTTTTAAAAAGCAACTGACTGGCTTCCCCGTCATGCTGTACACAGTTTAGGTATAGGCCTTCAGCCTTATAAATAAAATAAAAAACAATTAACCATTAGTCCATCTCTCTCTCTCTCTCTCTCTCTCTCACACACACACACACACACACACACACACACACACACACACACACACATACACACACTACACACACAAACCTAACAAGCTATTTTGTTATTTTGACAGAAGGATAAAATACCAACAGATTATGATGCTATTTTACTACATGCTTGTTTGACCCAGTGTAATACTAGTCCACATTTCATGGTTCAGTCAATAATCCTTTTGGTCCATAAAGAGCTGAAACTGCAACAGCTTTAGTAAATCACCACCAAGAGATACAAATCCAACAGTTCTCTCTTTTTGGAGTGAAGCAAACTCCACTAAAATGATTTTTATATACAAAAAGAACAAGTGAAGAATTACAAAAACAAAACCTGTCAATACATTTACAAGTTACCCAAACTTTGTGGATAAAGGGAAAGATGCAATACAAATTATGCAACATGGAGGTTCGAGCAAGGCTGCGGGAATAAAAATATCCATTTTCTCAGCTGCCCACAGTGAGGAAGCTGGATGTGCTTTTCATTGAGCAGGAAGAATAGTTTTATTTACCTGCATAACAATTTCCTAAAGCACTGCACAGGCATTAAAAGTATGGTCTTGCTCATCAATTGTGTTCAGGAGTGCAGAAGGTGACAGGCTAATTGCTGCTGCATGGGTTTCATTTGTGCCTTTACAGAGCTATGAACCATCTGGTGCATATTCTTGTCATTTCCTTCTTTAACACCTTGATGAGCTGTGTCATCAACAGCACATATGCTTGTTCCTAGGTTCCAACTTTGTTTCTCCCATAGCTTGTTCCTTTATACTACAATGTATGTAAAATCATGTGAATGCATAACATAGCAACCTATTGCTTATATGGCTCCTGAGATACATCTATATTTGAACATATTTACACTGAAAAAAATAGAGATGAATTATTTTTGGAGTTATAGTTACAATAGATAACACACACACACACACACACACACACACACAAAGCATCTGCAGTCTTAATAGAAAAGAGCAGTGCTCTTACATCCTCTGCTCACCAGCCAATAAACAGAGAAATAACTTTGCATCAAATCTTGCAAAGCTTTATTCATGCAAGTACTATAACGGAAGTCAAAAGGTCAAATCCTGAGGTTCTTATTCATATTTTACTCAGGGAAACGCCCACTGATATTATTATTACTGAATAAGAATTAAGGAAGGATGTCAGATTTCGGCCTGTTGGGATTCTTCACATGGATAAGGGAAGTGTGCAGGATCAGGCTCTTATACTATAATAATGATGATGTTGATAAAAGAGTAATTACTGCTATGGATTACTATCTTTAACATGATTGTGACAAACTGCATTGACATTTAAATAAGGTAACATCATATATCAGGCATTTGTGTTTGTGTCTACTGGTGTGAGTGAATTTGATATATGTGTGTCTGTTTATATATAAAATATATGTTGTGGTATAGAAGATTTTATTGGCATGAGTTTGGGATTGCAGTGTTACTTGCAAGTCTCAAAGCCAATTGTAGCTATGCATGTCATCCCAAAGGATATCATCTTGCTTTGGAGCGTCAAGGCAGCTGTTCTACACTTTGATTCCTGTATTTTCCACACAATACAACTCACTGACTGATAGGTTGTAAACCTAACACATTAAGAGCACTTTTTCCACACAGGCGCTCTCTTTTCATTCAACCTAAATATAAAACCACAGGGACAGTAGGCCTTGAACAATGCAATTCACCTATTTTCCTAACATATTTAAGCCTGAGGTTTGGAACAAAACAAAACAACCAAACAAAACCAAATCAAGCCTTCTTTTAGGGCAAGGGATGACTGGTACGAATTATTTTTTGAATGTATGGTCTCAATGTCCATGCTTGTGTAGAGGCAAAGGGGGAAGCTACAAGATCCATATAATGTAGGCTTCCTGAAGTTTTTAGGTTCAGGGTCTCAGGCTCAGTGGTGCAAAATTGCCATTAAAAGTAAAATCAATATTTAGCTGTTTGCTATGAAAGAATTAGTACTGGAGTTAAATTAAGCTATTTCTGAGCTTTTTTAAAAATTGTTCAAACACAGGTTGGCTCCTGCTTTTAAGGCTTCATGAAGTAAAGGATTTTCCCACAGAGGAGTTTGCTGTGTGAACCTGGAAATGTGGCAGCAACTCAGGATCTGGCTTTGAGAGAACTTTGTCTTGGTAACTGTGATTAGAAAAAAATTAGGGATAATTGTTTACTGCAATGAAAACTACAGCTCTAGTTCATGGACAGCATTTATATATTGAAAGATAGATTTATATACTATACCATCACAATTGTGGTGGTACTTGCAAAGAATACATCTTGATATTTGCTTCTTGAATGGCTTTTTTGTTTAAACAAACCAACAAAACCCTTAATTTATAGTTTGTGTGGTTGCCAATCTGAAATGCACACTGAATGCCAATTGTGTTCACAAACAAAAAAAGATAGTTTAGACCAAAAGTACATTTCAGTTCAACTAACCAAAACAAAAACCAACAACCCTATATTTTCTTTAAAATGTATATGCCTTATAAAACACCCCAGTGTTAGCAGGTCTGGAATTAAAAAAATGATGGATCCATGCATTTCCCCACTGCCATATAATCTTTTATTATTCCCTGTCCCCCTACATGACTTACACTGCCCACCCAATCTTAGTTTTGCCCACTAGGTTTCTAATCTAAAGCACTCAGGTGAATTGGAGCCCTTCCACAGACTTCCGTGGGCTTTTCTAAAAGACATCCAAAATATATATGAAAGTTCAAAATTAGAAACTGGTTTGCTATAATATTATATTTCCTATTCAAGAGATTTACTTTCATTATGCAGTGGTCACACTGAAAAAGGTCATGTGACTTTAAAAGATACTACATGGTGCAAGATATTCCCTGTACTTAACATGGAAAATACTGCTAGAACCAGTCATATCTAAAAATTCAATGAATTAAGGTACAACCACTGTATAATAACACAACATATGCTAACATTTTACAAATATGAGGAGACGTCACTTATATAAGACTGGATTGATTAAAACATGTTTTAATTCAGCTACATGGAAGGTCATGCATGCAGGAACAAAAAAATGTAAGTCATACTTACAAGATGAAGTACTTAGCCTGGCAAAGAGACCGTGACAAAGACATAGGAGTCATGGTGGATAATTAGCTCACATAAGCTCCCAATATAATGCTCCGTCTAAGAGGGCGAATATAATCTTTGGATGTATATTCAGGGTAGATCAAGTATGAAAACGAAGGAGGTATTTCCTCAGAATATGGTATTAATTTGACTATTACTGGGAAACCATGACCAGTTTTGGTGTCCACACCTTAAAAATAATGTTAAAAAACATAAAGGGTTCAAAAAAGATCTACACAAATGATTTGAGGTCTGGAAAACCGTCTTACAATGAGAGATATGAGAAGTTCAATCTATTTACTTTATCAAAGAGAAAGTCAAGAGGTGACTTGATCCTGGTCTATAAGGATCTATATGGAACACATATGTGATGCTAGAGGGCTCTGTAATCAATCAGACAATGACAGAAGATGAAATGGCTGGAAATTGACTGTCTTTTTGTTCTGTATGTGTACTACAATGAGGTCTTGGTCCATGACTGGTGCTCCTAAGTGCTAGAATATTAATAATAGACAAATTCATTCAGGTTGTATTTACTGGTTATATTGTACAGAATCTGGACCTACTGCACCTTGGCTTTATTAGAAAAATAGAGTGAAAATGTTGTTATATAGGCAGAAACAGCTCCTGAGAAATCATTGATCATAAAGCAAGCTGCTTGTTGCTCAGAAATAGGAGGGGAAAACATTAACGGTACCAATAGTGATCTAATTATTAAAGTAAATGAAACAGAAGAAAATGTGCAAAGAGTTCAAAATTATAAAACAGTGCAAAGCACACAGTCAAACAATATGATTTTGCCAACTACAAAGCTTTTTGATAAATTCTTATTTCAAGTAAATGGGAATTTTTATTTTGGTAATATATTGCATCTTAAAAATGAACTCAGTTTTTATTGATTTTGAAAGCAACACTTGCAAGTATGAAGGTAATAGCTTTTTGATTGATTCAGTCAGGATGAGTTAGGCTTTGTGAATAAAAAGGGAATTAATCAGTGAGGGCTGATTTAGGATTTCTTCCATAATATGGATTTCCATTTTTTTCTTGTCATTGTTCTGTTGTTAAGGACCTGATGGACTATTTGCACTGCGGTGAATGATTAAATGACTGTGACTGTGAGTGGCTGAAAAGTGAAGATACCTTATAAGAATCAAAGCCTTCTTGAAATTTAGCCTAGTGATCAAATTTCACTTAAAGCCTGGGGACTATATGTGCACGAAAGACAAGCAAAAAATGTCTCCTTTTCTTCAACTATTGTAGTAGCTGTTGCTCAGCAAAGAAACAAAACATATTTAAAACAAACCTACAGAGAAAGAATTGTTGGAAATAGAAACATGTGCACAAGGCACATAATACTATGATGGCAAACACTGCCAGGTGGCACTCTTGCACATTATCTTCCAAGTTCTTTCCCTTAGCATATGAGAAGATGTTCAGTCTCAGAAAGGCATTGTTATTATTTTCTGTTATGTAAGATTCTGCATAGAAGAGTGGCCCTTGGAGATGGAGCTGTGCAAGCAGAAGGAGAGCTTGCTCTCCTCAGTCTTTTATTTGAATCAATTCTTGAGGCACTGTTGCTATCTGGGAACTGGGCTGAGACTCCTGAAAGCAGGGATTGTCCTGCATGCTGTTTGACTACCTCTGTTCCAGGACTGGGGTATGTCTGTAGATAAAACAAGTTACACTTGAAATATACACAGACTCCACACCCCTGGTTTCTCTTCCACTAGGAATGACATACTTCAGGGCCTGGAATGGAAAAATGAAATAATTTTGTTCAGAGTACTAACTGGCCATTGTGGCTTAAACAAATATCTTTTTCAAATAAAGAGACACAAAGATGCACAATGTGTATGTTGTAACATAGCAGAAACAACTGATCACCTTTTATGGAGATTATGGGCCTTGATAAAGAAAGGGAAAAGCTTTCTGAGAAATTCAAACACCTTAAGGCAACAAAAATTACATTGTCATTTAATAAAAATATCAGGGCAATTGGCATTAGGAAGGCATTGTTCCATTATCTGAACAGCACTGGAGAGGTTGCAGAAAAGAAGGCCTGAGCAAAGATGAGAAGGAAGAAGTCCTGGGGGGAAGCTGCAAGAAGATGGATGAAGCAGTTCTTGGCTGCTGGTTATAGAGACCCTGGGCTGGAATCCAGGGTACTAGAAAGACCTGGTTTCCGCTACCAGCCATTTGTCTGGTGGCATGAGACTGGAGAAGGGGTCAAGGATGACAGAGCCCTGAGAAAAGGAAGTGAGTACCGGGGGCCCAGAGTCAGGGATAGGGTTGCCACCTGTTCAGATTTACCCAAGATTGTCCCTTTTATGAGATAGCTGACCTGGGAAAACAGGGCTTTAACAAGGGGAGCCGAGCAGTTCAGAGGCAGGCAGTGAAGGGGAGCAGACGACTGCTCTGAGGGGAAAGTGCTGCCCAGGCCTGACCACACGGACCTGTGCATTCCCACAAGGCATTGAGTGTAGTTACCCACCACTGGACCCTGGACTGAAGCCCAGTGGAGAGGTGTGGACCTGGGCTCCCCTACCCACTCCAAGAGGACAGTACAACAACAATAGCCCTCTCCTCTGGGGACAGGCCTGCTGGGAAAGACTGTGACAGTTCAGGGGCCCTGCCCTCAAAACCCCTGTGCTAAAGGAGAGGACTGGAAACCCCTGGGGAGGGGAATGCCAAGGGACAAGACTGTGCTTCAATAGCGAGATGCCCTGCCCACCACCACCTGACCACTAGACAGAACTGTCAATGGTTGTGCACCTTCCACAGGACACTTCATTTTTTTTAAGTTCCTCTACTAAAACACTGCAAACCAGATGAGTTTTCTTGGAAATTTTGGACATGGGGGTGGGGAGATCCTGCTGGTTTCTCATGCTTTGATAAATATTACATCCCAATGACCTGTTCTGAAGGTGGTTCTAGATATTCTGCCTCCCTCTACATCTACATTTGCAGTTCAGAAAACATTGCATTTTATTAAATTAATTTATTAATTCAGTTTATAGAGACAAATGATCATTGCCTAAGCCTATGGATGTATTTATATTAATAAAATGCAACTAAACATGCTGCCAACAAATGGCTACAAGAACATTCCCTAAAGGTACAGCTACCCACTGCTGTAATAGAAACAGACACAGATGTAATACCCCACACCCATTATTGGAGAAGCATTAAAAATGCAATGCATTACAGCTAATCCACATTAGCCAAAAAGCTTGTATGGGATTTGCCATGTGTCCTGAAGCTTAGACAACTCTCCTTTGTTAGCTCAATGGAAGCCACACACTGAGTTGAGGACCACTCCTCATTATTACTCTGTCACTAGACACCTTAACCACTGCTAGCAAGAGCAACTCAGTTGATTTCAACTATCTCCTCAAGATGTGGAAAGAGGGAAGGTATTGCAAATAATTACAGTCTCAGCCACTTAAAATCAAATTTAATCTTTTGAATCACACCTATATGGGATTAGTATTCCCAGTGGCCAGCTATCCTAAGAAAGTGTCTTCACAGTCTACATCAACTGAAGTTGCTATGTGGTCTTCAAAGTGTAAATAAATACAGAGTGCATTACAGTAACGCAGTTGGGTGGTCATAATGGCATGGATGACCGGCAAGGTCTTTATGTGTGCAGTACAGACTTAGCATTTTGGGGTAAGCTTTTGGAATAATATTTTTTCTTCCAAATCGCTACATTTAGTTCCTGTGTGTCTGCCATGATCACATCAGTATGCATATTAGTGGCTGGAGGATTTTAGGGAATCATCTTGATGATTTTCCCCATCACACACTCAACCTCACCTCCAGGCCCATTCCTCCAGTGCTTCCCCCAAAAAGATTTATTTTATATATAAGTGGGTGGGAGAATGTCTTTTAATTTTTGTATTGTGATAGCACCCACAGGCCCCAATCAGAAAGGGGGGGGGGGCATTGTGCTGGGCTGTGTACAAACTCATACTATAGGAAGACATGATCCCTGTTCCATAAAGATTAAAACATAATTTAACGTAAGATGCAAAGTGAGTAGCAAGTAATTGGACAGAATGGTAAGGGAAGCTGAGGAAAATCGTAATTCTATAATATAGGTTATGTGTAAATCTGAAATTAAAAAAAACGCACATTAATTGTACCAACTGTAGAAAAAAAAATCTGGACACCAAAACCACCAGAGACTCCAGGGGAGACTGGGGATCCAGAAGGAACCCTAAATTGTGAACCTTATTGGCAAAATTTGGGCATGCCTCCTTTAATCCAACTAGCATCAGCTCTGTCTTATCCAATTACACTTCAAATAGCAAACTAACATTCAAAGTCTAAGGTTATGTCTGCACTTAAAACGTGCAGCTGTGCTGTGGCACCCCTGCAGCTGCACTGCTGTAGCGCTGTAATGAAGACACTGCCACACCGACGGGGGGGATTCTCCCATTGGTGTAGGCAATCTACCACCCCCAAGAGGTGGCAGCTAAGTTGATGGAAGAATTCTTCTGTTGATCTTGCGCAGTCTACACCGGGAATTAGGTCAGTCTCTCAGAAGTGTGGATTTTCACACCCCCGAGAGACATAGCTATACCACGTAAATCCCTAGCATAGACCCGGCCTAAATCTAACTAGGTACTGGGAAAGCAGAGAAATAGATGTATTTTCCTTCTTGAAAATAAGCATTTATATTTAAAGTATTTTGAAAAAGCAGGAAATCACACTTGGGTAATAACAATAATAAAAATTAAAGACAGAACTCCTAAAAGCATCTGAAATTTCAAACAATTGCTGACCTGTGTTTAAGAGACATAAATCAGACCACATAGCATTTCTGGATTGAGCACAAAACCTGATAAATCAAAGAAATGTTCACAAATATCTAGATAGTGAAACAAGCTTACAGAAAGCTTTAATAGGCAGTTTGTGGGCACAAAAACGTCCACTGAATCACTGCTTCAAATGCCACTCAAACTTGTACTCAGACTGGATTCAAATTCATTTGAGGTTCAAATTCAACAATTTGCACTGCTATAGTTGTGACGTTTCTTATTTTTAAAGTGTTCCCATTTACTATAATGAACAGCACAGTGAATATGATCATGAACAATGAGTATTTTTATTGTGATGACTTATCCACAGAGCAATAAAGGGGTTAAAATAAATCTAGATGCATGGTAAAGTATTAGCAGAAACCCAGTTTTTAATAAGATTTTGTCTTATATTTGGCTTTACTTTTGGTGGAATATGGGAAGTAATCTGACTATTCTAAGTTTGATTCTATTAATAAAATAGGATTATTGATTCTGTCAAGGCAATAAATGCTAGAATAAAACTGGCTTGTCAATGACATCTCAACAACATTCAACAGAAAAGGGGAAGATATTTGTTTTTTTTAAAGAAGGTTTTTTTGTCCTTTAGCCCAAGTCATTATCTTGTTGATTTCACCAAATGCCCCTCAAAATTAGTCAGCCATTATTTCACAAATTACAAAAAGTTAAAAGAAATTATACAATGTTAACATTTAAATTATCTGTAATCTCTGATTTCCTAAAAGCATGGTGTAATAACATTACTGAAAAAAATTGGAATTGTGGAATACAGCTTGATATTGGTCTTAATGGGAAACAAGCTATTGTAATATTTCAATCAAATTTACATTCCAAATTGAGTCACCTTTAAACAAACATATAAATCTGCTTCATGCTGGCATCTTTGTCTAATTTTTATGAAACAACAGTAATGGAAATCTAAACAGCACTTATGAAAAGTTTAAAATAACTCTGTAGCTAGACTATGTTGCTCAAAGAATCAAAGATACCATATTTATCTTAAAACTTGATCATAAATCTAAAGATCTTTTGTCCATTAAGATACAGTATAATATTTGTAATGTTATTTCCAAAGCACTTATAAACAAATCATAAAAATTAAAAAGCAGTGGGAAATTGATTTGGTTATAGTCAGAGAATTTATGCACGTACTTATGCATCTTATAGCTATAACCATAATTTGATTTTTAAAATATATTCTCCACAATCTGTTTGACCACAGCAAGAGATTAACCAAAAGACTTCTTTCATTTCTCTCTGAATTTGTCTGAAGACAGACAAAACGTGTGCCCTATTAGATATGTTATCATGATTTAAATGCATGCATTTTTTGGCTAGAAGTGGCTATCACCGTTCATAAAATAATTAATTTAATTATTCCTTATAATACTGCTTTTAAAAAGTTGTTATTAATAAACTTCTATATTTTAGTAGAATCTAAAGGCAATACCGAACTGTGCATGCAAATGAATCATAAATGACAATTCCTATCTCAAAGAGGTTACAGTCTAAAAAGAAAAGAAACAGGTGGATGAGATGAACAAGAGGGAAAAGGTGGAGAGTGGTGTAGACAGGGTAATAAATATAATGCAATGTACAAGTTCTATGATTAGGAAGGATTTGTTGCTGATAAATCTTTACATAAATGTATTAAAATATGAAGTTGCAGCTAAATAACTGTTACTTTTTTTTCCAGAAAATGCCCTCTTCTGACCCAGAATTTTACTTTCACTTAAAAAAAAAGAGTCTCCAGCTGATAGTTGAAGATAGGCTACCATGCTGTCTGCCTCAGCCTGCAGACAGCTTTTAGCAGCAACTTCCAGAGTTATGAATGGTTCCTATTCATCTCAATAGTGTGTTAATTTAAAATGTCAAAAAGCTTGTTAAGATGATCAAAGCATATAACTGAGAGGTGGAATGATGATCAGCTGATGCCACTGCAATGCAGAGCATGCAAGAAAGAAGAGGTACAATCATTTTATAAAGAATGATACTGTGACGGGTTCGATCACAGAGACCCCCCCTTGGGACTGTCACCTGAAATTACTTCTGAGCCCCATTTTCCCTGCCAGCTTGGGACTTCCAGAACCCTGCCTTGTTGAGCCAGACATGCTAGCCTGCTGCAACACAGACCCAGGGTCTGGGTGATGCCCCCAAAGCTGCAGACTTTAACCAAAAACAGCTCAGCAGGTTACCTCTCCAGCACCCAGACATCCAACTCCCAATGGGATCCAACCCCCAAATAAATCCGTTTTAGTCTGTATAAAGCTTATACAGGGTAAATTCATAAATTGTTCACTCTCTATAACACTGATAGAGAGATATGCATAGCTGTTTGCTCCCCCAAGTATTAATCACTCTGGGTTCATTAATAAACAAAAAAAATGTATTAAGTATAAAAAGTAGGATTTAAGTGGTTTCAAGTAATAACAGACAGAACAAAGTAAGTCACCAAGCAAAATAAAGCAAAAACACACAAGTCTAACCCTAATACATTAAGAAACTGATTACAGGTAATATCTCACCCTCAGAGATGTTCCAATAAGCTTCTTTCACAGACTAGACTCCTTCCTAGTCTGGGCCCAATTCTTTCCCCTGGTACAGTCCTTGTTAGTTCCAGCAGACATCTCAGGTGGTAAGCAGGGGCTTTCTCATGACTGGCAGCCCTCTTTGTCCTGCTCCGTCCCCTTTTATAGCTTTGGCACAAGGCAGGAATCTTTTGTCTCTCTGGGCCCTCACCCCTCCTTCTAAATGGAAAAGTACCAGATTTAAGATGGATTTCATTAGCAGGTGACATGGTCACATATCACTGTAAGACCCCTAGTCTCCATTCCCCATGGGCTGCCCACATGTATATAGGAAGGCTTTCATGTAACTAAGGCCATTTACAACTGATCATTTCTGGAGCACCCTTAATGGTCTCCACTTAATGTGTTTACATCAGTGATACAAGTTGATATCTTATTCTCCTAACTCCAGATATAGAAATAATACATGCAAACAAATAGGATGGACACACTTAGTAGATTACAAGCTTTCTAATGACACCATACAAGGAGTATTTAGCATAAAGCATATTCCAGTTATGTCATATTCATAAACATATTTCCATAAAGCGTATGGATTACAACATAACAGGTACAATCTATTTTGAGTGACATCTGTTCAAGTGGGCAAGGTTTTGTTTGAGGAGAGCGCCGGTTTTTTCTGTTTCTCTCTGTCCTTAATTAAACAATTCCTCCTGAGCAGTAGTTCAACAGGTTATAAATAAGGAATGAAAACATAACATTTTTAAGCTTTTTATTGTTATGGGTTTTTATAATTATTTATAACAATCACTATTTGTCATCTTTTTATCCAACAAAACACAAAAAGGATCCTGACATATGAATGATCCAAACATTTTCTTTTATTTCCTCTTTACGTTGTTCTTTGAGAGGGCGATACATATATAAATATATGTTTGTTGGCATTTGTCAAATATTTACAAATTTTCAGTGACAATCTTTTGCAAATGTCTTCAAAGATTTTCAGGAAAAATGCTTATTGTTTTCTGACCAACTTTTATATTGGTCACAATTTCTCAAAAAGTTGAAATTTTTATGAGAATTTTAACAAACATTTTCAAAAATATATTTTTTTTATTTTCAGCTCATTCTAGTAGTTTGTAGTTTATCATTTTGTTTTCAATATATTAATGTTTGTACCTGTAGCATTTTGGAAGTATTTTTAGTCACTGAAAATTATGTGACCAGTGACATCAAATCACCTAAGGTTGTTTTGAACACCTAAGATATTCGTAAATATATCTGAAAATGCGCAGAGAGAACGTGTATACAAATCCCATAGGATGTGAAAATACTTCCTAAATACAGACCGATATTCTCAAACATGAGCTAGAAGTCTTAAAAATAGGAAGCAAACATTATTGTAGTCCATAAACATATTTTTTTATCATTTTCACTGTTTTTTCCCCACTTTTAGCAAAAAGCAGGGAAGAAAACTAATAGCATCAAAAAGAACCAAACCTTTTGCCTTAGCAATCAAACCCTCAACAATGTTCAATAACTCAAACAAGACACAAGTACACAGGTAGAGAACAAAATCTTACAATATGCAGATTACTGTCTGCTGTATCTGACCATACCAAAACATCTTGGGCTAGATTCACAAAGTGGATTTAGGCTCAACATTGAAACACATAACTTTAGTGCACTGCTGCCCAGTGGAATCCAAAGCCTCAAGTTGGGTGCCCTGGCTCCCTATATAATTTCATTAAGAGAGTTATATGTGTAAGAAAGGGACTCTCAAAAGCCAGCAAGCAAATAGGAAATGCTGAGCATAGGAGTGTGGACAAAGCCTTGCTACTCTAAAGCAGTGAGGTGCTTACTCCAGGCCACAGGGAGGTGCCTATCTCCAATTAAGTTTCACAGCTATGAACCTCTCCTGGAGTTAGGTGCTTAAATCAGGTCAGAATTTTCTTGCAAAAAATGGAGGTGTAGGAGGTATTGCCACTTCCCTTATATCCTATATACCAGCGGCTAGAACACTCACCTAACATGTAAGAGACCTAGGATCAAATCCCCACTTGCTCTGAGAAGGGCAGGTGCTTTAACCGAGGTCTTCTAAGTCTTCCAAGAAAAGGAGAAGGAGGAAAAAACAAATCATTTAAAAAAATTGGTTTAATAAGAAACACGAACATTTCTTACTCATTTCCTCTGAAAACTTCTAAAAAATGAACACATTCTTGAAATTTTCAATTTGTTTAGCATTTTTGTGTTTTGACCAGCTCTTCATACAAGACTGATGATAAACTGTACATACCCCTATTCCCAGCTGAATGGGGACCTACAGATATAAGGAGATGACTCTATGCACTTGTGTACATGATGTTTACTCTCCTATAACCGAAGGTCTTTGAGGTGACCTCTTCACAAAGTACGTTCTTGGGATATACCAGCAGCACCCAACTCTAGTAGTGAACAAATTTCTGATTTAAACAAGTGAAAAGGGATGGAGAAGAGTAGTTGTGGGGAAGAATATTGTTGAACAGTCTCCAAGATCCATTGGTCTGGGGTGATAATATTCCAGGTATCTAGAAAATAGGAGAGACTGTTTCTAAATGAAGGTGAGACAGCGAGTAGGTTTAACGCTGGCCTGGGGTTCTTAAGCATCCCGTGAATCTTGAGGCCAAGAGATCAATGCAGAAAACAGATAATGCATCAGATCTCCCACTAGCTCATGTGTTGTTGGGTTTTCATCTCTGCTGATGCTAAATAGGGGGCTGCTTTTGGTATTGCTTCCTTTGGAAAGAACAGAAAATATAAACTGGGTACAATTGTCTCTGGCAATGAAATGTAATTACCTCTCTCTCTTCCTAAGGGATTGAGAAATACCAGCAGTTAATCTTTGTTTCCCTAGAACCATATTTTTCTATAGCTAAATAGCCCCCCAACATCAAATGGGAAGTCTTCTACCCACGTTCTTGTTTCTGGAGGAAGTCCAGACTAGTGTAACCACAAGGGGTACTTCAGAGAACTCACATGGTACAGCTCTAGACCATCAGAAGCACAAACAGACCTTTGCTAATTGGGGCTTTGACCGGCTTTGTCTAACTGGGTAAAGAGTGCTATTTTTCTCCCATCGTTTCGATTGGTATATGGATATTACTGTGTGATAGTTCACTAATCCAATACCCAGTGTGGGGATGAGTATATCTTTCTACCCAAAGAATCTAGCTTCTTACACTCTATCAGAAAGGACAAAGTGAACTTGAACCCCTTTAGCTCTTTGAACGGCAAACACCACTCTTAATGAATTCGGAGATGGGTGGGTCTGGAAGAACAACAAACAAACAGTCAAGGAGGCAGCAAGTATAACTTGCCTGCTTTTTTAGAAATTGCCACTCCATATGCTTGGTTTAACCATTTTTTCCCTTACTATAATAAACCATCTTGAATTGAAAAGGTAGTCTTACTCCTAAAGGGTGAAAGCAGAATGTTGAAAACTGAAGGGATATTTAAAGGTGGCAGCTGTTTTTGTGCAAGTTTGTGAAATTGGAACATATCTTCTGGAATGAAGTGCCACCGTCATCCACAGAAGTCTGAATATCCAGATTAATATCTATGTCCAGAATTTCAACAGGTCCCCTAGTCTCCTTCATTCAGCCTGTTTGGGACAAGAAAAAGACTGTTCCCTCAGTACTGATTTGCCCTCCAGGCAGGGCTGTATGGCCTACCGGCCAGTTGGGCTGTGTAGGTCACCACCTGGGGCGAGGGGGTGGTTAGTGGCCAGCAGAAGTGGACCTGGGCCCTCCCTGCTCCAACGGGTCCCAGCCCAGGGCCCGGTCAGTGACGAGCATGCCTGGCACTGAGACAGCGGGCATCCAGCCACAACACGCTGAATATTGTTGGGAGAAAGGCTAGTCCTCCCCTGGGCTGCTTCCTACCGTGATACCCATGGTGGTGGTCTGTGCATCTTCAGGGTCTCTGGGTTCCTTAGCTGATGCAACACCCTTTAGCTCAGATCTCCCTGGGGCATCCACAGACAGCTGGATGCCTGCTTGGGCCTTGGCACCTCTGGCTTCCTTGGTCTGGGGTTACAACTGCTCCCGGATTGGAGCTGGCAAGGAGCATCCTTCCTCTCTGGCAGTCAGCTCAGACTGAGCTGCTCACTCTTATATTGGTGCTACACCTTCAGCATGCCCATTAGGGGTGTGGCTTCTTCTGCCCACAGTGAGGAGTTAACCCTTCCCGTGCGGGGCTGAGTTCACTCCATCACACAAGGGTTACAACAACAACATGATTATGTGAAAATCCAAAAGGGGTGAGATGCATTTCCCTGGGTAACAAGCAGGTGTCTTAGGGGGCGGTTCAGATCTCTATGGGGAGGTTTGTGTAGCAAGGCAAACAGGGTTAGCCTGATAAGGGGTTGTTTTCCCTCCTGTCTTTCCCATCCCCATTCCCAGTGAAGGAGAAAGAGGAACGAATTTCACCACCTTAAACTTCTTTTTTTGTTTTTTAACTTTAAGCACTGAGGATAAGCTATGTGGTGCTGCATGAGGGATTTCAATCCAAAGACAGAGCCAATTGAGGGTATTCAGGGGGCTCAGCACAATGAATCTGAGTCACTATGGTGATCATGGATTCAATTGGACCTTCAAAATTATGAAGAGATTGTGAGAATGGAATTGGTAGCCTCAGATTTGGGGCAGGGTATGACCTTGTCCCTCAGTACCACCCTTTGCTGTCGCTCTGCCTTCTCAGGTTAAAGCCTTATGGGAAAGCTTTTGCATTTCTGTGCACAGAACTGGAAGTAACAAATCCTGGGCATTTTCTCTTGAGGATTGGCTCTTTTAGCAAAGGCTGACACCTACAATGACAAGAATGTATGCTTGGTCAGATCCTATCAATGAAGATTCATCATGACCAGCACCTGAAGTCTGGGTCTAATCAAGGAGGCGCATACCTCTGCCAGGTTTCTGCTGGGCTTTTGAATCCCTGCCAGCGTCAGAGCTTAGGCTGAACTCCCAGCACTTATGGATTCCTATGCTTCAGAGCCAGAAGGTATAGCCACTAATCTTCCTGTAATAGGAAACGCCCATGTGCATCTAAAGCCGGAAAAATGCCAGGTCAAGGTGTAACTCTGAACAGTGGTTTCTTTGTCTTTGATTCTGACATCATAGCAAGGACCCATGTATGAGAGCTAAGATACTTTTTACAAAAAAGAAATAAATTAATGCCTAATTAAACTAAGAACTATGGTATTTCCAGAACTGTTGGGTACTGGAAATAATCAGGAACTTTTCTCCCTGTCTCATAATAAAACAACAAGGGGATATTCATTTAAATGAAAAGGTGACAAATTCAAAACCTATAAAAGGAAACATTTTTTTCACACAACAGATAATTGGAATTTGCTACCATGGAAAGTCATTGAAGCCAAGAATCTAAGATTGAAAAAGGGACTGGACATGTATGTGGATATTCTGTTGCAGAAAGTATATTGGACTGATTGACATTGGGTCTGATTTGGTATGGCAATTCCTATGTTTCTATAAAAACATTTCTATTCAGTAAGACATATCAGCATGTTATACTGGGATTTTGTGATGCATAAAAGATTCTTGTACTTTGATGCTACAGTGGAAAAAGAACACATTTAGCTTAGATATTAACAAACACTTTTTGATGGTATGGTCAAGCACAGAGCAGAACAGCTTGGTTAATGAGGAAACTACAGCTAATAAGTCTGTCTTTAATATAAGGTTCCATAAGTTCCAAGACTAGCAAGAAGGCCTCCATGATACATGCAGGGACTTGAACTTAGTGACCTGAGAAATCGCTTCCAAGCTTATTACTATGATATTATCATTTAAGACTATCATTATTTGAACCTTTAAAAGGCCCCTCTTGCCACAATTAAGCAGAGTTTTTGACATAAGATGTAACAATTTTCTCCTTTTCTTGTTTGGCATAGAGTGGTAGTAAGTGGCTCCTTAGTTGAAAGGGTGAAAATAGGATATCCTATTATAAAAGTCTGATATTTAACCTTGGTTTCCCACCCCCTTTCTGTAATAGGCTGGACCACACTCTCACTCAGTTGTTTTCACATGAACAAAAAGCAGAAAGTTTTTCAAAGTATTTTTAAATATTTATAAATGCAAATTAACCTGCTACTGTACAATAGACATGTATTTGGGTGGGAAACATGGAAGAAGGAGATATGCTGAGGAGGGCAGTGGACTGGAAATAAAGGGCTGGATGGCTAACAAAAATCTCTAAGGGTCGCCTCTAGGGACAATGGAGGGGAGGCAGTTGACTGGCAGTGCATGGAAGGAAAATGAAAGGCTGAAGTGGGGGCATTGTATTGGGATAATGGAAATGGGAACATGGGATTTGAAGAGACATTGAGGAGGTGCAGGCAACCATGGATAGGAAGATGAAGATGGAGGTAGGAGTGTGTTGGAGAGGGCTAGGGAAAAGAGAGACTCTTTTGTAAGTTAAACTTTAAACACTTTCTAAATACAAAACAACTCCTTTTCTGAATTGCACAACTTGTGCCAATGTGCATATATGCACATTGATCATGCAGCCAGCTGCCACACTGACACAAGATGTGGAGAGCTGACTTACAAGCACAACTGATTTGCTCAATTGAAGTGCCAAGTATCCATCATGCACCTACAGATGTTCAAGCTTCTGGCTGTGCTTCCCCAGCCACTTGCTCCTTAGCTCCCTCAGCTAAGGCCAAGATTTTGATAGTCAGAAAGTTACCATGGTGCATCTGGGATTAGGCTCTCTGTGTTATATTTTAGGGATTGAACATTTCGGAGTGGGCTGAGGGCCTCCTTTATCAGTGTCTTAAGGAACCAACTTTTATTTGCCCTATGACCTTTTTATGGCACTTTGGGGTAAAGAGACCTCACACCGAGCTGAAATGGCCTGGGGACAAGGAGCATAAGGTGTGGGGTTGCTCTGGCCAGAGGTGAGCTGCCAGAACAGCACTTCACCAACCCAGCTGGAGTACTCGGCGCTACAGCCATCTTTGGCTGCAAAAGAGCACATAGGGAGTCATAGAATCCAGAACACAAATTAAAGCAGGCTTGAGGCTCCTAAATCAGTGGCTCTCAACCTTTCCAGACTACTGTACCCCTTTCAGGAGTCTGATTTGTCTTGCATTCCCCCAATTTCACCTCACTTAAAAACTACTTGCTTACAAAATCAGACATAAAAATACAAAATCAGAGCACACTATTATTGAAAAATTGCTTACTTTCTCATTTTTACCATATAATTATAAAAGAAATCAATTGGAATATAAAGATTGTACTTACATTTCAGTGAGTAGTATATAGAGCAGTATAAACGAGTCATTGTCTGTATGAAGTTTTAGTTTGTACTGACTTTGTTAGTGCTTGTTATGTAGCTTGTTGTAAAACACGGCAAATATCTAGATGAGTTGATGTACCCCCTGGAACACCTCTGAGTACCCCCGGGAGTATACTGTACCCAGGGCTGGCACTACCATTAGGCGACCCTAGGCAGTCACCTAGGGTGCCAGGATTTGGGAGGGGGGAGCGGCATTTGATGTCCCTCGGTGGTGGCCGCCGGGTCCTCTGCGGAGTCCTTGCAGGACAGGGCAACCTTCGCCCTCCCCGAGCCTGGATCCCATCCTGCAGCGCTGCGCAGGGGCACAGAGCACTGGAGAGGGCCGGGCCAGGCGGACATTCTTATGGAGCCAAGCACCCAAATGCTTCACCTCCATCTGCCCCTGTGCATGACGAAACCCTCCGGATGAATAACCAGGAGCTGATTATTGTGGGGGGAGGAGGGCTATAGCTAATAATATTGTATTTCTGGCAAGGGGCTTGATTGGAGTCTGGCGAGGCTCCTTCTGCCGGGGCAAGTGCATTGAAGCTCAGCCCTTCCTTGTTCAAAACTGGTCCCACTTCGGCGGGAGCTTCTTCGGCTGCCGGGGACCTTGGCGGCATTTCGGCGGCAGCTGAGTCTTTCTAAGAATATAAGAATGATCATATTGGGTCAGACTGATGATCATCGTACCCTGTATCCTGTCTTCTGACAGTGTTCAGTGCCAGAGGCTTCAGAGGGAATGAACAGAACAGGACAATTATCAAGTGACCCATCCCCTGCCTCCAGACCCAGGTTTCGAAAGTCTGATGTTTAAGAACACCCAGAGCATGTGGTTGCATCCCTGACCATCTTGATTAATACCCATTGATGGACCTATCTTCCACAATTTTACCTAATTCTATTTAAAACCAAGTTATAGTTTGGGCCTTCACAACATTCCTTGGCAACAAGTTTCACAGGTGGACAGTGCATTGTGTGAAGTAGTATTTCTTTATGTTTATTTTAAACCTGCTGCCTATTAGTTTCATTGGGTGACCGCTGGTTCTTGTGAAAGGGTAAATAACACTTCTTTATTCACATTCTCCACACCATTCATGATTTTGTAGACCTCTGTAATATTCCCCCATTAGTCACCTCTTTTCTAAGATGAATAGTCCCATTCTTTAATCTTTCTTCATGTGGAAGTTGTTCTGTACCCTTAACCATTTTTGCCGCCCTTCTCTGTGCCTTTACCAATTCTAATATATCTTTTTTTATATATGCGGCAACCAGAACTGCATGCAGTATTCTAGGTGTGGGTATACCATGGATTTATATAGTTGCATTATATTTTCTGTTTTATCTACCCCTTACCAAGGGATTCCTAACATGGTTAGCTTTTATGACTGCCGCTGCACATGGAGCAGATGTTTTCAGGGAAATATCCACAGTGAGCCCAAGATCTTTTAAGAGTAGTAACAGTTAATTTAGACCCCATCATTTTGCATGTACAGTTGGGATTATGTTTTTCAATGTGCATTACTTTGCGTTTATCAAAAATGAATTTCCTACACCTCTTAAAGGAACAGGGCACCAACTACAGGTGACGATTAGGAATGGTAAGGAAGCAGTCTGAGAAAGGGAATTTCAAAAAGTATTGTGGAGCTGGTAAATTCTCTGTTTTTGAGCTAACATATAAACTCAAATTAATTTACAGAATTTAAGGTCTTGGAAGTTCATTTAAAAAAACCACATGCATTGCAACAAACTTAAATGAGGTCTTACCATATGTTTAATAAAGCAGTTTCAGGGTTGGTTTGGTAATATATTTCCAGACAAAGTTTAAAATTTAGATTTTTTAAAATTATTAACTGATCTCCTTTAAAAAAGATATATAAACCTCTTTACTATCTAGTCAACCTCATTACTATCCAAATCATGATTTGTTATATACATAATAAAGCTAGGGTGACCAGATGTCCCGATTTTATAGGGAGAGTCCCGATTTTGGGGTCTTTTTCTTATATAGGCTCCTATTACACCCTGTCCCGATTTTTCACACTTGCTGTCTGGTCACCCTAAATAAAACACAATACATTTTTGCTATATGAATGAAAAAAATTGTTTATTTTTATGTGCATATTTTACAAGGAATTTAGAATCTGAAAAGTTATCAGGTTGTTGATTTTTTTAAACTGTGATTCACTTATATAAACAGAGGGGAGAGCTCCTTTTCTCCCCACAATGCCTTTAGCTCAAACTTTAGAAATATTTCCTTATTCTGCCATGAAATATTTAGATTATTGTATGTAGTTTCTCAATTGTAAAATTAAACTGCATCAAACAGGTAATGTCCTCCCCTCTCCTCCCCCCCCCCCACCCTGCCCAGCCCAGCCCACTCTGAACACTAATATCAAGTAGCTTCACAAAAAATCTTCTGCAAATCATGCACTTTCTCTATTGATCTGCCCCCTCTTCCAACCTCTGTCCCAACCCCCATCCACTTGCTGCATAACTCCCTCAGACAAGGCCAGGATTTTGATATACAGAAAGATACAAAAGTGAGTTTTATATAACAGTTTCTGTCATAACCCATTTCAAATACACATATTCGTTGGAAACTTTCATCTTTCATGCTAAACTTTCCCACACTTGAGGCCATATTCTATGACCCCTGCTCTGCAGGAGGGAAAAGCAGTATGATCTACACTGCTAGGGATTCCCCCAATATTGAGTATTTGCCATCAGGCTTAAACCCAGTATAGCTAGCAAATATTCCATCGCCTCTGCAAATTCTCTTAATCCTGACCCTTCTAATTAATTGCTGGAGCTTTACTTAGCAGGGACTGTCAACAATGTGATAATTTCATAATATATATCAGATTCCAATCAGTTAAAACCACAACTTAATTATCACTTGTGACTACAGACTTAGGTTGCTGCTTTAACTAAATTGATTTATGTCCCTTTTGGTATCCTTACCTGCCTGCCTAGCCACACGTATATTAATAGAATATGCTAGTGTTTGAACCAAACAGAGGGTGTGGCTCATTTATCCACAACACTATAGATGTACTCACTTACCAGGCACTCATATATTCCACTGTATTTAGTAGGCGTGCTGCTAAAAGAGCTGTGGCAGTTCCAAAACCTATTTGTTTCAGTGAGATTCATTGTACCATAATACAATCTTATCAGATTAATGATTTATCACAGCTAATATGATAAATACAAATAAATACTAAAATCATACAAAGAAACACTGTTAGGAGGAGAAGTCTGATATTTTATTGTTATAGGAATAACACTCATACTCATTTTGGCTCACTGTCAACGTGGCCTGGGATTGCAAGAGAAAACATGAATAATGAATGATGGGGTCTAAATTAGCGGTTACCACTCAAGAAAGAGATCTTGGAGTCATTGTGGATAGTTCTCTGAAAACATCCACTCAATGTGCAGCAGCAATCAAAAAAGCATACAGAATGTTGGGAATCATTAAGAAAGCGATAGATAATAAGACAGAAAATATCATATTGCCTCTATATAAATCCATGGTACACCCACATCTTGAATACTGCGTGTAGATGTGGTCACCCATCTCAAAAATGATATATTAGAATTGGAAAAAGTTCAAAAAAGGGCTACAAAAATAATTAGGGATATGGAACGGCTTCCATATGAGGAGAGATTAATAAAACTGAGACTTTTCAGCTTGGAAAAGAGATGACTAAGGGTGGGTATGATAGAGGTCTATAAAATCATGACTGGTGTAGAGGAAGTAGATAAGGAAATGTTGTTTACTACTTCTCAGAACACAAGACCTAACGGTCACCAAACGAAATTAGTAGGCAGCAGGTTTTAAACAAACAAATTGAAGTATTTTTTCACACAACACAGTCAATCTGTGGAACTCCTTGACAGAGGATGTTGTGAAGGCAAGGACTATAACAGGGTTCAAAGAGAACTAGATAAATTCATGGAGGATAGGTCCATCAATGGCTCTTGGCCAGGATAGACAGGGATGATGTCCCTTGCCTCTGTTTTCCAGAAGCTGGGAATTGGTGATGGGATGGACCACTTGATGATTACCTGTTCTGTTCATTCCTTCTGGGGCACCTGGCATGGATCACTGTCTGAAGACAGGATACTGAGCTAGATGGACCTTTGGTCTGACCCAGTATGGTCTTTCTTATGTTCTTATGTAATGTAAAATACTGAGGCATGTGCAGGTATGGGGGTGTGTAAAGTCCAATTATTATTCCACATGAGAAAGTGTGCAGTGTTTCAACTGAAAAAAAAGAACACTTTCTTTGGACCAACCTAAATCCCATTAGTCAGGACACTTTCTAGCTGAATTCCTAAACTCAATTTCCAGTTCATTATATACTAAATGGGAACAGTTGACTTTACACCAGGGATTGTCAACCTTTGGCCCGTGGTACATCAGGGAAATCCACTGGTGGGCCGGAATGGTTTGTTTACTTGCAGTGTCCACAGGTTCGGCCGATCGCAGCTCCCACTGGCCACGGTTCGCCATTCCAGGCCAATGGAGGCTGTGGGAAGCAGCGGCAAGCACATCCCTCGGCCCACGCCGCTTCCCACAGCCCCCATTGGCCTGAAACAGCGAACCGCGGCCAGTAGGAGCTGCGATTGGCCGGTCCTGCGGATGCTGCAGGTAAACCATCGTGGCCCACCAGCAGCTTTCCCTGATGGGCTGCATGCCAAAGGCTGCCGATCTCTGCTTTACACTGACAATTGATTTCCTAAGTGGAAAGGCCAGTCGCAAAGGTAATCCACAATACCACATGACCCATCAAGCAATCTTCTTTTATATACTAAATGGGCACAGTTTTGAATGCACTCTGAGACAAACCAATAGTTAGACTGCCTGTCTACTCAAAATTATTTAAGGCATTTCCTAAACCCTTTTACTTCCTCCACTTGTTACCCAATTAAAAAGGTGAAAATATGCAAAGTGACAGTTTCTCGAGTCTACAAGGGCTTAAAAACCAGAGACAGTAATTTAAGGAGAATCTTTAGCAGTTGAAAGAGCATTCATGCCAGAAAAATCCTAGCCTTGTTTCACTGCTATGTTCCCTGAGTTAGAAAATTAGCACTGCTTCCATTGTATCGCATTGCCTGAGGTAACTCACATCCATTTATGCTAAAATGAAGCAAAGAAGGTGAGTATGCTTATAAAGCTTGCAGCTTACGTCAAATTGGGAGGGATTGCAAGGCCTTTTGAGGACAAGATGAGAATTCAAAATGACCCTGACGAATTGGAGAAGTAGCCTGAAATCAACAGGAGGAAATTCAGTAAAGTGTAAAGTCCTACACTTAGGAAGGAAACAAATAAAATGAACAAATAAAAAATGGGGAACACCTGTCTAGGCATAAGTACAATAGAAAAAGAACTGGGGCTGAAGTGGATGACAAATTGCATATGAGTCAGCCTTGTGATACAGTTGTGAAAAAGGCTGCTAATATTCTGGGATGTAGTAACAGGAGTGTGATATGTAAACACAAAGAATTGTCCCACTCTACTCGACACTGCTAAGGTCTTAGTTGGTTTTGGGCACCACACTTTAAGAAAGATGTGCATAAATTGGAGAGAATCCAGAGGAGAGCAACAAATATGATAAAGGGTTTAGAAAACCTGACCTATGAGGAACAGTAAAAAAAAACTGAGTATGTTTAATATTGAGGAAAGAAGACTAGAGAGAGACCTGAGAACAGTCTTCAAATATGGTAGGGGCTGTTAGAAAGAGGATGGTGATCAATTGTTCTCCATGCCTACTGAAGGTGGGACAAAAAGTAATCGGATTAATCTTTAGTAAGGGAGATTTAGGTTAGATATTAGGAAGAATTTTCTAGCTATAAAGCTAGTTCAGATCTGGAATAGGATTCCAAGTGAAGTTGTGGACTCGCTGTCATTAGAGGTTTTTATAAACATGTTAGAACAAACACCTGGCAGGGATAGCATAGGCGACATGTAGGGGGGCATGCAGGTCAAGTGCCCTTCCCCCCAGATTTCTGCTTAGCTATCCTGGGGGCAGGGAAGAAGAGAGGCTCTGTCCTTCTTCCAGTGAGTCTGCCCCCCCACCCCCCGGCACACTTGGTCCCTGTCCCTGGCATCCAGGCCCAGAAGGGGAGTTGAGGGGACGGGACCGGCCGCTCCGTATCACTACTCTGAGCAGCGTGGCGGCTGGACTATGAGAGCCCGGCTTGGAGGTGGTGGGCCGCCTCCCACTCAGGCCTGGGTACAGGGGCCAACCAAGCCAGAGTCCCCTCTCTCCGGCATGTTTGTGGCTCACTCAGTGCCTATCCTCAGCAGCTGGGCCCAGGTGGGAAGCGGGCCGCCGCCACCACATCCCCAGATAGGCTCTCTCTTGGGCAGCTGCACAGAGCAGTGACCTGGAGCAGGCGGCTTCAGCTGGCATGAGAAGCGACTCCATCCCACTCCCTGTCCAGGCCTGGCTGCCAGGGATGGGGCTGAACATTCTGAGGTGAAGGCGCAGTGAGAGAAGGACAAAAACCCACCTCTATCCCTCTGATAACTCTGGTGGGGCAGGGAGAGCACAGCGGCCCCGGGCGGGGCACAGTGCAGGAGTGTCACTGGTTAGAAGTGACACGTGTCCTCCCCTTTAGATTTCCCCCCCCCCCGGCTGCCCAGTATCGGGAGGCACAAGTCAGCTATGAGGGATGATCAGGTATATTTGTCCAGTCTTAGTGCAGGGGGATGAAATAGATGACCTTGAGGTCCCCTCCAGCCCTACATTTCTATGATTCTAATAGAGCTGCAATCTTCTGCCCAGATCCTGCAGTCAGATCCACAGAGATGAACACTTGGGCCTGCATAGAGCCCCAGCATAGTTAATGAGTTTCTTCATGGATGCAAGGGTCTGTCTATGCAGATCCAACTGCAGAATTGAGGTTCTGAAGCACTTCTGTATCCCTGACCCTGTGGTCAGTTACGGTTACAGCCCATGGATTTAAACGGAAATGGGTTTGAAATTTAGGAACACCAAGAGATTCTCTTTCCTTTTCAGGAATAAGACTTCTCTTCTATAATGCCTGAGCTGGAGTCCCTTCCATCTTTGTCTTGGCATCAGTATTACAGGTGCAATATTAAGCTACCGGGAATATTAAGCTACAGGGAAGCCCTTTTCCATTTTTTCCATTTTTAAAAAAAAAAATTTGGGTGGGAGGGAAGGTGCTAAAGGGTAAAAATAGAATGAATCTAAATAGGAGAAAACAATATTTGATCTCCATAATTCTACAAACATTAGACAAGTAGAGCTACTCTTAAAAGGGGGTAGCTACCAGCTCTACAACCTCTTTCTAATAGAACAAAGCTGTTACCTGGATACTAATATCTGACACAGCTGTAACTTGCAAAAAAAACCCAAAACAATTGCAGTGCAAAATGGGCTTGTGTGGCGAGTCTATGTGGGATAAGGAAAATCTTGGTAGTGCCACTATCTACCTAAATAAATAGAAAGTGCTGTCTTATCTGTGGCACTTCTATCTGAGCTAAATGGATAAGATTTGATAGTATTTCCTCATAGCACTGATTTGTGCATTTTCTTACCGGGCAGTTATTTGTGAGTGAAAGAGGAAGAATGTAGGTTAGAAAAAAATAAAAAAAATCAAATATTAGCCTTATTTATAGTTATATTCATTTTTAAAACTATTTATAATTATTATTATATTATATTATATTACATTTTACTTAGAGGTCCTTATCCTGTTTCATGTCAAAACTCCCATTGATATAATTGGAAGTTTTGCCAAAGGTCAAACTGCATGATCAAGCACAGAGAGATAAATGAAGGAATAGAGTTGTCCATTTGAAGGCTATGACTGGAGAAATCACATGCTGTTATTTAAATACAAACAATGTTTACAAATATATTAAAATGGAACCTGGCTAATTTGCAATAATGACTGGGTGTCCCACTGAAACTTACTGAATTTGAAAAATCAGAGAAGAAACAAACACATTCATTTTTTAAACTGCATACAATGGCAGCAGAAACAAAAGGCAGGTGCTAGCTCTTCCTGCCTTCCATGAAACCAGGCTTTGGAGACGAATGGCCCCAGCAGACATCCTGCACCTTTGCCAGGAGCACCATGCAGGTTTGAGTTTACCAGAATTTTCCAGGAGGAATGGTCCTTAAATAAAGCCCTCACATCTTTCATTACTTGCAGTCCCACGGGTTGGGATGGGGCTAGCCCCTTTGGATCAGTAGAGTAACTGGGGAGGATCTGGGGGAGCGGCCGCTCCCACTGAGCACATTCCCCAAAAGTAGCGCCTTTTAAATTTTTATACTCACTCGGGGGCGCTTCAGTCGCTGCGGGTCTTCGGCGGCAATTCAGCGGCGGGTCCTCCATTCCTTCTTTCTTCGGGGGCAAGAGAAGCGGCGGCAGCAAGGTTTTTCCTTTTTTTTCCTTTTTTTTTTTCCGCTGCTTGGGGCGGCAAAAAAGCTGGAGCCGACCCTGGGAAGTCTCGCTCCCCCTACTGGTAGAACCTGGCTATGCCACTGCTTTGGATAAAGTCACTAGGGGCACATGGCCATAGCATCTCCCCAGTACCAGGAAACATCCCCTTTACACCCTCAAGAGACAGAATGTGTGATGCTAACAGACACGGGGGCCATTGTGTGTGATGACAGAGGTCAAAGACTCAAAGTGCATTTCTCACTCACTGTCATCAAAGGAAGAGCCCACATGGAAAAAGACACTGTCAGCTTGTTTTCTGTCAGAAGAGGCTATAAATATGGCTTTAAGGGAAGATCTTTCCTCTCTGGACTGTTTGGATTCTACTAGGGCAGAATAACAGAACGAGAAGACGGGGAACCCCAGGATTATTCTGAGTAGCCCTTAGAGACTTTTGGGAAACTGGCAGATTACTACATCTCTGCTACCTCTCTGCTACCATTTGGGATTACAAACTGTGACTCACCTCTATATACATATATTTTACCTGCTTTAACCTCTCAATAACTCTCACTTCCTTTTCTTAGCTAATAAATATTTAATTAGTTTGCTGTAGAACTGGCTGCCAGCGTTGTGTCTGTTGTAAGATCTGGAGCACTAACTGACATGGTCTCTTGGGACTGCGAGCAACCTGATGTCGTGTAATTCAGTTTGTGACCTTTTATAACAAAGTCCAGTTTGTCTGGGTGGTAAGACTGGTGTAGTGACCCTGGAGTTCACATTTATCACTGGTTTGGTTACATCTAACTATAGTGCACATCACCAGCTTGGGCTGTCTGCCCTGTTTTCTAACAGTCTGCCCTGAGGTAGGCACTCAAAGTTGTGAGCCACTCCAGACAGCATGACACAATGCCAGCAGTTCTGGATTCCGATCTGGAACTGGATTGGGAAGTTAGGAGATAGACTGTTTGGTGGTAGAAAAGGAAATAACTGAGCAGGGGTTAAGTAGCGAGCAGGCCCTGCCAGGCCATCTTCCCCCACTCACAATCACTCAACATGTCTATGGCAACAGTGTTGGAGAGTCCTGGGGGGTGTATGAATATGAAGGGGGTTTTGCCTACAGCCCAGAGATGGGTTAATCCAGCCCTAAGTATGCCAAGTCCTATGTTCCTGTGACTTTCTCAATACTTTTGAACTGAGCACAGTACATGATGGGGCTCTGACATAAACAGTACAAAAATCTCTCAAAGGAATGTGATAGTTACTGTTTTTAGTCCCACCTATCTTTTGAACTTTCATCAGCTAATAGCCTCATTATTGGTTTCAATTTAACCTTGTTTTTTAGTAACAGCACCATCAGCACTAACACTGCTGGATTCTGATCTTATGCATAAACCTGGTGTATCACAGATCAGGACCTGTTTGGTT
The DNA here is from genome assembly GCA_033296515.1 of Macrochelys suwanniensis. Classification (NCBI taxonomy): domain Eukaryota; kingdom Metazoa; phylum Chordata; order Testudines; family Chelydridae; genus Macrochelys; species Macrochelys suwanniensis. The sequence continues at coordinate 91,848,916 of CM065775.1, read as the reverse complement.
GTGTTTACACAGGACTTCCATTAATGGAATGTCTTGCTAATAGTGGCTCTCCTGGGCCTTAGAGGAAAGGCAAATATAAAATACTGTACATGGCACACTCAAACCATGATCTTCATGTCTTTTAGACTAGCCGCATGAAACAACTGGACACGGTATGGAAATGCCATGGCAGAAGCTTCATAAGGAAGGAACATATCTTCCATGTGTCTGACCCTCAGAGCATCAGGTAGAGAAAGCAGAGGAAAGTGTGTGGTGTCACCCTATTGCCCTCACTAATATTCTGCCACTTATGGATTTTAAGGGTGAAGTGATAGCCCATATAATCTTAAATTCTAACTTTGCCCTTTCTTCTAATAGATACAAAGCAAGTGGCCTGATTTTCAGAACTGTAGAACACACAAGTGAACAGGCAAAACTGCATCTGTTTTGCATGCGCAATTGCTACTACATGGATATACATGAAATAGTTCCACACTCAAATGACAATTTATGCATCAAACTGTCAATTTGTGTTTACAGTTATGATGATGATGATAGCAGTTGTGTGTTTAGATTAGGTGTACAAATGTACACACTCATGCCTTTTTACGGACGCATTTCAATATACATAGCTCTAAAAGTCAGATCAAGTATCTTTTTTTGTTTTCAATGCTAAATTAGTCCATTAGGTTTCTCCACTGTAGTAACATAACTTGGAAACAGTTCTGGACTACACCATCCAAAGGTCTGACTTTTCTATACTGGAAGGTACCGCCTAGTCCATTAAATCTCCCTTGTTTAATCTCTCAGGCTGGTCTAAAATAAATTCAAAAAGTGATTCATCCTTTTTATATCATATAGGACAAAAAGATGATCTTTTGTATTTGATTTCCTAATTCACAGTAAATGATAGAGAAGAAAGCTTTCTCTGCAGGTTCATCAGGCTTTTCATCTAATGAAAAATAGTTATATATTGTAATCCTGAGTCCCCAAAGTATTTGCTGTTTTCTCTATTTCCCAGCCCTATTTCCATACTCATAGCTGCAAGAAAAGAAAGATGTCTCACAGAAAGGCAGTGTTTGTGCACTATGTAAAATATTAAATCCTTCTATACAAGATCTACTCTGCTTTTGCAAGTATAGGAAGAGAAAGCACTGGAAACATAATACATTATAACATAATTGTTCCTGCCAACCACCTTAGACCTTCAGACTAATCCTCAGGGTAGAACCTAACACATTAAACTATACAGGGCACATTTAATATCAAAATAGGGCACTCCTGACAGATGAAAGGCCTTGAGGCTTAAACATAACTGTCTGCAACCTTTTTCCATCAGAGAGTAATTTGTAGTGCTTAATTAATTCTAGGCATTCCTTTGGAGGCAAAATGTTACTTACTTTCACACAATTTTAAGAAAAAATAGAAAAGACTAGAGATAACAGCATGCTTCAGCTGGCAAGCAAAAACGTTATTTTTTGTTAATGGAAAGAAAGGACTAATTTTATCTGAGCTTGAATCCTTATACCACTGCAGCTACAACACCTGGAGTAATCTGGATGAAATCCTGGTCCCAAAGTCAATGGCAAAACTCCCTACATTTCATGCAATCTTAGCATACTTCTATAGCTGCAATATCTTTTGCACACATTACAACACCACCGTTCTGCTGTGACAAAATGTAAATAACCACCATATAAAAGCTTAAATCTCAAGGGGTTACCCGTACATGTGTTATGAGATCATACATATCAAATCCTGTAGCAAGTATTATGCAAAGTTCCCAACATTTCCAACCTTCTCTGCTGTCAGTAAAGTAGAAAATCTCAGAGCCAGACCTTGAGGTCTGGAAAGAGGTGGAATTTAGCAGGATGGTGGTTTGTTTGTTTTTTAATGTGTACCATCATTTCTTATTAATGATATTACACAGTGATTAAAATATTTAAAAGTTACCAACTGAGGATCAGATCCATGCTTAGAATCCCTGCACTTATTGCAATGCTGAGTTGCAACCTCAGCTCACAGGTACAGATGGCCCAGCTGACAGACTCTCACTTCTAGCTCTCATCTACCATATGCAAAGATTTTAACTAAATCATTATTAATAATTGGGGTTTAAATATTTTATGCCAGGACTTACACAGTTTCTGGTGGGAATACTCAATTACTGAGTTCTGACTTGAATTAACAAATCAATTATAATGTACAGCAATTCACATTTGTTCAGCACCAAGATGATCTTAATTTACATAGTGATGGATTTAACATATAATACACACAAAAAATCTTACCTGGATAATGTGTTTTAGTTTATCAATAATTTGATTTATTACAGGGTCTGTTCCTTTCACTTTTACTTCTGGATTCGCAGACTGAGCTTTGATTCCATTGCCAACCACACGATGGGTGTAGCTAATATAACAAAGAAATATGTTTTAGTAAACTGATGTAACTTCTTCAGAGAATGTATTTACCTATAAATACTAACGGACACAACCTCAATTGGCATTGCCATTCCATTTTAATAACTGCATGTTTATTTTGTCCATGTAGGCTTGGTTACCAGAAAGTTACACAGTATGGTAAAATTGATATATTTTACAAAGTTGTGATATGATTTTTCCTTTTTTGTTATTTCTGAACATTTTGTAATAAGAAAAATAAATGTAAAAATAAGAATCATGACAGGACAAGCATACACATTATACCATTCTGTGAGCTTTTTATTTTACATGCATGAGAATTTACTCTTGCTCTACATCTCTATCTCAGCAATATTCTGCCAGCTGTTAATCAATAAGGAAAGTGAAAGAATCCTGTGGACATTCTATCACAGAGGTGTCAAATGCCGAAATTCCACCTGCTAGATGTGCATGTGGTGGGTCAGCATGGCCTATTCAAATTCTGCAGAATCTCAGTTTTTATTGTAAACAATTTCTTGTCCTCTTGGTTTCAAAGAGAACTTTCCAAATATGAAGTGTACCTGAACAGGTAGTGTTGTTTGCCTGAGTTTGCAGACAGCCAGATACAATAGCTTCGAGGGGTGTGTATTCCCTTTCTTTTGTTGATATAATTGGGATGTTATTAACTCTAAAGTCTGATGAGGATCCTTTAATGTCAACTGTAACTATTTCACTGATGATCACTTTGGCAGGCGGAATAGAAGACCGGTTGCGAGTGAAGCCCACAGAGTGTGGGAATTAGTGCAAAGAAAGAACAGGCGACATACAAAGAGAGGGAAGATGGAAAGAAACAGTTTGGGGATCAGGGTTAATGCCAGGTGCCAAGCCAAAGGTCACAGATGGAATTAACAGAGTGTATGAGCAGGGACCTGGAGCAAAGTAAGAAAGCAGGAACCAGGAATGACCCACAATTCTCAGCTGTCTGCCTGGAGACAGATCATTTGCTCATGCAGTGCTGATGCCTCTTGGGGTATAGGCAACTCTGCTGGGTCCATTCTTGGCTGGGCCCACTTGAAGACATTGGTAGTGGTCCAAGCAAACTGTAGGGACAAGGGCATGGATGGTTAAAGTCCAAGATGGAGGTTGGGTGTAGGAGCAGGTACCTGGAGAAAGGCAGGAAAGCAGAAACTCGTAACAGATGGGGGTCTGGGATAAAGAAGACCCGAAAAAAGTGGGAGGCAGGACCAGGATGAGGCAGGGCTCAGGAGTAAGGAAAATAGATAGGGTTCATAGTAGCATCTAGCCAGTGATTCACCTGGTTAAGTTAGACAATTCCCGTGATTCTTTCTGACTTAAGTAGTGTGTCCTAGTCAACCAGAAGCTTCCTAGGCAGAGCCCTTTGTGAGCTAGAGCTTTGCTAGTTCCCTTCTCTACTAGTTTGGGTGAGGTGGTGTCCATAGTCTGAGCACTGCCTTAGGACCTAGGGGGCTGGGTTTGAAGACCATAATCCCTCACGTGGAGATGGGAAGATTAGGAAGAAAGAGGGGAAGAGCAGAAATAGCAGTGATAAAAGCGGGCATATTTTCCCACTGAATGATGCTCAATAAGGTGCTGAACTAGTAATAAATTATAACAACTAAAAGTTCAGTTACTACACAACAGCCATATTCCGTACTTGATATTTGTGCAAATATCCCATTGACATCTGTGCTGTGGATGGAGGGCAGCGTGTACTCCTAAATGTATACCACAGCCCAAGGACCATAATTAAAAATGATATTTCACTTTTTGTCCAGAGAATGAGTTTAATACCTTTGTACTAGTGGGACCCCGAGGTCGCTTTCAATCTTAAAAAGGGAAAGGAACTTGCCTTTCTGTTCATAATGGAAAATATTATACTCAAAAATAGCTACTAGGATATTTTTCTGTGAGTTATGATTTCTGCAAAACATTATAAAACCTGAACTCACATAGGGGCACACTGGACTAGATTCAGTGGTACGCTCGAGCTGACTGATCCTGCAAGTCAGTGGCAAAGTGATTTGAATGGTGCAGGACCAAGGCTCAGCTTCTTTGCACCTGATGAATCTGGTTCATTTTGTTTCACATTGAAAGGACTGATTGAGAACTCAGGACCTTCAGAATTTGGCTATGCATGAATTATTTTTATATGGATTCCGTCAGGTTTCAATTTCTTTTGTATTTGTTCAGGTTCATTGTAGGTAAATAGAATATTAAAATTACATACATTGGTAATGTTGAACAGTGAGGGGAATTAAGGCTTACAGCTGTTCTATTGGAATGTGGTATTTGAATTTCTTCTTTTTTACAAAAAGCAATATCGAAGACTCTGTAAAAGTTTGATGTTCTCTATACAATGGCATTTAGGTTTGTACCAGACAGTGCTTTGTACCCAAGTAAGTACTGGGGAAAATATCTGAAACAATCAGTTTAATGGAATGCATGTAACTTATGCAACACAGCTGCTTAACTGGGGGGAATATCAGCATAAATTATTTTAGCAATATCATAAACCTTGCAGCTGGTCCTATAACTAGGCCTCCACCTTCCTCTTCTCACATGAGATTTAAGGGAATGGGGGAAGAGGCCTGTCAACTTGCTGTATCAGACATTCGGAAGGCCAAAGCCATTCTCTGGCAGTGTTAGGGGATGCATTCCCCTAAGTCTACTTCCAATTCAAGTTTATCGGGTAACTAGACTCCATTTGTAATGAGTACCTACATTGGCCACCTGTGACATTATTGACAATAACTGCGACCATACAGATCATTGTTACAACCAAGGTCCTGTAGTGGCACCAAATCTTATATAAAGGGGGTCAAATGAGGTGTCTAAGACCAGGTTATGCTTGGCTGGTTATGATTATGCCATTTATATGTATGTATCAGTTTTGTAGTTGAAGTTATGAATATTGGCTTTATACTGTCTGTATGTAAGGGGACTGTTATCCCCTTACTAACATTCAGAGCTCCCAGTACCAAAAGGGGAAGGGTCGATGGGACTGACAGTCCCCAGGGGCAATGGGGAGAGGCCAATGCTCCAGGTCAGCCTGATTGACAGGGCGGGCAGGCGAATCAGGGAGTCAGGAGGTCAGGGGTGAATCCCGTCCTCCGTGTGAGCTGAAGGTGCCTGAGTCTGAGTGAGTGGGGCTGAGCTAAGGAGAGGCCAGAGCTGAGCTGGGCCAGATCTGGAGGGGCCAGAAAAGCAGCCCAGAGACACAGACCTGCCCTGGGAGCAGAGCTGCAGCCCAGAGACAGACCTGCCCTGGGGGGAGAAGCTGCAGCCCAGAGACAGACCTGCCCTGGGGGGAGAAGCTGCAGCAGCCAGAGCCAGAGGGCCCAGGGCAGCAGCCCAGGTAGCTGGAGGCAGAGCAGCAGCAGCAGCCGTGCTGAGGCAGAGGAGCTGGAGCTGAGGCAGAGCGGTGGAGCTGGGGCTGGAGCAGTCCGGAGCCGGGTGCGGTGAGCAGCTGGGGAGAGCGAGGGGAACCCTGGGCAGTGGGCCCAGCGCAGGGAGAGGCCTCAGCCAAGAGGCCCTGCAGGCCAGACTTGCAGGGGGATCGTAACCCCGACGGGGCGGGGGCAACGCTGGGAAGAAGGGTCCTGCCACCCAGAGCCTGCGAGCGTGTGGCCACCGCCAGAGCAAGTGTCCAAGCCACAGCGTCCCTGCAGCACAGCCAAGGCCTGAGAAGGAGCCTGGGACTTGCAAAGGAACAGACTGAACTGCCCTGACATTGCAGAGACACTGTTGGGATGTTCCCTGCCGCAGAGCGGGGCGATGTGTTTTCATTAGTCTTTCCCATTTTTCCTTATTCCTGTTACAAATTAATTGTTAATTAAATAATTTGCCTTTGCTTTGAATTGTATGCAGTGATCAGTGGGTCAGGGAAGCATCCTGTTTAGAGAGTACACCCCGGAGTGGGGACACCCTAGCCCCTGACCTAGGTGACCACAGCAAGGTTGGGGATTGAGCCCCCCAGGAATCCTGGGCCCAGCCTTGTTGGGGTTACGAGGACTCTGCCAGACAGGAGAGTGCAAGGGGAGTCCTCGAGGGCAGGGAGGCCTCTGGGTAAAGGAGGTGGGAGCGAGGACTCAGATCCTTCCGCTAGCCCATTTCACCGGGGTAGTGCAGAGACGAGGAAAGTTCCCCACAAGAGCGGGACTATTCCCCCGCTTACATGTATTTCAAACTGGGGCTGTGTTTCTGGGATCAGGACAAGCTATCAGCTCTGCCAGGCCTGCTGATGGCCCATTAGGAGCCATCAGCGATACAATGGACCCACTGAGAGAAGGCAGACACGCCTGTGACTCAGCAAATTGTGCAGGGACTTGCCCATGTGACTCCAGACTCCATTTTGCTGTGATTTTCCACAGTAAGGACAAAGAGATGTCTTTACACCAGGAAGAAACTATAAAAGGCAGCTGCCTCATCTCCATTTTGTCTTCATTCCTGCTTCTTACCTCTGCAAGAACCTTTCTACAAATGGAAGCTTTGAACAAAGGACTGAAGGACCCATCCCAGCTGTGGATGTACTCCAGAGACTTAATTTGAATTTGAACCTGCAGTTTATTCCATCTCTGCAAGTCTGAACCAAGAACTTTGCCATTACTGTATGTAATTGATTCCTTTTAACCAATTCTAGCTCTCACCTATACCTTTTTCCTTTTATGAATAAACCTTTAGATTTTAGATTCTAAAGGATTGGCAACAGCGTGATTTGTGGGTAAGATCTGATTTGTATATTGACCTGGATCTGGGGGCTTGGTCCATTGGGATCGGGAGGACCTTTTTTCTTTTACTGGGGCATTGGTTTTCATGACCAGTTGTCCCCATAAGGAGTGGCACTGGTGGTGAGACTGGGAAACTGGAGTGTCTTAGGGGATTGCTTGGGATGACTTGTGGTTAGCCAGTGGGGTAAAACCAAAGTCTCCTCCGTCTGGCTGGTTTGGTTTGCCTTAGAGATGGAAAAACCCCAGCCTTGGGCTGTAGTTGCCCTGTTTGAAGCAATTTGTCCTGAACTGGCACTCTCAGTTATGTCCCACCAGAACCAGTATCGTTACAGTTTATCGGGTAACTAGACTCCATTTGTAATGAGTACCTACATTGGCCACCTGTCACCAGGAGATGCCAGCAATTAGGTTGTCTGCCTCTCTCCCTCACTACCCTCTCCAACCACCGACAGCTGGGTTCCTAGATAGTTAATTCCTTCCCTAGCATCAGACAAAAATATATCTACTCTCCAGTTGGAGATGTGTACCCCATCATCTCTCAAGAAGTTGGGTACCAAACAGCATGAGGTATTTTGGTGTGTAATCACTGATCCTCCCCATTCATGTATGGATTTAGCCATCTCCTGATTAGCACCTCTTTTGGCACACCTAAATGCCAGTGCCCACCTAGGGAGGTCTAATGGATCCCACACCATACCCTCCACTGCAGCATTTCATACCAGTCTATGGTCATTCCTGGGGGGAAAAAACCCTAAATTTCTGTGCCTTACTGATTATGGGAGTCCCTTTTAGGGTGACTAGATGTCCCAATTTTATAGGGACAGTCCCGATTTCTGGGTCTTTTTCTTATATAGGCTCCTATTATCCCCCACCTCCTGTCCTGATTTTTCACACTTGAAGTGTACAACAACCATGTCTGCTGCCTTCTGCCTGGGAATCAAAGTGTATGAGAGGGGCATCAACTGTCTTTCTTGCCACACCAGCAGTGAACCCTTCCATTGCCCCTCCATCTATACCACTCAGAGCTGCCTCTCTGCTAAACTTCCAGGGACAACTGACCACCCTCTTATGGGCTAAATTCACTATATGATGCCCACACATAAAGTCATAACTCCGGTGAACCATACACTTCATCATGAAGGAAAGGATAAACAGAAAGAGTTTAGCACACAGATACACCACAGAATTATCTGACAGGAGCTCCAATACACTTGGGGTATGTCTACACTACGAGAGTAGTTCGATTTTTCTTAAACCGAACTTGTGAAACCGATATTACAAAGTCGAGCGTGCGAATCCACACCAAGGACATCAATTCAAGTTTGTGAGTCCACAGTAACGGGGCAAGCGTCAACATTGCAAGTGGTGCACTGTGGGTAGCTATCCCACAGTTCCCGCAGTCCCCGCTGCCCATTTGAATTCTGGGTGTAGCCCCCAGTACCTTCTGGGGCCAAAAATGTGTCGAGGGTGGTTTTGGGTAAATGTCGTCATTCGACCCACACTCCCGCCCTCCCTCCGTGAAAGCGCCAGCGGGAAATTAATTTGCGCCCTTTTCTGGAGATTGACAGCGCGGACGCCATAGGACAGCGAGCATGGAGCATGGAGCCCTCCGCGATTATCACTGCTGTTCTGTCCATTGTCAACACCTCGAGCCTTATCGTCCACCTTTTCCAGAGGCAGATGCTGAGAAATAGGGCGAGGAGGCAACGGAAGCTCCGAGAGGACATGAACTCTGAGAGGGGCACAGACCTCTCGCAAAGCACGGGACCCCGGCCCGTAGACATCATGGTGGCAATGGGTCACATTGATCCTGTGGAACGGCGATTCTGGGCAAGGGAAACAAGCACTGACTGGTGGGACCGCATAGTGCTGCAGGTCTGGGATGAATCCCAGTGGCTGCAAAACTTTCGGATGCGTAAGGGCACTTTCCTGGAACTTTGAGAATTGCTGTCCCCTGCCCTGAAGTGCCAGGACACGCGAATGAGAGCTGCCCTGACTATCCAGAAGCGAGTGGCCATAGCCCTGTGGAAGCTTGCAACGCCTGACAGCTACCGGTCAGTCGCGAATCAATTTGGAGTGGGCAAGTCTACTGTGTGGGTTGCTGTGATGCAAGTTGCCCATGCAATTGTTGACCTGCTGCTCTCAAAGGTAGTGGCCCTTGGAGATGTGCAGGTGATCATAGATGGCTTTTCTGCTATGGGATTCCCAAACTGCGGCGGGGCTAATGATGGGACATACGTCCCTATCCAGGGACCAGACCACCAGGGCAGCCAGTACATTAACCATAAGGGCTATTTTTCAATGGTGCTGCAAGCACTAGTGGACCATAAAGGACGTTTTACCAACATCAACATCGGATGGCCGGGCAAGGTTCATGACGCTCGTGTTTTCAAAAACTCTGGTCTGTTTAGAGGGCTGCAGGAGGGTATTTACTTCCCGGACCGCAAAATAAGTGTTGGGGATGTGGAGATGCCTATAGTGATCCTCGGGGACCCAGCCTACCCGCTAATGCCCTGGCTCATGAAGCCATACGCAGGAGCCCTGGACACTGAAAAGGAGTTCTTCAACTACCGGCTGAGCAAGTGCAGAATGGTGGTGGAGTGTGCTTTTGGGCATCTCAAAGGGAGATGGAGAAGCTTACTTACTCGCTCCGATCTCAGCCAAACAAATATCCCTATTGTGATTGCAGCGTGCTGTGTGCTCCACAATCTCTGTGAGAGCAAGGGGGAGATGTTTATGGCGGGGTGGGAGGTTGAGGCAAATCGCCTGGCTGCTGATTACGCACAGCCGGACACCCGGGCGATTAGAAGATCCCAGCGGGACGCGCTGTGCATCTGGGAAGCTTTGAAAGCTAGCTTCCAGACTGACCAGGGTAACCAGTGACTGTTACACTTGTTTAAACAGAAGCTGAACCTGCCCCCATCTCTTTACCCAGTTAATGTTGCCTATCCTCTCCAATTACCAACCCCCTTCCCCCACTTCATTCAACGCTTTAAAAGTATAATAAAGGAAACATTGTTTATTAAAACCGTCTTCTTTATTAATGATTTCTCGGTTAAGGGTTTAACCTGGGACACCAACTGCGGTTGGGGAGAGGGTGGAGTGATGGAAAGGACCCTTCCAAACTCGGGGAATGACAGGCTCCTGCTCCCAGAGCAGTCCGCAGTGGTGGACTGCTTGTTTCAACGGAGCCTGCAACCCCTCCTGTTCGCAACTCTGTGAGGTGGGGCCTGTGTGACTTTTTGGCCGTGGATTGCGGCCACAGATCCCCTGCTGCATGGATCTGTCATGCAGGCTATTGCCGGCCGCAAAAGATCTGCAGCCACCCTCCCGCACCAGAAAGTCACAGAGCCCCTCCATAGAGAACATGAAAACCCCCTCCCAGAATGACAAGTGTGCCTAGTGAATGCAATGTGAGTGTGACTTTCTGTTGAACCTTTCCCCCTGTCTCTACCCTGGTACAGGCGCCTGTCGTCTCAAATGACAAACCCCCTTACCTGCTCCCCCCAAATCAAACCGTCCTGTGAAAGAAAGTCAAGGAAACAGCACTGTACAGAACAAAAATTTTTATTAAGGGGAGCATAGTTTTGAGATGAAACTTGGACGGGGACTGGGGTGGGGTGCGGTTGGAGGGAAGGAAAGGACCCATCTAAATTTTTGGGAATGAGAGCCTTCTGCTACTGGAGCAGTCCACAGGGGTGGAGTGATTATTTCCACGGCCCCTGCCTCCCCTCGTTCTAGTGACTTTGGGTGAGGGGGGGATTGGACTTTGTGGCGGGGGAGGGCGGTTGGAAATAACATACAGAGGGGCTCTTTCCTCCTGTCTCCGGTCCTGGAGAATGTCTACCAGGCGCCGGAGCGTGTCCGTTTGCTCCCTCATTAGTCCCAGCAGCGTTTGAGTCGCCTGCTGGTCTTCCTGTCACCACCTGTCCTCGCGAGCTTCAGCGCTCTGCTCCCGTTCGCTGACTGCTCGCTCGGACCTTGAGACGTCCTCTCTCCGCTGTGCCGCCTCATTTCAGGAACAGACCATCAGTTCAGAAAACATGTCGTCCCGGGTTCTTTTTTTGCGCCGCCTGATCAGCGCAAGCCTCTGGGAGGGTGATCCACGGGTAGGGCGGGAGACACTCGCAGCTGTGGGATGGGAGAAAGGGAGTGAATTCCTCAGAAAGATACATTTTCCCGAACAATGCCTATACTCTTTCCCTGTGAACAAGACCATGCACACTATCTATCACATGTGCACTCAGTACAAGGTCGAATATTATGTCTTTATACTGAGTGCCTGGGGTCCTGGTGTACAGATCACACAAGCGGGGCTGGACACTGGAAATCGGCTCTCTGGAGACCATAGTAAGCCGTTGCCTTTGGACTGCTGAGAGCTTACTTCACAGCAGTGCTCTACTCCCATGTTTCAAGCACAGTTCCTAGCGGTGGCTAGTTCCTGCTGCTGCCAAAACCGCTCATCTACAACGGCTCACCTATCCGCCACCCCCCCAGTGCACGTCCGTTACCGGGAAATGTCCCTGCCCGCGAACCGCCCTGTTTGAACGGCTCGCCTACCCTTTCCACCCCTCCGCGTGGCCGGTCCCGGGAAATGTACGTGCCCGTGAAATGCTCTGTTTGAACGGCTCGCCTACCCTTTCCACCCCTCCGCGTGGCTGGTACCCGGGAACTCTCCCTGCCTGTGCACCGCTAAGTTTCAATGGTTAGCCTCCCAGCTCCAGCTCCCGCCCCCCTGCGTGGCTGGAAACCGCCGGGTGTCGTTCTTTAAAGGAAAAATCAAGAAGTCACTATACTAAAAAAACCACTCATTCAAACCAGGGCACCATGACTGATATCACTCTGATGAGGATTATGGAGACAGACAAAGACCGCATGCTGCGTGAATGCCAGCAAACCCCGGGGCCGTATGCCGCCATGCTGTGCAAGGCAGTGATACCAGAGTACCTGCAGCTTGCATGGCGCGGAAAAGTTTCCTACCATGGAGGAGACAATAAGGCCGCTCTCCCTGGGAACCTGATGCAAAAGCTTTCACTGTACCTCCAGGAGAGCTTCGCGGAGATCTCCGATGGGGATTTCTCCTCTATCCCCATACATATTGACAGACTTTTCGAGTAGTTGCACTGGAGACGACTCAAAACTAAAGCGCCTATGGCAAATTAAGCAATAAAAACACATTGCTAACACACCATGCCTATTCTATTCCAAATAAATGTTTAAAACACTGACCTGCTGATCCTTCGCCTGATTCCTGGTCCGGGATGCTGCCTTGGGAGCGTTCATAGGGGATCTCGGTGAGGGTGATGAACAGATCCTGGCTGTCGGGGAAATCAGCGGTGAAAGCGCTGCCAACTGCCTCGTCCTCCTCCTCTCCTTCCTCTTCTTCACCGTCCGCAAAAACTTCAGACAACGTGGCCGTAGATAAGACCCCGTCGTCGGAGTCCACGGACACTGGTGGTGTAGCGGTGGCAGCACTACCGAGCATAGCATGCAGTGCCTTGTAAAAACGGCATGTGTGTGGCTGCGATCCGGAGCGTCCGTTGGACTCTTTGGTCTTCTGGTATGCCTGTCGCAGCTCCTTGATTTTCACGCGGCACTGCGTTGCATCCCGGATGTATCCTCTCTCCGACATTGCCTTGGATATTTTCTCATAAATTTTCGCATTCCGTTTTTGGATCGCAGCTCCGAAAGCACGGACTCATCGCCCCACACAGCGATCAGGTCCAAGACTTCCCGATCAGTCCAAGCTGGTGCTCTCTTCCTATTCTGCGATGGCATGGTCACCACGGCTGCAGAGCTCTGCATCGTTGCCAGTGCTGCTGAGCTCGCCACGATGTCCAAACAGGAAATGAGATTCAAACTGGCCAGACAGGAAAAGGAATTCAAATTTTCCCGGGGCTTTTCCTGAGTGGCAGGTCAGAGCATCCAAGCTCGGATTGCTGTCCAGAGCGTCCACTGAGTGGTGCACTGTGGGATAGCTCCCAGAGCTATTAGCGTCGAATTCCGTCCACAGTAACACGAATCGACATGGCCATGTCGAATTTAGCGCTACTCCCCTCGTCGGGGAGGAGTACAGAAATCGAATTAAAGAGCCATTTATGTCGAAATAAATAGCTTCGTAATGTGGACGGGTGCAGGGTAAAATCGAGTTAATGCTGCTAAATTCGACATAAAGTCCTAGTGTAGACCAGGCCTTGTATGAATTCGGAGGCCACCACTAATAGGCATCTATTGCTGTGCTGTGTATGTAACCATTCCAATCCTGATATAATGGGATAATAATCACCATGAATTGAAGTTTCTTTTTCTGAGGCAACTCATTTCCCCTTGAAGAAAGAGTGGTCTGGCACCAGAAGCCTCCACATTATTTAAGTCTGTACTGCCTTAACAGAGACAAACCCAGCCTTCTCACACTCTTGCAATACTATGGCTCACCTTGCCAGCCATTAATTGTTTTTCCCTCCTCTCTCTCTCCTCTCTTTACAATTAGAGTTAGTGTTGTATCTCTCCCCGTACCCACCACCACCACCACCATCGCCGCAATGCTTAAACTACAAAGCGCTACTTAAATTCACCCTTGGTGAATCCTTTATTAGCCCTGAGGGATCATCCCTCCACATAGGTGCTGGAACTAGGGGTACTGGGAGTGCTACCGCACCCCGTAGCTTGAAGTGGTTTCCATCATATGGAGGGTTTACAGTTTGGTTCAATGGCTCTCAGCACCCCCACCCACCCCCACCCCCATAAAAATTGTTCCAGCACCACTGTTGGCCCTCCAAAATCCAAACTAAACCCCACTACCACACAGTCAAGCCAAGACAGTGCTTTCCTCTCTGACTCTTGCTGCTGCTCCCTGCCTTGCACACGCTCTCACTCTGGGATGGGGAAGGGAGAGCTCAGCCAGCAAATCAACCACCCTGCCCCCCACTCACTCGGGCCTGCTCACCCCAGCCAAGAAGAAACCTCCACTAGGCGAAACATCTGCACTTGCTGTCTGCTCAGGGGCGGCTCCAGGCACTACCACAGCAAGCGCGTGCTTGGGGCAGCAAGCCACGGGGGGGGCGGCGCTCTTCCCCTCCAGCACCCTGGCCGAGGCAGCAGGGACACGGGCATGTCGCCCGCCCCGCGGCGCTCCTGCGGCAGGGAGAGGCGCTGGGTGGGGGTGTTGTTGCAGTGCAACACTGCGGGGGGGCGGGGGGTTGTTTCCGCGGGTGCTGGGGGCGGGTTGTTTTTTTGTTTCGGTGGGGCGGCGCTTGGGGTTTGTTTTTTTTGCTTGGGGCGGCAAAAATGTTAGAGCCGGCCCTGTGTCTCCTGTGTGTCCTGCCACTGGGCTGCCAGCCTCTACATGTGTTCTCCACTGCTGCCCTGGCTGCCTCTGTTGTGACTCTAGAGTGATTTCAAGCCAGTCTTTGCTGGAACCCCCCCCCCCCCCCACACACACACACACACAACCTCACATGTGGGTCCCTGCAGGTTCCTCTGTTAATCCAGGAGTAACAGGGGGGCTCAGACCCACCCCGCATGCATAGGGAACAATGGCTTACCAGAGTCCCACTGGCCAGCCTACCAGGTGATGCTTTCCTCTCACGCCCAGCCCTGAGAGATGGGGCGAGACCCTTAAAGGAGCCACTACCCCTCTGTTCTCACCAGTCCAGACAAACATTCCATACCTTTGAGGTTGCAGGTTATATGAAGCAGTATGAGTTTTAAACAATTCAAGGCTTCTTGCACCGGTATGTAAAGGTAATCAGATTATCTTACCAGGATTTGTATCACTCTACTACATTTTGGATGACAATATCCCAGTGCTGACATAACTCTAAATACGGTGAAATAAAAGAAAAAAAACTCATGTGGACTGAATGAAAAGGATATTATCCAGTTTTGGAAGGCTATCAAAGAAAGTATTTTTACCGATTTGACAACATTAAGTGTAATTATCTTTGTGTGCCAGGTCACAGTGCAAGTGCTGAAAGATCCTTTTCATGTTTTGCTGCATTGCTGAATGATACATGCAGGAACACGGAACTAAAAAATGTTCATTTACACAGCATGTTGCAGTAAAATGATCTCCACGGAACAAAATCTTTCCCACAGTGGAAGTCGTAGAACATTTAAGTTCTATTAACTTTTATTGAAAGTTGTGGTTTTGAACATTTTACACACAAACTGTCCTTTCATTCTTGGACTTTTTGCAAGTAAAAACACTGATAAGTTACAAGATCCATCGAAATCTTTTGTTTCTTTATTTCTCTGGGTTCCTACTGGGACAATTCTATAAAGCATTGTTTGATTGATACTGGCCTTAAAGATAAGTTTATAAAATTTAACATTGCCCTATAATATTTACCATTGTGCTTCATGAAAAAAGGCATTTTTTTCTTTGCAGAAATTGCAGACTTACTTATATATTCCTCTTTTATTTTTCAAACATTATTCAATTTAATTAACAAATGTCTATAAATTTAAGAGCCACAGACATTTTTAATGTGGAATAAATGATCTGTCAAAAGTAAATGAGCTATTGAGAATCTTACCATGGTACATAAAACTTCATCGAGGTAGACTTTCATTTACATGCAAAATATGTTCCCCTCAAGTTGGAAAAAAATGTGAACCATAGACTATTGGTTGAGAGACTTCTCTCATTATAAAGTTTTAATAAGGCACTAATCACTTTCTGTTGCTTGTACTCCTAATATACAAGTAATGGAAAAAAACAAACATTTTAAGGAGCCCCACAGAGGTAGCTTGACTTGAAAAAATGTTGCTCAGAGTTGAATCCCGGGGGGACGGGGCGTGACAAATTTCTTGTTAGAGAAATAGTAGACCTGCCATCTGTGCTCATTTCTTTTGTGCAAGCATAGTAATGTATCACATCAGTTTAACAGGCAGACTTGGTCCCCAAGTACTATTCATTTTCATCAACACTGAAAAAAAGCAAGCACTGATACATTTGAATTCTATAAACATGTTTTAAAATGATGATTAACAAGTGTCCAATTCTCAGAGTTCAAAATATGAATATTCATATAAAGTTCTGATAAATCTCTATTGTAGATATGAAAATAGCTGGTATGTACTTACATTTGATTGTACCAATATCCCGGTTAGCAGATAAGGTCAGACCCTATTAGCTATCACTTATTTCATGGTGCACCCCATTTGAAAGGTTATAAAATGTATGTGAATTCTTTTAAGAATCAGACATTTTAGATGTGCTGCCACTGTACCTCTGTTTCCTTACCACTTCAAATTACATTCTGCATTACATTGCAATGACAGCAAAATACTGATACACCATATGCATTGTCAACTCCTGGGCTTGATTTTCACTCTCTTATACCAGCTCTATGGACTTATAGCACTGCAAAATGGATGGAACTGAGTGGAAAAAATGAGGCCCATTACAACTAGAGATGCATCTGAGCCATGAAGTTTTGATCCAGATTCAAACATCCCTACAGTTCATTCCCTCAAAGTGATGAGTTGTTGCTTCAGACCCACCACTCTTCAAAGATGATGCTACACATCTAACCATGAATTTTACTTCTGTGAACAGATTTTTGAAATTGGTGATCACTACTGGATAAACTTCTGGTATAGTTTATCTTAATTAGGATCTTCTTTTACTAGATATAATTAATTAGGTTCTGCTTTTTATTTACAGGGGTTGTCCATCTAGTGAAAAACAAACGAAGAACTACAATGTTTAAAGATTCATGCTTTCACTTTGGAATGTAAACAAACACAATATGCTTAGTCAGCAGAGGTCTGTAACACTGAGTGTCCATGACCAAAGTGTACATCTTTATACCTGGCATAGAAAAGCTCCATTGGGTTCTTACTAATCTGGTGCAGCCAGGTTAATCACAGACCGTGACTAGGCAATGTCTCCTCCTGACCTCAAGTCTGATCTTCAGAGTTCAATGTGTGGGGACTTTTTCTCTGAGGTAAGCAACATGACCAAAAAGGGCCAGCCAGAGGTTGCCAAAGATGACTTCAGTCCTCTGGAGACCAGTTCTAAATAATACAACACAATAATCCCTTTTATTGATGAAGTCAAACTGTCAATAGTCACTGCCGGAAATGCATATGAAATTACTCCAACCTTCTGATGTCTTCTTTAAGCAATGGCCATGTTTCAGATCCATATACGAGAATTGGAAGTATATAGTTTTGGTAAATTCATACTTTTCTATATAGTTTCACCTTTTTTTGGCTCCAGACCTTACACAGGTCCTTCATGGCTGAAGCTGCTAAACCAGTTCTCCTTAGGATGTCTGGCTGGTTGCATTCATTTGACAGTTTGCTGCTTGCATAGATGAAGATATCCACTACTTTCATAATTTGTCCAGAAGCACAGATGTCTTATATCACAAATTTTGCACCTACCCTCTGGTTTTTTGTTTTTGTTTTGTTCAAGAAACCCATAGCCCAAGGGCAGTTGCCTTTTGCTGAAAGCTCTCTAGTGCATCTGAGAGACTGTTTGTGTCCTGACCAAAGAGGACAACATCATCCTCATTATCCAGTCCCACAAAGCAGCCATGCCCCTGAGTCATCATATAGATCTTGAATTAGTCTCAGGAAGAACACCGATGCCACATAGAGCTGTCTTGTGGGCAGGGTCCTATCAACAGAATCAATGGCTACTTTTAGGTCTATTTGTGATCCTGTCAAATACTGGTTAAATTCATGATGAATATCAGATAAGGTGTAGAAGAGTGACGTCTTTTGTTAAGCTTTTTAGTTTCAGTGATGCTAGTATTTAGAAGCAGCAAAACTATTTCAAATGAATCTCGCTGTACTAATACTCTATCAGAATAGGGCAAACCAAACACAAACAACAGTTGTTTCAAAAGTAGTTCTTCCATCTTAGGAAAGTACCCAGATAAAAAACATTACATTACTAGTCAATGCATGTGTATTTAAAAATTTTAGTGGACTCCAGGGGAGTGCCTTTGCTTTTTTTGTTGAGGCCCTTTACCTTCCAGGAAATAAAATGGAGATTCAGAACCATTTGCTTCTGTTAAGAATTATTTTTGTCATGTGTGATCTTACAGACAAGGGTGATAAAATGTTTGCATAATTTGCTCTATTGCATCCCATCCTGCTCCCCACATTAACTCCAATAAGAAGTGAAGACTGTGGATAAAATGCTTCAGACACCTACTGCATGGTTTTTGGGTAACCTTGACAGATGCTCACCACTAACTGGACTTACAGGGAGTAGGGTCGGTGCAGGAGAATTGCGGGGAGGCATCAGCATTAGTTGCAGATGCCTGATACAAATCACCCTTATGTAGGGTGTAATTTTCCTGAGTGTTGCTGTCTACAGTGAGGTGAGAAAGAGTAGGAAAAAATGGGGATGATAAGGGGATTAAGATAGGACTCTAGAGAGGGAAAGGGAAGAGCACAGAAAGACAGGTTAAAGCAAAAGCATAAAACCACATAGCACATACATAACTTGACCTATTGCCAAGTGTGAGTGGCTGTTTTCATTGTGTGGTGTTGGACATAACAGACCCACTCTATTCTGAGTAATGTCTACACCTTCACCACTTAAAAAAGTAAATCACAATGAAAAAGCATCAGTGGTCAAACACTATAAAGAAAATTAAACCAATTGTAAGTCCCAGAGGTTGTGGACCAGGGAGACATATCATCCAGACTGGGAGCTCTGCCAATACCCACTATTTAAGTTATAGTTTTTAACAAGTGTCCTTATATTTCCCATACCACAAAGTAGTACCACATTGTAAGTTGATAGAAAGGGAGCACACACCCCACAAACACGGTATTTCTTTACTTGGTATGTAATTATAATAGTTTCCGTTTGCCAAACCGAACACCAGAGCATTAGTAATACAGCTCAGTACACTAAGTGAGACGTGTTGTGATGATTATTCTCCTAGAGCCACATGCTTCCCAACCTTCCAAAAACTTTTGGTTTACAACGAACCATTCAATTTCCCTTCCCCATATTAAGTGAACATATAACTGACAGGCGAGAAAACAAAGTGCTCCCACAAACTATTAATTTCAGCACCAACAAGCCAACAAACCATCCATTTCAGCTAGTGACTCTTCTATTCGGATTTCATACTCCATGTTCATGTGCTCAGGATCTAAGCTTATAGAAGGTGTTAGGGGTGAAGAAATTGAGAGGGGGACACAGAAGGAGGGGGAACAGTGTGAGAAACGGAAACAGATTAGGAAAGTAGAGGGGGGGAGTAAAGAGGTGCAGAGAGTGGAGGGAAGTCCTGGGGGAAGAGGAAGGCAGGGCTGGTGGGGAAAGGGACAAGAAGGAGCAGGGTGAAGTAGGTGGTGACAGAGAGGGCAGAAATCACTGATCCATGTAGCTCAGCAACCTGCCTTGGTTCACTCCTCTACTCCATGGCCCATAGGGGGTACAGCTACATCACTTAGCTGCTGTGCACCTTTCCACAATGCCTTGCAGAGAGTAGAGCTGTCTCTTGCATTTCCAGCACATGGAATGTCGAGCTGCTGGACTTTGTGGATACCTGGCAGTGAAATGTAGTGACACAGCAGGGGTTGGTCATGGGCATGAGTGGAACTGGAGCAACAAGGAGCTGCACTGTCCCCAGTGATTTCTTTGGTATACTTTGTTGCTGAGCTAGCACACAGACCTTGAGTAATCACAAACAAATGGTTCATATTGATCTGTTCAGTTAGGGACGGTCTTAATTTTGTCATTAACTCCCTAACACAAATACAGGAGCAAAGGCACTTGATATGGTTAATACACAATTTAAATAAACCCTTTCTGCAATCAGTTCACACCTGTGAGATCAGTTTGGGGTGAAGTGTTCCTGTAATGACCCTGCTAGGGCACTTCACATTCAGCCATTTGATGAGAATTGATATTCATGTCCCCAGAGTTAATAAAATATAAGCATGGAGCAGAAGAAATAATACAAATAAGTAAAAGTTAGTCACAGTCACTGGGTAAGTCCATACGTGCAAGCAGGGCAAACATAAAAAACTGGGAAGTAATCCTGATGTAAAACAGGCCAGGTATTCAGTTTACTGTAGGCTATTTAAAAAGCTTTCTGCTTCTTGTGGCTTTTGGCACAAACACACTTCTTCATCAACCCTGACATGAACTGAACTGGATCCTCTAACGGCTGATCTTTGTTCAACCACATCTTTGGCAATCTTGACAATATCATTATCCTATTTTGTGGCATAGCCCCCCAAAACAGTTTTTTCCCCCTCATGAGTTGGCTACTTTATTTTTTTTCTTTTACATTAAATCTGAAAAGTTTTATAATCAGTGCACAAGGTTTGGCTTTGAAGGCCAGTTCAGGAGCAGAGAACCTATGTGCTTATTCTAAATCAAATTTAAAATCACCCAGCAGGCTGAACACTTCTGAAGGGAGCTGAGGAACGGATTCTAAGTGTTTGCCTTTCTCTGCTCCTTTAGGTACTCCGATAATTCTCAAAGTATTGTGGCCAGACCTCTCGAGGTCTGCCATTGCAGATTTAAGAGAGGATAAGGCGGTTAAACTTTTCTGCACCTGGCCAAAGAGCCCTTGTACCTGATCTTCCACTGATGATAGTCTTTTTCCCTTTTGCTTCATTCACCTGTGCTGTCAGCACTTGCAGAGAAGAGTTAATTGAGTAACAGTCATTGTATTGTAACCAGTGTGTCCTTGAAACACGCAATAGACACATTAGGTTTCTCCAGCAGAGTCATCACAGAGTGCCCTCACCACCCACCTTATTCAGGGGGTTGGTGAGGCTTCCATTCCGTTTGTCTTTCAGCTACTTGTAGATCCCACACAGAAAAATATTTGCCTACAAGCATTCTAGAGATCTGGGGGCTCCTGTTCTTTTATTGGTGGTGGGGGGGCAGTCCAGGGCCTGGACTCTGGAAGGAAATGGATATTAGCAAATGGCTCTGGAGCTCAACACTCTTATTAAAAGAAAAAGAGTGTGCTCATTATTAAAGAAAGCAAAGGCAGACGTAGTGCTTTTGCGAGAGACTTGACCACAGATTAAGCCAAATTAGAATGGGACTGGGTAGGAAAAGCAGTGTCTTTAGTCTCTCAGTCAATTTCAGATGATCAGGGCAGATTTAAGAGATATGAACAAATCGTTGCTAATATGTGTGGACCTAACCATGATGATCCTGTAACCTTTGATAGGTGTTTTTTTTTTAACTAAATCATATGGAGAACTGCATATTCATACTGTGATTGCTGGGAATTTTAATTAAGTGCTTGAGCCTTTTGTGGACAAATCTCACCTTCAGGATCATAAACCAACCAAAACTAAAATGGACCCGGAATTACACATTAACGGTTATGTGATATTTGACAGCTCATACATCCAATGAATACTTTTCCCCAGTACATGCATCTGTAACGATGCTGGTTCTGGCGGGACCTAACTGAGAGTGCCAGTTCAGGACAAATTGCTTCAAACAGGGCAACTAAAGCCCAAGGCTGGGGTTTTTCCACCTCTAAGGCAAACCAAACCAGCCAGACGGAGGAGACTTTGGTTTTACCCCACTGGCTAACCACAAGTCATCCCAAGCAATCCCCTAAGACACTCCAGTTTCCCAGTCTCACCACCAGTGCCACTCCTTATGGGGACAACTGGTCATGAAAACCAATGCCCCAGTAAAAGAAAAAAGGTCCTCCCGATCCCAATGGACCAAGCCCCCAGATCCAGGTCAATATACAAATCAGATCTTACCCACAAATCACGCTGTTGCCAATCCTTTAGAATCTAAAATCTAAAGGTTTATTCATAAAAGGAAAAAGGTATAGGTGAGAGCTAGAATTGGTTAAAAGGAATCAATTACATACAGTAATGGCAAAGTTCTTGGTTCAGACTTGCAGAGATGGAATAAACTGCAGGTTCAAATTCAAATTAAGTCTCTGGAGTACATCCACAGCTGGGATGGGTCCTTCAGTCCTTTGTTCAAAGCTTCCATTTGTAGAAAGGTTCTTGCAGAGGTAAGAAGCAGGAATGAAGACAAAATGGAGATGAGGCAGCTGCCTTTTACAGTTTCTTCCAGGTGTAAAGACACCTCTTTGTCCTTACTGTGGAAAATCACAGCAAAATAGAGTCTGGAGTCACATGGGCAAGTCCCTGCACAATTTGCTGAGTCACAGGCGTGTCTGCCTTGTCTCAATGGATCCATTGTATCGCTGATGGCTCCTAATGGGCCATCAGCAGGCCTGGCAGAGCTGATAGCTTGTCTGGGGTCCCAGAAGCAGAGCCCCAGTTTGAAATACAGACAGTATAAAGCCAATATTCATAACTTCAACTACAAAACTGATACATACATATAAATGACATAATCATAACCAGCCAAGCATAACCTGGTCTTAGACACCTCATTTGACCCCCTTTATGTAAGATTTGGTGCCACTACAGGACCTTGGTTGTAACAATGATCTATATGGTCCCAGTTATTGTCAATAACGTCACAGCATCCTATTCGTCTAATGATTTGTTTTTAATCTCCAGGGACTTGGTTAATTCTGTAATTGGCCCCTCCATTGATACAAGTGCTGTCTCTGAACATTCCCCTATAAAACTCTTCAAATAGCAACAGATCTGGGTAAGAAACAGTCATATAGATAGAGATTTAATTGTTCACTTTTATTAGACCTACATATCATAATTTTAAATTGAAAAAGAAATTGGCTTGTTCCTGGAGATGAATGAAATCTCAACATCTTCTAGCAGGCTATTACAGGAGACACTCAAGGCCTAAGTGAGAAGTAGCATTATTAGATTTTTCATCTGCCATGAAGAGGGAACATAGAATAAATATGATGGTGAAAAAGAGCTTGACTTGTTTTATGTTATAGCCCCATCTCCAGATTTGTTGAAAACCCTGATCAATTGTAGATATGAACTTACAAGCTGCACTTGGTGCAGGCTCAATTTGCCCTATTTCAACTCAAGAGGGATTTCTGGGAATCAGTTGTCAAAGTTGGCAAGTTGCTGGCATACAACCTAAGAAAACAGGCCTCTGAGTGTAAAATCACAGCAATCTGGAAAAACAAAATTATGTACATCACATAAAATATTAATAAAGTGTTCCTTAATTTCTATAAAGATCCACGCAAATTAGACAAACTCACCAACAGATGTTTTAGATCAATTTTTCAAAAATATTACATTATCGCAAATTATTGCAGCCCAGTGTGGAAACCCTAACAGTGTGGATGCTACCCTAACAGAGGATTAGTTAATTGAGGCAATTAAGAATATGAAAGTGGGGAAAGCTCCCAGGCCAGATGGCCTCCCCACCGAGTTTTAGGGACACTTCCTTGAACTCCTGTCTTACCAGATGCTTAAAATCTGTAATGAGTCACTTCTAGAGACCATTCTTCTTCCTATGCTGAGGGAAGCCATAACATCAGTTATTTCTAAACCAGGAAGTGATGCCACAGTATGTTCCAATTTAAGGCCAACTTAATTTATTAATAGTGATGTCCAAATATTGGCAAAAGTTCTGGCAATGATACTGGAGAAGGTTTTGGCCTTCAACATACACCCAAATCAAGTTGGGTTTGTCAGAGGCCATCATGGCTTTGATAACCTTTAACAACTTATTGATATTATAGCAGTGAAATATAACAGCCCTGAAGCATACGCCATTATAAGCCTCAGATACAGAAAAGGCTTTTGATAGGATGGGCTGGAGGAATATGTTTTATACTCTAAAAATATGGATTTGGACCCCCTGTATCTAGATCCAACTATTATATTTTCACCCAACCTCTTGCATTACAACCAACAATGTGACCTTGGATACCTTCAGTCTCTTAGGGGGTACTAGACAATGGTATCCATTGTCTCCATTACTTTTTGGTTTGGTTCTTGAGCCCGATGATAGCTATAGAGGCTCATCCAGATATCTGATGCATACAACTGAGTTCCATGGAGTACAGATTGATATTATATGCAGACAATGCCCCTTTGTATAGATCCAAGACAGAAACCACAATTCCAGCCCCCTTATCACTAATTCAAAAATTCAGCTTAATATTTGGTTACAAAATACATTGGGAAAATCAGAACTATTGGTAATCTGCCAGCTGACAAGTAATGGGGCTTTCTCTCAATAGAATTCCAAAAGGTAAACTGATGCAAAGTACCTAGGTGTAAAAGTACCAAGTAATATTAAAACTAGCAACGATAAATGTAAAATCCTGTACTCTCTCCAATAGTTAGTGATGCAAAGAGAGGGCATCTTCTCTCCCTGAGCCTGTGGTGAAGGGTTAACACATTAAAATTAATATTCTGTCTGTAAGGGGCCCGCCTCTATATAACCTTCCGTCCTACCTCTACATATCCCTCTGACTTATTTTAGAAAATGTAATAGCATTATTAGAGCCTTACTGTGGGGCCCTGGTCAACAACCATGACTATCATTTAAAAAACTCAAACTCCCTATAGGCAAAGGGCTCTGTTGGCCTCTTCATTTCCTTTTTATGTCTGATGGAGAAAAATAAGGTGCCTACAGTTGTGACTGTGCAACGGGTCTGGGCTATTCTAGCTAAAAGGTACCAATTTCATCCTCACTGTCATGAAAAATCACCTATCTAGGGTAACCCAGACTTGCAAATGGGGAACAAATTTGGGCAGCAAATGGGTTTCTCAATTAGTCAGCAATGTGAGCTCTGTCCCTTTCCTAATGCTAAAGCAACATTATGACTTGCCACCCTCAGTGGAATGCTGGTACTTGCAATTGCAACACTTGATAACATATCAGTGTGGTCTGGTTGCTCTTGAACTCCAAAAGTGCATAGAACTACTGGGAACCTTAGAGCTTGTCTACATGGGGGAACTTGGAAAGGGAGATGCTTGTAATGCACTTGCCCATTTCCAGTGGTGTGAAGGCCTCTATACTGGATCCATTTGCTCATGGCACTGTGTTAGGCACAAAATCAGTAAGATAAACAGTTCTTCAAAGATCAGAGCATTGAAACTTCAGTAACAGACTCCATTAACCTGGGCTGATCTAGTCAAGGGGCTCTCCCTAGTCAAAAGTATCAGATCCTCGTGCTGGCCAGGTCTCAGCCAACTGGATCCTTCTTTGAAGGTCATGTTCGACAGTTCTTCCTTGGCAGTCCCTCATGATTCATTACCAGATCCTACCTGTGCAGCCCCAGTTTCATACTTGTCTGCCGGATCCAGATGAGGATTTAGTGAACCCAGACCAGAACTTGGCTGCTGAATCCAAATGCAGGTTTAGTAATCTTGGATCTGTACTTGGCTGCTGGATCCAGATCTGGCTGTACAGATCCAGATCCTTCACTAGCTTGAGCCAGAGGTTAAAGACCCTTTCTTGACACCAGGTCTGTCCAACATGGAAAGATCCAGGCACCTTGATGGTGAGTAGATCCTTAAGTCCATGCAAGATTTACAACCAGACAGACTTAATTGACCAGGCCTGAAGAGCTTTCTTTATCTGTTGGAGTCTCCGACACTGGATATGCACGTTGTCATGATTCATCAACTGGGCACGAGGAGTCTTCCCTATTAGTCGGCTTGTGAGGCAGGCTTCCTGCTCTCACAAGTCTGAACAAGGAGATAATCATCTCCTCTTCCTTTATTTTCCTTTAAAATTTTGACTAAAAATCTACTTATAAATAAAACTACCTATAAATAAAACTTGCCCCTACAGGACAGAAAGATAAAATGCAACAAGAGAAGCACTGAGAACATTGCAATCCAAGCTTGCTACACCTTCAATGCTTCAAAAGAACTGAAGGCCAGTTGGGGGGCACTCCTTTTATAGCATTGGGATGGAGCGGGAGGGTGTCACCAATGAAAACTGCTCTCTAGAAGATTCAGGTGGATTGTGGCATAGATGCCTTGATTCCACAAATGGAAATATGCAGAGGCCACTTAAAGAAGTCTAACTTTGGGCTATTTTATAGCACAAAGAGCGAGAGCGACAGAGAGAGAGAGACCTACTGCAGTATTTTATCCTACAGCGAAGTCTCAATGTATGATATTACCATAATTTTTTGGCAACAGACTGACATTAAACACAAGATTAGAGCCAGATCCTCATCTGCTGTGAATCAGTGTATCTCTGTTGACTTCATTTGTTGCATTTGATGTTCATTTAACTTCAACTAAGCAGCACTGATTTACACTAGATAAGGATCTCCCCTATGATTTCATTGAGGATCAAGAAGAAGGCTCTGAACTTTGAGAGATAGCTCCTGTTAAACACAACAGCAAATACTGGAATTTTCAAAGGAAACAAATGGAATTAGGCACCCAATTTCCATTCAAATTCAATGGAAATTGGATGCCTAACTTCCTTAGGCTCTTTTGAGAATCCCACCCAAAGAAGATAGTATGAGTAGCCAAATGAAAAAAAAAAAAAAAGATCTATTTGTTCACATTTGCTGTAACATGAAAGATTCCCCCTTACTATTACTGCTACAGAATAGCAAGGTGCACTATAGTTCATTTTGATAGCACAACACTACAATATGGTCTTTTCTTTCACAAATTGGATTTTCCTTTTCTCAGGTTCTGATTTGGAAAACAGACTTGTTTTGTTCAGCTCTTCTATTTAACTGAGTTCTAATGACTTCATCATTTAGACTGTTAGCATTCACAAGTTACAAAGCAAGCACTCGGATTTATATAGTTATCATGTGTTTAAGAGTGATATGTCAACATAGTGCATCTACTTAATTTCAGTTTATTTCAAGCTTGGGACGCTTTTCAAATAAGCTCTAGCCCAGCTCATTTGCTTTTATGATTGTTGATAATTACTATTTCACTTCTGACATTTTTAACATTTTCATCACTGTTGGATCCTTACATACTGTAGGTAACTGTTAATTAAGAAATTAACAATTGCCTCAATACTAATAAAAAGTAAACATATGCAGGAACAAATGAGTCCAAGTGTTTAATGGTACAAATTCTAAATTAACAAACTGAATAAATCAAAGAACCACCATAACCATTAAAAGTAGTAGGAGCTTAAACAGGTGTGTTGACTGTTTTCTCCATTCTATAGGCATTTTAACATTAAAAATGATATTAGTGAAAATTAAGCTTTAGAAAACAAACTTGCCAGCCTCATCAAAATATTTTTAAATTCCAGTTTCAAAAACTGTAATTTTATTGCTTTCAGCACAAAATGCAAATTAAGCACTTCAACTGCTTCCTACTAATCCAAAACATGCTTTAAAGAAAACCAAGAATTTTTCAATTACAGACTGTTTTCAGATTTGTAAGCTGGTTGAACCATAAATTTGGTTGAAACAACTGATTCCAAACACATTCAGTAAATGTATGGACAAATATAGAATATGAAAAACTAACTGACTGAACATTATTAACTGTCTTGTTTGTTGCTTTAGATTAGAAGTAATTTCCCATAATCCTTACATATAACCAATTTCTGATTTTAGAAAGAAGAGGAAGTTACTCACATTGTGCAGTAACAATGGTTCTTCTAGATGTATATCCCTATCGGTGCTCCACTATAGGTGTATCTGTGCCCTTGCACTTCTAATGGGAAATTTTAGGTAGCAGTGTCTGCTGAGCCCGCACATGTGCTCTCCCTCCCTCATGGTCTGCCTCGGGGCTATCTAGTAATGTGCTGGTGAACCTCCCTTAGTTACTTCTCTACCACAGAGCCCCTTATGGAGAACTCCAAAGTAGAGCAGAAGAAAGCAGGTTGTGGAGCATCCATAGGGACACACATCTCGAAGAACCATCGTTTCTGCACAAGGTGAGTAACTTTCCTCTTCTTCAAATAGTGTTCCTATGGGTGCTCCACTGTAGGTGACTTCACAGCAGTATCCCCCAGGGAGGGCTGGAACTTCGGAGTGAATTCTGTTACTACAGACAGTACTGTGAAGTCAAAGATGGTATCAGACTCTGAACCTCCAGTGATCACATAATGTTCTGTGAAAGTGTGAGCAGCGGTCCAAGTTGCTGCTCTGCAGATTTCTGAGATAGGGACATCTTTAAGGAATGTGACTGAGGTAGAAATTGACCTCATGGAGTGCGTATGGATTCTGGATGAAGGCAACAGTTTGCACCCTTGATAAAGTGATTAATGCAACTCAAAACCCATTTGCGTAGTCTTTGAGCCGATATCATGGACCTTTTCGCAAATGAAAGGAAGAACATAGGGGACTTCCTGAAACCCTTAATCGTGTCCCAGTAGAATGCTTGGGCTCTAACATTTAGCAAATGCAAAATCGCCCCCCTGTTGTCATGATGTGGTTTTGGGGGAAGAAAAAAACAGAAAGATGGATCTGTTGATTCATACGGAAAGTGGAGGCAACTTTAGGGAGGAACCCGGGATATGGCCTCACAGTTACTTTGTCTTTAAAAGAGACCAGGAATGGTGGATGTGCCTTTAGGGCTGCAATTTCTCCTATGTGCCTAGCTGAAGTGATGGAAATTAGAAATGCTGTCTTCATGGTCAAGTGTAAGAAAGAGCTAGTTGCCATGGACTCAAAGGGAGGACTAGTCAAATCTCCGAGAAGTAGTTTAAATCCCACATTGGAGTTGGTGGTCTCACATGCAGAAAGGAGATTCCCAATGCCCCGTAAGGAATCTATGCTTCAGTGGGAGAGAAAACACTGAGTATTCATCTACCTGACAGTGGAAAGCTGTTATGGCTGCTAGATGTACCTTAAGGGAGCTGAGTAAGAGTTTTGACCTCTTAAGGTCTAAAATGTAGTCTAAAATCAGAGGGAGGGAAGATGAGGTAGGGTCTGTGTATTTAGAATGACGCCAAACTTGGAATCGTTTCCATTTTTGTAGGTAAGTCAGTCAAGTGGCTGACTTTCAGCTGTGCAGCAGCAGCATGTTTTTCAACTCATCAGAGCATTCTACCTCTAAGTCTTGGAACTAAGAAGGAGACAAGCCTAGAGATGGAGGACCCGCAGGTTGGGGCGAAGCATCAGGCCGTTGTTTTGAGAGAGCAGGTGGGGAATGGACTGAAGAGGAATCAGAGGACATATTTCCATCTGAGTCAGGTAAGGGAACTAGACTTGCCTTGGCCAGGAGGGGGCAATTGGAATAACTCTCATTTGTCTCATCGAATTTTCAGCAGGACCTTGGATAGAAGATAAAATGGGGGAAAGGCATACAAGAGGCCCTTGTCCTATGGGATGATGAATGTTTCCTCAGGCCAGGCTTAGAGCAGTAACAACGAAATTTCTTTTTCTGGTAAGTAAGTGGTGAAGAGATCTGTAGTCGGGGTTCCCCAAAGGGCGAATATGTCTTGAAGCTCCTCTGAGTTGAGTTTCCATTGGTGTTCGTGAGAAAAGTTTCAACAGAGATTGTCAGCTGTCATGTTCTGTACCCCTGATAGACAGCTGAGATGTACCAGTTTCAAAGTTTCAGTGCTTCAATGCAGAGGGAGGGAGATCTGGTGCCTCCCTGGCAATTTATGTAAAACATACAGGTCATATTGTCCATCATGGCCTGTGGGTGGGTGTTTTTGATGAAAGGCAGAAAATGTGCACAGGCATTCCTGATGGCCCTTAGCTCCAAAAGATTGAATGGAAGGTCACTTCTGTGGAAGGCCACTTGTCTTGAACCTTGCAGCTGAGTAGGAGAGATCCCCAAACTATTAGGGAAACATCAGTTGTTAGAGTCAGTGTCGGTGGTGGTTGCACAAATAGAATGCCTGCATGGACATTTGATGGGTCTTTCCACCAGGAGTGCATTACTGCAGAGGGCAGTAATAGCAGTTTGGTTAGATAGACAGAAGTAAGCCCATCTGAAGACACCTCATGAACATCCAGGCGCTTGGGGTGATGAAGGTGCATACTACCATATGCAGCTGCAGGGAGTTCCTGGCTGATGTCTGAGGGATGACCTGGACTGTGTCTATGAGACTTGTAAGGGCAGTGAGTCTGTGTAGCAGGGGGAACGCTTCTGCTTGTATTGCATCAAGGTTGGCACCGATAAACTCCAGTCACTGTATCGGGGTCAGTGTTGATTTCTGTAAGTTGAGCTGGAGATCCAGCTGCGCAAATATGTGCATGGTCATCTGGGTGGCTTGTGTGGTGTCCTGAAACAAGGGAGCCCTGAGGAGGAGTCATCTAGGTAGGGGTAGATCACTATGCCCAATGTTAGCAGGTGTGCTTCTACAACAGAGAGAACCTTGGAGAATACCATGGGTGCAGATGAAAGGCCCAAATGGGAGCACCCTGCACAGATAATGGTCCTGCCCAAAGGTAAATCATTGGCATCTCCTGTGCGACAGTCATTTCAATATGTGGAAATAGGTATCTTGTAGGTTGAGGGCTGAAAAACAATCTCCTTGCTCTAGAGCTGA
This sequence comes from Macrochelys suwanniensis, assembly GCA_033296515.1. Classification (NCBI taxonomy): domain Eukaryota; kingdom Metazoa; phylum Chordata; order Testudines; family Chelydridae; genus Macrochelys; species Macrochelys suwanniensis. The sequence goes on along the minus strand of CM065775.1, from coordinate 91,818,455 downwards.
AATAATGGTTGGTAGCATTACCATCTTGAACTTCTGCATCTTCACATATTTGCTGAATGCCCTTAGATCTAGACTGAGCCTGCAAGTTCCCTTTGCCGTGGTGATAAGGAAGTAACAGGAGTAAACCCCCATTGCTCCTGAGTTATGATGGAACTGGTTCTATGGCCCCTAGGCATAATAGATTATCTGTTTCCTGGCAAAGTAGATCTTGTGAGAAGGATCCCTGAAGAGGGATGGAGGAGGAGGGTGGGAATGGGAAAGGATGTGAATTTAATGATGTAACCCTTTGAAATAATCTCCAAGACCCATCTGTCAGAGGTGGTTTTCTCCCAACTGCTGTGAAAGACCAGTTGACTTCTGAAGGGGCATGACAGGTGTATAGATGGCAGTTGATGTTGCAAGGTGTAATTGTTTGGGTCCTCGACAAACCTATAAAAAAGTGCTTAGAAGAGGCAGTCTGAGAAGTTATGGATTAGAGTGATAACTGCTTCCACTTTTGAACCCTGGGCCTCTTACATTGTAGCTTGTGACAGTGCCGAGACAGTTGGTATTGAAAAGGTCGTGGCCTGTGCTTTGGCTGAGAGATAAATCTTCTTTTCTGTCCCATGAAGTAAATTCCCAGGAAGAGTAATGTGACCTGGGAATCATTCAAGGTGTGGAGAGAAGAGTCTATCTTCTCTGCAAAGAGCTTAAGCCCTTCAAACAGGAGATCTTCCACTGTCATCTGCAGCTCTTTGGGCAACCCAGAAAGATATAGCTAAGAAGCCTGCCTCATTACCACTGCCATGGAGACCAGTGCTGTCTGTAGCACTGTTCTGACTACTAACTGACCCTCTCTGACAATAGCCTGAAACTGCTCCTTTTCTGTCTCCGATAAATGTTCCAGAAATGCACTAAGTTTCCCATAATTAATAAGATCATATTTGGCCATGATAGGTTCATAGTTTATGACTCTAAATTGCAATGTGGCCGACGAATACACCTTCTTCCCAAAGAGATCTAACGTTTCCCAATCCTGATCACATGGGGTCAACTTGGCATGATGTTGCTTGCCTCGTGCATTAACCACATCCACTATGATGGAGTTGGGTTGCAGATGTTGAAACACAAAGTCTGCCTCTTTGGGACGGATGTAGTATTTTTTTGTTGGCTATCTTGCAGGTTGGTGTGACGAAGACTCTTGTCTGCCAGATGATTTTTGGCAGGATCTAAAATCACCTCATTAATTGGGAGGGCAATTCTGAATGAGGAGGAGGTGTGCAGAATATTCACCAGCTTGTCATGTGTATCCACCACCCTCTTAATAAGGTCTTGGAAGTTCTTGAAATCATCAACTAGTGATAGAGAGGGGAAGGGCAAAGATGAGAAGTTTGCTAGAGGGTCGCTTCCCCTCAAGCCTTTCCTCCTGTTACTCAAAAGTTTCATCCTGTGGTTCAGGGGCTCTGGGCAGCCCTTGGCGTCTCCAGGTAGTGCAGCATAGCTCACAGCAGAGGCACTCTGATGCTTCTGGGTACCACACTTCGGAGACGCCAATAGCAAGGTGGCCGATTACACTGGGAAAGCCCTCTGGCTGGCCAATGACTAAGTTTGGGGGCTTGGAGCCCTTTTTCTAGAGCCTTTACAGGGACAATCTGCTGGCCTTTTCCATGACTCTACCCCCTTTGAAGTTGAAGGATCTAGGGATGATCCAAGGTCAGCACCAGTGTCCCCTTAACTTCAGCTCCCGGTTCTTGTGAGACCTTGGCTTTAGCTTGAGCACTTCCCAGACACCAGACACAGTGAGAGTGTCTGTCCATTACAGGAATTGACTCCTTGCAGGAGAGGCACCTCTTGAAGCCAGAGGGAACTGGGCATGCCCTGGGGTTGTGGGGGCTATCACCCTCTAGGCATGAGGAATGCAGAAGAAAGTTCTTCTTTTCTTTTTTCTTAAACTTAAAGAACTTAGCAAGTCTTCAAAATGCCCCTGGGAGGGGTGGCAATTCCTCAGACAGGACAGGACACAAGCTGAAATTCTTTTTCTTCTTTATTTTCTTTTTCATTCCAAGAGCATAAAAAGGAAACACTAACTATTCAGGAGAACAAAAGAAACAAAACTAACTCCTAATTATGCTAATGACACAGATAAGGACGTGACAACTGCTTGCTCAGTTTCAGGTCAAAAGCAGTTGAGAAGGAATTGCAGGGGGTTCACCCCTGCAGTTCTAGACAATCTTGAGGCAGACCAGAGGGAGGGAAAGTGCACATGCAGGTTCAACAGACACTACTACCTAAAATCTCCGATTAGAGGCACAGGGGTACAGACACACCTACAGTGGAGCACTTATCGAGACACTACTTGAAGAGGAAAATACTACATCTATGTATTTTTGATCAGCTAATGTAGCTGTCTTATTAAAGGAAATAATGGCAGTCAGCCTACAGGCTTGTCTATGCTTGGAAATTTTCTGAAATCACTATTCTGGAATAGTTATTTGATTATAAACCCTGTGTGGATACTTCTATTTGGAAGAGGATTAAGCTAAACCAGGAAAAGGCAATCTTAGACCAGAATAAGAGTGTCCACATGAAATGTTATACTGAAATAACAATTCCAGAAAAAATATACTGGAATAGCTAATTTGACAAATTTCCAAATGTACATGAACCCTTAGGTGCTTTGTACTGCACAGTAACCATCATCCTAGTAATGTCTACTGTGTGCCATTCTAGGCCTTGTCTACACTACCGGGGTAAGTCGACCTAAATTACACTACTCCAGCTACGTAAATAATGTAAATGGAGTTAAGGTAGTTTAGGTCAATTTACTGCGGTGTCTTCACTGCACTGCCGCCCATCGACTTACCTTACTCTTCTCAGGGAGCTGGAGTACTGGAGTCGACCACAGAGCACTTTGCCATCAATTTAGCGGGTCTTAACTAGACCCACTAAATCAACACCCCCTGCATCGATTGCAGCAGTGTCGATCTCCCAGATAGTGAAGACAAGCCCTTAGACACACTCAGATACAGTCACACACACACACACACACACACACACACACACAAAACCAACCAAACATTCACCACAAAGAGAACCCATTAATCCTAAAATTATCCATCACCTCAATTTGTACAACTGGAAAATATTTTAAAAAACAAAGACAATGTAACTTTTATTGAAGCAGTAGTATAATTACCTAGTTCACTGAAGGAACTAGCATATTCCAAAGGTGCTGAAAATTCATGCTTTAAGGATTGTTTCTGGCACAGTGAATAAATTCTAATCACATGTAATGCTAATGCAAAAGCACAGTTGTGACAAATTTCAAATGTTACCAATTTAACTGGATCTGCATAGCTCATTAGAGTTGCCTAGTTTCAAACTATGTGTATATTAAAAGTCTCAGAAGAATCAGTTGGATTTGCTTTAGGTCTTCCCTTGTACAATTTCTTTTTCTGAATGAGATAAACTATATTAGCTCACACAATTGTTAAAAAATTCTACCTGTGTACCACCAGAAGCTAGTGTATGTTTCTTTATCAACTCTCACAGAGAATGCTATTTATTCTTATGATCAACATTATTTCCACACACTATATGGTAAAGTTTGGGGAATGACACTTAGTTTTATCAGCTTGACAATCCAAACAGGGAAGCTGAATTTGAATAATTCTTTTTACTAGAAAGGTATCATAAAAACTAGTTGTTTTGACAACTAATTACAACTGCTACAACAGTTCCTTTGCTATCCCTGTGTTTCTCAGAAGTACATTCATGAATTCTGGCCACAGATGCAGTAGTTCATACACAGAAGAGGATCATGATAAGCTAGAACAAGTAAGCCTCTTTGCAAAATAAGTCCCACAAAGAACAAGACAATTGGCCCTGGGTGATGGCAGTGTTCTGTCAATATCCAGACTCTGAGCTAGTGAAAACAAGGTATGTCAAACATCTAATATGGTCATCTCAGAAAAAGAGGGGAAATTTATTGGCCACACAATTTCCTTCCCTTCACCCGAGCAATCTTTGAGTTCCTATGCTGCAAAGGAAAGAAGAAATCAAAAGGAAAATAATATAAATTTACAATGCACATTAAAAATGTGTTTTCGTAATTGTGGGCTCCACCATAGGAAAAAACTAAGATTGAGCTTTGAGACAACTAGTTTACTTAAACTAGATGATTTGGGTATGATTTGGGTAAATGACATGTTAAAGATTGAGAAAATATTTTTACTATTTTAGAAAGTAACTAAACATCAGACAACGACAAATCTAAACTGGGTACAATATCATCTCGTTCTTCTTACACTCTTCTCTAAATCTTTTTATAACTTTAATAATTCTACTGCACCTTTAGTTCACGGTGTAATGAAATTGAGATATTAATTACCATAAACAAGTACTTAAACATTTACCCAGGATAGCTGAGAAAAAAAAGCAATTATCCTGTGAAAAAAATACAAAGAACTTGAAGATATAAAATTGTCAAGCCTAATTAGTCTCACACGAGGCAGTCTGCTTCCTGTCTAGGATACTAACAATATTTTTTTCTTGAAATAAGCAAAAAGGCCATAAAAACAAAGGTCAAGCAACCATGCCATTATTTAAGAGAGCAAGCCTTGGAGACACAAGTCTGACATCTCATATTTTCTTCAACATGATGCTCCAGCATACAGGCAACCCAAAGGAGCCCCTGGAGACATGGAGATTACCTGATAATTTCAGGACTGGATCCTGACACAATGCTGCTGACACGTTCAATATCTATCCTCATATAGCCACGCGGGATCAACTCTACCACATATCACAGGAGCAACCTGAGGTAATTTATGAAATATTATCACCAAATAACAAGTAGGTTATGGTGAAGGAATATCCATCAGATGATAAACTTGAATAGCACTACCCACAAAACAAAAAAGGGCATTCAGCAAATAAAGGTCAAATGAAGGAATCAACATAAGTTGCTGTGTAATGCCAAGTGTGAAATGCAATTTCAGTAAATGCACTGACATAGGTAGTTTGATAGACATTTTTTGCTTATTCTTAACATTGAAATTCCCTGTGGTAGATTATTCCCTGAGACCGTTTTTTAATGGCCTTTTCTAGTGTCAGGATACACTACGAGATAACAAAAGAACTCTTAATAATAAATCAGTATAAGTGGCCTACCAATCCCAGAAGCATTAGCCTCAATTCATCAACCTAGCTTACCTAATGCTGTTTATCCTAAAGGTATCTGAATGAAGTTACTGCGGTTTTTAACTGATAACATGTGACCAATGGCTGATTCTTTCAGGCTAAAAATGTTTATATTTCCTAAATGTTTAACAATAATTCTGAGAGGTTTGGATTGCCATAAGAAAAACTGTATGGTATCAACTATGCATGTTTTCAACAGTATGAAGTCCTGGAAAATTTAACATTATTCCCTCGAGGGGATGGGGGCCTTGCTCTTGTCTCACTTATACCAGTTTTACATTATGCAACTACTTTACATCTGTGTCAGAGGAAGAATCAGACCCAAGTGACAGTACTACACAAGGCTTTTATAGTATTAAATATTATATTGAAAGAGTTTTCAGAAAAAGGATGTTGCAGAGTTATTGACCCATAACTGTTTTATTTCTCAGGACTGTAACTCTCAGCACTTTGATTGCTGTGTGCATGTGTCTGATTTGCATAACAGAATGTGAAAACATGACTACTTCTCAGAGTGCAGGGAATAGCAAATATAAGGAACAAGCAAAGAGTTATGGGTCAGTTATTCTACAGTATTCCTGAACTCCAAACGTATTTGGCATTATACTGGGATGAAATTTTCTCAGCTAGTTAAACTACCTGTGCTGTAATATTATTTGTCTTTATGGGAAATTATATGTTTTCCAAGACTTCATATTCTGTCAATAACTATGCAGTGATTAATACTTCTGTTTAGTTTTGGTCCTCATCTCTCTAGCCATATGCCAATAACAAATATGGCTGCCTCAACTTTTGACCCTTTCCCCACCCGGGTAATGCATGATATTTAATATGTCAGTTTAAAATGGGAACATTCTTCCTGGTGAAAGAGAGGAACTAGGCTTTCTCTGAGTAACAAGAAGATATTAAGCAGACTGGTTTCGAGAGGAGTGATTGTTCAAAAGTAGACAAATATGGCTGATATCAGCCATAATCATAGCTAATCAGAGTTCAGGAATGAGGAGTGAAGGACTGTTGCCAAATGTAAATCACAGACTTTGATTCCATGCATATTAACGAACTTTACTACTGACAGACCCTCAAATTAGCCTATTGAAAAGTATATTTCTGTCCTTAAACTTTATTAGACATACAACAAATACAAACATATTGCTAAATAATATGTGGTTTCCTTATATTAAATGGGATGGGACAAGTAAAGTTACTATCACAGCGGGAGGGATAGCTCAGTGGTTTGAGCATTGGCCTGCTAAACCGATAGTTGTGAGCTCAATCTTTGAGGGGGCCATTTAGGGATCTGGGGCAAAAAATCTGTCAGGGGACAGTTCTTGGTCCTGCTAGTGAAGGCAGGGGACTGGACTCAATGACTTTACAAGGTCCTTCCAGTTCTATGAGATAGGCATATCTCATTTAATATATTTAAGCTGTGAGGCTTTAAATCAAAGTTTCCCATTTCTTTCTAATTAAAGTTCCTGTGGTTCCCATTAAAATATTCTGTGGTACTATAATGGACAACACATTAAGAGACCTCTTAAAGCAGTTTGAATTGAGATTGCTGTGAAAAGTGGTTGAATGAGTAGGGGATCCAGTTTTTGGTAGTGGATATCAAGATTTAATTTATAGAATAAATTATATGTACCTGCCAATTGGCATAATTAAAATGTAGAATTATAAACCCTGATTCACCCTCACTGGATCTATGAGGGGTTGCAGTCAGAGCCAGCAAGTACAATGTATGTTGCTGAGACTCCCGAGATCAAGTCTGACTTACTTGAGAATAATTGTAAATGCCAAAAATACAGAATACAATAAGAAGGCAACATAGACGGCACGTTTAGGGATTAGCAAAACAGCCCATGCATTTTTCATTCAATATTTTTGCATGACACTTCAATTTTGTGTTCTTGCATCATCCAAAGTAGTTTTTCTGCACAGGACAGAATGGCAATTTGTCTATACTTTTTAAAAGAGAAGTTGTACTTTGAATTGTATATGCATTCATATGAACAAAATTATGATCCAAGGACTCCTTACCGGCTAACATTAAATGTTATAAAGGCACTGATTGTAGTTGAGGGTTAGGGGCACCTAGGAGATTTTTTTTCCCACCCAAGAGTTCACTTTCTCCACAATCAACCATTTTCCTGCCTGTATTCTAAATTCCATTCAGTACTTTGAATTATGCTTTGTTTTGGCTGTAAATGAATGGATGACTTGAATGCATTTGTTTTCTTTAGTGTGGAATGAAATGGTTACTTGTACTACAGGAAATAGAGGATCAAACCCCAAATTCCTAATAAAGAGGTTTTGTTCAGTCTGGTTGTTAAACAGAGTCTGTTGTTGTTAGCCCCCTTACAAGATCATATTGCAGTGATGATGAGAAAGAAACTTAAAGAAAAGAAAAAGGAAAAAAGTAGAATACTTACGCAAATATTGCATAATTTTCCACTCAGAATGCCTGAGAGAGTGACAGAGTGTGAAGTCAAACGGGAACTTTCAATCTTTTCTGGAACATTTAGTTAAATGTATGGTTGAAAATAATGTAGCTGATTTAAAGGTTAGCTTTCCTTTGTTCCTAATCAGACTAAAAGTGTTTCATTTGCTGAAATATTTGGTAGTTGCTGACAAATTGAAGGACAAATCTTATGAGCAATTTATACAGATTATAATGGACTGCTGCAAGACAAAAACCTTAATAATGAAAAGAAAGATTCACACTTCATCCATTGGGATCAAAAAGAAGGGGAGTCTATTGCCTAGTGTAAGTTCAGAAATGTCCTGAGTGAAGCTTTGCGTGACCACTTAGTATGCAGTGTAAAAAGAGAATCCATCTAGAAGATGCTGTTCCCAGAGATTTGACTTTTAATTCCACTTGTGATATGGCCCTGGTTATAGAAATTAAAGTCAGTTAAGTAACAAGAGATTCAAGGGTAATGTAAATCAAATAGGCCATCTTTTCAATGGGACAAGCTGCCAAAAGAAAAAGAAGAAAATGGGGTCAGAAAGTCACCAGAATTGTTCTTGCTACCGGGGAAAGACCCTGCAGAAAGTATTATACATCTGAAAATATAAAATGTAGTTTGTGTTCTGAAAAGAGACATAATGCCTGTATATACAGACTCTGTCCTAACAATATAGCAGAAAGTTTAGAAGCAGGGAACTCAGAAGGGTAGGAACTAAACCCTCTATGGAATAAGTGACTAGAAAAAAGGCAAAATTAAAATGGAATTCACATACAAATGCAAAGTGATACAAGGCCCACTGTTTCAACTTTGCAGTGGTCCATCTACAGACATTCTGGAAAATCTAAGCCTAATTAAATTAAAAATGTGTTCGGGAGTAAGGGCCAGATTCAAAGCCTAAGGAAGTCAATGGAAAGACACCTTTGCAAGAAGAAAGATGGACGAGTGGCTTGGGATACAGGAGATGAGGGTGCAATTGCTTTGCAACGGATTTCCTTTGTGACTTTGGGCAAGTCACTTAGGGCCAGATTTTAAAAGGTATTTAGGTGCCTACCACCCACTGAAATCAATAGGTGTTAGGCATCTAGTTATGTTAAAAAATCTGGCACTTAGAGCTAAATCCTCAAAGGGACTTAGCCATTGCTCTGCTCACCATAGGGTACCTAACCGCTAGTGACCTGCAGCCCAGTGGAATCATCTGGCACAAGCTAGGACCCCAGGCTCCACATTCAATGCAAAGGGAAACCTAAGGGACTAAGAAAGGGATCCTCAGGAACCAGTGGGATGAGCAGGGAGCCACCTAAGATAATAAGGAGTGAAATGCAGAGGAATGCCTAAGCCTTGTCCCTCGAAGCTGACGGACCAGAGGGATCCCCATTCCTCTGCTTGGGATTCTCACTTTTGAAGTCTCTCCTGGAGTTAGACTCCTACGCCAGTGCAGCCACTTACGTAGCCCATGCCCTAGCAACCAAATCTTTATAATGAAAAATGAGAGACTCCTCATTACAGCCAATAGTAAAATGGTTAGGGCACTCCCATGGGATGTGGTTGCAAGCCCCTGATCTTCTGCAAGAACTTGCTACAGAATCAGTCTCTCTCTGGCCCAATTAATATTTATTTATACAAAGTGGAACAGTTTCAACCAAAGAGACTGAGGGAGACCCATATAAGAATGCTCAATAGCCTAGTGCTTAGGGTACTGATGTGGGAAACCCAGGTTCAAATTCCTGCTCCAAACAGGCAGAATAGGGATTAGATCAGATAAGTAGGATGCAGCAAGTTCATGGAGAGTTTTGAAAGCCAGGAGAGCAAATCTAAATGGAGTTGGAATCAGCTAAGAACAGTGAAGGTGACAGAGGTTGAAATTTTTACAGCCCTTTTAATGTAATTCTTCCAGATGATCGAAGTACACTTAACAATGTTTGGTTGGTGCCACTGGCAAATACCATTCTCCATCCCTATCATCTCATACTATTAGATAAACAGTTTTACAATTTTGAACTTTACACTCTTTCAGTAATATTAACATGGCTTAGGAGCAATTTTTTTCTAATGCAAGAAGTATAAGATCACTGAAGGAGATGACCTTATCGTCCAACACAATCTTGATGAAGGTCACTCTTCATATTTCAAGAAGAAAATATTTTTAGCCATAATTTAAAATAACATTGTTTTATCTACATTTCTAGAATGCTAAAAATGAACATAATATCATCTAATGTTTTGAGAAGCTAAGTGATGATAATTGCAAGGAGCTCTCTGCCTTGGTTTTATTGATGTGAATAAATCAGATGTCTGTGGAATCCAGTGAGTTGAACCATAACAAAAGCAGGCATTCTATTTCAAGATTCAGTAATCTTTACTCAGTACCACTTTAAGGTTCATTGATGAATGTTCACATATTCAGGAACATATGATTCTTGTTAATAAGCATTTAACATTAATGAGCTAATGAAATAATATGCAATCATTCCATATTTCTTGTTAATGTCTAATTATGGGCTTTAATTTTCACAGTGAGAGCTATGAATCATTACTCTAGAGTTCTGTGGGAATTGGAATTTCCACCCTACCGAAAGTTTCACATTTCTGAAAACGTTCTGCCTTGGAACAAACATGTCAGAAATGCAGATTTTTCCACGGAATGGAAATTTTCAAAAAATTCCATTTCAGAAGAACTGAAATGGAAAAAACTTCTGAACATTTCTGGGTCACCTAACCACAGTTTGCCCAGCCAGCTTGCAAGTTAGCAGGCCAAACAGGCAGCTTGGTAACTTGGGAAGACAGCTACCCAGAAAGATGGACAACCTGCTTGCTAAACAGGCAGCCTGGGGAGCTGAATAACCTGGGAAGCCAGAACAGCCTGGAGAGCCAGACGCGTACGGAAAAGAGCCGCCCAAGGAGCCTAGGATTCTGGGGAGCCCCAGCTCCCTTGCAGCCTGCCAGGTGGGTTACAGTGGAGCCATTGGTCCCAGGGAGTTGGACCTCCCTACTGCCTTAATGCCAGCCTGCCTCTACAGGGAGCCAGGCAGCGTCAACAGGGAGCTGGGCAGCCTGGAAGGTGAGCTATTGTGGAGTCACAGACACAGGGGATCCCAGAGATGCAGGCAGGCTACCAGGTAGTCTGCTGGGGATCCGAGCAGCTCAGTTTCTGTAGAAGTGTTAACGAAATTCACACATTGCCACAGAATCCTTCAGTTCCATCACATCAGCATTTTTCTGATGGAAGTGTTCTGTCTCTCAACTTATGCAGGTGGAGAGCAATTTGAATGTGTTGGTGGCATAGACAATTATGGTGCCGGCTCCACAATCTACCTCCATTCCTCAACGCTGAGGAGTCTGGGCTCTGTGGAGGCTGCACTCCATTGAATTCTAACCCCACACTCAAAATATGTGAGGCATAGCAGTGCAATGTCATTTTACATCAGCATTATCTGGTGTATATTTCCTCTCCCTGTTGTCAAATACCAGCCCCGCCAACCTCAGGGGTTCAGAGGATAGAAGCAATTAGGAAATCCCTGTGATTATGGCTTCATTGCATCCAAACTGAAAGTGGTTTAAGCAGTTGGATTGGGGCTAGTGAGAAGTAGCATGTAGACAATATAGGGACCACCTTGATCCTTCTGTACTCCCTGGGACCTGCTGAGAATATGATCCTAAGGGTGACTACTGTATAGAAAGGATGAGAATAATTTCCCTGAGAAGGACATCATATCCAAACCAGATTCCTGTTCAGAGCCACTGGAATCCTTAATCTCTAGAATGCTGACCACCGTCAGGGTTGAATTCTCACAGTGAGAATCTGGGGTAGGTATTTTTGGGAGAGTACCTGAACTTGTGTCTCAGTAACAAGGTCCATTTGTCATTTATCTTGTTGCCCCTAAGCCATCCCTTTAGTATTTTTCAGGGCAAGAATAGAGTACTGAACACCTGGCTGCATTATCTGTGGTGCTTCTTCTGCTAGCTGTGGAGAAACCTCAGAATAACTTTGTTCATTTCATAGTGATTTACAGCTTCTCAGAGAACTTTGAAACATTCATAAAAATTCTCACAATGCAAATGTGAGGAAGGGAAGTCTTGTTCCCACTCAGCAGAGGGGTCTCCAACTCAGTGAAAGATGTTATGTATAATTTACTTTGCAAGGAGGACATTTGTTCCTCTGGAGAAACTTGGCCAGAAATTCAACTCATGATATTCTCTTGTGCACAAGAACGCCAAAGGGCTCTGACCATTATTAATTTTGATGCTATTCAACCAGCGTATTCTCAGCAAAGGTGCAGGTGGAAACTCTCAGATCAATCCTTTGCTCCCTTTCCCCAGGTAACTGCTCTTTTAAGGCACATATGTGCATGCACACATCCTTCCAGCTCACTAGTGTGTTCTACATTTCATCCTGTGGAACATATATTTCCAGTTTAACATCCTGCCCTTTGGTCTTTCTTCACTCTAATGGTATTTACCAAATCCTTGTATTACTGGTCGTCAGCCTTCCATCTTTATATCCCCATCACAAAAACAATCTAATTTGGGCACTCACTCTCCTAACTACTAGTATTCATGAGCAGGGTATTCTTTTACCTGTCTCAGCATGGGTTCCTGGTAAACTGGGATAAGTCCTACCTTCTCCCTTCCCAGAATCTTTCGTATTTTGGTGTGGCCCTAAATACTACTCTGCGAAAAGCTTTCATTTCCCATTACAGACTTTGTTCCTTGCTCAGTGCCCTGTTGTTGTTTGCCCCTTTGCCAGTCAAGAACAGTCTCAGGCAGCTGGCCCATGTTGCGCTCTGTATGGATTTGGTTCCCTAGGTCTGACTTAATCTTTGACTTTTGCAGCCTTTACGGCTACCCACATGCCACTCCTCTTTCCTGCAGGAATTCTTGTTATTCTTCTGGTGGATTGTGTGTCTCTGGTTCTTCATCCAACCTCCCTTTCCTGCCTCTTCCCTATCCATACTACCCACCTCTGCATCACCACCAAAATAAGTGCCTTGGGATGATGTAATGAGATTTTAAAACCTCACACTGAGCATAGGCAGAGAGGAGAGTCTTCCCCAAGTAAACATGCTCACTACACCTAGCACAGCTGCCTGAACTTCCAATCATTAAGGCATGCACTCAACAGCTGGGAACTATAAGGAACACAATCCCAGTGATAAAGGAAGAACAGAGGGAGAGATGGGGAGGCAGAAAGGTCTAGGATACGAGAGGGGCAGTAGTCCGTGCTAGGCGACCTCTAAGAAACTGACAGGGAAATAAAGGAAGACTGAAAACCCAGAAATGTAAGGGTTGATTGACTAGTTTAGGATAAATGTATGGACTGGGTTAATGTGAGATGAACAGAGTGAGACCTGTTAGGAGAAAGCTGTGACCTCTACAGAGACTTCCTCTGGAGCACTTGACAGATCGGGTGGTACATCCAGGCTCTCATTCTAAGGTCCTGATTCACAAAAGAATGAAGATTTAGTGTCAAGATCCTTGAGCTATGGGTCCCCCACCATATTTTCCTAACTGAGGAACCCCTGCTGTCTATTGTGACAATCAAACAGTGGTGTCTGCTCCAAAGCTTCTCTCTCTCACCAACAGAAATTGGTCCAATAAATGATATTACCTTACCCACCTTTTCTCTCTAAGCTGCTAGAAGGTTATTTACTCTGCTCTCATCAGTTAAGACAATGCTTCTGAGAACTTGGCCAGAACCTCCTCCTTCTCCCCTGCACACACTTTCCCTGTGTGCCATGGTAATACCTTTGCATACGGACATAGTCCCAAAAAGCTACAAGAGAATGGACTATATTCCCAAGGCCAACTGTCAGAATCTGGGGTGTCATGCCTTGGACTGATTTTTTTCTCAGCAGCACTATCAGTCCCTAGTCTGGCAATAGGGCCCTTGTTAATACAACAATATTCAAACCAGTATACTTAAGATATAGTACTGTTCTTAAAATAAAGCCTCATTTTTACAACGATCTATCTTATTTCTTCAGCAGTTTCCATACAAAATGAGAATTGATTGCATAAGAGTCCTCAAGGCCAGGTATTTTATTTTGAGGTAGATGCATTGTCTGGAGTCTTGCATTTTCATTTAGGAATACCAAGGGTCTACAGTCAAAATTATTATAAGATTTGGGAGTAGCACTTTCATTTTACTGTAATGGTTACAGAACTGTGAAAGACCTCATGGCAAAATTTTAGTAATGTGCTCTACTATTTTGACCTTTTTCACCATTTCATAATTAATTTTGAATGACTATTACAAGATATTTCTCTCCATTATGTCTTTTCCAGCCAGTGCAGAAGGAACAGAATGAATAATTCACATAAAGAACATCAAGGTCAAAGTAGCTATGGCACATTCCTAGAATACATTTTAGGTCTTTGATTTTGATACTTTGTTTTTCAGAACAGAGCTGAGTAACAAACTGGCACTTAATAATGCTTGTAGCACTAGCAGGGAAGGATATTAATGCCACTTATTTTATGGCACTCTCAGGATTAATCTTGTGGTGGTCTTTATGCCAAAGAATTTTCAATCTGATGAGCTCCATGCAGGCAGACTCTTATGGCTTAGGCCCAGATACTCAAAGCCATTTAGGCACCACTGACATTTTCAAAACTGCTCAGTTGCCACCTAATCCTGTAGGTGCCTAAATTGTCACCCCACAGCTAATGAGTATCTTAGAGCCCTACCTCAAGCTGAAGTCCCAAATCAGAAATCTCAAACGAGGAAAGGGAACACCTACCTCATCAGTGGGGCCGATCCTGCATGCATGCTCTAAGCATGCCTGAAATATGATACCTGTTAGATTGCACAGCAGGAGGCTGGATGCAGACCGCCAATTGGTGGATGGAGAATCAGCACAGCACCGTCACAAAGGACAGCCAGATGCATACAGAAACATAGTACAAGTGAGAGACAGATATCAGATGTGAGGAGGAAAGAGAAATCCCATGCCCTTCCATCCACAAAATATCTAGGCACCACCTAAGACAGGTCAGCCACTTAACTCCAGGAGAAGGTTTGCAGATGAGGAACCTGAGCAGGGGGAGGTGCCTACCTCCGGCCCATCAGCCTGGCATATAAGGTCAGTTAGTTAGATTCCTAAGCCCCTCTCCACTTCCCACTCTTCTCCTTGACATTTCACTCCTAGGTAGTTTAGGCAATTCACTGCTCATCTTGTTAGCTTCTGAGGATCCCTTTCTTAGGTATCTAATTCTTCCCAGGCTTTGTATGGCAAATCTGGGTGCCTGGCTCAGGGCTGAGGATTCCACTAGGTGGCAGGCCATCTAGGGATTGGGTATTGCAATGCTGAGCAGAACAATACATAAGTACCTTTAGGATCTGGGCCAAAATTGTGAATAGACTGTCTTAATAAAAATCACTGTTTTGCACATAATAGACAAACAGTGATAAAATGTTGTCTTACTTATGTACTAATTTTTCATAAGAACATAGCAACAGTAACATAAAGTGGAGCAAAGCTGTTCAACAAAACCAATAAATATGGATGTCTTAAAAGCCACTGACGTTTAGCTTCTCTTTATGCCTCAGAACCAAATGCAGTCACAGATCTACTGTTCAAATCTGAGTTAAACATCAAAAGTTGGAGGATGGAGAAAAAGCCCAATAGTTACATCACTGTTTTATTTTAACTAAATTATGTCGTCTCTTTTCAGGGCCCAAATTCACTGAACCAAAAGAAGAGATACAAATATTAATTGAACAAAAACTGATATACTTCTAAAATGTGTTTTGAAGTTTTTTCCTCACTAGCAATAACTGGTTCAGTCCATCAGTCCCTAATTAAAGTACTTGTATACCCCAATCACAGGAGTATCTGAGCACCTCACAATATTCAGCATATTTATCCTCAAAACAGTTCTGTAAGGTACAATCATCCATATTTTACAATTGGGGGTGTTGTAGCCTTGGGGCAGCAGGTTTAGGAAGAAATCATTTGAGACACAGAGCTGTGAGCCATGAAAGCAGCCATTTATTTTCACACATTGAACTAACCAAACCAGCCAAAACTGGCTGGGCTATCCCCTAATAATCTAACGCAGTTGCCATAGCAACAACAAGGCGCTATTACCATGACAACCAAATACACAACGGGGGAAGAGAGAGACAGAGATTAAGTGATTTTCTCCAAGATTATGCAAAAAGAAATATGTGGCCAAAGTAGGTGTCCTAGCTACTGGGCCATCCTTCCTCTCTGTGTCACTAACTGTTATTATGTTGTGTTATTGCAAACAAGAAGCTCACATCTCTCATTAGTAGATTAAACTATTGCAATCAGTTTCAAACATTTTCACTGAAAACATGAAAGTGGAGCCATTACATTCATATAATGTAATATAAAATGACTGAAGAACAGTGTTAATTTAAAAGCATCAAGTTAAAGCAGACTCAGATAAAAACAAATGCAGTACACCAAGTATCTGAATCATTTGACAGCTCTTTATCAAATACTCAGGCAGAGAATCAACAAGGAAAACTGAAAAATAAAATATGTTTATGGTCATTGTTATGGTTTCAGTGGAGTTACTTCAGATTCATACCACTGTAGCTGAAATAAGAATTTGGCCTTAACTGTCTGGGGACTCCAAACTTTCATCCTCCTGTCTTGGGAAAACTGCCAGCACCTTCTTTTAATCTGAAGGAGACGTCATCAATCCTTGACAAAATAAAAGTCATGAATCAGGATCTTAACAATGTCCTGGACAGGCTTCCTGGCACCATTGTTAAATAAGTTCCAACTAGGTCAAAAATTTTCTGAGAGGTTTGACCTGAATTAAATCAGGGCAGCACATCATCGCTATGATATCCTGACTATATATTGGCTTCTCTTTGTTGGTTACTTCCTAAGGATGACATCAGCTTTATAGTTGTTATTTATACTTCAGGTCTGGCACAGATCTCTTTTAAATACGGAATACAACATTCAGGGTTAGTGTTTCCTTGTAGTTCCCTTCCAGTCACGGACTACTTACAATGAACAGTAAAAGAGTCAAATATTCTTTTGCAGTGGTGTCAAAGACCAAAACAAAAGCAAGAGGGGAGCGGGTGAGTGAGGGAGAGAGATTTGTCATGAGGTCAGGTACAGATGTATTTGGAAACTACAGAGGTGACAGGATTAGGTTAGAGCTATTTGTCTCCAGGAAGGGGAGTGTGGAAGGGTTTGGGTGCTGAGGAGCTGGGTTGGGAGACACTTGTCATGAGGCAGTGTTCACTAAAATAAATGTTATCCCTCACTTCCACAGTGACTTATTGTCCAGCTATCCTTCCCCTCCACTTCTGTTTGTCTTTCCTGAGCCATTGACCTCCCATACTCCCTTCGCATCTGCATTTCCACTGGTTTCTCCCAGCTATTACACTATGGAACATGCTGGAGTCTATGGAGAACCAAATCCAACAGAGCATGATAGCAGCATTTTCAGCTCCATAACGCTAAAACCTTCAACAATTCAACTGGAAGTGATTTGAGTGGATTAATTAATTACAATCTGATCCTACAAAAAGAGGAGCATCTCCCGGAAAGTGCAGAGAGCCTTTAACTCCCATTGACATAATTGCCTCCAGAGCATTCGATGCTTTAGGCCATTAGAACTTTAAGGTAAGAGAGAGACACTGCAGAGGGCTAGTAGCACAGGACTTGGTGGTGATGAGGGACTTGAACTACCCAGACGTCTGCTGGGAAAATAATATAGCATGGCAGATTATCCAACAAGTTCTTGGAATGTATTGGAGACATTTATTTTTATTTTAGGAGGTGGAGAAAGCTACTATGGGAGAGACTGTTATAGATTTGACTTTGACGAATAGGAAAGAACAGGTTGAGAATTTGAAAGTGGAAGGCAGCTTGGGTGAAAGGTCATGAAATGATAGCATTCATGATTCTAAGGAATAGTAGGAAGGAAAACAGCACAATAACGATAATAGATTTCCAGGAGGCAGACTTCGGCAAACTCAGAGTCGGTAGGTAAGATCCCACGGGAAGCAAGTCTAAGGGGAAAAAACGTTTAAGAGAGTTGGCAGCTTTTCAAAGAGACATTATTAAGGGCACAAGAGTAAACTATCCCACTACATAGGAATGATAGGAAGTATGGTGAGAGGCCACCCTGGTTTAATCAGGAGATCTTCAATAAACTGAAACTCAAAAAAGAATCCTACAAAAAGGTGAAAACTAGGTCAAATTACAAAGGATGATATAAACAAATAACACAAATATGTAGGGACAGAATTAGAAAGCCCATGGCACAAAATGAGATTAAATTAGCTAAAAGACATAGAGGGTAACAAGAAAGCATTATACAAATACATTAGAAGCAAAAAGATCATCAGGGACAGGGTAGGTCCATTACTAAATGAGGGGATGTAACAGGGTGAGCACCCATCTCTCACGAGCACCCCTTTTTCTCTGGCCGATATACCTGCAATCACAGTTATTTTCACAGGGGCGGGGAGGCACCCACTTCTCATAGATGGCCCCCTTTCTCTCAGTTAGGTGTGAGCCTGCTTTTGTTTTTTGGTCTTACATCAGGGTGGCGCCTGCCTCTCACAAGCACTCCCCCAGCCGCTCGTTTTCTCAACTGGTCTTTGGCACCTCAGCCCTCTGGCCGAGCCTCATACACTGTCTCCCCTTCCAGAGTATACAGTCCCGAGTTCTTATCACAGCCCTGGTATGGGAACGTAGCTCTTAGGCTTCTTCCCTGAGGCACTGCCTTCTTCAATCACCCAGCCAGTACCCTCATCTGATGGTGTCCTTTTAAGCAGCCCTTCATGGTTCAGTCTGCAACCAGACCAGCATGGCCCATCTCAGTACCCTCCTCAGGTCTGGATAGATTCTGTGCTCAGTCCCCCAGGGCTCAGCCTGCCCACACTGACCTTTTAATGGTCCTGCTTCTACTCTATCTAGCCAACCATGCACCTGGTCTTTGGCAGCCTTCCCTGGGCCCAGTTCTGCCTGGTGAGCTCTCTGCGGTGAGCTGTCCATGGCCTGCTGCTCATCTAGCCAGCCAGGCACCCAGTACTACCTCATCAAGCTCCATAGAGTAACTGAAGGTTTCAGTGTAGTAGCCGTGTTAGTCTGTGTCAGCAAAAAGAAAGTAACTGAAGACTCTCCTCTGCTGCTTGCCTTTTATCTGGCCCTTCTGGACCCTTATTGGTAGCTCCAGCAACCCCTCTGATTGGCTGCTCTTCTGCAGCCACTCTAGGCTGCCTGGAGGACTTCTTGCCACTCTATTCTGGGGCAGGGTGATGGAGGGCCACGAGGCCTCCAGGAGGGGCCTCCGGACCTACTCCACCCTGCCACAGGGGGAAAACTCAATAATAGAAAATGTTGAAATGGCAAAAGTGCTAAATGACATTTTTGATCAGTTTTCACCAAAAAGGTTAGTAGAAATTGAACATCTAACATAGTAATTGCCAGTGAAAATAAGGTAGGATCAGAGGCTAAAATAGGGAAAGAACAAGTTACAAATTACTTAGACAAGTTAGATGTGTTCAAATCACCAGGGCCTGATGAAATACATCGTACAATACTCAAGAAACTGACTGAGGAGATATCTGAGCCATTAGCGATTATCTTCAAAAAGTTATGGAAGATGGGAGAGATTCCAGAGGACTGGAAAAGGGCAAATATCATGTCCATCTATAAAAAGGAAAATAAGGACAATCCAGGGAATTACAGACCAGTCAGATTAACTTCAGTACCCGGAAAGAGAATGGAGCAAATAATTAAGCAATCAATTTGCAAACACCTAGAAGATAATAAGGTGATAAGTAACAGTCAGCATGGATTTGTCAAGAACACATTGTGCTAAATCAATCCAATAGCTTTCTGTGATGGGTAATAAGCCTTTTGGATAGGGGGAAGTGGTAGATTGAATTTACCTTGAATTGAGTGTACCTTGAATGTAGTAAGGATTTTGATATTGTCTCTCATGACCTTCTCATAAACAAACTAGGGAAATACAATTTAGATGGAGCTACTATAAGGTGGGTGCATAACTGGTTGGAAAACCATTCCCAGAGAGTAGTTATCAATGGTTCACACTCAAGCTGGAAGAGCATATCATGTGTGGTCCAGCAGGGATCAGTTCTGGTTCTGGTTCTGTTCAATATCTTCACCAATGATTTAGATAGTGGTACAGAGAGTACACTTATAAAGTTTGCAGATGATACCAAGGTGGGATGGATTACAAGTGTTTAGGAGGATAGGATTAAAATTCAAAATGGCAAAGTGGAGAAATGGTATGAAGTAAATAGGATGAAATTCAATAAGGACAAATGCAAAATACTCCACTTAGGAAGGAACAATCAGTTGCACACATACAAAATGAGAAATGACTGCTTAGGAAGGAGTATTGTAGAAAGGGATATGGGGGTTAAAGTGGATAACAAGCTAAATATGAGTCAAGGGTGTAACACTGTTGCAAAAAAACTCAAACATCATTCTGGGATATATTAGCAGGAGTGCTGTATACAAGACACAAGAAGTAATTGGCCAGGAACGGTGAACCACGGCCACTCGGAGCTGCGGGGGGCCGTGCCTCAGCTGCAAAATGTCTCGCAGCCTGCAATCAGCTTACCCTGATGGGCTGCATTCAGCCCGCAGGCCACCGGTTGCCCACCAGTGCCCTAGAAGCTGCTTGACTACTTGACTATTACTATTTTGAAGAAATATAGTATCTCCTACTTGATTCCTCAGTATGACCTAAATGTTAAAAAGATAACTTTCTATTGAAGTCTTTTGTGAATAACATATAATTGTAGTCCTTCCTTTCAGTTATTTTTGCCATGGTTTTATTTCCTTAGCCATTTTGTATGTTCTGGGTGGTGCATTTTAACACATTCTCGGTAAGGCCTCCAGAGTTTAACAAGAAAATGTCTAGTAATTTTCAGTATCTCCTTTCTTGTGTTTTTCACCACTCAGGTTACTTATGCTATTCCTTGTGGTGAATTGGCAAAAAGAAGTGTAGAAGTAGCAGGGCAATGCTGAAAAATGCTGATTGATGTTAAATTAGCCTTTCCATTTTGCTGTTTTTCAAATTTGGGGGGGGGGGGGGGGGAAATCAACAGTGAGTCAGACATAGAAATCAGATGATATTTTCCACTGAGTTTGTACCAAATTCATCCTGGGAATAATTCTAAATAATTACACAAGTGAGGAATTCTGACCAATGAGTTTAAACTGAAAAGCTAAATTATAATTTAAAAACTTTGTGTGCATTTTAAAGTACATTTATTTGCAAATCTAATTTGCTAAAACTTAATTATACAATATTTGTAATACAATTGCAAAATTAACTATGAACTGCTGCAGCTTGAAAAACCATAGTTTAGGTGATTGCTTAAATAATTGATACACGTGCTATTTTCCCCTTGCTCTCATTTCATGGATTTCTGTATATCAGGATGGGTACAACAACTACATAATACTCAATTAAACTAACATTTAGAACACAAACTATAGCTAGAGGAATTAGCACTATTTCATCGCAATTGTGATTGAACACTAACATCACAGTGTACAATAATAAAGAAGCAGACTTCATTTACAGCATGTCTAGTACATGAGGAAGCTGATTAATTTCAGAGTGTAGCTCAGGAGACTTCTCTCATAACACTTCTACTGATGCTGCCACTTGTGATGGCTAAAGGTGCAGTTTTGCCATTCTCTATTATTAGTTTTAAGTACACGTTTGGTCATTGGAAATAAAAGCCATGACTATTTTTTCTCACGTCAAATAAGGAAAAACATACTGAAGTTCTCAAAAATTTACCCTTGATCCAAAAAGTTACAAAATAGGTGGTGTGCAAGAACAAGAATGAAACTGGCCTGTGGTAAAGAAGTTTTGGGAAGGAACAAAAATTAATTGTCTGAGTGAAGGAATATGTTATACATAGGGCCCTACCAAATTAATGGCCATGAAAAACGTGTCACGGACCATGAAATCTGGTCGTCCCCCCCCCCGTGAACTCTGGCCTTTTGTGTACTTTTAACATATACAATACAGATTTCACAGCGGGAGACCAGCGTTTCTCAAACTGAGGGTCCCAACCCAAAATAAGGTTATGGGGGGGGGAATTCACAATGTTATTATAGGGGGTCGCGGTATTGCCACCCTTACTTCTGTGCTGCTTTCAGAGCTGGGTAGCTAAAAAGCGGAGGCTTCTGGCCAGGTGCCAGCTCTGAAGGCGGTGCCCCACCAGGAGCAGTGCAGAGGTAAGGGTGGCAATACCATACCATGTCACCCTTACTTCTGCACTGCTGAATTCAGAGCTTGGTCAGGACCCCTACAGTTACAACACCGTGACATTTCAGATTTAAATATCTAAAATCATGAAATTTACAATTTTTAAAATCCTATTACCAGGAAATTAACCAAAATGGACCATGAAATTGGTAGGGCCCTAATTATACACCATCAATAGCCCTGCATACTGTGAGAGAGACTTAAAGAAATCCAGTCAAATGGAAACCCAATCAAAATCTGTTAATTGGTTATAAGACACTTTTTGTTCTTTTCTCCTTAAATACTAGTTGGAAATGAAATAGGTAGGTGTATAGGTGAAGTTTGTAACAAAAGCTTTAGAAACCTTTTGCCAATACATTTCTTTAATATCCGGGGGAGGGGGGGGTGAGGAGGTGGGTGAGGGGCAGTCTTTGATTACTTCTTCGTTCTTTCCTTAGACAATTTAACTCCATCAAATCTACTAAACAAAATATGCATTTTACTTTAAAAACCTGAAAATAAAGATAAATATATTAAAATCCCCTCTGAAAGTTTTATCTTTGTGGCCAAGGGCTTACAGTATACACAAAAATAGAATCTTATAAAAATCCACACATACATACTGCGACAGACCCAGATGAGTGGGGTACAGAAGTCTGGTAGAAGGCAAATATACTGGCCACTGGATGAATAGTTTTCTGTTCCCTGAGTGACCAGGGCAGGGGCTGCACTAGAGCAATCAGGAACCTGATAGAACCAATTAAGACAGACAGGCTAATTAGGACACCTGGAGCCGATAAAGAAGAAACTGCTAGACTCAATTAGAACAGGCTGGTTAATCAGGGCACCAGGGCCAGCGCTCCCACTAGGTGACCCTAGGCAGTCGCCTAGGGTGCCAGGATTTAGGGGGCAGAAACGCCCGGTGGCAATTCGGCGGCCCCCGAAATGCCGCCGAGGAGCTGCTGCTGCCGGCGGAGGTGAGCTGCTGCGGGCGGGGGCCTTGACTGTACAGCTGTTAAAGGAAAAGTATAATGTGGCTCAGATAGGGTTGCTAACTTTTACACACACAAAACCAAACACCCTTGCCCCGCCCCCTGCCCTGCCTCTTCTCCTAAGTCTCGCCCCCCACTCACTACATCCCTGCTCCCTCTGTCACTCGCTCTCCCCCCCCCCCCACTCAGTCATTTTCACCAGGCTGGCTCAAGGAGTTGGAGTGTGTGCGGGCGGAGGCGGGTAAGGGTTGGTGGTGCGGGCTGCAGAATGGGGACAGAAATGAGGAGTTCAGGGTGCGGGAGGGGGCTCCGGACTGAGGCAGTGGGTTGGGATGCGGGAGGGGGTGAGGACTCTTGCTGAGAGTGCGGGCTCTGGGGACAGGGATGAGGGGTATGAGGTACAGGAGGGTGCTCTGGCTGTGGCTGAGAGGTTAGGAGTTTGGGAGGGGGCTCCAGGCTGGGGCACGGGGTTGGGATGCAGGAGAAAGGGCTCCATCTAGGGGTGCAGTGTAGCGGGGCAGTTACTCCACTCCTGAGAGGAAAGGCTAGCCTGATTGGGGAAGCAGCCATAGCTGAGGCCATGCTCCAATCAAGCCACAGCTGGCCCTATAAAAGGGCTGTGAGCCAGGAGCTGAGTCAGTCTCTTTCTAGCTGTGGAGAGAGAAGGACCTGGCTGTCTGGGAGAAAAGGGTACCGGGAGTAGAGCAGGGTTGGGGAAAGGCAAGAGGAGCTGGGGATCTCTAGCCTGGCAAATCCCCAGGCTGCGGGCCTTGCTAAAGGCCAAAACAGGTACTGGGGTTGCAGAGGTGCAGCCTGGGGTTAGGCAGAAGCAACTGGTCTGACCCCCTTGCCAATGATGAGTGGTTTACAGACTGCAGTCTGCCCCAGTGAGCGGGGGCTAGATGATGACTGGCAGTAGCCACTGAGGCAAAGTGGGGATAAAGGGTTGGGGGTTCCCCTGGGAGGGGAAACCCAGACTGTGGGTTACTGCTGGGGCAGAATCCCGAGGTAAAGGGCACCGGCGTCCGGGAGGGACACGGGGCCAGCGGCAAATGAGCCACTGGCCTGCAGAGGGCACTCCGGGCTGGAACCAAGCTAATTCCCAAGATGACCAGCAGGAGGCACCGTGCCGGTGAGTCTCACTTTGCTACATGCGGGCTCTGGGGTGGTACTGGGGATGAGGGGTTTGGGATGAAGGAAGGTGCTCTGGGCTGGGGCTCAGGGGTTCGGAGGGCGGGAGGAGGATCAGGGCTGGGGCAGAGGGTTGGGGCAGGGGAGCAAGCTCCAGGCAGTGCTTACCTAAAGCAACTCCTGGAAGAAGCGGCATGTCCCCCCTCTGGCTCCTATACAGAGACATGGCCAGGTGGCTCTGCGTGCTGCCCCGTCCACAGGTGCCACCCCCGCAGCTCCCATTGGCCGCGGTTCCTGGCCAATGGGAGCTGCATAGCCAGAGCTTGTGACAGGGGCAGCGTGTGGAGCCCCCTGGATGCCTGTACACGTAGGAGCTGGAGGGGGGTCATGCTGCTGCTTCTGAGAGCCACATGCAGCCACAGCAGGCAGGGAGCCTGCCTTAGCCCCGCTGTGCCGCCGATCAGACTTTTAACAGCCTGGTCAGAGGTGCTGATCGGAGCCGCCAGGTTCCTTTTTTGACCAGGCGTTCCAGTCGAAAACCAGACACCTGGCAACCCTAGTATTTGCACATCATAAGCAGCAAACATTCTGTGGCCTCAAACATTCTGTGTAAAGTAGCATAATTTGGGGAGAGTGATGCTCCACATATGACTAGCTTTCAATGAACAGTAAATATATTCCAAATAGGCTAGGAGAAAAAATGTACTAAGAGAAATATATTGTCTCACTCTTATTTGAGGTCTAACTTTGTGTAGTTGTATATTATTTGTCCGGATATCCCACTTACAATACTTCAATAAAACTATGAGTAGGGATGTCCAGATTACTGCTCTGATTTGTGGGCAGCATGTGTTCCCTACATACTTTTGAGTTAGTCATGTCTGCTAACAAATTGGAGTGTTTGGAATATTGGGTGGAGGGGAGGGAAGTCATTAATAGTGAAGAAGTTGCACTTCCAGCTCTCACCTCTAGTCCATGGAGACAATCATTCCTGATAACCACACGACAGTAAGAAAAGGATGTGAAACCACACAACACATTGCTCTGGCAATGAAAATATGTCACCACAGTGGTTTCTGCCCCACTAATCAATGCATTAATTGCTTTAGTTTCCTGAAGTTCTCACATCATCTGTTGTCAGCCAACTTCTTGCAGTTCAGCCCAATAGACTGTATTTACCTATAGATAAACACCACTCCGGTAATAGCTGCTATACACTTTCAGATACATAAGACCTAGCAGAAAAAATTACTTCCACTAGTTAATCAGGGATAAGGTCAAGAAGAACCTGGTTCTGTGTGTTCAAGTGTCTCTGGTAACTGCAGGATAATTCTGAATTGGTTTTAATTGTTGGGTGGAAAGCAACTAAATAAACATTCTTATCTGCATACAACGTTTATTGAAAGTGGATGAAGTAGACATCAGTACTTTTCTAGAGTTGTGTTTTCCATTTCTAAAATACAATTTTAAAAGCCATGAAATGTGGAAAACAAAATATTTGAAATATGAATGAAATGAAATTAATAATAAAGCTTTTCATCAAGATTCTGATGAACTCTATAATCTGTAAGAGCTTTGCCTATTTGGTAAGTAATCATACTGATCTTAAAAGGTGTAATCTTTCATTGACATAGACATTGCGTACTTACTGTATATGTCTCAACCTCAGCACCTCCGAGATGTAAATTATTTTTACTGAGATTGGTTTAAAAAAGGTGAAAACCTGTATCACTAGTAAAGAAAAATCTTAATTTCTCTTAATCAGATGCAAGTATCTCTATTCTTCTGACCACCCTTTAGTGATGGCATCAAGCCCACATATACAAGTTATAGTTAAATCTACATTTTTTTTAAGTTTCTGTTCAAGCATGTTACTCAATCTGCAAGCCACCATAAGTGACTACGTATAGTGTGTGATATATGTTACAGTATAGTAGCTCTGATCAGACAGTTTATTATTACTATTAATCATTTGTTTTATAGTCGTGCCTAAAGGCCCAGATGAAACTGGGGCCCTATTGTGCTAGACGGGGCACATAAACAGAGTAAGAGACTGTAAATTCTGGGGGAAGGACAAGATAAACAATGGGTAAAAGAAAATTGCAGATGGGCACTGAGAGGCTGAGTGATTTGCCTATGGCCACAGAGAAAGTCTTCCGCAGAGGAGGAATTTAAACCCATGTTCAAGAGAAAAGACAGCCCACTGATTAGGACACTATTGTGAGACTATGAACATGTTGGTTCAATTCCCTGCTCTTCCACAAACGTCTCGTGATCTCGAGCAAATCACTTAATCTGTCTCCCAGTATCCCATCTGTAAACAGCACTTCCCTGCTTTACAGTTTGCAAGGATAAAGATACTAATGATGTGAGGTTCTCGGATTCGGTGGTAATGATACCATACAAATACCTAAAATAAATAACCCCTTAAGACCTTCCTTTCTTTATCTCAACAGATATGCTAATGTAAAAAATTTAATTAGTTCCCTTGCTGAGCAACAAGATACAAATTAGAATTTAGAAAAAATTCCATTGTTTTGATTTTGACAAAAAACAGATTGTAAAGAATAAAGTTTAATAGGAAATATTGAGCAACCACTTCAGCATTTAAAGTATACAGCAAAACGTCCTGGAAATGGGCTTTCAGATGGTAGCCTTACCATACTTTCTGTGTGGAAATTGTAGGGTATGGATTGTTATAAGAGATATCCCTGGATGCCTTGGGCTACAGTACATACAGCCATATGGAATGGGACGAATTACTGTAAAACTGAAAATCTCTTTTTAAAGCTCATTTTAGGGAAAAAATAACACATCACTATACACAGAATTTTGTTTTAGTTAGTCACTCTTTGAATAACACTTAAAATAATAAAGAATGTAGTTTACAAAAGGAAAGAGAAAGTTACTCACTTTGCACTAACTGAGGTTCTTTGAGATGTGTGTCCCTGTGGGTGCTCCACTCCTGGTGACGGTGCGTCCTAGAGCTGTTGATCGGAGATCTTCGGTAGCAGTGCCTGGTTGGGACGCACGCGCTCAGCTGCTGTCTCACGGCATCATTAGGGTCTGCTTGAGCATGCATGTCCCGCAGCCCCCTCAGTTCCTTCTCTACTGTAGAGTTGTCTGATTAGTACTCCAAAGTAGAGGGGAAGAGGGTGGGTAGTAGAGCACCTACAGGGACACACATCTTGAAGAACCTCAGTTGCTGCAAGGTGAGTAACTTTCTCTTCTTCTTCGAGTGCTGTCCCTGTGGGTGCTCCACTCCAGGTGAATGTGAAGCAGTACCCACTATGGTTGGTGGAGTTGCGCGAGGGACAATGGTAGACAGTACCATATAGCCGACTATGGTGTCTGCCGTGGTATCCCGTGTGATAGCAAAATGTTTGGCATATGTGTGGTCAGATGTCCACGTGGCTGCCTTGCATATGTCTGTAACAGGTACATTGTGGAGGAAGGCAATGGATGTTGACATTGCTCTAGTAGAATGAGTCCTAACACTCTCTGGTGGTTGAACATTCTGGGTCTGGTAGCAGGATCTGATGCAGTCCGAGATCCACTTGGAGAGTCTTTGCTTAGAGAGAGCCTCACCCTTTGATCTCTCGGTAGTAGAAACAAATAACCTAGGGGATTTACTAAATGGTTTAGTTCTGTGAAGATTGAATGCAAGAGCCCGTCGGACGTTGAGGATATGTAACACTGCTTCCTGTGGAGTCGTGTGAGGCTTGGGATGGAATACAGGTAAGTGTATTGGCTGGTTAAGGTGGAAGGGTGGGTGGGGAAGATAAGAAAGGGATGGAGTAACCTGACTGAACTATTTCCAGGACCCAGCAGTCCTGCGTTATCTGTTACCAGACATGGTGGAAAGCCTGGAGGTGGTAGCCAAATGGGTAAATAGGTGGTAGAGTCAAGGGGTGGTCGCGCAGACCCCCTATCAGCACTTCAAAATTGTTGTTTGTTACCCGATGGGTGGGAAGTAGTTGATTGCACCTGGTTTTGCCTGTGCCTAGGAGGTCTGTTGCAGTTTCTTCCAGTGTTGTATGATCTGGACTGGGGTCAGTGATATTGTTGTGCGCGGGGCCTCTGATAAGGTTGATATCGTGGTCTCCTGGGGATGGATGGGTATATGCCCAATGTGCGCAAAGTGGCTCTAGAGTCTTTCATAGTATGAAGGACTTCATTGGGTTTTTTTGGAAAAGAGTTTATCTTTGTCAAAGGGGAGATCCTCCACTTTGATCTGCAAATCTTTGGGGATACCAGATGCCGAGAGCCAGGAAGACCGGTGCATCACCACTGCAATGGCAGTGGTGCAGGCTGCTGTATCAGTCATGTCCATGGATGCTTGCAGTGCCATCCTAGACACCAACTGACCTTCAATGAGGACTGACTTGAAGTCCGCTCTCCTGTCCTCCGGTATATGGGAGGCAAAATCAAAGAGCTTGTTGTAGTTGTCATAGTCATAGCTTGCAAGGAAGGTGGAATAATTTGCAATTCTAAATTGTAGAGTAGAAGAAGTATAAACCTTGCGGCCTAGAAGGTCAAGGCGTTTGAGGTCCTTGTCCTGTGGAGTGGGCTGGTCATGTGGCTGCTTTGTTCTGTGCATCACTGCATCCACCACAAGAGAATTGGGTTGTGGGTGTGGGAAAATAAGAAATCGGCATCCCTCGCAGGCACGTAGTATTTACGTTCAGCTTTCTTGCATGTTGGTGGGATGGAGGCAGGAGTCTGCCAGAGAGTATCAGCTCGTTCTAGGAGAGCTTCGTTTATGGATAGTGTGATCTTTGAGGGTGCAGAGGGTTGGAGGATTTTGAGGAGTCTATGTTGTGTCTCCTGGACTTCACCCAAAGGGATGTCCTGGCTGAGTGCCACTCTAGATGTTGATGGAGCTGGGGATATAGGCGTAGGGCGAGCTTGCAGTCCGGTAGAAGGGGTGCAAGGAGGAGCAGTGGCAGGAGCCAACCATGGGTACCACTGAGGCGAGGGCACCGGGTAGGAAAAGTTGAGTCCTGGCCACTGGGGGACAAAGTAGGGAAACTGAGGCTGATTCTTATGATGCATCATGTCTTGGGGTATGTATGGCTCCAGTGGAAGGGGAGACTCAGGTGGGGAGAACTCTGCCTGCTGATACGTGTCATTCTCACTATCAGTGAAAGTAGCCAGGTCAGGTGGTGAGAGCTGCAGTTCAAACAGTGAGTGCTCCGTGTCTAGGAGCAGAGAGTCGGGCTCAGGGGCCACAGAGATATCCTGCTGATGCGGGAATTGTTGCTGCTCCTTAGGCTGGTGTGCTGCGGAGCGTGAAGTGTGAGCTGCAGCCCGGAGTGATTTTAGTTTCACTTTTGTAGGAGCCGTTTGTGAGAGCCCCGCAGGGGGTCTGAATCTGCTCCGGGGGTGGCAGGCAGGCTCGGTGCTGACAGTCTTGTCTGCACAGGGGCGGAACGGGTTGCCGGCACCGGGTCCATTGTTGGTGCTGGCAGGACCGGTGCCGAGGAGAGCTTTCCACTGCGGGAAGTCGGGTCCCTGCTCTTGCGCCCCGTGTGAGTTGCTGCTAAAGTGCTGGGGCGGTCAGTTGCCTGCTTTCGGCTCTGTCAGCGCCAAGGGTAAAGACCTTGTGGGAGATCCTTTACCCTCTTGAGTGTCTCTGAGAGGAAACATTAGGGATTCCTGCCTCTTCGCATGAGAGGGTGAAGCTGTGCTCCTGGTCAGTTCTGACTTGGCAGGGGAGAGTGAGGGAGAGGGTTTACTGCCCTTCTCCATAGGCGGCTGCAGAGCTTTCTCCATGAGGAGCATTTTTAGCCACAAGTCTCTGTCACGGCGAGCTCTAGTTTTTAAGTTGGTGCAGTGGAGACACTTCGCAGAGACCTGTGTCCTGCCAAGGCATTTAACGCAGAGCGAGTGCCTGTCAGACCGCGGCTTAGACTCCTTACAGGAGCCACATTTCTTAAAGCCTGGCGACCCCATCATAATGAAAGTATGAGCGGCCAGGGGAGTCTGAACAAGAGATTAACTTGAGGACATTTGGGGGGGGGGGGGGGGCGGGGGACTAATGAACTATGCTAAAGGAAAGGGAGAACTGGAAAATGGCTAGCTAGCTATTTCTATTTTTCTCTACTTATTTCCTACAGTAATGAGGGAAGAGATGAGCACTGCCCCGAGTCCCGTCTTCAGCCGAGGATGGTTGAGAAGGAACTGAGTGGGGTGTGGGATGCGTGTGCTCAGGTAGATCCTGACACCACAAAACAGCAGCTGAGCTACCAGATACTGCTACCGAAGATCTCCGATCAACGGCTCGGGGATGCACCATCACCTGGAGTGGAGCATCCACAGGGACAGCACTCAAAGAAGAAGTTACAAATTTCAACAAATGCTCCATTTTTTAAATGTGATATTACAGTTTTCCAGGAAGTGAGATACTGCTGCACAGATGTCATGATCTAGAATTAAGAATGTGATTATCATAGCATTCCTTTCCCTAGAGTAATATCTATTTTTGTCTCAGGCTTTGGAGGAGTTGGACAACAGCAGAGCAACTGCATAAATAAACTTGTCATTCATCTTTCAGCTGTGTTTTTAGAAAAAAAATGTGATAGTGAAATTGGAAGACTTAGGGAAGGCCATTTATGTTACCCTAGAGAATATAATCAATAAAAGTTCATGGCTCAGAGAGTCTCATTGATTGGAACATACTGGTAGCACAGTAATTTCAAAAACCAATGTAGGGTTTGCCAACCACACCACATTTTCTGATTGTACACTATAAAACGTTATGACCTAGAAACAGCTCTTTGCAGTATAGGCCTCTTGAATATCTTTATGTGTTTGACTCCAACATCTCTAAGCTGACCACGGGCTGGTTGAAAGGTAGTTTCAGAGAATTATAAACCTCCAATAACAATGTTTTAAATATAAAAAATCCATAAAATATTGTAGGCTGAAGAGCACAGACATCACAAAGGTGAAAGAGAAAAATGGTATTTCATGGAAAATTGTGTTTTGTCAAGTGGTGTTTAAATGTTCTGCAAGATTACTCAAAGAAGTATCTAACTAAATGCCTTTGTTCATTCATTAGCTGTATACTAGTGTTCTCAGTTACAGTCAATTTACCCATGCTGCTATGCCAGTAATTAATTCCAGACAGTGGAGAAAAAAAATTCTTTAGGTCAGAGATACGTACGTCTCAGTTCAATTATCAGGCAAAAATGGCCCACTGTATCAGTAGTTGCCATCTGTACAAAAAATGTAGTTTGATGTGTGGGCTGAACGGAAACCAACATTCTAAATCGAAGCACAAACTCTAGATGATACTCACACAGTCCCAAACTACAAAAAAAAGTTCAATAAACTATGCTTACTCTCACCAAACCAAACACATTATATAAACAAACAACACAGAGTTCCTTCCATTTACATTCAGGTTTCAACCTTTTCATTTAATAAAATCTACTTCTTAGCAATAGTAGTTATATACAAAGTTTTTATTCCTAAAAACTGACAAGTGATTAGTAAAATGCAACCCACTATACAGTGTGTACACTAAAGTAAATACTGCCCAAGCTTCATTTAGTCTGAATTTTTAAAGAAAGGGCCATTAATTTTACATGCAGTGTGATTTTTGTAGTCTCTATTTATAAGGTAATAGTTTTTAAGATTTTGTTCCTAAAAGTTTCTCACAAATTTTAAATTTTCTAGAGTGTTTCTTTTAACTGAAGCTGGGCAAAAAGGCTGCACTAATGTTTGTTTTACCTAATGTAAATAAACTTAGAAAAAGCTAGCAAAATTGAAATAATTTTAGAGTTTTCTAAAAGTTTTTCATTCAAAGTTTTGTTCTCCCTTTCAATCTCTCTCCCACCTCTTCATCCACCCTCCCGAGGAAACACTGCCCAAAACTCTTCATAAGAACAAAAAGATACCCGCAAAAAAAGTATTACTGACATTATGAAAATGTATTATTAGATTGTGATTTATGAAAGAAAGTCCTCTGAGATGTTGCGAGCAACAATCTAATTTTGAGATATGGAACAACAACATTGCTTATCTCCAACAGCCCAAGATGAGTCTGAAAACCATTCAACTTCACCAATACTCTGTCTATAAGAGATAAGAACCAAGAACAAATAACTGCCCACACAATTCCCAATGCACAATTTCTGTATGAAATGTTCTATTTATGACAAACGTACAATGGATTCTAGCCCAGATCATCACCTTGTGTTTAGGATGTATGGATACACTTGCATATAGCTATTTTTCAACATATTTGGATATAACAGTATTGTACCAATCGCTAGTTTACAATATCTAAAAAATGCAACACCAAAAGTAAACATTTCTCCACCCATTAACAATTTACCTGTATCAAAGCATCACATTTACAATGTTTCTTCCATTTTGAAAGTTTCTGTCAGTTTGACTATACTCTAAGGGTACGTCTATACTACAGAATTAGGTCGAATTTATAGAAGTCGACATTTTAAAACCCGAATTTATGGAATCGATTGTGTGTGTCCCCACACACAAGCGTTAAGACCATGAGGTCGATTGACTGTGTCCACAGTAGCGGGGCTAGCATCAACTTTCGGAGCATTGCATTGCGGGTAGCTATCCCACAGTTCCCGCAGTCTCCGCCGCCCATTGGGATTCTGGGTTGCGATCCCAAAGCCTGATGGGGCAGAAAACATTGTCGCTGGTGGTTCTGGGTACGTCATCCCTCCCTCCCTCCCTCCCTCCGTGAAAGCAATATTTTTCGCACCTTTTTTCCGGGGTTTCCGTGTTTGCTACGGAAGCCTGCTCAGCTCACAATTACCGTACATCTCCAGCATACGCCTGGACATTAGGTCTAGTGGGGATTCAGTCACACTATAATATGGGCAGAGGGATAGCTCAGCGTTCTGAGCGTTGGCCCGCTAAACCCGGGGTTGCGAGTTCAATCCTTGAGGGGGCCATTCCGCCTGAGGCTGGTAGTCGCGGGACTACACAGCAGAAGCTCCTTGCCTTCTAGCTGCAGATGGTGCAATATGCCATAAATGGTCGTGGTCGCGGGACCATGCAGCAGATTGTACAATATGATTGGTATTCGTGTGCTCCTGGCCGGCGGCCTATGGTGTGGCTGGCCGGGGGCGCTTGGACATAAATGGGAGTGACCAGAGTGACTCTGGTCATTCTCTTTTTTACGTTTTGTTTAAGGGAGATTCAGTACTGCCTGGAACACGGGCAGAGGGATAGCTCAGCGGTCTGAGTGTTGGCCCGCTAAACCCGGGGTTGCGAGTTCAATCCTTGAGGGGGCCAGGAGCTGATGATGGATATCAAGCATATTGTACCATCTGCTGCTAGAAGGGAAGGCGCCTCCTTGCTCACCGCATATAGTACCATCTGCAGCTAGAAGGAAATGAGCCTAACCCTTGCTCCCCCCTCCCTCCGTGAAAGCAACTGAGGGGGGAGCAAAAAATCCTTTCGCGCCTTTTTTCATATGGGCGCCATATTGCTGACTCCATTGTTATCCACCCGCTGCTTCTGCTGCCACTCTGCTGTCCTGCAAACAGCATACCTGGGAAAGCATGGAGCACGATCAGATCACCGCGGCTGTTCTCGCCGTTATGAACACCACGCGCATTGTCCAGGAGTATATGCAGAACGAGAACCAGGAGCTGCTACAGCTACAGCAGGCGAGGAGGCGATAGCAGCGCCCTGAGGACAGTGATGAGGACATGGACACAGACCTCTCTCAAAAAAGGCCCCCCCGCAAGGTGGACATCATGGTGTTAATGGGGCTTGTTGATTCAGTGGAACGCCGATTCTGGGCCCGGGAAACAAGCACAGACTGGTGGGACCACATAGTGCTGCAGGTCTGGGATGAATCCCAGTGGCTGCAAAACTTTCGCATGCGTAAGGGCACTTTCATGGAACTTTGTGAGTTGCTTTCCCCTGCCCTGAAGCGCAAGAACACCAAGATGAGAGCAGCCCTCACAGTACAGAAGCGACTGGCGATAGCCCTGTGGAAGCTTGCAACGCCAGACAGCTACCGGTCAGTTGCGAATCAATTCGGAATGGGAAAATCTACAGTGGGGGCTGTTGTGATGGAAGTAGCCAGGGCGATCACCAAGCTGCTGGTACCAAGGGCTGTGAGTCTGGGAAATGTGCAGCTCATACTGGATGGCTTTGCAGCAATGGGGTTCCCGAACTGTGGTGGGGCGATAGACGGAACCCATATCCCTATCTTGGCACTGGACCACCAAGCCAGCGAGTACATAAACCGAAAGGGTTACTTTTCAATAGTGCTGCAAGCACTGGTGGATCACAAGGGACGTTTCACCAACATCAACGTGGGATGGCCGGGAAAGGTACATGACGCTCGCATCTTCAGGAACTCTGGTCTGTTTCGGCTGCTGCAGCAAGGGACTTTCCTCCCAGACCAGAAAATAACCGTTGGGGATGTTGAGATGCCTATAGTTATCCTTGGGGACCCAGCCTACCCCTTAATGCCATGGCTCATGAAGCCATACACAGGTAGCCTGGACAGTAGTCAGGACCTTTTCAACTATAGGCTGAGCAAGTGCAGAATGGTGGTGGAATGTGCATTTGGTCGTTTAAAAGCTCGCTGGCGAAGTTTATTGACTAGGTTAGATCTCAGCGAAAACAA
This sequence comes from Macrochelys suwanniensis, assembly GCA_033296515.1. Lineage (NCBI taxonomy): Eukaryota > Metazoa > Chordata > Testudines > Chelydridae > Macrochelys > Macrochelys suwanniensis. The sequence continues at coordinate 91,783,821 of CM065775.1, read as the reverse complement.
TATTCCCATTATTATTACTGCTTGCTGTGCGCTCCACAATATCTGTGAGAGTAAGGGGGAGATGTTTATGGCGGGGTGGGAGGTTGAGGCAAATCGCCTGGCCACTGGTTATGCGCAGCCAGACACCAGGGCTATTACAAGAGTACAGCAGGGTGCGTTGCGCATCAGGGAAGCTTTGAAAACCAGTTTCATGAATGGCCAGGATGCTGTGTGAAAGTTCTGTTTTTCCCCTGTAATGAAAAGCCCCGCCCCTTCATTCACTCTACTTCCCTTTACCCAAACCGCCCTGCCCTCACCCCCTCGATCACCGCTCGCAGAGGAAATAAAGTCATTGTTGCTTAAAAATCATGCATTCTTTATTAATTCGTAAAACAAAGAGGGGGAACTATGGGGCTAACTGCCACAGTCTCCCGGGATAGCTGGTGGAGGAAGGGAAGCACCAGGATGGGTGGTGGAGGAGGGGATGAGGGAAGGACAAGGACACACAGCACTTTAAAACTTATTGAATGCCAGCCCTTTCTTGCTTGGACTGTTCTCTTGACTTGAGTGGTTGGGTGCACGGAGGCCGCCCAAACGCGTTCTTGGGCGTCTCGGGGATGAGGTTATGGGACTCGGGAAGGAGGGCTGTTGGTTACACAGGGGCTGTAGCGGCGGTCTGGGCTCAGGTGGCCTTTCCTGAACCCTACGCCTTTCCTCAGCCATAAGCCGGAGGATTTCCGTTTGATCCTCCAGTAGCCTCAGAATTGCATCCTGCCTTCTCTCTGCACGCTGACGCCACCTACTCTCTTCATCCCGCCGCTGTCTCTCTTCATCCCGCCAGTCATTGTCTTCAGCACACCACCTGTCCGCACGATCAAATTCTGCCTTCCTGGACTCCGACAGTGTCTGCCTCCACGCATTCTGCTGGGCAGCTTCAGTGTGGGAGGATTCCATGAGTTCTGAGAACATATCGTCTTGATTCCTTTTTTTTTTACTTCTAATCTTCGCTAGCCTCTGGGACGGTGATGAAAGGGGTGGCGTTGAAACATTTGCAGCTGCGGGAGGAAACAAACGGGAGAGGAGTAGTTTAAAAGACACATATTAGAGAACAATGCTCCAAACATTACATATCACATATGCATTTGGTCCAAGGTTGCACTTTGCCTGTTATATTGAGGGTCTGCCGGTTTGGTGTGAGAGATCACACAAGCAGGTCTGGTGGGCAACAGAATTCGGCTTGCAGGCAGCCATGGTAAGCCACAGTCTATAGGCTTCTTTAACCTTCACAACATGTGGGAATGTTTTCAAACAGCAACCCCCTCATTTCCCATAACAAACAGCCTTTGGGCTGGCAATTTAAAACTGGTTGGCAATTGAAAAGGGAGGGGCGGCGGTTTTCGGGTTAACGTGCAGCGCGAACCTAATCGACACCCCCCCCCCCACACACACACACACAAGACACACATCCAAGATGTTCGCTGTTCCCCCTCCCCCCACCGCGTGGGTCACAGCGGGGAAGATTTCCGTTCAGCCACAGGCAAACAGCCCAGCAGGGACGGAGCCCCTCTGAATACCCCCTTAATAAAATTCCCCTATTTCAACCAGGTGACCATGAATGATATCACTCTTCTGAGGATAACACAGACAGATAAAGAACGGATGTTGCTTGAATGCCAGCAAACACCGGGACCATACGCCGCCATGCTTTGCAAAGCAATGATTCCAGACTACGTGCTACTGGCCTGGCGTGGTAGAGTGTGTTACCACGGAGCACAGGATAAGGCTGCCCTCCCCAGAAACCTTTTGCACAGGCTTTGGGAGTACATCCAGGAGAGCTTTCTGGAGATGTCCCCGGTGGATTTCTGCTCCATCCCCGAACATGTTAACAGACTTTTCCAGTAGCTGTAGCTGTACTGGCCGCGAATTGATCATTAAACACGCTTGCTTATAAAACATGTATTAATTAACAGAGGTACACTCACCAGAGGCACCAGAGGTCCCTTCTCCTGCATCGAGCACGCCTTGGGTGGGTTCGTAGGGTACTGGCTCCAGGGTGACAAAGAGTTCCTGGCTGTCGGGGAAAAGGGCTTCTCCACTTCCTTGCTGTGTCTGGGCGCTATTTTCAGCATCATTATCATCATCATGCTCCTCTGTGGTTTCTGATGATCCACATACGGAGTCATACCACATGGGTGGGTCAGTGCTGGCTGCACCTCCTAGAATGGCATGCAGCTCATCATAGAAACGGCATGTCTGGGGCTCTGACCCAGAGCGTTTGTTTGCATCTCTGGTTTTTTGGTAGGCTTGCCTGAGCTCCTTAATTTTCACGCGGCACTGTTGTGCGTCCCTGTTGTAGCCTCTGTCCTGCATGCCCTTGCAGACTTTGGCATATGTATTGGCGTTTCTTCTTTTGGACCGTAGCTCTGCTAGCACGGTTTCATCTCCCCATACAGCGATCAGATCGCGTACTTCAACATCGGTCCATGCTGGAGCTCGTCTTCGGTTCTGGGACTCCATCATGGTCACCTCTGCTGATGAGATCTGCGCTCACCTGCAGCTCACCACGCTGGCCAAACAGGAAATGAAATTCAAAAGTTCGCGGGGCTTTTCCTGTCTACCTGGGCGGAGCATTGGAGCTCAGACTGCTGTCCAGAGCGGTCAAATGTTGCACTGTGGGATAGATCCAGGAGGCCAATACCGTCGAATTGCGTCCTCACTAGCCTACATCGATTCGGCAATATCGATTTAAGCGCTAATCCCCTCGTTGGGGGTGGAGTGGCGAGATCGATTTTAAGAGCCCTAGAAGTCGATGTTAAGGGCTTCGTCATGTGGACGGGTGCACGGATCAATCGAAATAACGCTAATAAATTCGACCTAAACTCGTAGTGTAGACCAGGGCTAAGATCCTTGAGGTAGGAACTGTAGCCTTTTATTTTACTTAAAGTGAATTTAATAATGTTGAATTATACCATCATGGGTTTGTCTCTTGAGCTACAGTTTCAAGCTCAACAGAGTGAAAGTCCCCTCTACTACTTCCTTCATACTTAGAGTCCCTAAGAACACATAAAGACCAAGGACAGTAACCACACATATATTCACAAGTACAAGGTCTAGTTTGTTTTATCAATTTTATAAAAGATACAATTAAGGTTATGATTACCCAAGCATACAGAAATCCTATAAAGACCAATGCACAAGTTACACATATAGTCATACTCACATCCTTAATGATATTCTTAAGGTTTGATGGATGCCTTGCCAAATAATCATCAGTAGAAGGATGGTTCCTGCTAGAGTTTCCCCATAGGAAACTCTTTTTACCCAATCTGGGAGCCCCCTTTTATCTTGTGATACTGACTATACCTCCATCCTCTTTTTCCTTATTTGTATTGTGTCCCCTAAGAATATTGGTGGGCCCCCATTTTTCATAAGTTGGTTATAGTTCCTTTTATTCTCAGTAGCATTGACACACATGCTGCACCCTGCGATTAGGGGGTGTGTTAGAAAAATGTGGCTATCTGGTATCTTGTAGTCAAAATTACTTTTACGGCTGATTTTTTGCAATACTACCCGTTAGCACATCTTTTACCATAATCTTGAAGCAGAGAGTCATTTTTGGTCACTTACTTATGTCATCACTTTCTTAAGTCTATGGTCTAGTATGGCTAAGCTGACATCCTACAAGACTCAGCCTGTAGGCCTTGTGGTTTAGCCTTATTTACTTAAATACCTAATACATATTTCTCCTATCTGACTACTGATCAATCTTAGACTTCGATAATCCTACAATTTAAATCTATTTAGCATACAATGATTATATATGACAAAACGTTAGTTAATCATAACTAAGGATAAGATTCTGTCATGGAAGTCACAGAGGTCACGGATTCTGTGACTTTCCGGGACCTCCGGGACTTCTTCTGGGGCAGAACTGGAGTAGCTGTCAGCTCCGGGGCTACCAGAGCAGTGACTGCCAGAACAACTGACAGGCAGCCAGCCCCGGGGCCGTCAGAACAGCTGACCGGTAGTCAGTCCGGGGGCAGCAAAGCAGTGGCCTCTGGCACAACGGCTGTGGTCAGCCTTGGGTCCACCAAAGCAGAAGTGGGTGAGGGCTGCTGGAACAGCTGACTGGTAGGCCAGCCCTAGGGCCACTGAACAGCTGACCAGGGGCCAGCCCTGGGTCCACAAGAGGAGCAATCCCCAGCAGGTATGCCAGAATAGGGGGGAGCCAAGGGGCCACAGCCCTCCCACTTTTTGGAAGGGAGGGCAGGCCTATTCACTTTTCAGTAGGGGTCCAGCCCACACGCCTCCCAGCAAGCAGCTGAAGCCCAGCCAGGGAGCCCGGGTAGCTGTGGGTCATTGCAGATCCTCAACATGCCCAGGGTGGTGGGGTTGAGAGCATCCCCCAGCCTGTATCCTTGCCCCGTGTCCCCGGGCCAGGTCAGGGAGGTCTGCGGCTCCCCACTGCTGCCCGATCCAGCTCAGGTTGGGGGGCTGCAGCCCGGCCATGGTGTGACGTTCCCTTCTGGTGTTATGCAGACCGGTGATCTTCTAGGTCACTCCAATCCTTGACTCTGGGAGCCAGCCTTACCCTGCTCTGCTGTGAGAACCCCCACTCCTGGGCTGTTCACGCACAGCCTCTGACACATAAGCTGCTCCTTGGATTGTGCAACCAAATTACATTAGCCAATATCTCTGGTCCCAGACACAACCCAGTGTCCAGTGTCCGGTTATGCCTGCTGGACGCTGCAAGCTTATATGAGTTTGTCAATTTAACAAAGAAATTGATATGTACCAGGCTTGTTATCCAAGGGAAGTCTCTGACACACTTCAAACCAAATGCACTGCTTCAGGTAGAAGAAAGAAACATATTTATTAACTATACAGATAGATTTTAAGTGATTATAGGTCAAATCATAACAAATCAGATTTGGTCAAATGAAATAAAAGCGAAATGCATTCTAAGCCGATCTTAACACTTTCAATCTCCTTACAAACTTAGATGCTTCTCACCACAGGCTGGTTCGTTGCTCTTCAGCCAGGCTCTCCCCTTTGATCAGTGCTTCAGTCGCTTGGTGTAGTGTCTGTAGATGTAGGTGGAAGAGAAAGGAAGAGCATGGCAAAAGTCTCTCCCTTTTATCATGTCCTTTCTTCCCTCTTGGCTTTGCCACACTTCCCCGCTTCAGAGTCAGGTGAGCATTACCTCATCGTAGTCCCAAACCAAAGGAAGGGGGTGACTCCCTCGAGAGTCTAAAAAATTCTTTTGTTGCTGCCGAGGCCAGCGTCCTTTGTTCCTGTGAGGCCAGGCTGGGTTTGATGAGGTGTGAACTGCCTCTCAGAGTTTTTTCCTGGGCTTATTTTAAGCCATGAGGATACATTTTCAGCCTCATAACTCTTACCATGGCTGGGCTGCGGCCCCCGCAGCCAGAGTAGGGTACAGGTAAGAGCAGCGTGCAGGCAGTTGTGGGGAGCTGTGGATCCTCCCACCCTGTGTCTGCAGCTCCTGGTCTGCTCCAGCTTTCGGCTTGCCTTGGGCAGGACGGGGGGTGGTGGAGGGCCCTGGCTCCCCCACTTTTGGGCAGGCTCTGCCACCCCGGGTCCCTGGCCTGCCAGAGCAGCAGCTGGGGTTGGGTCACCCCCCTTGGGGCTGTAGCAGCAGCAGTCAGCCTCTGCCGCAGGAGAAGCAATGGGGCTGGAGAAGCTGCAAGCCCTGGTAGCTTTCTGTTTGTCTCCCTCCCCTCCCCTGGTAAAAGGCAGGGACAGGTCGTGAGCTTCCGTGAATATTTGTTTATTGCCCATGACCTGTCCCTGACTTTTACTAAAAATACCCGTGACAGAATCTTAATCTTAATCATACCATCACACAACACATAATAAATGAATGATAAAAGGAAGAAATGGCTAAAGAACCCTGGCTTTATAAGTGTTTGCACAGCAGATAACATAATGGGGACCTGATCCTCATGTAGGCCTCTGGATACTGTAATGTAAATATTTACTACTGGTAACAGTTTGCATGGGGAGTTCCACCATAATCATTAATATCTCTCAAATGTGGGAAAAAATTGTGTGACCACTGTTTCTCTTTCTGTTTGTATGTTTAATCAATCTATGTACCAAATTACAATTAAAGGAAGAGGTTCTATGCCTTTCCCTACCTCAAGGTGTGTGTGTATGCATGTTTATAGACCCTTTTAACTGTGGAAGACTGTCAGGCTTGTTTCAGTAGGCATTGGTCCTCTCTGGTTGCCCTCCATAAGCATTGAACTGGCTGCTGCTATACTCTGTTTGTGGTCACCAGCATCTCTGTGCCTCAGTTTGGCCCTCTAACCTAGCAGGCCCATGGCGAGGGGAATTTTGTGATTGCAAGGTTTTGTAGAGATCCTCTTTTTACTTCTGCTGATAGAACCAGAGTACTTACATCTTTAGGCACTTTCAGTCCCATCTTCCTAGTGTGTGTGTGTCAGTGTACACATTATAAAGCTCTATGAGACTTATTTTATCTCTGCCTTCTCTATTCCATTTAAAATTTTCCAAGATGGCTTCTTCCTCACAAATTTCCAAGATAGATGTGGATTTTGCAAAAAGAGGACTGTGAAAATCTTTTGGGGCCTCAAGATTTTGTAGAGACCAGGTTCAAAACTGCTAAAATGAAATGGCAAAATAAAAATAAATAAAATAGTCATACCAAATTTCAAATTTTGCATTATACTGCTTTAACTTGTGCACTTATCCTTGCATCACTGAAGGCCTGATCCAAACTCCATTAAGTCAGTGGTCTCTTCCCATTCTTTATAATGGGTTTTAATAACACGACACGCAAACTAAATACTCAATAAAAGAATAACAATGATTAAAGAGTATAAATGATTAATAAGAAAGATAAAATGAAAACAGTTGGTTCATTCCCTATCTATATTGGGTGTATTATGACCATCAAGTTTTAAAACGAGCCGTGAAAAATGGGCGTTTGATAGTAAGAGCATGTGTATTCTGCTGCTGTGAACAGACGTAGTGAGCAAAAATGGTGTAAACAGTAGAATGTTCACACTGCTGTTTAGTAGGTAGTTCAAGCGTTCCAACAACGGAGACTGTTGTAAGTGTGTGCTATCTGAAAGACGCATTGCAATATTTAAAATTTATTAAAAAGAAAGGAAGGATATGTGGCTCCAAGGTGTCCTAAACTTTCAGTCCTATAAGTCGTCTTTGTTTTTGTTTTCTTTTTGTGTACAGGCTAAATTATTAGTGCATCTTATTGCAAGAAACAGCCTTCGAACAAACAAATCTCAGTTCCCTATGTTAACATGCTACACAATAAATAAGGATACCCTGATTTGCAAATATAAGCCATTAAAGGTTAAGTCTTCCTTGGTTCCCACTATCATGACTCCAAATAACATGTAAATTTCCACTGTATATATACCTACCCTTACTGATGCCAACTAGGAACATCTAAGATCAATTAACAAAACATATGACTAAGAAAAGGCATCCAAGGAGCTAATTAAAAAGGCTATTTCTGTATCCCTTGTCATTTCTAAACACACCCACAAATAGCACTGGTTTTATGTTTCCCATTGCTCTGCTTATTCTCATGTTCTCCTTTCAAGTCCTCAAATATCAGAGGGGTAGCCGTGTTAGTCTGGATCTGTAGAAGCAACAAAGAGTCCTGTGGCACCTTATAGACTAACAGAGGTATTGAAGCATAAGCTTTCGTGGGTGAATACCCACTTCTTCGGATGCAAGCAGTGGAAATGTCCAGGAGCAGATATAAATATGCAGGGAAGATTCAGGCTAGAGATAACGAGGTAAGCTTAATCAGGGAGGGTGAGGCCCTCTTCTAGCAGTTGAGGTGTGAACACCAAGGGAGGAGAAACTGCTTTTGTAGTTGGCTAGCCATTCATAGTCTTTGTTTAGTCCTGAGCTGATGGTGTCAAATTTGCAAATGAACTGAAGCTCTACAGTTTCTCTTTGGAGTCTGGTCCTGAAGTTTTTTTGCTGCAGGATGGCTACCTTTAAGTCTGCAATTGTGTGTCCAGGGAGGTTGAAGTGTTCTCCTACAGGCTTTTGTATATTGCCATTCCTTATATCTGATTTGTGTCCATTTATCCTTTTGCGTAAGGACTGTCCAGTTTGACCGATGTACATAGCAGAGGGGCATTGCTGGCATATTATGGCATATATTACATTGGTGGATGTGCAGGTGAATGAACCGGTGATGGTGTGGCTGATCTGGTTAGGTCCTGTGATGGTGTTCCTGGTGTAGATATGTGGGCAAAGTTGGCATCGAGGTTTGTTGCATGGATTGGTTCCTGAGTTAGAGTTATTATGGGGTGGTGTGTAGTTGCTGGTGAGAATATGCTTCAGGTTGGCGGGTTGTCTGTGGGCGAGGACTGGCCTGCCTCCCAAGGCCTGTGAAAGTGAGGGATCGTTGTTCAGGATGGGTTGTAGATCACTGATGATCTGTTGGAGAGGTTTTAGCTGAGGACTGTAAGTGATGGCCAGAGGAGTTCTGTTGGTTTCTTTCTTTGGTTTGTCTTGCAGCAGGAGGCTTCTGGGTACACATCTGTCCCTGTTGATCTGTTTTCTTATTTCCTCATGCGGGTAGCGTAGTTTTGAGAATGCTTGGTGAAGATCTTGTAGGTGTTGGTCTCTGTCAGAGGGGTTGGAGCAAATACGGGTGTACCTCAGTGCTTGGCTGTAGACAATGGATCGTGTGGTGTGTCCAGGATGGAAGCTGGAGGCATGTAGGTAGGCATAGCGGTCAGTGGGTTTTCGGTATAGGGTGGTGTTAATGTGACCATCGCTTATTTGCACCGTGGTGTCTAGGAAGTGGACTTCCCGTGTAGACTGGTCCAGGCTGAGGTTGATGGTGGGGTGGAAGCTGTTGAAATCGTGGTGGAATTCTTCCAGAGTTTCTTTCCCATGGGTCCAGATAATGAAGATGTCATCAATGTAGCGTAGATAGAGAAGGGGCGTGAGTGGACAAGAACTGAGGAAGCGTTGTTCCAGGTCAGCCATAAAAATGTTGGCATATTGTGGGGCCATGCGGGTGCCCATAGCGGTGCCACTGGTCTGGAGGTATATATTGTCACCAAATTTGAAATAATTGTGCGTGAGGATAAAATCACAGAGTTCAGCAACCAGTTGTACTGTGGCATCATCAGGGATACTGTTCCTGACAGCTTGTATTCCATCTGTGTGTGGGATGTTTGTGTAGAGAGCCTCTACATCCATGGTGGCTAGGATGGTGTGTTCTGGAAGATTACCAATGCATTGTAGTTTTCTCAGGAAATCAGTGGTGTCTCGGAGATAGCTGGGAGTGCTGGTGGCATAGGGTCTGAGTAAAGAGTCCACATATCCGGACAGTTCTTCAGTGAGAGTGCCAATGCCCGAGATGATGGGGCGTCCAGGATTTCCAGGTTTGTGGATCTTGGGTAGTAGGTAGAATAACCCCGGTCGGGGCTCTAAGGGTATGTTGATTTGTTCCTGTGTTAGTGTAGGGAATGTCCTGAGTAGATGGTGCAGTTTCTTAGTGTATTCCTCAGTGGGATCTGAGGAGAGTGGCCTGTAGAATTTGGTATTGGAGAGTTGTCTGGCAGCTCCTTTTGGTAGTCAGACCTGTTCATGATGACAACAGCACCTCCTTTATCAGCCTCTTTGATTATAATGTCAGGGTTGTTTCTGAGGCTTTGGATGGCATTGTGTTCTGCACGACTTAGGTTATGAGGCAGGCGGCGTTGTTTTTCCACAATTTCTGCCTGTGCATGTCGGCGGAAGCATTCTATGTATAGGTCCAGACTGTCATTTCGACCCTCAGGAGGAGTCCATGTGGAGTTCTTCTTCTTGTGCTGTTGGTGGGAGGGTATCTGTGTATCTGTGCGATGTTCAGGGTTATCTTGAAAGTATTATTTGAGTCGGAGACGGCGAAAGTAGTCTTCCAGGTCACCGCAGAACTGAATCATGTTGGTGGGGGGGGTGGGGCAAAAAGAGAGTCCCCGAGATAGGACAGACTCTTCTGCCGGGCTGAGTGTGTGGCTGGATAGATTGACGATATTGCTGGGTGAATTGGGGGTACCACTGTTGTGGCCCCATGTGGCAGGTAGGATTTTAGACAGCTTACAGTCCTTTTTCCTTTGTAGAGAGGTGAAGTGTTTAATGTAGACCTCCTGTCTTATTTTAGTAAAGTCCGTTTGTGTGGAAGATTGGTTATTTATGAAAGTTTCAAGATTGGAGAGCTCTTTTTTGATGTTTTCCTGTTTGCTGTATAGGATGCTGATCAGGTGGTTCCTCAGTTTCTTTGATAGTGTATGGCATAATCTCTCACTGTGGTCTGCGCAGTATGTAGAGTCCTCTTCACAATTGCTAATAGGTTGGAGCCACTGTGCAGGGAGTATATAACTCCCAAACTGGTTCTTTTATGAACCCTCCTGCTGTTTCTCTGTTATCATGCCAGTTATCAGAATAAAGGTGAGAGTCTGACTGTTGCAGACACATTGCTTGACAAACATTTTTTACAATCAATAGCAGCCCTGAAGAATCCCAGTTTCCGTAATGTTTGTTTGGTAATTTCCATAATAACTTCCCAGCCAGTATTTAGTATCCATCACTGCATGGTTTTATATTTCATGGAGGCTAACCTGCCCATAGTTGTACAAATACTACAAAGAAACAGCAATAGAACATCATACACTCAAAAGGACTATATAGTTACAACAGCCCTTATATTCCAAGACCTATTTAGCCCGGGTTACACTAAAAAGTTAGATGCGGCTAGGCTGACAGAAGAATTCTTCCATCGACCTAGTTACCACCGCTCAGAGAAGTGGTTTGCCTACATTGACAGAAAAAACCCTTCCATCGCTGTAGGAAATGTCTACACTATGTTGCTACAGCAGCATAGATGCAGTGCTGTAGCTGTGCCACTGTAGCACCCATAGCGTAGACATGCCCTTTGTCCTCAACACCACGTCACAAAGAATGGGGAAATTATCTTTTTTGTCACTGTCAAGCCATATGCTGGTATATTTCAGTCAATTATAATGCAGCATTATTTACTGAGTGCTTTGGCATTATATAGACTGACCATACACTTCAGAGCTCCTGGGGCAGGAGATTTAAGGGATGTTCACGAGAGCTGTATCTTTCTGCAAGACACAATTGCAGGGATATTAGGTGCAAGTCAGAAGGCCCACTTTACTTGCTTAGATAAAAACACAGTAATGGACATTTATCCAGCCCCAAATTTAAATTTCAGTGACTCATTTTGGCAAAGCAAAGTCATTCCAAACACCATCCTTTCCTCTTAATAGCAGAGGGTCCCAATACAGTCAATCATCCGTATTCTTCCTATTATAGTAACTAAAGGTGTTATTAAAGGCAGTAGATAATTGTGCATATCCTAAAGTCGTCTGCTCTTTATTTCAAATTCTCAAAAGATTAAGACTATGAATCTAGCTGGCCTTTAAGAGCTGAAACAATTAACTGGGATATTGCCAAAACTAAAAGATATTTCTAACTTAAAATGCCCCATTGGCAAATCAACCAGGTGGCACATTTACACCTGAACAGCATATTTAACACAGACCTTCCATTTAGATGATCAAAAGAAATCGCATGTGTAAATTAAACTACCTGGATATTCTTTACAAAGAACTGTGTATAGAGGTCATGAAGATATTTGGGTTTTGCCTCATCTTTTATTGTATACACATATCTCATGCAGAAATCTAGACGGTGAACATTTTACAGTCAAGATCATTACATTATGCCAAATCTCTCTTGAAAGCACACAATTAAAAGAGTTCCTGGGGATTAACCCTTGATTTCAACCTTTTTTTAAAAAAAACCCCAAAACAACAAAAACCTGCCTATAAAAAACAGACTCTCAGAAGTCAGAGTCAGGAAAGACCTGTCACGTGATCCAGCCTGTTTCCCTGTGCCAGTGTAAGACTGTTCCCTTCAATATAGTTTATTGTTCTTTGTCCAGCCTAATCATAAAATATCTTAAGGGATAAAGCTCCCACAGATTTGCTAGAAATATTAGGAAATTAGATCTCAAGAAAGGAAGATTTGTTCCTTTTAAAAATTTCATTTTCTTTATATTCCTTCAGATACATGTAGTCTGTTATCATGCACCCTATTAGTCATGACTAAATTGAATTTCATCCAGTATGTCTATGTCTTTCTGGTGTCTAGGTGTTCAAACCAAATAAAATGTTCTAGGTGGCATCTCACCAGAAGTGTGTAGAGAGGTATATAGCTTTCCTCCTAAGTGATTTTATGTCTCTAAATATAAATCCATATGTATCCAAAAATAAATCAGTCACAATAGCCTTTTTCTTCTGCCGTCACATTGTAAGTTAATACCTAATTAGCTAGGTAAAAAGCACAGTAGAAAAGAGGATTTTTATAACCTGCTGGGTCACTTCACATTTTGAACTGTTCCTTATCAAGGACTTGTAGTCTGTAATCCTCCTCTCTTTAGCAGACTTTATAATTTTCCACATTTCTATTGATTTCAAACTCCTGCAGAGAACTCTTTAAATCTTTAGAGAATAATTGAACCTTTCCACCTTTCATCAGAAACCTTTGATGGTACATTGATCACAATGAGCTATGGAATTGAAAAGGCATCTTCTGTCCTTCTCCCACCTAGTCATTAAATGAGATATCACAAGAGAGATCTCTGGAACTCCTTCTGAATTTCTGAGCACATGAGAATTAGGGTCATAGAGGAGTACAGCAGTTTCCTGTCTAGATGACCCATTTTCCACCTACTATTCTTGTGATTCCTTTGCTTCCCTGTTATGGCTAAACAATCTCTCTGATCTTCATTTCCCTATCCCTTGCCCATTATATTCCCAGATCTCAAGGCCTCACATTTCACCACCACTCTGGCTTTGTGAACCTGTTGTATTCTGCTTCAACACATGCTTAAACTGAGTAACCACATAACGTTATTGCTGTAACCATTCTCTTTCCTCACCTCAACCCCTACCTGCTATTTGGCACTCTCTCTCATTGTATTACATAATAACAAAGACCTTGCCCCCAAATACTTATAGTTTAAATTTTATGTTGTCTGTACATCATCTAATACAGGCATCGGCAACCTTCGGCACGCGGCTCACCAGGGTAAGCCCCCTGGCGGGCCAGGCCGTTTTGTTTACTTGCCGTGTCCGCTGGTTCGGCAGATCGCAGCTCCCACAGGCCGCGGTTCACCATCTCCGGCCAATGGGGCTGCGGGAAGCAGCGTGGGCCGGGGGATGTGCTGGCCGCCCCTTCCCGCAGCCCCCATTGGCCTGGGACGGTGAACCGCGGCCAGTGGGAGCTACGATCGGCTGAACCGGTGGACACTGCAAGAAACAAAACGGCCCGGCCTGCCAGGGGGCTTACCCTGGTGAGCTGCGTGACGAAGGTTGCTGATGCCTGATCTAATACCACTCTGGGCATTACAAAATTATCTTATATAATCAATGTGTCTAGGTTCATATTTCACATATGTAGTACCATTCCATCCAAACAAGGTGGTAGATTGTGCCCATCCCCTCATCATTGTTTATGAGCACCCAACTTGATAATCAGGGCTCCATGTATAATGTAATTCCATGGTTGCAAAATTTTTATTGAATCCAACACTTGCTACAGAATCTTGCTTAGGCTGCAATCTGCAGTCTAAGCTTTAATTTAAGGGAAATGATGTTCCAAGCCCTTATTGTGAAAAAAAAATTTCAAACATCAAGCTAGATGTGATTTTTTTTGCAAACAGCCTGAAAGAGCGGTTGAGGCATGAATGTACAGTTGTTTCGACTGTAAATTGAGACCAAAACCTAAAGATGATAATTTAGAATGTCAACATTGTCAACTATTTCACTGCTGATCATTCAAGAGAAACAACCAGCTAATGTGATTATCCTACAATTCCAAAGCACTTCCCATGACTTCCTGGGTATCAAAAACTCCAGTATGCCCCCTTTTGCCAGCCATAACCCTTAGTTTCCACTAACGAGGTCTGCAATACAATAAGCATTTTCAGAAGAAGATAGTACAACACAATAAAAACTGAAAATTATGGGGGAACACAAAATAAGTTGAATTTACTATTAAAATAAACCCCACAAGGAATACTTTACTGACTATATTACTCACTTTCATATTTAGTTCATATAAAAAATCTCAATTTTTGAAACAGCATTAAAGTGCTAAAATATGTCAGTACATCAGTACTGAAAAAACACAGGGATTTTTGTGGCAGAATTTGGGGCCAGCTTGCAGTGGCATACCCAGGGCCTTCACAGTAATGTCAGAACTTAGTACTAGAATATCTAAACTTTTCTGTCCAGCAATTTAAGATTATATCCTTTTCTAGCTGAACACAGGCAAGAAAAAGGATACTTTTTCCACTCTTTTGAATGAAGCCCTTAACTATCTCCATGGTTATTCAGCTTGTTTTATAAATGTATTATGATGACAATATCCTAATTATAATTGGTCATATTTTATATTAATTTTCAATTTATAAATAGTTTATAAAGGGATATTAAATGTTTAATCAATTATTATAGATTGTGTATAATGTAAATCAATAGATTGCTGGTAACTAGAACTGTATGGGAATTAGAATTTCTGTACTGTCGGAAATTCTGTGATTTTGAAATTTGTTTTCATTCTGAATTGCAACAAAACCGAAGAATTTCAACATTTCCCACAAAACTAACATTTAAAAAAATGATTTCAGATTCAAAAGTTCCATAAAAACAATTGAAATTTCAACTTTTTTATTCTATATTATAATTTATAATATACAATAAATTTGTAGAGAAGGCCATTTTGAAATTAAAAATTGAAATATTTAGTTCCAATAAGGACAACACTGAATGTTTTGAACTTATTCAAACACTTTGATTTGATATTTTTTCCAAAGAAAAAATTAATCAGAATTGACACATTTATGAAGAAATTTTGATTTCAATAAATGACATATTCTGATGGAAAATCTTTGCAATTGAATTTTTTTTACCAGCTCCACTAATAACCATCTGTAACAACTTCACTTATATTTATAACATGATTATAATATATATATTTAAGTATATATATATAAATTCTTTAATAACCCTTTAAGAAATTTTTTAAATAAAATTTGCCTATTATTTTAAATTTATAATTAAAACTTTGTTCTTGAACAGACACAGTGGCACACTAAATAGTCCTAAATAGGCAGACAAACAGATGGCAAGCGTATATAACTATATATATATATATATATATATATATATATATATTGGCTCGGTCCTGGTATATTCTTATGCATCTCTAAAACACTAAATCATCCTAAAAACTCAGTAGCACACAATGCGTAGGACATCACTGTAGGTAAACACAGATGGGCAGTAAGGGTCAGCATCCTCTATTAAAGATTCATACTGGTTTAAAATATGCATTTAAAATACAAGCTGTATCTCTACTATTTAATTACAAAAATAGGGTTAATTTTAGCTATACAACCTCAGTCCTGTTCCCAGTGAACCAGATTCTCATACCCCTACTCACACAGAACAACAATTTACTCTATGAGTAGACCCACTGAAGTATCTGGCATTACCCATGGGGTAAACTGCAATTCAAAGTAAACACCTGATTCTTGCCCAGCTAAGTCAATGGCAAAACTTCCTCTCAATGGGAGCAGAGCTTGGCTTTCAGTGCTTTATTTACATAAGGTGTTGAGCCCCCTCAGCTAAAGTAAACGAGGGTAGAAGATGCTCAGCAATTCATGGGATCAGTCCCTTTCAATCCAGTTCTGCTCCCATGGAAGTGAATGACAAAATTCCAAACAATTTCCATGGTTCATCTCAGGAACTTGATACTCATCTTTCAACCATTACTACCAAGTTTGCACGTTTCTTTTGACAAGGTAAGAATGTTTTCGTAGTACGTGCTCTTGTGTTGTACAAAGGAAAATAAATTAGAACATTAATGTAAAGGAAGATACTTGAAATGTTTAACAAGTGTCAGTTGTGCACTGTACTATAAATATTTGCCTGCATGATTTACTGATTGCATTTAATAATATGTTGACATGCTTATGACAGCAATAAACTTCCAGAGGCGCGATTTTTAAAAGTAATTAGCTGCCAAAAGTTGCATATAGGCACATATTGGGATTCACTGATTCCCATTGAAGTCAACTTACTCTGGAAACAGATACATTTTCAATTTTCTATAGTATGACAATCACTTGCGTTTCAATATAAACTTTTCAGTTTTATAACACCTTCCATCTGAGGATCTCAAAGCACTTCACAAAAATTAATGAAGTAGATTTCACAACACTCCTGTGGGGAAGATAAAACATAACCATTAAATTTTCTACATAAAGTTCATGAGCCCTCTTTGCTAAAACAAGGCATTTTTCTTTATCCGCCATGCTTGATGTCACACAGCCCTATTCCCACTTCACATTTTGCAAGGCATCATTAGATTTGCTTCCCATTCAATTTATGACACAATTTATTTAATGCTACAGCCTATTTGGGGATTTTTAAAAAATATTTCCTAGCCCTGAAGAGGAAATCCATTTTTCTGATAAGAAATGTGTGATGACCCTGTCAGCTAAATATCCTAATTCATCTGTGTGAAGAAGCCCTTCCCTGTAGACTCTTTCAGAATTCATGTATGGATTGCACTGTATGTATTATCACCTGCAACAAAAATAGCTTTCACAATGCTTTACAAATAAGAAATATTTTGCAATTCTACAACTAGTGGGTGATAAATTCAAAATATTATTGCTATATTTCTCTTTTTCTCATGACTAGTCCACAGCATACAGTATGAAATAAGTTGCAATAGCTAACGCACGTTTCACCTCCTCCTCCCATCCCTCCATTTTGTGCATGGTGCCAAAGTGCCCTTGTAAATCTAGACAGAAAAAAATGGCTGCAACTATTTGGAAAATTCAAGTCAAATTCATGAATAGTTTTGACAAAAATGCATATTTTAAATTAAATAAATAAATTATTGGTCCAAAAAAATTTACTCAGCTCTATTAGCAACAGAAGTAACTTCGTCACCTATTCTAAATATTGCTTACAAATGTACAATTATCCAAGCCAAAATGCATGTATTTGTCTCTGAATACTAAAATCTCTTTCTCATTTAAGTGGAATTAGGAAGGGAAGGTGATATTACACACAACCACAAAACAGCCCCAAATATGGGAGTAGACTGAATTAAAAATTAAAAATAATTTTACATTTATATAGCATCTCACAGTACAAAGGTTCGTGGAATGTCTCATAAATATATATATACAACTGATTAATGTTCTTGAAACTTTACAGAATCTTCTTTTTTAATTCACAGTAAATCTGCCAATTTTACAGCTAAACCCAGTTTTTCAAACCAAAAATTTATGGAGAGATTAAAGAAGGATGTTTATAATGAGAGATGACTGAAGCCTTAATTATGGGGAAGCTACTGCCTCTACATAATAATTGTTACTAAGTTTCTACAGGCTGTGTTGCATAAGCTCCTGAAATAATTTATACAGAATGAGCAAAACTGTAAATATCTTAAATAATGCATTACCTATTCATCTGAGACAGTGTTAATTTGTATAATATTGTGCTATGTCTTGGTGCATTTCATTTCAGATATTAAATCCTCCATTTCACACTACACATAGAAGAGAGAGCCAAACAGCACCTCCCTAGAACAGTCATTTTAAAGCATTATCATCACAGAATGTTCTGTTTCATGTATAATTCTGATGAGAGTTTCTGAAATTCTTGGCCTTCTCCTGAATTAATACTTTAATGTTATAACAGTATGCAGAGAGCAATTACTAAAATGAATTCACTGAGTTTTGTCACCCCACAGGCCTAAAGAGATACTAAAAGAAAATAAACGGATCTTGTTTAATATTGCAAGTTAGACTCCAAGGGTTACTTTTGCAAACAACTATGCTGGAAGCATATGCAGGAGTCCCCGCAACAAGTAATCATATTTTGTGCTATCCATGTCTCCTCTTAAATATTTATCCCTAAAGTCTTCCAAAAATAAGCAAAGAGAATCAAGGCACTGCCTTCTTCCTGACAAAAAATACACAGACCCTGACTCTCATTTACATCACTGGCCCCTTTACACTTTACTGGCCGTGTAAAGGGACCTTACAGTGGGTGTAGATGTAATTAATATTGAGCTAAAACAGAAGAGTTGATCTCTCTCTGTTCTGCAGTTACACTCTAATGTAGCATTTACGTATAGCTGAAACAGTAATGTCAGATGAAATAATTGATTTCCAAAATGCTGTATAAACTCCATATTAAGCTTCACAATTAAACAAGTTTCTGTTTCTTCAAAGGATGAATGACTTCCTGACAGGAATACCTGCAAAGCTTCTTTTCTTCTGAATATGTAACAAGATTACGTTTCATCAGCATATACCATTAGCACAGCTTTGTAAAATTTGATCCTGTTCCTCAGCAACAATCACAGAGAAAAAAAAGCAATTTGATACTAGATCATACCAACCACAATATTATCTAAACCAGACTATTATGCTTGGGAACTTTCTTCATGTTATCATTACATCACCCATATTTTATTGAATCAATTGAGCTTAACAGCTGAAGAGTGAGAGAGAAAAAGTGCAACTTCTCTCTGAAAGATTAAGCTGACAATTTAAATCAATGTGTATTAACTTTTTTAAAGTCTTTGTGATTGGTGAGGTAGGCCTGACTGCCTTGGTGTACCTCTGAATCACAGCCCTAGACCATGTTAGGTGCCTAACATCAAATTAAAAGGAGGCACCTCCCTTCTTGCAGTATTCACAGCTGTGAACCCTCTCCTAGAGGTAGGCACCTAAGCAAGGTCAGTCAGTTTTCTTCAGAAAAACCTGAGCGAGCATGTGTGCGTACACATGACTCCCTCACTTCATTATAACCAGCAGTCCAGTGCACACTGCACTTACCTGGCATGTGGGAATGGCAGGTTCAAGTCACAGCTCCCAATAAATATTTATACAAAGTGGAACAGTTTCAACAGAAGATACTAAGAAAGCCACCCCCCAGAATATCTAATAGCCCAGTGGTTAGGGTACTCTACAGGAGACCTGGGTTCAAGTCAATGCTTCAAATCAATCAAGGGGGATTCAAACATGGTTCTTCTACATTGCAGGTCAGAGTGCTGCTCACTGCTGGGCTACAGGGTATTCAGGCTACACCCAACCCCCAACTGTTTTTTGTGCAGGCAAGATGGGTGGGACAACTCTGAGTCTGAGTCCATGTCTACACTACAAAATTATGTCAACCAAACTTACGTTGGCATACAGCCCCTCAGTTATTAAATCACTTGTGTGTAAATTCACTCTTGGCTCCTTGTGTTGGTGATGCATGTCCCCACCAGAAGCGCTTGTATCAATTGTATTGTCAGTGTGGGAAATTGTGGAAGAGCTCCTGTAGGCCCGTAACAGTTGACGTAAGCAACACAGTGTTTACACTGACATTGTGTCAGCCTCGAGCAAGTAGTGTACATATAAGAACCAGCAGAAGTTAATTGAGACACCAGCTGTTAAGTGCCTGAGCTGTGAAAACCATCATTTTCCCTTATTTCATTCTTAATTAAAAGAGTGCCACTCATAAACAATGGACAATGAGGAAGCTCAAAAGATCCTTAAGCTTTGACTGTGAAAAGCTTTCCTTATGGAGTAATATTTTCCCTCTAACAAAGACATTACTTCAATGATCTGTTCTTCCCCTAACTCCAAACCTCAAAGTGGGCCTTCCCAGTATGGTCATGCTAAAACCTAAGACATATAGATGTGCAACTGCAACCCTCCAAATGCAAGGATGAAACAGTATTTGTTCTCTGCTTCAATAGTACTGTAGCCAAGAAAAAGTTCTGAAAATCCACCTAAACCATCTATTTATATTATATATACATCTATTTCAGAAACAGTTCATATGCCAGAGGCAAGAAAGCCACCTGGGAGCAAACAGAAGACAGGTTCATATGGAACAGAATGTAGGTTATTTTTTCTGTTTCAGATAGTCTTAAAATACATTTTTAAAAAAGGATTCAGACCCATAATCATCAAATCCCAGATTTGTTCAACTTCAGAGCTTTTTAGGGATTTTAAATTGTGTTGTCTATTGACTTGGAGAAATGGAGTGGGATCTAGCAGTATTGGGTGCTTTTGCTGGGGTTCCTAAGCCCTGGTGACAACTAGGCCCTAGTCCAGGCCACAGTCCTCACCTGAGCCTTTTCTCAGCAGTTTTTCAGTACATCAGTCCTCATCAGAGGCTGAGAAGATAGATCACATTTTCTGGGGTTTGGGTAGTGTCCTCTTCCCTCAGAGGGCTTCCATAAAGCCGTGGACCCCAACTAGGCTCATGGGCTAGTGTCAAAAGAATAATCCCATCATAAGTGGTTCCACAACATGTCCTCCCTTCCTTCAGGAAAGAGTCACCAGACATCAGTCCATTGAGGAGCCCTTGCATTTAGCCAGCCCTTTCTCCAAAAGCTAAGGACTGGAGATATTGTCTCCTCACTGGTCTTCTACCAACTCAACTGGGTTTCTTCCTTTTTAAGCTCCTCCCTCCAATTCTGACATCTCCCACGGATATGGCATGGCAGGGCCACCTGAGCCTACATGATCTTGCTAACCTGTGTTACTCAGTGTGGGATTTGCATACTTCACCACACACCCTCCCTCTTGGGATGGCGTCTGCAGGAACTGGGGCCAGCTGTCTGTTCTCCCCATTCCTTGAGGGTAGGAGAAGAAATCAGCTTTTTGCTGAGCCTTTTCAGCTCTTTGCTGTACTTGGAATGTCTATGGCTGGAGAGAGCAATAACAACACATAAAACAGGGATTTGTATTTTTTCATGGCACTTAACCACCTTAGAGAGTCATGATCAGTGACCAGTTTGAATAGATTTCCATGGAGGTAATATCGGAGAGAGTCCGATTTTCACCACCAGGCCTTCCTTTTCTATCACTAAATACACTAGCTTCCAAGGAAATAGTTTACCGCTAAGATATAGTATGGCGAGTTCCTCTCTGTTTATTTCCTGTGACAAAACTGCCCATAGTCTCACTTCCGAGGCATGAGTCTGCAAAATGAATTATTTTGAAAAGTCTGGGCAGAACAGGACAGCAAGGTAGTTTTCTATCAACTGAATTGTATCAGCTAGAGTCTCAGGCCAGTGTGAGAGCACCCAGTTCCTAACCCTAGACAGAGGTATGTGAGTGAACTGATCTACCACGTGGGGCTCTGCCACCTTGATTCCAATCTGAGTCTCCAGCTTTAAGCACCACCCACACGTCTCTCAATTTCTGGGCAACCACATGTGGTATTTTTACCCCTGGAACTGCTGTCAGAAGGTCTCTTTCATGATGTCAAGGTAGTTGAGTATACTTGCTTCCACATGGGACTAGTATTGCGCTGCCCTATGTCCAGACCTCAGTATGCAGCCTGTGCTGGACCTGTCATGAAAGGGACCAATGGGATGGTCCACTGCTCAGAAGGCCACTGGGAGGCTGTCATCCCTCACTTGAATATTGCCAGGAAAGCCTCCGGGTCATCTTTGGGGACCATTTTAGTGAGTTTCACTGGCACAGTCATAGCTGCTGGGCCCAAGCCTACACTCCTGGAGAAGAAACCCCAGGGGTCCTTGAGGCTGCATGAAGGCCATGCCTGTTGGACCAGCCTTCGCCGCAGTTTCTGATGTTGTGCCCCTAAATCACAGATCAGTTGTTGCTACTGGAGCAAATGACTGCCCAGGAATTGCTGCTTCTACTGCTGCTGGGCTACCTGTTACTACTACTGGTTCTCGGTCACACCTTTGAGAAGATGTTCTAGATCTATATTGCCACTGTTCTACCAACCCATGCCCTTAAGCCTAGCATTCGACTATCTGGGTCAGACAATCCTCCCCCTTCTCCGGGGTGGGAAGGGTGCCCTCATTCTCCATCATGTTGTTACCAGGGTTCCTGTGTCAGGGTGCCCCTTAGACCCTGGGCTGTGTTTCAGCATTCCCCCAGGCCTCTGCTCCACAGTGTTCAGATGTTTCAGCATGTCAGTCTGGTCTTAAGAGGTGTCAGCCCTCCAGCTGAGTCCTGAATAGTTTTCCCCTCGTGGGGTTTGTCAGTAACCACAAATGAAACATCCCACAGGTGGGATAGGAGTCTTCTTCCCTCAGAGGGTTTATGTAAAGCCATGGGCCCTGACTAGATTCATGGGCTAGTGTTCCATCCTAAGTGGATCCATAACAGGTCCTCCTTTCCTTGAGGGAGGGGTTGCCAGGCAGTGGTCAGCTGAGGAGTCATTGCATTTAGCCAGGCCATAATCCAGAACCTAAGGACTGGAGATCTGCTCTCCTTGTTGGTCTGCCACCAACTGAGCGGGGGTTTTCCCTTTGAATAACCTCCCTCCAATTTTGACAGCTCCTGCAGGGCAGAACCGCCTGAGCCCACATTAGCTTATTAACCTTGGGGTGCTCAGTGTGGGGTTTATATAACCCAATCCAGTTCTAATAACAGCTCTGCTTTTGTCTTGCTCTGTGGCCATGGGCAAGTCACCTGTAACCAAATTTTCAGAAGCAGCCATTGATTTTGTTTGCCTCGATTATTGGGTGACCAACTTACAATATTAACTCTTTGTGATCTAGTTGGTAAAAAACTTTAACATTTATAATTTTAAGGAGGTCTCTTCAGCTGAGTGAAATCACTAGCTCCTTACAGCTTTCATATAACTATATTAGTAGCAGTAGGATTATGATGCATTTTATGATAAATGACACTGGAGATGGTCATATTTTCTGCTGTGAACTCAGAATAATCCACTTTCTATTATTATTAATAATTTGCACTTCAACAGCACATATGAACCCCTGTGTTGGACCAGAACCCCATTCTGCTAGGTGCTATACACACACAGAGCAAAAAGATGGCCATTAGAGCTTATAGTCTATGTGTAAATCAAGGGACAATGGGTGGATACAGAAAGACAGATGGGGACGCACTAGGAAACAATGAGATTATACTGGTTAGCATGAAAGGTTATGGTCCCAGCACACCAACTGCCTAACTGACGGCTACCACTACATTGCATTAACAAGTTTGTGCCAGGATATTAGAGCGACAAGATGGGATCTTGCATTTATTCAGTAAGAAGATGTCGCTGATAAGTTTTGTAAAAAGATAATACCTTACCTCTAACCAATGTCAAGTCTTATGTAGACATCACAGGAAAGGAGAGGTTGCAGACGGGACTTGAAGGACGACAATGATGTGGCTTTGTGGAAGTTTACAGGGAGCTCCTCCCAAATGCATAGAGCAGCATGGGGAAAAAGTATGAAGGGGCTTGTCTGAAAATTTAACAAGTGGGTAATGAAGGCTGGTATCATGGACTGACTGGACCTCTCACCAGTGAACCAGAAATAAGTTGAGAGGGGATAGACCATGAAGATCCTTGAAAGTCAAGACAAGTAGCTCATGTTTGATGCATGGAGAAAGGGGAATCAATGAAGTGACGCAAAGAGGGGGTTGACATGGGCAAAGTGACAGTCAAGACAAACGATCTTTGCAGCAGCATTTTGAATAAATTTCAGGGGGCAAGATGGAATTTCTAAACAAATAAATTCAACTAGTGCAACTATTTTTATTAATGTCTATGTACCAGCATCAACTCTGAGCTAATATTTATGGATGCTTCCATCTATATGTCTATATTCTTAGTTGGTGTAAATTAACATAGTTCCATTAACTTCATAGAGCTATGCCAGCTTACACCAGTTAAGAATCTCACCCATTAGTTAAAGCAGGTTATTTCCAATCAGCTAACCTGTTTAATTGTGTTGGGTGTATTATAGTCTATCATATGGAATAGAAAAATTATGTCATCAGCTTTTTTCCTCTCAAAAGAACCCCCTGACTCTCTTACACTATAGAAAAGAAGTGTGAGATGTGAACAATGTTGCTATAGGGGAACCCTAGCAAAAGAGTGTTCAGTGAAAATGTGAGGTAAGTAATGCACTGGAAAGTCCCCTGTGAACTTCACCAACTGGCAGGTATGAGACTCCATCTTTCTGTAAAGATGACACCTGAAAGAACTGAAAACCTCAGTACATTGATTAGACCAGCCAGCTTCCCTGAGGGCTCCAAGTATACACAGCACTCTGCCAGCTGAAAATGAGTTAAAGGCTATGAACAAATTAAAACAGATTGATGTTCTCACTCAATTGCTTATTGCCTCTAATGTCTAAAATTTGTGTACAGAATACTTGTGTTTAATGCTGTGTAGGTGTCTACAAAGGGATTACATAGAAGTTGTTTGTTTATTTATTTTATTATTGCTGCAATCTCTGTCCCCAAATTACTTGTTATAAATTTATATAGCACAGCTGGTGTTCTGTATAAGCCACAAGGCATGTGTGTACACTACACTGAACAGGTACAGTATTTACAGTTCTCAAGAGCAGGTGGTATGGCACTTGTTTTCAAATCCTTCTAAAACATCTGCAAGCTACAATGAAAAAAAAAGTAAGTAGAGTCTACAAGACATCAATTCAATCAGCAAATGCTGACTATTAGGAATTAATTTCCTTTCTGCTATGCCCTGACTAGATTATAGTAATTTATCTTAACTGTCAGGTGAGGGAAAAATCAGATTAGATTTAAGTTATCCCAATTATTCAGATGTTTCAAGATTTCTTTTTAAGTAAAAAGCTACATTGAAGGACAAATGAAAATGTTCTGTACTAGGCAGTATTGTCTAGTAGTTGTAACTGGCCAGGGAATAACATAATCCAGCTCTCCAGTAGGAACAGGTGATACTACCCAGTTAGTACATGAAAAAATGAGTTATGTGTTTAGTATCTGAAGAAATTACTTAAAAAATGACTGCCTGAAAAAGCACCAAATTATCCCCACTCAGAGCCACTGATACGGCATAAACCAGTGTCATGTTCATCTAGCATTTAATACTGAAGATTCCTGACTGAAGTCCATGTTTGCTAAGGAGGCTGTTTCATGGTTTATTTAATCAAAATGATAGAAAATTGGAGAAACTAAAAACCACAGGAGACAAGACAGTAGAATTCAGTTTGTTGTCAGTTTTTAAGAAGACTGCACTTCCGACCAGCCAGATGAACATCAATCGTGTGTGGTTTCGGATAGGTAGAGGGAAGAATCTTTGTCACTGGTTAACGCTGGGGAAAGCAAATTGCTTGGTAATTGTATCAGTATTTAAAAGCAGATGGAAGGGGGGAAACTAATTAACATAGAAATAGGGTTTAGAGAGTGGATGGAGAGGGACAGTCTTAACTATAGTGATGAATTTCTCTTTTTACTGGATATTCGTCCTAACCTATCTTAATGCTGGCAACTGGCATGCAGCACACCAAAAGGTATAGGGGTTTTTGTTGTTCTTTTGTTTTGTTTTCAGGGGCAGGATGAGGGTCATTTTTTAACATTAATAGATTCTAAGGCCAGGAGGGATCCTTGTGGAAAATGGGTTTTATATTTTACTTGGTAGGTAGAGTTTTCACGGTAGACTCCCACCGATGTGAGAGAGACAGAGAAAAGGAAGTCTGTTCACCAAGAAGGTATATTGTTAAGAAGAGTGAAATCTAATGGTAGGAAAATGGTTGCACTGCATAACACAAATTACATAAAGCTATGGCAAAAGGGAAAAGCAGACACTTATTTTTGGTAAAGCACTGTAAGTGATAAATGTATTCATATATTTTAAGGCCAGAAGGGGCCATTAGATCATCTAGTCTGACCTCCTATGTAACACAGGCCAAAGAATTTTAACCAGTTACGCCTGTATTGAGCCCAATAGCTTGTGTTTGACTAATGCCTAACTTATGTTGAACTAAAAGCATATCTTCCAGAAAAATGCCCAGTCTTGATTTGCAGACATCAAGAAATTGAAAATCCATCTCTTCCCTTGGTAGTTTGCTCTGATGTTTAATCATTTGACTTAAGTGTATTCAGTCCTGCAAAAAAAAGTTTGGATGGTATCTGCCCTGAGAACCATATATTATTGTTGGGGATGGTTTCTAGAGTGGCATATATATCTTAACCAGTATAAAATATATTAACTTGTGGAGCAGGGGGAACAACCTTCTTTTTTCTTCCTTTCCCCTACACATAAACATTCTTGTAGCTTCTGGTTTTGAGCAACAAATCAGTATTCAGCTTTTGTGAATCAAAGTTTACTATTTTAAAGCAACATGAAGAGTCAGTAAGTTTTAAACTTCTCTCTCTGGGTATCTGCTAGAGAATGTTTCTGAAAAATGCTGAGACCAACAGTACAGAATAAGTCCTGGCTTAGCTGGAAGAAAATGCAGAATGCATTTCTTTTTGCATGCTGATCTGTCAGTCTATTTCAGAAAGGTGGTACTGTGGATGGTAGAGCACTTTCTCAATTTCCAGAGTTGATTATGTCGGTAATGTAAGTTGGGAAAGCAAGTTTTACCAGCAAAATGTATTATCTGTGTCTTGCATACAGTACATTGATGCCATCTACAGACATGAGTTAAATGCACTTCAAAATGCAGCTTTCAAACTATGAATCTTCCTTACTGGATCTTAATTAATATTTTTATTTCAGTGACTAGCATAGTAACAGTTTAGTCAGTGTGGGTCTGATCCAGATCCTTTGTAGCTGAGTGAAAAGGCTCTCATTCTCATGGATTTCATTGGGTACTGAATGAGGCCTTGGGCTAGGTTTATCAACCCTAGATCAATTTGCAAAGATTTCAATTTTTTACTAGGTCAGTTTACTCAAAATTGAGCAAGCTACAGAACTTGTTGGAAACCTTCATATCATTTTTAAAAACCTGGAATTTGCTCAGCCTTTGTTGTGATTCCTGTGGACCCCATGACCATCACTTCAAACTAAACCACAAATGATTAATCTGGCACAATGGGGAGAGAGGGACAATGAGAAGGGAGCAGGGGGGAGGGGGAGAGAAAGAGACACCATATGCTCTAGCTTTTACTATTTCTGATTTTTTGCTATGTCTGGAGTAGTAATATTGACAAGCACACAGGCAAACTAGAAAATACCTGTTTTAATTCATCTGCATGAGGGGGAAAACAAAAAGATCTCTGAAGTGCATGTGAAGCAGTTAATTCAGCATGGGTTTAGAGAGAACTCTACCCAAGCCTTCGGCTAACTACAGAATAACTAAGGCTGAGAGTCTTTCACAGAGGTCACAGAAGTCACAGATTCCGTGACCTCTGTGACTTCTGCAGCGGCTGGTGCGGCTGACCCCAGGGCCACTCAAGCAGCTGGGGCCACTGCTCGGGCAGCCCCAGGCAGCTGGCCATAGGCACTGCCCCGAGCAGCGGTCCGGGAGCAGCAGTGGCAGGGCCCAGAGTGTCGCAGCCCCAGAACAGCAGTGTCCTCCAGAACTGCCCCTCCCCCCGCGCCCCCGAGCAGCAGTGTCCCGGAAGCATGCCCCCCCCCGCACCTAAGATTTAGTTTGGGGTATTTTTAGTAAAAGTCATGGACAGGTCACCAGCCGTGAATTTTGGTTATTGCCCATGACCTGTCCATGACTTTTACTAAAAATACCCGTGACTAAATCATAGCCTTAAGAATAACCACACATAAAATCATCAAGATAAACTGGCAGTGCTCCTACCAGGACACTCTTATCTGGCAAATTCACTATCATAGCTGAAAGTCCAGGGCATATTCCTACCTCACTTATATTCATCACTCATTTGACTCCATGAAAGCCTCCTTTCATACACATTTAACTCCACTTAAGATCAGCCTAAAGTATGGGTTTATTTTAATTTTCAAACTTTCCACTTTGGGCAGCACTCAAGGCTGTTTGATAGCTCCCCTCATCTTTGATAGATTTTTTTTTTTTTTTTTTTGGGGGAGAAAAACTACAGTACCTAATGCTGTTCCCTCTAATTATTTCAATCCATGTGCAGAATGAATTTTGTTATGGAGCTAAAATTGGAATCTTTGTTATGGGAAATGGCTGTGTAGGAAAATGGGAAATGGCTGTGTAGGAAGGAGTACTGTAGAAAGGGATCTGGGGGTCACAGTGGATCACAAGCTAAATATGACAGTGTAACACTATTTTTAAAAAAAGCAAACATAATTCTGGGATGTATTGGCAAGAGTGTTGTAAGCAAGACACGACAAATAATTCTTCTGCTCTACTCCGCACTAATTAGACCTCAGCTGGAATATTGTGTCCAGTTCTGAGCGCTACATTTCAGGAAAGATGTGGAAGAATTGGAGACAATCCAGAGAAGAGCAACAAATGTTCCAGAAAAACATGACCTGTGAGGGAAGGTTGAAAAAAATGGGTTTGTTTAGTCCAGAGAAAACTGTGAGGGAACATGATAACAGTTTTCAAGTACATAAAAGGTTGTTACAAGGCCGAGGAGGGAGAAAATTGTTCTCCTTAACCTCTAAGGATAGGACAAGAAGCAATGGGTTTAAATTGCAGCAGGGGTAGTTTAGATTAAACATTAGGAGTCTCCTATAAACCGGAGCCACAGGGATGGGATGGAGGCTCATGTCCCAAAAGGCAGTCCCTGAATACATTGTGCCTTGTAAAGTAGAATACCACAAAAGCCAACTGAGGACAAGTAGGGGGGGCCTAATCTTATTCAATAGGTGTAGGGAACATTCTCTGTAAGATAGCCATGTTAGGGCACAGAGAGATAGTGGGCATGACCCTGACCTGCAACAGACTCACTTTTGGTGTTGCTTACACTGATGTTCCACTCCTGTCCTGTGCTCCCCCCCAGTGTAGTGATCCAGATGATGACTAGTCCTTGTACCTGTGAGCTGCTGGAAGGAGGGGCTCACTGCAACCTCTCCCACTTTACTGCACCTATACAGTCGACGACAATGTACATTTCAGTCAGAGGAAATATGGGTTATTTCCCCTCCACACACACACAGCTAAGAAAGATGGCAAACTCCAAGTTTGGACAATTTTGGGGGAAACTCTTTCTGGACAGGTGTGTATGTGACTAATATTTGTATGAAATATCCAGGGTATTAGTCTGAGCAGATGTTACACTGAAAGCAGTAGTGTAGCCGGGGGGAGCAGGGGGAGCGGCCGCTCCCCCTATGAGGAAAAGCGGAGCTAAGGCCAGAGCCTCGCTAGGGCGCCACCAGAGCCTCGCTAGGGCGGCACTTTAAAAGGCCTGCGACTCCTGCCGCTGCGGGGAGCCAGGGGCCTTTTAAAGCGCTCCCCCAGCCCCGCTGCCAGAGCCGGTGGGGGGGGGGGGGGCGCTTTAAAAGGCCCGCGGCTCCAGTCGCAGCAAGCCGCCCCTTGTCTCTCCGCTCAGCAGCTCAGCGGGGAGACAAGGGGCAGCCGCAGCAAGCCGCCCCTTGTCTCCCAGCTCAGCGGGGAGGTAGCGGGCAGCTGCAGCAAGCCGCCCCTTGTCTCCGCAGCGGCTGGAGCCCCGGGCCCTTTAAAGCACTGCAGGGTGAGTACAGGGGGAGCAGGAGGCGCCTTTTTATAGCGCCGCTCCCCCTGTGCTCAAGACCTGGCTACGTTACTGACTGAAAGAAAATGTGAACATAGCTGTCAACCTTCAGACTGCAGAGAAACAAGCAAATAAGTCAGAAACTGTTCAGTGTTCTAGCCGACAAGAGAAATTCAAAGCAACTAGGATGTTTTCACTGAGGTAAACAAAGTCACTCAGATGATGTATGCTTGTATAAAAATTCAGTGTGTCACAAATGTCAGCTGATTGGATACATTAACTGGACAAACAGAAAGAAAAAAAACATCACATAAAATAAACCAGCTAGACAGGAGAAATCTAAAGTTTATGAAAAAGCAAACTGAAAAGCATTCTATATTGAGAAAAGAGAGAGAAGAGGAAAGGGATTCAGAACAGAGCACTGGATTGTCCATTTTCACACAAAGACTGTAAAATCAAAAGGAACATCCAGAAATTGACTGAAGTTGAAACAGAAAATCAACCTTTGGTTATGGAACTGGACACAAATACAATAGCCTTCTTGCTACCTATGTGATTATATAGGAGAAGGTTTAAGTAACTACATCTTCCAGACCCAGATTCCAAGTTTAAATCTTGTACTGGTTAAACAGTGCCTATGGCTGGAAAACTAGATGTGGCAGTGACTTAAGACACTCAAATGATCATGGTTGCCAGTAATATTTAAACCAGGAATCAAGATCACCCCTATTAGGCAGAAACTGCCTATATTAGTTAAATATGAAAGATGACCTGGAGAAACTGCTATCAAAATATCACCTTTCACAATTAACTGGGTATTGTACCACACATGCAGATTACCTGGAAAGCAAAGTAATGCATCTAAATACCAGAAAACCTCAGATGGCTGCAAAAGTAGATTTTAATGAGAGGTGATTATTCCAAACAAGCTCTATTAATTGCACATATCCTATAACTAGACATATCCATAGAGTGATGTAGCTGCTATCAAGTGACCATACCCAGAACACTCCACCCAAAGAGATATATACATAAGTGAATGGGAGACCTAAGTTCTCAAAGCTGGACACCTCACAAGCATAGTATTCTGAGAGATCACTTTACCACAAACATTCAATTAGGTTTA
The DNA here is from genome assembly GCA_033296515.1 of Macrochelys suwanniensis. NCBI lineage: Eukaryota > Metazoa > Chordata > Testudines > Chelydridae > Macrochelys > Macrochelys suwanniensis. The sequence continues at coordinate 91,753,231 of CM065775.1, read as the reverse complement.
AAATCACTATAGGAAATTATTGCTGTGTAAGCATAGCTTTGGCACCAGCTATGTTCCAGTCATAAGTGAATAAGCTTCTGCAAGGTCTTCAAGCTAGATGTTATATAGATTGAATAATTGGGAAAAACCACATTCCAAACACTACCAAAGTTTGAAAGCTGTCTTAAATCATTTAGATGAATGTGAAACACTATTGTAAAAGTCTGAATGTGTTTTATGAAACCCTCTGTTGAATATCTTTAATTCTAAATTCTGAAGGAAACCACCATTTGTGGAAGTTGTTGAACCCTTCCACACCCACACACCCCAAAAAAAGAGTGTGAAAAAATTTCAGCTATTTCTTTCAGACTTGCAAAATACTACAGAAAACAGGCTTATAACGTGTCTACAGGTAAATAATCTGAAAAACTATTACCAAAAAAAGTCACATGCAAGTAGATAGGTTGTGGGGGGGGTTTAAACAAAAACAAACCAAAACAAAATGGGTATGCTTTGATCCTGTAAGGGTAGGAGAGGGGTGGGGTGGACATAAAAATAAATACATACAATCAAGAACTCTTGCCACAGATGATTCTCCTTTTTTATTTAGAAGCCATTATGTTTATATTGATCAGTGGGGGAAGGAGCACTCTATAGTCCTATTGTTCACAAAACAAAATTGCCTTTTGTTGGAGGATTTGGATATTTTGAAATTGGTTTTCCTTCCAATGTGGAAAGAAAACTACCAATTTAATATTTGCAAAAGGGAATGGAGCCCCAGAACCTGGAAGCCCTGCTCCATGGCAGCTTGACAAGCAAGATGTAGCAGAGTTGGAGACCCTAGAAGCTTAAGAGCCAGGGCTTCCAGCCCCTGAACATCCTATTAGCCCAAAAGGCAGGGTGCTGAAGAGCTGTGATCTCAGGCTGTAAAGGAACCAGGCAGGTCAGGTGGTGGGAAACAGGCAGATTTCAGTCAGAAAGAGGTGCCTGAGTTCTGTCCCAACTTCATGGAAACTGGACAGACTGGGCAAAACATTTAGATTTTGATGATGGGTAAACGTTCCATCAGAGAATTTTTATCAACTCTACTCTACAGTTTATACAACAAGAACCTTAACACCAGCTAAGCAAAATTACCTCTTGATTGAAATAGTGGTTTTAGCTATCATTTACAGACTGGAAAAATTTCACAAATACCTTTGCAGCCAACAATTTAAACTAATCACATATCTGAGTCCAGGACTGAGAAAATAATTCCAATTTTAGCTCCATCAAGACTCTAGAAGATGTCAGAAATCTGATGCCCTGTCACTACACAATATTCAACATAATATTAATTTTGATGGACTTTTTATATTGCTCCTCATGGGACTGAGCAATATATTCTGAAAAGACATTACCCAGGATAAAAAAAAGTCACTTGCCTGACTGTTGCCCAAATAACCTGTGACAATCAAGAGAATCCAACAGATCAAATAGTTAAGATATCAAATCTTGATACTTTAAATTAAATGGGTAACCAAAGAAATGTACATTTGTATTGTGAAAACACCACACACATTTTTGGTGCTTTAAGTAATAAATATTTTTGGAGAGGAGATATCAAGGTTCAGGTAGTTCAACCTCCCATACATAGGAGCATTGGCAGCAGATAGAGGAAAGTGATTATTCCCTTTATTCGGCACTGGTGAGGCCACATCTAAGTTTCACATCCAGTTTTGGGCCCTCCACTACAGAAAGGTTGTGGAGAAATTGGAGAGAGTCCAGCAGAAGGCAATGAAAATGATTAGGGGGCTGGGACACGTGTCTTATGAGGAGAGGCTGAGGGAACTGGGCTTATTTAGTCTGCAGAAGAGAAGAGTGAGGGGGGATTTCATAGCAGCCTTCAACTACCTGAAAGGGGGTTCCAAATGAGATGGAACTAGGATGTTCTCAGTGGTGACGGATGACAGAACAAGGAGCAATGGTCTTAAGTTGCAGTGGAGGAGGTCTAGGTTGGATATTAGGAAAAACGATTTCACTAGGTGGGTGGTGAAACACTGGAATGGATTACCTAGGGAGGTGGTGGAATCTCCATCCATAGAGGTTTTTAAACCCGTCTTGACAAAAGCCCTGCTGGGATGATTGAATTGGGGTTGGTCCTGCTTTGAGCAGGGGGTTAGACTAGATGATCTCCTGAGGTCTCTTTCAGCCCTAATCTTCTCTGATTCTATAATTCTATGACTTCAGGATATGGTAAAGTAATAATTACTTTTTAAAAAGTGGAGTTCCCCCTGTATAATATTATTTTTCAGGCACACACATTTTTCAAGATGCTGCACATCCAAATTCCCAACCTCCCTCTGCCCAATTCAGTGAACCCTACTTAAGTCTGTACTTAATTTTGCATATGTAAGTAATCCCTCCCCTAGTCAGCAATGAATTTAGGGCCAGATTTTCAAATGTATTTAGGCACCAAATACAGAAGAAAGGCCCCAGTGGGATTTTCTAAAGCACCTGTCCAGGTAAGTGCCTAACTTCCACTGCTTTCAATTGACTGAATGGGAACAGTGCCTATCTTCATTTTGAGATGCCTAAATATCTTTGGAAATCTGGCCCTTCAGCATCTGTTTAACATTAATTGAAGTGAAGGTGGATTAGACACTGCAATATTATTCTGAGTATTTACACTACAGATGTAGATATGTGAATGCAATTGTCCTAAAAACCAACATTGAGGATGTCAAAAACTATCATAATACAATTTACATCAGAGTTCATATTCCAGCTCAGTTAATGCCAGAAAACTGCTGGACAAAACCCAGACATCGTCCCTCAATATTTCTTTCTGCGGATTATTTAAAAAGGACATTGTCAAACTTTTCAGACACAAATTTAATTTGCCTTAAAACTGATATAACAAGATGGAATTTAAAATGATTTGGTAGTTAAGGCACTGGCCTAGAAATCAGGAGACCTGCATTTAATTCACAATTCTGCTTCAGGCTCTGTTTGACTTCAGGCAAACCACTTCATCTCTCTGTGCGTCAGTTCTGCATTTATAAAATGGAGATAACACCTCCCGTCCTCTCACTGGAGTATTATGAGGACAAATTAATATGTGGACATAAGGCTCTCAGATCCCACAAATAAAGGTGCCATATAAAACCCTACGCATGTACAAGTGCTCCTCATAATAAGTAATGGGCTTAGTTTTAAACCTACAGCAATATCAAAGTGATATTTTCAAAAACTGCCGGTCCTTAAGGGGCAATTACAAATAAAGATGTTTTGTGCTTTTCTAGCTACAGCAGTTAACATAAAAGGACTTCCTATTTCCTGTGCTGACATCACTGAAGTTGCTGGCTCACAAACAAGGTTCTGTGCATGCCATCTTCCTATGTATTTGGAAGAGGTTATTTTAAAATCATTTGTTCTAATGCAGAAAAAAAGACAACTACATCATCCCCTTTCTTGGGGTGAGGGCAGGAATTGAGACAGGCAAAGGAGAAGTAGACAGCTTTGGAGGGGCAGGAGGTATAGCATCCGAACATATGGATCCCAACCATTAGCAGTGAATTCAGTTCCTAATCCCAGATCCTGCACATCTGAGAAGAGCTGCATGGGGAGCCTGCCCTACTCCCTGAAACTCTTCTTCCTGGCAGCACAGCTAAGCGATTATCACAATAAATAAATAAATCCCCATTAACTTCTGGATGGAAAAAACCCCAAAGAATTTGATTAAACAGTGTTTGTTTATTATTTTAAGGTAACACTCAGCGATCCCAATAAAGGATTAGGGCCAAGCTGTGCTAAGCACAGTTCAGACAAATAAAACAGATGATCCAGGCCCCAAGAAGTTTAGCATCTAGGTGTCTGACAGAACACAGCAGATAGATAAAAAAACAAACAACTGGGGTGTGGATGACTGGAAAGATGAGGTAACGGAACAAACAGAATTTCCCTTTGCATCCCTCTTTTATTAGGTGTCTGAACATTCCTACAAGCAAGGTTTTGTTCACACAAACATTAAGGGAATCTCTTACTCAGGAAGATATACTTGTTCATGAATGAATATGCACAAGAGCAGAGAAACCTATAAAAGTTTTTGTTTAGTCATCCAATACAGAAGCAGAAGCAATACTATATGATTTTCACCAAACCACACAGTTCAAATAATGAATATCAAGTAGTTACTTGTCAACAAAAAAAGCAAAAACACAAGTCCTACAGCATTCCATAGGCTAAGATTTTTCAAGAATGTGATTCATCGGATTATCTTCGACAGGCTAAAATACATGCTATATTAGTTTGGCACTATTGCCCATTCTCCAACATTCAACCCTATTTTACTGTACTTTCTGCTTATTTGATCCTCACAACACATTGTCTTGGATGAAAGGATCCAGATATTTTAATTTCAATTCCATTAAATAAAAACAACACAAGAACAAAAGGAAATCAAAGGGCAGGAACAATCAATGCAAGCTAAACTGAAAAAGAGACCTATCATGAAGGAAACCATCAGTCAGTTCAACAAGGGTCTTTGATTTGTCTCTTAGCTTCTGGGTGGTGTCGTAGGTGATAGTTTTGATTTACAAAGCCCTAAATAGCCTGGAACCAGCTAGAGAGACTGCTTTCTACCCCCTTCATACTGCAATTGTAATCAGTGGGCGTGGTCAATCCCGATGTCTGTAAAAGCAGAGCAGGGTCTGCAAACAGAGCATTTTCCCTTTAGAAGGCCACCTTCCATTTAGAATGCTCCCTTCAAGCCCAATCTGAAAAAGGCCAGACCAGTTGACCTTCCAGGCGTGCTGCAAAGCCCATCTTCTCAAGTCAGCATTGCAGGAGGTCTGAGGCAATAGGAGGTGGGAATTAAATCCAATACACTGCTGATTATTACAAGATGTGACTGCAAGGGAAGAGAAGGGCTGCTGCTTTGACTGGTTTTGCTTTGTAACTCCCTTTTCACTGTGTTTTTAAAATGTGTGTGTGCAGAGCCCTTGATGGGCATTCTTTGGGAAGGAGTTTTAAATCTAAAGAAATAAAGAACTGAAAGTAAGAAAAAAGAAAATATAAGATAAAGTTACTTGACAGTATCCTTTTATTATAGGTGTATTTCTACGTGATTACATAGGAACACAAGTTACTGACATCAATATAATGTTATTCTTTCAACTAACAAGGCAGGGCAATTATAATCAATATTCTGAAGTCATCCTAGTACTCTTCAGAATAGGTAAGAGAATATTCATACATAGTTTGGTTGTCTTAGCCTGCTTCTCTTGTAAATGATGCGGTGCGTGTATTTGTTCGGGTTTTTTTTTTCTCCAAATAAGCAGCCATCTCAGTAACTCCAGGGGTTCAGCTTTAATAAATGCTATTGGACATGTTGTATTGTCCAAGATCTGTTATACAAAAAATTAATAATTTCATCTACTGAAACTAGACAAATATAAAAACTAATTCAATGCTATCTATCATCTCCATTCCCACTATCAAATATAATACCTCCTTGTCTTCCCTTTTGCCTTTGAATAGTTTCCTCTACAATGAAATATAGTGCCTTTCCTTAGCTAGATAGCTCTTCTCCATCCCCACCATTCTCCAAGACACACATGTAGAGACAGAGAATGTTTCACATGTCACAATTGTGGGATCTAGAGATTCTCTCCCTCTGATCTTGAGTCTCTGAGTTGGCAGTGGAACACACTGCTGCTGCATCAGCAGGCTACAACAGCAGAAAGCCTGGCAGCTAGACAAAAGCTAATGAAAATTTCAAAGGTACAAAAGCTGTTCTTAGAACTTGAAGTAAGTGACAGGGTTGTCAATGGAATCATAACAGCAGTCTCTAAGTAAATTTGGAAAACAAAAAGCTTCCCGCCCCACACCCCTAGAGGTAACTAAAAGCCAAGTTTACAAACAGTGTATATGTAATTTAAAATAAATGTTTTTTTTCCCCAGTACACAAGGGGTGATCGCTGTTGAAAGAAGTGGCATACGCAGCAAAGTGATTTTCTTCTAAGGGCAGAAGAAATGCCTCTCACATTAAACATTTAAGTCTGTCAGGCCTGAAGAGTAAACATACAAATATAGATGACATTCTGTGTCATACAATGTAAATGCCTTTCAAGCCTCAGACATTTAGCTGTACCACAGTCTGGCCTCCACAAGGGAAAAGGGCTAAATTCTCAGTGGGCAGATGTGAAAGGACTCAAATTAACAATAATGCAAGCTGTGTATTTAACTCCCCATGCACTGCTCTGAATTGCCACCCTGTAGTGTAACATCACCAGCTCCCATAGATCTGTGGATTGATTTCTATGTTGGCTTTGTATTTTTTACTCTATTAACCAAGAGACTTTGACTTGATTTTGCATGGGAAAATAACTTTCTGCGGTACACTGTACTGTATTTTGCACGTGGAAGATTACATGAAGAACACATTTTTAGCTATTTAAAACCCAAATGCAGTAAACGTTTAGTTTTATAAATGAAGTTAAATGACAAATCACAACACTTTATATCTAAAATCCTTTCAACTGAATTTATTCTTGTATATTATATATAACATTTATAATATTGATTAGATTAAGGAGGGACTCCAAATGCTTTGGAGAGTTTCAGTTCCATGTCTCAAGTCTCACTCTGTTCTAATATCTGCCCTTGAATCCATGCATGTGGCTCTGATTACCAGACTAACTATCAGAGCTCAGACCTAAGGGGTCAGGTAGGCTGGAAAGCCTGTGCTGCTGCCCAAGCTGCAGCTTCTGCACTGCTGTTTGTAGCATGCTAGCTCTAGTCTGTCTACCCAGTCTGGGAGACTCACTCCCAGCTGCAGCATAGACATACCCGAGCTGGGAGTCACATGTGCACATATAAGCATTAGAGTCCGGAGGAGCAGGCAGCAGGACAGCTCAAATCCTCTTGCTAAACTCAAACTCGGAGGGAGAATGCCCTTTCCTCTGCCTGGCTTGGATAAGCAATACACTCTCTACAGCTTTCCCACCTCCTTGGCTGGGGCAGTGAGAGCTCCCCATATTGTTTCAGTCTATTTTAATCACTGTGCACACCCCAGGAAAGAATCCGGCCCAGTAGAATGGAAAATGATAGGCATATTACTCTCCCTCCTATCTATACTAGAGCATAGTAGCTTCCTTATTCCTCCCCCCCTTCCTCCGAAAGTGAATTGAAATGCCCTACATGGTTTGGGAGCTCTATCTCTGTAAAAGCTTTTAAAAAACTTGCCACTGCAAGCCACGCTGGCCCACTCACATGGCAGACTGTTTGAAGTTGCTGCACCTTGTGGTCCTTGTGGCAAAGACTTCAGAAAACCTGTCTGATCAGTCAAAGTCTTTTCTCCAGATCAAAAAGAGAACCTTTCTGAAAAAAACAAACAAACACCTGGCATTTCTTAAAAGGTCTGATTTCCTCCAAGCTGCTACCACTTCACACAACAATCTGCCTCTTGGATTGAAGTGGCTATTTTTTTGAAAGCTGGTGCAGGCATTCGAAGTCCTATAGTATACAGTACTAAAATTGGTAATGAGTGTATATTCAAATACAGTAAAACTGACACAAAAGCCAATCGTTCTGGAAATCTGTCCCAGGGTATTATTGAAGCAAATAGCTTAATTCTCCTTTACAAAAAATAGAAGTTTAAATAAATAAGAACAGCAACTGCAGTTCCACCAAGTAGGATAAAAACAACAAGGGCTTGCAATCCTCATGCTTCAGAGCATAAAGTGATCACAACCAGGGAGAGCTATAATATTGCCTTATTCCAGATATTATATTTTCTCCTGAAGCATCCAGTACTTATTACTATTTAAGTCAGGATATAGAACTATATGGATCATACTATGTGAAAATGTGAAAATTCTTACGTTAGTAAACATAAATAAAACTTTTGATATTACCATAGGATATTTCGATAAAAAACGGAACTCTCAAAATCAAAAGATAATGTATTTATGCAACCACACACTTGCTAATTTACTGAATCCAATACTACTTTTTCAATGAACTGGGCCTGATATTTCTAAAAGCTTCTGACTCATTTAGTTGTAGCTCCACTGTGTGGCTAATGTGAGAATTTGTTTTAGAAAGAAGAGCATTGTGTAATTTTTCAGTGCATTGCCTTGCAGTCTGTGATATGATCCCCAATACTGCCCAAGTTGTCACTGAATGCCACCTGGGTGGGTCCTGGTACCCTCAAGGAGGGGTGCAAAGAAAGCCAATGGGACTCTTGGCAGGTTCATGGGTGTACTTGTTCCCAGTGCAAGACCAGAGACTAATATCTTAAGTAAAACATCCTGTAAAATGAGTGTTTTTTTAAAAAAAATACATCTGTGATGGATTGACAAAATCCTGTAATATCTGGAACAAACCTTATGGAATTAAACTTGACTGAATTAAGCTAAACCTTATTGAATTAAGGTTAACACTTTTGGAGTTTATTTTATTACAAATGCAAATGTTTATGTACTATTGTGAGATTGTTTGGACCTTCTTTAGCAGAAAGACAAGATTAATGGAATCTCTAGAAGATATGATTGTCTGGCCGGTCCCTCTGGGATACTGCAGCCCTCAGTGAGACAAGACTTTTGAAAACTGGATCACTAGCTGAAGTAAACTACCACTTCTGCTGGTCTGGGAAACCTGAAAATGAGCCAAGGATATACAGTGTCAGATTTGCAGTGAAGAAGTCTGTCCTAGGTGCATGTACCCCTCCAGTATTTATCAATGAGAGGATCATGAGATTGGATGTGAATACGGACCTGGGAACTCTGACTCTTCTGTCACTCTGACTCTTCTGTCCATCTATGGACCAACACTTGACTACTCCAAATAGCAAAAATATGAGTTCTATTCTTAAGTGGAACAAATCATCAAGAATGTCCCCATAAGGAAGAGATTCACTGTTTTCGGTGATTTCAATGCTCATGTGGATAAGGCCTGGGAGCATCGGGGACACATGATTGGCACAGGTAGCCTCAATGGAAATGGTCAACGTGTCCTTGAACTTTGCACCTCTTGTGAGCTGATAGTCTCAAATACCTATTTTGCTGGCAGCAGCAAGGTCACATAGAGGCACCCCCCACTCAGGACACTGACATCAGCTAGACCTCATCCTGATCCATTGAAGACACATTCACAATGTACTGCATGCTCGAGCAATGCATAGCATGGATTGTGACAGTGACCATGCCCTTGTCAGGGCCAAGCTTCAATTACACCCTAAAAAGATCCGTTATGCAAAGCCAAAAGGCAAAACCTCACCTCAACATCACTAACATGAAGGACTCTGACACTTGTGCAAAATTTCAATGCGTGCTTGAGCGTGTTTCTGAAAATGATCAACTTGATCCCTGTGATCTTACATTTGTGGGAAAATTTCAAAAACAATATACTGGCTACTGACAAGGATGTCTTTGGAACAACAAAGGAAAAACAACCTGGCTGGTTTGCAGTGTCTGAACATCTGCTGCTCCCACACACCAAAAAGAAAAAGCAAGCTTACCTAACTTTACTTAAAAAACCAACTAAGTCCAGAACTCTTAAGTTCAAAAAGGCTAAGGCTGTGGTCCAGAAAGCCACCAGAGAATGTCCCCAGAAGTATTTGCAAGACCTATGCAAAAAGATTCAGGCCTATTTTGAAAGAGGAGACCTTCATCGTACCTATGATGGAATTAAAGAAGAACTTGGTCCAATTTGTAAAAAGACTGGAAACCTGAAAGTGAAAGATGGCACCATCATGACTGACAAGCAAGAACAACTTGACCAATGGACTGAGCATTACAAAGAACTCTACTCAAAGGATGCCATTATCTGTGATACTGCCCTAGCTGCCATTCCCCAACTTCCAATGATGCGGGAGCTGGACCACACACCAACTCTTGAAGATGTAGCAAAGGCTATCAAAGAGATTGCATCTCGGAAAGCAGCAGGCAACCATCAGATACCTCCAGAGTTCCTAAAGGAAGGGGGAAGAAAGCTTGCGAGCAACATCTACCTACTTCCCTGTGCCTGCTGGGAAGAAAGCCACATACTCCAGGATCTGAAAGATGCAAACATAATTACTTTATAGAAAAATAAAATTTGTTTGTTAGGGAATAATTTTATAGGACCAGCCACATCTGAGGGTATGCTAAAGTATACTTTGTGCAGCAAATGATGTCTCTTGGAAACCATATCACCTTATGCAGATAGCTCACCCACACTTAAAGCTACTTATCATTTATGTGCACTGAATACTTTGCTACATCTTTTTTCCAAAGAGTAAAATCAGCATTGAGGCTTCAAGTTGGAATGTGTGAGAAGTACACAACACAGCTTTGAGCAGCATCTGGGCTGAGGAGCGATACTGCATTTGATTTTGTTCACCCAACACTACTATACATTCTTTAGTACACCCCAGGGTATGTTTTGGTGCTCTGTTAATACATGTCTTGGGTATGTTCAGAGATGCGAGGCAATGGACCAAGTGCCTTCAACTATCCGAGACCTGTTAATAATCCACTAAACCATGCCCTGGAGTGTCTTACTGCTATTACACTATAGCCTTTTAATTTTAAGAAGAGGTTTAAAACAACAGGCTAGTTGTTTGAAAACATTAATATATTTCCATTTTTTAAAATACTTACAAGTGCAATATTATTATTCGTGACCTTTCTTTTACTATTTATGGGCCTGGTGCTTCTCCAGTGGAAACAATGTGAGATTTGCTCTTGATGTCAGCGGGAACTGGAGTACACCTTATATATAATAAAAACAGGCTCAGATTTTTCAGTCAGTCCTCCAATACTGACTTATACCCTTCCCATGGACTCCATCCTTTATCTTTTTACATGAAACCACAATAAATAAAATTCATAAAAGTGGTATTAATCAGATGCAACAATAAGTACAATGCAATGCTCTAATTCAGGGCAGTAAAGCACTTAATCATACAAAAATTTGCCAGAAATACATCATCCTGAATACTGCAGTTGGACAAGTAGTATGATGGGTAAGAGGAAAATGAAGACACAGGGCCAAATTCACCCCTCGTATAAACAAGCACAAATTCAAGAGAGGTGTACGCAGAACTGAGTTGGTCCATGGTGTTTCTCTTTCAAGCACTGGCAAACTGTTTTCAACAATGATTCAGATGTTCTCAGGATATTTTAAAATTTCAGTTTCAGATTTAAAGGAAACCAAGTAATTTTTTTTTTTATTTTTTTGAAACAAATAGTCATGTATCAAAAACAGAGGATTTTGTTTATTTTTAAATCACAGCAGTTAAATCACAGTAGTTAACAACAACAAAAAAACAGAATAAAATGTACACATTCCACAGGAACTTCTATCTTCCCTATGAACAGAAAAGAAATTTGTTGAACTGATTTCAATGGATCCTTCTATTGCAGAGGTTCTCAAACTGTGGTCTGCAGAGTGGTCCGCAAGCTCCATTCAGGTGGTCCGCAGATAGATCCCTCTAAGGTGTGTGCCTGGGCGCTGCACACGAGAAAATGAAGGGCCACCCACCTAATTAGTGGAGTCGCACGGGCATGGCTCCACTGATTAGATGCCTTGATCCTGGAAAAGTTGTGCATGTGAAGTGGTGGCCTTGGGGGGAATAGTGGGAGGGAGCAGTGGGGTGAGAAGAGGGGATGGGGGGAATTTGGGACGTGCAGGACTGTGGCGGCCAGAGAAAGAGATGACTTTCCCCATCTCCAGGGCTGCTGTAGTGGGGGGAGAGACCCTCCTCCTTTCCAGCCCCAGCTTGGGGGCTGCCATGGCAAGGGGAGAGAGGGCATATCCATCGCATTAGAAAGGTAAGACTGCTGATATTAAAATATGAGTTGTGTGCTTTTATTTATAGAACAAAAAAACCTTTAATTATTATTATGGGTTTTTGTATATAGTGCTTTTATCCAAAGTGCTTTACAAAGTTGTCTAACAGTACAAACAACATTTGGAAAGATCATTAAGTGGTCCACTGAGACCCTCATCAATTTTCATGTGGTCCACAAAAAAAAGTTTGAGAGTCACTGTTCTATTGCTATTTGTAAGTAGGTTTCCACATGTATTTAAAAATTGGGTTAGGCTGTGTGCATGTGTGAAGTTTAAAGACAGTTTTGTTTTAAAGTAGCTTGTTTATATTTATTTACAGATTAAATTAAATTCACCTCTGTAGCATTGCCATGCACATATAGTCCTATATCACTGTTAAGGTCTGACTGCAACCACTGTGATACGAGGAATGGGCTATTTAACCACTCCTTTAAATTAAATGTAAGAATGATTCCAGTCTGAAAAGTAACTGTGTAAAAACATTATGGCAATTTTGCCACCTTTATGATTTCTATAGCAAATGTATTCGGGTTACGGGGGAGGGATCACCATATTTATACAGAACTAACAGTTCTACAGTCTCCTTGGAATTTTGAATCTTTTCTACTTATGCATCATTACAAGTAATAAAGGTTCTGCAGGACAAACTTAGCCTTGGTGTATGTGTACCAGTCTTCAAACTAAGCCCTTACTAACCCCTCCTTTGCAATCCCACTGACTTCAGTGAGTTTCCACAGAGGTAACATTAGAACTTGATAAACAATTCTGTTGGCAACGCACAGGAGGAACAAAATCCTCTTCACACTTGGCTGCATTCACCCTGCCCTTCTAATAAGAATAAAAAATTACTACTATAACTAAACAGGGGGAGTGACAGCCACACTTTTTCATAAGAACATAAGAATGGCCCTACTGGGTCAGACCAAAGGTCCATCTAGCCCACTATCCTGTCTTCCGACAGTGGTCAGTGCCAGGTGCCCCAGAGGGAATGAACAGAACAGGTAATCATCAAGTGATCCATCCTGTCGCTCACTTTCAGAGGTGTAGCTACATTTTCTCCTTTCCATCTCTCTTCAGCTCCTCACCAAGACATAATACCTTAGCCACCATCACTCAGGAAGTACACTTCCTAACCTTCTAACTGAACAGCAATCCTTTTAGGACACACAAATTAACCCTTTTGTTTGCTGTATTTAGAGTAAAATATCAAAAAAGAGAAAAGAACAGAATAAGAAAAAAAATTCTCAGCCATTGTAGCTGAAACTATAGACACCTGCGTGTGCTTACCTTTGAGGAAGTGAAAAGGTGAATTGGTGGATCAGAACACAGGCTTTTTGTGTTTGAAGACCTCAAGTTCAAATCTTGTACAAGCATTAAGTGAAAATGAGTTTGGCCCCTGCATATACTGGCTCTCTAAAATGTAAACGCTCTGCAGAAAATCTATAGCAGCAGAAAATTGCCATAAAGGCTGCCTTGTGGACTGGGGTTCCACTAACCCTTTAAGTAACTCTAACATTTTTCTTCAAGCATGCCTGAGAAGTGGAAATTTTGAGCATGGGAATTTGAAAGATTCCTATTTATTCCTTATTGCAAGTGCCCATACAATTTTCTGTAAAGGAAGGGCTGATCCAACAACTTCTCTACCCTTTCCCCTAGTTGTTCCACACTGTCGCAAGGGTCTGTAAAACAGCTGCTTTCCTACCTAACAGTATTGACTGTGCTTTACCAGACTTTCCTCATGCCCTACAACTTATTTTTTTGGCAGGCAGGCTGGACTTTTCGCTACACTCCTGTTAGGACACATAATAGTCTCTACAGCAGATCATAATCACTGAGGGAAAATGCTTATAATGATTTTAAGCTCTTACATATTTTGTTTATAATTATGATTAAACCTATTTTATGAGGGGTGAAGTATCCAACGTTCTTAGAATGTGCAGGGGTATGTGCAGACTAACCAATGAAACTTATTTCCCCCTTTTTGTTTGTCAAATCTAAGACCAGAAAAAGAAATTAATCCTTCATATTTAAAAAAATAAAACTTCTATAATCAATAAACTTCTCAAATCACAAGAAAACAATATAAACTGAAGAAAAAAGTTTATGTTCAAAAGGTCTGCCTTGTTTATTTCTGACCTGTTTAAAAGACTACATATTCTGTCTTCCCATCTATTGTGGGAATAGGTACAATAGGAACATGCTTCCTAAGGATAACTTTCCCTCCTCTTTCCTCCTTTGCAGAAAGGGAATGGTGGGTAATAATATATTTTATTAAAAAGCAGTCTGCGCCATCTCAAGATGGCCAGGCTAGACTTCTTGAGGGAAGAAGTCTCTCAAACCATAACTGATTCAGTTCCTTGAAAAAAGTTAATTCAAATTATTTCACACACACCAAGCTGAGAGTAAGTAAAGAGATAACATGTTGTGTCTCATAGTCTTTATGCAACTACAATAATATGAAGAAACAACATGGGGACAGCTGGCTTTCACATAACACTGTTTATTAACTATATACAGATATGCAAAACTTAGCAAACTACATAATTCAGCACTGTGTGGCTTTTAGAACCTAGAACAGAGTGAACATATAGAGGGATCACAACTATGTAAAAGGATACAACCCAATTCTGAGAGAGATTCAGCAGGACTGTAAATCGTAAAATGCCCGAAGGTTTAAAAAATCTGGGAAGTCTAGCCCAAAACAAAAAATTAGCTGAACTTTTGGACAACACTTGCAGATCCTAGCTACCTACATACCACAGCACTGTCTGGCTTCTAAAATATAGAACACAGTGAGAGTCACTAGGGATCAGAACTACATAAAAGGATATTGCCCAAATCCTTACACTATGTAAGGCTTCATCCTTAGAAATGTTAAAATAATCTAATTTTATTCCATTTTGTGTAATATTTTAGGCTACTATGACAGTCAAATGTCCTCTTTTTACATACAGTGTTATGTATCTGTTCATATAAAAACTACCAGAAAATATAACAATTTTATAATGTTTTCCCCCCATGAGGTAAGGACTGAGATTGGAATAGACACAAGCATTAGCACAGATCAGCACTGAGCACATTTACAGAATTGTGGCACATGTTTTTATAGCACCTGCTTGCAATATGCTTGAGTCTAACTCACTGCTATTTCTTTAACAAGTAGGATTACTGATATAGCTAGTTTATATTTTTTTTAATTTTTACCAAAAAAGGATATTTTAAATGAAATTTTCACTATTTTTTTAATTGACTACCTATTCATTATTAATTATTATCATTATTATACAGAGCTTAAAGAACAAATAAAAGACTGTCTATCCTGCCCTGAACCCCATGCAGGTGCAGTCAGTGGAATAGTGCACAAGGTCCACCAAAAAGAGCTCTTTGGAGGTCTGGGGTCTCAGTCCCTGTTCTGAGGAGTTTCAAATCTAAGGCCTAGTCTACACTAAAAAATTAGGTCGGTTTAGCTATGCCAGACAGGGGTCTGAAAAATCCACATCTCTGAGCAGTGTAGTTGGAACGACCCAAGTCCTCATCTGGACAGCACTAGGTCTACGTAAAAATTCTTCCATTGACCTAGCTATTGCCACTGGGCAAGGTGAATTACTTACACTGATGGGAGAATCCCTCCTTTTGATGTAGGTAGTGTCTACACTGAAGTGCTACAGCTGTGCTGCTGTAGTGTTTTAAGTGTAGACAAGCCCTAAGACGTCTAGGTGCATGTAAAAAATGTAAAGGTAAGGGACACACTCTTAAAAGAACAATTATTTTCTATGCAGAGTAAATGAGCTTGGAGGAAAATGACTCTCATTCCAACTGAACATCTGTTTTCGTTTTTGGATAAAGTTATAGAGAGTGCTGTAGAGGCATTTGAACAGCTGTTTCCACAATTAGTGAGTCTGACATTTTTCACTGTAGTACAGGAATACTGCTATCTCAAACATAGTTAGAGGAGTATTACAGGGTTGAGGGAGGCATCAAATAATAATCAACTAGGAAGGACTTCTTGTGTATAAAATATTCTAGTCTGAGTGTTTTAATAAAGACATACTTAGTCAACTGAAAACCAAATGTGCAAATTTGCAGATGGGTGGTTTTAAGTGCAGGAAGCTGTCACAGTTCAGGGCAATGGCACCTGTATTTTCCCTTACTGGTCAGGCAAGGGCACACACTCTCAGGCTTTCAGCCTCCTGCTCATTGGCTTTCTTGGGTGGAGACCTGCATCCCTCTCCTTCCTGACTGGGGTATTTCCAAATTGAAGAGTTTCCTAACTTCACTGTGTTATTTACAATAAAAGAGAGTCTGCCTAAGTAGACCTGTTTCACTTCTCTCCTCAGAGATGGAACACAGAGTAATTGCTACAGTTATAAGTTACCACCCAGCACTTCCTGTGCAAGTTTATTTTATTCTTAAGGTAAAAACACTATGCAGAAAACATATTTAAAAGAATACAAGAACCTACACACTTGCTAATAAGCAGAGATCTCCCCAACTGTCTCCAACACCAGCTCTGGCAGGTAAATCCTTCAAACTCCCCAAAGGGGTCACAAGTTTGTCACAGCCTTAGTTCGGAACTAGCACACACATGAAAAGATAATCCCTCCTTTATACAGTTTGGAGGTCTTTGTCTACTGGTTACCTGCTCCTGAAAACTCCAGGTCAATCAGTTTCTTTCCCCAGGGTGTAGCTTCAAAAGAGTGGATTTGAAGTGGGGCATTGGTGTTCTCCTCACCCCAAAGTATTTGCTAGGGAATCCACTTCACAAGTATTATCCCCCAAAATCCTTTGAAGTTCCTAATATCTCCCATAAAATTAATTTTAACCCTGTCTTCCTGCTAAAGAATACAATGCTATACAATCCCACAATATACATAAACATTTTTAATACAATGAACTTCAACGATTATAAAGATAATTCAATAAGGTTTAATTTAATTCAATAAGGTTTGTTGAGGATATTGCAGGATACTCTCATATCTGCAACAGAAGTTACTCTAGCTATCAAGATGCTTTGAAAAGATCTTTTCTTTTAGGCCAAGAACCACTTTTCAATGTAGAATTTAATTTGACAGCCTTTGAGCTAAAAATGCCTCAGTACAATAATTTTGCAAAGCACTCTGAAGAGATGAGCACTGGTATCAGTTAATATTTTTTTAAAAAATATTCTGCTCTAAGAGTGAGGAAGTAACTCAAAAAGAAAAAAGATATAACAGAAGATAAAGATTATCTGGATTGTTCTGTTGCATACTTCTTTTGTTGTTCAATCAAATTTTAAAATGTCCCAAATAAGGACGTTTTTACCACTTCATGGAAAAGACCATTTCTCAGCATAACACATTTCATTTGCAGAAAGATTTCCTAATATTCATCTTAATCTTTCCTTTTAAAAATGTCATCCCATTATTCTTAGTTGCATTCCTTGTACTATGCTATTTTTTTCTTCCACCTTGCAAACACTGACTGATGTAGCACAGTTTGCCTCCATCCCTTTCTTTGGAACTTAGCCTAACCCTCTATGTTTAGCTTTTTTCCCCATAATCATTCCTTATAAGTCAAACCCTCCAGCCTCTTCCTAACTGTTGTCACATGATTTTACCAAACCTTTATTTCTTTCTATTTCAAAATACTTACCATCACAATAATGGCATTTTACATATAATTCTATTTTTAATGCTGGTGGAGGGATATATTTTCATCACGAGAAATATTACTCATAGATTTTGGCAAAAGATCCCATTAAATTGACTAGAGCTATACTTTTTTAAAGGTAAGTATCAAACTCCCTTTCTTATATAATATCCAACGTTCTACAGTCAGTAACATTAATTTCTATTAACGTGTGTGATAATATCCATCACATTCATTTCAATAAAATCACATATTCCATGTAACGCCTTTCCCAGAAAGTAAACTGTGTGATCTTATCAGCTAAAACTGGAGGAGGTAGTTAGCAGACAGAATGTAATTAACTACACTGACATTTGGCTGGAGGATGGGGACTGACCATCCTGCTATCCCAGAAGTTTTCATGACCACAACAGACTGACATCTCTCTTAGGTCTTGACTCTGAAAGATGACGAGCACTCCTTCCTGATCTAGCAAAACACGTAAGCCATGCGTTTAAAGTTAAACATATAAGTAGTCTCACTAGAGTCAATGGAGTCATGTGCTTAAAGCAAAAGCACGTGCTTAAGTATTTTGAAGAACTGGGCAACAGAGCTCAGCACATTGCAGAATTGAGGCCCTTACATCTTATTCAAAAGATATGCATACAGTAATACCTAGCACCATGCGCTGGTCCAACACTGTCTCAGAGGGAAGCATGTCAACGAGAAAAAAAGAGGTTCTTGAAAAACAGCAAATGAAAAAGGAATACAGGCTGACATCTTTTCTTTATTTTCATAAGCTGTTATTCTTCAGGAGTGAATTAAAAACACAAAATAGTATTTTCTCTAGCATTCCTAAATGACTGAATTTTGCTAAACAAAATGCAGACAAAGCAGAGCTTTAAGGCGTATCTTTAATTAAGAAGTGAAATAATTGTGCCAACAAACCCTGCCAAAATTTGAAATCACCATCTATATAACCTTTGTAAAACAGCAATAAGAAGATGTATAAAAGAGTCGTGCCAAGTTTCTGTGGTTTTAATAGCTTGCTTTCATCAACTGAGACAAGAAAGGATATGGTTTAATACTAACATATGCACTATTTATAAAGGAGTCTCAGAACTTAATTTTTATAAAAATAGAATTCATTTAAAAAGAGCTCTTTATGGGATTTTATTTCATTAAACTGTTTCTGCAAAAGGGTTTATTTGTTATTAAATTAGAGGCAGTGAAGCCAGTGGAAGAAAAAAGGAAATGTCTCACTTTCCAGGCCTTCCCATGTTGATCAATGAATCTCACACCAATTATAGTTCAGATTTAATTTTGTGTATTTATACAAATGACCCAAACATCAGACGCTACCCCAGTGAACTCTGACCCTCCTCAAAAAACCCTTCTACCTAATTTGTTCTCTTCCTGGGAGAAACTGAGGGTGTGGAAGCCTCCTGCCATGTCTGGCGCACCACACCCTAGCCCCTTATATGCACTTTGGTAGTATTGTCTGGAGACTCGCCAATGGTCCACACCTATGTTCTAGAGCAACTTTTTCAATACAGATTTCTGTCATTTTTAAAAAATGAAACAAAACAGACTAGAGACAGTCATGCTCCTCTGCTCAAGAGGGAAGGAGAGAGGAAAAGACTCTATTGTACTGGGTTTTTGCACTCTTTAATGTTATGCAACACTTGGACACCAGACCGAATTGTGCTATATATACACCTAGGGTATATAGAAAGGTAGCAATCAAAATATTGATCCCATTACTATTCTTCATTAAAATGCATAAAGGTACTTTCCAATTGATGTCCCCAAGTGCACAGTGCAGCTATGCCCATCTGCTTCTACAAGATTCCCCTCTCCTTCCATTCTCTCCAGGATTCATCATATTGCAGGGGGAGAGGAAAGGTAGGATCTCCTGAGACAAGAGATTTCATAATCCCACAGTGCACTTTGAGGAACACTCTCCAGAATGATATTTTTGATTGAGAGACAATGTGGTTGAATCCTAAACGGGAGTTAAGAGCCTCAGCGTCAATAGGTGCACAGACTGCTGAATCACCTGCTGAAGATTCCACTAGTATCGACTGTTGGGCTTGAGTATGAGCCACCTCCTGAAGACACCAAGAGCCAGATTCATCTCTGTACTGGCACAGGCAATGTTGGCTTGTGCCTCCCTGATTCAGGGACTGCCCTAAATTTTAAGGCACTATAGGGTACTTCAGGGGAGGAGGGATAGCTCAGTGGTTTGAGCATTGGCCTGCTAAACCCAGGGTTGTGAGTTCAATCCTTGAGGGGGCCATTTGGGGATCTGGGGCAAAAATTGGGGATTGGTCCTGCTTTGAGCAGGGGGTTGGACTAGATGACCTCCTAAGGTCCCTTCCAACCCTGATATTCTATGATTCTATTCTATGATTCAGGGGCATAGAATCACTGGAACACAGGCCCACCAGAGACATGACCCTTTCTGACACAGCATCTCCTTCCTCTGCCCAGCCACAACATATCCCAGTCCCAGCTCAGAATGGACCCTGCATCCCAGCTGTCTTGTGGAGGTGACACAGAGCTTATGGAACTGGCTTTCCATAGCCTTCCTGAACTGATAGAGTTCACTGAGGGAGACAGAGCTTTCCAAACCCTCCCTTTCCCCAGAAGTCTTGCTACTAACATTTAAACTAGAATTTCAAATGAAAGTTGTTTGAAAAAATGTCCCATGATTTGCAAAGAGGAACTGATTGCTCTGGGAAAAGTGTAATATGCATAACACTCTATTTGTTTACACGTGCACCTTTGTAAGCAACATGGAAAAGCAAGAGTGTGAACTAAGTAGCTAAGCAAATTAATATAAAACCAATAAAATTGGTATTTAAATGATTTTGATATATAATGATAGCATCAGGGCCGGCTCCAGGCACCAGCTGACCAAGCACGTGCTTGGGGCGGCACCTTCTAAGGGGCAGCCAATCTTGGGGCGGCAGGAGAGCACTCAGATTTTTTTGTTTTGTTTTTTTTACTTCGGCGGGGCAGCACTGGGGTGGGGTTTGTTTTGGCGGGGCGGCGCTCATGGGGGGTTGTTTCAACGGGGCGGGGAGGTGCTCAGGGGGGTTGTTTTGGCGAGGCAGTGCTCGGGGGGGGTTGTTTTTGTTTCGGCGGGGTGGCACTGGGGTTTTTTATTTTCTTTTTTTGATGGGCAGAGCGCTCGGGGTTTTTTTTGTTTTGTTTTGTTTGTTTGTTTGTTTTGCTTGGGGCGGCAAAAAAGTTAGAGCCGGCCCTGGATAGCATAGTATTCAGGTGGTGTGTGTGTGTGTGTGTGTGTGTAACTGGTGACTGGTTGTGTAGGCTATTCCGGAATAGCCTCTTTAAACCAAAGGTTTTTAGTTCAACAAGGTTCATTTTATGGGAAAATATATGCTTCAACTGTGTAATGGGAGATTTGGTTCTTTGGCTGTCACTAGGTCCCACATATTGACAATTCTGTATTTATTTACTTTGATTTAAATAAAACAGAGATGCCTGTACAAGACCCTACCATGTAATTAATGCTACAGCATAACCCCAGCACTATAAAAACAATCAGAAACTCTGACAGCCAGTCACCTAGCTGCATTAAAATAGGAGTCCAATATATGGTGAACAAAAGAATCATTTAAAATTAAAACAAACCAAAGAAACCCAAACAAGGTAATGCCACAGTGTATTTGTGCACTAGCCATTCTCCTCTGGTGCTTGAGTTTAATTTTCTTTTTTGGTTAGAAGTGAACAATAATTTGTGGGGTTTATCCTAGATTTCTTCTGCACAGCACAAAATCCCATCACTGTTTTTACAAGATCAATTTCTGTTTTAGAACAACCAAGGACTATGTTGTTGCCAGTCATTTGAGGAGCACCAGCAGAGCTGTGAAAAGACGCTTGCATGGTATCTGCTTGCTTGATGGAAACATACTATAAAACCATTTCTTCTTGTCCTTCATTTCCATGAACACTGAACTTGCTTTGCTCACTAAAACAATCTGTTAAATATTATCACAAAAGGATATGTTCAGTACCCATCCCTAGAATACAAAAGAAAATTTCCCTCTCACTCAAACTATGGTGATAATAAATGCAACAATGAATTGTGGAGAAAGCCACCTAATTTACTCATTCTTATGGGAAACAAGAACAAGACCGCTCATTAAATTAAAAAGTAACAAATTTAATAATTCACATGATGTGTCAAGGCTGGCATGATTGCCAAAAATGCTATTTGTTAAACACCAAAAGTCAGCAAATACTTAAAACCTGCTAATATTTCAAAGTAATACACAGGACTGGTATAAGTGACCTAGCTAATATAAAAAAAGTTAACATATCAAATGAATTATAGATATGAGAATTTTGAGGACATATGATCCTGCTTTCTGGGAATGTATGGTTGATTATAGGGAGAAATAAATGTGATAACAGTTATTATCTTTATCCTTTGAATGTTCAGCCAATCAGTTTGCTCAATGGGCTGAACATTTGCTACACCTCCTTCTGGTGTGATATCCACTGGGAAGCAGGGGATAGATAGATAGATAGATAGATAGATAGATAGATGTATATTTCAAGTCTCTGCAAGCTCTCCAAGAATTGACAGTTTCTCAGAGCTTACTGCAGCTTCAGAAACTGGGGTGTGGTCTCCTTTACTGTGCTCAGGAGTGAGGGGAATTATGAAACTGCCCTTTATCACTGCAGATCTAGGTCTGGGGAGCCGTATGTCCACTGCTGCTGTGCAGGATAAGGCATGGGCAAACAGAAGAGATGAGATGAGGGTTCAGGACTATGGCCAGCAAGTTGTAAAACAAAATCACTGATGTTTCATATTGTATGTTTAAGGATTCCCTTAACTAGTCTGGTTACTTAAAATTAGGGTGACCATATGTCCCGATTTTGTAGACCCAGCCCTGATATTTGGGGCTTTTTCTTATATAGGCTCCTATTACTTTCCAGCTCCTGTCCCAATTTTTCATACTTGCTATCTGGTCATCCTACTTAAAATGATAATGTTCTTAGTGCTAAACTGTAGCGCATAGTGCTTTGTATCTCCAGAAGAGCTCGCAAGAATTTCATACTGGACCAGTGATACAGGTAGGGGAGCTCCCAGTAAATGTATACATAACCTTAAAAAAAAGTAAGATATTTAAACTGAATGAAAGAATTTTTTAATACAACCAGTGGTGGATTAGCCACTGAGCCAATGGGGCCCATGCCTAGGGCCTCTGGCCAATTGGGGGGCCCCAGAAAAATGGGTGCCCCTACTCTGCTCCCCATCAGGAATGCTGGGCTGGCAGAGCGGGGGAAGCCCCTGCGCCCCGACCCCATTTCCCCAGCAGGAGCACCGAGGGACGGGGGAGCAGAAAGGAGACTGCAGGCGGAAGGTGTGGGGAGGGGCCCCCACTTGCTCTGAATGCAACATATAATTAACCATACACCATTAAGTAGAATGTGTGGGGCACTAAGTAATAGACTTGGGTTATGAGTTACATTTTGACTTTGCTTACTATTTTTTAAAAACTAGTTCTTAATATTGGTTGCTTGCTGAAATCAGAGACAGATACATAGCAGATGAGAGGCTTAATAAATAAATGAAAATAATGGCAAAAATGAAGGCGCTACAGCACATTCAGTACAAAGACATTTGAAAGCTGAGAGAAATTGAATGAGAGTCAGAAGTAAAGTTTTTCAAGGCCACCTGAAGGGTTTGGACACAACATTAATTTTAATTGGAACAGGGTGTCCAAACCCATTGGGCATCTTTTAAGGCCCATGTTACAAAATAAAACTATTGTCCCTTGGCTTGACTAGTGACCTTCAGTGGATATTAATACCATCAAGCCCATGGACTTGGGCACAATATTCCACTGTTTGTCACTTATGCAATTTGTAAGGTAATAGTTTTCACTTATAAACTTCAACTCCTCTAAATATGTATAATGAGTATTTAGAAGCACTTCAGGTAGTTAGGTGCATCTTGATGTAAATTAGTACTTCTAATGTTTCTCTCTAAAGGAGAATGACATTTAAATTGCATAATTTTTCTGATGATTTCACCTCTCAAAAACTTTGAGTTTTTGTCTCTTATAATTTTTTCAGCAAATGCTAATGCCAAAAGTCAAATGAGCAGTTTCCTCAGTATGGGTGTCATCGAACGTACAACGGAAGTGATGGAAAAATGTTTCATATTTTAGTGGGAGCAGGTGCAGGCCAAACCCTGTAGGAAGTTACTATCTTATGCCATAGCTTTCCATACTCATCATTTAACATCTACCATCTCCTTTATGCCTTATAAAATAGTGGTGATATGTTTTTAATGACACCATTTATGTCCTTATAGCATGTGTGATACTTATGATAAGTCTACGACTAAAACAAATAGCAACAGCTCTTCTCCTTGCAAAATCAATGATTATAATTAAGCAGCTTGCAACAAATTGAACTATTGAAAATATTGGAATTCCTGGGGGGCGTGAGGGGAAGTCTTCTGCAACTCCCAGCAGGGACTGCATAAGGGCCAAACAAAATTCTAGCGGTCTGCTCCATCCTTCTTTGCCAAAATACATACTCCAAAGGGAGGTGGGCAGATGGCTGAGACTTACCCTTATCCTCTTTAGCACAAGCACACAGAATGGGAACTGAGCAGCAGGGGAAGTAATCTGTGCCCCATGATAGGATGTAACAGCTGGTGTGCTCACCCTGAATACGAAGGACCTCAAAGAGGAACTCTGCCTCCTGGAAGAAGGGGTTATTCCTAAATAGCACAATTATAGACACTCGCATCCTGGAATGCCACCAGAAACAGCAATAAAAAACCTTAAAGAACGATTTGTTTCTCAGACTGGTCAGTAATACCAATATAACTAGTGGCTATTTCTTCCTCTAGCCTTCACACGCTAACCCTCCCCCCATTAATGTGAACATGCTGAACTTGTTGGTTTCTGGTACTTTTGGCAGCAATAACATCACAAATGACACACATACACAAATAAAAAAGAAAAATAAATGTAAGTTCAGTGTCAGAATACTGAACACAAACTGCATGAATCTACAGTATCTTACCATTGATTTTTAAACACAACCCCCCATTGATTTCAATAGGGAGCTTTAATTAAAAAGAAAAGCAATGATATAGCCCTTGTAATATAATATTAGGATTAAACTAACTGAGCAATTTAAAGCTAAATCAGAAATAAAATGAGGTGATTTGAAAACAACACCCTATAGAAAATATTATTTGAAGGATAAGCCAAGCTAGTACATCAGCAGTATGATTTCTGTTTGAATATTAATGCAATAAAAATAGATGTGTGGTTTTAAAACAGTCAGGGAAGAGAGAGAGTGGATGGCTCAAAGGATTAGGATTAAGGTACAAAGCCTTTTCCCTCTTTTACCAAACTGAATGCAGTCCAGGGTCAATAGTGTCCAAAAGCCATTAATTTACCAAATGTTTGTTCAGTGGCCTGTGTGAAATGATAGGGTAATGTCAATCTAGCTCTGATAGATGTGCTCACAATATAAAAACTACCATGTTTACTGATAGTAACTTTTCCTAATTATTTACCCTCTCAGCAGGAAACCAGTGGTTGAATGGGCATGGAGACTGAACATCTCACTGCTAGCGTTTTTCCTCCTAGATGAGGCACATTGGTAGAACAGGCTAAGAAATCTTGAACTTCTAGTGCTCTCTGAATTCTGCACATATTCTGTTGATAAATACAGCCATCAGTTTCCAGGGCTATGAATCTGTCTCTTTTCATGAACACTCAATTCCCTTCAAAAATAAAAAAAATAAATCTGTCACATCAGGAAATACTCTTGGCAACAAATCTTTGATTTTTTGATTCTCAGGGAAGACCTGATTTTTTTATATTGTGTCACTTTAGGATCTAATTAACAATTTTAAAAATAAGTAAATGTTCCTATCAGTCTGGTGCTATGAAGCATAAATTTATAAAATAACATAGTTGATGTCATTCTAAAATTATTTTCTATTGGCTCAATCTTTGCAGTGCTAATATAGGCAAAACTCCCTTGGGAGTGAAGATTTGAGGATGGGGCTGTTTATCAAAAGATTACCACAGTAGAGCTGGCTGAGTTTATACATGCCTGTTTTAGGGTGTCTCTGACCTTTAGTTATTTGACAATGTACCAGAAGTTTCTGTCAGAATGTTTGACTTCAGCCAAGTTACACTATAGATGGGCACAGAAACTTTGTTTACATTATATAAATAGTAGAAAATACATAATAGAAACAGCTATTATGTTATCTAAACACCTCCCCAACATGGGGATCGGCCATGCTCTCAGTCGGGTGGGGAGCAGGGCCTTCCTACAGGTAGGAATTCTGTCTCTCAAACAACCCTTTCTGACACATTTTTTCCCAAACATCATTGTAATGATAATGGGAACTTTGGAGTGGGAACCAAAATTACCCATAGTGTTGTATGGGGGAAACTATTATGTACTGAGCCTTATCAGCAGAAGCACATTGCTACCACACTTAGAGCCAGGCACACAAACCAGCAATACCTGTTTGTACAGGTCTCCGCAACAAGTTATGTAAAGTATTTACTTTTACTTAAAACTTTTTCAGTATCCTTTCTTATGTTATACCAAGGGCAACAGCTATTTACAATGATTGTGCAAAGGGAGGAGAAAGAGAAGCTGGAGTTAATCTCTAAGGTCTTGTCTATACTACAAAGTATTGTCAGCAAAAGCTGCCTTTTGCCGACAAAACAGTGGAGATGTACACGCTACAAAGCTACTTTTGGCAGCAAAGCTCTGCTGTTTTGCCGACAAAATAACGCCACCTTGACGAGGCATAAAGCCTTTTGCCGCAAAGTTAAAGCGACAAAGCATCAGTGTAGATGCTGCTGTTTATTTTGTCGACAGAACTAGCTTCCGCCAGTATCCCACAATGCCTGTCCTGACCACTCTGCTCACTGTTTTGATCTTTGCTGCCCTGAAAGGGGAGGGGCACATGCCTGCAAAGCTCTTGGAAGTTTCTGACAGCTGAGTGTACTACTCCATTTGGGGAGCACAAAGCAAATCATTAGCACGGCATGCTCCGGTTCTGTCCTGCACTAGGAACACAGCTGCAGGCAGACTACTGCTTCAGGGAGTGGGGGTAGGGGACTGCTGTACTGCTTTGACATTCCTCAGCACAGAGAGCTCACAGAGCTGCTCAGGATGCTGCTCCCAGCAGCTGAGTAGGCTGTGGGAAAACTCAGGGGGAATCACAGAACCATAGGCAGGCAGAGTGGGCTGCTTCGGGAGAGATTGCTGTGCCGAGCAGAGCCGGGGGCTGACGTGTGTGTGGGAGGTGTTCCCCTCCCCCTTCCTCAGGATATGTCGGCAGGGCCGTAACGAGGGCGAAGCGAGTGAGGCACTCGCTTCGGGGCGCACTGCTGGCAGGGGCGTAAAAGCCTGC
Source organism: Macrochelys suwanniensis (assembly GCA_033296515.1). Lineage (NCBI taxonomy): Eukaryota > Metazoa > Chordata > Testudines > Chelydridae > Macrochelys > Macrochelys suwanniensis. The sequence continues at coordinate 91,726,380 of CM065775.1, read as the reverse complement.
TGCCAGGGGCGCGCCCGTCCTCCCCCGCCGCCGAAGCCGCCCCCGCTTACCTGCAGGAGGTCCGCCGGTGTGTGTGGAGAAGGCCCCCTCCGCCAAATTGCCGCCAACACCGGCGGACCTCCCGCAGGTAAGCGGACGCGGCTTCGGCGGCCGGACAGAAGTGCTGCTAATAATACCCTCCGCCGAAGTCGGCGGAGGGTATTATTAGCTGCACTTCTGTCCGGCCGCCGAAGCCGCGTCCGCTGGTGTGTGTGGAGAAGGCCCCCTCCGCCAAATTGCCGCCGACACCGGCGGACCTCCCGCTGGTAAGGTCCGACACCGGCGGACCTCCCGCCGAAGCCGCGTCCGCCGGTGTGTGTGGAGAAGGCCCCCTCCGCCAAATTGCCGCCGACACCGGCGGACCTCCCGCAGGTAAGCGGACGCGGCTTCGGCGGCCGGACAGAAGTGCTGCTAATAATACCCTCCGTAAGCGAAGCCGCGTCCGCTTACGGAGGGTATTATTAGCAGCACTTCTGTCCGGCCGCCGAAGCCGCGTCCGCTGGTGTGTGTGGAGAAGGCCCCCTCCGCCAAATTGCCGCTGACACCGGCGGACCTCCCGCAGGTAAGGTCCGACACCGGCGGACCTCCCGCCGAAGCCGCGTCCGCCGGTGTGTGTGGAGAAGGCCCCCTCCGCCAAATTGCCGCCGACACCGGCGGACCTCCCGCAGGTAAGCGGACGCGGCTTCGGCGGCCGGACAGAAGTGCTGCTAATAATACCCTCCGTAAGCGAAGCCGCGTCCGCTTACCTGCGGGAGGTCCGCCGGTGTCGGCGGCAATTTGGCGGAGGGTAAGCCCCTAGGAATTTCTGCGCTCCTGCCTCGGGCGCAGAAATTCCTAGTTACGGCTCTGTATGTCGGTAAGCCTGCTGTCTCCCCAGCCCCAGACAACGCCCCCACCCACCCACACACTTTAGTTGAAAAAATGGCTGACAATCTACTACGATTCCCGCAGAATGATGGGATTGAGAAACCTTCATCTTGTGATGCTGTACCTGCCCCATGAGGCATTGAAAACCCTTCCCAAATTACCCTGCATCCAGTTGCATAGTGGGATAACTACCATAGTACACTGCTCTCTGTGTCAATGCAAGAGTTGTTAGTGTGGATGCGCTCTGCCAACACAAGGAACTAGTGTGGACATGCAACAGCGATTTTAATGAAAGCGCTTTAATTAAAGTAGCATAACTTTTGCTGACAAAACTTTGTAGTGTAGACAAGGCCAGGAAATGCTGCTGCAAAATGTCACTGTATTATTTTTTGATAGCTGACAAACAACCTAACATGAAATAAACAGAGGCAATAGTTTTAGCCATATGCATATGGGCATGGAGATAAGGCTGAATATTCCTCCATAACTTGGACTCCACCAAGTATGTAAATTTTACCTCATGTAAATCTTTGCAGTATAGAGGCCTAAATAAACAAGAGACAGCAGGTGAGAGAAAGGAAGCATTATCCTCAATGTTTATAGATTGGGAACTGTGGTACAGAAAGAGGCATGGTAAATCTGTGGCAGCACCAGAAATTGTCTGTTGCTTTTTTTAAAATCCCAGTCAAATGCCTTAACAACAAAACCATCCTTTCCTCTCTTTATCTGTATTTTCAAAAGTAAGCAAAATTCGTTCTGATCTAGGAATCTTCTACTGGTTAAAAAATATAAGGGTATGGCTTGCTAAGATGTGCAGTTAGTACAGTTATATTCATTTTAACAAATTCTATAGGCATACTTACAGTGTACAATTAAAAACAAAATAATTACAGTAGCAACTGTTTAATCCAGATGTATCCCATTTATGGATTTATCCTTATTAAATTACCATTCCTGATAGACAGTAGTTAATCCAAAGCAATAACCAGTGTTACCACAATATGGTATTTAAATTCAATTGACTGCACTGAAGCAATGACAATAACTTAATGTTGCCCAATAGTTATTCAATCATATTTTAAATTAGTGGTGGCTCTTTTGTATCTAGTTTAATGTAATAAGGGGCTGATTTTATCCTTTTCTCTTCTTCCTCCTTGGTCACATGGTGTATGGTTGTGACTGGTTGCCCCCATTTAAGATGCCACCTAATGTATTGGGATACCGCTGAGCCCACCCGTTCTGCCAGCCTGGACCCAGCACTCAGGTGCCCACCTCCCTTGTGGACCCAAAGGTATATTGTCTTGCACTGTATAGAAAAATCTGCACAGCACAAGCTCATAAAAATTCACTCTCTTCCTCAATGTGAAGAGAGATATGCACGACTTCTTGCCTCCCGCCCAGTTAGAAATTACATAAACTGGGTTTAATAATAAACAAAATAAATGTATTAACTATAAAAGGTAGATAGCAAACAGAACATATTGGATTACTAAGCAAATAAAACAAAACACGCAAACTGAGCTTGATTCACTAAAGAAATTGGTTAAAAATAGTAATTTTTCACCCTACATATCATTACAGCCAGATTGCAGAAAGACTGGAAAGACAGCTGTACCAGCCTGCAGCTTGAGACTTCAGGTTTTACTCACAAGCTAGATGCCCTTCCATCTTGGGCTCAACTCTTCTTCGCCCCATTCAATACTTCTTCCAGGTGTTTTTCACTGTCTCTTGGGGTGGGGAGGCAGAAGAGAACCACAATGATGTCAGTTCCCTGCCTTATATAGCTCTTGTGTAAGGTAGGAACTCTTTGTCTTCCAGTGGAAAAAAACTGGCATTCCAAAAGAGGAGGAGGGAGTCCAGTGCCAGGTGACTGGGACCCATGTCTTTGCAGGGCTGTGGCAGCCATTACTCACAGGCCAACTGGAGTGTCCACAGGAAGACTAAACTCTTTCACAGTCCACTGTCTTTGCTAATGGGCCATCAGCCCTGTCTAACTTTGTCATTGTTGTACCTGAAGGGCTAGCTGGGGGTGACACCCAATGTAACACATTTGAAATACAGATACATAGTTAATATTCCTAACTTCAGATACAGAAATGATACAGGCATGCAAACAGGATAATCACATTCAGTAAATCATAACCTTTCCAATGATATCTTACATGAGCCATCCTGCATAAAGTATATCTCATTTATGCCATATCTATATCATAAGCATATTTCCATAAAGACTATGGAGTGTAATGTCACAATGGTCTTTTGGGTAACCCAAAGAAAAGAAAAGTCCAGCTTTGTTTCTATTAAAATATTTTCAGTGCATAATGAAACCAAAACTTCATGTAATCGTGAGACTGTCATATTACTCATATGCTCTGATTCAAATTATTAGATTTGATGCATGAATTATTGAGAGAAATTTGATGGCCTGTGTTAGTCAAAAGATCAGGCAAGATCTTTTGGCTTTAATTGTTGGGATAAAACAAGAAGATTCCTGGGAATTATTTAGTTTAACTCCAAGCCCCAGAATTCATAAGAACATAAGGACAGCTATACTGGGTCAGACCAAAGGTCCATCTAGCCCAATATCCTGTCTTCTAACAATGGCCAATGCCAGGTACTTCAGAGGGAATTAACAGAACAGGTAATCATCAAGTGATCCATCCTGTCACCTATTCCCATCTTCTGGCAAACAGAGGCTAGGGACACCATCCTTGCCCATCCTGGCTAATAGCCACTGATGGACCTATTTTCCATGAACTTATCTAGTTCATTTTTGAATCCTGTTATAGTCCTTTCCTTCACAATATCATCTGTCAAGTAGTTCCACAGGTTGACTGTGTGTTGTGTGAAAAAATACTTCCTTGTGTTTCTTTTAAACCTGCTGCCTATTAATTTCATTTGGTGAGCCCTAGTTCTTGGGTTATGAAAAGGAATAAATAACACTTCCTTATTTATTTTCTCCACACCAGTCAGGATTTTATAGACCTCTATCATATCCCCCCTTAGTAGTCTCTTTTCCAAGCTGAAAAGTCACAGTATTATTAATCTCTCCTAATATGGCAGCCTTTCCATACCCCTAATCATTTTTGTGGCCCTTTTCTGAACCTTTTCCAATTCCAATATATCTTTTTTTAGATGGGGCAATCACATCTACACTCAGTATTCAACGTGTGAGCGTACCATGGATTTATATAGAGGCAATATGATCTTTTCTGTCTTATTATCTATCCCTTTCCTAATGATTTCCAACATTCTGTTAGCTTTTTTGATTGTGACTGCACATTGAGTGGATGTTTTCAGAGAACTGTCCACAATGACTCCAAGGTCTCTTTCTTGAGTGGTAACAGCTAATTTATATGTATAGTTGGGATTCCATTGTCTTTGGATAGGTATACCACAATGTGCAGCACAAAAAATCCCAGACTGTTTACAGAACAGCAGCTCATATCTGATGATATCTTACGGGTTCAGCAAGAAAACTCATTCCTCCTGATTTCTTTCTGTGAGAAACAGGCTGCGAGTATGCAGGGAGCAAAAGCCGCAAGCAATTTGTAGCATTTCACAGCTACATTAGCACCTCTAATTGTAAGTGACAGAGCAATTAAGGCTGAGAAATATTCCAATATAGTGACTTGCACATGATGATTGTCTCACTGAAGCAACAGATCATCCATTCTATTCGGAGAAAAATCACTTCTCTGCATTTTGTTTCACCATTAGAGAGGTTTTCACCATGCAACTGTCTAAAATAATTATCTACAAGTCTTCACATTAACCATAATATTTCACTGGTCCCCTCTCAGCACAAGTATCAGGTACTTCACATTCTTAAATCTTAAATGTTTGTGCATAGTCCACCAAAATATGCAAGCAGCTAACAGCAGAGTTTTTGTGGGAGTTTACAGGTGGGAATTTGTGCCAAAAATTTTCCTCTGTTTTTCTCTATGACTAAGAATTTGGAATAGAAGATGATAATGGCCACTGAGACAACACCAGAAATGAACCAAGGAGGAGAGGAGACAAAGAAGATAGTCAGATGCAGAAGCGGTGGGATGTATATAATCCTTGACAGGGCATCTGAAGGAAACTACTAGTGCATGAAATGGTGCCTAATAGAGCTCATGGCCAAGAAGAGCCAAGGATCAGAGAAATAGCTGTAGACTAGGCATCGGCAACCTTCGGCATGTGGCTCGCCAGGATAAGCCCCCTGGTGGGCTGGGCCGGTTTCTTTATTTGCCACGTCCGCCGGATCGGCCGATCGCGGCTCCCACTGGCCGCAGTTCGCTGTCCCAAGCCAATGTGGGCTGCGGGAAGCAGCGTGGGCCAGGTGGATGTGCTGGTCCGTGCCGCTTCCCGCAGCCCCCACTGGCCGGGGACGACAAACCATGGCCAGTGGGAGCCGTGATCTGCCGAACCAGTGGATGCGGCAAGTAAACAAACCAGCCCAGCCCACCAGGGGGCTTACCCTGGCAATCCGCGTGCTGAAGGTTGCCGATGCCTGCTGTAGACAATGATGGAATTCAGAAGGGGCTTTGAAGGTATAACTCAGAACAGGAGAGAAGAGATAGTACAGACAATTAAAGATTTGTGGTCACCTGCTGAACAAAAGCACCTGGAGTCGTCAATGTAAGTAGAGGAGGGCAACCCATGGGAGAACATGACCAAAAGGACAAAACAGACGAAGAGACCAGCCTGTGGAGGTGAAATAGAGTTGTGTAACACATTTGTTGCAGTGGGGAACGAGGAGGAGAAACCGGGAGAAGATGTGGTGGTGAGGAAGAAAAGAAGGGATGCTAGTCCCTACAGAAGAGACAATGGAGTTAGCCAGGGACCAGACCCTAAGGAAGAATAAAGATGATGCCTGGGGAAATGCAAGAAGGAACATCAGATAGATTCCTACCAACAACAGGAAAAGACAGATCTATGTGATTGGGGACTCTATACGAAGAAGAGTCAATAGGCCTGTGAACAGAACAGTACGGGGTAAAGAAGGGTGTACTGTCTGCCAGGAGCAAAGATATATGATGTTGGAATGGGATTGAAAATGATACTGGTGGTAGCAGGGAACAAATCCATTAATTAGCGGTGCCCAACCCAATAGGCAGCAAAGATTCATGGATCAAAGACAATTACAGTAGACTGAGTAAGATGCTCAAGCAAGTGAAAGCTCTGGTGATCTTCAGTGGGATACTTCTGGTCTCCAGAGAAGGAGGATGAAGATGCAACAAAATAATAAATATCAACCAATGAATCGAGGATTGGTATTATGAGGAAGGTTTGGGGCTAATTGGCCTTTCAGATGCATTCACAGAAAGAAGACTCTTCTCAACTAATGGACTCCACTTGAGTAACTGGGGTATTAACCTTTTGGGATCAGGATGAGCACAATTGATAAAAAGGGCTTTAAACTAGGTGATGAGGAGAGAAGGTTGGGAAAGATTTTGTGAGTTCCATGCCTGGCTTCAAAGCACATGAAGAGGAAATTCTGCTAAATGAAGATATACTAAGGGATAGAAGATCAACAGAAGAAAAGAATATGGACAGCAAGGAGAATAAAGTATGTTGACTGGGATAGTAATCAGGTAGGCAATACAATTAGTAAAAGGAATATAACTAATACAGCTAGAAAACTGGGTAGTGTCCCAGGGAAACAATTGAGATGTTTGTACATAAAGGAGTCTGGATCATAAAATGGAAGAACTGGAATGACTGGTGCAGGAAAGATTACAGAAACAAATGGAATAGCACTCATTACTGGAATACAGCTATTGAAGGATATGATTTGTTTAGGGTTAGTAGTAGAAGTAAAGATAAGATTGGTGGGTAGCATTGTACCAACTTGTACATCGATGATGAGGTAAACTGTGAAGAAATAAGAAGTGATAATATGGATAAGACCGAGTCTGTCTGGGTCCAAATCCCTTTGGGAAATGATTGTAAAAGAGGTTCTACAGGGATAGTGTTAGGGATCTGCTATACACGTCGAGGGTCAGATTCAGACATGGATAGAGATCTCTTTAACATTCTAAGAGCAATAAATACTACTGGGAATTGTGTCATAATGAGAGACATGAACTTTTCAGATATAGATTGGACAATGAATACTACTAATAATGGTAATAATGGCCTGATTATTTCTGGCTGTGATAGATGACAGTTTTCTTTATCAAATAGTCAGTGAACCAACAAGAGGGGATAGAATTTTAGACTTGGGTTTAGGTGAGGACATCATAAAAGAGCTGGTCATAGAAAATAACCTTGAATCAAATGATCATAAGTTGATTCACTTTAAGTTAAATGGAAGGATAATCAAAACCAGGTCATCAAACATGGGTTTTGATTTCAAAAGGGCAGATTTTGGGAAACTAAGGCAATTAGTTACAGAAGTCAACCGGACTGAAGAGCTCAAGGACTTAAAGGTGGAGTAGGCTTGGAATTTCTTTAAATCAAGTGTACAAAAACTATCTCTTATTTTTACACCAAGCAAGAGGAAAAAAACTTGTAGGAAGAGGCCCAGTTGGATGAATAATCTCCTCCAAATAGGTGTCAGGAGTAAGCAGGAAGACCCTAAGTAATGGAAAAAAAGATTGATTAGTACAGAAAGCTACATATTGGAGGTCAGAAAATGTAGGAATAAAGTGAGATTTGCTAAAACTCAAGCTGAATTAGATCTAGACAAGGAAATTAAAATAAGCAGGCTTTTTAGTTGTATAATAAAAAGAGAATAAGTGTTAGTGGACTGGGTCGTAGGCAGTCATGCTTCGACGTCAGAGCAGAAGTCAGGCCTAGTGATCAGAGTCCGAATGCCAGAGCCAAGGGTTGAGACAGAATCGAAGTCAGAGCTGAGAGCTGAAGCTGGGTTACCAGGAGTCAGGGAAGGCAGGAGCAGGGCTGCTTCTGAGGCAGGAGCAAGGCTGGAACTGGATGGGAACAAGGCTGGGTGCAGGGCAGGATCTGGCCTGGAGCAGTGGAGGAGCAAAGCAGAAGCAGGACTTGGAGAGACAAGCATAGGGAGGCAGGGAGTCCGTGGGCATATGCATTGAGCAGTCAGCGAGCTACTGCTGCTGCTGAGCTTCAGAATTGGCCTGCTGGTCCAACAGGCAGCCCAGCTAGCTCATTAGGGGATCAGAAATACTGAGCAGGTGCAGCTAAAAGTTTTTACTCCTGACAATAAGGAAGGATGAGATTGGGTGGCTGTGTAGTGTGGATGGGAAGAAGATAAAAATAATTTAGTTATGGCTCAAAAACTAAATTAACACTTTGCCTTGGTGTTCAATTAGGGTGATAATATAAAATATAGGCATGATGGCTGATAGAAATGGGTGCATAGAAAAGGAAAGTACCACATCCGAAGTGGAAGAAGAAAAATGTAGCATTTAATGCACTCTAATTGTGGGGAGGGGAGAGGTATTGGATCATTTCCATCCCAAAATACAAAAAACTGGCATGGGAGATTGCTAATCTGGTATCAGTGTTTTTTAATAAATCTATCTAGTCAGGGTTGGTACCAATTTACTGTAGAATAGCTAACATAACACCTATATTTAGCAATTTAAGCAAGGGGGGAAACGTGATCCAGGCAAGACCTGTTAGACCTCAGTACTTTGAAAGTCTTGAGAACAAATTTTGAAGGAAAAAATATGTAAATTCATGGAGCTACAGGGAATTGATGATGTAATACAACACAGATTTATCAAAGGTAGATCATGCCAGACTAATCTGATATCTTTCTGTCACAGATCCTAGTGAGCTCCCCTTCTTGGCAACCCACTAGTACTGCTGTGAGGAGAATCCAGTGCTCTGCTCTCTGGATCCCATGGGTATTTTGAGCCCCTGGAGCCTGAATGGAGTTCAATCTCTGCCCCTCAGGCACAACTCCCAGGTGCAGACCACCTATTTGGCACCCACTTCAAGTGCTGGAGCCCATTCTCCAGCCACCAAGCCCTTCTGGGCACAGTGCTGACTCTTCAGACTCCCACATACTTTAACACACTCCTCTTCCAGAACTCCACCCAAAAGATGTGAAGCTTCCGGTTTACAATTTAATTCTCTCAGGGATGTACAACCATTGTGAAGCATCAATGTGCATACAGTTTTTACTGTCCAACATCTTTATGCTCTTTTATCCTTAGTCATGTATAGCCCAGGAGAGTACAGATCATACAAAACAATAAAACATCCTAAATGCAGTGTCTCTCAGTAGCTCACTTGGGAGTCTCCTGGGAGATCATCTGTGTTTTGGCAGTTAGGCAGGGTCCTCCACCCCCCTGCCCCTGCAGCAGTCTCTCTCCTCTTAATCTGGTGCAAAATTGCTCATTCCCCAGTTCCCTCACATAAATCCCTTTATAAACTCCTGTTGGGGTTACCTGCTTCTTTTGTTCTGCCTTTTGGCAATTTTCCACTGCTACTTTCAAACCCCTCTGCCTTCAGAACATTAGATATCCACGGCTGGCCCGTGCTGGCTGACTCTGGCTCACAGGGCTCAGACTGAGGGGTGATTTAACTGTGGGGCAGACGTTCCAGCTTGGGCTGCGACCCATGCTCTGGGACCCTTCAACCTCGCAGGGTCCTTGAGGCCAGGCTCCAGCCCAAACCCAAACAGCCTCTTAGCCTGAGCCCCGCAAACCCAAGTCAGCTGGCCACACGCCAGCCAGAGGTTTTTAATTGCAGTGTAGACAAACCCTGTGTCATTTATGACCTTGTAGTTGGTAACCAGCATCTTGAATTTAACCCAGAAGCTGACACAAAGTTATTGTGAAGTATAGATGTAATATGCTCTCACTAGTCCACAGTGGTGTACAGGAAACTATTTTAAAATTACAAGCCATCACTTTAATTTGTAAGGAGCTTCCTGGTTATGCTTGCAAGCTAGGGAGCTCTGTAGGGAAGTGTCTGTGTGCAATCAGAGTCAATCTGCAGAGAGTCAGCCCAGAGTAAGGTGGCTTGAGTTGTGACACACGGTTTTTTAGGGAGCAGTCTGCTTTATCTCACTCTGTTTTAGAGTTCTTGCATGTTATCATTCTGAATTCTAAGAAATAAAGTAATGTTATGTTGCAACCTTCCTGCAAGAGTATTTTATGTTTTATCTAACTTCTTTCTGTGTACACCATGAACATAACACCCACTTTGCTCAGAAAGCATGCACAGCATTCTAGTCTATATGAAGCTTCTGAGGCCCTGACTACACAAAGCTTTTTAGCTTAAATTTTCCCACATTGTTACCCCTGATTGAGTCCCACTGGTTGCAGCAAAGGTGGAGCGCCAGTATAGACAAGGTTTTGGCCAACACCAGTGTTCAAGTACTGTCACAAACCTGCTTTGAGCTACGTAAGGTAATATAGTAGTTAAACCCCAGTGACTTCCTGAAGTCCTCTTCCCACTAGCACTCTTGTTGCTACCATTGGTGGTAGATACAGTGAAAAATTGGGGTCAAACTCATTCCCTGATATGAAAAGCATGGTTAGTCCCATGCAAATACATACTGCTGTGCTATAGTCCAGCGTAGAAAAAATTAAGGCACTGACGGACGGTGGCAAGGCTGGCTTCCCAGAGGAAAGGTGGTGGCTTTTTTTGTTCCTGTGAACAGAACTCTTACTGCCACTTATGTGAGTTCATGCCTGGGACTAGGACAGAACCAGAAAGAGAATCCAGCAGTGCAAACTGGAAATTAGAATGTTGCCCTAAGTAGTGAGCAGTCTTGTTTTAAATGTAATTACGGGCAGCAGAATTATGAGAGACCTTTTTAACATTCTATGGCATAAATATTAATTTTCAACTTATATAGAAAACAACAAAAATATTTTTTGTAAATTTCCCAAAACAATAAAACATATATTTGGGGCCTAATTCACTGCCAGGTTACGCCAGTTTTATACTAATGTAAATGGAGTAACATAGTGGTGAATCAGATCATACATCTTTTATAATATGTTGATTGAAAATAAAACTACACAACGAAAGTTCAGGCAAAAACAAGCATTTTATTTTAAATTCCTGTAATATTGCTAGCCAGTCCTTTAAATTTAACTTAAGCTGCTGAAAGTGATAAAAGCAGGTACTGAATTTGCAAAAGGCCACCCACATATTTTTCTCTGCTTCTGTTTTTGAAACTTTAACAATTGGAATTTGTACTTATATCCACTGGGTGGCAACCTAAGATGCAGCAACACTAGGAAACAACTTCTCAAAAGAAATGCTAAAAAACCCTCCACATTTAATGACTGTCTAAAGTTTTGCTTATGTTTGTGCTGCTACAGGTACCATGGTGAATATGTGAATAAAGAATTTAGAACAGGTCTAAAAAGTGAATGATTATGATCTAATCAGAATGGATGTGGTTCAGACAAATATTAGCATAGTCAGCTCTTTAAAAAAATCCTGTTGTGTTGTTTAACTGCTCCTCTTTGATCTATCTCAATAGGATCATGCAATGTCAACTACAATCTCCTTTAGATGTGCCTGAAACTAATGCTGATTATGATAAATTTCACCCCTACGTGCATTGTGATAAAAGCCCTGCCTTTTCTGTGAGGAAATGGTTAGTTGAATTTATATTTAAGAGGATAATGAGACCTGTAGTGAAAAGACTGTTTAAGTCTCCAATTTGTTTAAAATGCAGACGACATACTCTCTCATCAAAATCTTCTAGTACAAGAAAGGATCTTTCTAGTATACTTGTCAACAGACCTAAAAGGTTTTCTAAAGTTATTTCGAGGGCCACTAGAGGAAAATGCTAGCACAATAAAATGGTGAAGTCCAATTTGTCAGTACTATTTCATGATTAATGTAGCTCCTTAGAGTGAAAACATAGAAGCAGAGAGTGCAAAGAGAAAAGCGTTGAGGGACAGAGAAAGGGGAACTAAGGAAAATGAAGTCAACATGGAGAATCTAGAGAGGATGTGGAGGGATGTGCTAAGATGAACAAAAATTATGAAAGAAGGGTAGGAAAGTGAAAATATAAAGGAAACAGTACTAATAAAAGAAGAAAAAAGGATATAGAGGAGAATATACTACCAGGGTACGCTTTCAAAAAAACACTGGGGCAACAGCACTTAAGCTTTCAGCATCATTAAGAATAAAGAACAAAGCCATTTCAGATGGAAGTGGAGAAGCCCAAAAGATTTGGAAACAGTTCTGCTGAAGCCTAAGGCTCTTCATTTTGAACATTATATGCTCCTTAAAGGCAGTGAGCTCTGGGATCCAGAACATGCATACTTTGAAATGAACTTACAACTTAATGATCACACATACTAAAATATCTGTTTGGCTGCACAGACAAATGAAGAACTGCTACTTTTTTTCTCTAGTTTCTTAGACAAGGAAATTGTTCAGAAAACACTGAATGCAACATTATGCAAGACCTCCAGGTGCAGCACAGCAGCAGTATATCCTTTAACTTGAATTCCATACATATGGTAATGTGCACCAAGTCTCACACCATTTCTATGAGGTACTTTCTAGAGCCTGTGCTGGAATATTCTTTAATCCCGCTCCCACTATTATGGCAACAGGTCCTGCAGGACCCATGGGATCCCAGTCCCACTGCAGGGCTCTAGTACCATGCACTTGTTGGGAATGGACGGCATGGGCCCTAAAGACAACATGGGTGCTGCTTTTCCCAGTGTACAATTTACTTATTTATAGCCTTGGTTCCTGAGGGTGTTAGTTTCAGCCAGTATTTTCCTAGTCTTTCAAATCTGTAACTTTGCAACATTTCAATAAAATAATTTCAGATGAAACAAAATGCTAATATTATATATAAAAAAACCCCAAAACATCCACCCCTGATAACACAGCTGGCTTTATGATGGTGTAGCGGGAAGGTCCAATGACCAGTAGGCCTAGTGGTCAGGTCATGGCTTTAGGGTTTCTGCTGGCATAGATGTCTCGCAGGGGGCCCCAGCTGCAGCCTCAATCATCCTGCATGCTCCAATTTCTGCCCTAAGGGTTCTATAACTGCATAGGAGTGGGTGTGGGGGTAAGAGGAAGAATAGGGGAATCCAGGCTCACCCACTCCACCAGGTCCCCACAAAGGGCCCTAGAGGTTTAGAAAAGCATCCAGCCCAGTTATTCAGTTACCCTAAATTATGCTTTCCCCTGGATAACTTCCTACTAGTCTGGCACTCCTCAGAGCTTGCCTTGCTGCAGATTAAGCCCATTACTTCTTGTCCTACCTTCACTGGACATAGACAACAACTGATCACGGTTCTCTTTATAACAGCCCTTAACATATTTGAAGACTTATCAGGATGCATCGGCTGAAGTGGGTTCTAGCCCACGAAAGCTTATGCCAAAATAAATTTGTTAGTCTCTCGGGTGCCACAAGGACTCCTCATTGTTGGGTTTTTTTTAAGATAGGTACTATGTTTGCCCTTCTCCCCTCCTTCTTCCCTCCTGGAGTTCTCAACCATAATTGCTAATGGTTCCAAAGATTGCTTCAACTAGCTCCTTAAGTATCCTAGAGTGAATTTCATCAGGCCCTGCCAACTTAAATATATCTAACTTATTTAAATATTCTTTAACCTGTTCTTTCCCTATTTTGGCTTCTGTTCCTCCCTGTTAATGTTAATTGTGTTGCGAATATAGTCAGCATTAATCTTTTTAGTGAAAACTGAAGCAAAATAGCCACTAAATACCTCAGCCTTCTGGTTTTTTGGAGTCCATTATCCTTATTCTGCTGCTTTCCTTCTTTTCCTTAGAATCATGAAAATTATCATATAATGATCACTTTCATCCAAATTGTCTTCCACTATCAGTTTCTCATCCAATTCCTGCCTGTTGGTCAGAACCAAGTCTAAAATGGCTGATACCCCTGTGACTGAGGTGTGACCCTAGCAGCATCCCAATACAAGAGGAAAAGGGGCTCATTGGCATCTGGTAGCGAGTTTCAGCTGGTCCGTCCAGTTCAGTAAACCCCAACTCACTAATGTCATAATCTGTATCAAAAAGGTGGCATGTAACATGTCATTGGAAAACTAATAACTCACTAATCATTAATATTCTTGCTTGATGTATGCACAGGGTGTGTACAAAAAGTTTTGAGTACGTGCTAGAAGTATGTTCTTAAAATGTGTTTGTCAAGCAATGCAAAGCCCAATCTGTCCTAGACAAAGAAATGTATTTGTTTGTCTCTCCAGCCTGGCTGTCAGGAAGACAATGAAGGTTTATTTACATATAAGGTATACAAAGGTACCAAGCGGGGGAAAAGACAGCTTGGCATCTTTACTCCAGCAGGAGAGAAAAAATTTATCTGGTCTATGAAGACAGGGGGTCTGAACCTCAAATGACAAGTAATTGAATCAACTGATTGTATACAATATTACTGTATTATAAAAATATATCAAGCCGTGTCTTTTCTTAAAGCTAATGACATGCTGGTGAAACGTATGTATTAACACTATATGAAGAAATATGGATACTTAATGACATTATGCTTTAAAGTCTGTTGTCAAACACAGGGAGAAATAGGTTTTATCCCAGAGAGGCGAGAAGGGAGCTATCTACTTGTCTCCAATTAAATTAAGCAAGGTGTGACCAAAAACAATGGAAGTCTCATTTACATAGAAATCAGCCGGGGCCTGGGAAGTCCACAGGAAGAGAAGAACCCCATAAGGTCACCCTGCCTCTTGAAACAAGGTGATTGAATTTTGGAAGATACAAGCAAGGACAGAAGCCATCTTTGGCATCCATCACTAGACAGACACAAGGGAACAGAGCTCTTGCAAGATGAGAAAGATAGATCCTTTAACCAAGGAGGTTGAAGTCTCTCGAAATGAAATATTAATAGGAACCTTGAACAAAGACTGTAGCTTGTTATATCTTAGTAATTAGAAGGCATATTCTTACTTTTCTTTGTTTGTAACCCTTTCTAATCCTTCTACTTGGTATCACTAGCATATGTCCTTTTGTTAATAAACTTGTTTTATTTTTTCAGAGAACCAACTCAGGGTTGTGTTTGAAGGGAAGGGTGCATTTAGCCTTCATTAGCCAGTTAGGCTAATAGTCTGTAGTGTGCTTTTTTCTCTTTAAAGGAGCAAACAAACCTTAATAGGTCTCCAATGGCATAGGAGAGGGCTGAACATTGCAGAGCACACAGTTTTGGGAAAATCTGGGACTCAGAGTGTGTTGGGATCATCTTGTGATGTGTAAGTGGAGTGCGGCTGTGGTGTAACAAGCAGGCTGCTGGAACCAGAATTGCTAAGTCAGAGCTGTTTAACCCACAGACACTCAATGCAGGTTTGTATGGTAGCCAGGGACATCCACCCAAGAGAAGAGAACAGCAGAAGAGCCTTTTGAGGCACTTAGGGTTACTTAGGTTCTGCACCCCAGAACATGACACCTGTGACTCATGAACCCCTAAATCCCAACTGGCAAAGGGGGTTAACAAGAATATCCTGATCAGTACATTCCAGTTCACCAAAGAATGCCATATGAGATCTTAAATGAAAATCAGGATCATGCTGGTCATTAGTATCATTGTGACATGTATTTACAGATACTATGTCTAGAGTTATGTATGTATGCTGAAAATGTACTTAAAGTCTGTATCAAGGCAAAGTTGATTAACTGGTTTTCTATCAGACAAGAGATGTTTATTCACTCTTCTATCTGTCAGTGCGCAAATTAAGCATTGTAAGCCAATGTAATGGCTCCACAACTACATACAAAGTCAACAGGATGAAAAATCAACAGGGAGGAAGCAGGGACAGAGGAAAAACACATATTGTGGGGAGGAAGTTTTTATGTCCTAAAGGGAGGTTTAGATTGGACATAAGGAAAAACTTCCTAACTGTAAGGGTTGTTAAGCACTGGAACAAATTGACTAAGACCTTGGCTACACTTGCACTTCATACCGCAATAAAGCCACCTAGAGCACTCTACCTTACTCCACATCCACATTGGCAAGGCACGTAGAGCGCTCTGATTCCATGGCTGGAGCGCTCCTGGTACTCCACCTCCCTGAGAGGAATAACGCTTGATGCGCTCCTGCTGGAGCACCGTGGCACCAGTGTGGACACCTAATGCGCTCTGATTGGGCTCCAGAAGTATCCCACAATGCCTGTTCTAGTCACTCTGGTCATCAGTTCGAACTCTACTGCCCTGGCCTCGGGTGACCAACCATCAGACCCGCCCTTTAAATTCCCTGGGAATTTTGAAAATCCCCTTCCTGTTTGCTCAGCCGGATGTGGAGTACTCTCAGCACATCTTTCCAGGTGACCATGCCTCCACGCGCCAGGCGATCCCCAGTATGGAGCAATGGTGAGGTGCTGGACCTCATCAGTGTTTGGGGGGAGGAAGCTGTGCAGTCCCAGCTGCGCTCCAGCCATAGGAATTACGATACATTCAGGCAGTTATCAAAGAACATGACAGAAAGGGGCCGTTCGGACAGATATCAAAGAACATGACCAGGACGCAGTGCAGCGTCGGGTTAAAGTAAAGGAGCTGTGGAATGCCTACCGCAAAGCCCGCGAGGCAAATCGCCACTCCGGTGCTGCCCCGTGACCTGAAAATTCTACAAAGAGCTGGATGTGATACTTGGGGGCGACCCCACCTCCACTGCAATGACCACCATGAACACTTCCGAGCCCAGCACAACAAGGGGGGAGGAGGAAGAGGAGGAAAGCGGGAGCAAGGGTACTGAGGCGGGGGGGGCGGGGAAGACACCCCAGATTTCCTCGAGGCATGCAGCCAGGAGCTCTTCCCGAGCCAGGAGGAAGGCAGCCAGTTGCAGCGGCCGGTGCTTGGGGAAGGACAAACACCAGAGGTGGTTCCCAGTAAGTGGCTTTTTTTTCCGGGAAGGAAGTTTACAGTGCGGGTTCTTGGGGCAAGGAGGGTTTGGGCTGCATGCATGCCTAGATGCGGAATAGGACGTTGATGTGCTCTATCACATCACGGTAATCGGCCTCGGGGATCTCTTCAAAAGTCTCATCCAGAACGTGGGCCATGCACCTGCGCAGGTTTATTGGGATAGCCACCGTGGTCCTTGTCCCAGTCAGGCTAACGTGTTCGCGAGGGGTGGGGGGATCATTGCTGCACACAGGCAAGCTGCATATGGGCCAGGGTGGAAGCTGCATTCTTGTAGAAGACCCTCCCTCGCTTCCCCGGTCACCCTGAGCAGTGAGATATCTTCCAGGACAAAATCCTGTGGAAAATGTTGGGGCAGTGTTCAGTCTAGGTGTCCCCTGCAGCTGTTGGCTCTCCCCAAGGCACCGAAACCCAGAAGACAGTACAGCCATTATACAATCAGTCCCTCTTAACCCTATGCTTACTCACCATTCTGGGACTCCCATTGGTTATGTGCGCTCGCTTTGGGACAGGCAAATTATGGTGTTGTGTTGACTGTGCTTGCCCTCCGTAAGTGTGGGGGAATCATTGCTCTGTCTGGTGTGTACAATGCTGCCTCTATTAAGTGTTGCATTTTGCCTTTATAGGTGCAACCTTGAGATCTCACCCATCCTTGTTATCACCGGCCGAGAGACTGCAAAGACTCAGGAAGAGGACGCGTAAAAGCAAAGAAGACATGCTGCAGGAAGTAATGCAGCAGTCTGTGAGGATCTAGAGGCACAGAAGCGGAGGGAGAGTGAAAGGAGGATCTGTCAGAAGAATGAGGAGCGCCGGTAGCAAAACGCGGTGCTCCAGCAGCAAAGCATGGATCGGCTGATCAGCATAATTGAGTGGCAAGCAGACTCTATCCAGGCGCTCGTCGCCATGCAGGCGGAGCACTACCGCGCTCGCCCCCCCCTGCAGCCCTTGTCCAAAAACTCTTTCCCTTGTGCCCCCATATCTCCTTCAACCAACTTTCCCCAACATCTGGGTTCTTACCACCCCCAGCTGCCTCCAACACCCGTAGCTTCACCACCCAGCCACGAAACTATGACCTTTATCCACTGCACTCAACCCCCATCACCATGCCTTATAGCCATCCTGAAGTGCAGCATTCAGTGCACATCACTCCAGACAGGATTCCAGAGCATGGTAGGAGGACATACGCAAGTCTGTGAGTGAACCGTTCCCCACCCCACCCCCCTGCCCTCTTTGTATTTCTGTATTTCTGTGTTTTTATTCAATAAATGAATTTTGTTTTCAATAAATGGATTTTTTTTTACTTTGAAAAGATACTGTATTAGTGCATAAAGCAAAAGATACCTTAGCCCAGTAAAGCAACAAGCACTGCAAGTCAGTGTAGCAAACACAACCACTGCACTTCGTGACCCTGCAGGGCACCAGACATTACTGCTGGATTTCAGCCACAAATTGCTCCCTCAAGGCATCCCTAATCCTTGCAGCCCCACGCTGGGCCCCTCTAATAGCCCTTCTCTCTGGCTGTGCAAATTCAGCCTCCAAGTGTTGAACTTCCGAGGCCCTGAGTGAAGCTTTCACCCTTCCCTTCACAAATATTATGGAGGGCACAGCACGTGGATATAACCGCGGGGATGCTGTCTTCGGCCAAGTCCAGCTTCCCACACAGAGAGCACCAGCAGCCCTTTAAACGGCCAAAAGCACACTCCACAGTCATTCAGCACCAGCTCAGCTTGTAGTTGAACTGTTCCTTGCTGCTGTCCAGGCTCACTGTGTAGGGTTTCATGAGCCATGGCATTAAAGGGTAAGTGGGGTCTCCAAGGATCACAATGGGCATTTCAACTTCCCCTACAATGATCTTCTTGTCTGGAAAAATGTCCCCACTTGCAGCTTCTTGAACAGGCCAGTGTTCCGAAAGATGCATTCATCATGCACCTTTCCGGGCCACCCTACGTTAATGTCAATGAAATGCCCACGGTGATCCACAAGCGCCTGGAGAACCATAGAGAAATACCTCTTCTGATTAACATACTCGGAGGCTAGGTGGGCTAGTACCAGAATACGAATATGCATCCCATCTATCGCCCCTCCGCAGTTAGGGAAACCCATTTGTGCAAAGCCAGCCACAATGCCATGCACGTTACCCGGAGTCACGGTTCTTCTGAGCAGGATGAGATTAATGGCCCTGCAAACTTGCATCAACACGATTCCAATGGTCGACTTTCCCACTCAAAATTGGTTAGCGACCGATCAGTAGCTGTCTGGAGTTGCCAGCTTCCAGATTGCAACAGCCACCCACTTCTCCACCATCAGGGCAGCTCTCAATCTCGTGTCCTTGCACCGCAGGGTGGAGGCAAGCTCCTCACACAGTCCCATGAAAGTGGCTTTTCTCATCAGAAAGTTCTGCAGCCACTGCTCGTCATCCCAGACTTGCATGACGACGTGATGCCACCACTCAGTGATTGTTTCCCAAGCCCAAAAGCAGTGTTCCACGGTGGTGCGCATGTCCGTGAATGAGACAAGCAATCTCGTGTCATATGCGTTATACGACTCAATATCATCATCGGACTCCTCACTGTCACTGTGGATCTTAAGGAGTAGCTTGACTGCCAAACGTGACATGCTGGCAAAACTCGTCAGCATGTTCCTCAGCAGTTCGGGCTCCATTCCCGCAGACCAAAGGGGAAGGGGAAGGGGAAGGGAAGGGAAGGGGGGAGGGATAGCTCGGTGGTTTGAGCACTGGCCGGCTAAACCCAGGGTTGTGAGTTCAATCCTTGAGGGGGCCATCTGGGGATCTGGGGCAAAAGTTGGAGATTGGTCCTGCTTTGAGCAGGGGGTTGGACTAGATGACTTCCTAAGGTCCCTTCCAACCCTGATATTCTATGATAAGAGAGAGCGCGCTGCACAGAAACCGTTGAAAGATGGAGCCAAATGTGGATGGAAACACAGGGATTGCTGGCATGCGAAGCAATGCATCACGGGGCGTTGGGACAGGATCCAGAATGCCCCACACCCTACGCCCCCTTCCCACAAGCCACAGCGCCAGAATGGTGGGATAGCTGCCCATAATGCACCGCTCCCAATGCCGCTTCAAGTGCTGCAAATGTGGCTGCGCCAGCGCGCTTGCAGCTGTCAATGTGGATAGACTGCAGCGCTTTCCCTAGTGCGCTCTCCGAAGGCTGGTTTAACCCAAAGTGCTCTACATCTGCAAGTGTAGCATGGCCTAAATCTCCATCACTGCGGTTTTTAAGAACAGGTTAGACAAACACCCGTCAGAGATGGTCTAGATCATTGGTGGGCAACCTGTGGCCCGTCAGGGTAATCCGCTGGTGGGCTGCGAGACAATGTTTATATTGACCGTCCACAGGCACGGCCGCCCACAGCTCCCAGTGGCCGCAGTTCACCTTTATCTATTATCTGTTTTGACCAACTACTTCTAAGTTATATAGACCATTTGTAGTGAATCAGAGTACTACTATACTGTATATATAATATTTTCCAGAATAATTTCTACCAACAGCAGAATTGTACAATAACAAAGGGGTTCTTTATGAAATGTACAATTTACTGCAAAGTTTCACAAGCTCAGTTCATGTAGAAAATAAATTGCTTTCACATAAGACTTCAACCATCTTTCTTTTAAAATTCATGCTGTTTGATAATAATAAAAAATTAATTACTCCCTGTAGTTTGTAGTGGAAATGTAGAAACAAAGCGTGCCAGGCCAGATTCTGGTCTCAGTTATACCACAGTAACTCCATTGTAAATCTAATTCAGTTTAAGTTCAGAGTAGCTCCACTGAAGTCAATCAGAATCTGGAGCTCAGAATTGGGTGCACAATTTGGATTAAAGGAAAATCTTCAGAATATCTAACATAAGGGTATCAAGGTGCCTACAAACATATATAAGCCCTACAGTTATTAAACTTCTGTGCAGTCATTTCTGCTCAAAAGCTGCCTGTCAGGACTGGTAAGCTGTGAACATTTATACAAGACTGCTGTGAATACTCCAATGACAAAGGCCCCCTGAGAAGGACTGCCATAGCCCAAAATATTGCTTAAATAATTCATTCAGTACTATTTTGCAGCAGTTGGATGTGGTAAATGCTTGTCTTTCAGAAATGTTTAATGTTTCAGAAACTAGCTGTGCAAAAGGTCTCACTGTAGTGTAATAGAAAATTAATTACTTGAATAGTACCCTATATATCAAAACAGAATCCAATTAGATGCTACTTCTTTTCTGAGAATTTCACCAAGGCAAGAATACACAAATCATCTGCGTAGTATAATCTACTGTGCTACATGATCATTTGTTTTATGTGGGTTTGGTTTTGAACTATGAAACAGAGTTCAAAAAACATGAGTTTTGCTTGCCTTTAATGTGAAGACTCGCTATATAAAAAGGAGGTGAGAGATTTTCTGTCTTGCTTACTTATGGCCAAGTAGCTCTAAACGCCACAGCAAGAGCTCCTGGTTTATCAGGACGCACATTCTAAATTCTGGGGCACATTTCAGTCTCTGCAGCTGTGTAGAGTATAGGAGGAAAACACTCCACAAATAAAGGATCTAACAAAAAAAAAAAAGGAGCTAAACAATAGACAGTTTACAAAATGAGTAGGGCTGTCAACTAATCTCAGTTAACACAAATGACTAACTCAAAACAAATTAACTAGATAAAAAAAATTAATCACAATTCGCCACAGTTTTAATTGCACTATTAAACAATAACAGAATACCAATTTAAATTTATTATACATATTTTTCGATTTTTTTCTACATTTTCAAATATATTGATTTCAATTACAACACAGAACACAAAGTGTACAGTGCTCACTTTTTATTTTTATTTTCAATTACAAATATTTGCACTTCAAGAAAGATAAACAAAATAAATAGTATTTTTCAATTCACCTCAGACAACTACTGTAGTGCAATCTCTTAATTGTGAAAGTGCAATTTACAAACGTAGATTGGTTTGTTACATAACTGCATTCAAACAAAACAATGTAAAACTTTAGAGCCTACAAATCCACTCAGTCCTTCTTCTCGTTCAGACAATTGCTAAGACAAACAAGTTTGTTTCCATTTACCGGAGATACTGCTGCCTGCGTCTTGTTTACAATGTCTCCTGAAAGTGAGAACAGGCGTTGGCATGGCACTGTTGTAACCAGCACGGCAAGATGTTCACATGCTAGATATGCTAGACATTCATATGCCCCTTCATGCTTCAACTTGTAGATTGCACTCTTTTTTTATCTTTTACAGAGTAAATATTTGTAATCAAAAATAATAATATAAAGTGAACACTCAACTTTATATTCTACATTGTAATTGAAATCAATATATTTGAAAATGTAGAAAAACATCCAAAATATTTATAATACATTTAAATTGGTATTCTATTCTTGTTTAACAGTGTGTTTTAAAACTGTGATTAATCATGATTAATTTTTTAAATCTCGTGATTAATTTTTTGAATTGTTTGACAGACCTAAAAACAAGGCATAATGCCTGAATGTGTTCCAGAGCAGAAGGAAAAGACTAAAAATCCCAGCATTTTGTTAGTCATCTTTCTTCCTCTTTTTCTTCTAGTCCCTACCACTCTGGTGAATTCCTATTATCTTCCCTTCATTATGATTTAATAATGGACATCCTTCATTTTTGATACAATTACTTGACCATGCTCTGGGTTCTTAGTTTTAGAAGCAAGCAAATTGTAATATATATTATAGAAAAAGGTCATACTGTGTCAGACCAATGGTCCATCTAGCCCAGTATCCTGTCTTCCAACAGTGACTAGTGCCAGATACTTTACGGGAATGAACAGAACAGGGCAATTTTTGAGTGATCCATCCCCCTTTTGTCCAGTCCCAGCATCTGCCAGTCAAAGGCTAGGGACACCCAGATCATGAGGTCGAATCCCTAACCATCTTTACTAATAGCTATTGATGGCCCTATCCGACATGAACTTATCTAATTCATTTTTGAATGCAGTTATACTTTCGGCCTTCACATCATCCCCTGGCAAGGAGTTCCATAGATTGACTGTGCATTGTGTGAAGAAGTACTGCCTTATGTTTGTTTTAAACCTGCTGCCTATTAATTTCATTGGGTCACCCCTGTTTCTTGTATTATGTGAAGGTGTAAATAACAACTCCTTATTCACTTTCTCTACACCATTCATGATTTTATAGAATATAGACCTTGATCATATCCCCCCCTTAGACATCTTTTCCAAGATGAAAAGTCCTGGTCTTTTTAATGTCTTCTCATATGGAAGCTGTTTCATAGCCCTAGTCATTTTTGTTGCCCTTCTCTGTACCTTTTCCAATTTTAACACATCTTTTTTGAGATGGGATGTCCAGAACTGCATGCAGTACTCAAAGTGTGGGCATACCATGGATGTATTTAGTGGTATTATGATATTTACTCTCTTATTATCTATCCCTTCCCTAATGGTTCCTAACTTGGTTAGCTTTTTTGACTGCCAGTGCACATTGAGCAGATGTTTTCAGAGAATGATCCACAGTGACTCCAAGATCTCTTTCTTGAGTGGTAACAGCTTATTTAGACCCCATTATTTTGTATGTGTAGTTGGGATTATCTTTCCAATGTGCATTACTTTGCATTTATCAACAATGAATTTCAGCTGCCATTTTGTTGCCCAGTCACCAAGTTTTGTGAGATCCCTTTGTAACGCTTCACGGTCTGCTTTGGACTTGTCTGCAAACTTTGCTAACTCACCGTTTACCCCTTCTTCCAGATCATTTTTGAATATGTTAAACAGCACTGGTCCCACCACAGATCCCTGGGGGACCCCACTATTCAACTCTCTCCACTGTGAAAATTGACCATTGATTCCTACCCTCAGCTTCTTATCTTTTAACCAGTGACTGATCCATGAGAGGACCTTCCCTTTTATCCCATGACTGCTTACTTTGTTTAAGAGCCTCTGCTCAGGAACCTTGTCAAAGGCTTTCTGAAAGTCCAATGGATCACCCTTGTCCACATGTTTGTTGATCCCCTCAAAAGTATTCTAATAGATTGGTGGGACATGATTTCCCTTTACAAAAACCATGTTGACTCTTCCCCAACAAATTGCATTCATCTGTGTGCCTGATAATTCTGTTCTTTACTCTAGTTTCAGCCAATTTGCCTGGTACTGATGTTAGGCTTACCAGCCTGTAATTGCCAGGATCACCTCATAGCCTTTTTTAAAAAACTGTGTTACACTAGCTATCCTCCAGACATCTGGTTCAGAAGCTGATTTAAGTGATAGGTTACACGCCAGAGTTAGTAGTTCTGCAATTTCATATTTGAATTCCTTCAGACCTTTTCCAAAACCTCCTCTATTGACACCTCAATATGGGACAGTTCCTCAGATTTGTCACCTAAGAGGAATATGTAAGGTGTGGGAATCTCTCTCACATCCTCGGCAGTGAAAACCAATGCAAAAAAATAATTTATCTTCTCTGCAATGGCATTAACTTCCTTGAGTGCTCCTTTAGCACCTTGATCATCCAGTGGCTCCATTGATTGTTTGTCAGGCTTCCTGCTTCTGGTGTACTTACATTTTTTTTGTCCCAAACTATATAAAAATAATAGGATCAGGTTGAGGAAGGCAGCAGGCCAGTCTTAACCCTAGCAGCAGCAGCTTTCTGGCTCAACGCACACGGCCACAGACTCTCTGCCTCCCTGTGCTCAACTCTCCAAGTGTTGCTCCAGCTTAGCTCCTCAACAGCCCCAGATTAGATACCATCTTGAACAGCAGTGTTTTTCCTAGCATGATCCAGCCTTGTTCCTGCCTCAGAACCAGCCCTGCTCTTGCCTTTCCCTGACTCCTGGTAACCCGGCTCCAACCTCAGCTCTGATTCCTGACTCCAAGTCTGTCTCAACCCTTGGCGCTAGCATTCGGACTCTGACCACTAGGCATGACTTCCATTCCTGCCTGGTCTGCTGACAGCATGTGTGTACACACATATCCACTGAAGTCAATGGAGATGAACACCAGGTATGAATCTGGCCCATCCAGTTTAGGTATTGTGGGCTCATACACAAAGAGTCAAATTCAGCCCAGACATAAGCAGTTGAAGTCAATGAGAAGTGAAGAGTCTCACAGTAGAACTGACTTTGATACTAAGTGGAGGCAGGAGGATAGGATAAACCCCTTATAGAGTGATCTGGGGCAGCATTCTCCCTTGTCACATATTATTTTAAATTAGATATATTTTGATTACATTTGGTGCATTCCAAAAGAAGAAGTTCTGAGCCAAGTGTAAGTTGTATGAAGCAGGGATAGTTCAACAGTACTCAAATCAGGGCTCATATTCACCACAGACAGGAAAATCATCTAGTCTTTCTCCAGTTTCTACATTATACATACACACCCCTCTATTATGCACTGTAGATGCATTTTCGCTTCAATGAAACTAACTTTGTGAAATTAAATACAATGCCTACCAGAATTTTTAATACAAGTTAATAAGTAGCCTGAGCTGGGGATGAAGTTGGGAGGAGGATGCGATTATAGTGGCAATAAAACCTTTTGTTTCCCTTTTGTCTCTCTGCTGGGAATCTACTCCCTCTGCTTCTTCATGCCAAGTTTCTTCAACCTAGTTACTTTTTTGTGTGAACAAGTCAGCATACTTGGAAACCTGTTCTACAAACAAAAGAGGGGCATAACATTTAATGTGAATAGACCCTTGGAATTTGCATCCTTTGTTCAAATAATTGCCCTAAAACAAGTGGCATTTGCAATAAAATCATAAAAGAGCTCAGTTTTAACTATATCCTCTAGACATGCAGCATAGGAGAGGGATCAAGGGGCAAGAGGGAGAAAAGGAGATATAGGGGATAGGGAGTTGGAGATGGGGGACAAAAGCACACACCTGTGTATCTCAAGCAAAGTCATCTCTACCATCAGAGGGAAAAGAGTAGACTCAAGAAGTCCATCAGGGATCTCATACAGTGCTCCATCAAAACGCTACACACACTTTACATAATGTTAAAAATTACCCCCTTCTTAGAGTTTGGTTTTATTACTAAAAGTAACTCAAACTGTTACAAACTCCAACCCTACCCTTCTCTCTACACTTGGCTGCCTGAGGTTTCCTACATTAGGATTCGTCTGTCACAGACCCTACCTTCCGCTTTACAGCCCCAGTTCAGGTAAGCAATTAAGCATATGCTTAATTTTAGGTGTGTGCTTAAATTGCATGTGCTTAACTACCATTTACTGAAGTGGAACTTAAACATGTACTTACAGTTAAGCATGTGCTTAAATGTTTTGCGGAATAGTTACGCACTCCTTAATCAGGGCCTATAACAAGCTGAGGCTTCATGCTTCAGTGAGTCGACAGGACAGAAAGTTAACATTTGCTGACATGGTGAACAAACCAGAGAATCTTGTTCCCCGCAATGAAAGTCGGAATTCTTTCGTCCTTTCAATATTGTGTACGTAGCACTGTCAGTTTTTCCAGAAATTTGAGTCTAAAACTTACAGCCAAGCTTAACAAAAACAATGCAAAACAAACAAAAAATAAATCAATCTACAGTGAAAAAGCTAAATCAGGATCAAACAGCACCCACTTTTAAACTAATCAGATAGTGTGAGAGGTGGAGTTTCAAAGTCTTTGGTGAAACCTATAACTTTAGCTTTGAACCATGGAAACTAAAAAGAGAAAAATAATTACTAAGAAAATCCAGCAATTTACAGCATAAAGTTGCCAAAGTAGCAGAGTATAAGATCAGATAGACATGTGGATGTTAAGAACAACAAGGAAGCTAAAGCATAACCAAAACCACATCTATAGCTGTTCTTTACCAATATTTATTTGAAATTTCAACAGAATGCTATCTGGGTCATCACTACATCAATGTTATAAATATTTTTGGCCAAGTAACATTAGTTTAAAACAATACAGGGACATGACGTTAATTGGGAGTTTTATCCTGTGTAAAAACTAAAGGCTCTATTAATATTTCATTTTCAAATGCAATAGTAAATGTGTATTATAATACTTGATTACATTTGGGTGGGGGGGATGTCTAAGTAATACTAAGGGTAAAACAATAAGCAGTATAAAGTAATGACATCATAAATTCAGCCACTAGTAAATCTTTAAGTAATATAACATTTCTCATTTCACATCCGCATTCATAAATTTGATTGAATCGCTTATACTTCATTTGAAGAGCAGGAGAAGGACAAAAGACACAGGAGGGAGGGTTGGGATGGAACCTGAGACAGAGAAGGTAGATATTTATAGTGTATCAAACATGATTTTTGTGAAGATTTGGGAGAAAGACTCCAATTGACTTCAACGAGCTCTTACACTTCAATCCTGCAAGCACAGTAGTCCCATTGTAAGCAGTGAGACTAGTCGTGCAAGTAAACTTAAGCATGTGTGTAAGTGTTTTTTAGAAAGGGGTGTGTGGCAGAATGTATAAACCCAGCACTAGAACAGAAGGGCTTAAGGAACAACTCTGTGCCCAGGTGACACCCTCCAGCTGCACCTGCAGACCATGCTCCAGCTGTAGGCAGAGCTTAAGAGGGAACCAGACAAGGCAGAGAAAGAGACTGACCCTGATCACTCCTGAGGAAGGGCAATGCAGAAACCTTCTCCTGGAGAGGAAGAGCCTGCCAAGCCCAGGGGGGCTGAAAGTTCAGTTGGTACTTTTTCTCTCACTACTTTGCAACAGACTGCAAGATTTTGACAAAAGAGTGGGTGGTAGGAATTGGCCCAGGCAGGCAGCCTAAAGGCACCCCTGGGTACTGGATATTTGGTAACCCTTACAAGGCCTTGGGCCAGAGACTAGTGGAATAGGAAGGCCTGGGATCCACTACCAACCCACTTTGTTCATTAAGAAGGGTTGGCAACCCACACCGTCCAGACTTCCCCCTGCTAAACCTAATACTCCTCTGCAACATATTTAAATAGACAAGTACTGTAGAGTACACCACACATTATCAATTATCTCTCTGACTTCCTACTGTCTTATAATGTGACCCGGAGGTGGGGAGGTCCCCTCAAAGAAAACTGGCAGAGGGCATACCATAACTCACATCAGGCCTGACACACACATTGCACCAACACACTGTTGTCATAATCTATATCTAAAAGGTGTCATGTCCATTATAATATGCAAACTGATAACACATTTGTCATTAATACTATTGCATGATGTACATACAGGTGCTCTACAAAGGATTATAGACTTGTGCTGGAAATTAAGAGGTGTTTTGCAAGCAGGCAGCCCAGCCTCTTCTAGACAAAGCAATGTTATTTCACCTGTTTTCCTGTGTCTCCAATGTAAACGGAACCAGGTAATACCTCAGAGGACAATGAAAAGTACATCTACATGTAAGGTAAATGAAGCCACCAACCTAAACAAACATGGGGGAAGACCACTTAACACTCACAGCAGGGGATGGAGCCTGCACACCCCCAAGAAGCCTTCCTGGCTCTTGAAACAGAGAGAATAGACTTTTGGAAATATAGGCAGAAAGAGAAAGCTATTTTGGCATCCATCACCTAGGGACAAAGGTGGGGAGCAGCACCCTTTTAGCTCATAAAAAGTGGACCCTTTTGCCCTGAAAATAAAGAGTAGCTGGAACTGATTATAGATGAGAAACCTGCTTAGACAAAGCCTGTAACTTGCTGAAGTTAAATTTTAGTCACTAGAAAGTGGGTTTTGTGTTGTTTTACTGATAAACATATGTGTCTTCTGTTCTTACTGATTAA
The DNA here is from genome assembly GCA_033296515.1 of Macrochelys suwanniensis. Lineage (NCBI taxonomy): Eukaryota > Metazoa > Chordata > Testudines > Chelydridae > Macrochelys > Macrochelys suwanniensis. The sequence continues at coordinate 91,697,933 of CM065775.1, read as the reverse complement.
TCCTTAAATATTTGCTCTTTGTTAATAAACTTATGCTTGTTTTATTACAAAACCTTCTCAGTGCTCTGGTTTTAAAACTGAAGGGTGATGTCCTCAGCTGAGCTAACAGGCTGGTGAGTGCTCCATCTGTTTGGAGGCAGAGAACTTAATAATGTCTGTGAGCATCCAGTGAGAGGCCTGGACAATATAGAAAGACGTATCTAGGGAATGTGGGAATTGGGGCTCACTGACTGTTACCTGCAAGGCAAGGTTGGGACTGGCAGAGTCCTGAGGAGTTTGCTGGCAAGACAGACATGCTCATGTGTCAGGATGCTGACACACAGCTTACCAGCAGCAAAGCTCACTCTTGCTGAAGAAGAGTGGTAACACCGTTCTGGGTGTCCTGAACAAGACATCACATATAGGCTTTGGATATATAGATTAAAAGCTAATGTCACTCTATTTTGTACTAGCTCTGCTTGGTATTAAAAACAGAAGATACTGACAAACATTAGTTATAATGAATTAGCTAGTGCTACAGCTCCAATGTCCCCCCAATAATTCCTGTTCAAAATTATGCCTGTTTTGGGAACTGAAAGAACAGAGCACAAGGAATTAACTATAGGTTCCCGAAAAGCTTCTTGTCATCCAAAATGTTTTTGTTTTGTGAACTGTGAAATATATTGGTTCCAAAGATTTACTTTCAGGAGCTTGGTAGTTTGCTAAGATCAGTTATGTAACATTGCTAGTGAATGACTGCTCCCAAGCCACTGTTCAATAATTTATTTGTTTCACCTTTAAAACAGTTTATCTTAGTATCTTAACTTTTAGCATTCTCATGAGAAACCACATTCATTAAAGATTATTTTAATCCTTATCGTCAGATAAAGTTTTAAATGAATGGTTGAAGTTTGTTGCCATGCTGTTAATACTAGAGAGCATTTAAACATACCAGCTTTGAACGTTCACATTTTCAAACAAAAATCCTGTTCCCCTGCCTCTGACTTAATTTTGCCAATTTTAAACCTACCTTTTCTCAATAGCCAACACAAGTGCCCGCCACATGAGCTTCAGAAATGGGTAGCTCAAAATGTTGGAGGACCACAAAGCTTCATATTTTCTCAAAACAGATGTGGACAGATTTTAGCATTATAAGCTTGATAGAGGGGAAGATTTTCCTAAAACAATGGTTCTTAACCAAAATACAAATATTTAATGTTACTCCATCAGGAAAGAATTTTGGGGAAAAAATAAATCTGGAAAAAAAATATAAAAGTGCTTTTATAGATCACAGAGTAAAAAAGTACCTTTTTACAACATCTTCACCATTCCAACATGCTAGCCCATCAACAGCTGCTAACTCATTGATACACAGCTGATCAGCCAGGCCTCCATAGAATGTCTTGTACAGCCGTAGACTGTTCATAAATTCTCTACCAAAACAAATGAACAAACACAGGTAAAATAATTAACAATCAATTAATAATAATGAGCAAACTGCCACATGGTTACAAGAAATCAAAAAATGTGCCACTTTTTGTCACCCTGTCTATTGGCGCTCATTTATTAATCAATTCGTCAATATCCTTTCTAGATACATTAGATGCCTTGAAAGAAAGACTACTCAGTCAGTGAAAGTCAAACCAAATCACAGACTGCTGCTCTGGGAGGCAACACTACATGTGTACCAATAAGCTAATATTTCCAAAAATGCATGTCAAAAGGCAGGCTCCTAACTCCAATACTTAGCCACCAACATAAGTGGCCTGATTTTCAGAAGTGCTGAATATCCAGTAGCTCTTTACTGACTTCAAACTACTTTACAAAACTATCTATTGGTTATGGTTTATGGGGCAGATGAAGTTTTGGGTAAGACAGGCTTAGGGTGAAGATGGTATTTTTTTGGCTGTTTAAATTACTGTTTGGATAATTTATTTCAATTTTTGTGGCATGTTATGGTGTTGGAGTATTATTTTACATATTTATTTTAAATAATTGTCAAGGTGCCTAGAACTGGGGACACATTCTGTACTGAAATCAAAAAATTAATACCAATTAAATTACTGGATTTAATTGGTAACTATGATATTCATTTTTATAAACTACTTGCTAGTGTAATGAAAAATCTCTCAATGGAGGACCCATACCTGCTGTGAAAGTATAAATATGTATTTATTGTTATTCAACATTTCACAATATGTAGGATTATCTATGATCTACAGATATGCAGAAAGTCATCAACGCAATACAGGTCTGTCGCGTCTTACGCGGGAGTTACGTTCTGCGCTGAGCGCGTAAAGCGAAAACCACGAATAGCCATTAAAAACCCTTAAATCGCCCATAAAGTAGTTTTGTGTATACAACCCTGTACAGTACTATATATACTATACAGAAATGTACATTACAGTATATAATAAAGAGTATACACTCAAAATATAATTTTACAGTACTTTATTTTTAATAACATAACAGACAGATGGAAGAATGAAAGAATAAAAAATCAAAACAGTACAGTACAGTACTGTACAGTACTGTAAACTTGAACAGTTACCAGTCACCCTGGATATTCTTGCTACTGTACACACTCCAATGTACACACTCCATTGTGCACACTCCAATGATTAGTCTTTCCTCTTCCTCTGACAACACTATTAGGAGGTCATCATGGCTTGATGTCGATCTAGGACATGATGGGCCAGGCTCGGGTGACAGAGAGCAACTCATAGATGAAGTGGTTGGCTCTGGTTCAGCTCGAGAAGTTGCTGCTGGTTGTTTTTTCTTGAAAAACATGGTGATTGGCAACTGTCGCTGTTCTCTCTTGAGCTCCTCAAACATTTCTTGGTATGGTCTCAAATCACCCGTAATACTACGTGTGATTTTGAGGCTTCGTTCCATAGAGGGAACATAGTCAGAAATTAAGTCATTCAAGTGTTTCGCTGCTTGGAACACTTCAGAAAATGTATGAAGAGTCCAAGTTGCTGGCTCTTCCTGTTCATTGTCATCATCTTCGTCTTCTGTAGATGATTTTATCAGTTCCTCTAATTCTTCGTTAATCAATATTTCTCTATGGCCCTCAATTAATTCCTCAATTTCTTCCTCGAGGATGTCGACAAAGCCATCACCACCCACTTGCCTGGCCACCTGAACAATGCATTCCACTTCTTTGTCAATGGCCGGGAAACCCTTAAAATCATTCACACAGTCTTTCCATAGGTTTCGCCAACATGCATTGACTGTTTCAGGCTTGATTGCATCCATTGCCTGTTTAATATAAGTGATGCAATCAGCAATGTTGAAGGACTTCCAACACTCCATCACGTTAACATTGGGATCAGCATCCATAGCGGTAAGGATCCGTGAGAATGTAAGCCTCGTGTACGTGGCCTTGAAACAGCTAATGACACCTTGGTCGAGAAGTTGGAGGATGAAGGTGGTATTGTGGGGGAGAAAGGCGACTTCAACATCATTATGCGCAAAACGGAGTGCATCAGGGTGGCCAGGAGCATTGTCTATGAGCAGCAACACTTTAAAGTCAAGTCCTTTCTCTTCAAGGTACTGCTTGACCTCCAGAATGAAACACTTGTGGAACCAATCCAGAAATGTTGCTGCTGTCACCCAAGCCTTCTTATTTGATTGCCAGAACACAGGCAGGAGATTTTTGATCTTGCCTTTTAGGGCACGGGGATTTGCAGACCTGTAGAGCAAGCCCGGCTTTATTAAATGCCCAGCCGCATTGCCACAAAGCAACACAGTCACACGGTCTTTAGCTGCTTTGAAGCCAGGGGCTTGTCGTTCTGATTTCGAAATGCAAGTGCGGGTGGGCATTTTTTTCCAGAAGAGCCTAGTCTCGTCAGCATTAAGAACTTGTTCTGGAAGATAGCCCCTTTCCTCTATGATTTCCTTTAATTGTTCAGGGTAGGCTTTTGCTGCCTCCTCATTGGCAGATGCAACTTCACCAGTAGTCTGCACGTTTTTGAGGTTGAAGCGGTTCCTAAAACTGTTAAGCCAACCTTGGCTGGCTTTGAATTCCTTCTTGTCAGAAGGCTGTCCCTCTTTGGTGGGAGGTTCGAACATTGCATAGATGCTAAGAGTCTTTTCTTGCAACATGGTGCCATTGATAGGCACACGTTTACAGTTCATGTCTTCCAGCCATAAGTTTAATGCCTTTTCAGTCTTCACTAAAGCCTTGTCACGCACTTGGCTCGTCACTTTAGCAGTTCTTGGAGCACTTGATGCCACGGCTTCACGAATTTCTGTCTCTCTAATCTTGATGGCACGGATGCTAGATTCATTGCAGCCATATTTACGTGCCACACTGGCAACTGACATACCGCCTTTCAATAAGTCCAACACATCCAGTTTTTCCTCCAGCGTTGGAACAGATCGCTGTTTCTTTGGTGGAGCACCAGATGAAGTAGCTGGCTTGCGTTTAGGGGCCATGTTGCACTCAGCGCGGCGAGATGCACACAGAATGAGAGGCACAGGGGGACTAAGTATGCATTGGGAACAGCAGATTCGCGTCTCACGCTCACTCTGGGGCATATGCTGCTGGAATCGGCCGCACTACAGGCGGCCGAGTGATTTTTTTTTTTTTTTTAAACCGCGAACTACGCAAAGCCGAAATCGCACAAGTTAAATGCGCGTAAGACGCGACAGACCTGTACTCACTGCCCTGAAAACCAACAAGCATCACTCTGTTAACTTCTGCACAGTGGTTGGAGACAGACAAAATTATGCTACAAATGTTGTATGCTTGGACAACATGATGCTTAAAAAGAATATGAAGAATAAGTTCTATTAAATGCTATCCATTTGAAATTAAAACAAATGAAAATGTTTATATATAGTTAGTTGTTTAAAAATCAACATTTTATCTAGAGACACAAGGTGGATGAGGTAATATCTTTTATTGAACCAACTTCTGCTGGTGAAAGAGACAAACTTTCAAGCTACACAGAGCTCTTCTTCAGGTCTGGGAAAGGTACTCAGAGTGTCACAAAGTGGAACAGATTATTTAGCATAGGTAGTTAACACATATTCTAAGAGACCATTCAAGGTGAAGTGGCCTGTTAACACCTCTGCAGTCATAGGACAAAAAATGGGGTTAGTGGGTTCAGATTGGTTGTAGTAAGCCATTAATCCAGTATCTTTATTAAGACCATGATTTTTAATGTCTAGCAAAGTTATGAATTTTAGGCCTTGCCTACACAACACAGTCAACAAAACAGTGGAGGTGTACACACTGCAGTGCTCCTCCCACCAATTTAACTTCCCTGCTATGCTGAGATAATAAAACCACCTTGACAAGCGGCCTAGAGCTTTTCGCGATGAAGTTAGAGCAACACAGTGTCAGTACAGACAAGGCAATTACTTATGTTGCCCCAGGTGGCCTCTAGGTGTCTCACCAGGACCATCATAACCGCTCTGGTCAGCAGTTTCAACTCCACTGCCCTGCAGCCACCTACACAGGCATGCATCCCTCCTCCTTTAAAGCCCCAGGAATTCTTTTAATTCTACTTCCTGTTTGCTCGGTGTGGAGTGTTCACATAGCATCTTCCCAGCTGACCATGGCAGCTCCCCACAGCAAATGAGCTCCCACCTGGAGTACACCGAAGCTGCTGGATCCATTGGGTCTGTGGGGAGAAGAGTCTGTGCAGTCACAGCTCCGATCCAGCTGATCCAGATTGCTTGTGGCATGGAGGAGAAGGGGCACGAAAGGGACATGCAGCAGTGCTGTGCTAAGATCAAGGAGCTGAGGCAGGCGTACCAGAAGACAAGGGAGGCCAACTCTCACTCTGGTGCAGCACTGAAAACATGCCACTTTTACAAGGAGCTGTAAGCCATCCTTGCTTTCGACCCCACCTCCACGGCCAAGAGCCTCATGGATACTTCACTGGCTGCTATCTCCAATAGCCCCAGAATCAACCCCCAAGAACAAAGTAGTGGATGAGGGGGTCAAGTTGGAGAAGGATGGGGGATAGGCGAGAGGGACATCCGGTAGCATGAGAAGCCAGGACCTCTTTTTGACTCTACTTCCAGCAGTCCAGCTCTGGCGTGCCTGAAGCAAGGGAGGGGAGCTTCAGTAAGTACTCATTTTGCTTTGATATTGCACAATTACATGAGGTAGAGGTGCCCCTCTAATAGCCCAGGTGTCTGGCTGCTCAAAATCAGCTGACAGCCAATCCCCCTCAACCCTCCACACCTGGGGAAACGTTTTCCCCTTGGCTTCACAAATGTTATGCAGAGCACAGCAGGCTGCTATGATCAAGGGAATATTTTCCTCACTGAGGTCTAACCTGCCAAAAGTCAGCGCCAGTGATCCTTTAATCTGCAAAGCACACATTCAACAGTCATTCTGCACCTTCTGAGTGTGTTGTTGAAGCGATACTTGCTGCTGTCAAGGTTTCCATTGTACGGCTTCATGTGCCTTGGCAGTAAGAGGTAGGAGGGGTCTCCCAGGATCACTATGGGCATTTCCACATCCCCTGTTGGAATCTTCTGGTCTGGAAAGAGTGTCCCTGCGTGCAGCTTTCTATACAGGCCAGTGTTCCTGAAGATGTGTGTGTCATGCACCTTCCCTGACCATCCCACGTTGATGTCAGTGAAACGATCCTGGTGATCCAACAGTGCCTGCAATACCATAGAGAAGTAGCCCTTTCTGTTGGTGTACTCTGTTACAAGGTGGTCTGGGGTCAAAATGTGCATATGTGTGTCATGTATTGCCCCATTGAGGTTAGGGAATCCCATTGCAGCAAAGCCATCCATTATTTCCTGCACATTGCCCAGAGGCAGTGTCCTTTGTAGCAGGATTAATGGCCCTGTACACTTGCATCATCACAAACCCACTGGCAGACTTCCCATCTCCAAGATTTGCAACTGACTGGTAGTCTGGAGTTGCCAGCTTCCACACAGCTATTGCCACACACTTTTCCATTGTGAAGGCAGCTCTCGTTTTGGTGTCCTTGCATCGCAGGACAGGGGTGAGCTCCACACACAGTTCAAAGAAGGTGGCTTTGCACAGCCGAATGTTCTGCAGCCACTGCTCAGTATCCCATACCTGCATCACAATTGGATCCCACCACTCAGTGCTTGTTTCCTGAATCTAATACAAAGGATGTTGAGCTGTTCTATTTTGTTTCCAAGCACAGAACTGAAAAACACTGCTTTGCCACCATTAACTGAAAAGAGGGGAGAAACTGAAATAAAATTAATTAAATAGGTAAGAAATAGGGATGCAGCCGTAGACAATAACATTAGGATGCATAAGTTAACAAATAAGGATACATTAAAGAAATAAGGTGATGTTTTATAGTTGAAAAGTCTGGTAATTTTAAGTGTGCGGTCAATGTTGGGGCACAGCCAAGGACAGTCAGTCAGTGTTCCAAGCAGTTCAACCTATGACTGGTATGTTGCTGGGCACATATGGGCAGAAGTTAGGTAAAGGTCACTCCAAAACTGTGGGGAAGGGTCAAGTCAGGCATACTCAGTCCAAAAACATGTGAGGGTCACCCTAGATTTAGCAGATATGATTGGTCTACAAGTATGGACCAATCATAAGTGGTCTGAAGGTGACTGGAGAATAGATATGCTAATACTATGATTGAAAAATAAGCCAATCAGAACAGGCCAAAAACTGTATATAAGGCAGAGAGCAGGCCGGCAAAAGTTAGTCAAGGTAGGAGCAGGAGAAGACGACGACCCAGAAGAGATCAGAAAAAACCTAAAAGAGCAAAGAAATCAGAAGCAGCAGCAGAGGCAACCACAGACTAACAAAAATAGCCATGGGATGCTGGGACAGAGCAGAAAAGGATCCTTAAGATATAGCAGATGGAAGACGACTATGGAGAGTAAGCATGCCAGTCATAGTATAGTATATAGAATAGAAATATGGTTAATGAATATGTACGCTTGGGACAATAAAGTTGAGTGTCTGTGATGGGTATGTTCATGTTACTTACTATGTATAAAGCTTAGAGTTTATTAAGATTGATGTCTGTGTCCTACATATTGTGACGGTGTACCCCATAAACCTTTAGGGGGAGAGGCTTATAAACGTATACATGATGTAACTGGAATATGCTTTATGCTACATGTGCCATGTAACATATCTCTGTGAAAGTTATGACCTACTGAATTTATTCCTCCTGTTTGTACGCATGTATCATTGTTGTAGTTGGAGTTATGAAGATTGGTTTTATATTTGCTGGTTTTGTACATAGCCTTTGTAAGTGCCTGGGATCATGTTTGGAGGAAAGAATGTGCAAGTTAAGTACAAGCACTTAACAGACAAAAGAAGTTGCAGACCCCAATCCACATCGGGGCCTGGTCAGGAATGCAACTGGTTGGACTGGTTACCGAGGGGTGCATGGACATGTGACTTGCCCATGTGATCCCAAAACTCCATGGTAACATGATGTTACACAGGGAGTGGAAAAAGACTATAAAAGCCCTTGGGAGACCCTTCCATTTTGTCTTCAGCTGGCTAAAGAGAGAGACTCTCCACCCCCCAAGGACACACCTGAAAGAGACTGAACAAAGGACAAAGACAATAGGCGGGTGAGTGATTGCTGGACCCAGGCTAAGAGGAAGATAGCCTGTTTACTGGACCTAGTGAGGTTGTTATCGGTACACAGGGTGATTAGACATAGAACTGTGTGTTCTATTTTATTTTATTTAGTAATTCACTTTGTTCTGTCTGTCACTACTTGGAATCACTTAAATCCTACTTTCTGTACTTATTAAAATCACTTTTTACTTATTAAGTTTCCTGGAGTATGAGTTGGTACCGGGGGGGGGGGGGGGGGCAAACAGCTGTGCATATCTTTCTATCTTTGAAATAGAAGGCGAACTATTTATGAGTTTGCCCTGTATAAGCTTTATACAGGGTAAAACAGATTTATTGAGGGTTTGGACCTCCTTGGGAGTTGGGCACCTGGGTGTCAAAGGCAAAGAGCACTTCCAGGAGCCTTACAGTTGTGAGGGGACTTGGTTCGGACCTGGGTCTGTGTTTGGAGCCAGATTCCACTGATCTGCTGCAAACAGACAAGATTCGGGAGTCCCAAGCTGGAAAAGGCCAGGAAGCAGGGGCAGAAGTAGCCTTGGCACACCAGGAGACAGTGATCCCAACCCATCACACATATGACCAACATGTGAAGAACATAATCACTTGAGCCTTTCCAACTGTATAACATTACAGTCTTGGGTACTTTAACTTGTATACCTGTGCTAAGGGATTTATGTTTATGTTTTAATTCAGGTTTAGATTAACTGTCCAAGGGAAGATTGATAACACTAAATAAAGAAAACACTTTGTTTTGGAAAATAACTGCCTGGGTGTCAATCTTTTGAGAGGAGGGCTGTATCCATTTTCTCCCAAGGAAGAATAGATCTAATCTGTTCTGAAAGGTTTCCTGAAAGGCATAGAGAAATCTCTGGTAAACCTTAGCAATTTCACTAGGGCGGGCCCCCTCCTTTCACCTTACAGAAAGAGATAATATAGTGTGACAAAGTTCCTCCTCTACCTTGGTGGGTCCTGCGCTTATTGGCAGATTTGCTCGCCTCAGAGATTCATAGCAGCCCTCAGTTTGGCCACTTTCATGGCTCAAATCTGCTGTTCACTCAGATAACCTCATCACTGGTCAGCATGGGAAAAAGGAGGGAGAACAATCTCTGCAGTCCCTGCTGATCCACCATGTGGGATGGGGAACAACCCAGAGACCTTTCCTCTGGTGGAACCCACAATCCAGGTCAACTCCTCCTGTGTCTGATCAGGAGTTGGGAGGTTTGGGGGGAACCCAGGCCCGCCCTCTACTCCATGTTCCAGCCCAGGGCCCCGTGGACTGCGGTTGTTTAGAGTGCCTCCTGGAACAACTGTGTGACAGCGACAACTCCCCTGGGCTACTTCCCCATGGCCTCCTCCCAACACCTTCTTTATCCTCACCCCAGGATCTTCCAGCAGTATGCCTTCTCACTCTCAGCTCCAAGTGCCTCTTATGCCCACCTCCTCGCTAGCACACCACAAACTGAAGCGAGGTCCTTTTTAAACGCAGATGCCCTGATTAGCCAGACTGCCCTGATACTAGCAGCTTCTTAATTGGCTCCAGGTGTCCTAATTAGCCTGCCTGAATTTGTTCCAGCAAGTTCCTTCTTGTTCTGGAACTGTCCCTGTTAGCTTACCCAGGGAAAATGGACCTGCTTAATCTGGGACTAACATGATCTGCCTTCTAACACTCTTCTGTAACCATCTGGTCTGACCCTGTCACAATAGGTTAACATTTCAGGTATACACACTGCCAAGCCAGTTAGTGCAAAAGAAAGGCCACCATTAACTGAAAAGAGGGGAGAAACTGAAATAAAATTAATTAAATAGGTAAGAAATAGGGATGCAGCTGTAGACAATAACATTAGGATGCATAAGTTAACAAATAAGGATACATTAAAGAAATAAGGTGATGTTTTATAGTTGAAAAGTCTGGTAATTTTAAGTGTGCGGTCAATGTTGGGGCACAGCCAAGGACAGTCAGTCAGTATTCCAAGCAGTTCAACCTATGACTGGTATGTTGCTGGGCACATATGGGCAGAAGTTAGGTAAAGGTCACTCCAAAACTATATAACAAACATACTACTATATAAAAAACAAAATACTAGGACCCCTGAGTATGTTCTTGGGGTAACAAGCCCAATAGTGACAGTCCACCATGTGCAGCTGCTCTGTGAATGTCAACATCAATCTTAAATTGATCTCCTTAAATTTTATTTTCTTTCCATGGCACACAGCAGGCAGGAACCATGGATTCCTGTACAGATTCACAGCTCAAAAAATACTGCAGGATCAGTTGCGTTGTGTTCATAAAGCTCATCACAAGACTGGAGAGCAGCACAGGATCCATGCTTTCAGGCAGAGATAAGAGGCACAAAGTTTACAGGAGCAGCTGAAAAACCACACAAAACGTAGTTGGAATCCCAAAGAATGATGGGACAGAAAAAAATTGCATCATGGAATGGTGAGCCCACCCCCATGATGTACTGCGATACATTCCCAGAACTGCTAGCAGCAGAAAATGGCAATTTGTACATTGGGATAGCTACCCATGGTGCACTGCTCTCTTTGTTGGTATGAGAGCACTAACTGTGGAAGCACTCCACTGACCCAAGGAGTATTGTGTGAACATGCACAAGCAATGTAATTACAGCAGTTTATAAGTCAACTTAAGTTACGTTGACTAATTTGTAGTGTAGACATAGCCTAAGATCCCAGACCCATCTTTTGAAGGTGTTGGGCAGGTTTCCTTTGAGCATGAGGACTGAGAGGTAAGATACTTTTCATTCTGTGAAAAGTGTTCACCTCCGAGTGATGTGGTGTCTTCGTCTTTATCATTCTTCTATGTGAGTTCATTCCAGAGCACAGTGATTGTCTGGCTTCACCAACATAATTGTCATTTACTAGCAAACACCACAATCAATCCATGCACAATACAGAAATGGAAATGTACACAGCTTTTAGTACATTTTTGACAAATTATTGAGAAAGGACAATTTTTCAGTGCATTAGTAAATATGTTCTGAGGCAAAGCTGCACTTAATGGATTTCAACCTCTTTAGAGGTCTCACCAAAACAGACAGAAGGGCACAGGATTTAAATGTCAATCTTTGAATCATCTTTTTCTAGATAAGATATTACAGGCAGCTGAGCACAACTGTGTAATCATAGTTAGCAGAAGCTACAGATCTTGCTTATTTGAAAAAGCTGTGGAAATGTTCATTTTTGACTGTTTATTCCCTTACCACCCTGTAACATGTAGCTGCTATTCATGTTTGGTGGTAAAAATATAAAGCAAATTGTTTAGAAAATATGTTAATATTCAGTTTTATAGTTAGGATTATTCAGTATCAAAAGCACAGAAATATTTGCTTTATTCCTGCTGCCACTGATTATTAGAAAATATTGGCTTGGATATCAGTTGTCTAAATTATTATCTAGTGCTAACAATAAATATTTCAGCAGAAATAATGCACATTTAAATATAAGATTTCATCTCAAGATCCATTTGTGAACTACATGTTAGGAAACTACAACACTAGTAAAGATTTTAAAATACCTGTTATTAATCATACCTAGGACATTGATCCAATACTAGCCATAACGGGTGAAACTCCTGCCCCCAGCCAAAGTCTGCAAAAAGTAGCTGATGACAATGAAAATGAATTCTCAGCTGCTCTGCAAGTAGCCAGTAGTACACAGGAGGATAGGAAACAGGAGTTCCCTTCAGAGATGGGAGCAACTGAAAAACAGTTTTTAAAAAATACTTTGCTGATATAACATTTCCATGTAAGCAACTGCTGTAATTGCCATGGGATTATATTATATTCTCATGACTAGGATAGGAGGTAGTCCACATGGTAGCAGATGGGAAGGAAGGTGGTCCGCAAGACAATCTCTGTTAAGTTGTGGTGCACATGATGAAATGTTTGAGAGAGTTTCTGATCTAATTAGAGGTAGAAATTAGGTGACTGTTCACCCACAGAGAAAGTCCTGACATGTTAATGCTTAAAAAAACCACAGGTAATAAATAGACTTCTATCAAGCAACAGTTGTGGCTCTTATAAGAAAAGTTACCACAGTCCTATTTTATTCTATTCAGTTCAGGTTCTTAAACTGTGCCTGTCATTGTGGTATATCAGCACTTGAAAGGATGCACAGGTTCTCAACACAATTAGCTTGAGTTGAGAAATGCATCAAAATTGAATTACATTTCCTACTTCTCTATCAATACATTAATATAGGTATTGTTGTGAGAACCAGTAACTCACTCAATTAACTGGCCCTTGCTTAAATGAGATTCTAGGGAATATACTGTAGTATCCCTTAGGGTCAACGTTCGGGGAAAGGGCCAGGAATTTTGCACCACAAGATGAGAAAGAGCAGATTGCAAGCAGCAATGTCCTGCAAAAAGCAGCAGAGAGGATTGCCAGAGAGGATCCTATGCTTCCAGAAGCAGCCAGTTGCTCTGCATCTCTTTCTCCTCACAAAAAATACAATACCAGCAAGGCCTTCTCCTCAAAACTCTGCTTTCTCTCACCACTACCCAGAACACTTTGAGGCTGGCAGCAGCTTGGCCTTCCAGCTAGGCCTCTAGGTGCCTTCTCCTCGCCAGGAACTAGAAATGGAAATAACCCCTCCTACTGGCTCCCACTTCCTTTCTCAGGGCAAACAGGTAAAAGGGAAAAGGTGCCAAAGTAAAAAATTTACCTATGGTTTCAGCAGACACTTCCTAAAAGAAAAAAAAAATTCTGCTTTATATATTTATATGTATACATATATACACACACGCACGTACACGTATGTATGTCTGTGTGACGCTCTGTACCTCGGGGGAACACCCTACACCCCTATGTTCATTTTTATAAAATGATTGTGTGGTATCCAATGCAAAGTGTGTCATGTTTGGTGTCTTTGGAAGGCTCATGATGCACCGAGCATGGTCATTATAGTGATGTTATAGTAATTGTTGCAATAATGTTATAGGTTATAATTTCATATATATAGTTATGAGGCTGAAAATGTATCCTCATGGCTTAAAGCAAGCCCGGGCAAAAAACTCTCCAAAAACAGAGAGGCAGTTCACACCTCATCAGGGCAGATATGGGACAAACCCAGCCCTCACAGGAACAAAGGACGCTGGCCTAGGCAGCAACAAAAGAATCTGTTAGGCCTTGGGCTTGTCTACACTGGCAATTTACAGCGCTGCAACTTTCTGGCTCAGAGTGTGAAAAAACACACCCCTGAATGCAGCAAGTTTCAGCCCTGTAGCTATGCCCCTTGTGGAGGTGGGTTGTTGTTTTTTTTTAAGAGCGCTGGGAGAGCTCTCTCCCAGCGCTGCGCCGCGACCACTCAAGGCACGTTGAAGCGCTGCCGCAGCAGCGCTTTAGCGTGGCAGTGTAGACTAGCCCCTTGTGTACACTGGCAAGTAATTGCACAGTAAAGCAGCTTTCTGCAGTGTAACTCCTGAGGTATACACACTGCCAAGCCACTTAGTGCAAGGAAACTCCTCAGTTGCAGCGTCGCAAAAAACAAAACAAAACAAAAAAAAAAACACAACACCAAACCACCACACACCATGACAAGAGTCGCGAGCCTTAAAGCGCAAAGGCTCCAGCACTGTATTGGCAGTGTAAACATATTACAGCGCAGAAAGCAATCAATTGGCCTCCGGAAGTGTCCAATAGTCCCTTAAGTGGCCACTCTGCTCATTGTTTTGAACTCGTCTGCACTGGAGACATGCACCCCTCCCCTTTCAAAGCTCCATTTCTGATAGCCCTTGCAAGCTGTGGAATGTTCATGCTGTTGAACACAGAGGCAGGCGTGTGTGTGTGTGAGAGAGTGAGAGAGAGATTACTGTGCAGAGAGCTAGGCAGGGAAATGGGGGCTGATGTTGGGGTTTCCCCCTCCCCCTGTCTCAGGACTGGTTGCTTCCTGCTGCTGTCTGAACTTACAAGATAGCATGCTGACACACTGTCCCCCAAAACACACTGTCTCCCCCCTCCCACACATACACACACACTCCCTGTCACACACTCTGCCCCACTCCCCACACTTCAGTTGAAAAGGCTGGCAATGTAGTAGGATGCCCATGGAACAATGGGATTGGGAAACCTGTATCATGGGACGCTGTGTCTGCCCCATGAGGCATCGCAAACCCTTCCCAAAGCACCCTGTGGCCAGTTGCACAGTGGGATACCTACCACAGTACACTACTCTTTTTGTCATTGCAAGAGCTGCTAATGTGGATGTGCTCCACTTTCACAAGGAGCACAGTGTGGACACGCAACAGCAGTTTAATTCCAGCGCTTTAATAAAAGTGGTATAACTTGTTGCTCAGAAACTTGCAAGTGTAGACATTCCCTTGAAAGTTTAAGGGTGTTACCCCCACTTCCTTTGGTCAGTTTGGGACTGCAGTGAGGTAATGCTCACCTGACTCCGAAGTGGGGGGGGGGGGGGGGGAGGGGAGCCAAGAGAGAAGAAAGGACATGATAAAAGGAAGAGGCATTTGCCATGCTCTCTCTCTCACTCTCTCTCTCTCTCCCACCTACATCTACAGACACTACACCAAGCGACTGAAGTGCCGATCAAAGAAGAGAACCTGGCTGAAGGGCAACCAGCCAGCCTGTGGTGAGAAGCATTTAAGTTTGTAAGAGCACTGAAAGTGTTAAGGTCAGCTTAGGATGCATTTTGCTTTTATTTCATTTGACCAAATCTGACTTCTTGTGCTTTGATTTATAATCACTTAAAATCTATCTTTATAGTTAACAAATCTGTTTATTCTACCTGAAGCAGTGCGTTTGGTTTGAAGCGTATCAGAGAGTCTCCTTGGGATAACAAGCCTGGTACATATCAATTTCTTTGTTAAATTGACGAACTAATATAAGCTTGCAGCATCCAGCTGGCATAACTTGACACTGCAAGATGGAGGTTCCTAGGGTTGTGTCTAGGACCGGAGATATTGGCTGATGTCATTCGGTTGCAAGTATCTGGGAGCATATTACCTGCCAGAGGCTGTGCATGAACAGCCCAGGAGTGGGGGTTCTCACAGCAGAGCAGGGTAGGGCTGGTTCCCAGAGTCAAGGAATGGAGTGACCTAGCAGATCACTGGTCCAGATAACACCAGAGGGGAACGTCACTGTATGCATGCCAGTGTTAAGAGTATTTAAGAACAGAGCACATGCTTGTGAGAACTGGTTGGAAGCAGCTAGGACCATATGGCTCTTCTTTGTCTCATTAACTGTTTAGTTCTAATAAAGCCTTACTCCTTAGACTCCAGACACTGTCTCCTTCTTATGAACCCACAAGACAACACAGCCAGTAGTAAGGGTTGTCCATCTACCTACTGCTACATTTACAGACTGTAAGCTCTTTAGGGCAGGAGCTGTGGGGTTTTTGTGTGTGTTTGTAAAATACCATGCACAATGGGGCTCCTCCTATTATACTCTGATATCCTGACTGTGGCCTCTAGGTGTTACTGCAATACTACTGCTACTCTTTGCAGGAGGAAGAGGAGTAATAATTTTGCACCAGTCATAATTAAGGATCAACTCCTGAAGTCTCTATTTTATTTTAACTTAGTGTTACATGGGCATAAGCCCCACAGTCATAAATAGGACTTTAGCCTGAGTAAGGACTTCTGGATTTAGCCCTGGATGCTCAATTATTGCATTTAGTGCACTGGAAAGGAGAGTAAGTGAGAACAAACCCATTCACTCTCCTATTTCTGATCAATTCAGCACTAGCCTCATCATACAAATAGGCTACTGATAAAAGGGACAATCACTTTTTTGACACATTTGGTAATCCACATTTCTATGCCAATTAACTATATTATGCAGGCTCTCTCTCACACACACACACTAATACCCACACACACTAATACCCACACAGATATAACTGATGTTTTCGAAGCACCGTCAATTCTTCTAAATGCTTTAAACCACAGTAAAATGTCCCTGCTCATTCATCCATTATTTGAGTAAACAAAAATCTAGGACATTTTACAAATGTAATAGAGCATGTAGTACCATTGAAATGTAAAGCTGCATTCTTTTCAATCTCTTATTCTCTACTAATGCATTTCATTGTATTGAATACAATCTATTCTGTTGTAAAATTAATGGCTTACTTTCTTCTTTCTTTCTGGCTGTAAAACTAATGTCTTACTTTCTTCTGTTGGCCAGTGTTCCTTCAGTGTCTCTTGCAGACATCTTCATCCCTTGATTATCTTTGTTCTGATCAGAATAACCTGGGGACAGTGCCAGCTTTCTCACAGGATGACCACATATCTTGTTTACCTAAAGACAAGAAAGGCATAGGGGGGAAATAAATAAAGAATGCCACCAGTTTAGAATAGTACATAATCCTATCTCTTATTTTAACTTTGATTTTAACTCTGATTTTATTAGGAATGACGGTCAGACCCTATGGCCATATTAGGAAGGTTGGCCAGAGTTCAATGAGTACGAGATTGGTCAAATCTATATACCCAATTCAGCAAAGAAGGTTGATAGTTGCTTTCACTATAAATACAAATGGTGAGACACAAAGAAGGAATGAGATACCAGAGTGTCCTTAAGGCGGCAGGATTTGCCAATATGTATTTAATTAACTGCAGTTTTTCCAGAGAGACCTTCACATCTGGGAGTTTCAGTGTTAAAGTAATTAAGGAACCTGCTGAATGCTGGAGACAGCAACTTAATCTTATTTTTCCATTATGTATATCAAGTAAAAATTTGGAATGTGTAAAAACGTTGCGATTCCTATATGATTGGATCAATGTAGCATGTTCAGTGCTGTTACTAGATCACATTCTGAATAGTTACTATAATGGAGACTTACATTTTGCATGACAGCAATGCAAGTTTAATTACTTCTATTTCAGATAATAAATTCTATTAACACCAAGAAACATCTCTCTCTCTGACATAAACAGATATAAAATGCATATGCTGAGACAACTGCCTATCATGATGATCAATATTGTTTCATTGTCCTCGACCATCTACCTTTTCCACCTGTTGTCTTTTGTCTGACAGTTAGATTGTAAACTTCTTAAGGTAAATACCATCTTTTTTTTGTTTGCTTGCTTGTTCTGTGTTTGTACGGTGCCTAACAAAATGCGGTCCTTGCAGGGCCGGCTCTAGGATTTTTGCTGCCCCCAGCAAAAAAATTTTGGCTGCCCCACCCCAGCCCTGGGATCCACCCAACCCCCTGCACCCTCCTGCCACCCCAGCCCTGGGCTCTCCCCACCACCCCACCCACCCGCACCCCCTGCTGCCCCAGCCCTGAACTCGCCCCCTACAGCTGCTGACTTCGCCCAACTCGCCTCCAGCCGGTCCAGCGCTGGCAGGGTTGGGGAAAGGTAGGTACGTCCATGCCGATTGAGTCAGTGATCGCATCCCCACAGAAGTGCCTGAAGGCTAACTGGGAAATGATGCTCCTTTTACAGCTGCCCCCTCCATCCCCTCCCCACGCACAGAGCCTGCACCCTTCACCACAGTTACCATGAGGCTTGGTGGCAATGAGGCAGTGACAGGGGCACCCTCCCAACTCTTGCCCTAGACTGGGATCTGCCGGACTCTCAGAGCCTCTGCTGGCAGGAGAGGTTAAAATGTGGCTCTAATTTAACAGGCTAAAATGTGTGAATAGCATCCAGAATAAGGGTCAGGGTGCAGGGCATGAAAGACCCCATGGCAGTATTTGTAATAGGGGTGGTGCTATCTCCAGAGTTCTGGTCAAATTCTAACCTGGGCAATTGCCGTCGACCTCCCTAAATTCCCCTCTAGTCACGGAGGACACCGCATTGACGCTCCTGCTCCTAAAGCAGGTAGCATTGGTATGTGCTGTTCAGAGCTCTGCCTTTCACCTCCAAAGATCCCTAGAGGTCCCACCCTTACCTCCCAGGGGTGATGTTTGCAATGTGCTTGGAGATCCTTGGCTGGCCGGTGCTATAACAACTACCTGGCGCAATATGTGAGATTGCCAAAGAACCATGCCAGCTACCATAGCCACTGGATTTCCTCAGGCAGTGCAGATTATTATGCACTAATCATTCCTACTGTCATCAGGGACATCAGAGAGCCCCTTTCCGCAGCCAAAACGGCCCTGCTACCCCCTGCCAGCCTCCTCGCTTCCCCCACTCCAAACCCTGCAGCCAGCGCTGCCCTTGCAGCCTCAGCAGCAGGCTAGGGTCCCCCAAGCCCGCTCATGTCCCGGGGATTGCCCCCAGCCCCGCTCATGCTGATGTCCCAAACCCAGGCTCTCAGCAGCGGTCTGTGGAGGTGGAGCTCAGAGGCACCTGGGTTACCTAAAGCCACGTGCAGGCAGCACGGGACACAGCTGCAAAGCGCCCTGGGGCCAGGCTCAGCGCCTGGGAAGGAGGTGGCACAGCCCGATGCTCTGAGAGTCGCAACCGCACCCATCGCCCCCAGCCCAGCCCGCAGAGCCGCCCGCCCCCACCTTGCTGTCACGGGAGCGCAGGTTAGTGCAGCAGGCAGCTCACCATCCTCGACACGGCCCCCACCATGCTGCGGGCAGCCCCCCGCCGCTGCCCAGCTGGAAAGAGGAGCCGCTTTGCCTCACGCAGCCCTGGCCAGGCCCCCTGCCGCTGCCATGCTAAGGCCACAGCAGTGGCGGGAAGGGGCTGGGGGGAATGAAAAGAAGAGCCCTTCAAATATGCCGCCTCTTCAAATGTGCCGCCCCAAGCACCTGCTTCCTTAGCTGGTGCCTGAAGCCAGCCCTGGGTCCTTGACTAGGGCTCCTAGGTGCTATAGAAATGCAAATATAATAAATAATATGAACCCACATTTTCTTTTAGTAATATTTGGCATTCTGTTATAACTTTTGTATCAAAGAGGCTATCAGTTCATCATTATATCTCATTATTCCTATTAGTCACTGAGGTACAAATCATGGCAATATACACGTTTGAAATAGGAGATGTTCCATACTAGGGGTCAGACCCTAGACAAGATATTGGACTCATGGTCCTGTACCTTGTGTGCACCAATGTATTACTGAAAGATTAATATTATATGTGAATTATTTTAGAAATATGTTTCCTATAAACACTCAATTTCATAAAAGAAGAGGGAAAGAAAGGGGACAGAAAGCTCCACTTCTCAGGATCCAACTTCCAAAGCTGGGACACATTCAAATTTCCCCACTCCTCACAAAACACTACCAGGACAAGTAATAAAATATTCAAAAGAGAAGCTGGTCCCTATTTTAAGTGGAAGTTTGTGGTGGGGGTTCCTCTCCTGCAATAGAAGATAGAGAACTGACACCTGCTGAAAGCTACTATGTCTCTCACTCATGAGAAGGGTGAACCTCCGGATGATTCAAGGTTTATGGACCGATTTCCATATTAAAAGGAGCATAACATTGGCTAAAGAATTAGAAATCAGATAGGAATATGTGATTAAATATTAACACATCAGGATCAGATAGGTTATCACCGCAATGTGTATCAAAAAGAAACGTAAGACTTATGTAAATTGTACTTACTTAGCCCAGTCTAAAAGGCAAGAATCAGCATTGTCACTGAGACAGAAAAAGCCTTCAACTGCACTGAGGTGTGTTTTTGAGTAACCATATGTCTTGAAAAATAAGGATTTAGAACCAAATAGAGAAAATGGAAAAATGGTTTACATTTAGATCCAGTGGCAAATATATGAATAAATATCTGCTACATTTATTTCTAAAAGAGGATAAAGGAGTAGTGTCTACAGCCATGCCTGCTTTTTGATCTAGCAACAGAGCCTCACAGAATCATAGAATCTCAGGGTTGGAAGGGACCTCAGCAGGTCATCTAGTCCAACCCCCTCCTCAAAGCAGGACCAACCCCAACTAAATCATCCCAGCCAGGGCTTTGTCAAGCCTGACCTTAAAAACCTCTAAGGAAGGAGATTCCCCCACCTCCCTAGGTAACCCATTCCAGTGCTTCACCACCCTACTAGTGAAAAAGTTTTTCCTAATATCCAACCTAAACCTCCCCCTCTGCAACTTGAGACCATTACTCCTTGTTCTGTCATCATCTACCACTGAGAACAGTCTAGATCCATCCTCTTTGAAACCCCCTTTCAGGTAGTTGAAAGCAGCTATGAAATCCCCCCTCATTCTTCTCTTCTGCAGGCTAAACAATCCCAGTTCCCTCAGCCTCTCCTCATAAGTCATGTGTTCCAAGCCCCTAATCATTTTTGTTGCCCTCCGCTGGACTCTTTCCAATTTATCCACATCCTTCTTGTAGTGTGGGGCCCAAAACTGGACACAGTACTCCAAATGAGGCCCCACCAGTGCCGAATAGAGGAAAATAATCACGTCCCTCGATCTGCTGGAAATGCCCCTACTTATACAGCCCAAAATGCCGTTAGCCTTCTTGGCAACAAGGGCACACTGTTGACTCATATTCAGCTTTTCGTCCACTGTAACCCCTAGGTCCTTTTCTGCAGAACCGCTGCCCAGCCATTCGGTCCCTAGTCTATAGCAGTGCATGGGATTTGTCCGTCCTAAGTGCAGGACTCTGCACTTGTCCTTGTTGAACCTCATCAGATTTCTTTTGGCCCAATCCTCTAATTTGTCTAGGTCCCTCTGTATCCTATCCCTACCCTCCAGCATATCAACCACTAAACTGGGAGGAGTGTCATCTGCAAACTTGCTAAGAGTGCAGTCCACACCATCCTCCAGATCGTTGATGAAGATATTGAACAAAACCGGCCCCAGCACCAACCCTTGGGGCACTCCACTTGATACTGGCTGCCAACTAGACATGGAGCCATTGATCACTACCCGTTGAGCACGACCATCCAGCCAGTTTTCTATCCACCTTATCGTCCATTCATCCAGCCCATACTTCTTTAACTTGCTGGCAAGAACACTGTGGGAGACTGTATCAAAAGCTTTGCTAAAATCAAGAAATAGCACATCCACTGCTTTCCCCTCATCCACAGAGCCAGTTATCTCATCATAGAAGGCAAATAGGTTAGTCAGGCATGACTTGCCCTTGGTGAATCCATGCTGACTGTTCCTGATCACTTTCCTCTCCTTTAAGTGGTTCAGAATTGATTCCTTGAGGACCTGTTCCATGATTTTTCCAGGGACTGAGGTGAGACTGACTGGCCTGTAGTTCCCCGGATCTTCCTTCTTCCCTTTTTTAAAGATGGGCACTACATTAGCTTTTTTCCCGTCATCCGGGACCTCCCCCGATTGCCATGATTTGCCAAAGATAATGGCCAATGGCTCTGCAATCACATCGGCCAACTCCTTTAGCACCCTTGGATGCAGTGCATCCGGCCCCATGGACTTGTGCTCGTCCAGCTTTTCTAAATAGTCCCGAACTATTTCTTTCTCCACAGAGGGCTGGTCACCTCCTCCCCATACCGTGCTGTGGAGTGCAGCCACCTGGGAGCTGACCTTGTCTGTGAAGACAGGGGCAAAAAAAGCATTGAGTACACTAGCTTTCTCCACATCCTCTGTCACTAGGTTCCCTCCTCATTCAGCAAGGGGCTCACACTTTCCTTGACTTTCTTCTTGTTGCTAACATACCTGAAGAAACCCTTCTTGTTACTCCTAACATCTCCGGCTAGCTGCAACTCCAAGTGTGATTTGGCCTTCCTAATTTCACTCCTGCATGCCTGAACAATATTTTTATACTCCTTCCTAGTCATTTGTCCAATCTTCCACTTCTTGTAAGCTGCTTTTTTGTGTTGAAGACGAGCAAGGATTTCACTGTTAAGCCAAGCTGGTCGCCTGCCATATTTGCTTTTCTTCCTACACATCGGGATGGTTTGTTCCTGCAACCTCAATAAGGATTCTTTAAAATGCAGCCAGCTTTCCTCGACTCCTTTCCCCCTCATGTTATTCTCCCAGGGGACCTTGCCCATCAGTTCCCTGAGGGAGTCAAAGTCTGCTTTTCTGAAGTCCAGGCTCTGTATTCTACTGCTCTCCTTTCTTCCTTGTGTCAGGATCCTGAACTCGACCATCTCATAGTCACTGCCTCCCAGGTTCCCATTCACTATTGCTTCCTCTACTATTTCTTCCGTTTGTGAGCAGCAGGTCAAGAAGAGCTTTTCCCCTAGTTGGTTCCTCCAGCACTTGCACCAGGAAATTGTCCCCTACACTTTCCGAAAACTTCCTGGATTGTCTGTGCACCACTGTATTGCTCTCCCAGCAGATATCGGGGTGATTAAAGTCACCCATGAGAACCAGGGCCTGTGATCTAGTAACTTCTGTTAGTTGCTGGAAGAAAGCCTCGTCCACCTCATCCCCCTGGTCTGGTGGTCTGTAGCAGACTCCCACCACGACATTACCCTTGTTGCTTACACTTCTAAATTTAATCCAGAGACTCAGGTTTTTCTGCTGTTTCATATTGGAGCTCTGAGCAGTCATACTGCTCTCTTACATACAACGCAACTCCCCCACCTTTTCTGCCCTGACTATCTTTCCTGAACAGTTTATATCCATCCATGACAGTACTCCAATCATGTGAGTTATCCCACCAAGTCACTGTTATTCCAATTACATCATAATTCCTTGACTGTGCCAGGACTTCCAGTTCTCCCTGCTTGTTCCCCAGGCTTCTTGCATTTGTGTATAGGCATTTAAGATAACTCACCGATTGTCCTGCTGTCCCAGTATGGTGCAGGAGCCCTCCCCTCTTTCACTCACCTACTCGTGCTTCCTCCCGGTATCTCCCTTCCCCACTTACCTCAGGGCTTTGGTCTCCTTCCCCTGGTGAGCCTAGTTTAAAGCCCTCCTCACTAGGTTAGCCAGCCTGCTTCCTAAGATGCTCTTCCCTCTCTTCGTCAGGTGGAGCCCGTCTCTGCCTAGCACTCCTTCTTCTTGGAACACCATCCCATGGTCAAAGAATCCAAACCCTTCTCTCCGACACCATCTGCATAGCCATTCGTTGACTTCCACAATTCGACAGCCTCTACCCTGGCCTTTTCCTGCCACAGGGAGGATAGACGAGACCACCACTTGCGCCTCAAACTCCTTTATCCTTCTTCCCAGAGCCATGTAGTCTGCAGTGATATGCTCAAGGTCATTCTTGGCCGTATCATAGAATCATAGAATATCAGGGTTGGAAGGGACCTTAGGAGGTCATCAAGTCCAACCCCCTGCTCAAAGCAGGACCAATCCCCAATTTTTGCCCCAGATCCCCAAATGGCCCCCTCAAGGATTGAACTCACAACCCTGGGTTTAGCAGGCCAATGCTCAAACCACTGAGCTATCCCTCCCCCCCATTGGTGCCCACGTGGAGAAGCAGGAAGGGGTAGCCATCTGAGGGCTTGATGAGTCTCGGCAGTCTCTCCGTCACATCATGAATCCTAGCCCCTGGCAAGCAGCACACCTCTTGGTTTTCCCGGTCAGGGCGGCAGATAGATGACTCAGTCCCCGTGAGGAGACAGTCCCTGACCACCACCACCCTCCTCCTCTTGGGAGTGGTGGTCGTGGAACCCCCATCCCTAGGATGGTGCATCTCATGCCTTCCAATCGCTGGAGTCTCCTTCTGCTCTGTTCCCTCAGATGTATCATTCACTCCACTCTCTGCACTAGTACCTGTGGAGAGAACATGAAAACGGTTGCTCATCTGAATCAGCGTTTCTGGTACATGGACTTGTCTCGTACTCTTTCCTCTTCTGGAGGTCACATGCCGCCAATTATCCTCACTGGCCTTCTGTCCCCGCTGCGTAGCCTGCTCGGAATCTTCAGAACACTGTGCCTGCTGAAGCCTATCCTTACGTCTATCCAGGAACTCCTCATTTTCTCTTATGGAACGCAGGGTTGATATTCGTTTCTCCAGACCTTGAATCTTCTCCTCCAATATGGAGATCAGCTTGCACTTTGTACAAAGTCACTTCTATCCTGTGGAAGAAAGACAAACATGGCACATCCTGTGCAGGTCACGACAGAGGATCAACATATTATACTCTGGGCAGAAAGGAAAGAACAAATAGTGGATGTTTTCCTAACTAATTCCTACAACTAGACAGGTGTTATACCAATAAAATAAAAACCAGCAGGATCTTTTTAAAGTGGAAAAGACAAAATGTCACATTTATTGTGAATACAAAAAGAATAGTAAGCAGTCAGTTATAGCTATAACATTTCATTCGGTTTCACATTCATACACACACAGGTTCTGCATAGATGTCAGTTACCAGCCTAAAAGTTGCTCATTCCAAGTTACTGGCCAGGTAACCTGGGCATGAGGGTGGAGCCGAGTCCTTGTCAGATTCATCTGATGCTCCTGGAGGTTGACAGCAGAACCAGAGACTCAAAGTCCTCAGTTTCTAGAGGCCATTCTTATAGGGATTTATTCCTATGTCAGTCTATGGGAATTGCTTCATCATGCTGTTGCTGAATCAATCAGCAGATGGCACATTCCTGGTGGCATTCCTGGTGGCTCCACACTGTCCAAAGTTTGTTTCTCATCCTTCCAGGTGGTGGGGTGGATCCCAGTTTTACCCTCCGGGGGTTGTATCGGTCCACCTGAAACCTTTCTTCGGCCGATGGATACTCCCTTTCTAGGCTGGCACCTCCCTAGCCATTCATGTATATCATGCATTCATCAACATACATTCTTTATCACAACTGTTAAAGTATTGCTTTGAGAACAGGCTCTTTGTCTTAGGATGTACTAATACAATCAACAGCTTGCAAGTTTCACATAGCAATAAAGTATCTTTCTGAGAACAGATACAATCAATGATTTACAAGCTTTACATAGACACAGACAGTAGCTTGTAAATTAACAAAAGAGACCCAAAATATCTTTTTACTTGGTGAAGCTGTTGGATTTTAGACAAGTTATGGGGGGGTCACTTTCACTTGGGGGAATCACTGTCCGTACCTTCTTTAATATCTCTACACAGGTTTGGATGATAGTTAATATTTATTATGAAAAGTATTTCAAAATGTAATGCCTGGAACACCAGCTAAATGTTTTAATTTTTTCGGAGGAAGGACTGAAGGAAGGGTAGATACAATATTTCAAGGAATTAAATATTGTAATGAAAAATGTGTAGCCATACTAGAAAAAATTCTGGGCTTCAAAAATTCCTTTTTAAAAAATAAATATATCCTCAACTGCCTAACTGTACCATAGACAAACAGAATAAAAAAAGATACCATATGAAATGACTACTTTAGAATCATTTATTTAAAAAACTATGGAAAAATTTTATAGGTATAAAAACTGAAAACAGACAGACATTCTAGAAAATGTTTCTACTGCATTATGCCAGCGTTCAATAATCAGTAACACGAAATGAAAAAGCTGAACTCACTTATATTAATGATAATATCTCACACAGCTGAAAGAGTAACCTCACTGATGCTTTAAAGGTATTTAGGCATCACTCGTTCAAAGTTGCAATGCCTAACTGACTTGGGAGCCTAAGTCCCCATTGACTTTCAACATTGAGCAGACCAACACCTAAATACCTGCTTGTACATTACTTCTGTGAGATGAGCTCCTGCTCTATGCAACAGGCATGCCATTTGATTATATTCTTAGCTACTGGTAGCTTCTTTAAGCCTCTGATGCTCAAGGTCCTGCTTAGGGTTGCCAACTTTCTAATTGCACAAAACCAAACACCCCTGCCCAGCCCCTTCTCTAAGGCCCTGTCCCGCTGTGTCTCAATGGCCTTGCCCCACACTCATTCCACGCCCCCTCCCACCATCACTCGCTCTTCCCCACCCTCACCTCATGTTCACTGGGCTGGGGCAGGGGTGTGGGAGTGGGTGAGGCCTCTCTGTGGGGTGGGTCCAGAAATGAGGGGTTCAGGGTGCAAGAGGGGGCTCTGGGCTGGGGCATGGAGTTGGCGTACAGGAGGGGGTGCGGGCTTCACTGGGGGTGCAGGCTCTGGGGTGAGGCCAGGGATGAGGGTTTTCAGGTCCCGGAGGGGGCTCTGGGCTGGGGCGGAGGAGTTTGGAGTGTGGGAGCAGGCTCAGGGCTGGGGTGTGGGAGGGGGTTCAGGCTCTGGCTGGGGGCTCTGGAGTGGGTCCAGGAATGAGGGGTTTGGGGTGCAGGAGGGAGCTCAGGACTGGGGCAGGAGGTTGGGGTATGGGAGGAGGTGTGGGGTGCAGACTTTGGGAGGGGGGCTCTGGGAAGGAGTTAGGGTACTGGAAGGGGTGCAGAGCTGGGGCAGGGGTTGGGGTGTGTGAGAGAAATCAGGGCACAGGCTCCAGCCAGGTGGTGCTTACCTCAGGCAGCTCCCAGTCAGCAGTGCAGTGCGGCTAAGCCAGGCTCCCTGCCTGCCCTGGCTTCCCGCAGCTCCTGGAAGTGGCCGGCATGTCCCTGTGGCTGCTAGGCGGAGAGGCCAGGGGGCTCTGCACGCTACCCGTGCCTGCAAGCGCCACCTCGGCAGGTCTCATTGGCCGTGATTACCAGCCAATGGGAGCTGCAGAGCTGATGCTGGGGTGGGGGCAGCACATGGAGCTTCCCTGATTGCCCCTCCGCCTAGGGGCTGCAGGGACATGCCAGCCACTTCCAGGATCTGCGCGGAGCCATGGCAAGCAGGGAGCCTGCCTTAGACCCACTGCGTCGCCAACCAGACTTAACGGCCTGGTCAGCAGTGTTGACCGGAGCCGCCAGGATCCCTTTTCAACCAGGCATTCCAGTCTAAAACTGGATGCCTGGCAACCCTTGTCTTGCTACCAGAGTCTGTCTACAAAGTTAACTCTTCTTATTTGCTTGGTATATCTGAGAAACTCAGACTTGCATACTCTTATCATGCAGTCCACTGCATCCAATCTATCTTTTCTAAATGTTCACTGGTGGCTGTCATTTTGAACCATTAATTTTACACGTGCACTGAATCTACTACTGCCTTTCCCCACTAGCTCATTCCTTGTTGTCACTTTGTTACTTCATTAAACTGTTGTGTACATGAAAAATTCATGTCTCCGGTGGCCTATTCTGCATATAAGTAATATGATTTTAAGACCAAAAGGCCTGCATTCCATTTTCCTGAAACATATCCTGGCAGGCTAGGTACTATGGGGGAGGGAATATTTCCCCCCTTCCCAAACAATCTTCAAGGGGCCCCCAAATTATCAGAAAGTCCAAAATATGTACAAAGTTATGCCATTTTAAGCAGTGGAACAGCAGAAGATTGGAGAGTCTTCATCCTTTATATAAGTTATACAACACAGCAAAACACTGACACAGTAGCTACATTTTAATTTTTTAAAATCGTATAATCCAATATTTTCCAGGAGTCTAACTAGCCTCTGGAATGTGGTTTGTTTTTAAATAGCAACATCCAAAAGCTGCAAAAACACCCACTTGCCACCCTCTTCCCCCCTCCCCCGGAATGGGACTCTAGAACCAGCCCTGTCCTCTGATGCCGTGGGGGGGGGGGGGGGGGGAGGGGAGAGAAATGGGGGTTGGAATTTAGATCTCTGAAAGATCTGTGATGAGTGTCGGGATTTACAAATCTGTGGGGGGGAATATCTCAATGAGGGAATGAAATCTCTCAGGTATGTAGAAGGGGGAGGGATAAAATCTTCTACAGAAATTAAACTGAACAAGATTTAAAAAGTAAGTATTTTCATGTGTTTAGACTGAATTTGCTTAAACAAATACTGCCGAATATTTTTTGGGGGAGGGGGCGGGGGGGGAGATCTCAAAAACTGGTAGAATTCCAATTCTCACAGTTCAGTCAACCCTATTGTCATATTTAGTCAGCATACTATTATGCACAGTTTGTGTGCCACAGTATCATGATTACGTTCATTAAAATATCTTGTAATGACCATGCAGTTAAATTGCAATTAGCACCACACACAAACTTTATGGTAGTTTTATGGTATTACATGAAGCAGAATTAAACATCTACAGTTATTTACAATTGATAAAAAAACTGATCAAATCTTCATATTTACAGTGCTGTGGAAGGGATAATTAGGTATGCAGTTCTCCATCAACAATATTAGAAATTCTGTCTCTAATTTCACCTGTCCTATAATGGAGATGTATCCCATTGCTTAATTTTCTCATGCTAGAACATTAGGATTATCATTAAAATTCGTAAACTTAAACTTTGTCCAAGTATGAACTGGTCTGGATTTAATTTAAAGAATCAAGAAAAAAAGAAGTAGGATTGCCTCTTTAAGAAGAGGAGAGCAAAACTGTCATTGTCCCTTAAAAATAGGGGATGGGGGCAAAATGGAATGGAATAAAATGAACAAGCAAGACCTTTCTGGTGAGTGCTAATCAAATGGCAAAAGGAATTTCATTGACTGATGGAAATACTGGTAAGCAAATATAGTAGCGAAGTAAATAAAAATGAGAAGACGTCTTGTTGAAGATAGAGCTGCCATATACATAGATTCATGTCATAGCTGCCTGTATATAGGATATGGGGAAGATGAGCCATTGAAGCCTAGGGAAATGGGCAGAATGGGAGGAGACTGTCTAGATCCCTTTCTGCCGTACTCCTTCCTAGAAGTTATAGTGGACCACAAGCTAAATATGAGTCAGTGCGATGCTGTTGCAAAAAAAAAGCAAACTTGATTCTGGGCTGCATTAACAGGTGTGTTGTGAGCACACTCTGCCAGAAATAGAACCCAAGAATCCTGATACTCAATATTCGTCTTTTGGATCACAAATAGTTGTGTAACCCACTAAAACTCCTGTCTTCTTCTTGGAGCTTGTCCACAGAGGATAACAGCCTACTTCTATTAGTAATTACTCCTCTAGTTCCAGGAGAAGGACTTCGGATGTGAAGCTGTTGGGTTCAAACCCTGCTTCAGCAGGGGAGCAATACTGAGATTCTATAGGCACTCTCTTCTGGCATTTCCTAACTTTTGCTTTGCAAGCATATTGGCTTGACTTTGCAAGCTTTTTGTTCTTTTTAACATAGTATTTTGATATGGACTATATTTATCTGTTACCTTATTTTAAGTTGGCACTAATTGAGTGACTGGCTACCTTAGAACATTGCTTAGTTTGAAGAGAGTCCAGCTCCATATAGGGATTAAAAGTTGTTCAGTAGCCTTGAGATGAGATGAGTTTGGTGGGTCTCAGATCCATCTCCCACATTACAAACTCACCAGTAGTAAACTTTGCAGTAAATGAAATTTAAAAACCAATACTCATGAATTATTTGACTATTGAGGTCGCTACAGACTAAAAACAAAGCAAGAAAGGGAACTGGGAAGGGCTGGATGAAATGTGTTTATTTCTTTAAAAGTTTGTGGTGAACTGAGTTTTAATTTGCTTTCTAGCATTGCACACAAACTACATTTCCTGTGAAACATCTATTTTCCTTTCAGTATTCACAATTCTTTCCTGTAAAAATACAAACAAAAAATCTCAACAATTATTTCCAGGGCACAATTAACTTTATTCTTCATGGAGTTGCCAAGATGTATACATAATATTTTCAGGTATGTCCGGGTGAGAGAGAGAGAAGGCTAGCCAACATATACTTTCCTTTATAACATCAATAGTGCAATCAGTTTTAGAGAGAGTAGAAGTAGTGTTGTATTGCATCTTTCCTCCATTGCCAACTAGTATAAGTTCTTGGCCATTTTTGATCACCTAACTGTTGAAAACAAAGATTTCAGATATCAAGATTTACTGCTTTTTTACACTTGCAGTAATCTCCAACTGAGCTAGTACTAGGGAGTGCAATACTTCCCAATGTTTGGCTCTAGTTAACTAACTTCTCTTCTAGTTAAGCCACAAGAGGGAGCACCAGCATTTAAATAATACTTGCAACCACTGACCATGCTTTTACAGTTTCTGTGTTTACAATAAATTATTTGACATTAAACTTCTGTTTACAAGCCCAACTCAGGGGGAAGGGGAAGGTGAGGGAGAGAAACAGTGTAAAGAAGAGAGACTATGAAGGTGTATGAATGAGAGACTTTTTAACTTTTAAAACATTTTTAATAAAATCAGTACAGAAATAGTAAAAACAAAAAACTAAATTACAAATTCAAAAATAATGACCCACCCTGAATAGTACAAAATGCACTTCCAATAGGCAACTGCTGAATAAATTGATCCAAATTCCTTATAATAGTAGAATATCAACTTCAAATGAAGGCATAAAACCACTAAAAATATCTAAGGGCTTGTCTTCACTACCCGCCGGATAGCAATCGATCTATCAGGGATCGATTTTTCTCGTCTCATTAAGACGCGATTAATCGATCCCCGATCGCGCTCCCCGTCGGCTCTGGAAATCCACCTCATCGAAAGGCAGAAGCGGAGTCGACGGGGGAGCGGCAGCGATCGACTCGCCGCCGTCCTCATGGCCAGGTAAGTCGATTACGATATGCCGACTTCAGCTACACTATTCATGTAGCTGAAGTTGCGTATCGTAGATCGACCCCCTCCCCTAGTGTAGCCCTGGGCTAAAAACCTCAAAGAATATTGGAAACCCCAGTACCTAATAATTTACACCATCTATTTTTTTCAATGGCCATCTTTGCATGACCCAAAATAAAGTTTGCAAGGCATAACACAAATCTGTGTGAATCTATAGTTAACAATAAATACAGTAGGAGAAAAAGCAAAGGATAATAACCAAAAAATAGCCTGACGTAAAACAAATAACAGCTGTAACCTGAAGCAAGAAACAAATGAAAAAACAGTGTCCTTTGTGTCACAAAAAGGACACAACACGGACACCTCCGGAATCAAATGATGCACAAACACATTTGTAGAGATAGCCCAATGAAGAATTCTCCACTGGAGATCACTCATCCTCTTCGCAATCAGTGGCTTGTATACAGTTTACCAGGTTGTCTGACTGGAGTCCATCATCAGAAGCTGGCTTCCATACCGTATCAGGATAATCAACCAGTATTTGAAAATGACAAATCTTTATCACAAGCATATACAATGACTTAAGGCCTGAGCTAGGAAAAGTAAAGACGACCCACTGAAGGCAAACAGTGTAAAGCAAGCTGCCAGGCTTGTCAACATCCTAAACCACAGCAGGAGCAACAGGCAAGAAAATAGAAACATGAGTATAATCAAGAATGGCTTGCTCAAGAAGGCAACTGTCTAGCCTAACAATACTGCCCCTAGGTAGGGCTGATTTCACCTCTGATAAAAACTGAGAAACCCAGTGAACAGAATGAAAACCAGGCCAAGAAATTTGCTGAGGCCAATAAAAAATTGATTTTACTAATTAAATGAATGAGTTTCATTACACCTGTTGCAATAAAGGAAGAAACAAGACTCCTAGAAATAAGACTAGGAATCCTCACGGCAGGGTTATAAACAAAAGGTTCCATAGGCAGCCCTGAGAACTCCAGCCACCTATCCTGTGGCCACAGCTTAAAAACAAAAACAAAACAAAAAACCTCCAACCATTAAAAAGTCTTTGATAAAAACCACAACACACTTCATAATTGAGGCACCCAGGGTCAAACAAAGTTCCCGATCAAAATCCTAACCTGCTACCTACTGAAGAAAATCAAAGGCTAGTTGCTTCCCAGGAACAGGTTCATCCACAAATCGCTGCTGCAGAGATTGTAACTGAAAAGTAGGGATTCTGATCAGAAAAATCAATGAGATCTTAACCTCCTTCCACAACAGACAGATACAAAATACTCTGCCTCAGCCAATGATGGCCATCCCAGAAAACTCCAAAGGAATCTTCTGAACTTTTTCTATGAAGAGTGAAGGGGGATGCAAACCAATACACCTATACGACAACATAGAGGCAACTAAATTAACAACAACAACTACGGCTGTCAAGCAATTAAAAACATCAGATTAATTACACTTTTAAACAATAGAATACCATTTGTTTAAATACTTTGGATGTTTTCTACATTTTCAAATATATTGATTTCAATTACAACACAGAATTGAAAGTATGAAGTGGTAACTTTATTTTGTATTACAAATATTTTCACTGTAAAAAACAAAGGAAATAGCATTTGTCAATTCACCTCAGACAACTACTGTATTGCAAGCTCTTTATCATGAAAGTTGAACTTACAAATGTAGAATTATGTACAAAAATAACTATATTCAAAAATAAAACAATGTAAAACTTTAGAGCCTACAAGTCCACTCACTCCTACTTCTTGTTGTTCAGCCAATTGCTCAGACAAACAAGTTTGTTTACATTTGCAAGAGATAATGCTACTTGCTTCTTGTTTACGTCACCTGAAAGTGAGAACAGGCATTTGCATGGCATTGTTGTAGCCAGCATTGCAAGATATTTACATGTCCGATGCACTAAAGTTTCATATGTCCCTTCATGCAGCCACCATTCCAGAGGACATGCGTCTGTGCTGATGACGGGTTCTGCTTGATATTGATCTAAAGCAGTGTGGACTGACGCATGTTCATTTTCATCATCTGAGTCATATGCCACCAGCAGAAGGTTGATTTTCTTTTTTGGTGGTTCAGGTTCTGTACTTTCCACATCAGAGTGTTGCTCTTTTAAGACTTCTCAAAGTATGCTGCACACCTCATTTCTCAGATTTTGGAAAGCACTTCAGATTCTTAAACCTTGGGTCAAGTGCTATAGCTATCTTATACAAATGTGAAATTTCTGTCTTTGTTGCATTTTGTCAAATCTGCAGTGAAAGTGTTCTTAAAACGAACAACATGTGCAGAGTCATCCTCGGAGACTACTATAACATGAAATGTATGGCAGAATATGGGTAAAACAGAGCACGCAACACAATTCTCCCCCAAGGAGTTCAGTCACAAATTTAATTAACGCATTATTTTTAATGAGCATTATCAGCATAGAAGCATGTTCTCTGGAATGGTGGTCAACGCATGAATGTTTAGCATATCTGGCAGGTAAATACCTTGCAATGCCAGCTACAAAAGTACCATGCAAACACCTGTTCTCACTTTCAGGTGACCCTGTAAATAAGAAAAGGGCAGTACTGTCTTCCATAAATGTAAACAAACTTGTTTCTCTTAGCGACTGGCTGAACGAAAAGTAGGACTGAGTGGACTTGTACACTCTAAAGTTTTACAGTTTTGTTTGAGTGCAGTTATGTAACAAAATGTACATTTATAAGTTCCATTTTCACAATAAAGAGATTGCACTACAGTACTTGCATGAGGTGAACTGAAAAACACTTTCTTTTGTTTATCGTTTTTACAATGCAAATATTTGTAATAAAAAATAATAAAAAGTGAGCACTGTACACTTTGTATTCTGTGTTGTAATTGAAATCAATATATTTGAAAATGTAGAAAAAATTCAAAAATATTTAGTAAATTTCAATTTATATTCTATTATTTAACAGTGCAATTAAAATTGCAATTAATCACAATTTTTTTAGTTAATTGTGATTAATTAACAGCCCTATTAATAGCTAACACCCACCCTTAAAAAAGACCTGGCAAATGCCACTTCCATCTTTGCAACCTATGCTCCAACTTTTCAATAACTCCTTCCCAATTCTGACCCAAAATATCATCTGATTCCAGCATAATTCCCAGTGCCTCAAAGCTAGTTTGGCCCCAAAATAGCCCCCCAGGCAAAGTCAGGGAGATGGAGATCACCCAAGACCCCAGCAGAAGTGTGTTGCTCATCCCCCAATTTATGCAAGCTGAGAAGTCTGCTCAAAACTTGGACATCACAATCATGAGTAATAAATACAGTCACATGGTCAGCATATGTGGAAACTTTCACCAGAGTAGAAGCTGGAACAGGGAGAGAGAGGCCAGAAACACACTTCCACAACATGCATAACAGAGGCTCCATAGAAAGAACATACAATAAACCAGACAGGGAACAACCCTGTCTTGAGCACCCCCTTTCCAATCTGTAGGGGAATCAAACAGCATTCACCTTAAGTAGACTATAGATTCCATAATACAGTAACTGAATGTAGGAGACAAACATGGGTCCAAAACCAAAAGCACAAAGGGTGCAAAACAAATCTAAGATCTACACAATCAAAAGTCTTCTTTTGATCAAGGGAAATCAACCCAATGTGGAAACTAAACATTTTTTAGGCCAAAATTACATCCTGCAATAGGAAAAGATGATTGAAAATTTGGGGATGCAATGGTCTGATCAGAGTGCATAAGTAAATCAATCACAGCTTTCAGCCTGTTTGCCAACTTTAGAAAAAAGTTTGTAGTTGGAGCAAAGCAGGGACACAGGTCTGTAATTCTTCACCTCCCCAATGTCTGCCTTTTTAGGCGACAGGGTAAGAACTGCTGAATGACAACTGAGTGGCAATATCTTCTCTCTGATGCTTTCCTGAAAAACCTGTAGCAAGGGTCCAAAATGCCTTATAAAACTCAATAGGAAAACCATCAATACAAAGTGCCTTTCCTTGAGCAAAGCCATTTAGAGCAGAAGTCAATTTTGACTGTCAGGTCCTGTTCAAGTCTGTCCACATCCAACATTGAGATCCTAGGAAGATCCACAAGCAGCTACCGAGTCTCAAATGGACACACAGGTTCTGGTATATACAGGACTGAGGGGGAAAAAAAAGTTACAGCAGAATTCCTAATCCCCACAAGATCTGAAAGCACTTGGCTTGATGACATCTAAGCTACCAATAATCTTCCACTCTGCACGTCTCTTTGCCAGGCCAAAGAAAAACTGATTAGGCACATCCATTTGAGAAAGGCCCTGAAATTGGATTTTAACCACTGCACCCCAAACTTTGCTATCCAACAAGTCCCACAAGAGCTGTTTTTTATTTTTCAGGAGCTCATACAACCCAGCATCATGACTTCCCTGAAAAGCTTTTTTCAAGTTCTATAATCTCCAACTCCTTCATGCTCTGGTGAAGACCCAGGGTTGTCTGCCGCATGCATTGCTAACAAAAACATTTAATATTAACTTTACCCACCTACTACCATTGCCTAAAAGAGGGGAAAACATCCTTTGAGGCAACTAAGGCTCCCCCAAAATAATTGAGAGAGTCCCAAAAGTGAACATCTTGCAGAAGCCTAGTGTTAAAATGCCAGTATGGGAGACAGTCTTGCACAGAAGGAAGAAACACAAATAAGACCGAACCTTGATCTGAAATCCCAGTAGAGACAATACAGTGAGAAGGCAAAAGAGACACATGATGAGTGAAATCATAAAAATGGTCCAAGCAGACAGTAGAGAAAGAGCCAGCACAGGCACTAAACCAGGTGTACTGCTGCGTATAATGGTGATAGACAGTAGATATAGTTCCAAATTATTCCTATCCAATCTCTCATTAAGAGTACAATTAAAATCACCCTCCAAAATTAAAAAACACTAGTCAAACAATTTGTTCAAAGAGAATCCAAACTTTTTAAAAAACCACACTATCTTCCCCGCCAGTAGGAGAATAGACATTTTTTTTAAAAGATGATATTCCTCAGAAGTAACTCAAATTGTTAATAAACAGCCTGGAACAACTTCCTGCACAACTACCAAATCAGGGTTCACTTTGTCCGCACAAACGAAAAAAAAAAAGGTAAACAGTATACCTGCAGTGGACCCATAACTCCAAAAAAAAAAAAAAAAAAAAAACCACACCACACCTCACTATCACGGGGTTCACTCACCGCCAGGGGCACCTCCTGCTATCCACTAGGGATTGGCTCCTTCTAGGTGTTGCACCCCCTTCTGATGGTCTCTCCACCCATCTCTGCAAATCCAGGTACTCCTTCCAGGTCACTGGGGTCCTCCCCTTCCAGGCCATCAAAGTCTTTCAGGGCAAACTGTCCCAAGCAATCCACGCTCCTCTGCATGGTCTGTGCCACTTCCTTAGTGGCTGGTAGGGGAACCCTAGCCTGCCCTTTATTCCAGGTTCCAGCTCAGGGGTCCTCACTTCAGCACCCAAGATTCACACTATTCCAAGACTTTCTGCTTTTCCCTGAGCCCTTCCTACCTTTCTGGCTCTCCCCCTCGCTAGGTCTGCCAACCTATACTCCCTCCTCCCAGGGAGTAACTGTAGGATAATTGCTTCTATAGCCCCCAACACACCTCTCTTCTCCCAGGGAGTCACTGCAGACCCCCTCCCTGAAGCCCCTGGCTGCTCTGAGCTACTGAGCTTCATACAGGCCCCTCCTGTTCCCATCCAGCTGAACCTCATGTAATTAATCCCTGCTCCTGGGTTCGTCCTCCAGGTGCAGCCTGGGGAGTTAACTGGCCCAGCTAGTTTAACCCCTTCAGGCCTCATGTGGGGCGGGTATCCCAACACACACTCCTGTCCAATAAGCAAGCCAATCAGTTTGGTTGCCTGCATCTGTGCGAGTCTCTTGCAAAAATGAAACCTCCACCTTTTTTCTGGGACAGGTACTCAAGAAGAGTCATACATTTTAATGTCCCTGCACCCATTTACATTCAGAGATCCACGTACAAAATTGTCCATCAGACCAATACTCATCAGAAAAAAAAATAAGAAAAAAACAAAGAAAAAACCTCCAAAAACAAAAACACCAACTTCTCCTATATCTATTAACCCCCAACATTTCAACTGGTCAAAGAGACATGTACACCCATCATCTGTTTTTTCAACCAGTACTGCTTCTGTTTGTCAAATTCAGACACTGAAAGCAAACAGGTTAAGATCTGGAAACCAATCTGCCATCTCTATTCCATGTTTCCCCTTAGTCTCATCCAGAACCTACCAATAGCATCCAGAGTATATCCCTGCTCAGGGAGTACAGGAGCCAAAGAATCTGTGAGTTCATTATCCCTCACACCAACTTCGAGATGGGATCCTCAGAGAGGCTGGAGGGCTTCTGGAAGTGAGGGGGCAATACCTGAGAATTCTCCACATCCCCAACCAAAGAACCACCCTCAAAATTATGCTTCCAACTGCACTGACCAAACTAGCCTGCTTTTTCAGCACCCTCAGAAACTGTAGTCCCCTCCAACTTCCATGGCCTTTTTTTGCTTCGGGGCTTTTCCAGCAAGCCAGAATCCTCTGCCAAGGCCACAGATTCCACAGCAGCAGGCTCAGCCTCCATTTTGCAGTCAGGCTCAATAGCCACAACAAGTAATGCCATCTCCCCTGCGTTGTAAAGGGGGCACAACTCCCAAGAATCAACATCCCCAGAGACATCTGGAGCTTGTTGGGACCCAGCCTCTGCCACAGCCACCCTACCCTGTGTTTTATGCTTAGAAACCCCCACATTCCCAGAGATGAGGTCACCATTCCCCCTCGGCAGCCTGCCTCTTTTTAGGGCACTGATTAACCAAATGTGTCAGACACCCACAATGAAAACAGGCCATGTCCTCAGTGGCAACAATGTAGTCAGACTCCTCAATCCTACACTTCAGGGAAACTTAAATTCAGAAGCACTGTTTAATATCACATAAACCTGCCTATGAAAGGACAAGATATGCCGAACTTTTGGGGCTTTTCAGCCCAAAGGATCCTTCTAATAGGTCTAGTGATCGTGCCATAGCTCCCCAGATCTCTAGCCAGCTGCTCATTTCCTTACAAAGGAGGAATTTTAGAGATAGTGACTTTAACATCAGGAGTTCAAGAGTAGCACTATAATGACAAAAACACCCCGCACAACAATGCCCTCCACAACCACCTGCTTAACTAGGCGATGCATGGCAACAAACACAACA
The DNA here is from genome assembly GCA_033296515.1 of Macrochelys suwanniensis. NCBI lineage: Eukaryota > Metazoa > Chordata > Testudines > Chelydridae > Macrochelys > Macrochelys suwanniensis. The sequence goes on along the minus strand of CM065775.1, from coordinate 91,659,881 downwards.
GCCTCTCTCATGCAGGAGGGATAGCTCACATTTTTAAAACCAAAACGAAAATAAGAAAGAAAAACTTGTAGCACCTTAGAGACTAACAAATTTATTTCAGCATAAGCTTTCGTGGGTTAATACTCACTTCATCGGATGCATGGAATGAAACATACAGTAGACAGATATTTATACAGTCAGAGAAACATGATAAGGTCGAGGTGCATAGACCAACCTTAAGAGGCTAATTAGTTGAGAGGAACCATAACAGCAGGGGAAGAAAAACCTTTGAAGTGATAAACAAGATGGTCACACAGGTGTGAATGAGGATCGTTAACTTAAGGGAAAAAGATTCAATTAATGTAATGGCCGAGCCATTCCAAATCTCTATTTAATCCGGACGCAATGCAACCTAGTTTGCATATCAATTCGAGTTCAATAGTTTCTCTTTGAAGTCTGCTTTTGGAGTTAATCTGTCGCAACACTGCTACCCTCAAGTCTGTCACTGAGTGATTAGGGAGGTTGAAGTGTTCTCCTACTGGTTTTTGAATGTTATGATTCCTGATATCAGATTTATGTCCATTTATTCTTTTGCGTAGAGACTGTCCGGTTTGGCCAATGTACATGGCAGAGGGGCATTGCTGGCACATGATGGCATATATCACATTGGTAGATGTGCAGGTGAATGAGCCCCTGATGGCGTGGCGGATGTGATTAGGCCCTGTGATGGTATCACTTGAATAGATATGTTGACAGAGTTGGCATCGGGCTTTGTTGCAAGGATAGGTTCCTGGGTTGGTGTTTTTGTTGTATGGTGTGCGGTTGCTGGTGAGTATTTGCTTCAGGTTGGGGGGCTGTCTGTAAGCAAGGATTGGTCTGTCCTCCAAGATCTGTGAGAGTGAGGGATCATCTTTTAGGATAGGTTGTAGATCTTTGATGATGCGCTGGAGAGGTTTTAGTTGGGGGCTAAAGGTGACGGCTAGTGGTGTTCTGTTATTTTCTTTTTTGGGCCTGTCTTGTAGTAGGTGACTCCTGGGTACTCTTTTGGCCCTGTCAATCTGTTTTTTCACTTCAGCAGGTGGGTATTGTAGTTGTAAGAATGCTTGATAGAGATCTTGTAGGTGTTTGTCTCTGTCTGAGGGATTGGAGCAAATGCGGTTGTATCTTAGAGCTTGGCTGTAAACAATGGATCGTGTGGTGTGTCCAGGATGGAAGCTGGAAGCATGTAGGTAAGTATAGCGGTCAGTAGGTTTCCGGTATAGGGTGGTGTTTATGTGACCATCACTTATTAGCACAGTGGTGTCTAGGAAATGGACCGCTTGTGTGGACTGGTCTAGGCTGAGGTTGATGGTGGGATGGAAATTGTTGAAATCATGGTGGAATTCCTCAAGGGCGTCTTTTCCATGGGTCCAAATGATGAAGATATCATCAATGTAGCGCAAGTAGAGTAGGGGTGTTAGGTGACGAGAGCTGAGGAAGCGTTGTTCTAAGTCAGCCATAAAAATGTTGGCATACTGTGGGGCCATACGGGTACCCACAGCAGTGCCACTGACTTGAAGGTAAATATTGTCCCCAAATGTGAAATAGTTGTGGGTGAGGACAAAATCACAAAGTTCGGCCACCAGGTTAGCCGTGGTAGTATCGGGGATACTGTTCCTGACAGCTTGTAGTCCATCGTTGTGTGGAATGTTAGTGTAGAGGGCTTCTACATCCATAGTGGCCAGGATGGTGTTGTCTGGAAGATCACCGATGGATTGTAGTTTCCTCAGGAAGTCAGTGGTGTCGCGAAGATAGCTGGGAGTGCTGGTAGCATAGGGCCTGAGGAGAGAGTCTACATAGCCAGACAATCCTGCTGTTAGGGTGCCAATGCCTGAGATGATGGGGCGTCCAGGATTTCCAGGTTTATGGATCTTGGGTAGCAGATAGAATGTACCTGGTCGGGGTTCTAGGCACGTGTCTGTACAAATTTGTTCTTGTGCTTTTCCAGGGAGTTTCTGGAGCAGATGGTGCAGTTTCTTTTGGTACTCCTCAGTCGGGTCAGAGGATAAAGGCCTGTAGAATGTGGAGTTACAGAGCTGCCTGACAGCTTCTTGTTCATATTCCAACTTATTCATGATGACGACAGCTCCTCCTTTGTCAGCCTTTTTGATTATGATGTTAGAGTTGTTCCTGAGGCTGTTGATGACATCGTGTTCTGCACGGCTGAGGTTATGGGGCAAGTGATTTTGCTTTTTTACAATTTCAGCTCGAGCACGGCAACGGAAGCAGTCTATGTAGAAGTCCAATTTGTTGTTTCGACCTTCAGGAGGAGTCCACGCAGAATCCTTCTTTTTGTAGTTTAGGTAGGAAGGATTCTGTGGGTTAGTATGTTGTACAGAGGTCTGTTGGAAAAATTCTTTGAGTCGGAGACGTCGAAAGTAGGATTCTAGGTCACCGCAGAACTGTATCATGTTCGTGGGTCTGGAGGGACAAAAGGAGAGGCCCCGAGAAAGGACAGATTCTTCTGCTGGGCTGAGAGTATAGCTGGAAAGATTAACAATATTGTTGGGTGGGGTAAGGGAACTGCTGTTGTGGGTCCTTGTAGCATGCAGCAGTTTAGATAGCTTAGTGTCCTTTTTCTTTTGTAAAGAAGCAAAACCAGTCACCTTCTTCACAACTAGAACACACTTCTCCCCAAACACTCTCGCAATCCTTTGAGAGACAGACAGATGGACTGACTGACTAACTGGTTTGAGACAAAGTTCAGGCTCTAGCATATTGGGGCAACAAGATTTTATTGCAATGTGCTGGTTTTCTCTCAGAAGAGGTAAGGAGAGAGAGAGACTAAGGCTACACTGTGAAAAAGCAAGTGCAACAGAGTTGCATTACTGTTGGTGCAGAGTGAATCCTCCAAACTACAGATATTTGAAAGGGTAGAGAGAAAGATGTGTGTAGGATCTAGGGAAAGGGAGAAGAAAATGGAAATGGAAAAATGACAGAAGTATAAGAATACTCATAATAGAAAAGACATAGGCAGAAAGAAAAAAGAATAAGAGAATACATTGGAAGATAGAATGAGTGAAAGGAAGAACCAAAGAAATAGAAAATGTTAATAAAAAGAGAAAGGACAGAAAGAAAAACAAGAAAACAGACAATTTAATTTTAGATAATTTTGTTTGATTTAGTTTAGTGTATTTTCTCACATTTTCCTTGTAAAAGAGGTGAATTGAAAGGAGAGGAAGGCAAAATAAAGTAAATGGTACTGGAATCTTCAAGCTACTCTTTGCCTGATGGCTCACACATGGGTGCTGAGTGAGCTCCTAGTATTGAGTCTCAGTCTGCATCATGTCACCTGGCACCCATCCTTATGATCAGCATGTGGATCAGAGATTCCCCTTGCAGGGGCTGGACCTATAGAGGGACCATTCAAAATGAAGTGGTCCATTAACACCTCTGCACCTCTGCAGGACAAAAAGGGGGTTAGTGTGTTACAGATTGTTGCAATAAGCCATAAATCCAGTGTCTTTATTAAGGCAATGATTTTTAGTGTCTAGCACAGTTATGAATTTAAAATCCTGGGCTCATCTTTTGAAAGCGTTGTGCAGGTTTCCCGTGAGCCTGGGAGCTTAAATTCACAACTTCAGTAGGCACTAAAAATCATGGCTTTAATAAAGACATTGAATTTATGGCTTATTACAACAATCTGTAACCCACTGATACCCGTCTTTGTTCTATGACTACAGGGGTGTTAACAGGCCCACTTCACCTTGAATGGTGCCTTAGAATATGTACTAAGTACTTATGCTAAACTCTTTGATCTTGTACTTAGCTGAGGTTACATCTACACTATGGCTATGTACACACTACAGCTCAGGTCGGTATAAATTATGTCGCTCAGGGATGTGAATAAACCACCAACTCCCGCGAGAGACATAAGTTTCACTGACATAAGCGCCAGTGTGGACAGTGCTATATCAGTGGGAGGACTTCTCCTGCTGACATAGCTACTGCCGTTTGCAGGGGCTGGAGTAATTAAGTCAATGGGAGAGGTCTCTCCCATTGGCTTAGAGCATCTGCACTAGCAGCTCTCCGGCCAACATAGCACTGTCTACACCAGTGCTTAGGTCGGTATAACTTACGTCACTCATGGGTGTGCATTATATTGAAGTGTAGATAAGGTCTGTGATACTCTACATACTTTTCTCCAACCTGAGGAAAAGCATTGTGTAGCACAAAGCTTGTCTCTCTCACCAACAGAAGGTGGTGAAATAAAAGATATTACCTCACCCACCTTATCTCATACAATGGGAGAGTTATTTTTATATGGAAAATGATATACCACTTACCTTGATTTTTCCTAGTAATTTCTTTATTCTATACACTCGACTAGATGTTTCCTTTTGTCCAGTATTTCCTTATATGAAGGAATCTTAAAAGTAGGTTCCAGTAGGATATGTTTTTACAGGATTTCATGTATGAACATTTTCTTTAGTTTTATAGTAATTTCCTAGATTTCATTTCCATAACGTTAATGAGACCCAATTGTACTGCTTGACAGAGCTGTTGTAACTGTGAACTGAAAACTTCTGTACACTAAAAGCACATATTAAACATCACAAGTTCACTATGAGCAGTGATATTGCTGTGATGTGGTCTCACATTTTGCTTCTCTTTTAATCACCTTTAATTTCCCTCACTGAATAAAATAAAATAGTCCATTAAATATGAATTACCTAACAAGGTTAATTTGTGTCTTCTGCTCTTTAATTAAAAAATCTTCAGTGTTTCTGATTCATTTTGTTACAGTTTCTATAGTTTTGTCTGGTTGGGACTCTTATTGGTATGCTGAAACCTCAGCTACTCTCAGAGCAGAAAAATGGTTTCATGTTCTGAATCTTCCATTCCCAAATGGGGGAGGAGAGGATTTATTTTTTTCTTATAGCTTAAAAGTGAAGGGAAATCCTGATGTACTAAGCCAAGTTTCCCTCCTGCCAGAATATAGCACTGCCAGTTCAAACTGTTCAAAGGCTGTTCAACAAAACTGCTTCCTGTGAAGCCTGCCAACTCTCCCACTCAGAGGCTGCTTCAGTATATGCCAAGGGTTTCATTTATGTTCAGTGTATCATCAATGAGGTTCTCCTCTGAAAAGTAATTATATAAAAACACCTTTCCTATTCCACAGAGCCTCTCCTCATGTATATTTAGACAGTCATATCTTCTCACTCCAGCATACATTTTACTGCTGCTTATTCCTGTTAGCTCTGTACATTCAATTCAGCTATGGGGGAGTGAGCTCATTCTATGTTTTCTTGTCCATCATCAATAGAAATGTTTATTCAATTCCAAATACAGAGCTAGTCAGGTACCTGTGTGCAAACCTAGTGAAATGCAATGGAATTGTACAGGTCTAATTGAACGCAGAAACCTGGCTATAAAACTTTTATCACTGGTGTCACCCACTTAAAATGTGTAATCTTAGGCTATGTCTACACTTCACTTTTGTCTGTAAAACTTTTGTCAGTCAGGAATGTGAAAAAAACCACACCCTGGACCGACAAAAGTTTTACCGATGAAAAGTGCCGGTGTGGACCGCACTTTGTCAGTGGGAGAGCTCTCCTGCCAACAAAGGGTGGCTACACTGTGTACTTTACAGTGGCACGGCTGTGCCACCATAAGGTTCAAAGTGTAAATATAGCCTTAAGGTAACTTAGCTTAGTTTAATAGTTTGCTGAAGCAAATTGACCTGTTTCAGTATGTCTGCATAATGTGTGAACATACGTCCTATCAAGCTGCAATGTATGTTCCAAAACTGTGGAGGAGAAAGCAATTTTGTAAGTGAAGCATATATATCAGTAAAATCATGCACACTTACAACAACAGTCATAATGCATTATTTCACTTACCCGAACACATTGTAAACAACTACTTAAATAACCTGACAGTCACCTTTTCCTGTTAATAAAGAAGCAAAAGCCACCAAAAGAGGTGGAGATGGGAATGGATATACCATATAAACAGCCTCGTACTTGGTAGAAGCCATGATTTTCTTCAAAGCTAGAGACTCTTTTTACCTCTTGTTTAGATGAGAATGCATTGGAGATTCTTTATATTAACTCTGGCAAGATGTTGGCAACATCTTTAGTGCCCTACCCCTTCCCGCACCCCGCAGTTAGTTCTCTATCACCTTATTTACTAAAACAGTGATTCAAACATACCAAACTTTAGCTAGTCTCAGGGAGGGGCAGAGTTTCATACTTGAAACACTTCAGAAGCAATCACTACTTATCTCACAGAAAGCAACTACAGCCTTAAGTGAACTTCTCTTTCCCATCCTTTCTGTTGTATTCATTGTGGGCAAAATTCATTTCTGTGCGGAGAACCAGCAGCACATACACCACTGAAATCCTATGTAAGCACTATTTTGAAAGCTAAGTAGTATTTGAATGGTTGAAAAGTCTTGTGCTGAGCTTCTGATTAGGCATGAATTTCACCCATGGCTTTCATTCTTTGTACTGTAGGCATTGTCTTGGATATGGTTTATTCTCTGCTTTTCATTTAATTTCCCGCTCTTCAAAATACCATAATTAGTTGGGTTTTTCCCTCACCTATTTTTGGGGTCTATTAATTGATCAGATCATAGGAGTTTCCAGCTGTTTTGGGAACCTTCTTGTGTGGGCAAGAGGATAACTAAGTTATCTGAATAAAGTAAGTCTACAATAATAGAGCTGCATTTCTGGATCTGGAGATTGCTGAAGGAGAGTGGGCAGCTCATTTAATACTGATGATAAAAAAGGTAAATCTGAGGCTGCACATCTGTTGCCTATTAACAGGCATCACAGTGCATGCCGCATTTCTTTACACTATAAATAACTAATCAGTCCATGAATTTCATTGGACCATATTTTTTTTCAGAATTTTTTCAGAAGGGACCTCAAGAAGTCATCTAATCTAGCACCATGCTCTGAGGCAGGACTAAGTATACCTAGACCAGGGATCGGCAACCTTTGGCATGCAGCCCATCTGGGAAATCCGCTGGCAGGCCGGGATGGTTTGTTTACCTACAGCGTCTGCAGGTTCGGCCGATCGCAGCTCCCATTGGCCGCGGTTCACCATTCCAGACCAATGGGGGCTGCGGGAAGTGGCATTCCAGAAGCCGCGCGGGCTGAGGGATGTGCTAGCCACCGCTCCCCACATTCCACATTGGCCTGGAGCGGCAAACCGCCAGTTGGAGCTGCGATCGGCCAAACCTGCAGATGCTGCAGGTAAAAAACCGTCCGGCCTGCCAGCGGATTTCCCTGACTGGCCACGTGCCAAAGGTTGCCAATCCCTGTCCTAGACTATCCCAACAGGCATTTGTCTAACCTGTTCCTAAAACCCTTCAATGATGGGGATTCCACAACCTCATTTGGAAACCTATCTGAGTTTTAACTATTCCTATAGCTAGAATTTTTTTCCTAATAACTAAGCTAAATCTCCTTTGATCCAGATTAAGCCTATTACTTCTTGTCCTACCTTCAATGGGCATGGAAAACAACTGATCACATTACTCTTTATAACAGCCGTTATCATATTTGAAGATTGTTCGCAGGTCTTCCTTCAGTCTTCTTTTCTCAAGACTAAGCATGCCCAGGTTTTTTTAAACCTTTCCCCATAGGTCAGATTTTCTAAACCTTGTATCATTTTTGTTGCTCTCCTCTGGACTCTCTCCAGCTTGACCACATCTTTCGCAAAGTGTCACACCTAGAACCAGACACAATACTCCAGGGGAGGCATAGATGTAGTTTGACTTCTATATGGGGGGGGCCAGCTCCAGTCAGGCCATGGGGCTGCATGTGTGGGCGGAGACAAATACTGTGCTTGACCAAAGGGGTGCCATTTCAGATTGGGGTGGGGGGCAACTTTAACCATTATTCCAGGGGCTACTTAGGCAACTGAAAACACAAGCATTTTTCCAGATAATAACTTAGAAATGTCTGACAGGAGCACTGCATATAATTCCTATATCAAGAAAGAAAATTAAATAAATATTAGACCCATTCAGCTCTAATACTAACATGTTCTGACATCTTGTGGCAAGTCACTTATGGGACACTGGTTAGGTTTAAAATTGTAGTGTATATTCTTACTTAGATACTCTTACTAAAGTCAGAAGGGACCATCATGATTATCTAGTCTGACCTCCTGCTCAGCATTCTTACCTACTTCCTGTTGGACTGCACCAACCGACACCTCTCACACTGTATGGTTCCGCTTCCCTGGCTTCCATTGGCAGGGAGATGCAGGCTGTATTTCTAGCAAATCAAGACTAGTACCTGGGTACAGGCTTCAGGGTTCTGGATGCCTATTTGGCCAGGGATCCCACAGGTGCAGACAGGGCCAGTGCTTCCACTAGGTGACCCTAGGCGGTCGCCTAGGGCGGCAGGATTTGGGGGGGGGGCGGCATTTCGGCGCCCTTGGCAGCATTTCGGTGGCGACTCATTTCCCGGTGGCGATTCAGTGGCAAGAAAAGCGGCCGCCGAAACACCACCGAGAACGCAGCTTCAGAGGAGCTGCTGCCGAAGCGCCGCCGATTACGGTGGAGGAGCGCTGTTGCCGAGGGCAGCAAAAACCCTGGCACCACTACTGGGTGCAGTGGAAGAGTTAGCAGTGATGTTGGTGATTGCAGATTTTTCCTTATAGAATATCTGCAAATTAAGTGGGGGGAAAACCCTAACTCTCTGCCTTCTTCTGCTGCCAAACTCAGTTGGCTAACTCCGTTAGTCTTCCAGCTGCCTTCATCTCACTAGCCATGTGTCTATATAGCAGAAGTTTTAAATTCAGTACACATTGAAATATTTTATGAACCAGATTAAAATTTTCCTTGTATTGATATTTTTTACATACTTATTAACCAGCACTAGAAGACAAATAAAGATGTAGAGTCAGATCTTCAGCTGCTGTAAATCGGTGTAGTTCTATGGACTTCATTAGAGCTATGCCTGTTTTTACCACCCGAGGCTGTAGTCCACAGTGTGGAGTTCAGTGCTCTGAGAGGAAGCCAACTGAATTCTTGCACAGTTGTTGCTAGTCAGAAAATGCAGCATGTTTGTATTAATGATCTTACTTAGCTGATACAGCTCTTGACTCTGACAAGTCTGTTGTTGCTTGTACTAAAAACACCTCCATGTTTACGTAGGACAGTACTTAGTCTTTTGACCACATCGTATCATCAGACAAAATAGCTTGTAGTGGGTTTCTTATATCTGTGAATGAGGTGCTTTAATGTCCCATTTTTATCTTATGCAAACCATTAGTTAGTATATCCACCAGTAGCTAGAGTTCACTCTCTGAAGACCCATTATGATGTCCTGGTTGTCACAGATTTGATCAGTGTGTTTGTGTATGATTGATGGTGCTGGAGTGATCTGAAACGTTCACTCTCCTAAAATCCTTTCGATTTGTCCTACTATTTATTTCTTCTTTCCAAGCATGAACTATCTTGAGGAACCTGATGGTCTTACACTGATAAAGACCCCCAAAAAACACTCCTCTTCCACTTCTCAGCTCCCCAATGAAACAGGCAGAACAGAGGAGAAACAGGCTACAAAAAAGGGGTTTCAACTGTTGATGCTCCCAGCTGCCAGGCAGGTGAGAAATTTTAAAGACCATTACCCCTTCCTGGAAGTGCACTTGGGGACTGGCCCCACCTGATTGCAGTATCTTTTGGCCAGTAGCGTAGCCAGGGGGGGAGCAGGGGGAGCGGCCGCTCCCCCTATGAGGAAAAGCGGTGCTAAGGCACCGCCAGAGCCTCGCTAGGGTGGCGCTTTAAAAGGCCTGCAGCTCCTGCTGCTGCGGGGAGCCGCGGGCCTTTTAAAGCGCCCCCAAACCCCCAGCCCCACTGCCGAAGCCAGGCGAGGGGGCGCTTTAAAAGGCCTGCGGCTCCAGCTGCAGCAAGCTGCCCCTTGTCTCCCCGCTGAGCTGCTGAGCGGAGAGACAAGGGGCAGCCACAGCAAGCCGCCCCTTGTCTCCCCGCTCAGCAGCTCAGCGGGGAGACAAGAGCTGCCCCTTGTCTCCCAGCTCAGCGGGGAGGCAGTGGGCAGCCGCAGCAATCCGCCCCCTGTCTCCCAGCTCAGCCGCGGCAGCACTTTAAAGGGCCCAGGGCTCCACAGTGGCTGGAGCCCCGGGCCCTTTAAAGCGCTGCAGGGTGAGTACAGGGGGAGCGGGAGGCGCCTTTTTATAGCGCTGCTCCCCCTGTACTGAAGACCTGGCTACGCCACTGCTTTTGGCCTTCTGCAGCACCCTCCTTACCCTCAGAACAGTTCTCAATATCTCTCTACAGACATGAATAGGAGCCCTTTTTCTAATGCTTGCTGCACAGAACCTGCACAAGAGCTAAGGAGTTATTGAGTTAGTGTTCAGGGATATCCAGTATGTCCTGTATGCAAAAAGTGTTTGTTAGCAGGGCATATTCATCCACTTAGCATCTGTTGCAAAATGGAGCTGATTTCTGTGGCAATACAGTGTGGCACACTGAAAAATTTCTGCAGCAGATTCAAGTCATTTCAAAACATGATGGATTTTTTAAAAATTAAATATAAGAATAAATAATGTATGCAATGTCATATTCCTTTTATTTACATTGTAGTTTCATACAATTTACTTGGGCTGTCCTTCAGTATTTAATGTGCTGTAATTTTTGGTATTGACTACTTCATAGGACTTGTTTGGGGAGAGCTGGAGGATCTGACAACTGGGCAGTAGAATATAGTGCATTTAGAACCAGAAAAGGTGTGGAAACTGAATTAGATTTTTGTCGTTCACTAGACAGGAGGCTTTTCTCTTTGAAGATGAGAAACATCTCTTTCCCTTCTACATATGGGTGGAATCAGAAGCTAAAGGGGGGGCGGGAGAAGGAGGAATGAAATGATAGCAAAATTCTCCCATGGGGACCTGAGCATAATATATTTATTACTATTTTATGATTAAATATTTGAGTACTATAAGCTTGTATGCTATTTACAGATTTTTTGTAACTGACTATGGCAGTTAAAAAGGAGAGAATCAGACCATATAAGAGTACAGGTTGCCTACTAAAATCTAACTATAAGAAGATGGGTTACAGTGGAACTTGACAGTGGATAGCGAGGAAGTGCAGGGGGAGAAAGATGTCACCCCAACATAAGGCCAACATGAAAAAAGGAACAAATGTGAGAAGACAAAGGGAGTTTGAAGGATAGAAGAAGAGTTGTCAGAGTGAAGATCAACTCAGCATGTTGGCTCATTTAAGCTTCTATTTCAAATTCTGTAACAAACTGTCATATTTGATAGCTCGTCACTACTTATTCCGTGAACTTAATAAACTTCAGCACTGTCTCATTAATTATGCCCCATGTTGGCCAATGAATGCTCAGCATTAGAGCTAGGAGATTTTCACTTACTTTTCCTTTGTAGCACACTTAGATCCAGAAGAGGAAGTTACTCACTGTGTGCAGTAATGATGGTTCTTAGAAATGTGTCCCCCTTTGGGTACTGCACTTTAGGTGTGCTTGCGTCCTGTGCTGCTGCTCAGAGAACTGTGTTGTCAGAGAGCACACTTCTGAGGGATGTGGCCTTCCCTGAGGCAGCATATGCAATGAGAGTGCTTGTCTGCCACAGGGATGGCCTCTTTGCAGGAGAGGCACTTCTTGAAGCCCAGTGAACTGGGCATATCCCATTGGGGGAAATGTATAGTCTTTTTGTTGTTGTGAATAGAAAATAAAGAAAAAAACTACAACTAAGACTGAGGAGACTAACTAACTACTGGAAATGCTAAAGAAACTAACAATCAAAAACAGACTGCTAATGGCTCCATCTCTAGCCAGGCTAAGTTTATAAGGAACTGAGGGAGGTTAGCCTGCATGTGCTGGCTAACCTTGTGGCAGGGCACAAAGAGAGACAGTGCATGTGTGGGACTAACGGACACTGCTACCAAAGTTCTCTGGTCAACAGCTCAGGAAAGCAAGAGCACTTACAGTAGAGCACCCATAGAGACACTACTCGAAGAAGAACAAGCCTTATAAAATCAATTTTCCTATCACTTTTTACTGTCAGTATTATTGACTTACTCAGCAATTTTGGATGCCTCTGCAGTGATCTCCAGATTTTTATTTGTATTATATTTGCTTTGGATGCCCTGTACAGTTTAAAGTGGTCTACTGTACCATTTGTGCACATGCTAATAATTCAGCTTCTGTAAGTGCTTTCTAACAATGCACTGTCCCAACAAAGAATTCCCCAATATTGGTATCACTTTATCCATCTATAACTATGAACATAAGAATGGTCATACGGGTCAGATCAATGGTCTATCAAGCCCAGTATCCTGTCTTCCAACAGTAGATAATGACAGGTGCTTTAGAGGAATGAGCAGAACAGGCAATCATCAAGTGATCTGTCCCCTGTTGTCCACCCCCAGCTTCTGCCAGTCACCTTGGCTAATAACCATTAATGGACCTATCCTCCCTGAAGTTATCTAGCTCTTTTTTGAACCCCATTATAGTTTTGGTCTTCACAACATTCCCTGGCAACTAGTTCTACAGCTTGACTGTGTGTTGTATGAAGAAGTACTTCCTTGTATTTCTTTGAAACCCGCTGTCTATTAACTTCATTGGGTGACCCCGGTTATTGTGTTGTGCGAAGGAGTAAATAACACTTCCTTATTCACTTTCTCCACACCAGCCAAGACGTTATAGACCTCTGTCATATCCCCTCTTAATTAGCTCTTTTCCAAGATGAAAAGTCCCAGTCTTTTTAATCTCTCCTCATATGGAAGTTGTTCCATAACCTTAATCATTGTTGTTGCCCTTCTTTGTACTTTTTCAAATTCCAATATATATTTTTTGAGATGAGGTGACCAGTTCTGCTCACAGTATTCAAAGTGTGGGCATACCATGGATTTATATGGTAGCATTATGATAGAAAATATATGATTATCTTTCCTAATGGTTCCTAACATTCTGTTAGCTTTTTGGACTGCTGCTGAAAACATTGGGCAGATGTTTTCAGAGAATTATCCACAATAACTTGAAGAGCTCTTTCCTGAATGGTAACATCTAATTTAGACCCCACCAGTGTGTATGTATAGTTGGGTTTATGTTTTCAATTGTGCATTACTTTGCCTTTTCAACATTGAATTTCATCTGCCATTTTGTTGCTCAGACACACAGTTTTGTGAGATCCTTTTGGAACTCTTCACAGTCTGCTTTGGACTTAACTATCTTGAGTAATTCTGTAGCATCTGCAAATTTTGCCACCTGTAAAGGTTCGGACTCATCCCGGCGGGGCCTCCTGCTGGTCTCAGTCGGGAATTAGCTCACCCAGCCTCCAGAGCGTCCTCTTCAGGCTGGTGGACTGCCTTACCGCTCTGGCCCCCATGTCCCTCCCAGAACCCGGTGCCCCTTTCCACTGGGGTGCTGCCCCCCCCCCAGCAGTGTATTAGCCACTCATCACAGGCAAGGGGGGTTCGGACCTGCTGCCTCTGCCTACCCATGGGTTGCCCCTGCAAGCCCAGTACTCAGCCTGTGGTATGTAACACAAGCTGAACTGGGATTGTTTAGCCTACAGAAGAGAAGAATGAGGGGGGATTTCATAGCTGCTTTCAACTACCTGAAAGGGGGTTCCAAAGAGGATGGATCTAGACTGTTCTCAGTGGTAGAAGATGACAGAACATGGAGTAATGGTCTCAAGTTGCAGAGAGAGAGGTTTAGGTTGGATATTAGGAAAATCTTTTTTCACTAGTAGGGTGGTGAAGAACTGGAATGGGTTACCTAGGGAGGTGGTGGAATCGCCTTCCTTAGAGGTTTTTAAGGTCAGGCTTGACAAAGCCCTGGCTGGGATGATTTAGTTGGGGTTGGTCCTGCTTTGAGCAGGGGGTTGGACTAGATGACCTCCTGAGGTCCCTTCTAAGCCTGAGATTCTATGATACCCACTTTGGCCTTAGTCTAGCCCTGGAGCCTGGGGTTTTCCTAGGCTGGAGCTCCCCAGCTCCCTTAGCCTTTCCCCAGCTCTGCTCCTGCAGCCAGGCCCTTCTCCCTCTACAGGCAGAGGAAGACTCTCTGCCCCAGGCCCACTGCCTCTTATAAAGGCCAGCTGGGCCTTAATTAAGCTGGCCACACATGTGGCTGCCATTCCAATCAGCCCAGCTTTCAGGGCTGTTTTAAGCCCCTCAGGGCAGGAGCGGGGTAGCCATCCCGCTATACCACCTCACTGTTTACCCTTTTTTCCAGATCATTTATTCATATGTTGAACAGTACTGGTCCCAGTACAGACAGACCCCTGGGGGACAACACTATTTACCTCTCTCCATTCTAAAAACTGACCATTTATTCCTGCCCTTTGTTTCCTATCTTTTAACCACTGACTGATCCAGAAGAAGACCTTCCCTCTTATCCTATGACTGCTTACTTTGCTTAAGAGCCTTTGGTGAGGGACCTTGTCAAATGTTTTCTGAAAGTCTAAGTACACTATATCCAGTGGATCACCCTTGCCCACATTTCTTGATGCCCTCAAAGAATTGTAATAGATTGGTGAAGCACAATTTCCCCTTACAAATGCCATGTTGACTCTTCACCATCAAATCGTGATCATCTACGTGTCTGATAATTCTGTTCTTTACTACAGTTTCAACCAATTTGCCTGTTACTGAAGTTAGGCTTACCAGCCTGTCATTGTCCAGATCATCTCTTGATAACTGGATAACTAATGTGACATCTGGTACAGAAGCTGATTTAAATAATAGTTACATACCACAGTTAGTGGTTCTGCAATTTCATATATGAGTTCCCACAGAACTCTTGGTTGAATACCATCTGGTCCCTAGTATCAGAGGGGTAGCCATGTTAGTCTGGATCTGCAGAAGTGACAAAGGGTCCTGTGGCACCTTATAGACTAACAGAGGTATTGGAGAATAAGCTTTCGTGGGTGAACACCCACTTCATCGGATGCCTGAATGAAGTGGGTATTCACCCACGAAAGCTTATGCTCCAATACCTCTGTTAGTCTATAAGGTGCCACAGGACCCTTCATCTGGTCCCTGACTTTTTGTTATACATACATGCACCATGAAGTGTATGTATTATATATATTATACACATACCACTTTTGTTCATAAGCTCTGTACTTTCTGTAGGAATGTCTGTCCACACCGGCTGAACTTTACATGCATTGTGTCTGTATACTTTGTTCCCCTCTTTGTGGCTTCTGACTCACTTTCTTCATCAGATGTTGATTTTGTGTAACATTCTTGCCAGCTCCATCCATGACATATCTTGTTACAAATACTTGCTTATGCCGATTGATGAGTTTTGTCTGCTGGCAAATTTTCAGGATGTGCTCCAGAGTCAATAGGTTCCCATTAAAAGTTTTCTCTTTTTCAGATGATATTGTAACCTACTGTTATTTATCCTTAATCAACAATTTCCATAAAGTTCTAAAGTTGAAAGAATGACTTTTATTCCTTAGATCAGTTACAAACTTTTTTTGTTGACAAGTAGTTTTTGCATTCTCACTTTGAAAGCCTCAATCACAAGTTTTTCTTTTTTCTCCTGGAAAATTCCATAGGCTTCAAAACGTACTTCTAAATTCTCTGATGCTAGCTGAAAAGAGTTTATACATGTATAGTAGTTTTATGCCTGTGATGGTAAGAAATAAAGCTTCTGTTCACCTGGCTGCTTAATGACTACTACTGCTTTAATGTAAAACATAAAACATTTAAAACACTCACTCCCTCTTACAGATTGCCTGTGAACTTCATCACTGGTGGTTGTGACAGCTGTTCCAATCTCTGTGGCATGGTCTTCCCCTTGGATTTCTCCACTGATCTCTTTTTAAGCCCCCATACTGCTCAAGTAATATGAGCCTCTTTACAGTGCCAAATTTTCTCTCTCTCTCTCTCACCCTCTCTGTATGTGTGTGTGTTTGGGTGTTTCTATTAAAGGATTTAATCTCTCCAGAAAGTACAGGAATTTATCAGATCACTACTAAGAACATTTACACTAGCTGTAACCAGTCTTTTTACGCACAGCAGATTGCTGTGCCTCCACCAACAGCCTCCATTCATGGCAGGAGTTGGGGTAAGATTAAGAGCCTTGGAGAATCTGGATTGATGGTCCCAACAACATACACCAGGCCAACAAACAGTCTTATATATTAAGGCCTTGTGATCCTATTTCATACATTGTTTTAGTTTACTAAACAGTGTGTATGTAGGCAAAAAGAGATTCACATGTTTGACCTCACCTTTAAGGACACTTTGCCCATAAATAATCTGCAATAACCAGATACAAAAAGGAGTCTTGCATTAGCGTCTCATTTCAAGGATTGTATAATGCCCCATTGAGCCACAATATAGAAAACTGGTAAGGTCATATCAGCCTTAATTTTGTTTGCCTGGCTCTTTGTCATTTTGTTTCATGGTCTTAGTAGTATTCAAATGGAGCATACATTTACGCTTTAATACTATTAAAACAGTGTTTAAATTTTTCCAAGCTACATTCACTTTATCAAGAAGCTTAACTAACAATGAAAGAAAGACATATCATTTGGAAATTGTGTATTTAAGGTTCTCTTTTTGTAAAGTAATGGGTGAACAATATTTGTCCAATATTCTTTGCATATATCACAGATCAAAAATTGGAGCCCTAGTAAGAACAAAAGCTGCACACATTAAGAGAATGAATCATTTGATAACATAATTTAAGCATCTCGATATCTTCTGAATATACATGACTAATCATTTATTGTTTCAAAAATTAAGTATCTGATAACATCTTAAATCTTATGCTTGGTCATATTTAAAAGTTTGGTTTATTATTATATATTGCCTATAATTATTCTCTATAATAAATCTTCCTCTATCACATACATTCAGTGCTAAGGATCTACTTAAACTTCATTGGTCTGGGGATTCTGCTAAGAATGACATCTTAAATGTGAGAGCTGTGATTCTTTTCCCCTACCCCTATTAATTTAGTCTCCTTGCAGCAATGTACTTAAGTACTTGCCTAACTTTAAACGTGTCAGTGGAATTTGTATAACACAACCCTCTCACGAGATTCCACTGCTATATTCCTACTTATTTGGTTTTTCAAAAAAAATCAGAGACAACAGGGGAGGTGGGGGAGGGACAGCTTTGAAATTTATAATTGTTGACAGACCAGAAATTCCAATAAGATATTGCAGTTATGACTGAAGCTTTTTGTGTTTGTCTATCATCATTAATGTATTTAGTGCACACAAACCCTACAATATCCATGAAAAACAATGGGCTTGTTTAATAAAATAAGGCATCTTTCCAGGTGTCAATTTCAAGTGCTTTAGAACGTAGCATGGAGCAAGCCAATTTCAGCCATTCATTTTAACTCCTATCCCTCTGCTTCTATATTTTGTTTCTCCGGTGTTACAAAATGGAAAGGTTATTCCATTCTGTCAACGATTTTTCTCCAGAGACTAATTTGAGTTATTACCACCAGAAAGTACTCCATTTAGGAAAGAACAATCAGTTGCATATGTACAAAATGGGGAAAGACTGCCTGGGAACAAGCAATCTTTTTGCAGAAAGGGATCTGGGGGTCATAGTGGACCACAAGCTAAATATGAATCAACAGTGTAACACTAGTGCAAAAAAAGCAAACATCATTCTGGGATGTATTTGCAGGAGTGTTGTAAGCAAGACATTCTCATGCTCTTCCACTCTACTCCACACTGATTAGGCTTCAACTGGAGTATTGTGTCCAGTTCTGGGTGCCACATTCCAGGAAAGATGTGGAAAAAGTTCAGAGAAGAGCAACAAAAATGATTAAAGGTCTAGAAAACATGACCTATGTGGCCGGGACACCGCTTCCCACAGCTCCCATTGGCTGGGACTGGCAAACTGCAACCATTGGGAGCTGCGAGCGAGCATACCTGCGGATTCTCAGGTAAACAAAGCCTCTTGCAGCCCACCAGGGGCTTACCCTGAACAAGCCACGAACCAAGTTTGGGAACCCCTGGTCTAGATATTACGTAGTCCTGCCATGAGTGCAGGGAACTGGACTAGATGACCTCTTGAGGTCACTTCCAGTCCTATGATTCTAAGATTCTATAAAAGAGTGGAGAATATTTAAAATGAAATAGATTAATAGAGGGGTTTGTCATTTCTGAGAGCCATTTTTGACTTTGCTGACTAGTAGGTTTTGTTCAGTGGCTGTAATCCTCATTCAAACCATCTAGTAGTTTAACTACCTACCTTCTCTCTTTTCTGATTTGATCAATTGCTGACATATTTGTGGCACTCCACCAAACCCAGTGCAGAAGGAAGTCAAACCATACAGATAAGGAAAAAGGGAACTATTTGCAAAGGAAAAGGCCCTGCTGACTCTTACTAGGTAAAATACTCAGCCTGGTTCCAAAACAAGGTCATTCTTTCCAAGTGCACCATTAAAATCTACAGAGAACCTAAATTGGATTCTATGGAGAAGCATGTCAGAAAGAGCGTGTCACAACAAGCATCCCCCTTGATGCCATATCAGTAAAATTGCTTCCCCACACTGAATCTCAGCAATGATCCATTTCTTCTACTGACCTACTCTAGAGTATTTCGCTACCCACGATGAGAGGGTATATATTATAGACATAGACGTGGGAGTACAATTTTGAATTTCCCCCCATAGAAAAAAATATTTTATAGTGAACTATTTGGTTTCTTTGGTTATTTATCAGGCCATTTGCTAACAAACCACTGAATCTGCCACTAACTTCTCCTGCTATTTAAGTTGTTATCTTGTGTCTAATATTATGTATACTTTCTGGGTGCCAAGGAATTATGGCCATTTTGTAGGCTGTGAGAGACAAAAAGATGACAAGCCAATGTTTTCCAGAAATAACTAATAATTTTGGATTACTCCATTTCAGATACTTTAAAGGGGCCTGATTTCCAGAGGAGGAAATGCAACACTTTGACAAATAAGAATCCCTTTAAAGTGTCTCAGGTTGGGCACCTAAAATCAGTAATCTGCTAAAAACCATACATACAATCAGATACATATTGATCTACAAAGCCTAATGCTAATATTGGCCTTTTCTTGACATTCAAATCTGCTCCTTCCCAGGAGCGGAGGCTCCAATTCCATCCCACCTTGCTGGCTTTAATACCATTTGGACTCATAAAAATTAGTTCTTCCCACCTCTCTTGGAGCATCTTCCCAACTCCTGAGTATGTTAATAAATTATCTCCTGAGTTGGTTGGGTCAGTGCATTTCTACTATATTTGGTCTTCTGGGGTATGCATGGCCCTTAAGGCTGTACAAATTTAAGCTAGAAAGGACCTGATAAAAAATATCTACATAAAACAGACAAGTGACAGAGGGAACCAAGAATGCAAATCTTCCATTTATAACCTAACTGCACGTGAACGTGCTATACTCTTTGTGGCTCACCAATGAAATATTAAATTTTATGTGCAAATGTGTTATAGCAATCCAAACTATGTGTTTTATAGCTAGTCATCTTGGGTAATAATGATCAATAAAGAAATAAAATTCTTATATTGCCCATTAACTCATCCTTTCTGCTAACATTTAATGACACAAGGAAGCTTTTTAATATCAATGACAGTAAAAACAAACCTTCATATAAATTGTAAGTCCACAGATTGAGACTATTTAAGATAACTTAAATCTTCTTGCAGCTCTAAGCAAATATGTTATTGGTTAGAACTCTTGCTGCTGTTAAGATGCTTAAGAATTTCTCAGAAAATATGGATGGGATTTTCAAAAGCATTCAGTGTTGGACTAACTCTACTACCATTGAAGTCAAAAGGAGTTGGAAGAAATTTAGATGAAAGTTTACTGTTTTTGAAAATCCCACCTCATATTACTATACTCTTACTCTTATTTCACACAAAATAACTATGTTATAAGAGCATTACGGTTACATAGTGAGGCACTTAAAGAATAGGAAATGCCAGAATTAAGGTTGCCCATACAACCTTAATTCGGCTCCCTCATGTACGCACATTATGATACAGTCTTTGATTACATGATCACATACTGTTCTTTTCATAGGACCCCTACTTAGTGCACAGAATGGATGGGTGTTCACTGAATGAGCAGCTATTCAATATTTCTTTCTACCCTAATCATTCAATTTGTGGCCCCATATATTATTTACTCACTGCACACCATCCAAACCCTGCTCTGAAGACAGAATAGGGTGACCAGATAGCAAATATGAAAAATCGGGACAGGGGTGGGGGCAATAGGCACTTATATAAGACAAAGCCCCAAATATCGGGACTGTCCCTATAAAATTAGGACATCAGGTCACCATAAGACAGAATTATTAATTTCCTCATACACTTTAATATTGTTCTGTCATCATCAAATCTCAATTGCTTTCTGTCGCTACCTCTGCCACAGAGTCCCTGCAATATTCTGGGCAAGTCACATAAACCAAAATTTTCACAGATAGCCACAGTGTGATCCTCATTTTCTGGTTACCCAATTTGAGACATTCAGGTCTGATTTGCAGAAGTGTTGAGCACTCACAACTGCAGCTAAGCTCATGGAAACTGTGTTTTGAACATATAAAGTTCTATATAACGCTGTTTGCTAGACAACAAAGGAATGTTGAGACTCAGGAATAATATTTTCAATTCTAGGTTCTGGAAGGAAATATACTCTAGTGGTTATGGCTTCTTCCTGCCCTTCTGCTTCTTTCCCCCACATCCTGCCCATGTCAATTCCCTTGCTACTATTCCCCCCGCCCATCCAATTTCTGCCCCTGCCCCCGCATCATCCCTTATCACCTGCCCTTCCTCTCCCTCCAGCTTCTGTCAATGTTCCCCTACCACTTCTACCCTCCACAGTCCACAGTATCCAATTTCCCACCCCTGGCTCCTGTCCCTCTCTTCCCTAGTCCTGCCCCCGCTCGCATCTTCTGACCCCCCTCTGTTTCTGCCCATCCTGTCCTACCCCACTCCTGCCAGCTCCTGCTCCTAACCCCTCTCCTGGTACACTGCATCATTTCTTAACCCTTTGCATTTGACTCGGGTTTTTCACTCCTTTCCCTCCATGCTAACTGGGTGCCAGCAGGGTGAATTTGAAGAGACATTCTTCCTGCTCTCTGTTTTGGTATGCAGTGCCACAGCAGACCTGGGCAGCTAATCATAGCAATCACAGGGAGAATGCTAGTCAGCCCCTGCACTTCTGGGCTGGGGCATGGTCAGTTACTGTGTGAGGATGTTGCATGTGCAGTCTGGTTACGTATAGGAGCTGTGGGGGACACAGAATGCTCAGTGCAGATGGAATCTTCAAAGTATATAGCTGCCAAACCCTAGCAAGCCTCTGAGCATTTGCAAACTGAGATTTTTCAAAAGTTGATAACCTGGCCAAGATAGGGTAAGTATTCATAGGGACACATCCCTGTCACCAAAGCAATCCTCCTGATAAATTTCAAGTCATTGCTTCAAAACATGGAGGCACTAGAGCTTCTCAACAAAATGGTTTGAGAGGTAGGAAAAAAACATGGGGAAAAAACATTTTCCCCTAAGCTCATTCTTGGAAATGGCTGAACTGTTTTAGCAGACCTTTCAAAAAAAAGTTAGCCAGAGGTAGACACCCAACATGGAAAATTTCAGCTCATCTGATTGCAGTTTGGCAAAGTTGTAAGCAACTGAAAACGAGGTCTTAAGATGGAGAACCTTAACAGTAAGCATCGCAACGTGTACCACATATAACATGTTAGCATCTGAAGATACATTCATACATGTATATAAAACACATATGAATATTAGAAAAACATTGTATGTTGATAGATACGCATGCACACATGCTCGCAGACACACACATATATATTTACCATTCTACTCAGAGCACATAGTGGAATCTATATTACGATTTGTGTATAGCATATACATATAATAAAACATTTCCAAATTTCATCTTTCAGCATTTGTTTTTCTCCTTACTTCTTAAAAGCACAGTTACTGCTAAAGAGACTCTGTTCTAACTCTGCAGAGATTGTTTTGAGTGCATGACACAGTCATTATTTGCTGACTCACAATCATTTATTCTGAATTTGTTAGAACCACTGATGCATGAACTGCTTATCAAAGCTAGATAAACAGTTCATGAGTCACTCTGATAAATTAATATTAATGAGCCAATTTCCAAAAGATTCAGGACCTCTTCTCTATAAAAGCCAATAAATTATTTTATGTGGAGAAACATTTATTGCCTATCTGGATTAACTATTTCTATTCAAAAATTGCCTGGACCATTTAACCCACAGACATAAACCACATTTACAAAAGCTGCACTAATTTACAAGACCATTATATCTCAAAGAGTCATAGTCTATTGTGTTAAAGACCAAAAAACCCCAAACTATAACCTTGAGAGACTATTTGTGCCAGGTTATTGTCACTGATCTGCATTACAGTCTAGACCTGATTCAAAGCCCAACAAAGTGAATGGCAAGACTCCCACGGATTTTTAGGTTTTGAAACTGGTCCTATCTGAGAAGGCCTTAATACAGCAGCAGTACTGTCAATACCAGGCATTCAAAAATTAGACTCTGGAACCCCCTCAAAATATGAAATTTTAAAATATAAAAATGGACTGAATTTTATAGGTCTTATTTTTTTGAGCCTTTAAATTTACACTCCAATCACATGTGCATGCTTCTCTTCGCAACACTGAGGGCTAGAATCTTAGGGCAGGTCTACACTTGAAAACACTGCATCGGCACAGCTGCACCACTGTAGCGCTTAAGTGAAGACATTCCTACACTGAGAGAGCTTCTCCTGTCAGCTTAGTTAATCCACCTCTGCGAGAGGAGATAATATGTCAACAGGAACTCTCCCGCTGACCTAGCATTGTCTACACCAGGGGTTAGGTTGATATAGGTATGTCACTCAGGGGGGTGGATTTTTCAACCACCAATATAAGTCGGTAGTATAGACCTGGCCTTACTTTTATTTATTTATTTTACATGAAAGCTGATATTCTTGTATACTCATTTGTGTCCAAGAGCTGGGGCTTACACAAGAATACTAAATACAGTGAGACTTGTGATAAAAGTGTGAGAGTTGGCAATACTGCAATAGATAGTAATGGCTCCTTTTTAGACTTGTTAGGCACTATTGGGTGAATTAAAGAGTCACCAGGAAAACATGAGAAAATTTAATGGTAATCGTGTTTACAATAAGGGGACCATGCCAACACACTGTATTAGGAAACTCATGTCAGAACTGACATCTGAATAAGAAAATTCATCTGTGATTACCTGAAAATGTCCTTTATACAAAGTGCCACAGATCCATTACAATGCGTACTTCAAAGTGCTTGGAGTTTAGGAATAAAACCAATTCTATCAGTCACTGGCAACAGGGGCATGTCCCACCTGCTGAAGTTCCACAGTGAGATTAATTTAATTGTACTTTCCTAAATTACAGATTGTGTTAAAATAATACCTTGGGAAAAAAGCATGTCCTAGTACTAAGCATTCATTCATAATGAAAGAAACCCAAATATTTGGATGTGTATTATCATCTCTATTCTTGATTACATATTTGTCTTCAATGTGGGCCAGATCTCTGGAGCTTATTAGTTGAAGTAAAGACATTTTCAGTTAAGCACAGATACCTTATTCTATTATTCACTGTGCTCAGGTACACAGACCCATTATAATGGGATTTTCACAGCAGTGGGAAGGAGGACTTTTAAATATGGACATTCAAAATATTATTGTTGTGCTGGAGGATATTTGTGGCTGCTCACAAGTGTGTCTTTGATCCCTTTGGCAACCACTGACTGCACTGAAGCCAATTTGCATGCTTACCAATTTTCATTCAGGCTAAATGGAAGAAGCGCTTAAGCTCCTTTATGGGGTAAGATAGCTGATACAACAGAAGCCACTGCCCAACACATTGGATCAGATTGGAAAGCCTGAGCAAGAACTAACTCACAGAGAATAAGAGGAGTTACCTGGGACTGACTGAAAATGAAGAGTCTAGATCATTGATTAGTGGAGCTGTGTGTGTCTGTATGTGTCAGAAATAGAAAGCAAACAGAAAAGCCAACAGAAAGCAGATAAGCAATGTGAGTGTGACCCCAGAAGGAAGTCAATAAAGAGTTTCATTTACACAAAAGACTGCCTGGAAAGGCAGACTTGGAAATTGTGAGCAAGGAAACTGCCTCCTGTTGTTTGTTCCTACTGTGTTCAGGGAAACTGGACTTTGTGTATAACAAACAGGATGGCACCAAAGAAATACCTCACTCAATTAATTTCTTCTCCTTAAGAAAACAACTTATCGATAACTATTGGCTAACAGCTCAATTCAACGGACAATATTTTACAGTATATATTGTCCTTCTTGTGGGCACTTAGGAATGGAAAAGACTTCTGCTAATAGAAAAGGCACTTGCTAAAGATGGGATAACCAATATATAGAATTTGGTGAAAGTATATAACTGATGACCAGGTGGCCACCTAACAGATCTCAATGCATTACTTCTCTGCCCTGAGACTGTCATTGCTCCTAAGGACTGGAGTTTGATGTTTAATAGAATGAAGAGTATGCCTTTAATTTATTTTGGGAGTGAATGCTATGACAGTTTTGAGGACTACTTGTCTGACTTAATCAGTAAAATGAAAATGAAAAATTCATCTGACAGGAGACAGTAGCTATAAAGAAGTCTGCTTTAGTGGATAGGAAAAATGACAGCTCCTGCAGTGTTTCAATCTGGGTAATGTTGTAAGGAGCAGAATGAGATTTCAAGGTTGTGTTCTATGAGGTTGTCGGGCTAGAGTAAAGGTTGTTGCTCTAAGAAAACATTTCATGCTGGAATGTATTTAAAACTTCCTTTTATTTTATATATAATATTGCAGAACCTTGATTATTTTGCTTGAAATCTTGTGCATACATATTAAGACTCATGAAGGAACTTATGGCTGTGTTTAACTTGTTTAAAATGGTTGTTATTCTGCTGGCTGGTGCAAAGTTCATAGTGTATTTGTTCACTTCTTCTTAAGGTCCATGAGAAGGGTAATCACTTCATCTAAGTATCCATTTTCAACTAGTCTGGTGCTGGACGGAAAACTGACTTTTTGCAATTGCAGACCTACTCTGAGAGACAGACACACCGAAAGTTCAATGGTACATTAGAGCCAGAGACTCTTCAGCCAGAATGGCATCAGTATTGCTGTCACTCTCACCTTCCTATCTTTGGTATGGTCCTGGGGAGCATTGGAAAAGGTGGACAGCCACCAAAGTAATTTAGGTAAGTGAGGATATGTCTGGGTAGCGATAATTATTGGAGTTGGGAGGAGTGGGGGAGCTATCATCCACAAGAAAAATAGAGGAATTGTCTGTGCGATAGTAAAAGGAGAGTGTGAAGATAAACCTCTTTCAGGAATCTATTCAGATAGAGCTCTGCTCTGTCTGTTCCCAATTCTCTGAGGCTAGAAATAGGATGGGGAGTAGATTTTATGGCTAAGATCTGAAGTAGGTGATGGATGATTTCATTTATGTTCTATCATTTTCATGGGCTGTTTGAGATAAGGAATGGGATAAAGTTGTTCCCACAGCTCAATAGAGAACCCCCTCTCAACAATATCCAGTGACTCATTTTGACCAAAGCTGTTGAGAGCCATTTGTTTTCAAAATGAAGGAGTCTGACACCAGTCAGGGGTCTAACTTCAGAGAGAGCCGGATGGGAATCATGAAGGTAGCTCTAGGGTAACAGTGGGCAGCCACTGACCTCATCTCAGAAATCTACATGTGTTCTAGCTACCACTTTCAAAGTAAAATTTCCTCCAGTTGTACTTCAGGGACTAATTCAACTGGCCATATTATCTGTGTTCCTTCTGTAGTGCCTGGTAGGGGCCAGGTTTGTAAGTCAACTCTTCCAAGGACTCTGAATAGCTTCAACTTCCCATAAAGTTTCCCTTTGTAGTACTAACATACTACATACTACTTCCCAGTGGCATCTGGGAATGACAGCCTAATAGTTAGGGCACAGCAACCTGCAGCCAATGACAACAGCCCACTATTTTCCTCTCTTTAGATGTGTCAGAAAAGCCCCATCCCTTTATTCCATGGAAGTGAGCAAGAGAACCAAGCACTAGCCTATTAGATAAGGCTCTGTTGTGGGCAGAGGCCAGTTCAGCAGCATGTAAACCAAGTGAGAGGTAGTTTGTGGTAGTCCTAGCATTATTACTGGCACCTGAGGTGACACCACACCATACCACAGTCACATCCAACCACAAACTGATCTGCACACCCTCTAAAAATAAACATCTTTCTATCCTAGGTTCTTATGCCACCCACATCACCATGGTAGTTGAGCAGAGTATGATGGCAGCACCCATGAAAGTTATAGGTGGAAGTTTACTTACACAACATACTATAGAATAAATATAACAGAGTAAGAGTTAACATCTGTTGGCATAGATATGCCTCAGACATTTGCAGCTACATTAGCTTTAACTAATGCCCTGGTAGTAAAAAAAATCTTCACTTTTCATGTGTTTACAGTTAAGTTAGCTTCTCACGCAAGTTACTCGTCCCCTGAAATGTCCTCAAGGAAGGATGTGCTACTTGTTGCAAATGAAATATACACTCCATTGATGCTAACAAAAATATTCAAATAAATCTACCTACGGCCATAGGTGTTGAAGACAAACCATTGCCATCTAAAGGGAAGCGATGTTTATTACTTGTCATCTTTATAGTTAGATATATATTAGACATTAGATCTTATATTTCTAGTTCATGAAAATAAGGGGCTTCAATTATGGTATAAAGTCCATGAGATTTCCAAACCTCTTACAATGTATGTGATAGAGTAATAAACATCTTCACCAGTCTGGCAATTCATTTAATATTATGAACCAAATCTGGCCCTCATTTGCCTAACCCCTAGCATTTTTTACAAAAGTAGAAAGTCTCTGGAATTAGCTTTCACCATGCAATTTAGTTTTTGCTTATTAGTATTTTAAAACACCAACCTTAATTACCCTTCCCAGCACTCACTCTTACCCAGCAGAAGTCAGAATTGTCTTGTTTATTCAACAGTTGCAGAATTCTCAGTAAAGCCCATTCAGTGAATGCACTGAAAAGTATAACAGCTAAATGGACAAAATGACAAAAAGCTAAAAGTAAAATAGAGTTTTCTACTGATTTGTGTAAAGAAATCCTCACACAACTGATTTTAAAAAATCAGGTTGTGGTTTCATGAGTGTGAAACATTTTTCATTATCACTTCAACTGTTCAGACGGTTCTGGTAAACATTACAAGTTAATTCCACAACTGGAAAACTAGCTTTTCACCCTGAAAAAAAAATCTGTGAATGCTAAAAAATGGTGACTCCTCACTCTGTTATAGTTGTGAATACAGTATTTGAGAAAATGGCAAGTCATGTGAATAACTAAAGAAAAATCTAACAATTTTTACAACTGTTTTGCTGTATAATGCCCTTTTTGGACACAAATGTGTTAATTGGTATAATAACGATCAAATATGCATCAATTTTCTAAGTTAGTTTCTATGTGCTGTGTTTCCAATAAGCATGGAAGATAGAAAATAGGTAGGAGCTTACCTGTTCAGTTACTTTTGGTCCATTGATACTAGCTTGTGTCAGAGCATCATTAACAAGTGAGTGAAAGTTCAGAAGCACATGCTCAATGTCATACGTCCCATGCATTGCACTGGATAACTCTTCCAATGACTGAATATATCTCCGCCAGTGAAGGTCAATTTCTGCCATGTTAGCCAAGCAGCCTCTAATTACATTCAGGCAGTACCCCATACATGGCTTACTTAAAGTCATTCCTTGGCAGTGAGGGCAATATTGCATTCGTAGTAAGGCTCTGCTACAGTCTTTAGAGAACTGCAAATGATCTGTTGTATTGATCACTTCAATCCCTAAATTGAGGGCCTGCAAGAAAGTACGACTGGATAACAATGATCTCCCCATTTGTCCTATGACTATTTTTGGAACATTACCAAAAGGACTGATATCTCTTCGTGACATTCGAATGCATTCTGAATATTCCAGTGAAATGTCAGTCAGACCAGGATTAATCAGATGATTATAGACTAGTGGGAACAGGGTGTCAAAAAATCTGTTCACTAGTTCTTCTGTACTAATGTCTATGCCAAATACAAAGAGTCCCACATCCGTAAAAAACTCTTGAATGGCAGCCTCGACAGCCATGTTTCTGTATCTGTTGCAGAAAAGAGTGCTTGTGTAATTCTCAGCCTGTCTGATAAGCATTTCAAAGGTTTCTGTAATAAAAAAGAGGTGAATATTTTAGAGTAAAAAAGGATTACACATTTCAGCAAAAGCTTAAGAATCTAACAAGAATTATATTACTTTAATTTGTGTTTCACTTATATGGCAGATATCTTTGTATTGCAACAATTAATGGCTAGAGTTTAAGAAGATACATTTTAAATGACATATAAACCCTCTTTCTTAGTGTGTTGACTGTACCTAGCAAATTGTGGATCCTACTAAAATATACAATAATAAACACCAACTTTTTCTGATATAATGTATTTTATAAACAAATGCAAAGGACAAATGAACCATAACTAACTTGTAGAATAAATCAGACACCAACAGTAGCTGTCTCGATACATTAGATCACTCACTCCATTAATTCAACAGACCTTTCACAATTTCATGAAATAAAGTCTCTATCATTTCGAATGGGGTGTTAAAGATGGCAAAGAACACTTGAAATAGCTCTTCTGTTTTATTCATTAATATGTAACTTTTACAGAGCACACAGATGTGGCTTCTTTTTGAAAGAGAGCAGGTGCAGCACAGACAATCTGAAAAATACTTTTAAACTGTGCTGATAAATACAACGATAGCAATGGTCAATGAGAATTGAGAGCGCTCAGAACTTTGCAGAATCTGGCTCAATGCTAGCAAAAATATGATTGCTATGGCAACAAATGTTAATGTTGTGCATGTTATGCCTTACTGATGTATAAGCACCCAGGATAAAACGACTTAAAATACCCATGCAGTACCTAATTCTGAAAGTAGGTAAGAAGATCATGTAGGTTGAAGTATTTTCCTATGAATGGGAAGTCAAACCCTTTCTGAGGTTCAGTGGGTTCACAAAAGGAGGGTTAATGCCCTTTCAGAACACTTGAACCTAGGTGAGGAGCCTTGGACTAGGAGTTTCCCAGGTGAAAAGCCTGAAGAGAGAGCAGTGTGTTTAAGCAGTTAGATGCTAAGAGTTGCTTCTTGGTGATTGGGCAGTAATGCCTTAAGATTTCTGCAAGAAAACAGCATGTGTACAGTTTGTAACCACCTCTGTTCAATGGAACAGAAGTCGTATGCATTTTGTAAATAAGCAAATTACACTAAATACCCTAACTCTGCATCACTGATTTCTACTTTGTGTTAACACAGAGTTAAAGTTGTACAGGCATGTACCTTAACTCTCTTTCCTGATTTTCAAAGTTTCAAGTTTTCCTTAACTTGATGTTTGGAAGGACACAAAATAGCACCAGGCAATCTTAACTCCTTGTTAATGAGAAGGTTTGAGGTTTTTTCTGCTGGTCAGTGAATGTAGCTTGTGATAAATTTGGAACCGCAAAACATACCCTCATACCCACAAAACTCAGTTGGTGAATTCTCTCTTTATGAGCTCTTTGTGATGTCACTCAATCATTTGCAACTTGTTCAGAGTACAGTGGCATAATTGCTCACTGTCTTGAGCTGCTGTGCAAGATTTACACTGACTGCCTAGAAACTGGCAGATTCATTTTAAACTGACACGCTTGCTTTTAAAAGCCCTTTACAGTTGGCTTTCCAAATTCTGGGGCCTTCTACTCAAGCTTTTTAATGATGGATTTCTGTACTCACACACTTCCCAGTGCTTAGAATTTTGCCACTATATCTGACATTGACAGGCAATCAAGGTTTTTTTACTGCAGTGGGACCTATAACATGTAATTTCCTTCCCCCAAAATACACCTCATTTTTATCCCACTTTAAAAAAAAATCTTAAAGTTTTATTTCTCCCCACAGGTGTTTAGAATAGCCACTCTTGATCTTTTATTTATCACATTCCTGTTCAGTCACTGTCTTCACATTTCTAAAATTTGATCCACTCATTTGTTTTTAACTATGTGTACCTTAAGACGGTGACAGTTTAGCATGTTTTATTATATTGTATTTGTATTTATTCTGCAGTACAGCACCCTCAGCATTTTGGGGAAAGGATGGTATATAAATAAAGTTATTAAACAGGCATCAATAATGGCATAATACATAATTTATGAAACTGACGGCTCCAAGCCGTCACACCAAATAACTATCCCTAATGCCTAGTCTACACTGGGGGGGAGGATCGATATAAGTTACGCAACTTCAGCTACGTGAATAACGTAGCTGAAGTCGACATACTTAGATCCACTTACCGCAGCATCTTCACTGTGGTAAGTCGACTGCTTCCACTCCCCCGTCAACTCCGCCTTTGCGTCTCGCAGCGGTGGAGTACAGGAGTCGACGGGAGAGCACTCGGGGTCAATTTATCTAGTCTAGGCCCGATAAATCGACCCCGCTGGATTGATCACTGCCAGCCGATCCGGCGAGTAGTGTAGACATACCCTAAGGGAGATTTCAAGCTGTCAGCTACCCAGGGTCTATCTTTCTCTGTACCTAACATTATGTATCCCAACCAATCACAACCCTTCCCCCTCCATACCAGAGTTCTCTACACTAGGAAAGTGGTGTGTTACTGAAGACAGTGGTCTGCTTTGGGGCTAGGTGAACAAGTGTTGACTATGCTTTAATTGCTTTAACAGTGAGAAAAAAAATCCATTAGTACCATAGAAGAAACCATTCTTGAAATTAGAACACTTGATACCGGACTTTTTTCTTATTTGCTTTTTCAAAATACCATCTATATTCCTCTAATTGCAATAAAATACCACATCCATGTCTCTGCCTAACAAATAACCTTGAATTGAATTGAAGAAAGGATGCTTCCCTCTACTGGAATGAGGGAGCATTCTCACTGCCAATCTCTGGTGGTAATTTATAGAATGGAAAGAGATATTAGGCTCTTCTAGTTCATATTCTTAGCCAACCCAGTGGAATATGCTTCCATACACAGCAGTATATATAATCACACAAGGCCATATAGCCCAGGGACACAACTTACCTCCGTGCTAGTTTCAACAATATCTGACCCTTTAGACCAGGAAGTGTCCATTATCTGAATAACCTATAGGGTAAAATAAGCCTCCTCGATCTATGTGTTAGGGAACATAACCTTTAAGGTTTTAAATAAAGAGATTGGCTTCTTATTGCTGTTTCTGCTGCGACCCTTTCATATAATGTGTCATTTTTGCATTAGTGGACATGAACACTTGCAAGTTCTAAAATAAACTATTCAGTCCCATCTTGCTCTGTGATTTGCAGCAAAGGAGGATGAAAACTTGGTTCTTTCAAAAACAAAACTAAACAAAACAAATACCACTGGTGTGTTGTGGTCTTCCCCCCACCCTCCAGATCTTCATAAAACACTCAGGGAATACAAATGAGGAGTTTACAAACCCATGGGAACCTTGGCTAAAATGTACAGAATTGTAAGAACTAGGTTAGTAGACAACCCATTTTACCTACTGAGTAACTAACTAAATGTTTACATCTGAAATTATTGGATTTTTATTCAATAAGAAAGCTAGAATCTTGTTACTAAATATTCCATGTAGCCACAAAATAAAGGTCTTAGAAAGGAACTTAATTTGTCCCACATATTTCAGTTTAGCCTGGCAAATCCTTATTTACATTTTTCTTTCACCATATTTGTTTTTTAAACTGGCTCTCCCTAAAATTAAGAGAAGGAAAATATGCAGATCAAATCAATAGTTGTAAAACCACCCACATTAAAAACTATAAGAATCAGATCTTGCCAAATTATGTCTGACAATTATTGTGAGGAGTATTTTGAATTTAGTAAGTGACTCACCACCATAAAACCCCAAGAAATAATAGAGTAATCAGCCTAAATTGGACCTGAAGCCCAAGATTGTCTGCAGCACACCTGAGAAGGGGTTTGGAGCCTGGTCCAAAGTCCATTAAAGTCAATGGAAAGATTTTTGTTAACTTCAGTTGGCTTTGGATCAAGTCCTTAATAAAAAAAAGATTACAGAGAAGATATATTAATACATTCCATATGAACTGAACATTATTGTACAAGCCACCTTCCTTTTCCCATTAAAAATGTGTCAAGTTTCCCTTAATTTAAGGTCTGATTATTGCACAGGTCTACTATTTCTGGTCAGCTTCATCTCTCTGATCATTCTCCAGAAGACTGAGGAAAGATATGTTAATTCTACCTTTTTCCTTAACCCTCCCATAAAAACTAGACAGATTGCCTACTTTAGACAGAAGGAAATTTCATCCGCTGCCTTTTTTATTCAGTTGTATACATGAATAATACCCATCTCTCTCTCTAAAAATGCATTCAACTACACTAAGATATGTTATCTACACTCACTGAACTATGATCTTTAAATTTAAAGTGCACAACAGACACACTAATGAGGGGAGGGGAGAATCAAGATGATTCCTATTTCAGACTGTTTAAATAAAACAAACCATAAGATATACTGATACATAAGATATACTGAAGTCTTCTGAGAAGGTAGCTATTTTCAAAAGTTTTGATTCTCAGTCTTTTACAGGAACCTTACCAACATTTCAGATAAAATTCATATCAGTAGGTAATATTAGTAAAATGATGATGTAATCGTAACCTCTTTAGAATGACATGAACAGGCATTTTATGACCTATTTCAAATTTTTCATTATTATTCTTTCATAGATGAAAACCATAAAATATATAATCTAAAATGTCTGTGACAATTCAAGGCTGTGGTACTCTATTGCAAAAAGCAGAAACATTAGATGAAAGAATAAATCATGCTGTACATGGATAATCAATAAATTTTTACAATGTAGTTCAAAACAATAAACTTTAAAGACTGAATTACATTTCTAGTGCCCCTGCAATCCACAAGTGAATGAATGCACAAACCTGCATGACTTATTGACCATTTGCCCCTTTCTAAGCAGCATGTGACAATACCTGACACCTGAAGAATGGAGAAGTAGAAGACCTACATTTACCTGTGATATGGAACAGTACCTGTGAAAATTTCACGATGACAATCTGTGTTGTTCATGACACTTTCAGAGGCAAGATGACAATTAAGTCAATTTATTGCTGATTAATATTGTGAGTATGTCAGATCTATAGTAATGGGATTCTGCATCTTATAAGACTCTGCATTCTGATTTACATCAATCTTCAGAAATTATTTACCCACATAAAATAACTGGAGTATATAGTCCATATAAATCCAAATGTACATAAAAACCATCACTAATACAACAAAGATGAGCATGGAAAGCTGCCTTTTTACAGTTATTAAA
Source organism: Macrochelys suwanniensis (assembly GCA_033296515.1). Lineage (NCBI taxonomy): Eukaryota > Metazoa > Chordata > Testudines > Chelydridae > Macrochelys > Macrochelys suwanniensis. The sequence goes on along the minus strand of CM065775.1, from coordinate 91,626,455 downwards.
TGTATTTTTTGAAAAGAACTTATTTTGTGATTTTCACATTTGTACCTACCATAAAAATAACATTTGTTCAACTTTAATACAAAGATGTATGCTGTGATTTTATTAGCGGTTTAAACTGTTGGAAAGCATACCAATTTCTTATTTTATATCTGTGCCACGAAGCAACAGAAAATAGAAGACTAGACAAAACATATAGTACGAACAGGACAAATCTAAGTAATTCGGTAAATTGTTTTATTGTTTATTATGGGTGGATTCTATTCATTTTGAATTGACTGTTCATGTTAACACATGAAGATGAGTTATTTTCTTGTTAATATCTGCATATGTAATACAAGTGATTAGTATATACCATAAAATAAACTTTAGTTTATCATTTTACAATTATTTGTTTTACAATAATTGTAACCTCTCATTTATTCTTTTTAATTTATTTATCCCAGAGATCTACTTACAATTGCAAGAATTACAAGAAACTGTAATAGCATATTTCTCCTCTCTTCCTAAAGAAGTAATCAAAGCATAGCATTAAAAACAAATGTCTTTATTGATTTTAAAACTGTATACAAAACTAAATACAAGAACTACAAGCTATTGACAAGCAATAAAAAACAAAAACTTACAGAAACAGCATCCTGAACTGCTACATCACTTCACCACCTCTCATTTGCACTTTTTGTTTAAGATAATGTAACAAATAATCCCTTCAGTTTTATCATTAATAGTACGAATGATATGCTCATAGGAAGCAATTTCTGCCTTGCCTATATATAAAACAAACTTTTACAAATAGGGTACGAGACCATCTGTGCTCCTCTTCCTGGGCCCAATTTAACTTTCATGAAAAATTCACACTGATTGCACTGGAAGTTGGATTGAGCCCTAAATGGGCACTGAAAGTCTTTAAATATTTGAACCTCTAATCCCCATCCTAATAGGTACGGGAAAGTGCTTTCTAATTGTACATCTTGGGGTGGGAATTGAGGACAGCTTTTCGGAGCAAATTTCTTATCTTTATGTTCAGTCGAACAGCACATTAAAATGATGACTACATTTCTCACAATTCTTGCACCTTTTTCAAAGCTTACCCATTCTTTTGCCTAACAGAGCACTTGTTATTAAATAAAGTGATCTATGTTCTAAATATTGAGACTTTACACTGGAAAAAATTAATATTACACAAAGGTGCCCTGACAGATTCCAGTTTCATTATTACTAATGGGCCAGTCAGTTACATTGCATTGCAATTTGGCACCAGTCCAACATCTGATATTGTACACAGCAAATGAATAAGCACTCAGCCAATCTCCAATATATAACTAATGCAAGTTACAGCCACAAAGACTGGGTTAAAGCTCTCCCAGAAACCACTAAGAACACGCTGAGCCTTTGACTAAAGACTTTACAGTGTATCCAAAAAATTAGATTTAACCCATTAGACCTAACCCAAATACCACACCTTAAAGAAGAGTGTTAAAAAATAAACTAAATTCTAATATCTAAATAGTGCTATGGATGTTTTCAGATTTGAAATCTTGAACTGATCATATGGAACAGCCTTAGTCTAGTGTTTCACTAGAGACATTTGCTGCTGAGTACCCTAATGTGTTTTACTTCTGTTTATGGACAGTCCAAATAATGTTGGGTGTCAAGCTGTCATCTAGAGATATGGTCCAATCATGCATGTCTGGCATACACATAACTCCTACTGGTCAAAGGGAATTTTGAGTATACAAATCTCAGCTCAAGTTTGCATCTTAGGAAAACAAAAGCCTGTAATAAATGCCAGATCTTTCCAAAATAATGCATTTAGAATTTTTAAAATACATGTTACTGGAAAAATACTCTTGGAAAAAACCTAAACTGCATAAATATTCCCAGCCATGAAGTAGTACGAGGTGCCATATCTAGTGTGTGAGCCCCATATCATTTATCATAGCAGCAAAGATGAGTTGGAGTAATATTGTTCCCAAGACACCTGAATGATCATAACTAATTAACTCACTCTGCATTGCCTGTGAACGTTAGATAAGACAGGGATCTAAAGGATAAGTGCCAACAGAAAATCCATGGGATTCACTAAAATTAATCTCCATTAACATACACTTCAAATTGATCCAGTTCAACACTACTGATTCAGCATATACCACAACATTTCTGTGGAGTGAAATCTACCAGGTGGAACTAACAGATTGACCCAAATAACACATATCTGGTCCTTCCTTATCTGGAATTGCTATTGGTAACTTCTCCTACTTTGATGTTTTTATTTGCCAAGATATCAAATATCAATTGAACATGCAGTTTACTTACCAAAATTGAGCAACTGGAGAAAAATTGAAAACTTTGAAACTGAAAACTTAGCTCAATATTATTCATGCAAAGATCTACATTACTGAGTACTGACATAACATCCCCTACAATGTTTTTCCTCTATCAGAAAATTAAGATAGCTTATTATAGGAAATAATAATTGAGGGAGGAAAATATTAGGGGTAAATTCAAGAAAATTTAGTAAAGGCAACAGTATCTTTGCTAACACAGATGAATTAATCAAACAGCCTTGCTAAATACCTAAATTCCATAATGTTCGTATTATTCCATTATTAAATTTAAATTGTCATTTTAACTTTCTGAACATTTGATGCTGTTTCGGAATTACTAGTTATAAATAGTGGTACATGAGTTTACACACAAACTCAAGGATATTAAATGATTAATGGTTTGTAATATGCATAAATAGTTATGTAATCACTTGCGGAAGTTGTATTGTCTCAAATCTTATCACTGAATGATGACTAAACAGACATGGATCCTCTGATCAAAATGGACATCCACTGACCTTACTATAAAACAATACATTATAAATCCCTTGTGGTTTCTGCAGGGGAAGACAGCTTTACATTTCATTTTAACCCACAGGTTAAAAGACCTGAGTAAGGAATATGCCGAGTTAGTGTAACTCATGGCCATACATCTTACCCAGCCAGCAACTCCCCCTTTGGGGCTGCTCTGACTCATTACAAGCTTCCCAAAGTAGGGGAGTCTGTGTTCACTTTCCACCATAGCAACCCTCTCCCAATATTCTGGGCATCTGCCAGACTCTCTCTCTCTCCCCATCCTAGATAAAGAGGAGCCATTTGTACCACTCTCATAATAAGAGGAGGATGCAGGCCATCACAGCTGTATGAACAAGGGTATCTTTGGAAAACAAGTTTGGGAGAATTAAGCAAAATGGGGAGGAATTGGAGAGAGGGGATAAAATGATTTTTTTAATCTGATTTTTTATTTAAATTGGATTATTTAAATTAAATACAGGCTTATTTTTAAAGAAACTTATTAAAAATTAAAATTGACAATCTATGATAAGGCTTAAATTATTATAATTTCTTAAAATCAATTACATTAGATAAAAACATATTAAGCAGTTCATATTTGCTGCCAAGTTTTAAAGAAAGTCAAACCAGAGAACTGCTGAAAGTCATTAGCTAAGCACCTCAAACCAGAGTTTGTTGAAGTGTTACACCAGCTTTTGACACTGGTAGCCTCTTCTGCAACCAAAAGAACCAACAAATGTAGTGTAATGGCTACATTTAGCTGCAAATCAATATTTTAATAATTAGCAACCAATGATTAATAATTAGCAACCTCTCTTCAGGAAAGTTACTAAAAAATACAAATGCAAAACACAATTAAAAACAATTCTTTAAATCAAGGTTTCCTGCTTGCTGATTAAAATCATGATTAAAACTGGTGATTTACATTACTTTGATTTAAATCAATCCACCCTAGAATTAGATAGGGCAGAAAACTAGTAGATTTGTATTGTGTCCAGGATTTTTGGATTAAGTGAAAGTGGCATGAAAAGTAATGTGGTGCAATTTAAATGTATCAATAGCCCAGATTATTATACCTTTTATAAAAATGTTAGTAGCTGATATAAAGAAATAAATCTAACATTTACTCAAAGTCACTTCTGTTATGCATAAATGTGGACATTGGCCATATTACAGGCTTCCCAGTATATTGGCTGAGCATGATGAGGCTACTATGCTAGTTCACCTAAACAGCAAGTGCCAGGATATTTCAACAAACCCCATCAATTTACTTAATAATTACAACTGAAAACAACTAGAACTGTAGAAAGGCTTCAGTGGGGTCATCAGAATTAATACCTGTTCAGATCTGCTACACTAAGCAAGGACATTTGAGAGTCTACCATATTTAAGACACAACTTTGGGTCAGGGGGTTCTAAATTCCACAGTAGTCTGGTGTGGGATGATATATATTCATTAGAGTGACAAAGGGTCCTGTGGCACCTTATAGACTTGCTTCTACAGATCCAGACTAACACGGCTACCCCTCTGATTCATTAGAGTATGATTTATTTATTTTTTTGCACATGAAAAGAAAAGGGATAGGTTTTTCTTCTGCAATTCTTGGATTTCTTGTTCAGGCAAAACTTCCATGCATGCCAGTGGGACTTTTATCTGAAAAAGGGGGTATAGGACTGGTTCTATATATTTGTACAGCTATCCATATAAGAGCCTGCCAGTACCCAGATTTAGCCCTGTATTCAGATATGATTATTAGGCAGCAATACAAGAATGAGTTTAAATATCTGCCTCTCTGCAGAGCTTTAATCTAGGTCTAATTGTTACTGACAAGTAAAATATTCTGTAAGATATGGATAATAGCAAAAATCATATTGTTTTATGCCACATCTTACAGTACTTGTACTATGAAATGCTAAATAGAGCAAGAAATTAATTTGAAGTATGTACTTTCAAGATATAGACAGGTAAATAAATACACTGTTTCTAACCTGACAAGGGAGAAGCTCTCAGGAGGTGGGTAATAATATAGACCATTACACTCTTTCCAATTACAGAAGAAAAATAGCACCCGTCAGTGGGAAAAAAACTGATTCTCTAAATCTGTTATAAAAAACAAAATACAAGAAATTCAGTTTTACTACCATAGTCATACCATATATCACTGAAATTATGAAGAATGTTTCTGCACTGAGGTAGCCTCAAGAAGGCTGAAACAATGGAAAATGTTGATGATAGCTGTACAAAATAAATTGTCTAGCTACTTTTCACAGTAACATTTTAGGGCCAGATACTGATACCCTTACTCATGTTGAGTAATACATTCTTTGGAAGTAGTCCATTGAGTTCAACAGAAGTCACGTGCGGAGAAAAGTACTACTATAAGAGTAGTAGCATCTGGCCCTTACAATCTAAGATTTAATCCAAGAATTTAAGTGAGCTACTATAGTATCCCTCTTCCTGAAAGCTGGAGCATGGTCAGAGTTCCCCTATGTCCTGGGTCACAGCTAGCGCAAATTAGGATACTCCTCAAACTGCTCTGATTTACAATCTGGTGACAAGGAGGCCTAAAGAACAGATCAGGGAACCTTTTGCCCCACTTCTCCTGAGCTGCATGGAGCACTGGTTGTCTGCAGCTGAACATTGGGCTTGGTATTTTTCTCAAAAATTAATTACTCTTCAGGTTCTATAAAAGCGACAAAGGGTCCTGTGGCACCTTATAGACTAACAGAGGTATTGAAGCATAAGCTTTCGTGGGTGAATACCCACTTCATCGGATGCAAGCCGTGGAAAAACTGCTTGCATCCGATGAAGTGGGTATTCACCCACAAAAGCTTATGCTCCAATACATCTCTTAGTCTGTAAGGTGCCACAGGACCCTTTGTCGCTTCTACAGATCCAGACTAACACGGCTACCCCTCTGATACTTCAGGTTCTATACGTTACTTATGTCACACAACAGGAGTTTTAGCATACTTTTTTTACAACAGAGCTTTTTCACTATTTTGTGCAGTTCCAAAAAGTTAACCTTCTGTGTGGTACAGGCAAGTTGTCACTAGACATTTATGAGCCACAAAAGGAAATGTCTTTGCAAGAACCAGCAAGTATCAGCTGGAAAAAATAGCACTCGCCGAAATTCCATCTACATTAAAAAAGACACCCACACCTAATTTTTGCACAAAAATGGACCATAACATAAACCACTCCAATGAGCTGATTCACAGGCCTGTGAATACTCATATTATAGCTATATTTCTCTATAGATAGCATGTGCAATAGAAGGTGCTGAGGGATAATGAAAATGGGCAAAGAAAATCCTTAGAAGAAGATATAATGTTTTAGTTTGTTTGTTTTTAAAGTAGAATCCTTGATGCTTGCTGGGTTTCCCTGGTGCTCTCTGAACTAAATATACAATAACAGACAATCACTACAGTGTGCTATTAACTTCTGATGCAGGATTTTATATTTCATACATCATTAATAACTTCCTGCTGTGAACCCATAAAATCTGTAATCTTCAAAAGTTAATGAGGGGATTTTTTTTAAAATTGTCATTGTTTTTAAAGTTTTGCAGTATCTGTGGCTTGGTTTAAAATAGGCACATAGGGCAAGGCCACAGATTTAATTTCCCAATGAAGGCATTTTAAGATTGAGAAAAAAATAATGTGGAGAAGAAAGATCTTTTTTCCCCCTATTTGTTTCAAAACTACAATGTCTAGGGCTAAAATGAGACACGTCTGCCACAGTTTCAACTTTATACAGCCTAGAGATTTTCAAAAATAAATTCTATTCTCATTTAAGATAAAACATAATGAGAATTTATGGCCAAAATCTGCCATGGTATAAGTGGGCACAACTCAGCTGATGTCAATAAACTTGTGACCACTTACACCAGGTCTGAATTCAGCCATAAGTGAGTGAAAATCCATCCTGGCTGGTACTAGGTACATTTAACATTGTGATTGCTGACTTCACATCTCTTCGATGTGCACTTCAACAGCAGCAAAGTAATTCCCTTTAAATTAATATATATGAAAGAAAACACAGAACAATATTTTTGCTAAAAATTCTATGTTGTCTGGGAACATTTGGGTAATAACTTAATTTCACAGGATCCCTCAAGAGAAAGTCAGTAACACAAAGATGAAATTTCAATTTGCCACACATTTTATTGTGTTGTATATCTCAGCAAAGCCTTACCATATTAGCCCATGGCCATAATTTAATACTTTGCAGCAAAGTTCTCCATTAAAGTACGTGTTGAAAACATGGAAATAACATCGGTAAAACCCATTTCTTGGGGGGGAAAACTCTGTACTTGCTTTTCCTAGCACTGGTTCTGCATGCTGCCATTAGTCATCTGTCCAGAAGCAGAGAGGTATTATCTGTCTCCCCTATCAAATAGATACAGCCTGCAGGACCAGCTGGGGACCAGATGCTCACATTTTGCAGAGAGCCATTTTGGTCTCATCTTCTCTGAAGCTGAATATTGTGCACCAGTATAGTCATGTAGCATACATACAAAACTCATCAACATGCAATTGAACAGTGCTATGAGAATTGTCACAGGAGTACAGATACCAATACCAACAGTCTTGCTCCCCATCCTCCCACATATTTTGCCATCATCCTTCTGAAGTGAAGCAGCAATAATACAAGAATAGAACCGCACGATAATGTGCCCATCTAAGATCTCAACACCCTCCACCCCGGAGATGCCGCCTTAAGTCCAGGAACTTCTGATCAGTAGCCAGGGGTGGGATGACTGTTAGAGAAAATGTCATTTATATGCATAACATCATCCTGATTTTACAGGGAAATTGAAGCAGCAGGAAATGGAATGACTTGGGCAAGACCATGCAGCCAGTCAGCGTCAGATCCAGAATTGACTCCGGAACTCAAGCCTGACTCCTGATCCTGTTCAATCCTCCAAACTACACAGTCCTCATGTGGTGTAATTTAATAAGGAAAATTATATTTCTGTATTGTTTCACTTACAATATACTTTTTTGTTAATGCTTGGTCCTTGAAACATTACATGTGTCTTCACCTTCACCTTGAGCTGCATACCTCACATAGCAGACTATTATCTCCTGGTAGAGCCTACAACACCAGGGACTGACTATAGCTTACTTACAGAAGTAAGAAGCAAAGGTTCAGTAAAACAATTTTCTATTAGCGTGCTGCCTGCTGGGTTTGTTCAGGCTCTGTTTGCATTTCCATTATAAAAGCCCTATTTTTCACAGATGACTAAAATTTGCTCCAAGCAAAACTATGTTTTAAAAAATCTCTGCTTTATCAGACAGAAATGATTACAATGTACTCTTTCTTAATTAATTTGTTTGCTACAATAATTAAGGGTCCAAATTTGCAACGCTTACTCATGGTCTGTAGCTCTAATTCACATGGGAAGCCTCACTTGCTAACTCAATTAAATACAGAATTCAAAGTGCCATTTAATAACCTACTATGTTGTGCCTAGATATTTTAGGGATCTGTAAACAGTAACTGATATACTGTGTCATCTGTTCCTCCACACTAGACACTATAGAGTTTAGAATGGGTTTCTTGATGCTTTGGAGTTTAACTCAGACTTTAATACTTGAATTTCAGTGAGAGTTAAGACTTCAAAGGGCTAAATTCACACAGGAAAGTCGGCTCCTAGAAAATCACTGGGATTAACAAAACCTAAATTAGATGCCTGGGTTTCCTATACAATGAATGAGGAAAAGAATGGGATTCGCAAAAGCCAGCATGCTAGGTGGCTCTGGGGCTAACCTAGCCAATAGAAGATGCCAAGGCCAGGGGTGTGCCCTAAGCCCCACCCTACTTTGAAGTTCAGCATCTCCCTCCACTTGAGATTCTCAGCTGAATAGCCTCCCCTGGGGTTAGGTGCCTACACTATTTTTGCAAGAAGCCAGGGGAGGGGACAGAAGTACCTCCTTCATAACTTTTAGCCCATTGGATATCGTACTCACCTGGGATGTGGGAGACCTCCGGTTCAAGTCTTCCCTTGACCTGAGGGAGTGGGGGAGGGATTTGAACACCTCTAAGGTAAGTGCTTTACCCCCTGAACTATCGGATAATCTGATGCCGGGCTCCTTCAATCTCTGCCATGAAAGCTGTTCCATTGTGGATAAAATAATTTGTAAACGGTCTTTGGAGTAGGGGCACTGGCTCCTGGGATCTCCCACCTCCCCGGTGAGTGCTCTAACCACCAGGCTACAGAGTCATTCTCATGCTGTCTTGTGCTCATTCTCTTTCTCGCACAATGACTCTTTCATTGGTTATCCAAAGTGGAAAGTTTCAACAGGAGCTATTGAAGGAGTCCCTCATCAGACTATCCAATAACTCAACGGTGAGGGCACTCATTTGAGTGGTAGCAGATCCGTTCTTTTCTGGTGGAGGGAGGTTTAAATAGAGGGTCACCTACATCCTAGGTGAGCATGATAACCACTGGGCTGCAAGTCATGAGAGGGGTCATCTTCCTTTGCATTATTTTATATGAGCTCACCTACTGATCCCGATCCAGCAGGCAAATTCTGAGCCGACTGACTGGATTGGGCCCTGCAGGAGGGTTAGGCAAGGTAATGCCTATCTTTCCCCAGTTTATGCATTGCTCTGGGGCTTAGGCATCCAGACCCATAGTGCAAGGCAGCAGTACATATGTTCAGAGGAGAAACATAAACATCTATGAAGCTTTTACTACAAAAATGTAGGCACCAAGCAAGTGTAGGTGCCTACAGGGTTTGGTGGCAGCTAAGTAGGGATTTTGTGAATCCCAATGGGGTCTGATTCTGATATTTAGGCCCCTAAAATCTTGTTGTGAATCTAGCCCTAAGTGCCAGAGTCATTGTTTAAAATAGGACCTTGGCTCCTAAGTCACTTAGGTACTTCTGAAAATTTTACTTGTAATCTTCAGCATAATTTAGTAGTCAACACATTTAGCAGCATCCTTTTCTTCCTCTTTGAAAAATGGTATGAGTCCATATACAAGTAAAAATAGATATTTCTAAGTTTTTCACAACAAAAGGAATTACTGTTAAAGCTCTTCAAACATATTAGTGAGGATTATATTTGTTATCTCACAGCAAAATATAAGTATCTCTATGTCCATATTTCACATGTGAAATCACTCAGAATTGCAAGTTAAACCTAACTATGTATTCATGAGTGGCTCCTTGCTTTTGTTTAATTGTTTATTAAAGAAAAAAATGAAAAACTGTAAATGAGATAAAGGCTGACTCTCATTTTGGTTACTTTACTGTATTACTTCCATCTAGGAAAAGATGAAATATCAATTACATCACAAGAGGAAAGATGTTTAAACAATTGCAGACTAAGCTACTTCATTTGTTATCGCTGTCAGCAGAGCTGAGATGGATAATCTTGCTGCAGATTTTGATTCCTCCTGGGACTGGAGAACAGCAACAGTGGGTATTTTATATTCCAGCGTTACACACATAACAATGGCAGCTCAGCAACACCTCAGGAACTGATAAGAAATGTGGTACCTAAACATTCAAATTAACGATTGTGACAAAATGTTTATGGAAAAACAACACCTACTGATAGGTAAGCAATGGCACAGGACACAGAGAAATAGGAGACGTTACATACAATCTATATGGAATTGTAATTTTCATACACGGTATCCTAATTAGTTCTGGGATAAAGAAGCAGCAGATATTCCCAGTTCTCATTATTCTCTATTTCTATTTGTAACAGCAGCAGCTTGTTTAGTTCACTATGTTATACAAAAGGTTTAACTGTTTGAAGTTTAATTGTTTGCAGTGTTGTTGTAGTCATGTCGGTCCCAGGATATTAGAGAGGCAAACCAGGTGACGTAATATCTTTTATCGAACCAACTTCTGTTGGAGAAAAAAAAAAGATTTCGAGCTTACACAGAGCTCTTGTAGTTTAATTGTTTAATGTCCTTTTCACCGATCCTGCAACTTGCCACTCTCAAAACAAATGTGAAACTAAATCTGGTTTAATACATTAATTTTCACAGTAAAAGAATTCAAAGAATGTGCAAGCGACATTGCCCTTCCTGGGCACAGTACACACCACAGTTCTATGCAATAGAGGTTCAAGAAAAAGCTGCAAATACGTTAATAAATATATTTTTTCCTCCTGTTGCTTTTATATCTTCTGATATTAAGGGCAAAATTTTCAAAGGCATCTCTACCTGGCCTCCAAAATTGTGAGTGCAGTTTTCTCCATTTAAAGTGTGTGCATACACAAATGCAATTTGCACTTAAAAAAAATCAGAGATCATCTGTGAGTAAAAACTTAGATGTACAAAACTGTGATTACAATCTTAGAGACTACTTTTGAAAATCTGACCCTGTATCTTTTCAAAGTACTGTTAGATATTACCTTAAAATAAACAATAATAATCCATATGAGTTACAGGTCCCCATTAGTTTTGGTCTCCAGCACTGAAAATGGACATGGAATGGGTTTTGAACTCACTGCACAGACCACTCACACAATAAGGAAAGGATATAGAATCATAGAACTGGAAGGAACCTCGAGAAGTCTTCTAGTCCAGTCCCCTGCACTCAAGGCAGGACTGAGTAGTATCTAGACCATCCCTGACAGGTGTTTGCCTAACCTGCTCTTAAAAATCTCCATTGACAGAGATTCCATAACCTTCCCAGGCAATTTATTCCAGTGCTTAACCACCCTGACGGTTAAGAAGGTTTTCTTAATGTCCAACCTCAATTGCCCTTGCTTCAATTTAAGCCCAGTGATTCTGTCCTATCCTCAGAAGTTAAAGAGAACAATTTTTCTCCCACCTCCTTGTAACAACATTGTATTTACTTGAAAACTGTTATCATGTCCCCTCTCAGTCTTCTCTTTTCCAGACTAAACAAACCCATTTTTTTAAATCTTCCCTCCTAGGTTTTCTAGACCTTTAATCATTTTTGTTGGTGTTCTCTGGACTTTCTCCAATTTGTCCACATCTTTCCTGAAATGTGTCGCCCAGAACTGGACACAATACTCCAGTTGAGACCTAATCAGTGGGGAGTAGAACGGAAGAATTACTTCCCATGTCTTGCTTACAACACTCCTGCTAATACATGCCAAAATTATTTTTGCTTTTTTTGCAAGTGTTAAGCTGCTGACTCATATTTCGCTTGTGATCCACTATGACCCCCAGGTCCCTTTCTGCAGTACGCCTTCCTAGGCAGTCATTTCCTATTTTGTATGTGTGCAACTGATTGTTCCTTCCTAAGTGGAGTACTTTGCATTTGTCCTTATTGAATTTCATTCTCTTTACTTCAGACCATTTCTCCAGTTTGTCCAGATCATTTTGAATTTTAATCCTATCCTCCAAATCACTTGCAACCCCTTCCATCTTTGTATCATCCACAAACTTTATAAGTGTACTCTCTATGCCATTATCTAAATCATTGATGAAGATATTGAACAGAACTAAACCCAGAACTGATCCCTGCGGGACCCAACTTGATATGCTCTTCTAGCTTAACTCTGAACCACGGATAACTACTCTCTGGGAATGGTTTTCCAACCAGTTATGCACTCACATTATAGTAGCTCCATCTAGGTTGTATTTCCCTAGATTGTTTATGAGAAGGTAATGAACGACAGTATTAAAAGCCTTATTAAAGTCAAGATATACCACATTTACTGCTTCCCCCAACCACAAGGTTTCCTACCCTGTCAAAGAAAGCTGTTAGGTTAATTTGACAGAATTTGCTGACTGTTACTTATCACCTTATTATCTTCTAGGTGTCTGCAAATTGATAGCTTATTTATTTGCTCCATTATCTTTTCAGGTACAGTGATTGGTCTGTAATTCCCTGGGTTGTCCTTATTCCCCTTTTTATAGATTGGCACTGTATTTTCCTTTCCCAGTCCTCTAGAATCTCTCCCATCTTTCATGACTTTTCATAGATAATTATATGGAAAATGTCTATAGTGCACTAAGTTCTGCAACCCCCAGCAGGCTATGGATGATGGCTGTGGCAGGATGACCTCCAAGAAAAATGTTTGTCTGATAAACAACAAAAACTGAGACATATAACTACATATTCTTTGAATTTGAACTGTTATAACACATTGGGCAAGTTTAGGCTGTGATCTCAAGGAAATATAGAAAGACCACCTGTGCTGAGAAAAAAAGATTAAAAGACTTGATGAGAACAAAGTTGTGTACTGGAAACCACTATCGGGGATGGCAGAAGGTCATGATACCTTTTGAATTGACAACAAAAAATAATCAGATTTGAAAAAGCTTAGGGTATTTCAAAAGAAGTTCAGTAGAGGAAAGGTGAGTAATTATGTATTGGCAAAACTGTCATCATGCATCAGGGACATGGTGATATTACAATATGCTAATGACATTTTGACACTTGCCTCTGCCCATGATAAAGGAATGTGTGTCTTGTTTAAAAGGAAGAATACTAAACCCAGGCGCAACTGTATAGCCATGAAAGGACTTTCAGTGACTGGTTGTTAGCTTCAAGAAAGAGATGGGCTGGCTCTGAGCACCATGGATCAGGAAAATGAGAGGTTTTGAGAATGGAAAGAATTTTCGGTTATCAGCTTGTAACCTTGGAAATTAAGTTGTAGGGCTTGTCTACCCAGTGAGTTAGTGCATGGCAAGCCAGGGTGTGAATGTAGAGTGTGCAGCAGGCTAGTGTGCTAATTCACCATGTGATCCTGTTTCTGCACACTGGAAGTTCTATAATGCACTTTGACATACTCTTGTTTGAAACAGCAGTGTGTCAAAGCCTTCTACAGAATTTCCAGTGCATGGAAAGCCAGTGTGCTGTAGATTCCCACCCTACCTTGCCAAGCAGTAACTCACCATATAGACAATCCCTTGTAGTCTCTTGTGCCATGGCTTTTCCCAGCCTGCGGCTAGGTGAGAGTTCTAATGACTTTATTTGTGTTTGTTTTTTCTCTATTCCTTAAGCAAACTGCATTTTTTCTTAAATAGAGCTGTTTTGGGTCTGACTGTTAATGAAGATCTTGCAGTTAAGGCACTCGATGGAACTTAAGTGTTTTGTGTTCAATTTCCATCTCTGCCAGAGATTCCGTGTGTAACTGTGGCTAAGTCACTAAATGTTTCTATTCCTCAGTTCCTGGTCAGTGTAATGGTGATAATAATGCTTCATTTATTCCACACATGGTCTGTCTTGTCTATTTAGATTGTAAACTCCTTGGGGCAAAGACTGCTCCTTACTATTGTATGCAAAGTATGTACTGTTTGTGCAGAACTTAGCACAATGGAGCTTCTAGGAACTATTGTAGGAGAAATAAATATTAATATTTTATCTTTGCAGTAAAGTATTTCATTAATATAACTAACCATGACTGCATATTGATGCATGTCTAACATAACTGTGCAATATTAATTCCCCTCCCCTAGGGTCACCTGGTCACCTGTTCTTGTTCTTCTGATTTCCTTATTGCATCCTTCCCAGCAGCCTAAAGAAGATGTGATAGAGGGAGGAGTACTTCCCTTTGTCTTTCCCTCTCCTCTCTACTTGTTAAAGTGGGGGCTTCATTCTTACTTTAGGGGAAATGGAACAGGAGCAAGGGGGATAACAAGCAATCCATTTTCATTTTCCCAGAGGAGGAGAGGGCCACAGCATCTCTCATCAAACTAGTCTATTTGCTCAGTACACGCTGCACTGCCTGATAGAGCAAGACATATCCGTCGGACAGGTACCAACCCCACAAGAGCTACTTATAGGAACATGTGTCTGTATAAATGTTCAATTATACAAATCTTAGGATTTGTATAATTGCTAAAAAGAGTGGAAAGTGTGGTGTGCAGTAGTGAGCTGAAGCCTAATGAGGTGTGTAATGTGGGGTTAGAAATATTATAGTTAGGGCTAGTAGCATAGACTATTATTAGCATTGCCTGACACTTCCCATCATAAGCCATTGTTTTCAGTTGCTTATAAGTTTTCCAAACTTACACCATTTGGGCTGAAATTTTCCATGCTGGGTGTCTACCTCAGACTGACATTTTTTGGAAAATTTCAGCCAAAACAGTTTAGCTGTTTCCAAGAATGAGGTGAGGGGAAATAAAATTTGTTTTGCCCATGTTAAAAATATTTGGAGACCTTTTTACTTGAAGGCATTGGCGCAGGAATATGAAATTTGGTACAGGATGTTTTTTGTGTCAGAATTGTGCTTTTTGCCATCCCCATAAAAAAAGAGACATACACACCCAGATTTGGACAAGTTACAAACCTTTGAAAAAATACAGTTTTTACATACCCAGTAGACATTTGCTAGGTAAAATCTCCAAAGAGTTTGTCCTCAGTGAGCATGTTCGAGTCTCTTATAGATCCTAAAGCTGACCAGGCTGCACATGCTGCATTCCTTCATAGCTTCTATGTGGGAGCAAACTAGGTATGTATCATCCCCACATACTGACTGAGCACGGTCCACCTCAGGTTTATGGGGATGCCAAAGAACTTTCTTTGTAATGGATACTCCAAGCCAGACTGGGAGCCTGTCTCTCCTGTGCTCCCAATGATCCCCTGTTGGCACCCAAGATGTGTTGAGGAAGACGCTGTCTGATTCTAAAACAGAAGAGACAAAATCTGGAGCAAGGAGGAGGGAGAGGAGTAGATTGGACAAGAAATTTTGTGAGACTTGGACTTGGAGGAGGGGGACTGTGATCTGGAGTTGAGGGGGAGGAGGGGTGAGACAGAGATCGGGAGAGAGTATTGGAGAGGGCTGGCTGAGCCTGGTTGGTCTGGGCACCAGTTAGCTGAGGGAGGCAACACTGAGGAGGGAGATGGGGCGGGGGACTGGCTAGACCAGAGGACTGGTATTAGGAACTGGGGGCAGGAAAAAAGAGACAGCTCTGACAGGGAGCTGGAGATCAGTGGGGAGAAGGGAACTGAGACTGGCTGGGCAAAGAGAGTGGAACATGAAGCTAGGAAACAGGTGTGGGGGAGACTGAGATGAGGAGCCTGGAGAGGGACAGTGGGTATCAGAGGAAAGGAGGACCCTGGAAGGGGAGACTAGGACTGTTTGGCCAAGGGGACTGAGACTGGGACGAGAAGCCTGAGGATCGGGGATTGGGATGAGAAGCCAGCATGGGGGAGAGACTGGACTGATAAGGGGACAAGTTGAAGGGGACTGGGCAGAAGGGGGTCAAGCTTGCAGGAACAAGCAGAAGAGTCTGTGCCCACTACAGCACACTACCCTCCAGAGCCCAGAATGGAACCCAAGATTCTTGAGTCTCACCCTTCCTCTGCTGCCAGAAAATATCTTTAAAACCCACTGGCAAAGCATGGGTCTCATTATCTTCTTGTGCTGGACCACACAGAGGATGTCAGCCTAGAGTTATTATCAGTACTAATTTAGCTCAAGAGGCAGAGGTCTCTATTGTGGAGCTAAAGGTTCCAACTCTACTGATGAACAATGTGGGAGCCAATATAATGCCACATGATGGAATTTCTGTTTTTATTGGGGTTTTTTTTTAAGTTGGGAAATTCCACACAAAAAGCTAAATTTAAAAAATATGTTTAAGGTTGCAAAGGAAATCACCTAAAAGTTACAATTAAGCCAGAATTAAGGTGGCCTGTACAACCTTATTTGGCAAACTTGTGCACATACATTATGATACAGTCCTTTTTTACCACCTACTACTTGTTCCACATCACCCCTACACCTCATTCGGTGCAAGGGATGAATCTGCTCTGGGAATTAATGAAGGGTGAATAGTGAAGGAGAGGCCTGGAGGACTTACAGACTTTTCTTATGAAGGACCATTGTGACATTTATTTAAACTTTGTTATATTTTTTCCATTTATTACTGATTTTAAACTTCTTTAAAATACAAACCAAAATAACTAATGTCTTTCTTCCAAAATCAGTGCAACATATGCAAAATGTTTTAAAGGAAACATCTTGGATTTACAAAATTTTATTTCTAGAATTCTTATACATAGGACAAATCAGCATACTAGCAATAGTTGCTGTTTGAAAATAACATATGTAAAAGCTTACTTCTGTTTTTCCCCCAACAATGAAAATTTCTTTGAAAATGTGTGTTCTGCATTATTCATTTCCTTTCATCTCAATACACTCATGCTTTTGATGTCCAGATATACTATAGATATAGCCATTGTGAGATATAATCCAGCAATCTGCTGAAAACACCAGTACATTATTTTAAACATATATGTGTATTCACTTTGTACTCTAATTAGTTAAAATGTAACCTTAATAATTTGACAAAATTAGCTTTTTAAAGTAACTGAAATACATAGAAACATAAAGTTATCTATTCCCCCACTTTAAGCTTGCATAGAACTCCCATTAGTTGACATGTCATGTATGTACATAAAGCCAAATTCTGTCAGGGGCTCGTGTAAAAACACCTACCAGAAAATCCACCCTATTCCTGGATACCTCCAAAGACTAGAGAAGCCACTTCTCAGGTTCTCCTGATCAGAACTGGAAACTCTGTTGTGGGGAGATCTGCAACTTTTGCACAAATGTGACTTCTGACAAGAGCCCCTACACACACGAACATTCCTGTACAAGTTATTTGTGCTTGTATGGGAAGAATAATCTGCATTGCAATCTGTACGTGGGGCAATGGCCAACTATATTAAAGATGCATATTTAGGGCCTTATCCAAAGTTCACTGAAGTTAAAGGAAGTCTTTCCACTGACTGCAGTGGGCTTAGGACCAAACCCCAAATCTTCTTTTAGAGTACACATGCACTTCGTAAGGGGAGAACTTCTGGGAGAAGGCAGAGTTTAGGCCTTTGAGGCAAGAACATATTCCAAAACATTTGAAGATTCTAATGCAAAAATATATTAAACTCTTCAAGTTTAGAAAATATACACCTATTAATCTGGCATTCAAGCTACCAGCATGGCCTTGAACCATAGTATCTCAGTGGAAGTAAATCTTCTCTTTTTGACTGATGTGGTGATGGTTTTTTTGCTGTCAAATTCATATACCACAGCTGCTTTCTCAACATCATACTTATTTGTTTTCTTGCAAAGCTGTCTGAAAAGGATAGAGCAGCCTAATAAATAGCAACCATGAGAAAATACAAATTCATTTCCGTCTTACCTAGCTGGAGCAAAGGAAAGGGGCTTATCTGATGAAAAGCAATTTAGAATCTTGGCATATTGGATTATACGGAAGAAATGGTTTATGATATGAAGTTGCTAAATTACAGGAAGCTTGTTAGGTTCATGAAAATTTGTTCAGAAATGAAGTGGATTTTTGAACATACTTGAAAAGGAATGATCAATTTAAGTAAGATGATAAATGCTGAAATATCTCATCGCAGATTGATTGCTAGAAAGTTTAATGAGATACAAGATTTACTTAATAAAATACAATAGAATATTTTTACTTTATTCTTTTTCCCAAATGAGAAGGCAATTGTGTAAGTATATATATTTTTACAGTATCCTACCACATGCAGATAACTAATTTTGCAACCAAGCTACAATAGAAATGTTATTGTCTCACTTTTTTGTGGAATGTGAAGCGATGGACTAGACCCTAAGGTCCCTCCTGCTGGAGGCCTTATGGCCCTGCCACACCCTGCCCCAGAAAAGGGCAGTGGAGAGAGTCCTCCAAGCTGTTTACAGTGTGGAGACGTGGGATGTAGCCAGAGAGGGGCTGCAGGGAGCAGCCAATCAAAACCCAGCAGGCCCATATAAAAGGACCTGCAGTGCAGAGCAGAATTCAGGTCCTTGATGCAGCTCGAGGAAAATGCATGGTGTGCCTGGCTGGCTGAGGGAGCTACAGGACCTTGGAGAGAGCAGTGCTGGCAGAGACTGGTAGGAGCGAGAAGGAGCTCTGAGCTGGCCCCTGCAACTCAACCAGGACAAGGCCGGGAGTTAAGTGTGCTGGGGCTGCAGGGAAGTGACCCAGGGAATCATAGCAGCAACACAGCTTAGTTAAAGGGACATGACTGCTACATTTTGGGCCTCTTGGGCTAGGCCCAGAGTAGAGGGCAGGTCTGAGTCCCCATCAACAGCCACAGAGAGGTGAAGAGTCTCCGGAGAGGGAGCCCTTGGCGATGTGGCCCCACACTAGGGCTGGGACTGCTTGAAGAGCAGGGTCACTTGGAGCGTGACCAGAAGGGGCTGAAAGACAATCCAAATCAGGGTACTGGGATAGGCCCTGCTGGGCAGATTGAGGATTGATCCTAGGGATAGGGCTACAGATAAACTGCCCTTACAGAGGACACTGACGGTACGTCTATACTACCCACCTGATTCGGCAGGTAGCAATAGATCTTCTGGGATCGATTTATCGCGTCTCGTCTAGACGCGATAAATCGATCCCAGAAGCGCTCCCCGTTGACACCGGAACTCCAGCTCCGCGCGAGTAGTGAGCACTACCCAGTTACATGGAAGTTTTCTGATTTTCAACAAAGGTTTCTTTACTTAACTTGATAACTGTTGGCCAAGCATTCAAACAGTTCAGGTGACAGTGCTTAAAAGTAATGGCTTTGGAAACAGATGGGGGAAGAATGTATTTCGGAATTTTGGGGTACTCACCCAGTGGCTCAGTGAATTTGAATGAACTCTAAGATGGGGAGCTTTTCCTATGTTTTCTGATTATTCTAAATTATTTTTCTTCTTTGTTATGAATAATAACTTTTGAGAAAAAGGCCCTGCTTACCTCAACTGTATTTTTTCTGCTAGCTTACAATATTACTGCTGTGAATAATCTCCCCCACCCTCCATTTCCTTTATGCAGCCAACTTCTTTCTTTCTGAAAACTTTCTTCCTTCCTTCCCTCTGCCCCAGCCAGCCACAATGTTCCTTTTAATAAATAAGATTTGTCCAACTTAAAACACAACACCACAGGTTGATCCACTTTACTCAGAGTCACAAACAAACACATTGCTGCACAAAAATTTTTTATATATCAGAAACGGCAGTCAATATATGTTACCAGAGTGGCTGGCAACCTCAGGTGTGAAATACCTAGACTTCCCAGAAGCACAGGTACAGAACTCAGTGGGTTGACTTATCCCTATGTTCAATGTCAAACAAACTGCAGGGACTCTACCTTTCTCTATACTAGTATCTCAAGAAGCAAGTCAGCATTCAATAAATAATAAAAATAATAAGAATCCAACAGAGTAGATTAAACTGAGTTCCATTCAATTTATCGTATAGGAATACTTCAGATGAAGATACTGGATAACTTACAACAAGCTATCAAATATTCAAAAATGGCCACTAATTTGGGACACCCAAAAATGGACACATCCATAACTAGTGGCCACTTTTGAACACATTGGCTTAAGCGCCTTGAACAATAAATATCACATACCACCTTTTATTCGATTAGAGGCTTGCTCCATATCTCCACATAGTCTTTCCCCTGCCATCTACTGTTGCGTACTGAGCCTTTCTCCTGCCACAGAAGCATCTGCATTGTACTGTCTCTGTACATAGAGGCTTTTGTGAAGCACTTTGGGATGAAGGGTATGACTGTATACAAATGTTAAAGTAGTATGTGCCTCGTCTGAACTTTCTTTTATTTTGATGTATTCCACCTTCCAGGATTTGTTCACACTTTGTTATGTGTGGAATGCAGTGACCTTAAAAGAAACATTAGTAAAATATGAGTAACTGACATACTGCGAGACACTGATAAATTTAAATAGGGATAAAATATGGAGAAACCCAGAAAGCACTTTGTGACAATAAAGCAACTTTATTCATTTTAAATGTTATGCTACAGTAAGTTATATGATTCTGCCAGATGTTTCTCTTTAGATGAATTTTACTATGCCAGAGAGGGCAATTTGTTTTAATGAGAACATTTTTTCTGAATAATATTTGTTCTGGAAAGCAGTGATTTTTGAATTTCACATTCTAATGAGAATAATTTCCTTTGATTCACTGGCATTATCATTCTTCCGTTGATTCAGTCAAAATACCAATTAGCTCTAGGCCTACTGCACACGTGGGAAATAGGGAGAAAGTTTGCAATCCTGCAAACACTGCAGGTGCCATTGCCTTCAATGAAGCTGTGTGTGCAGATTATTTGCAAGAGGCCCTTAAGCATAAAAAGTTGAACAGACAATATAGAAACTCTAAAATGTATACCAAAGAATGACTGTCCTTAGGAATTAAAAGAAAACCCATCTATCTAGGTAAGTCCATATTCTCCTCTTTGCTATCCCTGTCACCTTGCTTCTCAAGTCCTCACTCTGGCTATGGATTTGTTTGTTTGTTTCTGCATAAAGTTGGAACTCTTCATATTCACTTTTAAGGGTTTATACAGTTCAGCCCATGGCTACATAACTGCTGTAACCGTTGTCCTTCTGCACCCATCCATTCCCTGTTCTTCATCCTTCTTTCTCATGGCATACTTAATAGTTAGAAAGTAAATTCTTTCAGATAGAGATCTTGGACAAAATTCAGAAGTGATGGATAAGATGGTGTAAGTTAGACTCCCTTACATACACTTAGATCACTAGATCAACTTACATTTGCTCTTCCTGTGACTAAGGGAGTCTAAATTGGTATAAATGACATGCTGAGAAGCCACAATGTTTAAGAAAATAAAGGTAAAGTAGTTTACAGCATACTGTAATTTACACCTTTTTACTCCTTTGGTGGCTGCTTACACCAACTTAGACTCCCTTAGCCAAGGATAGAGAGTGCGTAAGTTTGATGTGTCAGCTGCTTTGGAGGCTGGGGGGAGAGCAGTGTGGCCAGAAGCAGAGAGACTCTGGCCCCGCCTCTTCCCTTCTGGCTGTGCTGCCTCTCCTTGCCCCCTCTGTTGGGGGGAAGGGGCTGTGTCCCAGCTCTCCCTCTGTCTATACCCATTCATAAGCTGACTCCCTTTTCTTTTGCTTCCCTTTTTAACTAAAATAATTCGGCTTATGAATGAGTATATACTGTATGTTATAATAATGTAAAAGACAGCTTTACTTTCAAACTGAAGCTGTGAAGACCTTTAATCCAGAATATTCATGAGTTTCTCTGGATTATTTTGGTAAAACATTATTGGGTCACATTCATCTCTTGTGTAGCTTGGTGGACTTCAACTGTATTAAAGCTGAAATGAATATGGATAATTTTGTTCGAGCAGGTATACAACAATTTGATGAAAATGTTAAAAAGTGTTAAAAATCCAAGAATAAAGGGATGTTCGAAGGATATGAAATTCAGTAACTATAAATTTCAGCAGTTTGATATTTAGGACACAGTCTGACAAATGTATGTATAACTGTTACTACATCATTATGCCACAGCAATGTGCTTTCTTTTCCCAACCCTACCATTATAGCCTAACTTCTGCTCACCTTCCTCACAGTAAATCATTAGGACTTTTTCACCATTCAGGTGAGCAGGGGTTTATTACTATTAATTATTATTATTATTATTAATTATATTACAGCACCACTCAAAAGCCCCATGTAGGACAGAACCTCATTGTGCTGGGTGCTGTCAATTATACAGTAAAATTATACAAATTATACAGCAACCCATCCCCAAAGCAGTTTACATTCAAGGTCCAAATCAGTAAAGCACTCCATTCTGTGTTTATCTTACAGTTGTGCATAAGTCCCACTGAAGTCAAGGGAACTTTAGCATGTGCTTAAGTGCTTCCCAGAATCAAGGCTATGGATGCCAACCTCTGTACTCTCCCTTTAATGATGATAATATGCTTAATTTTTAACAACCGAGAGAAAGCTACAAAGTAAGACATGTCTTACTTTCATCTGTATTTCCTGGTAATCGTAGCTATTTTCTAGAGTATAAAAGCTATTTTTATATGAAGATGAAGATATTACTTTTGATATATGTTTTAAAGGCACGTTATACACTTTAACCATTACTTTTGATTTCAGTTTACTTTTCTTTGGTTCTTTCCTATATTAAACCTCGTAATTAAAAATGTTTTCATTTCAGCATGTGCCTTATTAGAAAACTTGACAAAGTAAACAACATGGGATATAGGACATATTTTTAAATGGCAATATTAACCATGATAATGTGCAGTACAGTACACTTGATTTAGAAATTCAACACTATTTGTATTGTCTGAAAATGTTATATTAAGCACTTTTCTTCAAAACGGAAGTGCTTTTGAAGGAAATGTAACACCATTATAGGTCAGACCAGGATTTCCTTGTGTGCCTGCAAAACTCTCCTTGTAAACTGATCATATAACTACTGTATGCAATGTTGTTGTAGCCATGTTGGTCCCAGATATGAGAGACTCAAAGTGGATGAGATAATATCTTTTATGAGACAAGCTTCCAAGCTACACGGAGCTTAATTTTCCAGACCTGAAGATGAGTTCTGCATAGCTCGGCAGCTTGTCTCTCTCACCAACTGAAGTTAGTCCAATAAAAGATATTACCTCACTTCATGTAATTACAGACAGAAGTACATTTAATCAGATGCTACCTCATATGCAGTGGCAAAATAATTACAACTTTCCAACCTAAGGGCCACGTTCTACTCCCTTACTTACATTGAAACCAATGAAACTATTCATACTGAAAGACACTACTTAAGGTGAATAAGCGTAGTAGAAGTAAAAGATAGTGACTGAATTTAGAGACAGATTCTGATCTCAGTTATGCCAATGTAAAACCATAGTAACTACATTAGAGTCAAGTGAGTTACTCCAGATTTATACTGATGCAACAGATTAGAATCAGATGTACATTTGTCTGTTCTATGTTCTTCTGCTGCCAATCTGCTATTTGAAAAAGAAAATTGCAAGAGTTAAAATCCCATCCAACTCTCATGATTTTATTGCAAGAGTCATGATATTTGGTGGTTTTCTTAAAGCCCCTGCTCATGAAGTCTAACAACCTCCTTTTTTTCCTTAAAATCCCATGAATTTTAAATGAATCTCATGAATTTGGGGGGGGAGGGGGGTTGATTCATGATTTTTGAATGCTTCGAGTTCGCAATACTACATATTGTTGCCCAGATTGTCACCTGATAGCAGAGAAATCTGTGAGAAGAGGCCAGAGAGCCAGCTAAACTTTGAGGCTCTTCCTCCAGTTTCCTGCTATGCCATCAACTGAGAAAGGTGTGATGGGAGCTATGGAGTTCACATAGGGAGAGACCTATTAATTCAGGAAATACACAGGAAATTTCACCAGATCTGTTGCGGAGAGGAGATCTATGTACGGGTAAGTTTCTACCTGCACTGACCGCTCCCCACTGCTCCATTGCACCAGCAAGAGGAGTCGTGTGCTTCCATTAGTTCAGACCTACTGCATCTGCTCAGTGGCAACTCTAAAACAAACCAAAGGGAGTTAAAGTAGTTCCAAACTGTATTAACTCCTATCTGGATTTCCTGGCAGAACGTTGGATGGCCTGGTTTCAAGGACAGTGCTGTAGAGCACAACCAATCCCTGCTCTGTCCCCTCCAAACCCCTGGTTCTGTGCCCAAAACTCTGAGGAACAATTGACTCATCGGGGACTCAGAGGGACATCCACTGAATCCTAATGAGGCTGAGGAGCCATTAGGGGAACGCAATCCCTCTGCAGAGGAGATCCATCTGGTTTGAGTTGTTGCGTTTTACTTCGTATGGTATATTAATACAATAATCCCAACAAAAGTTTTCATTCTGTATATTTT
This sequence comes from Macrochelys suwanniensis, assembly GCA_033296515.1. Classification (NCBI taxonomy): domain Eukaryota; kingdom Metazoa; phylum Chordata; order Testudines; family Chelydridae; genus Macrochelys; species Macrochelys suwanniensis. Next base: position 91,602,004 of record CM065775.1, on the reverse strand, counting down.
TTCCAGAATATTTATGTTCATAATATCTTTGGGATGACCAGGCTGTTTGTTGCTTATTTGCATTCTGACTTTGCCCCAGCTTGAAGCTGGGTTTTACATGTTTCTCTCTGTTGATGTTCAACCACATGCAGTAGCTAGGCACAGTGTACAAATCTTTGTTGAAATACAATTTTTTAATATGAATGCCACAGAATATATCCTTTCCAAAGCTCACAAACTATCACCTTGCTTCTAGAATATCTAATTATGGTAGCTTCTTCCCACTATTTTTTAAAGAGCATTTACAAAGATTTTTATTATTATTTATTTGTTTTAATTTCTGATGTGTGTTTCCTTTTTGGTTTATGATAAGTTACTGTACAGGTGGTTTATAACCTGGGGACCCCAGTGCCCCATGAAAGCCTATAAGTAATTTCACACACAGGAAACTGGTGATAATCAAGAAAGCTAACAAAGACCAAGTGCCTGGAGGCTTTTCAGTCATTCAGTTCTATTTATAGTAACCTAAGAAGCAAATGTATCACACTGTACTTTGAGGTAATAGGAGTCTGTGAAATGGTTAGTTTTATCAGCACACACACTGCAGTTTGTTATCAGACAACCTCGCACAGCCGGCAGAAAAGGAAGTGACTGGAATCTGGTAAAGAGGGAACATCCACAGATCTTTGGATAAGGAACATTGGTCCTTTTGCCTTTGCTGCTGCAAAAATATACTAGTGATGTACTGTGCTTAACCTGTAAGTGACTGCACTGTTACTTTAGTTAGCTCTTTCCCCTTTGTGCCGTATGTTTGGCATGCTTACCCAGAAAACTAGCAATGCATTCTTGTAAACTTTTCACCACCATAAATCACTCTAGAGAATTCAGCCAGGCAGTTGAATTTATAAGAATGATTTACCGTGAATTTACCCAGGGCCGGCTCTAGGATTTTTGCTGCCCCAAGCAAAAAAAATTTTGGCTGCCCCACCCCAGCCCTGGGCTACCCCCCACCCCCTGCACCCTCCTGCTGCCCCAGCCCTGAACTCCCCCCTACAGGTGCTGTCTCCGCCCGCCTCGCCTCCAGCCGGACCAGCGCTGGCAGGGTTGGGGAAAGGTAGGTACGTCCATGACGACTGAGTCAGTGAACACATCCCCACAGAATTGCCTCAAGGCTAACTGGGGAATGCTGCTCTTTTTACAGCTGCCCCCTCCAACCTCCCCCTCCCCACGCACAGAGTCTGCACCCTTCATCACAGTTACCATGAGGCTTGGTGGCAATGAGGCAGTGACAGGGGCACCCTCCCCACTCTTGCCCTAGGACTCTCAGAGCCTCTGCTGGCAGGAGAGGTTAAAATGTGGCTCTAATTTAACAGGCTAAAATTTGTGGGTAGCGTTCAGAGTAAGGGTCAGGGTGCAGGGCATGAAAGACCCCATGGCAGTATTTGTAATAGGGGTGGTGCTATCTCCAGAGTTCTGGTCAAATTCTAACCTGGGCAATTGCCATCGGCCTCCCTAAATTCCCCTCTAGTCATGGAGGACACCGCATTGACGCTCCTGCTCCTAAAGCAGGTAGCATTGCTATGTACTGCTCAGAGCTCTGCCTTTCACCTCCAAAGATCCCTAGAGGTCCCACCCTTACCTCCCAGGGGTGATGTCTGCAATGTGTTTGGAGATCCTTGGCTGGTCGGTGCTATAACAACTACCTGGTGCAATACGTGAGATCGCCAAAGAACCATGCCAGCTACCATAGCCACTGGATTTCCTCAGGCAGTGCAGATTACTATGCACTAATCATTCCTACTGTCATCAGGGACATCAGAGAGCCCCTTTCCCCAGCCAAAACAGCCCTGCTACCCCCTGCCAGCCTCCTCGCTTCCCCCACTCCAAACACTGCAGCCGGTGCTGCCCTTGCGGCCTCAGCAGCAGGCTAGGGTCCCCCAGGCCCACTCACGCAGCCTTGGCCAGGCCCCCTGCCACCGCTGTGCTAAGGCCACAGGGGGAAAGAAAAAAAAAGCTGCGGCTGGAGCGGCGGCAGGAAGAGGGGGGGAAAAAGAAAAGCCCTTCAAATGTGCCGCCTCTTCAAATGTGCCACCCCAAACACCTGCTTCCTTAGCTAGTGCCTGGAGCCGGCCCTGAATTTACTCCACTAAACACATTCAACAATATTAATGGAGACTTTGAAGACAGATCTTTTACCAGCACTTACTAGAAGGAAGGCATGCATTTTAAAGCAAGGTTCTCCAAAAATATTATAGAAAAAATATTTGTAAGTTTTCTGAAGTACAGAACTTCATGATGTCACTGAAGGAAAGATTATGTTGAAGAGAAGGCAAAGTTCCTGTGCTAAGTTTAATAAGATTGTGACTACTTTCCAAATTTTTCACTTTTACAGATTGTTGTTATGCCTACATTAACTTCTCTAGGTCCCTCTGCAGTGTTTCTGTGCTTGGTAGTATACTCCCATCCTAAAGATTATTAAAGATCTTGAATGAAATTAATCTTAACATCAGTTTTTCATGTAGGAAGATATATATCCCAGTCATTTCATATTTATATAATTTATATTTTAAGTTCTTTTACCTAAATTTCTCTTATATGCCAAATATAACTTGATTTAAACACTTTGTAAGGGACAGATCATGATGCTGGCTACACACCTGTACAGGGGAGTAAGTGGCATAAGTAGCTTCCTTGCTTACTCACAACAGACTATGAGCACTGGAGGCAGTATCACAGAGAAAGTAGCCACTACTAAACTGCCCGTTCCCTTGCCACACAGGTAGGCAAGAAGTGGGAGGAACATTGGCTCTACCACACCATGTTACCCAGTACAGCTGAAACAGTGGAGCAGGAAATGAGTTATGCATGGAAAAAGAGTTGGTGCAGGTTACTTCCCACATGGAGTAAGAAGGAAGCAGGGACCAACCTGTGACTCTGAGAGCCATAATTCAGTCCTTGCTCTAGAGCAGTGGTTCTCAACCAATTTACCATTGTGGGTCACATATGCAACTCTCTGTGCTATGTGGGCTGCATCCACACAATATATATACTACCTTGAGGATGTCACATGAGCTATAGCTGTGTGCTGATTGGGCCGTGAGTGGCCCATGGGGTGCAGGTTGAAAACCACTGCTCTAGAGGTACCTGAGGCAGTGCAACTATACACTGCACCTCATTCTTGGTGGAGTCCAAGGTGCCAATGCAGCCCTAACTGTCCATGCTTCTTTCCTTATTTCTCTGTGTAAAGAGATTGATTTTTAGAAGAATCTCAGCTGCTCAGCCAGGTTAGAGGCATTAATCATTAATCTGATTTCTTCTCATATATCAATAAGCTTACCATTTCTCAAATTCATTTTTCCACCAATATACTTGTAAAAGCCTTTTTATTGACCCTAAGCACTTTAGCTAGAATTAATTTATTCTACTCATTGTCGTTGTTTTGCTACCCTTATCTTTTCCCTACGAGCCTTAACTGATTGTACTTTTGTTTGTTACCCTCAGACCCTTTTGAAGTCACATTGGTCTGAACCATTTTATTTCACAAGCCATACAAAAAAAATTAACCAAAAACACAACGCTACCAACTAATTAAATAAAAATCAACAACAGGCACTTTGAGGAGATCCCCCTCATTAGTTGAGGGATATGCAGAAGCTTACAAGATTACTATCCACTGACACAGGAAAGAATGAAAACAGAGATTTGAGAGAAGAATAAAAAGTTCAATGGATTGCAGCTTCATGATGTTAGATAATGCCACCACTGATTTCATATCACCACTGGGACTCTATATGCAAGATTATGATTTCAGTGATACTGGCATGAATCCAAAGTAATTCTATTGACTTCACAATTGTCAATGACAGCAGAATCTGGTCCATTGCCTCTGAATGACCCTACTTAGACATTTAGATACTACTGAGCTCAAGATAGACGGAAAGACAACAACAGGACTTCTTGTTCTAAGAATGGAAACTTTTCTTCACTGATGTGCAAAAAGAACATTTGTTGAGAGTAAAAACAAATGAGAATGCAAACATTAAGACATGGAAAGGCTGAGCCAACAACAAAAATAAATCAATGGAAGGTACTTTCAGCTCTCTGATGGGAAAGTTAACAGCACTGCAGTTTTATTGCTAGACCTATTTTGGTTTATTTTCCAAGCAGTCTATATAAATGGGAGGCATCTTTTAGCATATAAGATGTGAAATCATATAGAGATTTTGAAAACCTTACAGTTATTATAAACTATAAAAAATTATGAAAAGCAACATCAAATTAATTTAAACCTCAATTCTGCAGGTTTAAAGCTATGATACATCTAGGAAGTAAGCAATAGTTTCCACAATATTCCTCTTTTGAAGTGTATTTTTACTGCTGGAATATTTTGGGCACTCAGGCCACATCTTCATGCTATATTAGATTTTTTTTTCACTCATACGATATACATGTAAAAACTTCTCTTTATCTGAATAAAATAGTAAAATCTCTATTTTCTCTTTTAAAATAATCTCAACACAGAACTGTAAATGCATGGGGGAGGAGGGATTTTATAAAAGTTACTTTACTTACTTTTTTAAATGCTATATCCTCAGGCTATTTTTTCCATTGTCAAGTTAAACTATTTCAATTTCTTTGTGTCATGCTTCCCCTTTGAATCAGGAATTATATATAATACCATGAAAATCTCTAGCATAACACAAAAAAGGACACAGGATTTTGCAAAACAGACAGCTGAAAGTTTCACAAACAGTATTTAAAAGAAAATTCTCTGGAAGAGCCTTTTAAAAGATAGTATATCACACAGGCGCCAACTTCCGGTGGCGCCGGTGGGGGCTGACGCCGGGTGATGTTGCGGGGCCCCGGCCCCGACGCCGACGCAACGTCTCCCAGTGTTGGGGGCGGGGCCCCGCAATGTCTCCCGGTGCTGACGTGAGCTTGCCGTGGGTCCCGGGGCTGGCAGGGAATTGGGCGCAGGCCCCGGGGATGGCGGGGAGCTGCCGGTGGGTGCTGAGCACCCACCAATTTTTCCCCGTGGGTGCTCCAGCCCCGGAGCACCCACGGAGTCGGCGCCTATGGTATATCATCAGAACATTCTGATATCCAAGCCCCTTTCTGAATGCTGGAGCACAAGCTGGAAGAAGGAGCCCTTAATGGTCTAGGGTAAACTACTGGCATGACTGAAGTTAATAGCAAAACTCTCATTGATTTCAGTGATGCCAAGATTTCACTCCTAATTTCACTTCTATGAAATGAGAGACATAAGGAATCATCATAACAAACATTTGAGGCCGTATCCTGCAGCCCTTACTCACATAAGTAGTCCAGGAGTAATCAATGGGAGTATTTCTGGCTTTCCATAATCTGTGCACTATGGTCATGTCAAAATTCCTGAAAAAAACAGTGAGTTTATCCTAATGTTATCACCCTTAACAAATATCCAAACTACATGCTACACTTCCCCAGGTAAACCTGTTAGAAGTAAAACTTGCTGACAACATGCTACTAATTAAACTTGTAGAGCTTCATCCTAATCTTCTCAAGACAAGAGCAGGAAGAGGAGTTTGTGGCAGCATGGAGGGGACCAGGGAAACAACCTGTAAATTCAAAAGGAGCCTGAGCACCAATGGAGAACTTGGTTCTTACCGGTACGCTGTCCCGTCCCACTTTCACTCCTGCACTTCCATCTCAGAAACAAATGGCCCCTCACAGTTTATGATCTGATTCAAATTCAGAAAGACATTGCTAGGCACCATCACAGAAATCCATGGATTCTTGAGCCAACCAAAAGTTCAAGGAGATGAATAGTGTTCTTTGTAAGAAAAACAACTTGAGGTACTAGGCCAAATTTATCCTTAGTTTAACTATATAGAATTAAATTAGGGATTAATTTAGCTCACTCTCTTTTTATTCAGTCTCAAATAGTACTTTTATGACAACTAACATATGCTAAACTTACTCAAAATTAATTATAAAAAGGCTATCAAATGTCAATAAAATATAAACCTTGGACACTATTCATGATGGGGTGCGGGGAAGAGAGAAACCACACACTTAAGCAGCATCCCATCACTTGATTCTTTTGCAAGGAAGCTGGGCTGCAAGTTGAATGTTCAGTACAGAAGATAAAACATGTGCTATATTACAGAAGTTTCCCTTAAAGCCCTTCTCTTTATAATTAGATGACTGTATATGCAGTATTCTCTATAACAATAGGGAAGTATAGCGAATGCACTGAACACTATGGTAACATTCAATTGCAAAGATAAAACTGAAGTATATAAGGGTTGCTAATCTGTAGGCTTGATAATAGGATGCCAGAATTTTTATAATAAACATTTTATCAGACAAGATAAAAAGAAAAGCACAAAAATGCCCTTTGCATTCAAAACAATTGTGTATTTCCTTGACCGTGTAAATGATACATCTTATATAAATGTGTAGTTCACTGTGGTTTGAATAACTGCTATTTGTTGCACTCCCCAAACAAGGTTTAAATGTCTGTCATGAGAAATTCTGTCATGTCATATTTCCCAAGTATCACTTTTTTTCTCCCTCACATCTATCAGTTGCCTTCAGAAATATTTTATATATATATAAAAAACCGGTTAAGAAATTTAAAAAGTGAATTTTTAAATCCCGGTGAATGCTTTACTGACCATTCTAAACTTCCCAGAGGAAATAAATGTATTAGATAATAAACACCAGTATTTGTCAAATCAGCATGGTTGTATAAGAGTTTCAGTAGAGAGGCCAAAGATGTACAGTTTTGTACCGTATTTTTTAAAAATGTGAAATTTAAAAACTGTAGAGCTCTCCCTTTTCATTCCAAACCATTATGCATATAGCATGACATCCAATATTTGCTAATGGAAATACTATGCAGAAAGTTTCTGCCACTAAGGTTAATGAACAGACTCCCATTGAGTTAACTAGGCTTTTTATCAGGACCTAAATGTCTTTTTTCTTCTACACTGGGTGATTACCATGCTGCACTTGTGTATACATTAACAGTGCAAAAAGAAGATAAAAATGTATCTGTGATTATTAAACTACAATAACAATCTGACTCTTTCAGATCAGATGCTAAGTATTAGCCTGGGACTTGAGAGCAATTATGGACCCTACTCCCTCCATCTTACTTCCTTCAGATGGAACATCCTCTAGCTTTCAGTGTTAGTACATAAATGGCCAAAGAGAAACAATGTTTGGAGGTGAGAGTATTGATTATTCTTTTCTTTATTTGGACTCTAGGTGAAATATACAGAGATGAGGTGATACACTTTATTGAGCGGGGAGAAAAATTGCTATATAGCATATAGTATTTTGATAGAATACACTCTTTATATATTCCTAAAGAATTGACAGAAAAGTCAGTGATGTAGAATGACAGTCCAAAAGGCCCAACGTCTAAGAGGGTAAAAACCACATAATTTGAATAATTTTGACAATGTACCTTGATAACACTTATGATTACTTAACTGAATTCATCCATAGGAATAAATAGTCAGCTGTCATCCTGCACACAGCTTGTCACAGGTAAAATTCCTATTGTAGTCAAGACTAATCTCTGAAGTCAGAAAATGTATCCAAGTAAGAAAGTGACATATCCTTTCTTCTCCCCCGCCTCCCCCAGCCAGGTTTCCTTAATTATCTCTTTAGGTTAGATTTCCATTGTAGTTCTCCAAGTAATTAGAAAGATTATTCCCATTAGTGTTAGTGGTAATTGTATGTCTAAAATCCTTCACTTAGCACTGAAAATGCACCTTATCAAATGCAGAGGCAAAATTAAGCAAGGCTTTGACAAATTAAGCAAGGCTTTGTTACAAATCCAAAGGAGCTTTTAAAAGAAAAAAAATATTTAACAAACAGTATTTCCATTCTATAGGACATACTGAAAATTAGCAAAATAAATCCATGATGCTACAGGCTTCTTGTTTCTAATGTTAAATTAATTTCTATATTAATCAGTTCTTTGCTACCCAACCAACAAATTATGTTTCCAGATGTAATTATTTGCCATTGGACTTCTTTGTAGGCCTTTAAGTATATAGAAAGAAATCATCCTTTTCCCCCTTAGTTTTTGCTTACATTTTATGGTATTACAGAGTGGGGAACAGATTGTGCCATTTTAGGATCAGTTAGGAAAAACAATACTCTCCTCACAATTTTGCATAGGATTATGGATTTTTTTTTCCATTTTGTTGGTGGAGGTAATTCTGGAAAACTTCTGACAAGTATTCCAAATTATTACACACAATTTGCATATATCAATGACTGGTTTTAATTTAAAATAATAGTATGTCTCATTTTTTCCCCAAATTGTTTTCTACATTATTGCATCTGCCTGTCAAGGTATACCTGCATGTCTCTAAAGAACAATTCTATGACACCTCAAATAGGACTTTATCTTGCACACATTAAAGGCAATAGCTAAAATCCCTTGACCTAAATTTTGCAAGATCAGGCTCATAAAGAGAAGATGCTTAAACAACCACCATGATATTTCAGTGGGTCAGTAACACTGCTCTTTAGCGTCTTCTGATTTTCATTTCTCACCACCTTGGATCCTTTTTACAACAACTCATTTACCTACCCCCTTTGGTTTTATCTCCAAAACTAGCCACTGAATTGGACTGGTGCCGACAGGTTTAAACGTAGGAGATTGATAAAAGTTCTGCAAAAAAAGTGTTGCTGAGCAGCAATTTACGAATCAATCAGTGCATTATAGCTTAGGTTTTTAGGAAGCTACTTGTTACTTCTTCCAACAGTCCTTTTTAGGAAAAATAAAAGAAGGAGGGAAAAATAATTGGATTTATTCCTGGGTTACCTCTCATCCCAACCAACTTAAACATCAAACATGTCAAGGCACATGGAAAAGGCTCCGCAGCTGAAACAGTATGGAATAACCATGCTGATGCCATAGCCAGAGATTATGAAGGGATAGCAGCGGTGACCCGAAGGCAGGAAAAGACGGTATTAGAAGCAGTCCACGTCCCAGGAAGAATTGAAAGGCAGGAACTGGTGAACATAGCTCATCAGTTCATGCATGAAGGAGTGGAAGGGACACTGGTAAGGTTAAAGCAAGTGGCAGAATGGAAGGGGATGAGAGATGATGTGGATACATGGGTTAGGAATAGTATACAGTGTGCCAAAGATAAAGTTCGTCCTCCACACCAGCCTCAGATGCTACATCAAAGAAGGTTGGGTCCCTGGCATAGGATCCAAATTGACTTAATTGACAAACTACCAAGGAGTAAAGAAGAATTTCGATATCTACTTGTAATCACAGATTCCTTTTCAGGCTGGGTGGAAGCTTTCCCTACTAGGAACAATAGCACCCGCACAGCCGCTAAGAAACTATTCTCTGAAGTGGTTTGCAGATATGGGACTCCCGAGATTACTGACTCAGACAATGGAGGATCCTTTGTGGGAGACATATTTACTCTACTGCTTAAAGCCTTAGGGGTCTCACACAAACTCCATGTCCCATAGAGACCCCAGTCTTCAGGACAAGTGGAGAGGATGAACCACACTATTAAAGAAGCCCTTAGGAAAGTTGTAGATCACTCCGGTAAAAACTGGCCGGAGAAGCTATCGCTAATATTAGCAGCCATTCGCAGCAGTAACAGGCTGAGAACTAAGATCGAGTTTACCAGATCCTCTTCAAACAGGCAATGAGGTTGGTCATTAACCCAGAACAAGCGGTAGACACAGAGACGAACAACCCGCTTGCAACTCATGAGCACTGGCAGTGGTTCAAACAGTTGCAGGAAGACAAAGCCACCCTGCAGCATAGGATAAGCCAAGCCATTGAGCTCATGAATACAAAGATGAATCAGAATAAGAATGGGGATTCCCTACTGTGGGAACCAGGGGATCAGGTAATGTATCTGAAGTTGGGCAAAAGGGATCACACACTGGAGTCAAAGTGGACCGGTCCCTACTCCATAGTTGATCGCCTCAGCCCTCTCATTTACCGAATAGACAAAAATGGTAAACTAAAGTGGGTTCATGTTTCACAAATGAAATTGTTTTCATAAACTCATTTTATTTTGTTGTACTTGCTTTTACAGACACAACATCCTGGTAGTAATCATGAAGCACGACCCGTGGACACGGTGTATTTTTATCCCTGCAGGACTATCGGGCGAGAAATTTGATTGCTGAAACCACCAGTTCTAATCCTATCTCCACTGTCTCAAAAGGACAGTGGAAAACCAGAGATAACGATGCCCCAGTCAAAATGGAATACAGAGGCACTGCAGCTCTCAGTCTGGATCATTATATTCACCTTCTTCACGATGATAAAAACCATACCTATCTCCAAGGGAGAAACACACCCAGGCACACCAACCCTTAACACTGCTATCCATGCTCCAGCATTCCTGGGACAAGGTAAAACAATCTTCACCGCATTACTGATACACAACTCCTCACACACAGACAACATACCATCGATCCCAATACACGAACCAGATATACACCTAAGATGGGTCGATTTAAAAACTAACCTGACTATAACACCTTTAGGGGAAACTCATGTATACGTTGGTGAAGGGGAACTGGAACTACAAGCAAACATTTCAATCCCCGTAGGTCGGGAAAAACATTGGATGATGGGGGTGCGAACTGAAGGGTATGTAGGAGACACCACGACTCTCTCAGACTACCCCTCACTCCCCTATGTCTGGACCGGGTTCGTAACATCAGGAACCCCTGTAACAGTAATCAGTTTACTGCCCAAACCACTCATATCTGATACCATTCCCTGATGGGTGTGATTGGCAATGGGAAAAAGAACACGTGTTTATAAGAAACACCCCGTTAAAAATGGCGAAACCAGCTTTATTTAAAATCCAGACTGCTCCGGTAAAAGCCTTGGTGAGCCCCCTGATGGTAGAAGTAAAAATTGACATGGATTGGATGAAATTAAATGTCCCAAAGGTAGAACCCAAGTGTAAGCCTTTTTCCCTCCCTATACTGCAAGCCTGGATGAGGACACACAAACTGTCCCACCCAGATACATCACACCCCAGAACTAAAATAGATATTATGGATATCATGCTAGGTGGATTTGGAGCAGGAGCGGGACTTGCAAATTCAGTGGACTTGGAAACTATTAAGAATAAATTAAACTCCCTGGCTCAATTGCAGGACAGCCTGATACAAAAACAAGTACACACAAATGTAGACTTGATCCAAATTGGCCTGAGTAACCTAAAAGCCAAATGGAATCTGTGGCAATGGATTAATACTACCACCTGCTAATTTCATAAGAAAAATTTAGAAATTGGAAACTGAATGACTATAGCTATGGGATGCATTGAAATGCAGATACTTGCCCTATCTACTTTGGAACACAAAATGTTTTGGGTAATTTCAGGTAATATTAAGGTTTTAATGCATTTGTTAAAACAAAGAAAAAAATCTCAGTTTGATACCTACCAATATGACTGGATGCAATATGTGTCTAGCACCGTGAAACCAGACTTGTTAATTGGGGAAATAATTATAAAAATAGCACATCAACAGTCTCTGGAGGCAAAGGTATGGAAGGTTAGCCCACTCCCCATATTACACATGGGATCATTCTGGCTGCCTTGGACCTCGAGCCAGTGGGCTGGAGAGGGAGGAAAACTATTGGACACTAGAGGTTGTACCGAATGGACTCCTCAAAAGTGGGTATGCCTCACCTTACCTGTTGCCCCAGAGCCTTGCAGTAAAGATGTTTCATTGGGATCATGTATGTGGGATGAATTGGATAATGAGACCAAAGTACTGTACAATGGACAATGTGTATTGTGACGGGGCAAGGCCAGAGGGCTATAGGAAAGTGGTAAGGAACCAGTATGTTAGCCCCAGGCTAAACAAATCCCTGATACCTTATGGCAGTTGCTCCAGGTTAATCAAGACACCTGGGGCCAATTAAGAACTTTCCAGAAGGCAGGGAGGTTAATTGAGACACCTGCAGCCAATCAGAGGCTGGCTGAAACTAGTCAAAAGCCTCCCAGTGAGTCAGTGAGGGGCGCATGTCAGGAGCTGTGGAAGGAGGTTGCATGTGAGGAGCTGGGAGCAAGAGGTACTAGGAGCTGAGAGTAAGAGGGCGTACTGCTGGAAGATCCTGTGGTGAGGATAAAGAAGGTGTTGGGAGGAGTCCATGGGGAAGTAGCCCAGGGAGTTGTAGCTGTCATGCACTTGTTCCAGGAGGCACTCTAAACAGCTGCAATCCACAGGGCCCTGGGCTGGAACCTGGAGTAGAGGGCGGGCCCAGGTTCCCCCCAAAACTCCCAACTCCTGATCAGACACAGGAGGAGTTAACCTGGACTGTGGATTCTACTAGAGGGGAAGATCTCTGAGGCAAGCAGAATCCGCCAATAAGCGCAGGACCCACCGAGGTAGAGGAGGAACTTTGTCACAGTATGTATCCACTCGTGGGAGGAAGTATTTTGGGAGGATGGAGTGTTAGTAGCCCCCTGGTAGATGAATGTAAATGCAATGTCAGTACTGTTTTTATTAGAAATCACACTTACTATTTACCTCAGCCAAAAAAATCCGAGCTCACACTAACAGCTGAGCCGGCCGACTTCTCGATTGACCTTGGAATTAGATGGCAAGACCTTACTGATAGCCTAATTAAAAGCAAAGAGGTGACCAAATTTTTAGAACAGACAGATGACCAAGTGGGAAATCGGACTATTCATATTATTCATGCCAGTGGGGATATGTTACGAATTGCCACCGCAGAGAAACAAATTACAACCTACCACTGGTATGATATATTCTCTGGATGGTCCCCGACTACCACTGGCATCCTATCAGTAATGTTACACCCCTTAATAGTAGTCTTAATATTGAATTGTATTTGTATAATTGGAATGTGTGGCGTGTGTTTTTGGATCAGAAGAATGTTCTCTAAATTGGAATCTCAAACACATGTTGCATCACAGTACCTTCTCTTAAATAGGTTACAAAGAAAGTGACACTAACGATTACATAAATATAATAGTGTCAAAAGGGATATTACAAAAAAAATGTAGGGATATTAAAGAAGGTACTGACAGTGATTCCCCCAAGTGAAAGTGACCCCCCCATAACTTGTCCCCCACACTCTAAAATCCAACAGCTTCACCAAGTAAAAAGATCTCTTGGGTCTCCTGTTAAAACTTGTACATTACTGTATGTATAAACATTGATTGCATCTGTCCTTTGAAAGATACTTTTACTATGTAAAACTTACAAACAAGTTAATTGACTTTGTTCTTGAAGTGACCACTATGTTACCACCCTTGCTGTGAGCCTTAAGCCGTCAATTGACTCTGTGCTTCAGGCAGTTTATTCTGTAATTGATACAATGTAAACAAACGCTATAAGCTGTTAAGTGACTTTCACTTCATTGTAACAAGCAAGGACTCCTGGGAACAGACCCCCACCCTCTGTAATTAAAGTGCCAGGAGTCTCAAATGAATTAGCACACACCCTGAAAATGGTGGAGACAGTAAATTAAAATGTGGTTAAGATATAGAATGTATGTTGATGAATGTGTGATATACATGAATGGCTAGGGAGGTGCCAGCCTAGAAAGGGAGTATCCATCGGCCGAAGAAAGGTGTCACGTGGACCGATACAAGCCCCGGAGGGTAAACTGGGATCCACCCCACCACCTGGAAGGATGAGAAAAACAAACTTTGGACAGTGTGGAGCCACCAGGAATGTGCCATCTGCTGATTGAGTTAGCAACAGCAGGATGAAACAGTTCCCATAGACTAACATAGGAAATAATTCCTATAAGAATGGCCTCTAAAGACCGAGGACTTGAGTCTCTGGTTCTGCTGCCAACCTCCAGGAGCATCAGGTGCATCTGACACAGACTCGGCTCCCTCCTCATGTCCAAGCTATCTGGCCAGTAACTTGGCATGAACAACTTCTAGGCTGGTAAATATAACATCTATATAGAACCTGAATGAATAATTGCATGAATGAATATATATAAGTGTATAAGGAATAAATAGTGATAGGAATAAGTAGTCAAACAACATTGTTTACTTTTATCTTTTGCTTTATTATTATATTTACTATAAATGTGGCATTTTTTGCCTTATCCCTCTTAATAAGATCCTGCTGGTTTTTATTTTATTGGTATAACATTGTTCTGTCCAACCTGATCCTGTTACAATCCCGTCTCTTTTCCTCTCCTGGCTCATTGTCCAAGTCCTATTCTCCTCATGTAGCCTGTGCCAATCTCTACTCCCAGATCCTCCCTCTTTGCTCAGCCAGTCCCGTCCCTCCACTATTCCTTGTCCCCCCATCTTCTTGCCCACTCAGTCCCATTACCTCCCTTCTCATCAGTTCTTTCTCTTTCCCTATCCTGGCCTCCAGTTGCCCCCTCATCCATGTTCCCCATCCCAATTTCCCTGTCCAAAGCTCCATGTCTAATTTCAGTGTGCACCCTGGCTCCTTGTCCCAGTTTCTTTGCCCAGTCAGTCACAGTCACCCCCCACCCCAGCTGGCAGTCCCAGTTTCCCTCTCCACTTCTACTAATTTCAAGGCTCTCCGTCCCAATCTACTCCCCCCAAACCACCTTGAACATCTGGCTTTGTCCACTCTGCATTCGATTCAGGCAACTTCCTCCTCCCCACTGCCTGGGTTTAGCATGGGGAACACTGAGGGCACAGGAGAGACAGTCTCCCCACTCTCAGTTCATGTTCCTGGCACAACTTGCAGGAGCTCAGAGCTGCATTTGCATGGCAAGTTCTGCTCAGCAAAGATGGCATTTTCATGGAATTTAGCTATTAAAGTGTAAGAAATCTTTACTGAGCATATTCAAATTGCAATTTTTTCAAAGGCTTATATCTTGACCAAATTTGGATGGGTTTTGGGGGACAGCAAAAGCACATCCCTGACTCAAAGTCTATCTCCCCTTCCCAAATGTCAAGTCCCCTGCTCCAAAGCATGGAGGCACTAGAATTTTACAAAGTAAAGATCACCAGAGATGCAACATATACAAAAACATCATTCTCAGAAATCATCTAGCGCAGGGATCCGCGACCTTTGGCATGTGGCCCATCAGGGAAATCCGTTGGCGGGCCGGAACGGTTTGTGAGAGCTACGATCGGCCAAACCTGAAGACGCTGCAGATAAACAAACCGTCCCGGCCCATCAGCAGATTTCCCTGACAGGCCACATGCCAAAAGTTGCAGATCCCTGGTCTAGTGGTTAGGGCACTCACCTGGGATATGGAAGGTGTGGGTTCAAATTCCTACTCCAAATAAGACAGATAAGGAATTTGAACTTCTTCCTCCATGGTTTGTGCCCTCATTAGCAAGCAATGCTTGGTCACACACACACCAGAAATTCCATTTTGGACTTCAGAACAAATCTCTCTCAACAGAAGTGTCATCAAAACCTTACCTTTCTTGCCAAAAAGGTCTGTTTTTGCTGAACTGTCATTTTCTGACAAAAATCCATTTCATCAGAGAATTCCTGGCCAGCTCTCTAGTAATTCTCATGGTTACGTGTCTCAATGGAAATTTTTTCCTCTCTCTTATGCATTAGACAAATGCTTATTCAAGAAAATCCATGATCAGTACAAAATCTCAAGAACAAAAGAACTGAAAAATAGCCTGACACCATTCAAAAGATGCAAAAAAACCCTTGGGATTCCACAGTATCACCAGTATGCCTTCTCCGATCTATATGGAGGATGACAGGTATAATCCAAGATTCGACAGGAAAGATTAGAGAAAATCCTACTGCAAAGACACGCAAAACACCAACCCACATTTCTACTGCAACGATCACTCTTTCGTATATTTAAAAGTATTTCAAAAGAAGTAGATGCCTAAATTCTTGAAGTAAGAAATCCTATCGTATTTTTTGCAAAATACTCTAAAACTGTTGATAAGTAATACATAATAATATCTGTTTGAGAATAATGGTAATAAAATATAACATCAGAAGTAGTGTGATCTATTGGATAGGACACTGATCTGGGACTCAGAAAAGCTGAGTTCTGTTCTTTGTTCTCCCATGGACTGCCTGTGTGACCTTGGGAAAGTCACTTCACTTCCTTGTCCTTCTGTTTTCTTTCCCACTCTTTGTCTTGTTTATTTAGACTGTAAATTTTTTGTAGCAGGCATAGAAGCCAACTCCGTGGGTGCTCCAGGGCTGGAGCACCCACGGGGAAAAATTGGTGGGTGCTCTGCACCCACCGGCAGCTGCCCACCCCGCCCCACCCCAGCTCACCTTTGCTCCACCTCTGCCTCCTCCCCTGAGCGCGCTGCCGCATCCTGCTTCTCTCCCCTTCCCCCCAGCGCTTGCACCGTGAAACAACTGTTTCACGCAGCAAGCATGGGAGGGAGGAGGGAGAACGCAGTGCGCTCAGGGGAGGAGGCGGGGCTGGAGATTTGGGGAGGGATCCAGCAGGGCTAGGGAGGGGCGAAGTTTGGGCAGGGACTTTGGGGCAGGGGTGGAGTTGGGGCAGGGCCGGGGGTGGAGGGGTGCCAGCACCCACTGGCACTGAGAAAAGATGGCACCTGCGGTGGCAGGAACTATATCTCAGAATGTGTTTGTACAGTGTCAAGCAGAATGGAGCCCCAGTGTGAAATCCTGGGCCCATTGAAGTCAGTAGGAGTTTTGCCACTGACTTCAGTGGGGCCAGGATTTCACTGCCAATCTCAGTTGGGGACTCTAAGTGCTAACATAATACAAATAATAATAATCATTATAATTAAACCAAAACTTTTGGCAAACCTAATCCATTTGCCCTGTAGCTTAACAATACTATAATCTATACTTTAAGTATGGTAAGATACAATTCCAGCATGTTTTAGACAGTTTCAGCATATATAGAAGCAAATCCATTCAGCCAAGTCTTCCAACCCTTGCTCGGTTAGACTCTGATCCAGCAAAGCACTTAAGCATATATTTAACTTTAAGTGTATGAGTAGTTCCACTGAAGTCAATGGTGCTACTCATGCTTAAAATTAATCAGGGCCTTAGCCCCAAGGCCAAACACTGGTGGAATAGAATTGTAAAAATCATCCAGTGCCTGTCTACCTTCAAATAAAGGAACATAGGACTAAAGCTATCAGAAAAGAATAATGGTTTTTCTATTCTCAGTACCCTGTCTCTATCACTGGGCTCTAGAAAATGATTCAGATCAGAGCAAAAAATATTCCATAATATGCTTTCATCACTTGTGTAACATGGGAGAAACTTCTTTCTGGTATAAACTGATGTCACTTTATGTCATGAAACATGAAGCCTTTGTAATTTTTATCCCAGCCACTGTAAGAGCAGATTGATTCTTTTCCATACAAGTGTCTAATTAAAAAAAAAATCTTGTTCAGCTATTATCAGAATGATATCCTGCTGCAATGAGTTTCACAGATTAGTTATAAAGGTATATTACTTTCAAAATTCATTTTCTTAGCTTTACAATTATTTACATTTGTTTTCATGGCAGCTTGTTGTAGTGGATACAACACTAGACTGGGAATCAGGAAACCTAGGATGTGTTTCTGCCTCTGCTAGTGACCTGTTAATCCCTCCTCCTGCTACAGAATTCTTAGCCTTTCCCAGTTACCTACTCAGTTACAATTTGTAAAGGTACCTGTAGAAAGTATTCCTTTATGTATTGTACTACAAATGATAATGAACAACACATGATTTCATTTAGTTGCAGATGCAGATTATAGTAGGAAATTGGGAAAGAAATATAATTATCTGTAAGGAAGAGGGGGTTAGTAATTATATAAATACCTTATAAGGTTTGAAAATATCCTTTGATAAAGGGGCCAGGAGGGACTGAAATATTGGATCTCTCTCATTGCAGCTGCTTAAGAATTAAAGCTTGAAATGTGTTTAAGAAATCTGTATGTAAATTTTAATGGAAACACTCTGGACAAAATTTTACATAAACACAATTTGTAGAATTGCTTTAATCTTAGGGACTTCTTTGTAAGCTCTCTGAGGCAGGGATCATCTTTTTGTTCTGTGTTTGTACAGCATCTAGTACAATGGGGTCCTGCTCCATAACTGGAGCTTCTAGGTGTTATGGTGATATAAATAAATTAATAGTATCGACCGTACAAGTTCTCCTGCTTCCATAGAACAAGAGACCTTCTAGTGGTTAGCATTTGATGATATACCAGATCTAACAGTGTCACTGAAGTGTTAGAGCTTTAATATGGTTTAGAAACAGAGTAAAGGCACCATCTACACTATAAATACTGTAAAATGGGTATGTGTTGTAACTGAGGTATCTGATATGATTCTATGGTTCTATAGCACAGACAACACCATTGAGAGGAAGCCTCATATTAGGCCCCACTAATATTGTAGGGCAGGTAATGGGGAGTAGTAAACCTAGACTCAAAGGCCAGCAAAATAGATCTGAAATTGGCCTACCTGTGTTTAAACAAAAGTACAAACTCTAAATGTTCTTTGAAAACCAAGGCTAGTATAGATGGCCTATGCGTTAATCAGTCTAGCAGCAAGCCCTGATCAATTTTCAGTCCAGAATGTATTGTTGCTGTTAATTCGCACTGTATAGCAGAGGAAAATTCTGAGTACAATGTCGGATTAAGAATTAACAAGTAGCTATGCACATTTTTAAAGAACAGAAGCATTTACAACTAAATATTACTTAACATTTGTTGTAAATTAGATTTCTGTATAATTCTGGCCAGATTCTGCTCTCATTTACACTTCAGAAAATCTGAAGTAACTCCATATGTTTCAATGGTGTTACTTCAGTTTTATACCAGTTTCACAGAGAGAATTTAGTCTGCCTTTCATTGTGAGGAAAAGTTTAGTAGACTTTCAGCTGAATTAAATAACTAATTCTGATCTTTGTTTTCTTGCACCATGTTGCAGATTTAAAGGTAATTTTCTATCACACTGAATTGTTTAGAAAGGGTATAAAAATATTTTGCAAGATTTGGTTACAGAGATTCTTCCATCTGGATTGTAATAAAAAGGGTAGTTAGTGGTAATCAAAAGCTAGAACTCTCTCTTTTTCTGACATTACAAAAATACAGTATAGTCTTAAATTTTCTTTTCCACATTTTCATTTCTCATTAAAGTAAATTGGGTATTATTTTAGAACAGGATGATTGTTTATAATATAAAAATAATGAATTGAATAAACCAAAGCCACTTATGAAATAAAGATAAAACATACAGGAAATATGCTCATGGCCAATTAGCCATATGTTGGGGGTGGGTGGAATAAAGAATTATAGATTCATCTTCTTAACATAAAAGAAATAAAGCAAAATATATGTAAATGAAAAGCTATTTATACTAATTCAGATAAACATACATGCAAATCAACATCCAAAAAGCCATCCAGAAGAATGTGACAACACAAAAGCAAAAACATACAAAATGAAGTCTCAGAGCTTATCCTTAAAGTGTAATGTTTTACTTGGGCTTTGCAGTATATGTATTACATTAGCTCATTTAGTACTGTGAAATCCCATATTATATACGGATAATGTCATAAGTTAAGTAAGGAAGATCAGCTTTTGCTTTCAATCAAAAAATAATTGAACATATATGAAGTCCGGTTTTTCTTTCCAACTCTAAATGCTGGTGTTATAGTTTATCCTAAATATCAGATTCTTTAGAAAAATGAGAAATCCCTGAGTTACCCAATCTTTTTCCATTTCAGCCTAGACTAAGAAATCCTGGGATTGTCTCTACTGTTATCACAATTGGCAGCCTCAAAGGAACTGTATGCATCAGAGCAGTGGTCCCCAAACGTTTGAGGGTTGCACCCTCCCCTACCCCTGTCTGCACCCTTTCCACCCCCCACCCCCACCCCCCCGGCCCTCCTGGATCCAAGGTCAGGAGCAAGGACGTGGCTCATGTGGGGAATGGGGGACGTGACCAGGGGTAAGGAGGTGAGTCTGGGGTTGGGAGCAGGGCCGAGGCTGGGGGCTGGTGCGGGGCCAGGAGCAGAGCCACGTTGAGGCTGGGGACGGCCAGGCACAGGGTCGGGAGCCAAGGATGTGGCTTGGGGCAGGACTGGAGCAGAGCTGAGCACAGGGAGGGACTGGGCCATATATTTTGTTTTACGAGTTTCTACAGAACCTATTACAATGGAAGGTAGGCCCTTAAGCTACAAAACAAGAACAAAAATTAAAACATTCATTACATTAAAAACAGGAAAACACTCTTGCAATTTTCTGGTGGGCAACTAGAGAAGCAGATTCTAGAGGTGGTACTCTCTGTGGAGTTAAATCAAATTTAGAGGGTGAAATCTTGGCCCCCATTTACTTAGTGGAACCAGAATTTCACCCAGAGTTCTTGGTCCTTTTATTCCTATAGGGGACGAGAATGTGCTGTAAGGGAGCAATTGTGCTCCTGTTAGTAGTGCAGAGCTCACTCAGCAGCTACAGGAAAGTACATTAATTTCTATGTTGGTTCACAAATTATCCATGAACAATTATTCATGCATCCAACTTCACGATCAAATTCCTCTGTTCGCTGTCCACTGAAAACATTTGGGTTGCACAGATGAAACTGAAGGCAAGTGCTTAAGTGCTTTGTGAATCAGAGTGGTAGTCGTTCTAAGCCCAAAACAATTACTTCATATATTGCACATTGTATCTCTCATAGAGCATAAAATCTTTTCTTAAAATAGAGACTTTTTTTTGTATTTTGCCTATTACTGTTTGTTCAGCTTTGACAACATGCTCAAGCCCATACAAGATATAAACATTAAAATAACCACCTTCTCTGAAGAGTTTACAATTTAAGTGCTTGATCCTGCAAAAGAACCACTCACAGGCAGACCCTTGCACCTGTGTGGATCCTTACTGAAACTGATAGGGAGGATCTGCCTGCATGGGTTTTTTTTGGGGGGGTGGTCCTAAAAGAGACACAAAGAAAATGAGATACACTGAGAAATCCACACTAGCACAAGACAGGGCTTCGCATTAGATTGTTATTCTTTATTGTAATATATAGGCATCTTCAGAAGGAATGGGGGGGAAGCGAAAAACAGATGAACAAGTGCTGTCAACAACTGGCAGCAAACCAAACCCACTTCCCTCTACCTCATCAACTGACAAATTCAATTTACTATTCTGCCTCTGGCCAAAATGACTAACTGCCAGATTAGATGGAAATCTTAATGAAAAAACGTATCTAGATATTATTAATTATCTATTTGAACAAGATGAGCCAAATTCTGTCTTTGCATATGTACATATGTGTCTCCCTCTATCTGAGTTTAATTTGTACACATACACATATCAGAGGACAGAATTTAACCAGTAACGTGCCTTTTATACAGCTGTTGGTCTCCAGTACTTTCAACAGATACATAGTTAACTGCCTGAACAATGGATAAGAAATGAAGCTGGGAAGTATTACGTGTGTTGGAAATCCAGATTCTTCGGTGGGTTTTATACAAATTCAGTAAGTCATGAATTATAAAGAAGGATAACTAAAACTACTGCAGCCCTTGTCTTTTCCACACCAGAGTCTCATTTTGAAAGGTAACACTGCCATTTTTGTTAAGGAGGCTATTTGTAGCATGTCACCTTTCAGAGTCCCCATAAATACTTAGCAATATCTGGATAAAAGTTTCTATTAAACATTTATCAAGGTGTGGTATTTTGTCCTATCTACTGACACCGAGACCACTTAGAGAGAGAGAGAAATAAAAATGAGTCTGTTCTATAGCCTTAGCTAACAGCCAGTTGGCTTTGGGCTCATGTAATGAGGTCCCAGGTTCGATCCTGCCCACCAATGACTGAGGTTTGTTAGCATTTCACTATCAACATGGAGCTAGTCAAAGCTACACTCAGCACCCATGACACAATGTTGCCAACTCTCAAGATTTTATCATGATTCTTGCAATATTTTGTGTTCTACTTAATGTCTCAGCTTATGGCATCAAGTGATTGTATGAGAATCTCAGCTTTCATTTAAAATGAAATAGGTTTCCAGCCAGAATCGTTGCAGCTGAAAGCTTGAAAATATGAACCAAGTATACCTTAAAGGCTCAGAAACAGAAGACAAAAAGAATGCACTGTCTACTAATTTCATGATTTTTGAGACCCAGCTTATGATTTTTGAGTGCTTTGAGTTGTCATTACTGATGACACTTTGTATGGTTTAAGAATAAATCTGTCAATTTTGGCAGGAGGAGGGGAATGGACTAGATGACCCAGTCCAAACAATGCTCTCACTTTAAAGTTGTAGGATGTTTGCAAGATACATAGGCCATTTACAAAACTTTCTACATTGGTAAAAGCTCATTCATCGCATTTAAACTGATTTTTTTTTAAAGTAAACTGAAAATTTCAAGAACAAATCAATTTACATATACGAAACTAAAAAGGAGGGCTTTGACTGACTATGCTAAGCCATAACATTCTAACCTCATCTCTGTTGTAGTTCAGAAGCTGGTGATATTATTTTAAAATAATATTTCTAATAGCTGCAGTGGCTGAAGGGTTAAATAAAATCAATCCAAAAGCTCTTGTGTACCACACCAAATATTGTATAGGAAATTAAACTGTCCATGAGATGAGAAGGGCAGAATACTGATGCACATCCCCTGCAATGTCACTGATGAGCTCCTGACATAGTAGTAAAGGTGCTGTCAAGCTTTTGTGAGATAACACCTGTCCATCAAGTATATATCATATTGTTTGCTATTACTCAGAATTAAAGATATAAGGATAAAGGGATCTGATAGTCAAGAAACATCATTAAAATGAATAGAAGGGGGAAAAGAGTGCCAAAGTCAAACAAAAGCACTTCAAGAGGGAAAGGACTCTAAAGGCATGTTATCTACATTTAATTGTTATGGCCAATGGGTAAGCATTACAATAATTTGGCTACTGATAAACAACGCACAGTCATCTAGTTGTTCAAATAGGTGGAAAAAGCTTTATCCGTCATGTTATCAATATTTCAGATTCTGTTGACCCTTTATTTCATTTTGTCATTTCCAACTGTCATCAACTCCTTTTAAAACCATTTGAGAGCAATAGTTCCTGTCATTGTGTGCTTCACTGTGGGATAATAGATCTCAGAAATGAGACTTGTATGCCAAGCCAGGAGAAGAGCACATTACACCAAGGTCAACTATCTATCTATGGAGCCAACATCAAAAGGGAATGGTGTCCTTTAAATGTATTCCCTTTTAACCAATCCACTAGAGCTACTGCCTGCAAACAACAAATATAGTTAATGAGTAGTAGAGGAGGAACACACTAATAAAGTACAGGGATGGAAACATTTCAGGTTTCAACTCACATTGGTTAAAAAAAATTAAAAGTCCTACTTTCCACTGTAGTCTGCAGCCACTGAGTTTTGCTCAAAGTTTGGTTTGTTTGAACCCAGTATAGTGTGGAGAAACTTGACAAGTCTGGTTAAGCTCTTAGCATAGCCTATGAATTTGTTCTGTTCCAATGGAAACGGACAACAGAACTAGTGGCTGTCTTGAAAAATACCAATGGAGATGTGTATATGAGAAAGACAGTGACACAGAGCCATTATGTTGTCTGAAACTGTAGTCTCTGCTGTACCCTAAAATAAAGATCTTCGTACAGATGCCAGGTGACAGCCAGTACAGAAAGTCACTTGCACCACATGCAGCAGAGAGGTGATCTACAGGCCAGTGGCAAACACAGCCACTTCCAAAAAAAACCCCTTTCCCATTATCATCATGTGCAATGTACATTTTAACTTTTAAATTACTAGCTACAGAAGCAAAACAGGCCCACTAATACAAAAATACATTCAGAAACACCACATCTAGCTCATCCATGCTTGAACATGAACCCATGCTTGGGTTACCTAGGGAGGTGGTGGAATCTCCATCCTTAGAGGTTTTTAAGGTCAGGCTTGACAAAGCCCTGGCTGTGATGATTTAGTTGGGGTTGGTCCTGCTTTGAGCAGGGGGTTGTGAACTAGATGACCTCCTGAGATCTCTTCCAACCCTAATCTTCTATGATTCTAAGAACAAAGGCTGTTTCCCTCTGTTGCACACAGCTCTGGTTGAGACTCCCTCTGCTGGACACACACCAGACCGCTGTGTTTGGGTCTAAATATGCTAGATCCTGGATCTCAGGAGGCTGTAGCACTTTCTCCCCTTGGCCTCTCTGGCACATTTTCTGGGCACAGGCACTCTCTTACTACTTCATAGAAATGGGATGTTGCAACCTAGCTCCTCAGATACGAGGACCATTGCTGACTTCCCAAGAGGCCACAGAAGTGTCAGCACACTCTTTCCCTGAGCTCCAACCTTGTGGACACTGAGTTTACAGTTCACCTTTTCAGGGACATGTGACAGCAAAGCAAACAGACACGCAGTCTTTGCAATGCTTTCTAAGCACAATTACTCTTTGCTCAGCACAAGAAACACTCAAATGTAGGGAAAACAATATTCCACCTACAGGTATTTCTTTTGCATGAGTTTCTTCACCACTCTTGAGCATCCTTTGGACTTAAATCAGAGACCTCTAAGGACATCAGAATTCCACTCCTGCACACAGCTTCTCCTCCAGATCATGGAATCTCTCCCCTTCCTGTAGGTCAGCTGGCTTTCTTCTTCCTAAGCTGGTCTATCAGTTAAACAGACCTACCTCTCCCCTACAAAAGCATGCCCCTCTCTTCCTCTCTCTAGCCCAAAGCTTCTTCTCTCCTGCTCTGTGAGTCCCTCAAGTTTGTACATCCTACCACCACCATCTGGTTCCTTTCTTCTGCTGCTGGAAATTTTCCACTCTCCAAACACAAGCTTCCTGCAGAGATTTGGAGAAACCTGGTTTCTCTTAGGAGGCAGTTACTATTTTGTTCTCCCCAAATAAGATCTATTCAGGTGCTGATATCCTTAATAAACATCCTATTCATGGATACACGTCAGCACCACTGTCCTTTCTCCTTAGCACAAGGAGGCAATACACAGTAAAAAACTGTCATAAGACACAAGCATACAATTTATAAAATCCAACTGGAATTCATAACTTGAATATAGATAGAATCCCTGAACTGTCATACCCTCCCACAAAGTACTAGACTTTTTTATGTTTATGTGCATATATGAATCATGTGCATGGGCCACAGACTTTTCATTAAAATCTAATGCACTGCATGTACATAGAAGAGACATGTCCAATACTGACAACAAGAGATGAAACTGCTAGGCATGGGGTTTTTCACATCCCGTCAAAAATTCAAATGGCCCGTTTTCACTGAAAAACAATTGCTCAAAATATTGTGAACAGTAGCAGAAATGAGTCCATTTTCAAGGAAAGTTGACTTTGTAGTGGAAACGTCATAAGGTTGATGCAAACGTTTCCCTTTTGCCAAAATTAATTAAAAAGAAAAAATTGATGGATAGGAAACCACCCCAAAAATGGGAGAAATATTTGAGTGAAATTTAGTAAAACAATTTTTCATCTGAGGATCGCAAAATTATTTTAAATTCATGAATTTATTAATGTTAGAATTGTTGCCAAAGGCAAAAACAAACCAACACTACCTACCTCCTTGTGTCCCTCAGCCTTTTAATGCTATGCAAATAGTGATTCTGAGCATGAAAGGCTTATAAAATGTATGTGCATGCACTTTTTGAAACTGGAATTACACAGCTCAGCTAATCACATTTGAATACAATAATGATCACATTTTTGCATGGGGTATTTCAAGTTTGTTTATTTGTTTTTGAAGAAAAGAAAAATCAAAACCAGAATAGAGATTTCTGTCACTATGGCTGCCAAGCTCCATAAAAGTACCAACATCATCCTTGCAGAATTGTGGAGCTACATAGGACTACCGCTTCAATCCTCCAGAGTTTAAGAGTTTTGAATGAACAAGACTCGGATGCAATGACTTGCCAGTGTGGCCCTGCATTCCAAGGTTCTGATGAAAATAATGTAAAAATAAATCTAAACCTACTGCATGTGCATGTGAAAATTTGAATGTTTGTTAACTTCAATATAGTAACCCAAACTTCTTTGAAAAGAGAGTTGTCCTCTAGGTCTGTTGATTGTGTAGATTTTAGGTTTCAGTACAACAGACACAAATCCCTTTGTAAAAAAATCAAAATATATTCAGCTGTGGATGGCTAACCTGAACAGAATGTATGGGGAAAATGTATTTTCAGTATTCTCACATACATCAAAAATGGATCAACATATTATGCTAAAACTTTCTTTAAAATATTAACTTCTAGGCTGAGTCCATGTATGGAAAAATTCAGCCACAAGAGATTTTTGTTTGAGAAAGCTATCAATAGCTGAAAAAGTGGTTTTTATAATGGAAGCAAGAACGCATCTCTAACTATAGCATTTTCTACTGCTTTTACTATTTTTAATCTGTATACATTTGTGTCCATATTATGCATGTGACTCTCTCTCTCTCTCTCTACATTATTTTCATAATATGTCTTCTGAGAAATGTTTACTACATTATTTTTGCAAATAATTTTAAAAGAAGTAAAAGAAACTTGAAATATTCTTGAAAAATATTGAAGACAAACTTTTGTTTTAATTGAAATGAAAGGTTCCTGGTGAAGTCAATGGAAGTTTTGCCAGTAAGTTAGTATTTAGGTAAAATATTTAAATGTGCACAAGTAAAATATTATGGCAATGATGGTGTTGTAATAATGTAGAAAAGTGGTTTAGGTATAATTCTCTTATTTTTGCTATATTATTGCAATTAACTTGTAGAAGAGATGAATAAAACATTATAATAAAGCTGCCGACTAAAACAAATATTTCATATCATGAATCCTGTTTTAATAGAGTACAAAAGTACTTCACTTTTTAAATTTGTTTAAATGTTTCACTTTTTCACTATGGTAATTATTTCTGCATGCTTCTGAAATTATTTCTGATTAGCTGGGGAATAAAATCAGTCAATATCTTGAAGACTGCTCTGCTGCTGAGCACAGACAATATGCTGTTCTTGTCTCCAGCAGATGTTTCCAGTTTCTGGGATTAGGAATCATTATGCTAACATGTTACAGTGGCACAAACCACAAAAACTACAAATGTCTCAGAGCTATATAAAATATATTATATTTGAGAATCAAAAACAGGTGCCCTGTGAACTTGTAGCAAACTTTGAAAGCATGACACTTCTATACCTTTCTAATCTATGATACACTTTTTTAGTGCAGCTGAAATTTTCTCCTCACCCACAGATATTTGGAGTACATTGTACATAACTTAAAAAACTGATGTATCAAGTTTACACATTGTATAATTACTCCTGGAGGACTTCTGTGCCAAAAATTTTAAAATTCTGTGCCAAATAATTAAAAATTCATACAATATTTTAAAAATCTGCAAAATTCTGCATATTCTATTTGTCAAAAACAACAAGGAGTCCAGTGGCACCTTAAAGACTAACAGATTTAATTGGGCATAAGCTTACGTGGGTAAAAACGTTATATAGTCAAAGTAACACTATATAATCATGCCCATTTCAATTATTTTGGTAATTTATTTCAAAATACCTATCAGCAACTATGTCTGTAACAATACAGACATAAAAAAATTCTCCTAGAGGAAAGAGTTAAAGAAACCCCTAGGACAACCCAGTTCCCGTTTCTCTGTCCCCTTCCCCCCCACCCCTCGAGCCCAGCAGGGGGCCCAGATACCCGTACCCTTTACCCTCCTAGAGCCCAGCCCCAGGGCCCCCCCAGCCCAGACACTCACAGCCCCTACCCCCGAGAGCCCAGGGATCCAGAGGAGAAACAGTCTGATGCTGGGTCCCAGGCTTGTATGGAGTTTCCTGTATGCCGTCTCCTTCCTTCAGGACATTCCAGGAACTGCAGCTGCCGGGAATTCTCCAGCTCCCTCCCCATCCCCACGTCAATGTCCTCTATTTGCGAGCTGAGCTCTGCCAGGTCCAGCACCCCTAGTGGCAGCCAGCAGCTATGCAACCCATTTCTCTAGGGGGAAAGGAAAGTCTGAGCATAACATGAATTTCTGCACAAATTCTGAATTGCGCAGTGACGCAGAATTCCCCTAGGAGTATATAATGGAAAATGAAATTGAATACACAAAAGTGTTACAAAGTATAATAAATATTTTTAGAAACTAAAAATCTCATCAGGAAAGGAAATCGTTATATGAAACATGCTCATAAAATTACAGCCTTCCTCTCCCAAACAAAACCATTTAGCTTAAGGTACACTTTTTGGATTACAAATGCAAGAAATGAATATACTGGTACTATAAATGTATTGGCGTAAAAGCTCCACAAGACAGGTGACTATGACTGTTACACCAAAAATGCAGTTCAGTTATGACCAATCACAAAAGAAACAGTATACTCTTCTTAATAAAAAGAATTTTCTGTCTTAGTCTCCGGTAGCCAGGATTGATCATTTACTCCTAGGTTCACTTTCAATGTCTGGAAAGAGAGAGGAGGGGAGGGAAAAGAGACAAGGAAAGTGTGGAATGTACTAAAACATGTAGTTTTCCACAGTACAATTGTTGCTGGAAACAAAACGCCGTCACTTTCTAAAAGGGTGGCCATGAATACTAACCATTTCTCACGTCAGCCAAGTTACTACCCTGGAGTAAGAGTTGGCAAAGATCCTATAAAATGTGGAATCATGCAGCCTGTTCCTGAAAATCTTTCTCAGTGTATAGAAAGAGAATATAAAAAATGTTTTTCTTTCATTATGTTTTTTCCTTCCACAACATTATTTTACGAATTACAACTTAAAACTGCACACTGAGTGACCTCACATTAGTTGAAGGACATTAGGTTTATATTGCCATCACTGTAATGTGGATCAGCAGTTCAAGAATGTTCGGCAAATATCACATCCTTTCCCAGTATGTCTAAAGATTATATAGAGAAAGTAAACATGAAAATCTGTTTTTCAAGGAACAAGAAAATCTTTTGCTTTATAAAAAGACTACACATCTATATTGCATATAGATATATAAATATCTATATTGCAGCAGGTCAGTGCACACCAGACAGCTTTTCAGAATCTTAAATATGTGTAAGAATGATCATTACTGAGTTTGATGTGAGAGGGGAAAAGAATGCGCAAAGCATGGAGGAAAAAAAATGGAGAAATCAAATTTGGACAGTTATCAATGCCCAGTAAAACAAGGAACATATACATATTAAAATGATTAATATGCCCAAAAATGTAATATTAAAACTATTTTATTATAAAAGAATTAAAGAGAAGCAGTTTCTAATAAAGTTCACAATTTGTAAATGAAAAAGGAGGGAGATTATTAAGGAGCAACACTAAACATTTTGGGTCAGCTTCTACTCTCAGTTACTACAATTTAAGTCTCCTGATTTCAGCAAAAAAACTCCATCTTAGAGAGAGATGGGTAGACATATAAATTCAGATCCCATGCCCACTATCAAATGGAAAGGTTTCCACTGACTTCAGTGGGATCAAGCTGCTAGTTATTTCTATTTTGAAATACAACATACAAAGGAAAGAAGTAGGAACATTTTGGGTAAAATTAATGAAAGGATGGATAGATAGATGGTGAGTCAACAGGGCAAGGCCACTACAAGTTAGAAAAGGAGAGTACGTAACTAGAAAGAACACTGTTCATGCACTAAGGCCATGTCTACACTACACACTTTGGTCATCACAAGTTATGTTGGCGTACAGCTGCGAAAATTAATCTATTGCTCCTGCACGTGCATACTTGGCTGCTTATGTCGGCACCTTGTGTACTCACCAAGAGTGCTTGTGTTGATGCAAAGTGCGGTGCACCACAGGTATTAACCCAGTGTGCCAATGATTTCTGGGAGGTTTTCACAATGTGTTGCAGGAAACAAATAACTCATCTGGGGATCTCTAGGCACTTCAGGTAAAGTTCCCAGAATACAACATTTTCCATATCAAAACATATTTTTTTTATAATTAAAAAAAAAAAAATCCCGCAAACCCACGCAGCACTGGTCAGTGTCCACCACTCTGACACAGGCATGGAGTCTGCACAGCTCGTACTGTTTTCACATGCATCACAAATACAGGACCTGTGATTCTCCAGTATTACCAGAGCAGCAGGAAGAATGGCAACAATGGGAGACAAGATGATAAAACAGACAGATGTGTCATTGGATTTACAGTCACAACAGAAAGTGAATGATAAATTTCAAAGCCCCTTTCCCCGCCCCATAAAAATGTTTAATAAGACTTATTGATGTGACACTGGCAGACCAGGTGCTAGCTCATGCCAGAGGCCCAGGTCAATTCACTTGTGTGAGTAGATGTATTTTATGTTAATATCTGCACCACTGGCAAGCTGTTCATTTGTTTTACCAGCAATTTTTCTTAACCAACTGTGTTAATAGTCCTTATTAAAGATGCCAGACTGACATCCCTGGAAACAGAACGTCTTTTGTTTATCCACAGAACAAAAACAGAATGAGGACCATTAGTGAAAATGTTGTTACACTCCTCTGATATAACTCAAATTTCTCCAGAATGGGCCATCTCTAATAGTGACAGATTATTTCAGTCTCTTTGCCAAATCAGTCTTTGTCCAACAACTGTACCAATTAGACTGAGCCTGTGTGTGTCCCCTAGGCTTTCATTAACAAATTTAATAAGACATGTCTACTTGGTATTAAACTTACGCTTCAAATGTAGAAATACTGTTAATAAAATATAAGACAGTTTAGTTAAGGTGCTCAGGTACCACAGTGAAGGGTATGATATGAAGAACCTAAGTAACAGAACAGAGAACCTAAAGCATATTGCCCATGTAGGACAAAGACATGTTAAAAGTAATAACATACTATATATTAAAGTATTTGTCTGAAGGGTCTAGGGTGTTCAGATTGGCACTTCTTGTTATTTTATACATCTAAAGAAGTTTAACACTCCATGAGGAAGTTCAAAAATCTCTCAGATTAGTGAAAAGTTTTTCAGTTCCATAGTCCTGCTTAGTTTAGGGGAGAGAGGCACTTCATAGATCCACTTCTAGTGATTTTAAATAAAACACAGAACTTTATCCTACTTCAGTCAGCGGTGGGGGGAGGTGAAAATTCCCCTTAATACATAGTTTTAAAAAAGGTTAACTTCACTGCAGAGTGGGAAGCATATTTTGGGACAGGACACGCAGTGGCTATATGTTCTATGAGTGTCCAGGAAGCTTGATACATATTGGCATGCAGCAGGTTCTAGGATACATGACACAGGTCCACGGTCTGAGCCAACTCATGCTCTACTGAGATGGTTGCAAGGCCGACC
The DNA here is from genome assembly GCA_033296515.1 of Macrochelys suwanniensis. Classification (NCBI taxonomy): domain Eukaryota; kingdom Metazoa; phylum Chordata; order Testudines; family Chelydridae; genus Macrochelys; species Macrochelys suwanniensis. The sequence goes on along the minus strand of CM065775.1, from coordinate 91,570,800 downwards.
AGCCTCGCCTGTGTCATTGTGGAGTGTAGATGTGTTTTTATTAACTTCAGCATGGAGAAGCTGCGTTCTTCACTGGCAACTGTTACAGGAAGTGTTAGAAGTATGCGCAGAGCAACAAAAGCATTTGGAAAGAGAGTGGTCATCTTATATGTGCACATATATTCCAGAAGAGCCTTTGGAGTTGATCCTGCTGAAATGTATCTTGAAAGGGCTTTCAATTCATCACCCAAATCACTCGTATCAATATTGTGCATGTCATCATGTGTTAACACTGTCTCTAGTGCCCTGCATTGCTGGTGTAGGTCTTCTTCAGGTATAGTGAGGTATTTGGGAATATCATACAACATTCCAAATATACTGCTGTGTTCCCTGAGCTGCATGAAACGTTCTTCAACTGACTGTATTATACAATCTAGCACCTGGTTAAAGAATTCAACTTTGAATTGTTGTTTAGGGTCTCTTATGGGATTATCCCGTGCCTCGTAGTCAAAATGTCTTCTTCTTTGGTGACTTGTATTCTTGAATGGATGGGGAAATAGATTCAATATGAAGTTCTTCTGCCAACTTCTGTGCACTCTTAAGAACATTTTGAAATCCCTCATCTGACCAGTAAGACTGTAGGTATGACTTTGCTTTGTCCAGTTGTTACATTGCTCCAGATATATCCAGGTCAACACCTTGGAGTCTCTTGCTTACAACATTTATTTCAAACAGTAGGTCATGCCACAACACTAAGCCACACAGAAACTTGAAGTTATGTATGTTTCTGATGATTCCATTTCCCTCTGCCACTGTTCTCCAGCAAACAGTTCCTGTCATAGCATTATCCTACATAATGGCAACTATGGCATCATCTATCTTTCCAATTTGGTGTTTGACAGGCTTTATTGCCTCCACTCGACTTTCCCATCATGTGGCACTCAGTGGTTTCAGTGTCAGAGAGGAAGTTCCCAGATGTTGCTTCAAAATTTGCCATCGATGAGTTGATGCAGAGAAAAATATATAGATGCTTTGAATTACATTAAAAAATTCAGCAGCCTCACTAGAAGCTGATTCTGCACCACTGACCACCAAGTTCAATGAATGAGAACTGCATGGGACAAAAAAAGCTCGAGGATTTAACTCTAGGATCCGTGTCTGCACTCCTCTGTTCTTTCCTCTGATGTTGGCATCATTATTGTAGCCCTGACCTCTCATGTCAGCTATCGCAATTCCTATATCTTCCAGTTTGTTAAGAAGCACATTTGTCATACCAGTTCCTGTAGTATCATCAATGTCAATAAATTCTAGAAAATGCTGTCTGTCAGTCACCATTGCAGGGACATTTTCAATCGGTTTTGTTGTTGTTACAAAATACACCATTAAAGTCAATTGTTCCATATGGATGATGTCAGGTGTGCAGTCCAGAATAACAAAGTAATATCTTGCTGACTTCAAATCTGCCACAATCTTCTGTTTGACTTTTGTTGCCAGTAACTGTATGATCTCATTTTCACTTGCTGTGGCCCATGCAGTTCAAGGAAGTCCCTTGGGTCCACAGTCCTGGATGATCTAGATTTCAGGAAGTAAACTCAGCAGCAGCTGTATCTTGCGCCTCCACCACACTCTTCTCTGATCTACACTTTTCTTCAGAAATGTGCATGGTTACATCCATTTGAGATGGAATGGGAGCTCCCATTGGCCGGGAATGGGAAACCACGGCCAGTGGGAGCCACGAGTGGCCGAACCTGCAAAGGCGGCAGGTAAACAAACCGGCCCGGCATGCCAGGGGCTTACCGTGAGCAAGCCGCGGACCAAGTTTGGGAACCACTGGTCTAGATAATATTTAGTCCTGCCTTGAGTGCAGGGGACTGGACTAGAAGACTTCTCGAGGTTCTTTCCCGTCCTACCATTCTATGATTCTATGAACAATGACACATATGAAGATGTCACCTTTTGACATGAAAATGTGGGCCCTATTGTGAACATAGTCATATTTTTGAAACAATGTGGGTGAGCTAATATCTTTTATTGGACCAACTGCTGTGGGTGTGAAAGACAAGCTTTCAAGCTTACACAGAACTCTTCTTCAGGGTAAAGGGTATGCAGTGTCACAGCTAAATACAAGATGGAACAGATTGTTTCGCATATGTAGTTAACACGTATTTCAAGGGACCATTCAAAGTGAAGTGGCCCGTTAACACCACTCCCTTCATAGGTGGGCAAGGGTGGGGGAGGCAACTGTGTATGTGGGGGGAGGGCTGTTAGTGGGATATAGGTTGTTATAATAAGCGATAAATCCAGTGTTCCTATTCAGTCCATGATATTTAATGTCTAGCAAAGTTACAAATTTAAGTTTCAGGGCTCATCTTTTGAAGGTGTTGTGCAGATGCCCTTTGAGAATGATAACTCAAACATCAGATATGGATGTAGCCCTCTACACTAACATTCCACACAACGATGGACTACAAGCTGTCAGGAACAGTATCCCCGATACTACCACGGCTAACCTGGTGGCCGAACTTTGTGATTTTGTCCTCACCCACAACTATTTCACATTTGGGGACAATATATACCTTCAAGTCAGTGGCACTGCTATGGGTACCCGTATGGCACCACAGTATGCCAACATTTTTATGGCTGACTTAGAACAACGCTTCCTCAGCTCTCGTCACCTAACACCCCTACTCTACTTGCGCTACATTGATGATATCTTCATCATTTGGACCCATGGAAAAGAAGCCCTTGAGGAATTCCACCATGATTTCAACAATTTCCATCCCACCATCAACCTCAGCCTAGACCAGTCCACACAAGCGGTCCATTTCCTAGACACCACTGTGCTAATAAGTGATGGTCACATAAACACCACCCTATACCGGAAACCTACTGACCGCTATACTTACCTACATGCTTCTAGCTTCCATCCTGGACACACCACACGATCCATTGTTTACAGCCAAGCTCTAAGATACAACCGCATTTGCTCCAATCCCTCAGACAGAGACAAACACCTACAAGATCTCTATCAAGCATTCTTACAACTACAATACCCACCTGCTGAAGTGAAAAAACAGATTGACAGAGCCAGAAGAGTACCCAGGAGTCACCTACTACAAGACAGGCCCAAAAAAGAAAATAACAGAACACCACTAGCCGTCACCTTTAGCCCCCAACTAAAACCTCTCCAGCGCATCATCAAAGATCTACAACCTATCCTAAAAGATGATCCCTCACTCTCACAGATCTTGGAGGACAGACCAATCCTCGCTTACAGACAGCCCCCCAACCTGAAGCAAATACTCACCAGCAACCGCACACCATACAACAAAAACACTAACCCAGGAACCTATCCTTGCAACAAAGCCCGATGCCAACTCTGTCCACATATCGATTCAAGTGATACCATCACAGGGCCTAATCACATCCGCCACACCATCAGGGGCTCATTCACCTGCACATCTACCAATGTGATATATGCCATCATGTGCCAGCAATGCCCCTCTGCCATGTACATTGGCCAAACCGGACAGTCTCTACGCAAAAGAATAAATGGACATAAATCTGATATCAGGAATCATAACATTCAAAAACCAGTAGGAGAACACTTCAACCTCCCTAATCACTCACTGACAGACTTGAGGGTAGCAGTGTTGCGACAGATTAACTCGAAAAGCAGACTTCAAAGAGAAACTGTTGAACTCGAATTGATATGCAAACTAGATTGCATTACCTCAGGATTAAATAAGGACCTCGAATGGCTCGGCCATTACGTTAATTGAATCTATTTCCCTTAAGTTAACGATCCTCATTCACACCTGTGTGACCATCTTGTTTATCACTTCAAAGGTTTTTCTTCCCCTGCTGTTATGGTTCCTCTCAATTAATTAGCCTCTTAAGGTTGGTCTATGCACCTCCACCTTATCATGTTTCTCTGACTGTATAAATATCTGTCTACTGTATGTTTCATTCCATGCATCCGATGAAGTGGGTACTAACCCACGAAAGCTTATGCTGAAATAAATTTGTTAGTCTCTAAGGTGCTACAAGTTTTTCTTTCTTATTTTCATTTTGCTGACACAGACTAACACGGCTACTACACTGAAACCTATCAGATATGGAGTGATCATTTTGTGAAAAGTTCATCCACAGGTGACAGGGTGTTTTTGTCTTTTATCATTTTTCTTTGTGAGTTCATTCCAGAGAGTGTAGTGACTGTCTGGTTTCACCCACATGGTTGTTATTGGGGCATTTATTGCACTGGGTGAGGTACGCTACGTGTTGAGTATCATCATGTCTATCAAGACCTCATTTAGCTGAAGAAGACACTTAAATACACAGCCAGTTTTCAGAATAAGTATATTTCTCATGGTATATGACCATGAGCATTTTTATTTTGGGGGTTTATATTTTAATGGTTACTTCTATAGTATCTATATACTTTCTAACTTTTATGATCTAATGTCAATTTAATTAGCTTGTGTCTGTCCAAGTGGCTGAGTAGTTGTCCATATGTTTTTAAGAAATTCATTTGGGACTTTCATTCCTTGGTCCAGCAGAAGTTAGAAGCATTGTTGAACTGGCACACTAACTCTAGGAATAAGGTGCTTGAGTCTATTACAGGCTGCAACAACACAGGTTTTGACGGCATACATGGAATATAGTCTAGAAGGAGGTCACTTACTCCCAAAGTTACAGAGAGCATTACATTATTTGTGGGAGGCAAAAAAAAAAAAAAAAAGGTGTGTGAGGGAGGTGGGGCGGGGGGGGGTGGCAATACATGCAGGAAATAAATCTGAGTAAAGCAAATTGTAAACACATTATCTGGATTTCAGCTAAATGTCAGTGAGTATTCCAGGGAGCATCCTCTGAGCCTCTGCCTTAGAGAATTGGCACAGGCCTTGCCTGGCTTATTGGACAAGTGTCAGCCTGTATGGGGCCCCTAACTTTTAGACAGAGCTATGGTAAAACCCAACAACAAAAGCCCACCCTGTCAGCATCATGTCCCTAGACCTTTCCTTGATACAATTGCATAAATCATTTTGTAAACATCTAATTCAAAGAAAACAATTGTTTTATCCATCTACAAAGAAGGGAGATCTAAGGAAACCATAAAGAAACAAAATATTCAGATAAGGGAAGCATTTTCCAGTAGATTGATAGTATGTCTATGTAAAACTTTGAAGTTCACATTACACTTTGATGTGAAGTGTTTGTTTCCTGAAAGTGTTCTGTATTGCAGAGATAACAGCATATGCCATGTGATGCAAGGTTGGCTATATAAATTGCTCTTGTTAATGAGTTGCCTTAGGCCAGATTTAACTCACACACTCATAGGTTATGTCCACACTACAGCTGTAAACTCTCTAGTGTAGCCATGCCATTAGAAAATGTTTACATTTTTAAGACATTTTATCAAAGTCAAGGGTTGAAATTGAAATATGAAATTTATATACAATAAATATATAGTGTATTACATTCAGAAGTCCCAGGCCATTATTAAATTACAAGTACTTTGTTCCTCACTTAAATTTCATAGACTCAGCTCTTGGTTCTATCAGGAAATCCTGGTAGTTGGTCTGGTATAAAGTCAAGGATGATTATCTTTCACATATTATTTTATGTAGTCCAAAATATATTTCCCCAGTGAAGTATATTATTCTCATCAACCTAGACATTAGCAGTCAGCTTTTCCAAAACAGGAATATGTTTTAACAGTCCGATAATATTGGAATGAATTCCAACAGAAGGCAATTGTGCTGCAGACTATGAGCAGAAACAGTGACACAAGAACTCTGTTGTTCTTGAATGAGCTATTCACTATTCACAACTACAGAACTTTAAGTCCAGTGATATGGATTTGATGAGATCTTATGTGACTGGGATCCCAATAGGGCCAGCTGAGGTCATTCAATTAGGGTGAACAGCAAAGAATGGGGCAGATAATCCCCAAAGCTGGTGGATATTCTCAATACTTAGATTTACCAAGCCAGTATAAAACAGCTTCTTTATTACCTCACTAGTTGCCCAGAAGCCAATAACACAATTCCCTTGAAGTAACCCAGCCTCAGACCTCCATCCAGGTCAAATATGATGAAGATTTCTGAAAATCTTATTTCGTCATATAAAAGAAAAGGTTCTATCAATCCCAAAGGATCAGACTCTACCTCCCAGGTTAATCAATATGCCAGATTGTATCCAAATACATGATTACAGCCAATTCTTATTAACTAAACTAAAATTTATTAAAAAAGAAAAGACAGAGAGAGAGTATGGTTAAAAGATCAATATATATACAGACATGAGTTTAATTCTTGAGGTTCAGATACATAGCAGAGATGGTGAGCTTTGTAGATGCAAAGAGTTCTTTCAGAAATAGTCCCTAGGTTATAGTCCAATTTATATTTCAGGGTGGTCCAGTCAGTACTGGGATCTCAGTCCTTGTGGCTTAGGCTTCCCCTGCATGAAACCTCAAGCAGATCTGAGATGACAGAATCAGGACGCAACGGTCTTTTATACAGTTTTCCAGCAGCCACCTGACCATACAGTTGTGGGTAAACAATAGATTTTTGATGTAACCCTCTGCTTTCTAAACACCACCAGTAAATAGTTACACCAATTAACATAGGGCAATTTATCCATTAGGCAGTCTATTACAAACTTCAAGGAGACATATAGACAATGACATTATTTCACCCAAGATTCATCTAAATGTTAATATTCCCTTTTGATCTCTGAATTTATAGTCATAGTCACAAACAGGAACTGTCTGTTTACATGGCTAGCATCAAAATACAAACAATTGGTATCACTTCTAACAATATAAATTTGCATTTCAAAGTTTTAGCCTATCTACCATGAATGGCTCTAATTACCATTCACATACTTTTCTAACATGACTTTAAAGGTGGGCCCTGGGTTGTTCAGCCTGCAAGCTGCTTAACCCTTTCTGGCCATTAGTTATATTTTGTATAAAATTTGTTGCAATTATATAGCAGTGGTAGCAACAATGGTTTGCATAATTATATTTAAATTAGACAGCGTCACACCTTAATGGAAAAATCAAGGTCCTGTTTGTTGTGCTCCAGCATTAAAGATTCCATGGCACTTTTTGCGAAAGTGTACCCTATCACCTTAGCTAACATTTCCTCCCCTGGTATAAGGACTGTACATCGGTTTGCTGCTGCTGCCTTCCACTCTAGTGATAGCTGCATATAAGTAATATCATTTGGGATTAAAGGTTTTATGTAAAACATTGGCTCCAGAAATCCTATATTTCTGCCACTTGGAGCTACTTGGCTCCAAAAAGCTATGTTCTCAGGCAGACAGTTTCAATATCCCTGAAAATGTGACCCTGCCACACCTCATTCAGTAGACTCTTCAGAAACCTACCACATAATTAGGCTTATGTTTTCTATTATAAAGGGGGAATCTAATAACAACAGTCTTCAATCTGAATAAGAGTTCCTTTCTTCTACAACAAATCAAGCTTTCTGTGTCTAGCCAAATCTTGTACCAATCACCCTTCCCAACGATCTTCTCAGCTCTTGGTTCCATGTCTCAATCACTCATTTCATTCAGTGCATACATCTATATGCCTCACCACATTGATTTCAAAATGGATTGGCTTCCCAGACAGAGAATTTTTCAAACAAAATAAAGGTCTTGGAAATAACCTCTTTGACCAAGCATGGCAATAAAATTCTTGACCTGTTAACATTGAAAACTTGTGTTAGAACATACATTGCATTTAGTCCTCACTGGTTCAAAGAAACAGAACTCCCTTTCCTTGAAACACATATATTAACACAATAACTACATGTCCACTGACACATTGAAATTCCTGTACCATAACAAGGTGTGGGGAAAAGAGTCAAGATTTGCATGTATGATGACAAGCAATCTCTCTCTCTTTCATTATGTGCCACACTATCTGTGTCCTAGTCCATTATTTATATAGGACTAGATTCCCCCCGCCCCATTTCGATGTATTCATCATTAGCTATTCTTTGGAGTTTCCATTTATTCATGAATGAGAGGAGCCTTCATGAATAGCAAAACTACACAGTTTACTCATTTCTGGCATTCATAATAATATTTCAATAAATTCTAGAGAAAGCCTGCACAAGTTATTAATAAGTGTTTATTAACCTTTCTAAAAGATTAATGGACTATGACTTTGAATATCTTACAGAATTTCCCCCAGATATTCAAAATACAATTACACATACCCCTGATATATGATCTTTACAAAACCATTATTCCCCAAATGAATGGGATTCCTAGAAGTATAAGCAATTAGGGTACTGGATATAACCCAAAAACTTAAAAGCCATTTAAGAATAAATACATATCAGTGACATCAATGAGCCTACAACCAGATTTGTTTTTAAGCCATCTTTCATCTGACAAATAAATATGGCATACTAGAAAACCCAGAAGGAAATGCCTACCAGAGTGTTTACAGACAAATGTAAGCTCATTATAGACTTTGGCATTTAAGCTGTCAGAAAGGAAAATGATCTAGCAATGGTGTAACAGAAAGAAGATTAAATTTCCCTGAAGGAGCTGGAATAGCTTTGTGAAGTAACAAAGACAAGGCATTAACACTTCCCGTGCGCCCCACCCCCCAGCAAAAAAAGGTGTCTTACTTTGTCATGCTACTTGCAAACATAAGTGTCTTGTGTCCAAACACTTGACAAGAAGAGTAACAGCTAAGAGTAAAGGCTAACTTCTCATTTCAGATGGAAAAAAGATGTCAGTGGGTGGGAATGAGCTGTAAAATATGTTCCTCAGAGGAAACTTTGCTAAATGACTTCCAAGAAAGGTAGCTCTCTGCAGTGTATGTCCATGCAAGACTAGCAGATGTGCAAGTATTCTAATAGAGGCAGACAACTTCAAGGCACTGATTTAATCAGGATTCAGTGTGCCATATGTTATGATGGAAAGTATCAGAGAGCTGGCAATGGTACACACATTAAGAAAGGTGTCCGAGAAAATGCAAACTAAAAGAAATAGACTGGTTATGTATAGCTTGTTGCAAATTGACTGGCCTCCAAGAAGTCAACATTGTCGATATTACTCATATGTCAATACAATCTAAAAGCTGGCAGCAAATGTCAGAATAATCAGCAACAAATGTTAGCCCAATAAAAATGGGTACAGACATACCAGTTTCCTGGTGCATCCCATTCACTAGTGGCCTCACAAACACAGTTACAAACCATTGTGGGCAATCTAGCAAATGTGGCAAAGGATGTGTAACAGACTGTTGTGGCTCAGTGAATCAAATGGTAGCCATGAACCACCATGAACAGAACACAACAGAATAGTGATAGGTGAAAATCCCGGTATATGAGATTAGCAGTGTTACAACAAAACAAAAACATACCTTTTGTTATACTATTAGCAAATCTGAAATAGCAGTATTTCAAATAATAATATATGAGCATAAATAGCAGTGATGAACACATTCAAAGTGTGAATGTGGAGTCAAATTCTGTTCTCAGTTACACTACTGTAAAACTAAAATAACTCAAATGAAATAAAATAGGACTGTAGAATTTGACCAATGAACTAACTATGGCTTCCACTCTGCCTATCAGGTAGGTAAATATGTTAACACTCATTGAACAGAAGGGGAAACTGAACTACAAGCAACTTGGCCAAGATGATGGGAGGAGTTTGCAATGGAACAACAAGGCTGTGTATACAAAGACACCACCATCGTCAGTGGGGATCAAACTCTGAATCTTAGGGAACCAATGAAACTAAAGGATAGTCCTTTTAGGTGTGAAATAGCAGTGAGCTCGGTAGACTCATGAGCAGTCCCCTACAGGAGGCTGCAATAAGCCAGTACACTTGCAATAAACCAGTACATTCCAGCCTCATTCCATGTGGTCACTCAAAATGAAGGTTTATCATCGTTACCACAGGGAAGCTTTGGTACCAGAACCATTCTCTTGTGTTTCTTGCACCTTCCCCTGAAATACCTTGTAATACCGTCAGAAATAAGACAGTAGACTAGATGGCCCGATGGTCTGATTTACTATGGCAATTCCTACACACCTTTGGGCATTTCTCAGCTCCTACTGACAAAGCACTGAACCAATGAGGATATGAATTTGTGGATGTATTTAACTGAGCAAGTACTCTTTCCATGCCTGTTGTTTAAGGGTGGATGCAGTCTAACGGGAGTCTCTGCCCGATTCCCACACAGAGCAGACATACTCTAACTTGACTATTAGGGGCTATGGTTATGAAAAACATTTTCTCATCCTGGGTCTATGTACTGATGTTGGAGACCATGACACTACTTCTTGTCCTTTTGGGTATAGCAAAGCTAATTTAAGTTACATGGGCCAGCTATGTGGCCTCTATACCATTTCTGGAGTTCAGAATATCTATAAACTGCTTATTCCCTCATTATCTTGTCCCTTTTTCAAAAACCAAGCCTCCTTTCCCCATTCTTTGCTTACACACTGCTCTGACATGCCATACAGAAGCAGTTACACAGGTGTGGAGTGAGTGCAGAATGCCTCCATACCCTGGTTTTCCATGGATGTCTGCATAGTCAATTTTGATGTGTACCATTTGCACCAAGGTAAACCATTTGAGAATTTGTCTCTAAACCTTTAGAGAAAGATCTGTAATACCACCTGTCACAAATAGAGAACAGCGGGGGAGCAATGGGCCAAATTCAGCTGTAACAAAAAGTGGTGTAACTTGGTCATATAGTGTTACCTAGCAGCTCTGTGTTCTTGGGAAATCAGGGCGCAGTACCCAGCCTATCTGACTCACGAAAGACCTCCCCTCTCCCCCAGTCTCTACTTGAACCAAATCTGCATTAGAAGAAAGACTTACAAAAAGCAATGAAAAGGCAGTGGGAGACACACTTAAACCTCTGGGATAAGGATGACAGGATTAAGAAAACTCCCCTAGCCTCATTTTCATCGAAGATAGGACAAGGAGGCATCCCCATTAGCGTACAGAATGGAGAACAGAGATTCCAAGGCAAGAACCGCATGGAACTCTGGGACCAGAAAAGCAGGGAAGCACTGCATCATGGGGGATCTCTGCTCCAGATGTTAATGAACCCATGCCTGCACACGCACCCAGCTCAGTAGTTATCAGACCAATTCTAGTAATAAATCCTTTATTGGTATTCAAATTAGTGAAGGTCCCTAATTGCATTGTTAGCTCCCTCCAAGGAACACTGCCCAAAGCCAGGAATAATCAGCTCCCATGGTCTAGCATGAACAAAACAACTTTGGTATACTTCCCTGTTTACACATAAACAAATCTAGTGTTCTCCCTTGAACCATTGTTGTTTCTCTACAAAAACCCCTACCTATGCTCAAGTAAGTGTTCTGAAGCCTGGATCCAAAATCTGCATCAGTTCCATTAGCACTTCATCTTCTCCTGACTGATCATGCTGGGGGCTCTGCCTGTCTCCAGCACTCTGGACCCTCAGCTACCACCACCACCTGGGAACCCCGATCGATTCAAGCTTCATGGAGTGGTGAGAACCCAGCTCGCTCTCTCTCAGCATAGCCTTCTGACCCTGACTTGTGTGATCAGTTATAGTTTTCAAAACCTGACTTTTATAATCAAGTTTAAGTTAGATTTAATATTATAACTGTTTTGTTTGTTTGGCTTCCCTATGGTTATTACCTGGCAATAAATAACTTTAATGATTAAGCTGGTTGCTTCTCTCTCTCTACCCCACCCCACCTCCCAACCCCCATGCGTGTTTTGCTGGGTTTTTTTGGTTTCCTCATTCTCTCTGCAGCAACGCTCCTCATACCTAAGCTAGAAAATCCCTGCAGCACCCAAAAATCCTGTATGGTTTGTTCATCAAGTGAGTTACTGCCAGAACAATTGTAACGTGAAAGTGAGGATAGAGATGTGCTGAACGTGGGACATATGAGTATGGCAGATTGAAAGTGCTGCTCGACCTAGCCTGCTCAGGTGTACTCTATTCTGGTGCAATACCCATGGCATATGAGGGTGACAGCTTGGAGGCGCTGTTCAACCGAGCCTGCTAAGTTAACATTCTGTATACAGATACAATTCTGATATATCTAGATTTGCATTAAAATGAGATCTATTTACAAAGGGTTATATATTGAGAAGTGCTCAGCACCCACTACTCCCACCAACAAATTCATAGGAGTTGTTAGTGCTCCTAGAACTTTTTAGGATTTGAATCAATATGTGAGATAAATTACCAAGTCCTCAAGAACAGTATTTCAATTGCTGGCTTTGTTTTTTAAGAATTTTCAAGAACTAGCCTATGGCAGGTGAATCGTCTGAGACAAAATAAAAAGCAAAGCCTATTTCTTTCTCCACTATTTTGTCTGCAGTGTATGTTTGCGAGAGAAAGCAGGGGAGGAGGTCATCAGTCAAACAAATGCAAACAGAGCCATTCAGAAACTAAAATGGACTATAATAAATTGCTATCATGAAGGAAAAACACGTTTTATCTAATGAAAAATAAGATGGGGGAGGGGGGAAGGATAGCTCAGTGGTTTGAGCATTGGCCTGCTAAACCCAGGGTTGTGAGTTCAATCCTTGAGGGGGCAATTTAGGGCAAAAATTGGGGATTGGTCCTGTTTTGAGCAGGGGGTTGGACTAGATGATCTCCTAAGGTCCCTTCCAACTCTGATATTCTATGATTCTATGAAAGTCCACACTACAAAAAAAGTTGTACAAACCCTTTAAATCTATAGTTTCTCAACAAGAGAGCTCCCATCTTTATAAATTACATGCTCAAGCACTGTATTAGCTAAATCTTTCCCTCTGGGGATATTTAACCAGTGGTACATCTCTTTTTACAAGAAGCAACTGGTCCCAGTGGCAGTGCTCTCCTGATTTCACCTCAAAGAAACAAAGGGGGGGAGCACTGAAATTTGTTTTTAAATAAACTAATTATTATGCAAACAAATCCTCTGCACTACATTAGTGAAATAAAGAGATGGATTTGAACATGAATGCAGACTCTGAAACAACTTAAACCTTTGTGAGACTGAATGCAGTGAAATATTTGTCAATATAAAATATAAGAATCAATATTTTGCTGAAGTCCTGTTTATACATACAAATAATGGACCTGACCCTCCCCTCACTGAAGACAACTGAAGTTTATTGAAAAAGTGAATAAAATATAGCATGTGCACTAAATAGATGTGCAGATCCTGACAATGAGTGCTAGCTGACTGCAGGCCATGCTGTCTCCATGTCTTTGCAACTGATCCCAGGATATCTGCTTTCCAGTTTGGGAAACTGCCATACTGCATTTTACAGTAAACAGTAAATAATCATGCCCCCCTCAAGCTATAGTGCCTGTCCTAGCACAGTAAGTAATGGGGTCTCTCTTCTTGCTGGCCTTCCTCTCCAGTTTCCCCTGAAAAAAAGGTTACTCACCTTTGTAACCGTTGTTCTTCGAGATGTGTTGCTCATATCTATTCCAGTTGGGTGTGTGCGCGCATGCGTGCACGGACATCGGAAACTTTTCCCCTAGCAGCTACCCGTCGGGCCGGCTGGGGAGCCCCCTGGTGTGGCGCCGAAATGGTGCTCTATATAGTACCCTGCTGGCCCGACCCCCCTCCAGTTCCTTCTTGCCGGCTACTCCGACAGAGGGGAAGGTGGGGGGGAATGGAATAGATATGAGCAACACATCTCGAAGAACAACGGTTACAAAAGTGAGTAACCTTTTTTGCTTCTTCGAGTGGTTGCTCATATCTATTCCAGTTAGGTGACTCCCAAGCCTTACCATGGAGGCGGGGTCGCAGTTATGGAAAAGCAGCTTGAAGGATAGCTCTACCGAAGGCCGCGTCATCATGGGAATGATGGGTGATGGCATAGTGCGATGTAAAGGTATGCACCGATGCCCAGGTCGCGGCCCTGCAGATCTCCTGAAGAGGGACGTTAGCCAGGAAAGCCGCCGAGGAAGCCTGCGCTCTCGTAGAGAGGGCCGTGACTAGTGGCGGAGGCACCTTTGCCAGGTCATAGCAGGCACGGATGCAGGCTGTAATCCATGATGATATGCGCTGTGAAGAGACCGGCGTGCCCTTCATACGCTCTGCAACAGCGACGAACAGCTGGGACGTCTTACGGAATGGCTTAGTGCGCTCTATGTAGAAGGCGAGCGCTCTCCTTACATCTAATGAATGTAGCCGTTTCTCTCTGGAGTTGGCATGCGGCTTGGGGCAAAAAACAGGCAGGAAAATGTCCTGTGACATGTGGAAGCGCAAGACTACCTTAGGAAGGAAGGACGGGTGAGGCCGAAGCTGAACCTTGTCCTTATGAAAGATGGTATACGGAGGGTCACACAGAAGAGCCTTTAATTAGGATACCTGTCTGGCTGAGGTGATAGCCACAAAAAAGCGACCTTCCACGATAGATAGAGAAGGGAGCAAGAGGCCATCAGTTCAAATGGAGGACCTGTGAGGCGAGAAAGGACGAGATTAAGGTCCCATGCTGGAATGGGTGACTTCGTTGGAGAGTGGACCTTCTCCAACCCCTTGACGAAGCGACGCACCATGGGGTGCGTGAATATTGAGCGGCCATCTGCTCCTGGGTGGAAGGCCGAGATGGCCGCGAGGTGGATTTTCAATGATCCAAGGGCAAGGTGATTGTCCTTGAGGTGTAATACGTAATCTAGAATAGACGGCATGGGGGCAAGGTGTGGAGATATCTGCTGTTGGGCGCACCAGACAGAGAACCTCTTCCACTTAGCCTCATACGTGAGCCTTGTAGAGGGCTTGCAGCTCTCAAGGAGTACTTGCCTAACTGGATCCGAGCAAGCCAGCTCTCATCGGTTCAGCCACGAATTCTCCACGCTGTGAGATGTAACGAGTGGAGGTCCGGATGGAGAAGATGACCGTGATCCTGTGAGATGAGGTCGTGACTGATTGCGAGAGGAATAGGGGGCTGTATTGACAGGTCCAGCAGGGTCGGGTACCAGCACTGCCGTGCCCAGGCAGGGGCCACTAAGATGACATCCGCATTGGCTCTGCGAATCTTGAGGATGACCTTGTGGATCAGCGGAAAAGGCGGGAACGCGTAGAGCAGGTGGCGTGACCACGAGATCGTGAAGGCGTCCGCAAGAGAGCCCAAGCCGTGCCCTCTGAAGGAGCAGAAGGTCGGGCACTTCCTGTTGGTTCGTGAGGAAAACAGGTCGAGCTGGGGAAAACCCCAGGTGCGGAAGATCGAATGGATCACGTCTGGGCGTATGGACCATTTGTGGACAAGGAAGCGTCTGCTCAGCTTGTCTGCCAGAACATTCTGGACTCCAGGGAGGTAAGACGCCTGGAGAGAGATGGAATGGGCTAAACAGAGGTCCCAAAGGAGAAGGACTTCGCGGCACAGTGGTGATGACCGGGCTCCGCCCTGCTTGTTCAGGTAGAACATGGCTGTGGTATTGTCTGTAAGGACTTCCACACAACGGTCCCGTAGGTGAGGCAGGAATGCCTGACATGCCAGGCGAATTGCCCTGAGCTCCTTGATGTTGATGTGGAGATCAAGCTCGTGATGTTGCCACATGCCCTGCATTGTTAACTGCCCGAGGTGTGCGCCCCAACCCAGCGCTGATGCTTCCGTCACTAGAGTTAGGGAGGGGAGGGGTGGTTGAAACGGGACTCTTTCGCCTACCGTCAGCAGGTCTAACCACCAATGCAGAGAGTCCAACATGTGAGCTGGAACCGTGATGACCATGTCCAGATTGTTGCGGCCTGGTCGGTAGACGGAAGCCAACTATGCCTGGAGAGGTCGAAGTCGCAACCGGGCGTGCTGGACCATGTAAGTGCAGGACGTCATGTGGCCCAGTAACTTGAGACATTGTCTTGCCGTCGTGGTGGGGAATAGATGGAGATTGGTGATTAAATCCACGAGAGCCAGACGACGAGCCTCCGGGAGGAACGCTCGTGCTCTGGTTGCATCGAGAATTGCCCCGATGAACTCGATGGACTGAGTTGGCACCAACACCGACTTGCTGGCATTTATGATGATACCGAGGTGAGAGAAGGTGTCCGTAATCATCTGTACGTGTGCCTGGACCTGTTGACGAGACCGTCCCCGAACCAGCCAGTCGTCGAGGTACGGGAACACGTGAACGTGGTGGCGGCGGAGGAACGCAGCCACTACTGCCATGCATTTTGTGAAGACACGGGGGGCCGTACACAGTCCGAAAGAGAGTGCTGTGAACTGGTAGTGTGTCTTGTGAACGACGAAACGAAGGAAGCGTCTGTGAGCCCGTGTGATGGAGATGTGGAAATATGCATCTTTCATATCGAGGGCGGCATACCAGTCCCCTGGGTCCAGAGAAGGGATGATGGTGGCTAAGGAAACCATACGGAACTTCAGGTTGACGATGTACTTGTTGAGGTTCCTTAGGTCCAGAATGGGTCGTAGGCCTCCCTTGGCCTTTGGGACTAGGAAGTATCATGAATAGAACCCCTTGCCCCTGAATTCCTGAGGCACCTCCTCCACTGCCCCCAGGCTGAGGAGGGCTTGCACCTCTTGGAAGAGGAGCTGCTCGTGAGAAGGGTCCCTGGGAAGAGGGATGGGGAGGGTGGGTGGGAGGGAGGGATAGAGTGGAAGTGGATAGAATATCCCGCCTCTACTGTCCGTAAGACACACCAGTCTGATGTAATACGGGACCAGGCATGGTAGAATCAGGATAGACGATTCAAGAAGGGTAGGGAGACTGGACTTTGTGGTTTTGGTAGGCCGTCCTCGATTGTCCCATCAAAACGGGGGTTTAGGGCCTGGCGGCAGCTTAGGCTGGTTCCGGTTTTGTCCCTGGGAAGGGCGGGAAGGTTTGCGGCGCGTAAAGCTGCTTCTTCGACGGGAGAAGTCCTGCCTTGGTCGAGGAGGGAACGAACGCTGTTGCGGAGGCTGAGGTTTGAATGGCTTTCGTAGTGTTGCCACGGCGTGCATACCCAAGGACTTGATGGTATTCCTTGTGTCCTTGAGATTATGCAACCAGGAGTCAGTCTGATCCGCAATAGGCCCTTGCAGTCAAAAGGCAGGTCCTGTATGGTATTTTGGACCTCAGCTGGAAGGCCAGAAGACTGAAGCCAGGTGCTCCTACGCATCGAGATACCCGTAGCCAGCGTACGGGCTGCTGCATCTGCTGAATCCAGGGCACCTTGGAGGGAAATACGGGCTACCAGCTTGCCCTCGTCTGCCATTGCCGTAAGTTCAGTCCTGGACTCTGGTGTAAGTTGGTCCCGGAACTTGAGGACTGACGACCAGGAGTTGTGGGCATATCTGCTAAGAATCATGAGTTGGTTTGCGATTCTTAGCAAAAGTCCAGCAGTGGAATAGACTTTCCTTCCAAAAAGGTCCAGACGCTTTGAGTCTTTTGATTTCGGTGCAGGTCCCTGCTGACCGTGCCTCTCTTTTGCATTGACGGCGTCCACCACCAGGGAGCAAGGCATGGGATGAGTGAACAGGTACTCAAACCCGTTATTGGGCACAAAATATTTTCTTTCAACCCCTTTAGCGGTTGGCAGAATAGAGGATAGGGTTTGCCAAAGAGCCGTGGCATTGCCGCGAATGGTCTTGTTCATTGGCAGGGCCACTCTGGAAGGTCCCTCTGGTTTTAGGATTTCATCCACCATGGGATCATCCTTTTCTTCAACTACCTCCTCTATTGGCAGATTCATGCTAAGAGCCACCCTCCGGAGTAGCTCCTGCAGGACCTTAAAATCCATTGGAGGAGGTGCAGAGGCCGATGTTCCAGCCACTGCCTCATCAGGTGAGGATGAAGATGTTGTCAGAGGGAGGGTGGGGATCAGGCAGATTCTCCTGTTCCACGGTGGAGTGGTCCTGCTGGGCACCCGAGGGTGCTTCCCTTTCCACAGGGACTGGGCCTGCAGACTCAGACTCCTCCACGGGTGGGCGGCTGATGGTTGCTACACGAGGATGGGTGCGCACCACTGGGTAGGCAGGCAATGGTGCACCTTGGGCCTGGTGGTATGCCCAAGGTGTCCAGAAAGGCCACTGGGGTTGCCAATTCACAGCCACGGGGTCTTGCGCAGGTGCCGGTTGGGTTGCCTCAGGTGTTCTCGATGGCCTACCTGAGCTGGCAGAGGATTGCTCGCGCGATGGCCAAGGTGGAGCGGTGCGTGAGACAGGGTGGTCGATCGACGGTCGGTACCGGGTGGAATGCGAGTCACGTGACAGAGAGCGGGACCGTGACCGGTACTGCACCCTGTTACCCCGATATCGTGGGGAGTCCCGGTGCCGTGATGGATCTCGGTGCCGGGGAGACAGCTCACGGCATGGCAAGTCTCGGTGCCGGGGAGACACTTCTTGGCGCGGCAATTCTCGGTGCCGGGGGGAAGCCTCTCAGCGTGGTGAGTCTCGGTGCCATGGAGACACTTCTCGGCGTGGTGAGTCTTGGTGCCGGGGAGATACCTCTCGGCGTGAAGAGTCTCGGTGCCTTGGAGACACGTCTCTGTGCGGCGAGTGTCGACGTCGCGGAGACACGCCTCGGTGCGGCGAGTCTCAGCGCCGGAAAGAGACATCTCTGCGTGGCGAGTCTCGGTGTCGGGGAGACACGTCTCGGTGCGACGAGTCTCGGCACCGTGGAGATACGGTTCGGCGCAGCGAGTCTCGGCGCCGGGGAGACACCTCTCAACGCGGCGAGTCTCGGCGCCATGGGGACTCCCCACGGTACGGTGAATCTTGACGCCGGGAGAGCACCTCTCGATGCGGCGAGTCTCGGCGTCGGGGAGACACTTCTCGGCGCGGCGAGACACTTCTCGGCGCGGCGAGTCTCGGCGTCGGGGAGACACTTCTCGGCGTGGCGAGTCTCGGCGTCGGGGAGACACTTCTCGGCGTGGCGAGTCTCGGCGTCGGGGAGACATCGGGTACCGCGGCGAGTTCCGGCGATGTGATGACTCTCAGCACTGAGGTGAACTCCGGCACAGGGAGAGTTGGGTTGTTGCTTCGACCTCACGGTGGCATGGCCTCTCAGTACGGTCAGACACCGAGGATTGGGGCCGAGGTGGTGATCGACGTCCCGATACCGGGTAATGTTGGTCCGCTTGGTGCCAGGTGGGCATCAGGCTCATCCTGGACGTCGAACAAGACCACGATCTGGCAGGTGAGGATGACCTCGAGCATGAACGGCTCCGAGGATCCGGGCTGCAAGACCAGCGCCGTGAGTCAGACCGGCGTCGTGAGTCGGATCGATCCACCATGCGGTGACGGGACTCAGAATGGCGCCGGGACTCAGAGCGGCGTGCAGGAGGCTGTACTTGTGCGGACGAACCGAAGAACGTCGGCTTGCCTCTGGAGATCACCGGGGCCCGTACCGGGATTGGCGCCGGCACGGGGGATGCCGGTGCCGTCATCTCAATAAGCCCCCTCGCGGCCTCAAAGGTGTCAGGAGTTGAGGGTGCGGCCACATCATCAAGGCACAGCGGTGCCTGTGGGCGTGGGCTAACATGGCCCGTTTGGGTCTTTGCAGACTCAGGCAGGCTGGAGCAGGGCGGTGCCGCAACAATGTCCTGGGCCTTGGTCTGCCCCTTGCGGCCAGATGGAGACAGGGAGCGGTGTCGCGAGCGGCCCCGGGTTCCCGAAGATCCCCGGCCCCGGGGGAGGCAGGAGTCCTTCCGCGGTGCTGCAACCAGCGCTGATGGAGGTGCGCTGCGCACCGAGACGCTGGAGCCCGCACCTTGAGAGGGGCACAGTGCCGCTTCCATCAACAATTGTCTGAGGTGGATTTCCTTCTCCTTCCTGGTGCGAGGCTTGAAGGACTTGCACAGCTTGCACTTGTCCGCTGTGTGGGACTCACCCAGACACCGAAGACAGGAGTCGTGGGGGTCGCCCATGGGCATGGGCTTGTTGCAGGATCTGCATGGCTTGAAGCCTTGCGAAGGCATGCCCTAAGCCCGGAGGGCTCGAGAGGAGCCTCTCAACTGTTGTAACTACACTAATCACTATAAACAAAGAAGAGAAAACTACTAACACTAAGTACAAGGAGAACTATTAACACAGATAGCTAGGGAGTAGTGGAGCACTTGCTAGCAAGAGACCACTGTTCCAACGACCGTCATGGGCGGTAAGAAGGAACTGGAGGGGGGTCGGGCCGGCAGGGTACTATATAGAGCGCCATTTCGGCGCCACTCCAGGGGGCTCCCCAGCCGGCCCGACAGGTAGCTGCTAGGGAAAAAGTTTCCGACGTCCGTGCACGCGCGCGCGCACACACCCAACTGGAATAGATATGAGCAACCACTCGAAGAAGAACCTTCTCTTTCCATCTCTTTCCTCTCCCCGACTTGGCCCCTCTTATGATTGTTCTCCCTTTCTCACTGTTTCATATTTCTTCTTAACTCCACCTTTTCCCCTTTCAATTCAATCTCTCTCAATATGCTTGCTAGGATGAAGTGGAAAATAGTGGGTGCATTTATTTTTCCCAACTTCTCCATGTGATGTGCTTCTCTTCCTCCCCTCTGCCCATAAGGAGAAAATCCAGGGAACAGAGATGTCAAGTTTCACTTTCAAGGTGTGCAGGAGCTCTTTACCTCATACTCCTCTGCTTCCCCCTCTGGCTTCATCCAAGACAGAGTATAGAAAACTGTAGGAAGTCTCCCTTCTCACCTCTCCATCTGAAGAAAAAATTTGCGGGCCAGGTTTGCATGCTCCTTCCCCTTCAGAGAAATATGTAATCCTGGAAATCCAGGGCATCCCATCTGAAGGGAGAAAGCCAAAGGGAGGGGAGACAAGAAATGCCTACAAGAAATATATACAACAGGGGTCTCTCTGTCTCTTCCCCAGTCCCTGTGCTGACTCCCTGCTCAGTCTCCTGATGAGGGGGAATTCAGGAAAGGAGGATAAGAATCTGCTCAGCAACTATTACCACAGCGACCTCTGATGGCAATGTTTCCTTTTTTTGGCAGCTAGACAAAGCTAGACAAAGATTGCCAGGGCGTAAGAGGAAACTCATTAATCATCTTGGGTTTACTGTAAAACAAACAACAATTGTGTTTTCAGATTTTGAAGGAAGTGGGTTGGGTTATATTACGTTATAATCTCTTTTATCCCCCGCCTTCTCACCAGCATCACCTCCATTGTGTCTGGATTCAGTGTCAATCTTTCATCCAGATTAGAAGGGATACAGTGCTATTTGAGGATAGAAGATGTAGAGCTGGGTATCATCCACAGACATTTGGGACCACAACTTCTCACAGTTTCTCCCAACAGCTTCACAAAAATGTTAGAATGGGGGAGACTTGTAGGACTGAGTTGCCAGAGGTAAGTACTTTGGAGGAAGAGGTATAGTTGTCCATCATCACATCCCCTGAGAATACTGAAAGGACTAATTGGACCTTTCTTGTCAGCCCCTGCTATGTCTCGGAGGTGAGACAGTAGTATAGTAGGAAAGTATCTGTCACAGGCAGATTCATGAGAAAGATTACGGTTCCTTCTTTCCATACTGAACGATTCCCACAGCAGAGGATGACCTGTCAATTATCCAGACACAGATGAAGAAAAAGCTAAAGGACTACAGAAAGAGAAGCTGCTGCTTGGGCTATCGAAATTTTTGTCAAAGGTATCCTCGGTGTAAAAGGTTTCTCTTTAAATGGAGCTGAACTTTGGCTGCAGTAAAACATCACACACAATAAATACTAGGCAACATCATGTGAAGCCACATACAGCATAGCCAAACAGATAAATCTACAGTGAAACCGAACATAATACTTTATTTATCACTAATATCAAAACCATCATCCAGTTGGCCTTCAAAATACTTCTTTAAGATCTCTTCTGTGGTGAGGGAACAGAGAAATAGCACATATTGGCTAAATATAATGTAGTAACATACGACATTCTTCCTTCGTTTCCCCTCATTATACAATACTGTAAAAGAACTTGTCCTACTTATGTCTTGTTTAAAACCATTTGCTCCCATCAGAAGAATATGTGGTTCAGTTGTAGAACCATAAAAGTAGTGCACATTTTCAAACAGGGAGAGTATTTATTTATAAATTTCTCATGTTCGTTGTGCCCACTTGTCCCCCCAAGATCTACTCAATGGCTCCTCAAAACTTAACAGTTCTTAGTTCAAGGCTTTCCGCAGGCCTCTCAGGTTAGTACATTGGCCAGGGTGATATCCTAGGAGCAATGCTTGGTTATGAAGTTTATTAGTATTTCTGTAAATAGTCTGGGAACTGGTGAGAGATGGGGGAAAAAGTGCTCTATATTGTAGTAGAAAGAAGCAAAGGCTGATCTTCAATAACTGGGCTTGACTGGAATGAGTAGGTTCAGAGATTCATAGATACCAAGGCCTGAAAGGACCATTGTAGAACATAGGCCACAGAACTTTCCCCAATTAATTCCAGGAGGACATCTTTTAGAAAAACATTCAAATCTTGATTTAAACATTGTCAGTGAAGGAGAATCCACCATGATGTTTGGTTAATTGTTCCAATGGTTAATTACTCTCACTGTTAAAAATGTACACCTTATTTCCAGTTGAAGTAGTCTAGTTTCATCGTCCAGCCATTGGATCATATAATATATTTCTCTGCTACACTGAACAGTCCATTATTAAATATTTGTTCCACATGTAGGTACTTACAGACTGTGATCAAGTCATCCCTTAACCTTCTTTTTGTTAAACTAAACAGATTAAGCTCCTTGAGTCTAGCACTATAGGACCTGTTTTCTAACCCTTGAATCATTTTGTGGCTCTTCTCTGAACTCTCTCCAGTTTAACAATATCCTTCTTGAATTGTGGATACCAGAAATGACAGAGTATTCCAGCAGCAGTCACACCAAATATAGAGGTAAAATAATCTTTCTATGCCTACTTGAGATTCTAATTTTTCTTTGTTTTATGTTACCACTAAGTGTGTATAGTCCTCCTTCCTTCTGAATTATTTACTTTAAACACACACAAAGTCAATTATAGAAAAGTAAAATTCATTATTTTTGCTCAAAGGAGTTTTGTGCAATGTTTACATTTTATTTCATACAATTACAGCGCCTCTAAATTTTGCTTCATTCGCAGTTTTGTCAAAATGACTGCGTTTTAACTGAAAACTTTCACACACAAAAGTTGATTTTTGCATGTTTTGGATAAAAGAAAATAGTTTTCACTGAAAAATAAAATCCCAACAAGCACCAGCCAATTTCAAGTCCAGTTTTGCTTAGAAAAAAGACTTCTTTCTCAAACTGTTCTCTTGTCTCTTGAAAATGCAGTATACAATTCCATTAGTGCTGGAAAACGTGACTGGCTTGCAAATGTTTAACTTGGGCAATATTTAGAGCAAAAATAAGCCTGTTTATGTCTGTAACAAAATACAAAAATACTTGAAACCTATGTTGTAGCATGTCATTATGAATTTCACACATTGTTACTTATCTTTGTTTTCCCCAAGTCATGACATTCAGGTTTAGCAGCTCCATGTTCTATGACCACAATCCCACATTGACTTCAATGGATTTGCTTATGTGCATAATATTAGGCACATGCTCAGGTGTTTGCAAAACTGGGATCTATGATTATAAAAGTGGACACAGTATGGAAGTCTGGAGCCAGCTCAGAGGAGTCATATCAGTCCCATGTTATCACAGTATAGCACTGTCTTCCTATCCCTATTTTTATTTTATCCCTATTAAATGAACATTTTTGTTAGCATTTGTAGGTCAAACTTAAAACATGATTTCTTTAGGCTAAACACTTTTAATTCCCTTAATCCTTCTTTCTAAATAATATTTTCACATCTACGTATCATTTTGGTTGCTCTTCCATCTTTTTCACTTTCAATATCTTTTTTTAAAACTGAGGGAATCGGAATATTGAATGATATTCCAAGTACTGTATGACCTCCTTTACAC
Source organism: Macrochelys suwanniensis (assembly GCA_033296515.1). Lineage (NCBI taxonomy): Eukaryota > Metazoa > Chordata > Testudines > Chelydridae > Macrochelys > Macrochelys suwanniensis. The sequence continues at coordinate 91,546,962 of CM065775.1, read as the reverse complement.
TGGAAAAACAACATCTTTTGCCTTGGATAGAAGACTATGGAATAGAAATGGCCTTCTTTGAAACTGCACTGATTATAGCAGACTTCAGTCTGTTCTGAACCATTAACCTCACATCCTGACTGTTTTCCATATAATACTGTCCTACGTCATATCATCAATGTGAGTCCATTCAAGTGCACTGTTTGGATCTTTATGTTAACAAATGCATTGTATTTTTTTATGACCAGTCAGCCAAATTGTCCAGGTTTCTGAGTGTAAATATGTCACCTTTTGTATCTGATATAAATTAGAACCTCAAATAACCAAACCTCGCTTCAAAAAACATTATCTGAAAAAGAAGTCACATGCCCCACAAATTTCACATAAGGAAAGTTTAAATAATTCCTGTTTATTTTAGGAGCACCTATAGGTCTCACATGAGACTGGGGGCCTGTTTTGTTAGGTGCTATACATACACAGTGAAAGACAGTGCCTACCCCAAAGAGCTTACAACCTAAGGCTATGTCTACACTATTGACTTACAGTTGCACAGTTGTACCGCTGCAAGGTCTCATGTGTAGCTAATCTAAGCCAGCGGGAGAGAGCTCTCATGCCAGCATAATTAAGCCATCCCCAACGAGTGGCGGTGGTAGCTATGTTGGCAGGTGAGCATTTCCTGCCAACATAGCGCTGTCCACACTGCCATTTCTGTTGTTGACATTTTTGTCGGTCGGGGGGGTGTTTTTTCACACCCCTGACCGACAAAAATTTTACCAACAGAAGTGCTGGTATAGACATACCCTTAGTCACTTCACCTCTCTGCCTGAATGTCCTCCTCTTTAAAAAGGTAAAAACCCACGAAAGCTTATACTCCAATATGTCTGTTAGTCTATAAGGTGCCACAGGACTCTTCGTTGCTTCTACAGATCCAGACTAACATGGCTACCCCTCTGATACTTGAGGATTAATTAGTTAATATCTGTAAAGTGCTATAAACATGTCAAATACTAAGTAGTAGTATCGCCAATTTGCAATTGGGGAACTAAGGCACAGAACAATTAAGTGATTAGTTCAAAAGAAAAAGTAAGAGTGACATGAGAGAGTCATAATCATTACAAACCCCTTTAAATCCCTATCCTAGCCACAGCTGACACCTATAGGAGGTATATATAGCACAAGATATAATGTATGCAAATAAGTATCTAAAAACTAAAAATAAGGTTGAATTACAAACCCAAGTGTGAATTAATAATGAAGTTTCAAGTACTCATCTAAATATTCTGGCCTTTTCACAATCCTTCAATGCTGTGTTTTACATGAAACTAGATACGAACAAGTTGGGTCTGATTCTCAGTTACACTACACGCCCTTTTCACCATTCTGATAGCATAAAGCAGTCATACTTGCCACTTAAGAATATCATCGGAGTAGAGGTCCTGCTCAGTTGGTGTAGAATAGTATAAGGGCATACCAGCCTTTCTCTCAGCCCCCAGAGTAGGGGCAAAGTACAGGTATGGTCCGAGTGTACTCTTCGATGCCAGTATACAAATGAGTATGGGTAACAAGCAGGATGAACTGGAAGTCATGGTATATGAAGAAAATTTTGACCTAACTGGCATCACAGACACCTGGTGGGACAACTTCCAGGATTGGAGTACCAGCATTGGGGGATATAGTTTTTTTTCAAAAGGATAATTATGGGAAAAAAGTATGTCAAGAATGTATACACTTATGCACTATATACACTTGCTCTGAGGTTCAATGGGAAGTGAGTGACAGACCTGAGAGTCTCTGGGTGAGGATAACAAGGGAAAAGAACAGTAGCAATGTTATGGTAGGAGTCTATTATAGACCATCAAATCAAGAAGAGGAAGTGGATGAGTCATTCTACAAGCAGGTAACAAGATTAGCTAACACACGTGAGCTAGTATTAATGAGGGATTTTAACTTCCCTGATATTTGTTGGAAGACTATTGCAGCAAAACATAATATGTCCTGCAAATTCTTAGCATATGTAGGGGACACTTTCTGAATCAGAAAGCTGAGGAAACAACTATGGGGTCATCCATATGGGGTCTGGTTTTGACCAACAGTAATTAATTAGTTGTGAACATGAAGGTGGTCGGGAACTTAGGAGGAAGTGATCGTGATCTAATACAGGGGTCTCAAACACGCGGGCCGCCCTGCGGCCCGCCGGGCTCCCCGCGCCCCTCTCCCCCGCCTTTTTAAAAAAATGTTTTTTATTTTTTTTCCCCCACCCAGGCAGTTCCCGCTGCCAGACAGTTGTTCTGGCAGTGGGAATTGCCTGGGGGTAAAAAAAAAATAAAAATGGGAGGGCAGGGGTGGGGCGTGGGGAGCCTGGCGGGCTTCAGGGAAGAGCTCCGTGGGCCGCATGGGAAGAGCTTTGCGGTTTCTGGGAGGGAGTGGGGAGGAGCGGGAAGCCGTGCGCATAGGGGAGGAGGTGGAGAAGGGGTGGAGAAGGGGCAGGGCCTAATGGAAGGGGTGGAGTAGGGGTGGGCCCGGGGCAGCGAGGGGGCAGCATCAGAGATGCGGCCCTCGGGCCAATGCACTAGTCCTCATGTGGCCCTCGTGGTAATTTGAGTTTGAGACCCCTGATCTAATAGAATTCAAGATCCTATGGAAAGAAGGACCTGAGATCACGAAAACAAGGACACTGGACTTCAAAAAGGCAGATTTCAACTAACTCAGAGAAATAGTAAACAAGGTCCTTTGGAAAGACCAATCAGGAAGAAAAGGAGTCAAAGGGGGCTGGCAGTTCTTAAAAGATGTAATACTAGAGGCTTAACATCAAGCTGTTCCGATGTAGAGGAAAGATAAGAAGAGCCACAGGAGGCCAATGTGGCTGCACAAAATGCTTTTTAGCTATCTAAAAACCAAAAGGGATACATACAGGAAATGGAAGGAGGGGCCTGTCACCAAGGAAGTATACATGGGAATAGCGTGAGCATATAGGGACCAATTCAGGAAAGCCAAGGCAAAGAATGAGTTACAGCTGGCAAGAAATATTAACGACAACAAGGTGGTCATCTTCAGATATGTTAGACACTAAAGAAAGATCAAGGAGAGTGTGGGTGTGCTGCTCAGTGGAGAAGGTGAGCTGGTAACAGAAGAGGATAGGAAGTTAGAGCTGCTCAGTTCCTACTTTGCTTCAGATTTCTCACAAAAAATGTGACCGGATGACTAGCAGAGTTGTCATATACAATAAAGGGGAAGGGATGCAGAGTGGGATAAGTAAACAACACATCAGAGATCTTCTGACCAAACTTAATTAATTCAAATCAGAGGGGCCAGATGCTATTCACCCAAGGGTACTGAAGGAAATAGCTGAAGAAATCTCAGAGCCACTGGCAATAATATTTACAAACTCATGGATGACAAGAGAGGTCCCGGAAGATTGGAGAAGGGCTAATGCAGTGCCCATCTTCAAAAACAGGGGAAAGGAGGAGCCTGGAAACTATAGACCATTCAGCCTGACTTCGATCTCTAGGAAGCTAGTAGAGCAGTGGTTCCCAAACTCGGTCTGCGGCTTGCTCAGGGTAAGCCCCTGGCGCGCCAGGCCAGTTTCTTAACCTTCCGTCTCTGCAGGTACGGCCGCTCATGGCTCCCACTGGCCACGGTTTGCCGTTCCCAGCCAATGGGAGCTGCGGGAAGCAGAGCGGGCCGCTTCCCGCAGCTCCCATTGGCTGGGAACAGAAAACCACGGCCAGTGGGAGCCACGAGCAGACGTACCTGCAGAGGCGGCAGGTAAACAAACCAGCCCGGCGCACCAAGGGCTTACCCTGAGCAAGCCGCGGACTGAGTTTGGGAACCACTGTACTAAAGCAATGTATAAAACATTCAGTTTGTGAATACCTGGAGAAGAAGGGTAATCACTAGCAGCCAGCATCAATTTACCAAGAATAAATCATGCCAAACCAGCTTGATTTCCTTCTTTGACAGGATAACTGATTTGGTGGATGGGGGAATGCAGTGGACATAATATACCTGGACTTCAGCAAGGCTTTTGACACAGTCGCGCATGACATTCGGATAAGAACGCTGGAGAAACGCAGCCTCAACAGAACTATAATTAAGTGGATACATAATTGGTTAAAGAACCGCAAACAAATAGTAACTATTAATGAAATGATGTTGGATTGGACGGAGGTCTCAAGTGGGGTTCTGGGTCGGTGTGGTTTAACATCTTTATTAATGACATGGATGTAAGTATAGAGAACATAATGATCAAGTTTGTAGATGACACAAAGGGGTTGCCAATACTTTGGAAGATAGAGCTAAAATTCAGAGTGGTCTTGATAAATTGGAGAATTGTGCTATCGACAACAAAATAAAATTCAACAAAGACAAATGTAAGGTGCTACACTTGGGAAGAAAAAACAAATTCACAAATACAGAATGGGGGAAAACTGGTTTGGCAGCAGCACTGCTGAAAAAGATCAGGGAGTTGTGGAGGGGCACAACCTCAACATGAGTCAGAAATGCCATTCTGTTGCAAAAAAAGCAAATGCAATTTTAGGTTGCATTATCAGAGGTATAGCATTCAAGTTATGGGAGGTGAAAGTACCACTCTGCTAGGCACTGGTTAGGCCTCAGCTAGAGTACTGCATCCAGTTTTGGTCACCAATGTATAGAAAAGGATGTAGAGAAATTGGAAAGGACCCAGAGGTGAGCAACAAAGATGGTAAGAGGAATGGAATGTAAGACATATAAGCAAAGGCTGAAGGAATTGGCTATGTTTAGTTTGGGGGGATAGCTCAGTGGTTTGAGCATTGCTCTGCTAAACCCAGGGCTGTGAGTCCAATCCTTGAGGGGGCCATTTAGGGATCTGGGGCAAAAAATTGGGGATTGGTCCTGCTTTGAGCAGGGGGGACCTCCTAAGGTCCCTTAGATGACCTCCTAAGGTCCCTTCCAACCCTGATATTCTATGATTAAGGGGGTGGGGGGGAATGATAGCAGTCTTCAGATACTTGAAAGGCTGCCATAAAAAAGACGGAGAAAAGTTGTTCTCATTTGCCACGGAGGGCAGGACAAGAGGCAATGGGTTCAAACTACATCATAGCAGATTTAGATTAAATCTCAGGAAAAACTGTCTAACTGAAAGAACAGTAGGACAATGGAACTGCCTCAGGAGGTTGTGGAAACTCTTTCACTGGGAGTTTTCAAAAGGAGGCTGGATAGCCCTCTGTCTTGGATGGGTTAGACACAACAAATCCTGCATCTTGGCAGGTGATTTGTCTGACCCTTGCAGTCCCTTCTAACCCTATGATTCTATGCAGGGCCAGCTCCAGGCACCAGCTAAAGAAGCAGGTGCTTGGGGCGGCCAATACCAAGGGGCGGCACATCCAGGTCTTCGGCGGCGGGTCCCTCAGTCCCTCTCTGAGCGAAGGACCTGCCGCCGAATTGCCGCCAAAGACTGGAGCGGCGCGATCACAAGGGGGGAAGGATAGCTCAGTGGTTTGAGCATTGGCCTGCTAAACCCAGGGTTGTGAGTTCAATCCTTGAGGGGGTCATTTAGGGATCTGTGGCAAAAATCTGTCAGGGGACAGTACTTTGTCCTGCTAGTGAAGGCAGGGGACTGGACTCAATGACCTTTCAAGGTCCTTCCAGTTCTATGAGATAGGCATATCTCCATATATATGGAGATATGCCTATTTTTTTTTCCGCTTGGGGCGGCAGAAAACCTGGAGCCAGCCCTGATTCTATAGCTATTCTCTGCTTCCCAGGGCCAGAGGGAACATGCAAAAGATTGGGTGCCAGAAAGTCCTCTGCACAGCCGCAAAAGATGGGGAGCCTAAAGGTGATTTAAGGGAATCAGCCCATTAGTTTTTGTGCTGTTATAATCTGAACCAGAATCATTTTATCCACATAGTCAAGGAAATGTGAAATCGTCAAGTGCTTGGATTTAATTTATGTATATATTTTATTGTGTTTTCACTATAAAGAACTACAGACCAGAAAGAGAAGGAAAAAGTTAAACCTTTGCTTTGAAGTGACTCCCTATATTACAAATTATCTATAAAGCAATGTATCACTTGAAACCAGAAGTAGGAAATGGCAGCTCCTGCTCAAAAGAGTTTTCTGGTCTTCAAATCATTCTCTAAGATACCTTTGAAACTAAAAACATTTGAATCACTGCCACCAGAGATTGTTTTTTTTCAGGGATGAACAAATGTTCATTGTACCTGATGGCGAAGTAGACTACCAAAGAAAGCAATTTAGAAGTTTTGAACGTATTTTCTTGTCTACATAATTCATTTAATTTATTTGGTTGCAACTTCATCACATTTAATAGCACTATAATCTGAAACAAATATGGCACATGTCTATGAGTCCACTTAATCCTCCTTGCTTAGATTAAAGTGGGCATTGGATCTATTTTGTACTCTTAATTTTGCAACATAATATCATGATACTGTGTAATACATTTTCAAAAATATTGGATCACAAGATCATTAAGGTTTTCTTAGTAAAGAGCACATATGTCAGGAAATGCCAGAATTAAGTCTGCAATATTAACTCTTCCCTCTTGTGCATATGCATTATGCTAGTATTTTATTACATGAAGATATACATTTCTAAAATAATACAACACAATATCAAGCATGCAATTTCAGTGGGTCTCTGTTCCATGTATATTATATTCTATTGCATTAGGCCTCAGTTAACCCATATATAAAACAGCTGGCTGAGGAAAACAATACTTTCCTCACTTGACTAAAAAGGGGGCCTGAAGTGCTGAGAATAAAGATCCGATAGTGAAAGACATGGGCCTAGAATTCAGAACCTCTTGGAACCCAACCCTTCTTCTCTTTCCTTTAGGCCAAGAGGCCATTCTGGGGAAGAATACTGCTGGTGACAGAATAGCATCAGGTGTTTCCAGAATCATTTAGAAATCATTTTGGAGGAACTAAGGAGACTGAGTGAGGTCTAGGCACATGCCCAGGACAGCCTACCAGCACTTGGACATCAGTTAATTTGTTAACAACTTGTATCAAATCAAGCACATAGGTGCAAAGAACTCTATTCAGAGGCCTAACCCGGTGATGTCAAAATACATTTTCATCATGACAATTAAAAAGGCAACTATCTTCAAAGACTATTTACATACTGTATTGCAACTTTCTACACCCAACCTTTTCAGCACAAGAGCTGTTCAATTTATCATAAAAATATCATCAAGAAGTGTGGAGGGGAAGCACTTTTCTCACTTTCATTTTTAAAAAGTGGGTAAGCCACTTTTTGTTCAAATTTTACACACACACACACACACACGTTTTGTAACAGATGTGTTGACATATTGTGTACCACTAATGTATGCTTTCAATGTTAATTTTAATTGGCTATCTGAAAAACTCTGGATTACCTTAATTTCTGATACTGCTTGTTTCTGATATTATAGACAAGTGGTGACCTCACCTTATTTGAGGCAGACAGCTTCTTTCAAAAAGCCCTATTTTAGCGCAAACCACCACACATAATTTTAGCTTGGAATACTCATTTGGCTTGAAAATTGTCAGTTTACTCTGAAGACAAAGGAAAGTGTTTGCAAAGGGTAAAACAGTTTTTGAATCAATAAAAATGATCCTGTTTCAAATTTACTTCTAATATTTCTTTGATTCTCACTAACTGTAAAACAGTTTGCTGCATTGATTAACAGTTAAAATTTCCATGAAAATTCATGCACTAGCTATATTTGAAGAAAATAACTTGTAATTAATCAAAGCTATCAACCATTTTGTCGTTGTGGACAGGCGGATGTCCAATCATTATCATACAAGTTAAGTTCTCCAATCACCTTCCCTCGGGGAAGAGTGATTTCTTCTTCCCTATTGAACATTTCCCACTTGCCATGTTAGTTAATATTATTTTATTCTTATCTTAGAGGTAATAGAAGAGGTTAAGATTTATAGCTTGTTTTGTCACAATACACATTCTGAAACATACTATACATAAGAAAGGAATTATAACATTCTACTAAGAGCTGGCATGCAAGTGTTCTAATTTGTACTAGTTAAAGTGACACGTTGTTCTCTAAAATACAGAGATTTTATAATAATGAACACTTGAAAACTACATTTTAGGCTAGATTTTACCTATTAGACCCAGGGCCATACTAGTCTTGACACAGCATCTCAGAGCGAGCTTGAGGAAGGATCATGCCACTTCCCACCCTGGATGTGCAAGAACTCCACAGCCTTTAGGATGGTGAAGCCCCTACTCACTGCCAGTGCATCTGAATGGTTCCATGGGTTGGTGCAGGTGCAAGCAAAGCTATGGGCCTAATTTCCTCCAACCTCCATTGGGATAACCAGGGCACCCAGGGACACACAGAGAAAGCACCCCCTACCAGGGACAATCTGACCATATTAAATATAATAAAAATCACAATACTTGGTTTGTGGCACTTGCTCAAAATAAGATAATAGTTTAAAAATTAACACCAGAACTTGGACACACATGCACTGCTGAATGTGAAGTGCAGAACTAGGAAGACTATCAGAGTTGCCATTGTTCAGAGGAAACATTAAACCAAAGTGTTTGGGGTCTGTCCACTTGCAAGTTTAAAACAATGCATAAGGGGCAACCCTCAGTTTCCTAGCAAACATTCCCTCTTCCTGTGATAGAAAAACTGGGGCTCTCTTTGTTGTTTTGTATTTTAAAACAAAAAGCTGCTACAACTGATACTAAGTGGAATTATTGTGGACAGTCTCAGCAGAAAAGCTAAGAAATGAATAGGCATAGAGCCTGAACTACTTTCGCACTAATAAGAGGGGTCTGCCCCGCCAAGGGAAGAAGCAGACTGTGGCGTAGTGTTGGTAAGTTTACAGTGCTGCTGCCGATAATGAACCTACATTACAATCATACAACATGTATGATCACATCTTTAAGAAGGACACTTTAAAATTCTTGTATGGGATGATGCAATAATACACTAAAATCTAGCTCCAAGGTCTAAAGCTGAATTGACTTCAGGTATTGCAAGAGAAAACCCTGACCTTAAGAATATTTCAGCATTCACTTATGTGTTCTGTGACTTGAAAGACCCAAACTCACATCAAGAACAGCATTTTAGGACATCTGGAATCCATGCAAGTTTATTTCGGGATATCTGGCTGTAATTACCATACTTGAATTTAGCAACCACCTCAAATTTTGGGCAACACTGGTGGTGATTTTCCTTTTGAACTTAATTGTACATTTAACACCCAAATTTCCACAAGTCATTTCTTTAAGGTCAAATAAAGTTTTAAACCTAGAGGTGGCTGAGACCTTACACATGCTACAGTATTTCCTTCTCACCTGGGCTTGAGGGGAAGTAAAAAATAAAATACAAATACAATACAATACAAAGGGCAAGTTGATAGTTAAGGAGTTTTTTTAAATATATTAGAAACCAAAAGAATACTGACCATGATTTTGGTCCACTACTAGATGGCAATGGTAGAATTCTCAATAATAATGCAGAAAAGGCAGAAGTGATGAATAAATATTTCTGTTTTGTACTTTGGTAAAAATAACAGATGATATAGTCTCATAATATGGTCATGATGATAACACTCTTTCTATTCCACTAGTATCTCTGGAGGATATTAAATAGAAGCTACTGAACTTAATAGTCAAGTGGGTGTGTTTCCAGTGGGATCTCTCAAAGATAATTTCTTAGCCCTATGCTATTAAACATTTTTATCAATGACCTGGGGAAAAATTACATAAAATGATCACTGATAAAGTTGGCAGATGACACAAAAATTGGCAGAATGGTAAATAATGAAGCAGAGAGGTCACGGATTCAGAGCAATCTTGATTGCTTGATAAACTGGGCACAAGAAACAATATGCACTTTAATATGGCTAAACATAAATTTACAAATCTAGGAACAAAGAATGTAGGCCATACATACAGGATGGGGACTGTATCCTGGGAAGCAGTGACTGAAAAAAACTTTTGGGGGTTGTGGTGGATAATCAGCTGAAAATGAACGGCCAGTGTGACACTATGGCCAAAAAAGCTAATGTGATCCTGGGATGCATAAACAGGGGGATCTCGAGCAGGAGTAGAGAGGTTATTTTACCTTTATATTTGGCACTGGTGTGACTGCTGCTGGAACATCTAGGTCTGCTGCCCACAATTCAAGAAAGGTGTTTATAAACTGGAGACAGTGCAAAGAAGAGCCACGAGAACGATTAAAGGATTAGAAAACATGCCTTTTGTGATAGACTCAAGGAGCTCAATCTATTTAGCTTAATAAAAAGAAGGGTAAGGTGCGACTTGATTACAGTCTATAAGTATCTACATGGGGAACAAATATTTAATAATGGTCTCTTCAATTTAGCAGAGAAAGGTATAAAATAATTCAATGGCTGGAAGTTGAAGCTAGAAAATCTCAGACTGGCAATAAGGCAAAAGGTTTTAATGTGAGAGTAATTAACCAACGGAACAATTTACCAAGAGTCATGGTGGATTCTCAGTCACTGACAATTTCTAATCAAGAGTGGATGTTTTATCTAAATGATTTATTCTAGGAACTATTTTAGGGAAGTTTTATGTCCTGTGTTATACAGGAGGTCAGACTAAATGATCACAATGGTCCCTTCTGATCTTGGAATCTATTCTTCCTTCTATAAAAAGGAAATTGAATATACAACTAATTGTTTGTTTTAAAGCCTCAATATTAAAAGCTCATTTAAAGTCAGCTAATTCAATTTTAAGAGTTTTTTTCCTATACACAAAGAGAAAACATGCACTTTTAATTTGAATAACTTATTTCTGATTAAAAGAAAAACAAAAAAAGAGACCAAAGTAAAGGTCCTATCAGAAAGCACCTACTGCATTCCTCCCCTCTGGTGACATTCATCACTGAAAGGACCACAAAATGGCTGCCTGTCTCTTTAGACAGCATAGTCATTGGATGAACAAAGGCTTAGCAATTACCACCCCAAAACAGATGAGGACAAGAGTCCTAACACCTGAGGTATGTACTCAGAGACCAGAAAAAGGACAGAGATGAAGCTAGTCCCATAACCATGACAGTGGGAATTTAGTGTTAGGGTTTATAGTTCTGGAGCGTGAATACAGTGTGGGCAGATGGGCATATTCTTGTAATCAAATTACATGTGAGTAAACATCTGAAGTCTCAGCCTATGTAGAGTTACATTTGAACAGGATGATGATGTAGTGTCAATGTTGATGGGTTATCAGTTCACTTCATTTGCTGAAAAATTATGATACATCCAACAGTAGGGGCAGCTTTCCACGGCTATAGGGAGCTAACACTCACATATCATAACAGTACTTCCCTACCTCACTGGGGTGTTATAAGGATAAATTTATGAATTTATGAATGATCAGGGCCACAAAAGTACTTTGAAAGACAAATGGCAAGACTCCAGCTGTCTTCAACAAGACCAGGACTTTGTCCTAAACTCTCTCTCGTTCCATTAGTTTTTTCCAGTTTATTACATATACTCACGTAGCCCTTGTTCTTCCCATCTTCCATGCCCACAACTGCCCTCCACATCAGCCTATGCAGTGGACTCCTCACCAGTGTGGAGGGGTTGCAGTAAGAGAACCTGCTGAAAGCCTACTACACCACCAACCCTGCCAAGAACTAATTGATCTGAGGGAGGGCTTTGCAGCGTGCATGCATATCAAAGTGAAATTCATCATGACACTTCTTAGGGCTGGTCCACACTAACCCCCCAGTTCTAACTAAGATACGCAACTTCAGCTACGTGAATAACATAGCTGAAGTCGAAGTATCTTAGTTCGAACTACAAGGTACTTACCGCGGGTCCACACGCGGCAGGCAGCCTCCCCTGTCGACTCCGGGTACTCCTATCGCAGAGCAGGAGTACCGGTGTCGACGGCGAGCACTTCCGGGATCGATTTATCGCGTATAGACAAGACGCGATAAATCGATCCCAGAAGATCGATTGCTTACCGCCGAACCCGGAGGTAAGTATAGACGTACCCCTAGATACTCAAAGGTGTAAAGTCCTAAACAAAGCACCTAATTAAACCCACTTCTTTATTTTTCTCAAATTCCACTAGTTACCAGCCATACACTCTAGCTGCGAGTCCTCCACAATTAATACTCTTTTTGATAAAGTACAATAAGCATTAAGAGGAACTAAAATAGATAACTTATCACAGATCTGTTTAAGCATATGACAAAGTTAACCAAATGCTTTTTGAACAAACTTTGAAATGTACAGCAGAAAGATTTACCTTGAAAAGCAGCTGCATTATGGGATATTAAAAACTTTAAAGTAGAGCTTGATGTTTGAAGCACTTGTTGTATATCCTGCTTTACTGCAAGCTGGTATCTCTCCTCCATCTTTTTGGTACAACACGTTAGGTTTTTAGATGTACAAATTTGAAGATCAGCCCCTAGAGAAAGAAATACACTTTTATTTTCCAAATTTATCATTATTTGTACAGTGCACTGTGCCATACATGATCATAAAATCATAGAAGATCAGGATTGGAAGAGACCTCAGGAGGTCATCTAGTCCAACCCCTGCTCAAAGCAGGATCAAACCCAACTAAATCATCCCAGCCGGGGATTTCTGAAGCCGGGCCTTAAAAACGTCTAAGGCTGGAGATTCCACCACCTCCCTAGGTAACCCATTCTAGTGCTTCACCACCCTCCTAGTGAAATAGTTTTTCCTAATATCCACCCTAAACCTCCCGTACTGCAACTTGAGACCATTGCTCCTTGTTCTGTCATCCGTCACCACTGAGAACAGCCTAGTTCAGTGGTGAGCAACCTGTGGCCCATGGACCGCATGCAGCCCATCAGGATAATCCTCTGGCAGGCCACGAGATAGTTTGTTTACATTGACCGTCTGCCTGCAGCTCCCCATGGCAGTGGTTCGCCGTTCCCAGCCAATGGGAGCTCCAGGTAGTGGCACGAGCTGGGCGCCGCTTCCCGCAGCTCCCATTGGCCATGAATGGCAAACCCCAGCCCCTGGGAGCTGTGGGTGACCGTGCCTGCGGACAGTCAATGTAAACAAACTGTCTCACAGCCTGCCAGCAGATTACCCTGACGGGCCACGTGCAGGTTGCCCACCACTGACCTAGCTCTATCCTCTTTGGAACCCCCCTTCAGGTAGTTGAAGGCTGCTATCAAATCTCCCCCTCACTCTTCTCTTTTGTAGACTAAATAAGACCAGATCCCACAGCCTCGCCTCATAAATCATGTGCCCCAGCCCCCTAATCATTTTCGTTGCCCTCCACTGGATTCTCTCCAATTTGTCCACATCCTTTCTGTAGCGGGGGGGCCAAAACTGGACACAGTATTCCAGATGTGGCCTCACCAATGCCGAACAGAGGGGAATAATCACTTCCCTCAATCTGCTGCAATGCTCCTACTAATGCGGCCCAATATGCCATTAGCCTTCTTGGCAACAAGGGCACACTCTTGACTCATATCCAGCTTCTCGTCCACTGTAATCCCCGGTTCCTTTTTTGCAGAACTGCTGCTTAGTCAATATCCCTTTTGTAACAAAGATTAAATAGGTCGGGGTGGCCAAACTGTGGCTCGCAAGTCACATAAGGCTCTTTTACAGTTAAAGTGCGGCTCACGAATCCCCCCAACCCTCCTGCCCCATTCTTCAACTACCAGACTTGGTGGTGGGGAGCTTGGGACTTCCCATCTTCCAGCAGAGTGATGGAGTAGGGGCTTCTGCCCAGCAGGATTTTGGGCGGGGGGGGGAGTCTTGGGCCTTCAGCCCCACAGGGCATGCCTGCTGGGGCTCGGGGCTTCAGCAGGAACAGGGATGAAGCCTCAAGCCCTGGCAGGTGCCTCCCATGGGGCAGAAGCCTCAAACCCAGGCAAGTGCACCCCGGCTATCGAATTTCTGAAGATTGTTGTAGGCAGCTCAGAGGGTCAGTATGTTTGACCACTCCTGACATAGGTGAAAGCATTACCCAAAGCTCTCAAAAATGTCTGGTCCTGGTCCACAAAAAACAGGTGCATCTAGAATTTTTATTTATCTTTTTAATTTGAATACCTTATATGTTTTCTCTTTTCTAAAGTAATACAGAGCAATGAAAAGTGTAAAGATCTAAGAAGAAAGAAATTAATATTTTAATTAAAAAAAACTGCAGTGTATCCAAATGTTCACTTCTAAAAATGGGTAAATCGACATTTTCAGAAAAAAAAGTTAAAAATACCATTTATGTTTAAACATTAAACATATCATTATTAAGAAAGTCTGGGTAAGAGTTACATTCTGTTTTCAAATACAGAACTTTTATTGATATGTATCGAGATTTCTTAGGAATTTACATAAATCCTCTTAAATCTGCTCTCTGGTTGAAAGTCTAATTTTGTTGCTAGGTTTACATGCTGGAGCCTCCTCATGACAGATGGAAGAGGAGAACAATAGGATGAGGACTACAAGATTGAAATGGGGAAATTGTCCAGGATAAAACTGACGAAACTTGATGTCATTTACTCTTGACTTCTAACCACACTGCTATCCATTCTCATTCACCTTTCATTCCCCTGGCATTGAATCCACAAGAGCTTTATTTTATTTTTATATATATATATATATATATATATATATATATATATATATATATATATATATATATATATATATATATATATATATATTCATTCCTTTAGCTACTTTTTAAATCCTATTTCTAATCCTCTCTGTTAAATCATTCCATCCAAGATACTGTAAAGAATATTTGAGGAAGGGAGGCATACATTTTATACAATGAATATTTCATGAGCGGTCTCAAATCAGGGTGCTTAAAATGGTATTTTCATAAAAAGCTATTTAACAACAATTTAAGCTATTGAGGATTATATCCGAATGTTCTGGAAAGATGGGCAATGTATCACTTCTCTGGGTGAAATGTATTCTCAGTTACATCAATGTAAATCAAGAATATCTCTGCTAAAGTGCATGGAGTCATAGGGGATCAGAAGATTTTTATGCAAAGGCTTTAAAGCATGTATATTAAAACTATGTACCAGAAAATTAATGAAGACAGCCAAATGCAGCTTAATTGGTTCCCATTTCCCCAATCAAATTAATGTCACATTGGATAAAGAGTAAACAGAACCCTTCTCTGAGGAAGGAAGGAGTCAGCTGTCTCTGCAACCCCGTGAAGCCTCTTGTATTCTGTCCCCAACCGCTCCTGAGGAAGTCCCACAAAAAAGACAATACAGCCTATGTGATGGGTTGGTATCACAGAAACCACTTTGGTGCTGCCACCTGGTGTGCCAAGGCTACTTCTGCCCCTGCTTTCCTGCCTTTTCCAGCTTGGGACTCCCAAATCCTGTCTGTTATGAGCCAGATTCCGCTGATCTGCTGCAAACACAGACCCAGGTCCGAACCACATCCCCTAACCGCTGTAGGCCTGCCTGGAAGCAGCTCAGGAAGTGCCCTTGCCTTCGACACCCAGGTGCCCAACTCCCAATGGGGTTCAAACCCTGAATAAATCCGTTTTACCCTGTATAAAGCTTATACAGGGTAAACTCAAATAGTTCGCCTTCTATTTCAAAGATAGAAAGATATGCACAGCTGTTTGCTTCCCCCGCCCCCCCCCCCCCCCCCCCGCCCCGGTACTAACACGTACTCCAGGTAACTTAATAAGTAAAAAGTGATTTTAATAAGTACAGAAAGTAGGATTTAAATGATTCCAAGTAGTTACAGACAGAACAAAGTGAATTACTAAGTAAAATAAAATAAAACACGCACGTCTATGTCTAATCAAACTCAACACAGATAAAAACCTCACCGGTTCCAGTCTCTTTCTTTTACAGGCTGTAGAACTCCTAGCCTGGGTCCAGCAATTGCTCACACCCCCTATTGTCTTTGTCCTTTGTTCAGTCTCTTTCAGGTATGTCCTTCAGGGGTGGAGAGCCTCTCTCTTTAGCCAGCTGAAGACAAAATGGAGGGGTCTTCCAAGGGTTTAAATAGACTTTTCCCCACTCCCACATGGGCAAGTCACATGTCCATGCACCCTAACTAGTCCAGCCAGTCGCATTCCTGGCCAAGCTCAGATGTGGATTGGGGTCTGCACCTCGGGGTCTGCACCTCCTATTGTCTGTGTAAGGGTTTCTTGATTGGTCTCTTTACATGCACATATCTTTCTCAAGACATGATCTCAGGCTCTTACTAAGGCTATGTATAAAACCAGCAAATATAAAACCAATATTCATAACTTCAACTACAACAATGATACATGCATACAAACAGGAGGAATAGATTCAGTAGATCATAACTTTTACAGAGATATGTTACAAGGCACATGTAGCATAAAACATATTCCAGTTACATTATATATACATTTATAAGCATCTCCCCATACAATTTCATTTGGGACACCGTCACAGCCTATGTCACCTTTCTTGTAAAGTGGGGAACCCCCAACCTTTAACGGAGTCCCTAAGGTAGCCATGGTAAGGGGATTCCCAAGCAGCATGGATCCAGTGTAGCTACATCACCAGGGGAATCATTATAATTGCATATAGGAACCCCAGTCAAGGATCAGGGTCCCAGTAGATAATATTCAGACAAATAACAAAAAAGACAATCCTTGCCCCAGAGAGCTCACAAGCTACATAAGGGACAGGATGCAACAGCTGGATGAAAAAGACAAATGGGACAGGGAAGGGGATAGGTTGGGAAAATGAGGTAATAAAACAAAAACAGTTTAACAGAAGTCACAGCTTGCCACTTGCTTATCCAGTGCCAGATGGGAGTGATTTGTTCATTCTCACGACAAATACATATTCTGGAGAATTATCCTTGCTTTTTATTGTGTTTACTGCAAATTGTAGGGGAAATTCTGGATGGATCTCAGAGTGGTTGGAACAGTTTGCTGCACATTTCCTTATGGCATGGGCTCTTACAGTTGTTATAAACATTTTCCCCTCAGGTACAAGATACATGTTAACTCACAAACTGAATATTGTAGGAGGGAGGAGGGATTAAACAGGATCTTAGTCTTTTCCACACCTTGGATCATATACAATAGAACCCCGGAGATACGAACACCTTGGGAATGGAGGTTGTTCGTAACTGTGAGATGTTCATAACTCTGAACAAAACATTATAGTTTTTCTTTCAAAAGGTTACAACTGAACATTGACTTAATAAAGCTTTGAAACTTTACTATGAAGAAAAATGATGCTTTCCTTTTATTGTTTTAGTAGTTTACATATAACACAGTACTGTACTGTATTTGTTTTTGTTTGTTTTTTTCTTCTCGGCCGCTGCCTAATTGTGTACTTACGGTTACAAATGAGGTCTGTGGTTGATCAGTTCATAACTCTGGTGTTCATAACTCTGATGTTCTACTGTAGTGGCATCAGTTTTTAGGCAGTTCATTGGAGGACTTCATTCAGAAATTGATAATACTGTACAGTCATTCCGATTTTCACGATGAAGAGAAATATCTGACTCCATGTAAATTAAACCAGTTATTGAGCCATACAAATAAAATGTGTACTACACTAAATCCCTCCTGCAGACATAAGCAGAGGTGCATCTCACTGTTCCAGAGGATTTAAGCACCCCAGATGCATGCAGAAGTCAAAACTTTGAAACACACTTGTGTATTAACATAAAGGAGAAGAATGTAACTTTTGGTTTTTAAAACTGATTGATGCAAGTGACATGCCAACAAATATGGTTGCAAAAGGTTTCTGAGAGATTAAGACATGCAGACAAAAGGCTGGAAACCTTCCTTACCCCACAAACAGAAGGGCAAACCTTTAGACTCCTAATGCTAATCTGAATTCCTGATCTTTTCCAAAATCTTACTGTATTATTTTCAAAGTGTTCTGACATCAGCTTAAGGTATCTTTGCCTTCAAACCATCTGATGATTTGGTGGCCCTTCACACAGGTCATCTATTTTAAACTATGCAATTTCTGCTACCCCTGAATACAAAGTTTGATAACTTTGCTGAGCAGGTCCTCCCTAGATCTCTTGCCACCTGAAAACTTAAAACATCCCACCCCCTGACGCTCTGCTGTCAGCAACAGAACCAAAACAAAACTACATTAGTTTGTAATAGGGCTGCCAGGCATCCGGTTTTTGACCGGAACGCTTGGTTGAAAAGGGACCCTGGTGGCTCCAGTCGGCGGCACAGTGGGGGCCAAGGGCTAAAGCAGGCTCCCTGGATGCCCTAATTCTGCATGGCTCCCAGAAGTGGCAGCCAGGTCTTTGCAGCCCCTAGATGCATAAGCAGCAGGGGAGTCTCCGTGCGCTGCCCCACTCCAAGGGCGGGCTCCACAGCTTCAATTGGCCAGGAACTGTGACCAGTCAGAGCTGCGGGGTCTGGCTGCCCAAGCATCATTGGGCTGCAGGGACCTGGTGGCCACTTCCTGGGAGCCATCGTAAGCATCGCTGGGACCCAGCACCCGGTGTCTGGAGTCCCCTCCTGCCTCCAAACTCCCCCCAGAGCCCACACACACCCCAACACTCCAACCCCTTGCCCCAGACCCCTTCCTTTACCCCAAACCCCTTATCCCCAGACCTACCCCAGAGCCAACACTCCCAGTCGGAGTCCTCACCCCATCCCCACACTCCAACCTCCTACCCCAGACCGGAGCCCTCTCCTGCACCCTGAACCCCTCATTTCTGGCCCAACCCAGAGCCCGCACCCCTAGCCCACACCCCAACCCCCTACCCCAGTCCAGTGAAAGTGAGTGAGGGTGGGGGAGAGCGAGCAGCAGAGGGAGAGAGGGAGGATGGAGCAAGTGGGTGCGTGGCCTCAGAGAAGGGGCGGGTCTTGGGGTAGGGGTGGGGCAGGGGCGGGGCAGGGGTGTTCGGTATCTCTGTGCACTGTATACCAGGCCTAGGGTGACCATATTTCCTAAAGTAAAAACGGGATGGCTGGGGCTCACCTGGGCCTGAGCCGCCCCTCCCCCCTGCCCGCAGGGCTCGCCAGAGCCACACACACACCACCCAGGCTGACCTCCCCCGACCTCTGTGCCCCATACTCCCCTGTTCCCCATGGCTGAGGATGGGGCTGACCCCCGAGTGCCCTGCTGCCCGTGAGGGCTGAGTCCCCCCAGCCCCGTGCCGCCCACGGATGGGCCTGACACCACCCTCTCCCCGAGCCCAGGCCACCTTGCCTAGAACATTAAACAAGGAAGACAAATTTGGAACTCAAACAAAGTGGAAGTCTGCTTGCTTATATCTGTAGCTGTTACTCGTTTCTTAAATAAGTGCCACTTGTTTAAGAATTGGGATTCCATATATCACAACAGTGGTGAGGGCTCCAGTAAGTTGATGGGACGAGAAATCAGACTAATAAATGGAATGGGCCAGGAGGATGGATTAGGGATGCATGACTCTTAAATCAAGAAATGCAATGTTAATAGCTATGCTAATGCAATGTCAAGATTGGGAGTAAGTTCGTAAAACATTCAAATCAGGACATTTAAAAGCTACAATTCCCACACCAAGGATGATCTCTGTTACAGTGAACATATCTAAACCACATACCTTTGGCATAATTCTACATACAGTATGCTTCATATAGAGCATTTCTGAATTGACACTGTTGATCGCAATCTAATTTTTTAATTTTGTCACTTGAATCCTCAATCTTATCATTGCATACACATACTGTTGTGTTAAATGCCATTTCATGTGACTAACAATTACACTGACTGAAAATTTAGAAATACTCCTTACATAACAACATACTGTTAAAATAGCAAGCAACAAACGTATCTAATATACCACCCACCAACAAACAAATCACAGGAGAGATAACAGACCTGCAGCAATATTTACTAATCACAACAGGCACGTTTATTCACATATCCTGAGCATAGTTTTCATTCACTCACTTTCTTTTAATTCTCAATAAAATCATCACACAGCATATACCACCATGGGAGAGGAGTTGAGGCCTAGTTTGCAGCATGCCAGCTGCCAAGTACTTGACAAACACAAGAGAAAAATATGTTTACAATGTTTGCACAACTGCACTCCTAACTACCATTTTTCTTTGCTATGGGATGTCAGTTTGTTAGTATTATCTTATCTAACAATAACAAAGTTTTCATGGTTATTGTTCAAATTAATAAGTCATTTATACTGATGCTGATCTGGGACTTTCTAAAAGTGGGAACATTGTGCTTGAGTAATTAAGACAAGATTCAATGCAACATTTATTTAAAATGTATTTTCTTGTTATTTATTCCTCTTTGTTAGTTTGTCTTTTTTTTAATAAAAATATTTTTTAGTTTAAAATTAAAGATATCTGTTGATTATATGTTTGGAAA
This sequence comes from Macrochelys suwanniensis, assembly GCA_033296515.1. Taxonomy (NCBI): domain Eukaryota; kingdom Metazoa; phylum Chordata; order Testudines; family Chelydridae; genus Macrochelys; species Macrochelys suwanniensis. The sequence goes on along the minus strand of CM065775.1, from coordinate 91,526,687 downwards.
ATAACATGACATGATATTTATTTCTTACCTCAACCACCATACCTGAACCTGTCAGCATAATGCCCAATAAAACAGAACAAAAAGGTAAAATTCATAGGCCTGGTCTAATGTTGTCAACTCACATGATTGCAACTCTTGTAATATTTGGTATGTTTTTCAGAGCCCCAGCTCCTGGAGTTAATGATATGGAGAGAATCCCAGCTTTCATTTAAAAGCAAAAGGTGGGATCCAAAAAAGGACTTCGGCTTTGCTACACTGAGCATCATGGCACATTTTAGGCGCCTCGGGAAAAAAAAAAAATCACAGGAACAGCACTGCGACCCACAAAGCTGATTTTAAGCACCTAGGCTCCCTCTACAATGAATGGGGAAAGACAGACACCCATGAATGTGAGCCACAAGAGCCAGCATGCTAGGCAGGGAGCCATCTAAGCTAACCAATGGGAAATGCTGACAACAAGGGTGTGTCCACCCCCCACCCCACTCTTGAAGATAGGCACCTAAACCCAGGCTGCATGGAGGTGTTTATCTCTGTTTAGTGACCCAGGAATGGTAACCTGCCAACTATACTCAGATGGCTAAGGCATTGCTTTTGGGAATAGATTAGGGGCCTGCCTCACTTCACACAAAACAACCAGAGGAGGAGGCGGTGGTGATATTACATTATAACTTTTAGCCCAATGGTTATAGCACTCACCCGGGATAGAGGAGACCCAGGTTTAACTCCTTCTCTCTGGTGAATGCTCTAGCCATTGGGTTACAGGACATTCTGCTGTGGGGCTCCCTCAGTCTACAGTTGAAGCTGTTCCATGGTGAATAAATAATGAAAGTCATTGAAGCAGGAGGACTGGATCCTGGGTCTCCCAGCTGGGTGCACTAACCACTGGACTACAGTCATTCTTACTCTCCCTTTCTTTGGCCCAATAACTATTTAAGTATTTATCCACAGTGGAACAGTCATGAAGGGAAGGGAGAGAGAATGATTCTGTAGTCCAGTGGTTAGGGCACTCCCTTGGAGGTGGGATACCCAGGGTCCAGTCCCCATGCTCCAAATCATTCATTCATTATTTCACACAGTGGAACAGCTTCAATAGGTGAGATGGAGAGACCCTCACATCAGAATATCCCATAGCTCAGTGCTAGGGCACTCTCCTGAGAGCTAAGAGGACCCTGTTCAAATCTTTTCTCCCCCTCCACCAGATGAGGGAATTAAACCTGGATCTCCCAGGATCCCAGATGAGTGCTTTAACCACTGGGCTAAAAGTTATAAGGTGGGCACCACCTCCTCCTAGATTTTCAATGGGACCTAGTCTGGTATGCACCCACTGAGCATGCCTACTAGATCTGGCCCTGCACGTGACTTAGGCAGCCAAATACCTATCTTTCTCCAGTTTGTGCATGGCTTTGGAGCTTATGTGGGAGGTAGGTGCCCGGACACCTAGAGTTAGGCAGCAGTGCCCATGCCCAGAGGTAGAAACAGAGGCACCAAGGGAACTTCTATCCTGAAAACATAGGTGGTGAGAGAGTTCAGGCAACTATAGGGTTCAGTGGGAGTTCTGTGGATCACAGTGGAGCCAACATTGATACTTAAGCACCTAAACCTGAGACTCGGGCACCTAAATACCTTTGTGAATCTGTACCAAATTTTCAGACATTCACGGTTGCAGAGTAAAGCCTGAAAACCTGACCAGAGTGTACCTCAAAGACACCAACATCAGAAGGCAAAGAAAAACCTTCTCAAGCCAATCTCCTGATTTCTGGGCACCTGACTCATGATTTTTAAATACTAAGGGTTGACAATACTGTTGATCACATTGCCATTATAACAATGGCAATCTTTTCATTGACTTCAGTGGGAGCTGCATTGGACCCTAAGTGAACAAAGGAAATATCCTACTAGAGGAATATAGATTTTTTAGTATCTTAATCTGAAACAGTGTGGAAACAGCTTGGGATAGAAAGACTTGACCACTGTCACTCCACACTGCTCAGTATTAGGGCCAACTGTGTTAAACTAAAATACGAATGACATTAGGAGGTATATGACTTAAGGTGGTATTGTGAAAGATATAAATCAGGAAGTGGGAAATCAGTATAAAGGGAGATGGCAATATCATTCAGAATGACTTGTGTAAACTAATAAAATAGTTCTGTATACAATTCAGTATAAAGATTTACAGTTCGAATATAGGCCATGATCACTTCCAAGTCACCTCTCTAGAGTGAGAAGGATTTTAAACCTAGTGCAGCACTTTTTCCCAAAAGTAACATGAGGAAATGTAAGAGTGCTTCTCCCCAAAAAACCTGACATAATGAAGTATTTTGGTCCAATAGGACAGCAAGAGGACTACCCAAGAAGTCTGCAGCTGAATGCTTAGGTATGAGTTCGACCCTGGTTATTACATCTGTGACAGAGTAGGATAGGTCTGGGTTAAATTGTGACCTCATTTTGTATTGTAACCTCCATTTGGATTTAGGAACTCCATTGTCTGCTATATGTTGAATATATCATCTAAGGCATTATGATGATATATTCCAGACAGTTATCCAACCCAGAAAAGTTGCTTGACACCTAGTTGAAAGACTATGACTGAGAAACCATCATAGAGCAATCTGGGGCCATCAACTTAGATTGCTTTTCAACTGCTGATCCAACGTCATGGAAAAGCTCATTGTCTTACACAAGAACTCTGGCATGGTTCATTGATCTGCAGCTTCTCAGCCTAGGCACGTGACAAAAGAGAAAGACACAGTATTTAAGAGAGGTGCTCTTTAAGAAGGAGGACCATTCATCACCATGCCAGTAGACCAGGCTGAAGAGAAAGAAGGCAGCAGGGACCAGACCTCAGACTCACAGAAGAGACGAGATCAGTCTAGGGGAGGGTGCATCGCAAGATTTCTGTTATTTTAGAAAGATCTGTAACTGTCTAACGCTTTCTAAGAGTAAAGTGACTCTGATTGTCTACACTTACCTGGGGATCGACGTGCGGCAACCGATGCATCGGCGGTTGATTTAGCGGGTCTAGTGAAGACCTGCTAAATTGACCACAGATCACTTTCCTGTCGACTCCTGTACACCACCGGATCGAAAAGAGTAAGGGGAGTCAATGGGAGGGCATCTCCTGTCGACGTAGTGTGGACTCCGCAATAAGCAGATCTAAGCTATGTCAACTTAAGTTACGCTATTCACGTAACTCAAATTGTGTAGCTTAGATCGACTTTCCTCTGTAGCGTAGACAAGGACTAAGACATTTCTTTGCTAAGACTGTGTCATGCTTTCATGCAATTGGTTTCAAAAAGACAGCTAGGTGGAATCCCCAGAGAGCACGTGTAAGCAACTAGGGGGCTCAGAAGGTCTGAGACACTGTTTTTCAGGGGCTTGGGTAGCTGGACTACAGAGTGCCATGTCCCAAGATAGGGTTTCAGAAGGGGACTGGGCCAGGTTGTGACAAGGCCATTGGAGATTACACCTTTCTCTGTGTATGTTAAGAGTCACGTTCATGGCTGACAAATCCAACAAAAGGGTCTCTGCTATGTGAACAATCACAAGCACACCTACTTCAGGTTAGAGTTTATTTACTATCGTGAACATACATATCAATTTTACGCCTCCCCTCTTTCTGCCTGCTTGCAATTTTTTGTGAACAAGCAAATTACTGAAATATACCCAAATCCTGCCTTCCAAGATTTTTGTAAATTTCAGTGCTATGTCGATTGTCAAGAATGGAGCAGGCAGGTAAAGGAGATGGGGGATACAGTGCCCATTCATGTATGAAATTCAACTCAGTACTCTAGGTTTATCAGAGGGTCACTCCATAGAAAACCTGTTATTTTAGCAATATTGCAGCCTTCATTTTGCTACTAGATTTTTCATTCTGCAAAAGCAAATTTAAAGGCAAGTTTATCATGTTTAAGGTAGATTAAGTTTGGGAATGATCCCTTCAAAGAAAATTCTTCAATTTTGTTAGACTCTTCTGTTAGGTCCCCTGTTGTGTTTTATATGCCAGTTAAGGTTATATATATGCTTCTTTGTTTACAAAGGATGTACTGATATAGTACTGACTATTTTTTTTACTATAGGAAGTTCAGGTGGCTACACCTATATTTAGGATAGCCTGACACGTCTCATTATAAGACATTGTTTTCAGTTGCTTATAATTTTGCCAATATTAGACTGTTTGGGCTGAAGTTTTCCGATCTCTGTGTCTATCTCAAGACAAAAATTTCTGGGGGAAGTTTCAGCTAAAATGAGTTAGGGGAAAATGTTTTGTCCATACTAAAAAGAATTCTTACAGCCTTTTAATTGAGAAGCTGTAGCGCCTCCGTGTTTTGGAGCAAGAGCTTAAATTTAGTAAAGGGGTTACCCTAATGTTAGCCCGATGACCTTTTTCAATCCCTATGAAAACCTGCCCATATTTACCCAAGTTATAAGTCTCTGAACAATCATCATTCCCACATGCTCAGTAGAAACTTGTTAGAGTTTGACAGCTAAATTCTGCAAAGATTCCAGCTAAACTGAGAATGTTCCAGCTCCTCGTGATACCCAAATGCCAACTGGACTATGCATACACCATCCCCACAGAGCAACTGAGAGTGCTCCATTCTGGGGCTGCAGGGGCTGAGCAGGACTTTCTTTGTAATTGCTCCTACCAGATGCTGTGGGCCACTGTGGTGCCAGGCACGAGAACTGAGAGCAAACGGATTCCCTCCCTACCCCCGACAAACTGGCTCCCAGGCAATATAGAGGAAAGAGAAGAAACATCCTGACTGGAATGCAGAGGGGTGAGGAATAGAGGAGGAGAAGGAAGAGATATAGTGCAGGAGGAGAGGTGCAGGAACTCAGGGAGGGTGGTGGGGGAGGATAGGAGTAGAGGAAGAGGGACAGGAGCAGGTGAAGAATAGGAAAGGTGGGGGCAAACAGGGCAGAAGAGGACAGGAAGACTGGGCAGAGGGATCTGTAATCACTAGAGAACGCTCCCTTTCAGATTCTAGAATTGAACCCATTATTCATGAGTCTCATCATTCCTTTCCTGTCTATTTTTGAACCCCACTGCCCAAATGGATGTCTCTAGCCCCCATAGTGGAAGGGCCACGTAGAAGACAATAGCTCTGTATAGTGACCAGTTACTTCATTAGCTCAAGTGGCAGACGACTGTGCTGTGGATCTAAAGATTCCAGCACTGCTGATGACCCAAAATGGGGTTCAGTATGGTTCCACATGATGGAATTTCATTTTTCTTTTTTTTTTTAAACTAGGAAATTACATCCCGAAAAACTATATTAAAAGAACATTATTAAGAATGCAAAGACAAACTCAAAAGTTGGGCAACATTAATTCAGTCCTCTTGTGTGTATGAATTATGATACACTATTTAATTACATGATCAAAACTATTTTTTCCACAGAATCCTACATGTCATTTAATCCACAGAGTGGACCTGCTTTGGGAAGGTATAAGGTTGCATAGTTAAAGAGGCTGTTGTCTATAGTATCCCAACCTCATTTGTTGCAGAAGTTGGAAAGTATATAGTGAATGAGGCAGGGAAATGCAGAAAAAAAGAATCTCTCATGGTTAAGACAGCTGAATGCTGCCCTGGAAAGCTGGATTCTATCCCTGCCTCTGCCACAGAGTTTCTGTGAGATGCTAGGCAAGTTACTTCCTCAAACTTTTCACACATGGCCACTGTGTGTTCCTCCTTTTGAGTACCCAACCGGAGACACTTGGAGTACTCACAGCCTCAACTGAGGACAATGATAACTCTGCTATAAACATACCAAATCTTATAAAATGCTGAGTATGCTGGAAAAAAAACAGGCCTTAGGCTTCTCAATTTGGGCACACAAAATCAGTAGACACTTGACAATTTTGGCTTTAATAATAGGAAGCCTCAGTTCTTACATTTTCTAACTTTTGAGTGCTTGATTTTGGAACCATAGTGTTCTTTTAATGTATTTTTGGGGATGTAACATAAATATACATTAAATAAGCAGTTTGTATTGCTCTCATGAAGACTTATCTCTTGCCTGTCATTAGTTCCAAGGTGAATATCTCATTACTTGGCCAATCTAGATCTCTTGACGACCCCAGGAGCAGAGGGCATTCAGTAAATTAGATCAAACTTACAGAATGGGGGAATCTATCCTAGGAAACAGTGACTCTGAAAAAGATTTGAGACTTGTAGTTGGTAATCAGCTGAACACAAGCTCCCAGTGTGATGCTGTGGCCAAAAGAGTTAATGTAATCCTGGGATGCATAAGCAGGGGAATCTTGAGTAAGATAGAGAGGTTATTTTACCTCTGTATTTGGCACTACTGTGACTGCTGCTGTAATACTGTACCCAGTTTTGGTGCCCACAATTCAAGAAGGATGTTGATAAATTGGAGAGGGTTCAGAGAAGAGCCATGAGAATGATTAAAGAATTAGAAAACATGCCTTATTGTGATAACCTCAAAGAGCTCCATCTATTTTACTTCACAAAGGGTGACTAGACTAAGGGGTGAGCATAAGTATCTACATGGGGAACAAATATTTAATAATGGACTTCATTCTAGAGGAGAAAGGTATAACAAGACACAATGGTTAGAAGTTGAAGCTAGGCAAATTCAGACCAAATATAGTTGTAAATTTTTAACAGAGGATAATTAACCATTGGAACAATTTATGAAGGGTCACTGTTGGATTTTCTATCACTGAGAATTTTTAAATCAAGATTGGATGTTTTTCTAATATCTGCTCTAGGAATTATTTTGGGGCAGTTCTATGGCCTGTGTTTTACAGGAGGTCAGATTAGGCCTTGGAATCTATGAATCTATGAATCCAGCAAAAACAGAGTTTTCTAAACACAAAAAAAAAATACACAGAATTTTACACAGAATTTCTTTTGGATATGTTTCTTGGCTGATATTTTCCAAAGTCAAGAGAAACCAACTCCATAGTCTTATGAGTGAGGAGAAGAAAGGACAGGGAAAATGTTCAACAGAGTCAAGATTCTGTTCACCTTACTCAACAGTTTGATAGTCTTGCACTTTTATTTAAACCAACGGGACTATTCTCAGGAATAAGGCAAGAAGGAATTGGCGCCAGTATGAACAAAAAGTGTGCAAAAGTACAAGAATGGGATCCTGAAGAGAGAAAAGGTTTTCCTCATAATGTTTACAAACTGGCTAAAGAAAATGGAGAACTTTACTACAACATACATCTCTTGTTTTCTATAGTATGCAACACAGAAAAGCTACTCAATTGCAAAAAATAGAAATATAAGTAACCTTAAATGCATACAGGTTAACCTCATGCAGGTTGTTCAAATGCCACAGTGAGGCTTGTATAAAAACCTAAACAGGGTAAGTGCACACAGGCAGAGGATTCTCCTTATCCTGGATTGCCTCCCACCATATGCAAATTACAGTTAAATCTTTCCTTCAGAGAAAGAATCCATCTTTCTTTCTGAATAGGAATTAATCACACAGAAAGGCTTAGCAGAGGCTCTGTACGTACAGTAGAACCTCAGAGTTACAAACACCAGGGTTATGACCTGACCAGTCAACCACGTACCTCATTTGGAACTGGAAGTACACACTCAGGCAGTGGCAGACACACACAAAAAAAGAAAAATACAGTATAGTATTTTGTTAAATGTAAACTACTAAAAAATAAACGGAAAGTTTTTTAAAAATTGACAAAACTGATTCTGCGCTTGTTTCATTTAAATTAAGAAGGTTAAAAGCAGCATTTTTCTTCTGCATAATAAAGTTTCAAATCTGTATTAAGTCAATATTCAGCTGCAAATTTTTGAAAGAACAACCATAATGTTTTGTTCAGAGTCATGGACATTTCAGAGTTATGAACAATCTCCATTCCTGGGCTGTTCATAACTCTGAGGTTCTACTGCACTAGGAGTACAGTACACAGAGTAAATAGACAGACCCCCCTAGTGGACAGGGATTGAATCATTACAGTAGGAAACTGGGTAACCCATTTCACCAAGAGAAACAGGTCACCTATAAAGAATTAAGCAACTCCCTTACCAATTAAGCTAATTAGTGTAAACTTGAAATATGCCACTTTGTAATGTTTAGTCTACTCCAAATTTGGCATAAATAGTAATCAGCAGATTTTCTTCCTAGATTTCTAGAACAGCAATTCTCAAATGTAAGCAACTTCAGGACACCTATTTTGATTTAAAATGTTTACGGACTCTCCCCCCCCCCCCCCAAGTCCTCCACTCAGCTCCAGGCCCCCACTCCACACCTTCCCCAAGGCCCTACCCCTGCTCCGTTCCTGCCCCTCTTCTTCCCCACCTCTTTCTGCCCCTCCCTCGAGCGCACACCTTCCCCACTTCTCCCCTCCCTCCCAGCGCCTCCTGCATGTCACTGAACAGCTGGCGTACAGGAGGCATTGGGCGAGAAGGGGAAGAGTTGATCAGTGGGACCATTGACCCTGGATATGGCTCGCAGACCCTCTGGAGTACCCTCCAAGACCCCCACAGGTACATGTACCCCAGTTTGAGAAATCCTGTTCTAGAAGATTATCTAGTTACTATAACTCCGGCTTGCATTACACTTAAAAATAGTTTTCTATACTCAATCTCCATCTTGCACCTCCCTGCTTTCCTATCACAGATATTATATCTCTCACCACGCCAATATGCAACACAGAGGAACAGACATGAAGCATAGGTCTCAGAAAGTTAGCGTACAAATCTATGTACTTTGGGAGATGAAAGGAACACTGGAAAATCAACCCATGGTATTACTTAACAAATCAGCCATTAACTTCTGGACCCAGAATCTCTAACACAGAATAATCTAAATATTAGATTTAAACTTAATGACACTGATTTTCAGATGTGGCCAAGTAACATATGAGGCAGCTTAGCAGAGGTGTGTGCAAATGTGATTTTAAGCACCCCAGCCCCAAATCTGGGCTGGGCTGGCTGCCTGATCTAAGTCATAACAATTTTAATATTGCTTTAAAGTAATCCAGCTGCTAATGGTTCCAAGGGACTGCTATAATACCCAGAGATTGCCAGGGTGCAGGGACTTTAGAAAGGGGTGAGCCTCATGACCTGTTATACCCGCTTAGGACCACTTTGTACCAGCAGTGTAGAGGAAAGCAAAAACGCAGTGGAGGACTGGGGCCCATATTGAAGAGGGAGAAAGTTCTGTGTTATTAGATATTTTCTTTAATTGCTAGTCTCTTTAAAATGAATTGTGAATTTTAATATAGAAACTCTGGGTTTCATTTGACCTTCATTTGATAGATATTTTATGCTGCTGGCCATGTGGTTGCCTAAACTGGCAGTTTGAAACTGTTCAAGCAAAACAAAGGTCTCACATTTAAAATCACATTATTTTTCATTCATACCACAGAAGAAAAACCTGCATCTGACTACTAATAAAAGTCACTCAGCTGATGAGTATCCAACTGGTCCCTGCATGTCACTATTAGCCCTTGGGTCCCACCCCCCACAATGAATTTCAAAGCTATTTTACTGACTAATCCCAGCATCCATTCTCATTGTGCTCACCCACATTCAATTTCACATAACAAAGACTGAAAATCAACTCTAATCAACTCATATCATGTGGTTCTTACTTTTTTGCTGGCACCAGCTTTTCCCTTCCCTCCAGAAATTTACCTTGCCACTAAGGTTTTAATGCAAAACATATAAACTGTTAACTATTGGATGCAGTCAAAACTTCACACTTTCAAAAAGATTTACAGTGCAATCTATGAGCCAGATACCTTCTGGCAGATAACAAAACAACCATCAGCAAGGCAAAGAAAATTTCACTGTTAATTTTAAACTGTTAAAATCCCAGTCTTATTTTGCCTTGTTTTAACAATAAATATACTAGCCATATTTTGAAATTAAACATTAAGATAAAAACAAAAACCATTCTAGAGGTGTCCACTATGGCCAGAAGAAATTAAAAGCAGAAATAAGATTACCTCATTTCATGTCAGAGAATAGGTAAAGCGGAAAATGTTGACAGCTGTTTTCAGATTTCACATTTTTGGTAAGTGTAATATTGTTCCAATATAAATTGTCCTTTTTCCCTTTTTATCTGAAGTATAATTTTTAAATGAAGCCTCTAAGAGAGCCCTTCAAAACTTTGCAGAAAGCAACACAGGTATTACATGTTATTTTAAATAGAGTTAAACACAAGGAGATAAAATTCACCTAAATTACTTTAGTTTACATTTATTTTACTTAAGGCATTGTCTACACTATGGGCTTGTCCACATTTGAAAGTTGTTTCAAGTTAAGTTTATCTGAGTTAAGTCATCTGGAACAACTGTTCTGTGACCAATGTGTCCATACTGTCCTTTTAACCTGAGTTAAGCTACTTCCCTTTGGGATCATAGTATCCATACAGCATTGTATTGTTTTGAAATAAGTTCTCAGCATTCTACACAGACATCCCATGGTACAATGCTCTTCTACTAGCCTCCAGGCATTCTGGGATTTTTCTTACTGCAGCATTGTGTAGTAAGGGAAAGCTATAGAAGGCACTGGAATTCAAGGACTGAGGGTCAAACTAAATAAGTCCTGTCATTCATCTGATGGGGTTTTTGTTATGAGCCAGCACCACTTTCAAAGCACTGTCAGGCAGCATGGAGGAAACACTGCTGAGAACTGCAAACCTAATTGTCATTAATGTTAACAGGCTGGTATACTTATATCTCTAGTCATTGAACGGCTTGAGAGGAAGGGCAGTGCAGGCACCTCAGGAGGAGGCAGCTGACATTGAGCTGATACTTCTCCTACATCTTTTCCTGGAGCAGCTTCAGTCAGCGGACTGCTGTTTCTGGGCTCCAGCAACTAGCATTGACCGGTGAGACAGGATATTGCTAGAGACCTGGGGTGGCCAACAGTGGCAGCAGAACTTCAGAACACCAATGGCCATTTTCCTAGAAATCTGTGCAGAGCTCGCCCTAGAGCTGTAGTGCTGGAATACCTCATGAGAGTTCCCCTCATCAAGGAGAACTGAGAGACCTTTGCTATCTGGAAACTCACCATCCCTGATTGCTACTGATCAGTAGTTAACCAGATTAACTGTTGGGGCTACTGTCGTGGAGGTCTCCATTGCTAAATGGATGCATCCTAAATCACAAGGATAGCAATCAACAGGAGATTATTGATGGATTTGCATTGTACTGGGACCATTGATGGGATCTACGTGCCCATTCTTTACTCCCCATATCAGACATCAGAGTCATAAACAGAAAGGGTTGTTTCTCTGTGGTGCTGCAGGACCATGGAAAGTTCACCAATAATGTGGGGTGGTCTGGAAAAGTCCATGACACCAGGATCTTTGGAAACTCTGGTCTGTTTCATGCAATGAGAAATAGAACTTTTGCTCTGAGGACCACTATGGACACTGACAGTGTTGCAATTTCTCCTATCATTCTGGGAGATCCATTTTACCCTCTGCCTTCCTGACTTATGAAGTCTTTTACTAGACACCTGGATAGGAGAAAGGGCCTTTTTAATTATGCCATGAGAAGCTGCAGAATGATAGTGGAATGTGCATTTGGAAGACTGAAGGATAGATGGAGATGCCTGATGTCGAAGCAGGAGGCTGATGAGCAATATCTGTCTGGTGTGATAATTGCTTGCTGTGCTTTGCACAACCTATGTGAGAGCAAAGGAAAGAGCCTGGGGGAAGGGGAAGGAAGTAGGTTGACTTGCTGACCATTAAGGACAGCCAGAAAGGCAGCCTCTACAAAATGGTGCAACTGGTCAAAGCCACAGGATCAGGGTAACATTATGTACCCACTTTGAGGCTTAGGGCAACCTTGTGAACAATGTATGTTGCTTCATGTAAGGTTCATGGTTAGCCCATAAGTAATATGTTTTGTGTATGGTGGTGCAAATATTTTATTAAGCTGTAGTTGTGGATTTTATTTTGCTTCATACAATGCTTTTTTTCCTACAAAATTATGACACTTGAAATTAATTTTTTAATAAACAAATACACTAAGTTTTAAAGAGCAAAAAACTCCAAAGTACAAATTACGTAAAGTGCTATGTGAGCACAAGTTTGCACTTGCAAGATCACAAATTTGTGTACATGGGGTGTCAAATATGTTCTCTGTGTCTTGTGGGGGCAAGATGCAGTAGAAGGGGCCTGTCCCTTGCAAGTGGGGGAGTTAAGGGATTCTTCTGGTATCCACTGAATTCCTTCTCTTGTGGGGTGGAATGTTGAGGAAAGGGCCTGTCCCTTGGAGCTAGTGAAGTGAAGGGCATATCCCAATACGGAGACTTCCCAGAGGGAAAGAACTGTAGGCTGTTGCGGGTTACCCCAGGGTGCCACCTGATGTACTGGGGTACCACTGAGCCCGCCGGTTCCACCAGTCTGAGTTCCCTTACACCACCTTGCTGAGCCAGGCCCTCAAGCCTCCTCCAGCACACACGCAGGTAGGGCCACACCCAGCTGCAGAAAGACACAGACATTGAGATCAGCTCGGTGAGGGAAAACTGAGCTCAGGAATTGCCCAGCACTCAAGTGCACACCTCCCCTGGAGTGTAAACCCAAAATTGTATTGTCTTGCACTGCACAGAAAACTGCACAGTGTAAGCTCATGAAATTCGCTCCCTTCCTCAATGTGGAGGAAGATATGCACAGCTTTTCCCCCCACCCAGTTATGAATTGCACACACTGGTTTATAGAAAACAAAAACAAGTTTATTATCTACAAAGGATAGATTTTAAGTGACTATAAGGGACAGAGCAGTCCTGTGGGTAGGATGAATTGGGGCGACCGCTCCGGGCCCCATACTTTAGAGGGCCCAATGGTGATTGGCCAGTGTGGTCGATCCCGGCAGAGACAAACCCGTCACTTCCACCCCAGGCCTCGTACCCCCGTAGGGATACCCCTGATAAGGGATAGCAAACAGATCAAAAGCATATTACTGAGCAAATAAAGCAAACACATAAACTAAGCTTAATACACTAAAGATACTGCCAGCAACTGATAGCCTGCTGGGCAGCTGAGGATGTTAGAAGGGAGTATTGCACAACTTTAAATGAGCATGTTCCCTAACTGATCAGCAATGGACAACGAAACAGCATTAAGCGGGACAACTTTAAATGACGAGTTCCTGTACTATAGATGCCACCATTAGTAGCACTGGTGGAGCTGAATTAGTGCAGAGAAACACTTGCAAGTTTTCCCTGAGTTAGATGCACCTGGGGAGAAGAGTTAGCATATTAATATGAAATAAATTTCAAGATTAGAAATAGAATTAAGCTAATATGGTATAGAAAGTTTTAAAATAGAAAAATATACCAAGGTATAACTATAACTTGCAGATGGACCTGGGTGATCTTTATAGCTTTTTTTCATTTAAGACATACCATGTTTCCCATTTCCACTGTAAAGGATTTGAGCTAGAATTGGTTTTAAACCTAAAATGATTTCAGAGCACATTGGGATGAACACACTTCAACCCCATCTTGTTCAGAGGCAGTTACTTTAGATGATTCAAGGAAGGAGTCTGAAGAGTTAATATTAAGAACTTAAATGAACCATTTTTAGGATAAAAATTAACAGAACTCTGTCTCTTCTCCTTCAATAACTGGAGTTTAGACCCTCCCATTTTATTTTATGAGGCACAGACCCAGCAATCTGAATCCTCAACAACCTACTGTGTTAGAGCATATCTGTCCTCATACATACTCTCCTGAAAGGCATTCAGCTAAGTCTTTTCCTTTTAACCCATACTATAAGGCCTGATTTCATTTATAACACAGGCCATAAAAGAAGTAATACCTATATCAAGCCCAATAACTTGTGGTGAATTAGAGCATAAAGTTTAGAAAGACTGCATATCTGATAAGAGATATTCAGTATAGCACCACTTTAGTGAAATGACCCTTACTGGGGGTCATTCAAGACCTGGTCCCTGGTTGTAAAGGGACAGTGTCACCTACTTATCAGAGCACATCGGTAGGGAAAAGGAACACCTAAATTCTACTCCTGATTGTGCCAGATATAGAGCCTAACACTACTTCCACTGAAGTGAATGATAGTTTTCTCACTGACTTCAGTGGGAACAGGAACAAGCCCGTTGCTGTGTGGCTATTGGGCAAGCCTCTGACTCTTTCGTCCCCTTCCATCATCTATATAGCAGGGACTATTATACTTAGCTTTTCAAGGGGTTGCTGTGAGATTTAATTAATTCACATCTGTAAAGCATAAGTGCTAAGTTTCAAATATTGTTGTGCTATAAAGAGTTACACAGCTTCCGGCATTCACTAGAATGTGTAAGTTACTGACAGCTAGGTACACAATATGAACTGAAGTATAACATTTTAGATTTCATTGCAGAATATTTAACAAGACACCAGGCTTTCCCCTCTGATTTTCACTTTCCTTGACCTTCATCTGAGCACATATCTACTTTAATATATCAAAGCAAGGTAGTTACTTTTAACTCAACCCTATTACTAGTGTAGGGCACAATCAGAAACGAAATATGGCCATGCTTCACTGACACCGCACATTGCTGTGTAATATAAACCAACGTGTTTTACTAGCAGATTGAAGGAAAGCTCTCTCGCTCACCTTGCATGGCTGAACTGGAGTAGCTATAATTTTAATAACTACTTTTTTATTAAAGAAAGTTATTGACACTACAAGTTACTTTTCTTTAGTCAGACATGAAAATTAGATACAGCGGAGTTGGGGCAACACAGGAAAAGGTTAACTTAAATATATATTTACAGTATTGATTTTTTTTAAAAAAAAATCAGTTCATCACACTTGGTTCTTGTTTCATCAAATAGTTCAGTAGTCAATTTAATTTTTCTTAATTATTTCATCCTGGTCAACCACATTTTTACAGATGGCATTTTCACAGCCACAGAGATAAAATGCATTTTAGCAATTGCAGTCTCATGAACTCTACACAGGTATCTTATTTAATTTCAGTAAGTCAATACATTTCTTGAACACCACAGTGATAAAAAGGGAGTGGGGGCAAGGACAAGAACATATCCTTTAAATAATTATTGTATTAATTTTCTAACATCAGATCAGAAGCCTTTCAATTTGGGACAATCCCAAAAGACTGTAGGATGATTCTATGGCATTCCCTGCAGCATTTTACTGTGAATTGTGTGTCTAATTTGTTTTACAAGACTGTTGTAAAAAAATATAAATGTACATTTCCACCGAGTATTCATTCTCTTCATGAAGGATAACTAGTACTTCTTGTACTGGCTTTCAGTCCTCTAAAGAAATGTGCTGGTTCATTTCCTTTCCCCAACCTAATCTCACATTATCAATATTGCCCTCTACTTCTTAACAAAAAAACTGAAGTGAATACAATGTACCTCTCTTATAATTTTCTTACACAGACCTCTTCTGAAGATAAATTCTATGCTGTATCCAATTTGTATGGATTTTGTCAATAATATCTTAACTGCAAAAAATATAATAAAAGTCCTGTCTCTGCTAAGTCACATTTTTGTACTTTGGGAATTATTATATTTCAAAACTATTTGCAATATCCTGGTTGTCTACTGAAATTCATATAAGGAATAAGAGAAAAGGGGACAGAGAATTAAAATGTATAAGACATTTGACAAAAAAAATTAGCTAAATAGCAAACAAAAGCTACATTTAGTAGCAGTAATGGTTGCAGCAGGACACACTTGATCTGTCCAAAACCTTAAAAGAATGGAATTAAGAAATTAAGAGAAAGACTTGTTGCACTGGCTTTCACCTTCACAAGGCAAAAAGAGTATGAAGGCGTCTAATAGTGCCTTTGTATTAGTTGAATACCTTTTGAGATCTCCAGGTGAATGAACACCTGGCAAGTCGTAGCGAAAGCATAAAAGAGCACTGGGGAAATACAGATAGGCTAATGGCCTATACAAGAAGGAAATAGAGCTGACTTGAGACTGGAAATAGAGATGGACACACATTTCCCATATGGACTACAATATATAGAGAAAGTGGCCATTTGACTCATATCTCATTAAATTCATAGTCTGTAGCTATGGTTATAAGGAATGCCTTCTTCTCAAGTGTACAATACAGAAAATACTCTGACCAATATCAAGAGCTTTGTCCAAGGTCCTAAGAGCTTTGTCAAACAATACTCCAACCCCAAAGCGAGATATATGCACCAGAGGGAATACCCCTGAGATAGCTAAACCAAGATGTTCACCCTGTCATACTCATAACAAAACCAAGTGAATTCCTGAGAAGAAATGCATTTTTCATAGGCACAGTGATCAATGGAAACTAATGACCTTGAGAAACCCTTCCATAAACTAGGGTCTTGTAAAGTGAGTGAGGACTGGCACCTGGACATGTGAGGGTGGATTCTGAAATCAGAACCCATGCAGACCTTTAAACCAGATCTTAAAGTTCAAAAGTGTAATAAATAGCAATGTTAAAAACAATAAAGGTTTTTTGGTCAAAAACTCTGGCTTTTCAGTAGGACCCACCAAACTCTTGAAGAACATCTTCAGCAATTTGGAAGTCAGGGTACCAACTCAAGAAGTTTCAGGCTAAGGTGGATATTCTTACCGCAGTCTGAAGACAAAAGATCTATTAAATTGCAAAGTGGTCCTAATATCAGACTTAGGATGAAGACAAAACTGCCAAGATCTGGTTAGCTCTGTAGACAACAACATCTTGGCTTCATCCTGGCAGGGCTGTATACAAATCTCCTAAACCAACATAATCAAAGGGAACATGTAGAGGAATTCCTGATTCCATTCCAAGAAAGGGGAGTCTGGCAATGATATTGGATCTTTTTTGATCCTGAAGCAAAACCTGAGACAACTGGTGTTCTCCTTGGGGGTAGAGACACCTACTTGGGACTTACTTCCTTTGCATGTCAGGTAATGCCAGAATGAGATCTAAGACATACATTTGCATATTAGGAAAACTTTCTTCAAAGAATCTGCCTGGACACTGGGAAGAAGGCACCTCTCTCCCTTCAGCAGATGAATCTTAGGTCTTAATCAAAGGAAGAAAGCCTTTGAGACTAAACAATTCTCGAATCCCGATGTAGACCTTTATTCTCCTGCAAAGTCCACAATTCTCAAGAAGACGGAAGAACAAGATGAACATCCCAGTCCAGCATCTGGAAATATTACCATAGATGGTAAAGGATGTGAGAAGGGAATTCCATGATGAACATTTTGCATCTTGAATGACCAGAGACACAAGTGGCCCATGTGTAAGCAGTGTCAAGAAGCAGTATAATCAGTCTTATGGAGACCCCGACATAGCCTGGATAAAGACAATACCCAGTTACACTGTTAAGGACAAAAAAAGTCTTAAGGATCACTGACATGAACGTAGAGGCAGATGAAGTCATAACAACAGTATTCTTTTTAAAATTTGCTGATCAAAGGAAAGTATCTCATGGTGGATACTTGTGGCTAGCTGGACTGATCTAATAGGGCTGGAGTTTGTCCTGTGAGAGGAGGTGATTGAATGTCAATGCCACCTTATACATAGCAATGTTCATGTGTTGTGTGGCCGAGGAATAGCACTACATACCAACAATTCCAAGGAATTTTTATCTTGATCTCTGTTGGGAATAACAGATTCACAAGTTAAGTGCTTTCCCATTAGGCACTGAATTGGATCTCTAAGAGTGACAAACTTAAACAGGTAGTTTAAAACAACATGAGAATGCTTCTGAGGTACCTGTACTTGATGCAGATTGCCTGCTAAGCACACACACAGGATGAAAACTCAAGGTCTTCCTGATGCTGCAGTAAAATAGATTCAGAGGCTAAACTGTCAGTGCCTGGGTTCTCTCTCTCTTTAGGGAGGAAGGCAGTTTACCAGGGGAGCAAAAACAGACTTTCTGAGCCAATGTGAACTTGGAAAAATATTTAATTTAATGTTGGGAGATAAGAATCAGCCTGCAGCTTTGCCTAACTTGCTCACAATAGTATATCCATTCTTACTTATGTGAACTAGATAGCTCTGTGAATTAATAACGGGACACAGAGCCATTCCATTATCACTTGTTGAAATATAGCCATATAGTCAGTAATGAGCAAAAGGCACATCTGACATTCAGCTTCAGTCCAGTTCCTAATTATCAAGTGTCCAAATCAAAAGTTATCCTCAGAACTGGCAAATATGTTCCTTTTCCCCAATAGATGTCAATGACTTAAGACTGAACTAGTTGGTTGCTCCAGTGCATTGGCAGCATTCCTATGTCTAGAACAGGCAGAGTACAGGCAACAGGCCTCTCTCTACAGAGGCCTTCTATTGGGAACATTCCCAATCACTAAATTCACTAAAAATTGTAAAAATATACTGTACATTTTTGAATAAAGTAATTTGATACCTGCTTCCTTAGAAGTTAACATACATATTGAGTCATCAGGGTATCTTCACTGCATCTGGGAGTGAGCCTCCCAGCCCAGATCCACAGACTTGTGCTAGTGGGGCTCATGCTAGTGCGTTAAAAATAATTGTGCCGATGGTGCTTTAACATTACTATTCAGGCTGGAGTTGGTGTAGACATACCCTAAAGGGTTTACCTGCAAGCAATGGCATTTAATTGTTTGATATATTTGGTATCCAGTATTCCCATCACTACAAACAGTATCATTTTCATTAACACGCCCAGTAAGTATATTTTATCTGTTTCCCCTGCACACATTAAACAAACCCATAAAATCCCTACATAGCATGTACACATTCAGATTGATAAGGTGACAACTTCTGCCAAGATTCTGTTGCTTGGGAAACCACTTCCTTGGTATTCAGTACTGTCTTCCTTAGCCTCCGGTTCTCAACAGGTATATCTATATCTAAAGGTTTTATCACTGCTTGGAATTGAAAATACAAGAATGATGAACCTCTACAAAGTGTTGTCAGGTCACTTGGGAAATAAAGTGTTTCATAGTAGCACCATTTTACTCAATGGAATTATTGTGCAATGCATCAGAATTTTTGATTGGGAGTGTGTGGTCCAGTTGTCAAATCAGGGGACTGGAACTTAGGGCATGTGGATTCTAGTCCCAGCTCTGCCACTGATTTGATATGTGACATTGGTCATATCAATAGTGGCCTGATTTTCAGAGGCACTGAGCACCTACAGTACCCACTGATTTCAACAGGTACTCAGCACCTCTTAAATAAAATCAGGTAAAATGAGGTACCAATCTGTAAAATAACCTGTCTTATGAGGCTTCCTGTTCAGGAGGCATGATATACCATTGATACAAATATTATATATACATAATGAAATAGCTTATAACAGGAGTTCCCAAACTTGGTTCATGGCTTGTTCAGGGTAAGCCCCTGGCGGGCTGCGAGACACTTTGTTTACTTGAGCTTCCACAGGTAAAGCCGCTCGCAGCTCCCAGTGGCTGCGGTTCGCCATTCCCGGCCAATGGGACCTGCAGGAAGTGGCGCGGGCTGGGCCACCACTTCCCGCAGCTCAACATTGGCCAAGAACAGTGAACCGCAGCCACTAGGAGCTGTGAGCGGCCATACCTGCGAACACTCAGGTAAACAAAGGGCTTACCCTGCCTGAACAAGTCACGAACCAAGTTTGGGAACCCCTGGCTTATAACTATTCATGTTATCCAAATTCTGCATAATTTCAAATAAATGTCAAACCTTCACCTTTTGAAATGTTCATCCACTTTTTCAAAGGGGAGAAGGGAATAATAGTATTTTACATAGACCAGCCTTATGGACTTTCTGTTACATTTACAAAAAGATCACTAGAAACCCCAGAAATGTTCTAAAATAAAAGAAATATTTGTTTATGGCTGTGATTTATAGCTGACTCAGATATTCTCATTTCTATCACTCCATTATTTTTATATTAAACATTTTAAAAATAAGTAGCATCTTTTTAACATGTCACTCTAAGCTCCTATGGGAACATTGTTTTTACTTTAAGACTGCTAATCACGTACATATAAAAGTACATTTTATTGACCTATTTCTGTTCCAGTTCATTAAACACAGCTGCTTTCAAATACCAGAGTAAAGTAACTGAATCCAACATGCAAAAGACCCCAACTGACTAAGAATAGTGTAGTTTGAAACCCACTACATGGATTTGTACATGTGTTTCTTAACTAGTGCTGTAGAACAAAACAGTTTTATTGCAGAAGTGTGTGCATGACAGTAAGAGAGCAAGAAAGAGGGTCATTCTGTTTCAGTTTCACCAATATCAAGAAAATGTCTGCATATTTTTTATGTCTCCACATTGAGCCTCCTCTCTCCCCCAGAAGAAGTATACACCAGTGACAGATTATGTTGATTATGGAATAGTGGAAAAAACTTTTTAGCTCAAGTAACAACCAAGGAAAACACTGTCTCTCTTTTATACAGAGCTCTGAAGGCTTCTAGATTACAACCCATTTAGAAGGATTTTTTAGAGAAGTCCTACCACTAATACAAGGAATAATCTGGTCCTATGTGCGAAGTATTCACAAATTTGGCCTGCAATAAATTTCGTAATGAAGAGCTATCTACATGAGATCCACACCCTGGATCATTTCTTTATATTCAGGAACAAACTCATCTTTTTAAAGGTTTACTTCAGACTCTGTCATTATATATGGAGTGACAGTCTTCCTTACAAAATACCAGGGTGGATAAAAATCAATGATTTTTTTTTAATTTAAATCGGATTTTTTTGATAAAATGCTTTTTGAGGAAAAAACCTATCTAAAGATGTATGTTAATTAAAACTACTACAGCTCAAGGATCTCTCATCATAAAATAGGGATTATAAATTCTAATTCTATAGTATGAGACAATATATTCATGTAATGTGGTGGTTCTCAACTGTGGTCCACCGCTTCCTCAGGTACAGTCCCTGGCGCGCCAGGCCGGTTTGTTGACCTGCAGCGTCTGCACATTCGGCTGGTCGCAGCTCCCACTGACCGTGGTTTGGCGCTCCAGGCCAATGGAGGCTGTGGGACGCAGCGCGGGCTGAGGGATGTGCTGTCCGTCACATCCCGCAGCTCCCATTGGCCTGGAGCAGTGAACCGACCGAATCCCGCAGCCCCCATTGGCCAGTGGCAGCCGCGACCGACCGAATCTGCTAACGCAGCAGGTCAACAAACTGGCCTGGCGTGCCGGGGCTTTCCCCGAAGAAGCGGTGAACCACAGTTGAGAACCACCGATGTAATGTTTAAGAAAAGTTTTGTAAATGAGTTCCAATAGATCATGGATTAGGGACCCAATCTTATGGGGCTCCAGGGGCTTCAGTATAGATTACACTGCTCTACAGCCAAAATGCTTCTGAAATAAATGTAGTCAAGCTTTACTAATTCTGGGTCACTGAGAATGAAAATGATGCTTAAAATTGTTGATTGGCTCTAGTTTTCAAGACATGCTATTGGGTCAGTATATACGACCCTTGACTTGGGAATGGCAGAGGATAAGTGAGTTATAAAGGGAAGGGATCTCAATTTAAACTAGAAATGACTAAAATACATCTTTGACTGGATCTATGAATAAATCTATGACTGGGTTTGGACAGTACTTGCTTTTTAGGCAAAACAATGAATGATGCAATCTGAAGCTGGTATTGCATCATACATGATATGAATTGCATCATGTTATTCCTAGAAGTCATGGATGATGCAATCATAATGAAGCTTACATCACTCTGCTGAACCAATTGCCCTATATCAGCTCTAGAAATCATCCAGTGTCGTGCTCTCTTATTTGTCAGTGTTTGATTTTGCAAAGGGACACATTTCTGTTTAGCCAAAGTGAGCAGAGATGCCTCGTACTTGTGTGAACAGTGCAGATAACTTCTGCTATGTTTGTGGTGAAGTGACTTTTGCATCACAAAAGCGCAGTATAACCACTATGGTTAAGAAAGCCTATCACCTTTCTTTTGGCTGCAAAATTGGAGATCAGGACAAGAGGTGGGCCCCACACATATGCTGCAACACTTGTGCAACAAATCTTCGCCAGTGGTTGAACAGGAAAAGGAAATCTATGCCTTTTGCCGTGCCAATGATTTGGAGAAAGCCAACAGATCATGCCAGCAATTGTTACTTCTACATGGTGCCTCCAGTTGGGAAAGGTGTGTCAAAGAAGAAAAAGTGGACTGTGCATTATCCAAACATTCCATCAGCTATACGCCCAGTACCCCACGGAGAAGGACTGCCGGTTCCTGATGCACCAGAATCATTCTCACTTGAGTCAGACGAGGAAGAGGATGAAACTTCTGGTCCTGAACCATCAATGTCACAGGACCCACATTTTCTCCCATCCTCCTCCTCTGAACCACACCTCATAACACAAGGTGAACTGAATGACTTTGTCAGGGATTTGGAACTACCCAAGAGTAAGGCAGAGCTTTTGGGCTCCAGACTACAGCAGTGGAATCTCCTGGCAGGTGATGGTAGGGTTTCCATGTTCCGTGACCGTCAAAAGGATCTTGTCCCATTCTTCTTCATGGAAGGTGATCTTGTAGCCTGCAACAACATCGATGGTGTGATGGCAGCCCTCAACATCGTTCACGATCCAGATGAGTGGAGACTGTTCATTGATTCATCCAAGACGAGTCTTAAAGCTGTTTTACTGCATAATGGCAATGGTTTGCCATCAATTCCAGTTGGTCATGCAGTCCATATGAAGGAAACCTATGACAACAGGAAACAACTTTTGAGGTGCATAAACTATGACCAACATCAATGGCAGCTTTGTGGCGATTTGAAGGTTGTTGCTCTCTTGCTTGGTCTGCAGACTGGATACACAAAGTACTGCTGTTTTCTCTGCGAATGGGATAGTCGTGCAAGAGAGTCCCACTACATCAGGAAAGATTGGCCACTCCGACAGTCATTGGAACCTGGGAGGAAAAGTGTTCAGCATCCACCACTTGTTGAATCAAGGAAGATTTTGTTACCACCCTTACACATCAAGCTGGGTCTGATGAAGAACTTTGTCAAGGCCATTGACAAAACACAAGCAGCTTTCAAGTACCTCCGTGGAAAATTTCCAAGGTTAAGTGAAGCTAAGATAAAGGAAGGTGTCTTTGCTGCTCCTCAGATTCGTGAACTTCTTTGAGATGATGCATTTGACCATGCACTGCGTGGCAAGGAAAAAAAGGCATGGAAAGCCTTCCAGTTAGTGGCAATCAATTTTCTCGGAAACAAGGCAGACAACTACAGGTTGTTGGTGGAAAACCTCCACAAGGCATACAAAAGCCTTGGTTGCAACATGTCACATTTTTTGCACTCTCATCTAGATTTTTTTCCACCGAACTGCAGAGCAGTGAGCGACGAGCACGGCGAGCGATTTCACCAGGACATTGAAACAATGGAGAAACGCTATCAGGGCAAATGGAGCCCATCAATGCTTGCAGACTATTGCTGGACAGTGACAAGACATGCTCCATTTAATGAATACAAGAGACAAGCCAAGAAGCGCCGAGTAGACACTGAATAGGACTAAACTATGTTCATAATAGTTTTTTGCCTTTTGTTTCATAATACATTTTATTTATATAACCCCTTTGCTGATTTTTAAAGTGTTACATAAACAGGACAGGTGAAATAGTATCATGTAACGCAACCATAAACACATGAAAAGACCTAGATTTACAATTTATGATTAAAACTGTACTATCTACACAATATACATAGACATAAAATGTAAAAACTTAAATATCTTAGAAACAGTAGCCAATCAGTTGTTTTAATTGTCATATTTGAATTCAGCACATCAAAATACATACTAAATAGCACATTTTATCTCTGAAGCAGACGACTTCTCAAAAATTGTAGATCAGTGTTATTTATGTTAATCCTTCTATCTACCCAATGGGACTCAGTGCTCAGTCTAGAAGATATCATCAGAGATGCTTAGTTTTGCAGTTCTCAAACTGTGGATTTGTGTCTCCAGAGATAATATGCTTGTTAACAGCACAAATGTTTTAAAAATAGATATATAGAGGTGAGAAATAACAGACCTCAACCCTATTGTCCCTCTGCCAATTTGTGTGTAAGCAGAGTCAGGATGAGCTCCACCCTGACATCTGGTGGTGAGTCGTGGCAAAGCACTCCAGGGACTGATCCAATTTGCATAGGCACACCCACCCCACCTGGTACGAACGATAGTGGCCCAAATGGGCACTTTGGGCTGCTGTAGGATCCCCAGTTTTCTGTATTGGGGCAGGAATTTCTGTTATTGGGGCAGGAAGAATAAACTGTTGTTATACTGCTTATGTAAATCATGGACAGTGGAAATGTACTTGCCCTTTTGTCAGGATAAAGGGGAACTCACCATTAGCTAAGCAGCACTCGCCAGCCAAGGGACATGGGTTCCAAAGACCAGTGAATTGAGAGTGGCTGGGGAGTGGTATAGGTCCTTTGTGAGGGTCTGAGACACCAACTGCACCTTCTTCTCTCTCCACTGTGGAATATCAGAGCTAATGTTGAGTTTCTTGAGAGTCTGGTTTCAGGCTGCTGAATTGAAATCACTTGGGGCTAAAAGTGCACATGAGCACTAGGGCTCTCCTAACTACAAGCAGAAATCACTAAAGAGCTAAAAGTCTTATGAGCTGAAATCGCTGACCACTGTGTTAAGTAGCGGGGGAGCCTGAAGATAAATTGCTGAGTGGCTGGTGGAGCAGTTGGCAAGACAGCTGATGGTGTGGTGCTGCTGGCAAAGCAGAGCAGTTCGTGGGGACAGTTGGAGCGGCGCAGTTCATGGGGGCAGTCGGAGCAGCTTGCAGGATGGCTGGTGGAGCGGCGCTGTTGGCTGGTGGAGCAGTTCGTGGGGACAGCTGGCGGAGCAGAGCGAAGCCCCACGGAGGGGTGAGGCAATCATCTTCACGCCACGTAAGGTGCCCCTTACCTCTCCCCTCCCCATTGCTGCCCAGGTGGGTGGCGTGTAGCAGCTTGCAGATGAACTTTTGAACTCTGGGACTGGACTTTTGGGTTCCTGGACTCAAGAACCCAAGGGACAGGACATGGCCCAATTGGCTGGAGTGGGTCTTGCTCACAGTTTGGTTTATGGATCCTACTTGCGGTGTTTTCCCAATTTAAGGCTGGTGTCGTTTACCTGCTGCTATTAAAGATTTTCTGTTACACCGAGGCTCTGTGCTTGGAATCATAGAATATCAGAGTTGGAAGGGACCTTAGAGGGTCATCTAGTCCAACCCGCTGCCCAACCCAGGACCAATCCCCAATTTTTGCCCCGGATCCCTAAATGGCCCCCTCAAGGATTGAACTCACAGCCCTGCGTTTAGCAGGCCAATGCTCAAACCACTGAGCTATCCCTGCTTGCGAGAGGGGAAGTATTGACTCTTTGAGGTGCCCAGGGGTGTGTATAGGATTTTCCCAGGTTACTGGGTGGGGGCTTGAGCCGGTTTTGCATTGCGTGGTTGAGAAGGGAACCCCTATGTACTGAACCTGGCCCTTGCTGCTGTCAACTCGTCCTGGCAGAAGGGTTACATGTGCACACAGAGTCAATCCCTTACCTCTCTCTAAAAGTGCAAAGTTCCAAAAAGTTCAATGAATAGAAGATTGTTGGGGGCGGAATAGATCTGGACAAGGAGAAGAAGTCTGGAGATAAATGTGAGAAGGGAGGGACAGGCAGTGAAACTGTTTGAGCAGCATATTCCAGAAGTCTTGAGGTCTTTCTGATTGTAGCCTTCATTGATTTGAGATCTATCATACCATTCTCTCACTAGAAGGGAAAACCTATAATGGAAGCAGGCCATAAAAGAGACCCAGTTTGGGAATATTTTAATGAAGTTCCTTTAACTGTAGCTAAAACAGGCCAGTGTGCAAAATGCAAATACAACACAACAAAGAAATGCAAGGCCTGGTTGCCCGAATGAAACAACATCATGCGAAGTGTTCCTTCTCAGGAGGAAGCTGCATTGAAGATGATGAAAGAAACATGTCTGAACATGGAGGATCTTCAGGTTGGTAAAAAAAAAATTTTCATACTTCTTTCTTAAGGACTGCCTCTCTTCCTTCTGGACTATTCTTCAATTCTCATGTTTGAGCAAGAAACATAGTTGTTACTCTATGGTATTATTTTAGATGTAGTTGTGATAAAAATAAATAGCAGAAATAGGCAGATCTTCCTTTTACAATTTCACCTTTAAAGTAGTACTATGTGTCAGTGAATGCAATGAGTAATACAAAATGAACAGTATGGTGGTAATAATTAAATAACTGCATTGACTTATTTTATTTAGGAGAATCCATCCTCAACATACAGGATTCTGAAGATTATCTACCTTAAAGATCACCATCATTTTCTATAGTCTCAGAGTTATCTGTCAGTGATAGTGCTTCAGTCACATCATGTATGTCACATAGCCACAGTATATCACCTGTAGCAAAAAGAAAAAAAACCGCCATCGTCCAGAAACAACCACAGAGAAGTTTGTGATAAGAACCAGCAGATTACAAAAAGAGGCAATTGGTGAAAAAATTGCCCGGTTTGTTTATGCAACAAACTCTGCTTTCCGTAGGACTGAGAACCAACACTTTATTAACATGGTTCAGTAATTAAGACCAGGATACAGAGCAGATGTCGCAGGCAAATTACTGGATAAAGTATATGAAAGAGAAACTGAGCAGTGTGCAAAAGGTCTAGAGGGTAACATTTTTAACCTGAGTCTTGATGGGTGGAGCAATGTCCACAATGATCCTGTTGTATGTGCCTGTGTGACAACAGAAGAAGAGAACGTCTTCCTTACAGAAACAATTGATACATCAGGAAATGCACACACAGCAGAATACTTACAAGAAGTGGCAGAAAAAGCTATAACAAACTGAAAAAAATTCAAATGTCTAGTATGCAGCTTGGTCATAGACAATGCTGCAAATGTATCCAAGATTAGAAGAAATTATTTAGAAGAGAGTCCAAAGCTAATAACATACGGTTGCAGTACTCATTTGATGCACCTCCTAGCCAAAGACTTCAGTGTTCCAGAAATAAAGGCTAATGTTGTTGAAATTGCAAAATACTTCCGTAACAACCACTTTCCAGCAACTACTCTGAAAAAAATGGGAGGAACCAAGGTAACTCTCCCACAGTGCATGCAACAGAACTCAGTAGTGGACTGTTTTGAGCACTATATCAAGAACTGGCCTAATCTGATGACAGTTTGTGAACAAAATTGTGAAAAAATAGATAGCACTGTCATAGCCAAAGTTCTCAACATTGGGCTTAAAAGAAATGTTGAACACACACTGAGTACCCTGAAGCCTATTCCTGTAGCCTTGAACAAAATGCAGGGAAATGGCTGTTTTATTGCTGACGCTATTGAAATTTGGAAAGAACTGAGTGAGATCTTAAAAAGAGAAATATACAATGACAGAGTTAAATTACAAGCATTACAAAAAGCAAATGGGACAAGCACTATCTCCAGCTCATTTTCTTGCAAATATTCTCAATACTCAATACCAGGGTCAAACCTTAACTGCTGAAGAAGAGAAGTTGGCTATGACGTGGACATCCAGCCATCACCCCTCCATAATGCCAACTATAATAAACTTCAGAGCTAAGGGTGAACCATTCAAGAAATATGTTTGCTGATAATGTTTTAAAGAAAGTCACACCAGGGAACTGGTGGAAGTCACTTAAGCAACTGAATTCAGAGTCTGTTGAAGTGATAATCTCACTTTTAACAGCAGTAGCTTCTTCTGCTGGTTTAGAAAGAATATTTTCTTCCTTTGGACTAATTCATTCCAAATTGAGAAATCGTTTGGGATCTGAAAAAGCAGGAAAGCTTGTTTTTCTTTCCAGATTATGAACAAACAGGAAAATGAAGGTGAAGATGACTGAGTTAGCTGAAGAAGCCAATATTTTAAGTTTCTCATGTTGACCTGGCTGACAGTCAATTTAATTTTTGTTTTTAAAAAATATATATTTCATTTAACTATTTTAGTTAAAACAATTTTAACAAAAACAAACCTGATTTTTAAACACTTGAATGTTTAAATTCAAAAATTCATATGCTTGTTTTGTTAAAATATTATACGTTTGCTGTTGAAGAAAAAAAATCCAGAATATATAACATTGCTATTTTAGTTAAATAAAACAATTTCAATGTCTGTCTGGTGATGTTCTCCTCCTAACACAGCATGGCAAGAAAATCCTCCAAATTTTAATGATTAACCTGTTGAATTGTAGATAGCTCACCTCCCAATGACTTCATAAATATCTGCTTCAATGACCTTTGGTAAATGAAATAATCAATCATTCATTCATTTTCTGATATAGCTGTAAAACTAATCTGAAAAGTTATCAAAATAAATCACTTTAAAAATGTATATTGTGTGCTTTCTAAAAATGAAACCTACATCTATCTCTGAGTTGTGAAGAATATGTATTAAGGTTATAACAACTAACAGGAATGCACTTTTATGTAGAAATCCATGAATAAATCAAGTCTTCCTGACTCGTGATTTAAATCATGATTTAAATCAAATCCTCCCTGCACAATAGGCACAAAACAAGCTGGCTTCCATCTTTTCTGGAGTTTTTCATATACCACAAAAAACTTTTACTGATTGAACAGCAACACTGCAAGTACACATCTTTACATTGCCTGCCTCATTTACCCATTTGCCTATTATCAGGACCCCATATATTACACAGTCCTGTAGCAAAGTATGTAGCGCTTGCCATGGAATTTACCACTTTGCACAGAATAGTTGCTCAATCTCAGAAGCGCTCTCTTTTTTTTTTAAGTTGTATTATTAGCTTATGATTGCACAGATAACCTTCAGAAGGTGAACTGAGCATAACCAATGTAATGATTCCTGCCTGACTCTGCAGAGAGCTTGAAACAATACCTCTAAGAAATATGAACTGCCCATTTGTCTCAGTCAGGACTCCCTGGACTTTGTGATTCCATGGCAGTATGGAATATGGCAGCTTTCCAATATGCCACAGAATTCAGCATTTTAAACCTAGAAGGAATTTGCCATTTTGCTGCACTCAGGTGTCCCCCATTTTGTTTTCTGTCTCCCTGTCCTGCCAGAAACATTTTCTCCACAAGGGGGCTGCAACCCGATTACAGTACATGATTCTGCAACTGTAGCCTTGAACCAGGCACCAGGGAACCAGAGTTGAATTTAGTTTACAGTTACTAGTAACTGACCTATTTAACAAAAATCACTTTTTAAAAAGACAAAGAAGTGCTGGGGGAAATTTTGTGGGTGAGGTGAGCGACAGCGGATATGAAACTGGAATGGGTGCTCGTTCTTTTACATTTAACTCTGGGTTCAGTGTATATCATCTTATGAAGTCCTCAACTACCATAAGAAAGGTCTTTTAAGACTGCAGAAAAATAAGAAAAATTAGGTAATACAATTACAATAGTTTTACTACTAAGAAAATTAGGCAAATACCCAAAGAGTTCAGGCACAGACTGCAAATGTGAAGTGTTCTGAGAGCTAAAGATAAAAATTGCTATGTATTTAAGTGTTTTATTATAATATATGATACATGATGATTGAACACAGACTTATGCATCATCAAACAAATCATAGTTAAGGAGACTGAGTAATCTTAGTGAAATTTACATCAGTATAGTTCTCTTTCATGGAAAGGTTGTTTGGGTTTTAATATTTAAAAGGTGAGAGAGGGAAAACACACTGATAACACACTCAGATCTGAAGATGAACAAAATGACCCTAATTCTTCCTTGCTGTAACTCTACTGACTACAACAGAGTTATATCAGGGATGAAAGAGGCTCACTTACTGAATTACATTGTTTTTGAGTGTACACAGGATGACAGCTGCATTTTTTTCAGTGTGTGGCACTCCAAATACAAGGCCTAATTCTGCAATCCTTACTCAGCAAAGGGCCCCTACTCACATGAGCTGTCCCAATACAAGATTGTCCCAATGTATGTGTGTATATACAATCTCCTATATGCAGTTGTCAGATGCTTACTTTTGTTATTTCAAAACATGTCACTGTCTTTCATTACAGACTAGGCCCCAATGGGAATTTCTCACAATAGTAAAATTGCACATACTTAAGGGCTTGTCTACATTACCCGTTGGATCGACAGGCAGCTATCAATCCAGTGGGGGTCAATTTATCGTGCCTAGTCTAGACATGATAAATCGACCGTCGAGCGCTCTCCCATCGACTCCGGTACTCCACCAGGGCAAGAGGCGCAGGCAGAGTCGACGGGAGAGCGTCAGCTGTCGACTTATCGCAGTGAAGACACCGCGGTAAGTAGATCTAAGTACGTCGATTTCACCTACATTATTCACATAGCTGAAGTTACGTAACTTAGATCGATTCCTGCCCACCCTCCACCCCCACCCGCAGTGTAGACAAGGCCTGAGTGTATGCAAGATTAGGCCCAATGCCTGAGGCACCTTAGAAGTTTTAAAATTAATTCATCTGAGTTACCCAAATACACAAAGCATCTGACAAGTGCATTAAGTTTGAAAGATTCTTTCCCCCTAAACTCAGGGTCCTTTAAGCATCCCTCCCCACTCTCTAGAAATATTTTCCACTGGTCTGAGAACCAACATTACATTTTTAATCCAAAAGGTTATCTCAACCATAACTTTGTATACTGCTATTATTGCAATACTATAATATCCAGTGATACATGCTTCAAACTGTTCTCAATAACAGTAAAACACATTGCTAATAAGCAGTATATATTGAACATATTTCTATATATTGTCAGAAAAGCTTTATCAAAAGGCCTATTCCTAACTGTTTATCCAGAAAGTGAACCTTAAAACATTAAGACTAAAACCCACTGTGTAAAATGTTAAAGTTATGTCTCTTTTCTCTTGACATTTTGTCCTATCAACCCACAGCTATCATTTAGTGTATTTCTCATTGTTTCAAGCTCTCTCTTTTCTTGTTTGACGTCTCTAATTATATATTCTTTTATCGACAGTTATTTGCCTATATACCCTTGAAAACATCATGGATACTCACCAGGGAGATAATTATTTTAAATTTGCATTCAGTTTGTTGGATACAGGTATTTGACTATCTGACTGTCTCTATAGTAATAACACTCATCTTGAGAGGGAAACCTTTTGCTGACTGTAAAACTGTTTCCCACCCCCCTGCCGGCCTATCACTTGTTGCGACATCATCAATTCTGAAGGGAACTTTTTCCTACTTTCCTAATCCAAAGTAAGTACATTGGATGGAGGAGACAAAGAAGATGGAGGAAGAAAATTATTAAGTACTGTGTTAGTAAAGCATTTCTATGGGTAGGAAAAAAAGTGTGAGGGTAGTGGGAAAGAAACCTGTACATAAAACATCTTAATTGCACTCATTAAGAGAAAAATGACACTATTATGTTCCATCATATACATGAATATATTCTACAAATGAATTATGGTAGCAGAGAAGATTTATTGGTTTTGTTAATTTAGGGAATGTGGAGAATGTGGCTACAATTGATAAGATCTCAAAAAACTGACATTGTTCACATTTAACTAAATAAGAAAACACTAGAGATGCATCCCAGCTTACAAGGTTTGGATCTAGATCCAAATTCCCCCAGAGGGAGAGTTGTTCAGCTTTGTGGGTTTGGTTCAAGCCCATCTCTAATATGCCCTTCCAAATCATCTGTCTATCTATTTGATCATTACATTCTGACAATACAATCTCTAGCTAAGGAAATTGTAACTGTCTAATGAGATTTAAAGAATGTGATTTATGTTTTTACATTTCATAGGAAGCTAGATTTAAATGAAAGTACTATAATTCCATAAATATTTCAGGCTTAGCCCATTCTTAATATTACCATCAGTATAGTTTACAAACTATCTGTATCTGAGTATTAAAATACCAGATATTACAATGAGATTTTAGGTATAAGTCTATGGTACACCATACCACTAATTTCATTTCCTCAGTAAAGGAGAAGAAAACAAGTTCCCTTAGGCCTTGCCTGCTCTTAAAAGGAGTAGGCAGTATAAATACACCTGAAGAACTATACTGGCAAATGCCCCTGGCAAAGGTGCAGTTAATATAGGCACCCTTTTGACAGTATAACTATATCTTAAACTACTTCCCCAAACAGAATAAGTTATATCAGCAAAATGACTTCTTTTGCCAGTATAACTACAGTAGGGCTTTTGCCAGCATTGCTATGTCAGTTAAGGATGTGATTTCCCCCGCCCCCCACTTCCCCTTAACTGATATAAGCATGCTGGTAAAACTTTCTGGTGTAGACCAGACCTGGGAACAACTATCACCATTTTAAGGTAAGTTTTAATCATAGCTTCCCCATTTACAGAAAAGTTTTCTATGAGACTGTACCCGTGATGGTCAGTCTTCATATGTATAAGTTCCTGACCCTGCGCACACTGGAATATGTAAGTAATTCTACCTGTGGGAGTAGTACCACTGAAATCAATGGAACTATTCACTTGAGTAAAGATACTCACACCACATTTATTTGCAAGGATGGGTCATTTCAATTCATCACAGGAATCTCATGCATTTTCATTTGTAATGCAAATGCCAAGTGTATTAACTTAAAGTTGAAGGTACCTCTGTTAACTAGCACCTTACTTACAATGGGGATTTGCCCCACCTACAGTCATTGCTGAGTAGCCACTAGCTGCTATTTGCACTGACAAAGCTTAACTCTGCCTGAAATTGCTTGAGTTGCACAGATGCAGGTCATGGCTCACAGTGATTTTTCCCAGTCTACACTGAGTGTATTCACTGATGGCTGAATTTGGTATTTCACCATCCATCCCCAGTAAGGGATGTTTCAGGGAAAGAGCGAGAGGGATGGGAGTAAGGAGCTCTCTTGTTCCTTTCCTTTCCTTCCAAGTTGCTGGTGCCCTGTAAAGTCTCATTACCACAAAAAAGCCCCTTCACTTGGATTTGGTGCAGGATGACCATACGTTCCATTTTGTTCCCTTTTTAAGTCTAGTCCTGGATGTCCCTGATCATCAGTTGGCAAGAGCAAATGGGACAAATACCCAGTTCCACACCCCCAAAAGAACCAGGGCACAACCCGGTTTGGGGGGCATGGAGGAATCTTGGGGGAAGGTCAGGCAAGTAGTGCTGCGGCAAGGCCCCACCAGGCCAGCCCCACGGGGGGAAGGAAGGGGAGGCACCCTATGGGTCAGCCCCACAAGGGGTCCATTTTCAGTTTGGGAAATATAGTCACCCTAATTTGGTGTCAAACCCAGGAGTTCCATGTTTATAGTTTCGCCTGGGCATTGTTTCCCCCATCCCTGATGCAGCAATGGGTCAGCTCCTACATACCCCCTCCCCATTATCAACCCCTGCAGTGTTACGCTGGGCAAACCTGGGCTGGAATGGGCCCGTATGGAAGGCTGACCGCTATCTTCCACCCATGCCTTCTCCTGAGACTAGCCCCACTGACTAACCACAGCTAGTGGCACCATTTCAAAACCTGCAGCAGGTGAGCTGGGGCATGGGAGTCCCTCGCTCAGCATTTCCCCAAGAGGAAGGTGGCGCCACCTACCCGTGGAAAGGGCGAACGGAGCCAGCCACCGCTACTGTACCATTGCTCCTGCCCGCACTGCTTCGCCCCGTTTCCCAGCCTCCCGCTGCCAAGACGCCGCTGTCCATAAAGCAAAACTCAGGAGAGCGGCCGGCCGGGCCACGTTCTTTGGGGGGGTAGGACAGCAGCGCTTCGGAGGGAGCCCGCCCGCGGCCCACAGGAAGTTGCTTGCGGGGGTCTGGGCTTTGCTAACTCTGCATTCGTCAATCAACCAGCCCCCTGCTCGGCGCGGAGCACAGAAAAGGGGCCCGCCCGGTCCCCCTGCAGTTCAGACCCCTCGCCCTCTAGTGCCAGCCCCTCCTTACACCACCCCGAAATGCTGCGTCCCCGCGTGCAGGCTCTCCCGGGGGAAGGGGTGTCACGCCCTGCGGAGAGGAGCCCGCTCTTACCTGCCCGTGTGGTCTCCGGCAGCCCCTTGGCGGGGCCGATCTGCCGCAGCTGGAAAACTTTCCGAGCGTCCTCGCAGCTGGGCAGCTCCTCGCCTTTTAGAGACACCAGAGCCGCCAACAGGAGGATGCCCCAGCGCAGGCTCTGCCTTCCCATCTCCGGGCGGCGCGCAGCAGCCCTCCAGCCAACTGTACAAACTCTGCCCCAAGAGCCCCCTTCCCCGCACCCGCCCGTCCCCTGCCACGCACGGGGTGGGAGAAGTCGGGTCCGCCAGCAACAGCTGCCCGCTGCAACGGGAGCAGGCAGCGTGGGGAGAATTTCTCAGAGCTGCTTTCACCTGGCGCCGCCGCCGCCGCGGGGATGCTGAGGGAACCGCCAGCTGCCCCAGCCTCTGTCACACAGGCGACTCCGCACCGCGTCCGGTGCTACAGCAGGCACCTTTGTGCTGCAGGAGAGAGAAGAAACCCGAGTACTGCAGCCTGCCCCGCCTTCCCAGCAAACCACCGCCCCCCGACTGACCTCATCAGCATTAGGGTACAACACCCTCCAAACGCCCTGCTCCAACAAGGCAACCTCATTGCTGCAGTACGGTGTAACTTCCTCTCCGCCTCACAGACCTCGGAGTAGCGTCGGGACGGGAGTTAACGCTTGCCCTCCAATTTCCACCCGCACCTGTAGCGATGGAAGCAGCTTCATTAGTTGGAGTTCGTTGCAGGGCTTCAACATTAAAAGATTTGCCTACAGACTGGGACGTAGAGCGCACTTTAAAGGACACCTTCAACGTGAAATCTCCTACGGTTTTAGAAAGAAAAAAGTAGTTTCAAGGGCTCTGACAATTGCTGTGGATTTACAAATAGCACTTCCTATTTTCGGGGGCGGGAGTGGAGCTTTTCTTTCTCCTTTTTTTTGCTGTTTGCCTACACTGAGTTGATAGTGTAGAGACAGTGTAGCACAGTGCACAAAGAAAACAAACTTGAAAAAAAAACCAAAATATTTTCCTCTATCCTCTTTGTTTGTAATAATCATAGATTTATAGTGAGTTAAAAAAGACAAAAATATGCTTTTTTATTTAAAATAGCACACAGGTTTGTTTTTAAAATCAGATTCTGCTCAGGAGCTGGGATAATGGGAAAAGCCCTACAAAATGTCAATGTTCAGAGAATGATTAAATACATTAGTTTAAATCCTGATTCACTGAACAAAATCAAAATGGAAGCTGACAAGAGGAGACCATTCATATTTTAAAAGGGGAAGCATCCTTTATATCCTCTAGCACCCAGCCATGTATTTCTTCCAGGGGATCTTTTATCCTTAATGGCGAATTTCTTTCAAAGCCTTCATGTGTTCAATTGCTTTTCCTTTCCCACACCTCTAGTTTTGAGAGAGATTTTGTATTTTTGAAAGCAAGGAACTAATAGTACTGATGAGTCAATCCTAATAAGGGGAGATATTGTTCAAGGGTTACCCAAAGATTTGTCTAGAATACCTCAATCTTAACTTGCAATATTGTTATGATTACAGAGTAAGAAATGTAATAGGTTATTCATTGTTTACAAAGCAACCACAGCAATGAACACAAGGGGAGAAAAGTTTATTCTAAGCCTGCAATTTTATGTACTAAACATTTCTGTACAAATCAAAAAACTAAAAATATGTGAAGGAGGAGTACACCGAATAAACTTTCTGGTTTTGAACTACGATCAGCTAAAAATGTTTGATGTTTCTTAGGGAAAATAGGCAGATGGGGTAAAATAAAAAGCTGGAAGTAGAAGAAAGGAATGAGTTTGCAAAAAAGCAAGAAAGTGATTGATCAGTTAGAGTCAGATTGAGAGGACAAGTAAAATGCACTAAAACTAGTATATTTTGCTTTTTAAACAATGAATAATCCATTACATTAAGGATAAATAATGTCATGCTGCAGGACACTGAAGAACTACATGGATAGGTAGAGATGAGGCCACAGTATTTAAAGCATGTGCTTAACTTTAAGCATGTGAGGAATCACATTTAAGTGGAACTACTTACATGCCTACAGTTAGGCATGTATGTGACCACATTCCTGAATGAGGGCTTTTGTGAGGTTCCTTCTCCTTAAAGAGTTTTGTCTATTTTTCCATTGGGTGGAGTAGGGATTCCCACCCCCCCCCCCACCCCCCATACTCCAAAGGCCTATAAATGCTTTAGATATTGCCTCATCCTTAGAAGCTTTGGACCCTCTTTACTCTGCCAGCATGACTCCCGTGGAGGTCCATTGCTATAGCCTCCCTAGCTATTACCTGCTGGTAGAACCAGGGGAGCTCCGTGGGTTGTTTTAACTTTCTTCTTCTGGTTGCCTGGGTCCTTGTCATGTCCCCTCCTTTCTGTTTCACTGCTCTTCAGGTTTATGGATAAGCTCTTCACAGAGGAAAGGATTCACATAGCCACATAGGTAGTTAGCCTCCCTTCCATGTTTGCGTCCCCCTCCATTCAGAGATCCCAACAGTATAGTTTGGTCTGCAGTTGGAATATACATATTGCCTTACCAACAGATCTTGAATTTTGCTAGTACATGATAGTACAGCATACTAACACCTCTGCCAAGCTGCTTTCTTATATTCCAGTATCTGAATTTTCATTTAAAAACAAAAATTAAGTATCTTGATATTGTTGATGTGAAGACAGCCTTAGAAATGTGAACTGAGTGTAACTGAGGCAGCAATATCTGCCTGAGGCAGCAGAGAGCCTGTGAAAATAATTCAGAGATGCAAACTTTGCCATTCATCAGGTGCCATGCTATTAAAATGCCAATATTGTTAGTTATTTCACTGAACATACGAAAGATGCAGTATTATATTATCAATATCTACACAATCTATTGAATGACAACTTATTTTGGCACCAGGAATGGGCAGGCCTAGAAGAAATCAAGAAGGACCCAGTCCCAAGGAATCCAACAGGGTATAAGTCCTATGGAAGGGAAGACAAGCCTGAAGAGCCTATGGGTGTATTCAAACCCCTCTAGTGGAGAAGCCACAACCAAGAAGCCCAACATAACCCTGAGAGCACATAGGATCATGTTTTGAACATCTGCACAATCTCCTATGACCAATATCTCAATTTTGTGAGATAATTTTGTGAGTGTAGCTTGGAAGAAGACCACTACTCCTTTCCCCTCTAATTCAATTTGGTGCTTACTGAACAAGATCAGTGATCAATCTGGTCTAGTATCCTGTGTCTAAGTGGCCAGTAACAGATATTTCACAGGAAGGTGCAAGAAATGCCAAAATGCAAGAACCTACCCAGAGAGGATGTTTCTTCCTAACCCTTATCAATCAGTGGTCGGCTTAACCACTGGAGCATAGTCTTATATCCCTTATGCATTTTTCATCTAATCTACCAGAGCTATGGATATCATCATCATCTCGATATATGCCTAATCCTTTTTTGAATCTTCTAGAATTTTCGTTTCAGTGATGTCTTCTGGCAGTGAGTTCTACGTGCATTATCTAAAAAGGATATCCTATTATCAGTTTTTAAAATGTTGCCTTTCAGTTGAAGTGGACGTCTCATTGTTCTGCTACTATGGTTAAGTCAGGACACTGAATTTAATATACAAAAATCTCTTCGGTCCCTTCCTTTAGTTTACAGAGAAGATTATTAGCAACGTAAAAAGTCTATACCCATTAGAAGGCAGGAGGAGGATAAAGGAAAGAAGGGTGAACTATTAGGGTAGTGGTCCCCAAACTGTGCAGTTCGCATCCCAAGGGGGGCATGGATGAAAGTCCAAGAGGAGTGCGGGGGGGGCAGGGGGGGAGGGGAGGAAGGGGGCTGGATCAGCCCCCATAGGGGTGGGAGCACCATCCTGCTCAGCTCCAGTCCCACCTCTGGCCCCAGCCACTGGTCCCCACTCCCGGTCCCTGCTCCCAGTTCAATGGGGTGCAGACACATTCCACTACTGATAAAGGGTGGCATGAGAAGAAAAGTTTAGGCACCACTGTATTAGAGTAAAAGGTTTCAATCATGCACATCAAAAGAATGTTTTAGTTCAGAAGCCAACACACCTTTAATTGCTCCTAAAATCTGGTAATACCCTCTCTGGAAACCATAACTGTAGAGCAAATCCATTCTAAAATCAGTGAAACTCATTTTGGAAGACAGAGATGGCATTAAAGCAAACCACTTTGGGAAAGTGATCCTCCATCCAAGCCAGAAAAAGTAAGGTGTTAGCCAGCAACTGGAGTGATGGTGTAGCAAATATTAGGAATCAAGAAAGGCATAGCCAGACACCACAAAAAGTACCAGGGGGAATTAAGAAGTGTAGCAGCTGCACCAGTCATGTGAAAAGGCAGACAACTGAGAAAGGGGAACGATGATAAAAAGTTGTGGCAATAGGCTGGGGGGAGGAAGGGGCAGGATACAAATCTTTATATCCTACTTTAGCTGCACCACCACTTGCAGATGCTGACAGAAAAGCTTGTAAGAGATCCCAGAATAGCTCACTGGCTTTTAACTTGAGTTTTATTTTTACCTATCTTTACCATACAACCCAGAGATATCAGAAGTGCTGCTCTTCACTTCTACAAGATGACATGTTCTATGTAACATGTTGTATTGCAAGTACCCATTGTTTAAGTATTTGAATTTGAGAATGATTTTGCATTAATCTAAAATCCCCCACAACATCTTCATGACTTTGCCTTGGAGATAGAATTATTAATTTTGTCTTAACTGAAATATTAGGTCCAATTCTCCTCTCAATTTTACAGCAGTGCATCACCTGATTTCAGGGTGAGAGGATAATTCTGTAAGTGAATAAAGTGTTAGAGAAAAGCTGTGTGCCTATTTTCAGATTATGGTATATTTATACACAAAATTCTCACATGTTTATGTCAGAGTGAACATGGGGGAGGAAAATTTAATAGGGAGACAAAAATCTGATTTATAGAATTGTTAAGAATGCATTCTTCATTTGAATACTGAGTTTTCACTCTGATACTTTTCCACTTCATTCTTGCTTCATGTTAAGGAAAAAAGAAAGATTGTCACTTCACTACAAAGGTCTGTTACTCTATAGATACCAAAGATTATATTCAGGACAGAGACATCAGAAAAGAAATAAATATTGATAACTTCTTATATTGCTAAAAGGGAAACAGAACGGTAAATAGTAAATGAATGTTTGTGTCATGTAGTTAAAAAGTAAACTACAAAAAAAGAAACATTTGCCCTCACTCCCTTGTGCAGAATAAAAACCATCTCAAAAATTAAATCAAAGAGATATAAAACATATTGGCTCCTCACTTTTTCTCCTTGCTACAGAATCCTGTCAAAATCTAGTACATCTGAACAGCAGTGTTACACAAGACTATAGACCTTCAGAGAGTGAGAAAAACGTGGGGACCTGACAGTTCAAAAGTAAAGTTGCTTTGCCTTTAAAAACAAAAAAATAGGAACATGCTTCACTTAAAAGTAAGTCAGTTTTAAAAAAAAGTTTAAAGTAGTTTCAGATCCTAGCCCTACCCTGGAATCCCTTTGGGATTTTTTTTTTTTTGGTGGTTTTACAAAAAATATTTTCCTATTTCTAATGCGTTAGGTCTCAACTGTTGCCATGTGAAATACTCACAAAATGATAGGGGAAGCAGACCTACTGATGATACTGGAGATTTTGGTGGGCATGGAGAGAGAGAAGATTACTGACTATAGCCAAAGCTCTGTAATGCACAAAATAACACCACCACCACCCAAAATAGCAACCTGCCCCAATTGGAGCATAAGCTTTCGTGGGTGAATACCCACTTCTTCAGATGCATGCAGTGGAAATGTCCAGAGACAGGATAGGTGCCACAGGACTCTGTCGCTTCTACAGATCCAGACTAACACGGATACCCCTCTGATACCTGCCCCGATTGTTACTTGTAACTATTGTAGGAAATGTTTTTCAGACACAAATGTGATTTTTAATTAAAGGGAATGTTCCTTAATATTTATATTTGGTTCAGATTACTGGAAGCAGTTGCAAGGTGTCATAAATATAAAGGGAAGGGGGAGAGGGTCGGATGCAGTGCTATAAAATCCTCTTACCAGTAAAGGGTTAAGAAATGCAGGTAGCCAGACTGACACCTGACCTGGCTGGCATCTGACCAATAAGGGGACAAGATACTTTCAAATCTTGGGAGGGGGGAAGGTGTGTGTGGCTCTTTGTCTGAGACAGAGTGATCTTGGGAAACAAGAAGTACCTGCAGAAAATCAATCTCCTCAACCAGTCATCTTCTCACTAAACCTCACTTTTCTAAAGTAAGTTTAGTCAGCATTGCGAGTAGGTTTCTGTTTGTTTTGCTTGGTGAGCTTTCCCTGTGTTAGAGGGAGGGGTTATTCCTGTTTTTTCTGTAACTTTAAGGTTTTGTCCAGCGGGGGAATCCCTCTGAGTTCGGGTCACTTTGGCTGCTGTGGGAGCCCCAGTTTCTCTGTTATTGGGGCAGGAAGAATAAAGTGTTGTTACCCTGATTATGTGAATCAAGGACAGTGGGCTTTTGTTATGATGAAGGGACTCGCCATTAGCTAAGCAGCACTTGCTAGGCGAGGGACATGGATTCCAAAACCCAGTGAATTGAGAGAGGCTGGGGACAGGTATTTGTATCTGGTGGCATGGGCCTCTTCTGAGGGCCTGAAATGTCAATTGCACCTCCTCTCTCTCCACTGTGGAATATCAGAGCTAATTTTGAGTTCTTTAGGAGTTTAATCACAGGCTGCTGAGTTGGAATCACTCTGGGCTAAGTGTGCAAATGAGCACAAAGGCTCCCCTAACTACAAGCTGAAATCACTAAAAAGCTAAAATTGTTATGAGCTGAAATCACTGAGCACTGTGTTAAGTAGTGGGGGAGCCGGAAGATATATTGCTGAGCGGCTGATGGAGTGGAGCTGCTGACGGAGTGGAGCGGAGCAGTTGGCGGGACAGCCGGAGCGGCTTGCAGGACAGCTGACGGAGCGGAGCTGCTGGCAGAGCGGAGCAGTTGGCGGGACAGCCGGAGCGGCTTGCAGGCCGGCTGACGGAGCGGAGCTGCTGGCGGAGTGGAGCAGTTGGCGGGACAGCCGGAGCGGCTTGCAGGCCGGCTGACGGAGCGGAGCTGCTGGCGGAGTGGAGCAGTTGGTGGGACACCCGGAGTGGCTTGCGGGACGGCTGAGCGGAGTGACTCGTGGGATGGCTGGCGGAGCAGAGCAGAGCCGAGTGAAGCCCCACGAAGGGACGGGGCAGTCAGCTTTGAGCCACGTAAGGTGCCCCTTACCTCTCCCCTCCCCATTTCTACCCAGACTGTGGGGGTGTAACACTCTGCAGATGAACTTTTGAACTCTGGGTCTGGACTTTTGGGTTGTTGGACTCAAGAACCAAAGGGAAAGGACATGGCCAATTTACTGGGGAGGGTCGTTGCTCACAGTTTGGTTTACAAATCCTAGATGTGGTGTTTCCCCAACAAAATGCCGCATTGTTTCTCTCTGTCATTAAAAGGTTTTTCTACACTCAGACTCTGTGCTTGCGAGAGGGGAAGTACTGCCTCTTAGAGGCGCCCAGAGGGGGTGATATATATTTGTCCCAGGTCACTGGGTGGGGGCTCGAGCCGATTTTGCATTGTGTTATTGGAATGGAACCCCTAGATACGGAACCCAGCCCTTGTTGCTGCCGACTCTGACTGGCAGAAGGGTTACACAGAGATGATTTTACCTTCTTTGTTTTAATAAAATCCTTCTTTTATGAAGCTGACAGTTTTCTATGGTTTTAAAACCCAGGGGGTGGGTTTTTAGATCACTGTGTAACCAATTGGTTAGGAAATTGTTCTCAAGCTTCCCAGGAAAGGGGGTGTACGGGCTTGAGAGGGTATTTTCGGGGGGAAGGGGAACTTCAAGTGGTTCCTTTCCTGGATTCCTGTTTAAAACACTTGATGGTGGCAGTGAGAGAAGCATTTCTCAGGGTGCAGGGAATTTTGTACCTTGGGGGGTTTAACCTAAGCTGGTAGAAATAAGCTTAGGAGCTCTTCATGCGGGTCCCCACATTTTTACCCTAGAGTTTAGAGTGGGGAGGGAGCCCTCACACAAGGTAAACAGAGCAGAGGGATGGCAGGTCTATTAAGTTGATCCACTCCATTAGAAGATACTCAGATCAGAGATAAAGCTGCTGAAGATCTGCTCTTTGTGGTAGGTGTGGCTCATTTACTCTACTAGGGATTTAAGGAAGATAGGAGTTACTCACTAGAGAGAAAGGAACCTAGAAGAGATGTGGTCCTCAAGGCAAACCCTGATGATAGTTATGCTCCAAGAGGAAATTTAGAAGAAAACATTTCAAAAGCAGGCTATTTTTCATTTTGTTCAATTATTGCAATTATGTGACCCTTAGGGTAAGTTTGTTGTCAGGGGTGTGTGTGTCTGTGTTTGTGGTGTGCTTGCTGCTAGACTGAAATATACCACGTGGTCTGTTTGTTTGGGGGACCATGGGCTGATCATGTGTGTGCTGAGCCTAGCGGCCTGGGGAGTTTTGCAAGGGAGTTTAAAGGGAGAGGGGGAGGGGAGAATGGGACTAGATACACTTAACATTCTTTAAACTTAAAGCCAAAAAAACCCAACACCCTGATAAAAACAAAACAATGACAAAGGAAATAGCTTCAGAAGTAAAACGATAATGCAGGCAGAAGGCCAGCAACAGAGTGAGGGCTACCCAGTTAATTGCACTCAGTGCCGCATGTATGATTATGGAAGGGTGGTGTATGTGTGCATTTGCTGCAAGGAGCTCCTGGTGGGCTTTGGAGACCACAGTGGCTGAACTGGAGGACCTAAGGGAGACAGAGAGGTACACAGATGAGACTTTCCGGGACACCGTAGAATGGTCCCACCCCCAGTCTGACAGCCTCTGTGCTGTTGAGGAGGATGAAAGTCTCGGGGAAGGAGAACATCCAATGGGAGCAGAGGAAAACAATCCCATAGTAGGGACCCTCCTTCCAGATGATGTTGCGGTATCCTCTCGCACTGAGGATACCTCTCCGGGGGGAGGGAACTCCAATTATTAGGAAGAGACAGGTAATAGTTATGGGGGATTTTATCATTAAAAATATAGATGACCGGGAGAACCTCATGGTGACTTGCCTGTCTGGTGTGAAGGTTGCGGATCTCTCGAGACATCTAGATAGACTTATGTGTAGTGCTGGGAAGGAGCCGCTGGTTGTGGTACATGTAGGTACCAATGACATAGGGAAGGATAGGAGAGCGGTCGTGGAGGCCAAATTTAGGCTGCTAGGTAAGAGACTGAAGTCCAAGATCTCCATGATAGCATTCTCTGAGATGCTTCTAGTTCCACATGCAGGGCCAGGTAGATAGAACTGCAGGGTCACAATGCATGGATGAGATGATGATGTAGGGAGCAGGGGTTTAGATTTATTAGGAACTGGAGGAAAATTTGGGAAAGGGGGAGCCTATACAGGAAGGATGGGCCCCACCTAAACCAAAATGAAACCAGATTGCTGGCACTTAAATTTAAAAAGGTCATAGAGCAGCTTTTAAACTAAGGGCTGGGGGAAAGTGTAAGGAGAAGAGGATGGAAAATGAAAAAAAACAAAAACAGGTGGGATCAGATGAGAAACAGTCAAATGAAAAAGAGTCCCATTCAATTACATCATGTAATGGCAGGCAGCTAACAAGTAACAAGTGTTTAAAGTGCTTCTATACTAATGCTAGAAGTCTAAATAATACAATGGGTAAACTAGAGTGCCTCGTATTAAAATGAGAATATTGATATAATAGGCATCACAGAAACTTGTAGAATGAGAATAATCAATGGGACACAGTAATTCCAGGGTACAAAATATATCGGAAGGACAGAACAGGTCGTGCTGGTGGGGGGTGGCACTATATATGAAAGAAAGCAGAGAATCAAATGAAGTAAAAATCTTAAATGAACCAAACTGTACCATAGAATCTCTATGAATAGTAATTCCATGCTCTAGTAAGAAGAAGATAGCAGTAGGGATATATTACTAGCCACCTGACCAGGATGGTGATAGTGACTCAGGGAGACTAGAGAGTGGCTCAGGGAGACTAGAGAGGCTATTAAAATAAAAAAACCTAAATAATAATGGGGGATTTCAACTATCCCCATATAGACTGGGTACATGTCACCTCAGGACAGGATGCAGAGATAAAGTTTCTTGACACCTTAAATGACTGCTTCTTGGAGCAACTGGTCCTGCAACCCACAAGAAGA
Organism: Macrochelys suwanniensis; assembly: GCA_033296515.1. Classification (NCBI taxonomy): domain Eukaryota; kingdom Metazoa; phylum Chordata; order Testudines; family Chelydridae; genus Macrochelys; species Macrochelys suwanniensis. The sequence goes on along the minus strand of CM065775.1, from coordinate 91,482,586 downwards.
GAGTCAATTCTTGATTTACTCCTAAGTGGAGCACAGGATCTAGTCCGAGAGGTAGCTGGACCACTTCGTAATAGATACCATAATATAATTAAATTTACCATCCCTGTAGTGGGGAAAACACCACAGCAGCCCAACACTGTAGCATTTAATTTCAGAAAGGGGAACTACACAAAAATGAGGAGGTTAGTTAAACAGAAACTAAAAGGTACAGTTCCCAAAGTGAAATCTCTGCAAGTTGCATGGAAACTTTTTAAAGCCACCATAATAGAGGCTCAACTTAAATGTATACCCCAAATTAAAAAACGTAATAAGAGAATCAAAAAAGAGCCACCATGGCTAAACAACAAAGTAAAAGAAGCCGTGAGAGGCAAAAAGGCATCCTTTAAAAAGTGGAAGTTAAATCCCAGTGAGGAAAATAGAAAGGCACATAAACTCTGGCAAATGAAGTGTAAAAAATATAATTAGGAAGGCCAAAAAAGAATTTGAAGAACAGCTAGCCAAAGACTCAAAGTAATAGCAAAAAAAAAATGTAAGTACATCAGAAGCAGGAAGACCGCTAAACAACCAGTGGGGCCACTGGACAATCAAGATGCTAAAGGAGCACTCAAGGATAAGGCCACTGCAGAGAAACTAAATGAATTATTTGCATCGGTCTTCATGGCGGAGGATGTGAGGGAGATTCCCAAACTTGAGCCATTCTTTTTAGGTGACAAATCTGAGAAAATCTCCCAGATTGAGGTGTCATTAGAGGTGGTTTTGGACAAATTGATAAATTAAACAGTAATAAGTCACCAGCCCCAGATGGTTTTCACACAAAAGTTCTGAAGGAACTCAAATTTAAATCAGCTTCTGTACCAGATGACTGGAGGATAGCTAATGTGATGTGAATTTTTTAAAAGGGCTCCAGAGGTGATCCCGGCAATTACAGGCCAGTAAGCCTGACTTCAGTACTGGGCAAACTGGTTGAAACTATAGTAAAGAATTATATTGTCAGACATATAGATGAATATAATTTGTTGGGGAAGAGTCAATATGATTTTTGTAAAGGGAAATCATGCCTTACCAATTTACTAGAATTCTTTGAGGGGGTCAACAAGCATGTGGATAAGAGGGATCCAGTGGATATAGTGTACTTAGATTTTCAGAAAGCCTTTGACAAGGTCCCTCACCAAAGGCTCTTAAGCAAAGTAAGCATGGGATAAGAGGGAAGGTCCTCTCATGGATTGGTAACTGGTTAAAAGATAGGAAACAAAGGGCAGGTATAAATGGTCAGTTTTCAGAATGGAGAGAGGTAAATAGTGGTGTCCCCCACAGGTCTGTACTGGGACCAGTCCTATTCAACATATTCATAAATGATCTGGAAAAAGGGGTAAACAGTGAGGTGGCAAAATCTGCAATGATACAAAATTACTAAAGATAGTTAAGACCCAGGCAGACTGTGAAAAGCTACAAAAGGATCTCTCAAAACTGGGTGACTGAGCACCAAAATGGCAGATGAAATTTAATGTTGATAAATGCAAAGTAATGTACATTGGAAAACATAATCCCAACTATACATATGAAATGGTGGGGTCTAAATTAGCTGTTACCACTCAAGAAAGAGACCTTGGAATCATTGTGGATAGTTCTCTGAAAACATTCACTCAATGTGCAACGGCAGTCAAAAAAGCGAACAGAATGTTGGGAATCATTAAGAAAGGGATAGATAAGACAGAAAATATCATATTGCCTCTATATAAATCCATGGTATGCCCACATCTTGAATACTGCATGCAGATGTGGTTATCCCATCTCAAAAAGGATATATTGAAATTGGAAAGGGTTCAGAAAAGGGCAACAAAAATGATTAGGGGTATGGAAAGGCTTCCGTATGAGGAGAGATTAATAAGACTGGGACTTTTCAGTTTGGAAAAGAGACAACTAAGGGGGGATATGATAGATGTCTATAAAATCATGACTGGTGTGGAGAAAGTAAATAAGTAAGTGTTATTTACTCCTCATAGCACAAGAACTAGGGGTCACCAAATGAAATTAATAGGCAGTAGGTTTAAAACAAACAAAAGGAAGTGTTTCTTCACACAACACACAGTCAACCTGTGGAACTTCTTGCCAGAGGATGAAGACGAAGACTATAACAGGGTTCAAAAAAGAACTAGATAAATTCATGGAGGATAGGTGCATCATTGGCTATTAGCCAGGATGGGTAGGGATGTGTCCCTAGCCTCTGTTTGCCAGAAGCTGGGCATGGGCAACAGGGGATGGATCACCTGATGATTACCTGTTCTGTTCATTCCCTCTGGGCTGCCTGGCATTGGCCACTGTTGGAAGACAGGGCACTGGGCTAGATGGACATTTGGTCTGACCCAATATGGCCATTCTTATGTGCTTATAATAGTCAAAATTGTAAATTTTGTCCATTAGGTTATTTTCACAGAATCATAGAATTATAGAATCTCAGGGTTGGAAGGGACCTCAGGAGGTCATCTAGTCCAACCCCCTGCTCAAAGCAGAACCAACCCCAACTAAATCATCCCAGCCAGGGCTTTGTCAAGCCTGACCTTAAAAACCTCTAAGGGTACGTCTATACTACAGAATTAGGTCGAATTTATAGAAGTCGATATTTTAAAACCCGAATTTATGGAATCGATTGTGTGTGTCCCCACTAAAGAGCGTTAAGACCATGAGGTCGATTGACTGTGTCCACAGTAGCGGGGCTAGCATCGACTTTCGGAGCATTGCATTGCGGGTAGCTATCCCACAGTTCCCGCAGTCTCCGCCGCCCATTGGGATTCTGGGTTGCGATCCCAAAGCCTGATGGGGCAGAAAACATTGTCGCTGGTGGTTCTGGGTACATGTCATCCCTCCCTCCGTGAAAGCAATATTTCTCGCGCCTTTTTTCCGGGGTTTCCGTGTTTGCTACGGAAGCCTGCTCAGCTCACAATTACCGTACATCTCCAGCGTACGCCTGGACATTAGGTCTAGTGGGGATTCAGTCACACTATAATACGGGCAGAGGGATAGCTCAGCGTTCTGAGCGTTGGCCCGCTAAACCCGGGGTTGCGAGTTCAATCCTTGAGGGGGCCATTCCGCCTGAGGCTGGTAGTCGCGGGACTACACAGCAGGAGCTCCTTGCCTTCTAGCTGCAGATGGTGCAATATGCCATAAATGGTCGTGGTCGCGGGACCACACAGCAGAAGCTCCTTTCCTTCTCGCAGCAGATTGTACAATATGATTGGTATTCGTGTGCTCCTGGCCGGCGGCCTATGGTGTGGCTGGCCGGGGGCGCTTGGACATAAATGGGAGTGACCAGAGTGACTCCGGTCATTCTCTTTTTTACGTTTTGTTTAAGGGAGATTCAGTACTGCCTGGAACACGGGCGGAGGGATAGCTCAGCGGTCTGAGCGTTGGCCCGCTAAACCCGGGGTTGCGAGTTCAATCCTTGAGGGGGCCAGGAGCTGATGATGGATATCAAGCATATTGTACCATCTGCTGCTAGAAGGGAAGGCGCCTCCTTGCTCACCGCATATTGTACCATCTGCAGCTAGAAGGAAATGAGCCTAACCCTTGCTCCCCCCTCCCTCCGTGAAAGCAACTGAGGGGGGAGCAAAAAATCCTTTTGATGGGACTCCATCATGGTCACCTCTGCTGATGAGATCTGCGCTCACCTGCAGCTCACCACGCTGGCCAAACAGGAAATGAAATTCAAAAGTTCGCGGGGCTTTTCCTGTCTACCTGGGCGGAGCATTGGAGCTCAGACTGCTGTCCAGAGCGGTCAAATGTTGCACTGTGGGATAGATCCAGGAGGCCAATACTGTCAAATTGCGTCCTCACTAGCCTACATCGATTCGGCAATATCGATTTAAGCGCTAATCCCCTCGTTGGGGGTGGAGTGGCGAGATCGATTTTAAGAGCCCTAGAAGTCGATGTTAAGGGCTTCGTCGTGTGGACGGGTGCACGGATCAATCGAAATAACGCTAATAAATTCGACCTAAACTCGTAGTGTAGACCAGGGCTAAGGAAGGAGATTCCACCACTTCCCTAGGTAACCCATTCCAGTTCTTCACCACCCTACTAGTGAAAACGTTTTTCCTAATATCCAACCTAAACCTCCCCCTCATTTTGTTTTTGTTTTTGACTTTACCTTCGGGATGAGCACAAATCTAAATTTCGCATCTGCATAGATTTTTAGTTTCCTGTAAGTTAAAATGAGTACTGCTAAAGTGCAGTGGGGTCTTTTGCTGAAGTACATATGGCTAGAGGATTCAGTATTTGAGCATACACACAATCAGAGTTCATATGGTTGGAAGGAAAGTTCCTTTCTGAAGAGATCACATATCTGAAAGGGATTTCTTTTTCACCCCAGCTCTGAGTTCGTGTGGCTCAAAGTTATGCCTTTGAGAATCCCCACTGGTCACTACTGTTATTCTAACAAAAATGCTCTTTAAAAGCCCAGCCTTCTGCACTGGTCTTGTAAAATGTGAGATTTATTCCTTAAAAGATTTCTAAAATCGTATAGTTTCAGGTATTAATGTAATGTATAATATTAACATAAATATTTGTAGAAAGGATGTATTAATTTAACAACTTTTTTTGTTAACATGGCTAATAAATCAAATGTTTACTTTTTGAAAAGTGTTTTTCCTTAACAGGTATACAGTTTCCATGGAGACCGTCTCTAACATTCTGGTGTTAACATTCATAATCCCTGTTTCTTTTTGATGTATACCATGTATCTCATTTCCAGGCCATTTAATTAATTCCTATTTGATTAAGACACTATCAAAATTGAACATCTAAAGTATTTTACCTTACAGGGTGTGCCTGACACAGGAGACTAAGACAAGATAAGGTTCTAATTTGTACAAAACTATGTTACAGTTAGAACAGCTAATTAAAGAGACTGCCATCTTCTGCAAATGTGTGTTTCTCATTAACTAATTAAGTCCTCATCCTGGTTCTGACACCTGATGAAAACAAATACAGAAAGCAACAAGAAAACACTTTCACTGTTTCAATTCAGCATTACCAAAAGCCACAGAAATAACTCTGCTGTTGATGTTTCAATGAGAAGAAGATTTGAATAATGGGCAAAATTCATGACTGGTGTAAGCGGGCTCAGCACAATTGTCCAAAAACAGAAAAGGAAAGGTCGGAAATATTTTTTTAAAATGTTCTGGAAAATAGGTGGTAAAAAATAAAAGCTAATGAACACATAAAGACACACAAACCACCATTCCCACCATGTCAGTGCATACTTTTGTAAACTGAGGTGGAAAAATAATTCACTCTTTTAGAGATTATTTATATTTCACCACTACTATGGCTATGTCTACACTACAGAGCCTCTGAAGGCATAGCTTTACTGGCATAGCCTCCTAACGTAGACACAGCATATGATAATAGGAGTTTTTCTGTTAGTGTAGGTACACCACCTCCTGAATGTAAGCTTTGTCGACAGAAGCACCTGTCTCTTGACATAGCTTCATCTACATTGGAGGTTCTGTATTGGTCAGGGATGTGAGTTTTTCATACCCCTGATAGACACAGCTATGCCAATATAAGTTTTCTGGTTTAATATCCCTACATAATCCCCCTTTTGATACTACGATAAACCAAATAATCGTTAGTATCACTTTTTATTTAACCTGTTTAAGAGAAGGTACTGTGTTGCAACATGGATTTAAGATTCCAATTTAGAGAACATTCTTTTTATCCAAAAACACATGCCACACATTCCAATTATACAAATACAATTCAATATCAAGACTACTAAGCTGGGACTTTTTTTTAGTAAGTGTGGTTTTTAATAAATACAGTACTGATATAGCATTTACATTTATTTACCGGGGGGGCTACTAACACTCCCATCCTCCCAAAGTACTTCCTCCCACGAGTGTACTTTGGTGTCATTATCCAATTCATCCCACATACATGATCCCAATGAAACATCTTTACTGCAAGGCTCTGGGGCAACAGGTAAGGTGAGGCATACCCACTTTTGAGGAGTCCACTCAGTACAACCTCTAGTGTCCAATAGTTTTCCTCCCTCCCCAGCCCACTGGCTCGAGGTCCGAGGCAGCCAGAATGATCCCATGTGTAATATGGGGAGTGGGCTAACCTTCCATACCTTTGCCTCCAGAGACTGTTGATGTGCTATTTTTACAATTATTTCCCCAGTTAACAAATCTGGTTTTACAATGCTAGGGATATTAAAGAAGGTACTGGCAGTGATTCCCCAAGTGAAAGTAACTCCCCATAATTTGTCCCCCACAATTTAAACCTCATAGCATTACCAAGTAAAAAGATATCTTGGGTCTCCTGTTAAAACTTATAAGCTACTGTCTGTGTAAACCATTGATTATATCTGTTCTCAGAAAGATACTGTATTGCTATGAGAAACTTGCAAACAAGTTATTTGACTTTGTTCTTTATGCATGCTTTGTACCTAGAAACAGCATAGAAAGACCCCCACCCTCAAAGGGCAGGGAGTCTCAAATAAATTAGTACACACCCCCAAAGTGGTGGAGACAGTATGTCTGCTGATGAATGCTTGGTGTACATGAATGAATGAGCAGGGAGGTGCCAGCCTAGGAATTCAGTGACCATCGGTTGAAGGCGGCATCAAGTGGGAACGACCATACAACATCCCCCGGAGGATAAACTGGGATCCACCCGACCATCTCAAAGGATGGGAAAAACAAGATGAAACAGTTCCCATAGACTAACATAGGAAATAATTCCTATAAGAATGGCTTCTACACACTGAGTCTGGTTCTGCAACCACCCTCCAGGAGCATCAGATGAATCTGACAAGGACTCGGCTCCACCCTCATGCCCAGGTGACCTGGCCAGTAACTTGGCATCAGCAACTTCTAGGTGGTAACTATGACATCTATGCAGAACGTGTGTGTGTGTGTGTGTGTGTGTGTGTGTGTGTGTGTGTGTGTGTGTGTGTGTGTGTGTGTGTGTGTGTGTGTGTGTGTGTGTGTGTGTGTGTGTGTGTGTGTGTGTGTGTGTGTGTGAAACTGAATGAAATGTTATAGCTATAACTGACTGCTTACTATGATTCTTTTTGTATTCACAATAAATGTGACATTTTGTCTTATCCCCTTTAAAAAGATCCTGCTGGTTTTTATTTTATTGGTATAACATAAGAACACTTTTCCATCTTCACAGTAAGACAGGAACCATATGTCTTGCACTGTAAACCAGGTGAACTAGTTATTTTAGCCTGTGACTAGTATAGTTGTAGCATTTTCATGTATATTGAATTTCAGGGACAGAGGGGCTGTCTATTTCTCTCACACAAACATCCAAAGAGGGGCAGCTCCCTGACCAGGAGTGGGACAGGAAGGTAATTTTCTAGTTGTGAATGCAGGAAGTGCCGCACTTCAAACTTGTATCATTGCAAATTTATCTGTTATGCAATCCCAAGGTAAACAGTGGATTACAATTCTAGCAAATTTGCTGAGTAGACAGTCTCTCCAGCCTGGTGTTAGGGTTGCCAAGGCTTATTGTCCTGGGTGATTCAGTTGACCTGGGCTGTGAAACTTGTTGCTCTGGGTTGTTTTTTGTTTGTTTGCTTTGCAGTGTAAACATATCTTAAGTGTCATCTCCCTTGACATCAACCTCAATAGTCACTTTGGTATAGAACTGCCCTGCTGCAGAGAAGCTTGAAAGAGGAGGTTAGAATGCCAGTGGTGATAATCATGTTCTAAATATAGCCAATTATGTCAAAAGATGGCATATATAGCTGTGATGGAAGTAAATAATGTTTTCTCTCCTCAATTATATGGCCTGACTGGTACAAACTGTTCTGAGTGGTAGATATCCAGTTCTTCACTTTATTTTTTTAAAAAAATCTATTGCAGGGTATTAACATGGCCAGTCCAGTTGGCTGAATTAAGGATAGGAGATCTACAGTAGGAGAAGCAAAAGACATCTTCTGTGTTTTGGTAAGCTTAACGATAATGCTGTGGGAACTCCTACCTATGAATTGGAGCCATACCCCTGTTCTGGCTAGTAAAACCTAGCAAAAGAATTTAATAGGTTCATTATTCATAGAAATTGTCAGTGTGGTTGCAGCCGGGCTTTACTAGCTCAAAATGTACACATACTCTACATGAAGCATCAGTTACAGGATATATGTGTGGCCAATTGTGCAATGTGGTCCATTGAGGGGGTTAAGAGGTAGCATGGGAAGAGAGAAGTAGTCCCTTCCTGATCATGAGGGAATTTAGTGCCCTGAAGCATGACATCTTGGAATAGCTATACCATAATGGAACTATTTAACAGTTATCCACCAAATGAACAAATAACTGTTTGGGACAAGTGAAAGAGGGGCAATGCCTATTATTCTTTGTTCAGAAATATCTTTCTATTGCACAGAGATATTTATCTTATATTTTTAATTGGAAGTACACTTTGGATATGTTGAAATCCAATATAGCATTAGAAGTCAATCCAGATTACCAGTTTGAAACAGTCCTCAAGAATATTGGCCAGTTGAAAAATGCCAGATATATTGCATTCACATGTACTAACTCCTTCTGCATTAAATACAAATACAATAAAGACATTAACCCAAGTAATCTGAATAAAATAGATGGGTGGGAGAAAAGAAGGCAGCATATCAATTAAGATAGTTGTCTAGCAGCCTGAGAATTTTTTAGGTAGAGCAAGTTTAAAAAAAAATGGTCTCATGGGAAATTCTGATATATCAAATTTGTTTTAGTCTCAATTGGGTACAGAAACTCAATGTTTTGTTTCTACCTTTTTGATCAATTCGAAACATTTATTTTCAGGTCAGTTTGGCAATAATCTGTGTCCTCCTGAGCGGCCATGGTCCCTCACGCTCCCCACTCTCTTCGTAGGCTAGGCTCCCTGCCAGATTACATTTCTTATAATGCACCGCGGCCATATGATTCCTATGTGCACCACAGCAATTCAACCAGAGAGGAGAATATAGTACATCATGCAAGATGCAGCCATAGAGGAAAAGGGGGTCACAATTCAGCCATCAGGTTAACGCCAGATTGATTCAAAACCTTTCAATTCAGTTCAACCAAAGTGTCTTGATTAGAGTCAACCCAATCCAACCCAAAGTATTTTGTTTCAATTTTCTCAACAGAAAATTGAAATGTTTGGGCATTTAAAAAAAAATCAAAAACTTTTCCCCACAGAGAATTGTGGTTGCGGAAATTGCATTTTCCATAAAAAAAAACATTGATAGGAAATTCCTAAGAAGCTCTTGTCTCAGAGATTCTATTACTCCCACAGTTCTATGCTGTTCTGCCTCATGGATTCAAGGGTCTAACAAAATCTCCTCAACTTTGAGTAAGGGGCTACGTTTTGTCTCACAGATTAACATTTCTGCTCTCAGTCTCTCCTTGAGCATTTCTGTTGTTTGGTCTCACACTTTTAATTCAAGTCTCTCTTGCTCTGTTTGCTGTAGTCCATAACTTCAGAGTCCAAGTATATTACAGCATGGACACTCTTAATTTGGAATAAGAGCGCCTTTTTCTGATGTGTTATAGAAAACTAAAAGAAGGCTTTCTTATTCCAGAATAAGAGTGTCCACACATGCAAAAACAACTAGGAGTACTTGTGGCACCTTAGCAACTAACAAATTTATTTGGGCATAAGCTTTTGTGGGCTAAAACCCACTTCATCAGATGCATGGAGTGGAAATGCATCTGATGAAGTGGATTTTAGTCCATGAAAGTTTATGCCCAAATAAATGTGTTAGTCTGTATCAGCAAATACAACGAGGAGTACTTGTGGCACCTTAGAGACTAACACAGCTACCACTTTAAAACTTGTCTCCACACATGCAGTTATTCAAGAATAGCTATTGCACTGTAATTTCACACCCTATCTTATCCCAAATTAGCTTTCTAGTGTAGACAAGACCTTAGACCTTCCCCAAACATCTGTGCAAGGAGAGAGGGAAGCAAAGCTGTCATCTCAGGGTCATAGCTGAATTAAGCTGTATTTCTAAGGGCTGGTCCACACTGGGGCGGGGGATCAATCTAGGAAACGCAACTTCAGCTATGAGACTAGCGTAGCTGAAGTCGACGTTTCCTAGATCAAACTAAGTTTACTTACTGCAGGTCCACGTGGCGCAGGCAGGCTCCCCCATCGACAGCGCTTCCTCCTCTCAGCGAGCAGGAGTTCCGCAGTCGATGGGTGAGCCCTTCTGGGATCGATTTATCGCATCCAGATGAGACGCGATAAATCGATCCCAGAAGATCGATCTCTACCCGTCGAATCGGGCGGGTAGTGTGGACCTACCCTAAGTTAGGAACCAGTTCTACAGCCTGTGTTTTGCAATTAGAAAATTCATATATTTAATTCTGAAAAGCAGATTAGGTAGTAGGGCCGTATTTTTATTATTAATTATTATTATTATTTTTACAAAAGCTTTTTGGTGAAATGTGCACATGTGTTCTTGGCTTTAAAAGTAAACTTGTTAATTCAAAAATGTAGCTCTAAAGTGTTTATTTTGCTTTTGATATGAACTCCTGTGCAATTCCAAAGTGAAAGTTTTCCCCTACACCTAGTACAGCTAAAACTGAGCTAGTATGTTCTAACATTATGTACCATTCCAGCTGCAAAGCACTGGAGCCACCAACTGTTCAAACAGGGCAACAGCTAGCTAATTTTTCCATCCTATAATGATTTACAGAAAAAAAAATGTACATATCGAACAAAATTTTAAAATATATTGAGAGAACAAATAAAGTATAAATATAAACTGTCAACACTGGGTTTCCTCTGTTGCTTAGAGACACTGTTAACATCTATTCTTATGATCAGTTTTCAGATTTGAAAAGCATATGTATATTAGATTCAAATGACTATGTTGACAAAATTCAGTTATTGATTTATCACTTATATTTAAACTAACGTACAATTTAGATACATGAAAAACAGAAAATATGAAGTTATTGATAGTAGTACAAAACAGATATCACCTTAATGCCAGTTAATCCATAATGAATTATTAGATTGCTTGTTTATATCAACATATCCCTTACAAACCTAAGCTGAAAATTTCTCACTGATTTGCAGTACTCCATTCAAGGGTAATGGAATATTTCACATCATGATCCACTGTATGAACAATCTAAATATTTAACATTTTTGAAAGTAATTAATGCTATTGATGTATATAAATAAAATTCAATTGAAAATTGATCAGTCTAAAGAAAATGTTCCAGATGAAAGAACGTTAATATGTATTTTCTATATTCAGCTCTCTAACTCGCCTTCTGTTAAAGGAGTAAGACTTCTTTTAGGTTTAGAACTTTTTCAAATGGGTCTCAGAGATCCAAGAAGATGATACTGAGATATGTTTTACTTTCACATTATTTTTTCCTTCCCCATTTCCTCACAGTGCCTATCTATGGATCTAGTCACCATTACATAATTAAAACATACAGGGGCTACGAATCTGAGTGCTCTCACTGATTTCAATGGAGTGGTACCAGTTGGAGGCAGGCAGTAAAGTTCCCTACCTATTTCAGGTGAGATTTACAAAGGTCTTTAAGCACCTAACTCCCACTAAAATTAATGGGAGTTAGATGCCTAAACACCTTTGAATCCCACCCTTTGGGCTATATGCAGCAGGTTGAAACAAACATGTTTGGCTTCAACAAGCAGTATAATGAAAACAACAAGGAGTCCTTGTGGCACCTTAGAGACTAACAAATTTATTTGGGCATAAGCTTTCGTGGGCGAAAACCCAGTTCATCAGATGCATGGTGTGCAAAAGACAGAGGCAGGTATAAATACACAGCACATGAAAAGATGGGAGTTGCCTTACTAAGTGGGGGATCAGTGCTAACAAGCCAATTCAATTAAGGTGGAAGTGGGCTATTCTCTACAGTTGACAAGAAGGGGGGCAAATCACTTTTGTAGTGTTAATGAGGTCAGTGTAATCAAGGTGGCCCATTTCAAACAGTTGACAAGAAGGTGTGAGTATCAGCAGGGGGAAATTTGTTTTTATAGTGACCCATCCACTCCCAGTCTTTATTGGGGCCTAATTTGATGGTGTCCAGTTTGCAAATTAATTCCAGTTCTGCAGTTTCTCATTGGAGTCTGTTTTTGAAGTTTATGTTGTTGAAGAATTGCCACTTTTAAGTCTGTTATTGAGTGTCCTGGGAGATTGAATTGCTCTCCTACTGGTTTTTGAATATTATAATTCTTGATGTCTGATTTGTGTCCATTTATTCTTTTGCATAAAGGCTGTCCAGTTTGGCCAATGTACATGGCAAAGTGGCATTGCTGGCACATGATGGCATATATCACATTGGTAGATGTGCAGGTGAATGAGCCCCTGGTGGTGTGGCTGAGATGGTTAGGTACTATGATGGTGTCCGTTGAATAGATATGCGGACAGAGTTGACAACAGAGTCTGTTGCAGAGATTGGTTCCTGGGTTAGTGTCTTATGTGTGGTGTGCAGTTGCTGGTGAGTATTTGCTTCAGGTTGGGGGGCTGTCTGTAAGCAAGGACTGGCCTGTCTCCCAAGGTCTGTGAGAGTGAGGGATCGTCCTTCAGGATAGGTTGTAGATCCTTGAAGATGTGCTGGAGAGGCTTTAGTTGGGGGCTGTAGGTGACAGCTAGTGGCGTTCTGTTACTTTCTTTATTGGGCCTGTCCTGAAGTAGGTGACTTCTGGGTACCCTTCTGGCTCTGTCAATCTGTTTCTTCACTTCACCAGGTGGGAATTGTAGTTTTAAGAACGCTTGATAGAGTTCCTGTAGGTGTTTGTCTCTGTCTGAGGGACTGGAGCAAATGCGGTTTTATCTTAGAGCTTGGCTGTAGACAATGGATTGTGTGATGTGTTCTGGATGGAAACTGGAGGTAGGTAGGTAAGAATAGCAGTCAGTAGGTTTCCGGTATAGGGTGGCGTTTATGTCACCATCACTTATTTGCACTATAGTGTCTAGGAAGTGGATCTCTTGTGTGGACTGGTCCAGGCTGAGGTTAATGGTGGGTTATCATTGCAATTTATAGAGCATCAAAACAGCATGAACTCTGCATGGCACACTGATTATTAAGCACTGTGACCATATCTTGTACCATATCTTCAATTTCCAGATAGTCTCCTGGGGCTCAATTCACAAAGGAAAACATCACTTATTCCAGGTAGAGGCAACAGCTATGCCAACCATATCTCATGCTCAAAAGCAGCTGAGACATCTAGAGAAGTGAGTTCAGCCACTGTCTTCATCCACTGCCTGGAGGAGAGGAACCATTTCACTAAAGTGGTCTTGCTGCAATAACCAAACTTGAAGCAATATTGACTGGAGTCAAGAAAGCCAAATGGCTCCATATATTGTCAGCGTTCCCATGCAAGATATTTCAGCCACGTTCCTACACCCTCAAACAGAAAGTCAAACTGGTAAGCAGCAGACATCTAGCAAGCTGGCCAGCTTAGTCCAGATTCAAGCAAATTAATCTACTACAAATGCTTCACAATAAGCAAAATTCAATCAGTCGCCATATAAAGGCAATGTGTGGCTGTCCACTATGCAGAACCATTCAGCTTAGCAAAGCTCTGTAGAGCCAGAATATTTACCTAGTTTCAATAAACTTTTTGGTAAAAAACATTTTAAAAGAGAGTTACCTTTTCCGTAACTGGTGTTCTTCGAGATGTGTTGCTCATGTCCATTCCATATTAGGTGTTTGTGCTCGCCACATGTACCGGTGCTGAAAGTTTTTCCCTCAGAAGTATCCATAGGGGACACATCAGGTTATAATAGGTTCTTATGCATGAGGTAATCCAATTAGAAATCCTCTGTGAGGACACCGAGGATGACCTTTCATCCTATCTGCTGTAGGGATGAAGACTTGAGTCGATTTTCAGAAAGGCTTGGTACGTCCAGTGCATGAAGATGCTTCTCCTCACTAGTCTTGTGCGGTTTGGGACAGAACACCGGGAAGATGTCCTGGTTCATATGGAAGGTGTAGACCACCTTTGGCAGGAAGGCCGGGTGGGGCCGCAACTGAACCTTATCTTTGTAGAAGACAGTGTAGGGAAGAACGTGAGGGAGAGATGCCACACTCGGATGCCCAGCGGTAAAACCTCATCCACTTGGCCAGGTAAGTCAGTCTGGTTGAGGGCTTCCTACTCCCCAGGAGGACCTGTTGGACTCCCTCCGAACAGGTCCATTCTTCCGGGTTCAGCCATGCAGCATCCACACCGTGATGTGGAGGGACCTGAGGTTGGGGTGTAGGAGCTGACTACGGTCCTGTGACAGCAGGTCCAGGCGGTTGAAGAGGGGCCAGGGAGAGGCTGTTGACAAGCTCATGAGTGTGCCAAACCAATGTTGGCAAGGCCACGCTGGGGTGATCATGATAACCTGCGCTTTGTCTCTCTTGATTTTTGCCAGGTCCCTGCCGACGAGTGGAATCAGAGGGAATGCGTACATCAGGAGCCCTGACCACAACAGGAAGAAGGCATTGGAGAGGGAGCCCTTACTCAGACCTTGCCAAGAGCAAAACCAGTGGCATTTCTGGTAGCAAACAGGTCCACTTGAGGAGCTCCCCACCTTTGGAAGATCATGCAGGCTATCTCTGGATGGAGCGACCACTCGTGGTGAGATGAGAAGTCCCCGCTGAGCTGGTCTGCCAGCATATTCCTGACTCTGGGAAGGTGACAAGCTTCCAGGTGGATTTCGTGGCTCATGAGGAAGTCCCATAGATGGAGTGCCTCTTGACAGAGAGTCAACGAGCGCACTCCCCATTGCCTGTTGATGTAGAACATCAAGGCTGTGTTGTCTGTCAGGACTCGTACCACCTTGCCCAACAGGTGGGGCAGGAAGACTCTGCACACCAGCCAGATTGCTCGGAACGCTTTGACGTTTATGTGCAACTTCACCTCCTCTGGGGACCACATCCCCTGTTTCTGGAGGTCGCTGAAATGTGCACCCCAGCCAAGGGCTGAGGCATCCAACACCAACTTGATGGAGTGAGCGGGGTTGTCAAATAGAACCTCCTCCAGGACCATCCTGTGGTCGATCCACCATTGCAGCGAGGTAAGTATCGTCTGGGGATGGTAACCATCTTTTCCAGGGGGTCTCTGGACTGGGAATAGACCTTCTCCAGCCATTGTTGCAGGGGTCACATTTGGAGCCTGTCATGGTGGACCATGTAAGTGCATACTGCCATGTGACCAGGAGGCACAGACAGACCCTGGCTGTAGTCAAAGGGAATGCAGAGACTTCCACGATGAGGTTTGTTAATGTGTGGAACCTTTCCAGCGGAGAGAATGCCCTGGCGCAGGTCGAGTTGAGGACCACTCCGATGAACTCTATCCTCTGCACCAGCAGTAATGTCAACTTTTTGTCATTTACCAGTAGGCCCAGAGAGCGGCACATGGCCTGAAGCACCGCAACATCCCTTTGGACTTGGGATCAAAAAGTACCGGGAATAGAACCCCTTGTTCCTGTACTTGAAAGGAACTTCTTCCACCGTGCCCAGCTGTAGTAACCCCTTTACCTTCTGCGCAAGGAGACTCTCGTGAGAGGGGTCCCTGAAGAGGGATGGGGAAGGCGGGTAGGAATGGGGAGTAGAAAGGAACTGGAGGGTATAACCCTGTTTCACTGTGCTGAGGACCTATTGGTCCGAAGTTATAGCCATCCAGGGAAGGAGGAAGAGGAAAAGGCTGCTGGAGAACACAGAGAAGGATGGATCCAGGGAATAGTCTGGTAGGTGACCCTCATGAGCACCTCAAAATGACTGTTTGGCCCCCTACTTATTACAGGTTGAGCCTGACTGGGCAGAGGGTGGAGGCGGGTGGCGCTTGTAGTTCGTGGCTCATTTATGGGGCTGGGTCTGCTGAGGCTGACGCCCCTGGCCCTGCAGCTGCTGCAGTTTGAACCGCTTACATGCCGGGGCTGGGACGTAGAGACCCAGGATTTTAGGGTGGTGAGGGAGTGCTTGAGGCCATGGAATTTGCTGTCTGTTTGCTCCACAAATAGGGGCCGTCCGTCAAAGGGCAGGTCCTACATTGACTGCTGAGCCTCAGTGGACAACAGGGAGGAGCAGCCAAGAGGCTTGCCACATGGAGATAGCGGAAGCCATGTGTGGGCAGCAGCATCTGATGCTGCCAGGAGGGCTGCCCTGGCGATGGTCATGCCCTCATCAAAGATCGCTCGGAACTCCTTCTTGGAGGCATTGGGGAGTGACCCTTTGAACTTGGCCCTGGCTTGCCACATATTGAAGTCATATCGGCCAAGGAGGGCTTGGTGGTTGGCCACTCTCAGCTGAAGGTTTGAAGATGTAGGGATATTAAAGAAGGTAGTGAAAGTGATTCCCCATAATTCGTCCCCCACAATTTTAGCATCACCAAGTAAAAGATCTCTTGGGTATCCTGTTAAAACTTACAAGCTACTGTCTGTGTAAACCATTGATTGTATCTGTTCTTAGAAAGATACTTTATTGTTATGAGAAACTTGCTAACAGTTAATTGACTTTGTTCTTGAAGGATGCTTTTGTAATTGATACAATGTATACAACCCCGCAGTGAGCCTTAAGCCGTTAATTGACTTTCGCTACATTGTAATAGCAATGGTTCCTAGAAATGCTCCCACCCTCTGTGATTAAAGGCAGTGAGTCTCAAATAAATTTGTAAACACCCTGAAAGTGGTGGAGACAGTACAGTTATGTGATTAAGGTAGAGAATGTATGTTGATGACTGCTTGGTGTTAATGAATGGTTAGGGAGGTGCCAGCCTAGGAATGCAGCATCCATTGGCCGAAGAAGATGTCAAGTGGAATGACCAGACAACCCTCGGAGGGTAAACTGGGATCCACCCCACCACCTCGAAGGATGAGAAAAACAAACATCTGACAGCATGGAGCAATCAGGAATGTGCCACCTGCTGACTGATTCAGCAAAAGCAGGATGAAACAATTCCCACAGACTAACATAGGAATAAATTCCTATAAGTATGGACTCTAAAGACTGAGAACTTTGAGTCTGGTTCTGCTACCACCCTCCAGGAACATCATCAGGTGCGCACCTGACAAGGACTTGGCTCCACCCTCATGCCCAACTTGGCCAGTAACTTGGCATGAGCAACTTCTAGGCTGGTAACTATAACATCTATGCAGAACCTGTGTGTGTGTGTATGAATGAATGTGAAACTGAATGAAATGTTATAGTTATAACTGACTATGATAACTTACTATGATTCTTTTTGTATTCACAATAAATGTGACATTTTGTCTTATCCCCTTTAATAAGATCCTGGTGGTTTTTATTTTATTGGTATAACAAAGATGAATAAACCTTATGTCCGAAAAGATCCAGACTCCTCCAGTTTTTATTTTTGGGGGTGGCCCTGAGTTTTCCCTGCCTCTCTCCTTGTGGTTAACTGCCTCGACAACAAAGGAATTGGGAGCTGGGTGGGAGTATAAGTACACATGCCCTTTGGTTGGCACGAAGTACTTGTGTTTGGCCCTTTTAGAGAAAGGGGGTCTGCCACAAGGCATTAGTGATCTTAGAAATCCCTTCATAAGGGGTAGAGCTATCCTGGCAGGAGCCAAGGAGAAGGGGACACCAAACAGAGAGCCTGAGGGCTCTTCCAATTTCTCTGCCCCAGGTTAGAAGTGACCCTCTTCAAGAGTTCCTGGTGCACTTTGGCTTCATCCTGAGGAACTGGGTGAGGGGGCCTTGTGATAGCCTCGTCTGGTGATGATGAGGACGATGCCAGTGCCACGGGAACCTCTCTGTCCATTGGTGGTCCAACAGCTTTCTCCCCTGGGTCCTCCTGGACCTGTGGGGTTTTACCCCTGAAGTCTCCAGTACCGGAGGGGGACGGGATACTGAGGCTCCCGACACCAATCAGGCAGCCTGCAAAGGCTGGGTGAACCCTCATAGGTTCCACGGGTACCATGGCACCAGCCGCTGCACTTGGGGCCAGGGGACAGGTTTCGGTGCTGATGATGTAGTCTGCACTGTCAGTACTGGGGCTTGTCCCACAGTCAGGGAACCTCGCTCTGAGCTGGTGGTACCAGTGGAGTGGTCTGTCCCAGGTGACCAGGATCCGGCTAAGCGGTGGATCTTGTCCAACTGGTGCCAGTCACTGCGACGCAAAGCCAACCTGTCCAAGCGAGACTGTCTTGGTCAGGTTCTCAGGCACCGATGGTTTTAGGCAGATCTGCATCAGATACCCTACGATCCATGCATCACGCTACTCGACCGATACTGGGATGTCGAATGGGACCGGGAGCTACTATGAGCCGGTTGGTGGGAGGAACGTCCTGAGTAGGGTGACCTTCCTTTTGGAAACGGGCGACAATGGCCCAGCAATCGGTGGTCTCTGGTGCCCGATCAGTCCTGGGATTGGTACAGGGCCCTTGAAGATTGTTGTGGCTGGTCCTGGAGTTCTTGCTGGGTGGCGCGTGCCTCAGAGGGTCTGCACCAATCTACTGGTGAGGTATGCCTCGAGTCCCTTGATCGGTGCCCCAGTGTGGGGATCAAAGAGTGCTCCACTGAACCTGCCTCTCCCGTCCAGTGGGTGACCGCTGGTGGGATGTCCCTCTCAATGGGGAATGGTACCGCTGAGGCAGGGACACATGCATGGGTCCCAACACAGGTTTTCCCTGAGACCGGGGTACCGCAGGAGCCCATGAAGGCAGCACTGGGAGCGTCAGAATCTCCTGAGCTGCTTGAAAGGCTTTGGGCATCGACAGAACCTGAAGCTGCAATGCTATCTGGAGTTGCAGACAAGACATGGGATGGGCTTCACCGCTGGACTTGAGCTTTGGCCCAACTTTCCAAGGGGGATGTTGAGCTGCCCGACATGGGTCTTGGCTTGCACCCTGCCCTCTTCTTTCCCTTGCGGAAGGTAGGAGATCTTCCCCTCACAGCCTTTTTCGACTTCTTGACCAGAGCCATGGAGGGAGACAAATGTTGGCTCATGGATGGTGCTGGAGGAGTACTGCGCACGGAGGTCACAGTGCTTAGCACGGAATCGGACCACTGCTCCAGTGCTGGAGTGAGTGCCAACTCCATTAGGAGCACTCTTAGCCCTGGTCTACACTACGAGTTTAGGTCGAATTTATTAGCGTTATTTCGATTGATCCGTGCACCCGTCCACACGACGAAGCCCTTAACATCGACTTCTAGGGCTCTTAAAATCGATCTCGCCACTCCACCCCCAACGAGGGGATTAGCGCTTAAATTGATATTGCCGAATCGATGTAGGCTTAGTGAGGACGCAATTCGACGGTATTGGCCTCCTGGATCTATCCCACAGTGCAACATTTGACCGCTCTGGACAGCAGTCTGAGCTCCAATGCTCCGCCCAGGTAGACAGGAAAAGCCCCGCGAACTTTTGAATTTCATTTCCTGTTTGGCCAGCGTGGTGAGCTGCAGGTGAGCGCAGATCTCATCAGCAGAGGTGACCATGATGGAGTCCCAGAACCGAAGACGAGGTCCAGCATGGACCGATGGTGAAGTACGCGATCTGATCGCTGTATGGGGAGACGAAACCGTGCTAGCAGAGCTACGGTCCAAAAGAAGAAACGCCAATACATATGCCAAAGTCTCCAAGGGCATGCAGGACAGAGGCTACAACAGGGACGCGCAACAGTGCCGCGTGAAAATTAAGGAGCTCAGGCAAGCCTACCAAAAAACCAGAGATGCAAACAAACGCTCTGGGTCAGAGCCCCAGACATGCCGCTTCTATGATGAGCTGCATGCCATTCTAGGAGGTGCAGCCAGCACTGACCCACCCATGTGGTATGACTCCGTATGTGGATCATCAGAAACCACAGAGGAGCATGATGATGATAATGATGCTGAAAATAGCGCCCAGACACAGCAAGGAAGTGGAGAAACCCTTTTCCCCGACAGCCAGGAACTCTTTGTCACCCTGGAGCCAGTACCCTACGAACCCACCCAAGGCGTGCTCGATGCAGGAGAAGGGACCTCTGGTGCCTCTGGTGAGTGTACCTCTGTTAATTAATACATGTTTTATAAGCAAGCGTGTTTAATGATCAATTTGCAGCCAGTACAGCTACAGCTACTGGAAAACTCTGTTAACATGTTCGGGGATGGAGCAGAAATCCTACGGGGACATCTCCAGAAAGCTCTCCTGGATGTACTCCCAAAGCCTGTGCAAAAGGTTTCTGGGGAGGGCAGCCTTATCCTGTGCTCCGTGGTAACACACTCTACCACGCCAGGCCAGTAGCACGTAGTCTGGAATCATTGCTTTGCAAAGCATGGCGGCGTATGGTCCCGGTGTTTGCTGGCATTCAAGCAACATCCGTTCTTTATCTGTCTGTGTTATCCTCAGAAGAGTGATATCATTCATGGTCACCTGGTTGAAATAGGGGAATTTTATTAAGGGGGTATTCAGAGGGGCTCCGTCCCTGCTGGGCTGTTTGCCTGTGGCTGAACGGAAATCTTCCCCGCTGTGACCCACGCGGTGGGGGGAGGGGGAACAGCGAACATCTTGGATGTGTGTCTGTGTGTGTGTGTGTGTGGGGGGGTGTTGATTAGGTTCGCGCTGCACGTTAACCCGAAAACCGCCGCCCCTCCCTTTTCAATTGCCAACCAGTTTTAAATTGCCAGCCCAAAGGCTGTTTGTTATGGGAAATGAGGGGGTTGCTGTTTGAAAACATTCCCACATGTTGTGAAGGTTAAAGAAGCCTATAGACTGTGGCTTACCATGGCTGCCTGCAAGCCGAATTCTGTTGCCCGCCGGACCTGCTTGTGTGATCTCTCACACCAAACCGGCAGACCCTCAATATAACAGGCAAAGTGCAACCTTGGACCAAATGCATATGTGATATGTAATGTTTGGAGCATTGTTCTCTAATATGTGTCTTTTAAACTACTCCTCTTCCGTTTGTTTCCTCCCGCAGCTGCAAATGTTTCAACGCCACCCCTTTCATCACCGTCCCAGAGGCTAGCGAAGATTAGAAGTAAAAAAAAAAGGAATCGAGACGATATGTTCTCAGAACTCATGGAATCCTCCCACACTGAAGCTGCCCAGCAGAATGCGTGGAGGCAGACACTGTCGGAGTACAGGAAGGCAGAATTTGATCGTGCGGACAGGTGGCGTGCTGAAGACAATGACTGGCGGGATGAAGAGAGACAGCGGCGGGATGAAGAGAGTAGGTGGCGTCAGCGTGCAGAGAGAAGGCAGGATGCAATTCTGAGGCTACTGGAGGATCAAACGGAAATCCTCCGGCTTATGGCTGAGGAAAGGCGTAGGGTTCAGGAAAGGCTGCCTGAGCCCAGACCGCCGCTACAGCCCCTGTGTAACCAACAGCCCTCCTTCCCGAGTCCCATAACCTCATCCCCGAGATGCCCAAGAACGCGTTTGGGCGGCCTCCATGCACCCAACCACTCAAGTCAAGAGAACAGTCCAAGCAAGAAAGGGCTGGCATTCAATAAGTTTTAAAGTGCTGTGTGTCCTTGTCCTTCCCTCATCCCCTCCTCCACCACCCATCCTGGTGCTTCCCTTCCTCCACCAGCTATCCCGGGAGACTGTGGCAGTTAGCCCCATAGTTCCCCCTCTTTGTTTTACGAATTAATAAAGAATGCATGATTTTTAAGCAACAATGACTTTATTTCCTCTGCGAGCGGTGATCGAGGGGGGGAGGGCAGGGCGGTTTGGGTAAAGGGAAGTAGAGTGAATGAAGGGGAGGGGCTTTTCATTACAGGGGAAAAACAGAACTTTCACACAGCATCCTGGCCATTCATGAAACTGGTTTTCAAAGCTTCCCTGATGCGCAACGCACCCTGCTGTACTCTTGTAATAGCCCTGGTGTCTGGCTGCGCATAACCAGTGGCCAGGCGATTTGCCTCAACCTCCCACCCCGCCATAAACGTCTCCCCCTTACTCTCACAGATATTGTGGAGCGCACAGCAAGCAGTAATAATAATGGGAATATTGTTTTCGCTGAGATCTAACCTAGTCAATAAACTTCGCCAGCGAGCTTTTAAACGACCAAATGCACATTCCACCACCATTCTGCACTTGCTCAGCCTATAGTTGAAAAGGTCCTGACTACTGTCCAGGCTACCTGTGTATGGCTTCATGAGCCATGGCATTAAGGGGTAGGCTGGGTCCCCAAGGATAACTATAGGCAACTCAACATCCCCAACGGTTATTTTCTGGTCTGGGAAGAAAGTCCCTTGCTGCAGCAGCCGAAACAGACCAGAGTTCCTGAAGATGCGAGCGTCATGTACCTTTCCCGGCCATCCCACGTTGATGTTGGTGAAACGTCCCTTGTGATCCACCAGTGCTTGCAGCACTATTGAAAAGTAACCCTTTCGGTTTATGTACTCGCTGGCTTGGTGGTCCGGTGCCAAGATAGGGATATGGGTTCCGTCTATTGCCCCACCACAGTTCGGGAACCCCATTGCTGCAAAGCCATCCAGTATGAGCTGCACATTTCCCAGACTCACAACCCTTGGTACCAGCAGCTTGGTGATCGCCCTGGCTACTTCCATCACAACAGCCCCCACTGTAGATTTTCCCACTCCGAATTGATTCGCGACTGACCAGTAGCTGTCTGGCGTTGCAAGCTTCCACAGGGCTATCGCCAGTCGCTTCTGTACTGTGAGGGCTCCTCTCATCTTGGTGTTCTTGCGCTTCAGGGCAGGGGAAAGCAACTCACAAAGTTCCATGAAAGTGCCCTTACGCATGCGAAAGTTTCGCAGCCACTGGGATTCATCCCAGACCTGCAGCACTATGTGGTCCCACCAGTCTGTGCTTGTTTCCCGGGCCCAGAATCGGCGTTCCACTGTATCAACAAGCCCCATTAACACCATGATGTCCACCTTGCGGGGGGGCCTTTTTTGAGAGAGGTCTGTGTCCATGTCCTCATCACTGTCCTCAGGGCGCTGCTGTCGCCTCCTTGCCTGCTGTAGCTGTAGCAGCTCCTGGTTCTCGTTCTCCATATACTCCTGGACAATGCGCATGGTGTTCATAACGGCGAGAACAGCCGCGGTGATCTGATCGTGCTCCATGCTTTCCCTGGTATGCTGTTTGCAGGACAGCAGAGTGGCAGCAGAAGCAGCGGGTGGATAACAATGGAGTCAGCAATATGGCGCCCATATGAAAAAAGGCACGAAAGGATTTTTTGCTCCCCCCTCAGTTGCTTTCACGGAGGGAGGGGGGAGCAAGGGTTAGGCTCATTTCCTTCTAGCTGCAGATGGTACAATATGCGGTGAGCAAGGAGGCGCCTTCCCTTCTAGCAGCAGATGGTACAATATGCTTGATATCCATCATCAGCTCCTGGCCCCCTCAAGGATTGAACTCGCAACCCCGGGTTTAGCGGGCCAACGCTCAGACCGCTGAGCTATCCCTCCGCCCGTGTTCCAGGCAGTACTGAATCTCCCTTAAACAAAATGTAAAAAAGAGACTGACCAAAGTCACTCTGGTCACTCCCATTTATGTCCAAGCGCCCCCGGCCAGCCACACCATAGGCCGCCGGCCAGGAGCACACGAATACCAATCATATTGTACAATCTGCTGCGAGAAGGCAAGGAGCTTCTGCTGTATGGTCCCACGACCACGACCATTTATGGCATATTGCACCATCTGCAGCTAGAAGGCAAGGAGCTTCTGCTGTGTAGTCCCGCAACTACCAGCCTCAGGCAGAATGGCCCCCTCAAGGATTGAACTCGCAACCCCGGGTTTAGCGGGCCAACGCTCAGAACGCTGAGCTATCCCTCTGCCTGTATTATAGTGTGACTGAATCCCCACTAGACCTAATGTCCAGGCGTACGCTGGAGATGTACGGTAATTGTGAGCTGAGCAGGCTTCCGTAGCAAACACGGAAACCCCGGAAAAAAGGCGTGAAAAATATTGCTTTCACGGAGGGAGGGAGGGAGGGATGACATGTACCCAGAACCACCAGCGACAATGTTTTCTGCCTCATCAGGCTTTGGGATCGCAACCCAGAATCCCAATGGGCGGCGGAGACTGCGGGAACTGTGGGATAGCTACCCGCAATGCAATGCTCCGAAAGTCGATGCTAGCCCCGCTACTGTGGACACAGTCAATCGACCTCATGGTCTTAACGCTCTTTAGTGGGGACACACACAATCGATTCCATAAATTCGGGTTTTAAAATATCGACTTCTATAAATTCGACCTAATTCTGTAGTATAGACGTACCCCTAGATGGATATTGTGCTCCTTTGTCCTAGGTTTGAAGGACTTGCAGATATGGCACTTGTCACTTATGTGCCCTTCGCCTAAGCACCTTAGGAAGCTGGTATGGGGATCGCTGACGGGCATAGGCCGTTATTCCACACCATGCAGGCGCCACTCCAAAGGGCGCCAGAGCCAGTCCCATACGGATATTGCTGAGGGAAAAACTTTCGGCACTGGTGCATGTGGTGAGCGCACACACCTAATATGGAATGGACATGAGCAAGCACTTGAAGAAGAATCGACACTTTTCACACAAAAAATTCATTTTTGAAAAAAAGCAATCATTTTTCAAAGAAGAAACTTTGGGTGAAAAATTTCAACCAGCTCTAGTATACACAAATTAGTTGGAGAGGAACAATTCCAAAGTAGGAGTGTGACTCTCAGATTACAATGAATATTTAAATGCTTTGGTAATATGTTCATTCAGCACTGCATGTTTTTATTCAAAGTGATTTATATTTCCCTAATGGAAATCTTTTTGTGTGTCCTCTAAAAGACTATTTTTATAATCATCAAACATTTCTTAACTGAATACAAGATTCAGAAATCCATTGTCAAGGTAATTGAGATTGTGTGTGTGTAAGTCATATTCTATCAATTCAAAACTGTTAATATATGGGGAAAGTCATCACTTGGACAAAAAACAGCAATAAAAATTACAATGCTATTATGACAGCAGTCTGCAAACTATCATAAGATTAATTCAGTTACTTTGTCTTCTTGACTAGAGGAAGCAAGTACACAAATGTGTTATGTAGAGATGATAAACCATTTGAAGATATTGAAGTAGTGTTAAATATTCATTGGTTTTAGTGAGTTAGGTCAGATCCACAAAGGTACTTAGGTTTTACGCTCCATTGCAATCCACAAAACACCTGCTCAGCAGCCATTTAACCAGGAGGCACCTACATTTCTACTGTAAAAGCTGTGTAGGGTGGCATCTGTTTCCCCACCTCTGGACATGCACACTGCTGCCTCTTCCTAGGCATCCAGATGCCTATTCTCCAGGCTGCGCCTCAAAGCGATCCATGAACTGGGAGTAAATAGGTGATCCTCCATCTATCTCACCTGGGGGCAGGGCCACCCTGGGGGCAGGGCAGGGACCACAGTTACCAACTTTCATGCGGTAAATAAGCACCCTGACTTTCACAATGAGCCAAAAATCAAGCTAATGCCATTTCAACACAAGGCCAAAACAAGTAAATTC
The DNA here is from genome assembly GCA_033296515.1 of Macrochelys suwanniensis. Taxonomy (NCBI): domain Eukaryota; kingdom Metazoa; phylum Chordata; order Testudines; family Chelydridae; genus Macrochelys; species Macrochelys suwanniensis. Next base: position 91,457,187 of record CM065775.1, on the reverse strand, counting down.
TTAAGAACCCCAACACTCTATGTGACTAGATCCCTCCAGCATGCAATCTGGGCCTGTGGTGGGCCTGCTGTGCACCCCTGACTCTGTCCCCCACTTGCCCCTAGCCCCTGCTTGCCGGGAGCCGATCAAAAAAAAGAAGCAACATGCTACAAGCCAAAAGCTAGCCAACAAGCAACTCACAAGCCAATTAAGCCAAAAACAAGCCCCATTTTTGTGGGTTTTTTTTGCAGGTTTGGCATATCTGCCAGAGATGCAAAGTGGGCAGTTTGCCCCAGACTCTGTTTGAGAGGGCTTCCAACCAAGTGGGGCTGAAGCATTTCTGAAAGGTGCTGCAGATTAGAGCTGATTAATACCTGTTGGGTCATTTTATTAACCTCTTCCTGCACTAGCCTGACATTATACGCCTCATGTGAGGACATGCTATAATATCAACACACAGCTGCTACAATTATTTATTTTATTTAATAACATCCTGCTCCATGAAATCCTTGATTGGGGAACAATTGATATAAAGTGCGGCTGTGAAAACAGATGACATTTCCCAAAGATTTGAAGCAACTAGAGAGGTTCAATCATTTATTTGTATCAGTTTTCTCAGCCCCCACAAGGACAAGGAACTAAGGTCACTTTTAGATTCAGCTAGTTGTTGGCCTTGTATATTTATGTTCCGGAAAAGGTTAATATTGAAACAGTACAAAGTTATCAGAAAAAAAACACCTCAAATGTTCAGCTGCGTTTTGAAGTGACTCTCAGATATATTTTTGGAATATTTGTAAAATAAATACATAAGTAAAAACTATTTGAAATTGGAATATTTAAAGATGATTCCAGCTCAATTAAAATGTAGTCACCCTATAGTTTTTTTCCCCTTAAAAAATGCCTTTATTTCAAATTTCAGGAAAGGACCATAAGCATTTGTACATCCATAGTAAGATAGGCAATACATAGCACATTTTATTATCATTAAATGTGGGTAACATGAACAACACTAGCATTTATTTCCATCCTATGATTACCAATTCTAGCTAAGTTCCCTAGAACCTAGGAAAATGTCCTCACTCCACAGGAACAGAAATGCAAATTCTAACTGCACTTCTCCAAACAAGTGATTTATCTGATCTAAAGCTAGTTGTGCACTGAGGCACCAATGTATCAAGATTTTAGAACTGTATTAATGGTATCCATTAACTCACTAGGATGGCAGAAGAACAGTGTGAAAGAGGCAGGACATGCTCGCTTTAAGAAATAGTTGGAATCCTAAATGGACATATATCCGACTTGGTATTTCCTAGAAAAAATAAGTGCTTTTAGGTATACAGTAACTCCTCACTTAAAGTCGTCCTGGTTAACATTGTTTCATTGTTACGTTGCTGATCAATTAGAGAACATGCTCGTTTAAAGTTGTTGAATGCTCCCTTATAACGTTGTTTGGCAGACACCTGCTTTGTCCACTGCTTGCAGGAAGAGCAGCCCGTTGCAGCTAGCTGGTGGGAGCTTGGAACCAGGGTGGACTGGCAGCCCCCCTAGGATGACCAAACAGCAAAATGTGAAAAATCGGGACAGGGGGTGGGCAGTACTAGGAGTCTTTATAAGAAAAAGACCCCAAAATCAGGACTGTCCCTATAAAATCAGGACTTCTGGTCACCACAAGCCCCCCCATCAGCTCCCCGCTCCCCTAAGTTCCTTGTGTGGCAGCCGCCCAGCAAGCTATCACTTGCCGGCAGTTCAGCTGTCCCTCCCCGCCACTGCCATGTGCTGCTCCTGCCCTCTGCCTTGTAGTTGCTCCCTGGAGCCTCCTGCTTGCTGTGTGGGGGCGAGGGGGGGGGGAAGAAGGGGGCTATCAGGGTGTCTCCCTCCCCTCTGCTCCTGCACCCCGCTTACCCCATCTTCCATAGAGCAGGGGGAACACAGGACAGGGCTCAGGATGAAGGGAGCTTCCTGGCAGCAGCTGCTGTCTCAGCTTGTTGATCAACTTAAAAAGGCAATGTACTTAGAGTGGGGTCAGCGTACTTAAATGAGCAATGCACATCTCTCACACATATGGTGATCTGTCTGCCATGATGTCTCCCCTCCCTCCATTCCTCCTGCCTTGTAGAGTGTAAGGCTACATTAACGAGTTAACCCTGGAGGGCTCAGCCAATTGCTAGTTCATTATTTAGCAATAAGGCATTCCGTGGGAAATATCCCACCCTCTGACTTCACTACCTCAACCAAGCTTCACAATCATCATTGCTATGTATCAGTATTAAATTGTTTGTTTAAAACTGATAGAGTGTGTGTGTGTATATATACATATTGTGACGGGGCAAGGCCAGAGGGCTATAGGAAAGTGGTAAGAAACCAGTATGTTCCTATTGGGATCCGGGAAGTGGGCGGGCAAAGCCCGCCCACTGCTAAAGGATCCCCCCCTTCAGCCTAAGGGGAGGGATCCACAGGACCTGGATACCAAGTGATTCCGGGGGACAAAAAATGAAAAAACAGGAACGGGAGTGCAGTCAAAAGGTCAAACAAAGTGAACCAGATGGGGACACCGAGCAGAGAATCCCGGACAGCGCCCACTGCTCCTCAAAGATGTCAAGGGAGCCAGTGGACGCTGCCCAGAGGAACTCTGCCCGGATGCGTGAACGAACAGAGGATCAAAAATAGGCCCCACAGTCACAGGAGCCTCCATCGGCCAACCTCCCCACCCTGGTTTTGTAGATGGCCAGTTTAGCTAGGGCCAGGAGAAGGTTGACCAGGAGGTCCCGTGACTTCGTGAGGCCGCGGATTGGAAGTGCATAAATAAAAAGGTGAGGGGAGAAGTGCAACCAAAACCTCAACAAAATGTCTAAGAGGAGCCGGAACAGGGGCTGAAGCCTGGCGCACTCTAGATAAATGTGCGCCAGGGTCTCCCTCACGCCGCAAAAGGGACATGTGTCAGGGATTGGGGTGAACCGCGCCAAGTACACGCCCGTGCTCACAGCTCCGTGAAGGAGCCGCCAACTGACATCCCCGGCGGGCCTTGGGACTAAGGAGGAGTAAAGGCTGGCCCACCGGGGCTTCTCACCCTCTAGAGGTGGCAGGAGGTCCCGCCATTTCGTATCGCGGCGGGACGTGAGGGTGAGGAGATGAAGGGTGTGGAGCACGAGCGTGTATAGATGTTTCCTTGGCGCGGTCTGGAAGCGGACCGCCTGCAGTTCGTGCAGCCGGTTCACCGTGAAGGGACAGGGGACCCGGTTGGGTCCACGGGGCAGGGGCCCAATAAAAAGGTCCGGAGGGCTTGGGGTGAAGGGAGAGCGGAGCGTACCCTCTCGCAGGACCCGGTCGAGGTAAACCCGAGCAGCGGGCGGCAAAGCAGCCTTCACCTCCTGAAGTACGCGACGGGGAGTACGAGGTCTGGAGAGCCCCATGCACTGAGCAAGCGTCAGGGGATCCAGCCAGTCTCCCCGGTTGTAGTCCAGAAGGTCTCCGACCCTAGTGACTTCTGCCAGGACCAACCTCTGGTGCACCGAGGGGGACTCCGCCACCAGCACACGGAGCTGTGGATTGTGTAGCAGGGGCTCCGTGAGGAGATCTGCCCCCTCGGTGGCCGCCACGGACCTGGTCGCTGAGAATAGCTTCCAGGTCCGGAGGAGGTCCTGGTAGAAGACCGGCAGCCCGTAGAGGTCTCGCGGAAGACCTCTCGGATGGAGATAAAGGAGCTGCCGGTCATATCGGAGGCCTCGGAAACGGCGCAGGAAGGCGTGCGCCAATACGCTCCACGCCGGACTACCTGCACCATAAAGGAGCCTCTGCAGGGCCTGGAGACGGAAGACATGGACCTGAGTGTGTGGACACTTCAGGCCCTGCCCACCCTCCTCCAGAGGAGGATGGAGAACCCCTGCAGAGACCTAGTGCAGTCCTGACCAAAAGAACTCCAGAATCAATGTCTGGAGGTTGGCCAGGAAACCCGGGGCCGGGACCAGGGTGTTGAGCCGGTACCAGAGCATGGACAGGACTAATTGATTGATTACCAGTGCTCTCCCTCGAAAGGAGAGGCACCGGAGTAGTCCTGTCCATTTCCGGATCCGCTCTGTCACCCTGCCCTCTAAACCTTGCCAGTTCTCCGGCGGGGATGGATGCGTGGCAGAAAGGTAAACGCCGAGATAGAGCAGCGGACCCGCGCTCCACCTGATGGCCTGAAGCGCGGGTGGGAGGGAGCTCGCCTGCCACCCGTCCCCTACCACCAGGCCAGAGCTCTTGACCCAGTTGACCCGGGCAGAGGAGGCCGCCGAGTAGATCGCCTGGCAAGCCTCCACCCGCACCAAGTCGCCCGGGTCCTGGACCACGAGGAGCACATCGTCGGCGTATGCCGATAGGATCAGCCACAGCTCCAGCTCTCAGAGCACCAACCCTGTCAACCCCCTGCGGAGGAGACAAAGGAAGGGCTCGATCGCCAGAGCGTACAGCTGGCCCGAGAGGGGGCACCCCTGCCGTACTCCTCGCCCGAAGCTGACCGGCTCGGTCAGGGTCCAGTTGAGCCTGACCAGACACTCTGCGGAGGCGTACAGCACCTGGAGAAAATCCACAAACTGGGGCCCAAAGCCAAAGGCTCACAGAGTGCTCAGGAGGTACCCGTGATCCACCCTGTCAAACGCCTTCTCCTGATCCAGAGACAGGAGGGCGAACGACAGACATCCCTACACCCATGCTCCAAGAGATCCCGGACCAGATACAGATTGTCGAGAATGGTGCGGCCCGGGACGGTGTAGGTCTGGTCTGGGTGGACCACGTCCGCCAGCATGGACCCAAGCCGCAGCGAGATGGCCTTTTCTACGACTTTATAGTCCGTGCTGAGGAGCGAGACGGGATGCCAATTCCGTAAATCGCAGAGGTCCCCCTTCTTCGGCAATAAGGCGAGCATGGCTCGCCTGCACGAAAAAGGGAGGACCCCGCCCTGCAAGGACTCGGCCCAGATGGTGACAAGGTCTGGGCCGAGGACGTCCCAGAACACGCGGTGGAACTCCACGGTCAGCCCGTCCAGTCCCGGAGATTTATTAGTTGGCATGCGACGGAGGGCTTCCGAGAACTCTGCCAGAGTGAGAGGTAGCTCTAGCTGGTCTCGGTCGCCCATGCTGACTATAGGGAGTTCGTCCCAGAGCACTCTGCAAGCGTTAGGATCAGTCGGATCCGGGGAGAAAAGGCTCGCGTAGAAGGCCCTGGCCCTCCCGCACATCTCCGCCGGATCTGTGAGGGGGGTGCCATCTTCTGCGAGGAGGCAGGTGACGTGTTTCTTAGCCCCCCTCTTTTTCTCCAGGATGTAGAAGAAGCGGGAGCCGCGATCCATCTCCCGAAGGAGACGGATGCGGGATCGAACGAAGGCGCCCCAGGCCCGATGATCTTCGAGTTCCCGGAGCGCCTCCCGCTTCTCCCGGCACGCCCCACAGAGGGATGGATCCTCAGGGCTGGCAGCCAGATGCCTCTCCAGCTCTAAGACCTCCCGTTCCAACTGCTCTATCATCGCATCCCTCCGTCGGCTGGCGCCCTGGGTGTAGTCACGGCAGAAGAGCCGGGCGCGTACCTTCCCTAGATCCCACCATTGCCGTGATGAGGGAAAGGCGTGCCGCTGCCCTCGCCAGGCCAGCCAGAACTCCCGGAAGGACGCCACGAAACCCACATCCTCCAGCAAACTGTTATTAAAATGCCAATAGGCCGGCCCCGGCCTCTCCGCGCAGAGAGAGGCCGTCACGGTAGTGAGATGATGATCAGAAAACGGGGCCAGCCGGACGCTGGAGGAGTGGGCCCGCGAAAGGTGAAAACGTGATAAATAGATGCGGTCCAACCGGGAGTGGTGCGACCAATGGGGCTCCACCCGGACAAAGGTGAAGGTTGAGCTGTCGGCCGGGTGGTGGTCGCGCCAGACGTCCACCAGGGAGTGATGTTCGACAATCTCCCTGAGGACGTCCGCGGCAGCTGGGCACTGCTCGATCCCCGAGCGGTCCCGTTTCTCAAGGGTGTTGTTAAAATACCCGCCCAGGACCAGGCACTCGCGAGGATCCAAGGTGCCGAGGAAGGTGGACGCCTGCTGATAGAAACGAAGTTGTTCCGGGCCCGATGTTGGGGCATAGATGTTGATGAGATTGACCACGAGCCCCTCCATATGGACCCGTAGGTGCAGCAGGCGGCCCGGCACAGCCTCGGCAACCCCCAGCACCTCAGGCTGTAGGTCGGGGGAGAACAAGGTCGCCACTCCAACCTGGCGAACAGAGAGATGGCTGAAGTAGACTCTGTCCCCCCATTCCAGCCGCCAGCTGTCTTCAGCAGCTGGATCCGTATGGGTCTCCTGCAGGAATACTACAGAGTACCCCCCCTCCCAAAGGAAGGAGAGCACCTGGCTCCTGCGGAGACCCATCCTACAGCCCCGGGTGTTCAATGTTGCGAAGAGGAGAGATGCCATGAGGAGGGCTGGGGGGGATCCTTGCTGGCAGAGTCACTCACGGCCCCCATCGGGCCGCGTAACAATCCGTGACCCACCCCGTAGGTGAGTAGTGAGTCACGGAAAAGGCAGACCCGTTGATAGGCCGCGGCGGCCTGCTTCCCAGTCCTTTTACCCTCCCCCATGAGGGCCCTCGCGGCCCGGAGGATTTGGTGGAAATCCCCGCATCGCTGGAGAGCGAGCTGTACTTTGTTGCGGGAGCCCCGGACATCCTCCAGGAACTCCCGCAGCTCCTCTTGCAGCGTATGGGGGGCCGGGGTTACTGGCTCCTGGCTATCGAAAGAAGGGGCCCCTGACACAGCCCTATGGCCCACCGAAACGGACAGGCAAGGGGCGGACCCTTGACGCAGCTCCTGCTGGGCCGGCACCTTAGGGCCCAACCCGAAACTCGGCTTAGTTGGGGGAGGCGGCAGAGGGAGAAGAGCAGCCCCTGGTGGGTCGGGACGAGGAAATACTGGAGCCGCTCCCTGGGGGTCATCCTCCAAGAAGGGGAGGGAGACAGCCCCAGGGGCGGCAGTGTCATCATGGGAGGTGTAGGAGATTGGGACGGCATAAGGGGCGGGGCAGGGATCAGAAGTAAGGGCAGGGAGGGGGACATGAGCAGGGCCGGGATGAGGAATGGGTAGAGGATCCTGAGCTGCAGGAGCTGGGCCACTGGGAGGTGGCCTCTCTTGGTGTGGCTGAGGGATCTGGGAATTGGAAAGGGGACCCCCCGCAATGCCAGGCTCTAGTATGATGGTTTGTGTTACAGCCACAGCATTGGGAGGTGGACAGATATTTGCGGGGTCCCCGCCTGGGAAGGAGAACTGTTGTCCCACCCCAATGAGGAGTACCCCCTGGGATTTGGGTCCCGGCCGCAGGGCACCGGCCGTCGCTTCAGGAGGCTTGGCGGCCGTCAGTGAGGTGTCACTTGCGACCGGGCAGGTGGAAGAGCCCAGGGGATCCTCGGAGGTGGGAGCGGAACCGGCGGTCAAGGGGAGGGAGCATGGGGAGAGGGGGGAAAGGGGCACCGGGGTGAGGTCATTGAGATCGAGGCCTGCTGGTAAAGGGTCGTCCTCCCCCTGCGTGATTGGGGTCAGACCCAGGGCCTCGATCTCCTCGTAGATGGAGGGCAGGTCACCTTCTGCCACCCCGGGGTTCTCCCCGCCGGCACCTGAAGCGATGCTCGGGTCGGGGCGCGCAGGGTCAACAAAAGAGGCAGAAGGGGCTCTATCGGGGGCTTCCGAGGGGGGGCGGTAATACCTTCCGGTGCTGCCATGTCTTTCCCAGCCGGTTCTGGTGGACAAAAGCAGCTCGGGGGCAAAGCGGAAGGCTCGGCATCAGTGCACCCTTTCCTGGTCTTCTGGGGGGCTTCCGCATCGGTGGTAAGAGGTGGAGCTCGAGCCTTCCGCTTGCCTCGCTTCCCGTGTTAAGGCCCAGCCCTCCATGGCATCATCTGGGGGCTGGCTAGCAGGGGTTGGGTCGGGGGGCGGGGGGTATTTCTTAGGGACTCAGGGAGGTAGTGGTGGGGCAGCATAAGGGAGAGAAAAGTCTCTCTGGGGCGGGCCCTCTCCCACGCCCGGCAGTATCCCTGCCTCACCCTCCTCCACAGGCCTCGTCAGACTGTTTGCAGCGGGCCTCTCCCGCTCGTCTGGGCACACTGGGGGAGGTACTCCCAGGGCCCGAGTGGGAGCAGCGGTGGACTGGGAAAGAGAAGGGGTGGCTCTGGGCACCGGGCATTCAGGGGCGCCGGCGATGACGGGGCCGACGCCCTGCCGGGGCTCGGGGGTCTCCGATGCTCCTCCTTGCCAGACCAAGGGACAGTCCCTCCGGACGTGTCCCATCGCCCGGCAGAGGTAGCACTGGGCCTCCCCCGTAGAATAGTACACCCGGTAATGGGCCCCTTGATGGGGAACCATAAAGGACCCCTCGGGCGCCTCCCCGTCACGTGCCGCCGGCGGCATTTGGGGCTGCACCTGCCGGCGGAACGAGAGGATGTGACGGAGGGCGTGGTCTTTGCAGCCCAGTGGGAGAGGGCTGACTACAGAGATGGGTCTCCCCAGGGTGGAGAGGGCAGGTAACAGGGCGGCATTGGGGAGGAAGGGAGGGACGGAAGTGAGGACTAAGCGGACGCCCAAGTCCTCCAGCGGCTCTAATGGGACGAACACTCCCCCCACCGCCAGGCCCTTCTCCACCGCCTCTTGGGCTGCGGCCTCCAATGCTAGGAAGAAGACTACCTTCCCGTACATTTTGGAGGCCGCTACGATGGCTGTGGGTCCCACCACTCGTGCCAATGCCCGCACATAGGTTTCTACGTGGGGCGAGGCGGGTACCAGGAGGCAACGGACGCCATGCCTCCTGGTCAAGGTGGGAAAGGGGCCCTGGCCGCTATAGACGGTAGCTGAGGCGGTGGGCGGGTTAGGTGACGTTGCAGCAGGTGCGGGGGTTGCCGCCACCTGGGCGTACGCTCTGGGGGTCGGGGGCGGAACCCCCGCAGAGCTGGTAGAGCGAACAGCAGGGAAGGGCGCCGCGGCCGGTGGCGGGGCCGCAGCAGTAGTGGCAGCCTCTGCCATGAAGGGCCTGGCCTTTGTTGAGGGGCCCTTCCTGCTGGCTGAGGGGGCTCCCCCAGAATCCTGGTGGGCGAGGGACGTGGCAGCAGCGGAGGTCTCTTCAGTGTCCGCCGCTGCCGGTGCCCCAGCGGGGGCGAGAGCAGGTGGTTCGGCAGCGGCGGTTAAGGTAGAGGCTTGGGAGGGTGACGGGGGAACAGGCGGAGGAGGGGAGGCTGTGCTGTCTGGAGGGGCTCCTCCCTCCATGTCGCCTGCCATGATGAGCAGGGGAGGAAGGGAAAACTCTTGAGAGGGGGGGTGGGGAGAGGAATTGGGGTGACCACTCCTCCCTGCTAGGCTGCAGGCAGGGGAGGAGGGCACTAAAAGTGGGGACAGGGTTCAGGGTTAACTCGGACTAGTGCGGGGGTAGGGTTCAGTCACTGACTCAAGATGGGAAATCCGGCTCCTCTTGTTGCACTAGGGGAGGGGATGATATAACAGCATGGGGGTGCAGTGAGATAGGGTCAAAATTAAATGGGAGAGGGGCACAAGTGCATGGGAGGGGGCATGGGTTCACGAAAGCAGGGGGCTAATCAGGGCAAATGGAGCTCCAGGGGGAGGGAGACAACCAACTCGGAATGGGGCAGAAAACCAAGGGACTAGTTTCAGGGCTAGGGCAGGGCGAACAAACAAGGCTGCAGACGGAGAGGGGCGGGGCGGGCAAAACTAGCAAGGGGCTGGGACCAAAAAAGGAGAGGGGCCCAGATAGCTGCAAGGGGAAATGGGGCGGGTGGCAAGGGACAAAGCAAGGGGCGTGCTGATGGAGGGGGAGGGTCAGTCCAAGGGGTATGGGGAGGGGCACGTGCACCCACGTGCGCTCGTGCAAAGTCAATAGTTGGGCTAGCTACTGCTTCAGGCCCAAAAGGTGGAAACGGGCTCGGCTAGCCAGGCAAGTGGCTGAGTCCAGAGGCAGGAACCAGGGCAGAAGGTGAGCAGACAGCAGAGGTGGTAGTGGTGGAGGAGGGGGCAGCGATGGTGGTGGGGGTTGGGGGGGCACATATGAACCAGGGGGCAGGCTCTATGCCACACCCCCTGTGCCCCTACAAACACAGTCAATACCCCCACCACAAGAGCACAGTTCGAAACATACTCAGTTCTTGGAGGCCCCCTCCACGGTGGTCTGCAGAGTCTCTGTGCTCCCTCAGCAGCCGACGGTCTTCCTGGTTCTTCCTCCTCTGGGTTCCAGCAGCTTCCTGGCAGCAAATAGGGCAGCTCCAGCAACTCCAGGCGGTGGTCCGGTGGTCAGGCAGGACCCCTCACAGATGGTGGTGGTGATGGTCACAGCAGCCGCTGGTGATGGTCACAGCAGCCGCTGGAGCAGGGGCCCCTCACACCCCTCCTCTGGGGAGAGGGCCAGCAGGCCCCCTCCTCTCCAAGGGGCAGCTGCAGCAGCAGGAGTAGCAGCAACCAAGGTGTTGGGGGGGGGGGGGGAGGGGGGTTCAGCTGCCAGGCAGCCAGCAACCAGAGAGTAGAGTAGTGGGAGGGGTGTCTGGCCCAGCCAGGGGAGAAGCTGGAGCAGCAGTAGCAGCAAACAGCAGCTGGGAGGGCCCAGGGCCTAGCAGCAGCCCCAGCAGGAGGAGCAGCAGCAGCCCTCTACCACCTTCCCAGCCAGAGGGCTATAGGAAAGCGGTAAGGAACCAGTATGTTAGCCCCAGGCTAAACAAATCCCTGATACCTTATGGCAGTTGCTCCAGGTTAATCAAGACACCTGGGGCCAATTAAGAACTTTCCAGAAGGCAGGGAGGTTGATTGAGACACCTGCAGCCAATCAGGGGCTGGCTGAAACTAGTCAAAAGCCTCCCAGTGAGCGGCGCATGTCAGGACCTGTGGAAGGAGGTTGTGTGTGGAGCTGGGAGCAAGAGGCACTAGGAGCTGAGAGTAAGAGGGCGTACTGCTGGAAGATCCTGTGGTGAGGGTAAAGAAGGTGTTGGGAGGAGTCCATGGGGAAGTAGCCCAGGGAGTTATAGCTGTCGTGCAGTTGTTCCAGGAGGCACTCTAAACAGCTGCAGTCCACAGGGCCCTGGGCTGGAACCCGGAGTAGAGGGCGGGCCCGGGTTCCCCCCAAAACCTCCCAACTCCTGATCAGACACAGGAGGAGTTAACCTGGACTGTGGATTCTACTAGAGGGGAAAATCTCCGAGGCAAGCAAAATCCGCCAATAAGTGCCGGACCCACCGAGGTAGAGGAGGAACTTTGTCACAATATATATATAACCCCCTCTATTTACATTAATTCTTATGGGGAAATTGAATTCGCTTAACATCGTTTCGCTTAAAGTCGCATTTTTCAGGAACATAACTACAATGTTAAGCGAGGAGTTACTGTAGTTTAAAAGTTTGGTAATTGTAAGTGTGCATACAATGTTGGCACATAGAGGACAGTGACTTGGCAGTTCCAAGCAGTTCAGCATATGACTGATGTGTTGGTAAGTAGAGTGTTGACTGAGATCAGGAAAAGGTCACTTCAAGACTGCAGGGAGGGGTCACAGTCAGGGATGCTCAGTCCAAAACTAGGTGAGGGTCACCTTACCATAATAGCAACATTCCATAATCCTAAAACTTGCTCTGCAACAGCTTGGATTGACAAGATTTAACAGTTGTGATTTGTCTATAAGTATGGACCAATCAAAGAAGGTTTGAAGGTGATTGACTTTTGCCTGCCTGCTCTCTGCCTTATATAAAGTTTTTGGCCTGTTCTGACTGGAGGATACATATGCTAATGATAGGATTGAAAAATAAGCCAGTTAGGTTAGGAGAAGGAGGAGAATATCCAAGAAACCTAAAAGAGCAAAGAACAGAAGGAAAACAACCTGAAGGAGGAAGCAACTTCAGGGTGTCAGCAGCAGCGGCCTACTGGGACAGAGCAAAAAGGATCCTGAGACAGAGCAGAAGGATCATTAAGACAGAGCAGAGGGAAAGAAAACTACAGAGAGTAAGCATGTCAGCCATAGTATAGAATAGAGAAAGGGTTAATGAATGTGAATGCTTGGGTTAAAGATGTATTTGTTATGAATGTTACCTTCTTCTATATGTATTAAGTTTAGGGTTAATTAAGATTGCGCTCAGTGTCCTGCATATGACTGATCACCATGTGCAGAACATACTCACTTAAGCCATTCCAACGGTACGGCAGTTTTGGATACTTTAACTTGTATACCTGCGCTAAGGGAGCTACATTACTTTTTAATGTAGGTTTAGATTAATTGTATTAGGAAATACTGGTTACACTAAATAAAGAAAAGTACTGCCTGGATGTCAATTCTTTGAGTGGAACGCTGTATCCGTGTCCTCCTCTAGATGAACAAATTTTAGTCTGTTCTGGGGAGTTTCCTGAAGGGCATAGGGAGGATTCTTGGTAAAACCTGGCAATTTCTTCTCCTCCCTTCATCTTGCAGGAACAGATTAAAAGGCTAACGTTTGGGAAACTCATAAGTGAGCAACAGAAGGGCTACTCTGGGACCGCTGAGTCTGTTCTTGGAGTAACAAAGGAGAGTAATATAATTAATGCAAGCAACATAGCTTATGGAAAATAGATGTCAAACTAACTTCATATCTTTTTGGATGAGATTACAAGTTTGGTTGATAAAGGTAATAGTGTTGATGTAATATACTTAGATTTCTGTAAGGCATTTGACTTGGTACCGGAAAACATTTTGATTAAAAAAGAAAAAGGTTACTCACCTTTGTAACCGGTGTTCTTCGAGATGTGTTGCTTATATCTATTCCAGTTAGGGTGTGTGCGCGCGCGTGCACAAACGTCGGAAACTTTTTCCCTAGCAGCTACCCGTCGGGCCGGCTGGGGAGCCCCCTGGAGTGGCGCCGAAATGGCGCTCTATATAGTACCCTGCCGGCCCGACCCCCCTCCAGTTCCTTCTTGCCAGCTACTCCGACAGTGGGGAAGGTGGGGGGGAATGGAATAGATATGAGCAACACATCTCAAAGAACACCGGTTACAAAGGTGAGTAACCTTTTCTTCTTCTTCGAGTGGTTGCTCATATCTATTCCAGTTAGGTGAATCCCAAGCCTTACCTTGGAGGCGGGTTCGGAGTTACGGTAAAGCAGCCTGAAGGATAGCCCTACCGAAGGCAGCATCATCACGGGAGTGATGAGTGATGGCGTAGTGTGATGTAAAGGTGTGCACCGACGCCCAGGTTGCGGCCCTGCAGATCTCCTGGAGGGGGACATTAGCCAGGAAAGCCGCCGAGGAAGCCTGCGCCCTGGTAGAGTGGGCCGTGACAAGTGGCGTAGGCACCTTCGCCAGGTCGTAGCAGGCACGGATGCAAGCTGTAATCCATGATGATATGCGCTGCGAAGAGACCGGAGCGCCTTTCATACGTTCCGCGAGAGCGACGAACAGCTGGGATGTCTTACGGAACGGCCTTGTGCGTTCTATGTAGAAGGCGAGCGCTCTCCTGACATCCAATGAATGTAGCCGTTGCTCTCGGGAGTTGGTATGCGGCTTAGGAAAGAAGACAGGTAGGAAAATGTCCTGTGACATGTGGAAGGGCGAGACCACCTTTGGAAGGAAGGACGGATGAGGTCGAAGCTGAACCTTGTCCTTATGAAAGATGGTATACGGAGGGTCACACAGAAGAGCCTTCAACTTGGATACCCTTCTGGCTGACATGACAGCCACGAGAAAAGCGACCTTCCACGATAGATAGAGGAGGGAGCAGGAGGCCATTGGCTCAAATGGAGGGCCTGTAAGTCGAGAAAGGACGAGATTGAGGTCCCATGCTGGAACAGGTGACTTCATCGAAGGGTGAACCTTTTCCAAGCTCTTGAGGAAACGACGCACCATGGGGTGCGTGAATATTGAGCGGCCCTCTGTTCCTGGGTGAAAAGCCGAGATGGCAGCAAGATGGACCTTCAGGGATCCAAGTGCAAGATGGCTGTCCTTGAGATGTAACACGTAACCCAGAATAGACGGCACGGGGGCAAGGTGTGGAGATAACCGCTGTTGGGCGCACCAGACAGAGAACCTCTTCCACTTTGCCTCGTATGTGAGTCTTGTAGAGGGCTTGCAGCTCTCAAGGAGTACTCGTCTAACTGGATCCGAGCTAGCCATCTCTGACCGGTTCAGCCATGAATTCTCCAAGCTGTCAAATGCAGGGATTGGATATCTGGATGGAGAAGACGACCGTGATCTTGGGAGATGAGATCGTGGCTGATTGGGAGAGGAATGGGGGGCTGTATTGACAGGTCCAGCAGGGTAGGATACCAGCACTGCCGCGCCCAGGCAGGGGCTACCAGGATGACGTCCGCCTTGTCCCTGCGAATCTTGAGAATGACTTTGTGGCTCAGCGGGAAAGGCGGGAACACGTAGAGCAGGTGACGTGACCATGAGATCGTGAAGGCGTCCGCAAGGGAGCCCGAGCCGTGTCCTCTGAAGGAGCAGAAGCTCGGGCACTTCCGGTTGGTTCAAGAGGCAAACAGGTCGAGCTGGGGAAAGCCCCAGGTGCGGAAGATTAAATGGATCACGTCCGGGCGTATGGACCATTCGTGGACCAGGAAGCGTCTGCTCACCTGGTCTGCCAGGACATTCTGGACTCCAGGCAGGTAAGACGCCTGGAGAGAGAGACAGAGTGGGCCAAGCAGAGGTCCCACAGGAGAAGGGCTTCGTGGCACAGCGGTGATGACCGAGCCCCGCCCTGCTTGTTTAGGTAGAACATGGCTGTTGTATTGTCCGTAAGAACCTCCACGCAGCGGTCCTGCAGGTGAGGCAGGAAAGCTTGGCACGCCAGACGAATTGCCCTGAGCTCCTTGATGTTGATGTGGAGATCGAGCTCGTGCTGTTGCCACATGCCCTGCGTTGTTAACTGCCCGAGATGTGCGCCCCAACGCAGCGCTGATGCATCTGTCACTAGAGTTAGCGAGGGGAGGAGAGGTTGAAAAGGGACTCCTTCGCGTAACGTCAGTGGGTGCAGCCACCACAACAGGGAGTCCAACGTGTGAGCTGGAACTGTGACGACCATGTCCAAGTTGTCTCGGTTGGGTCGGTAGACTGAAGCCAGCCACGCCTGCAGTGGGCGAAGTCGTAAGCGGGCATGCTGGACCACGTACGTGCAGGATGCCATGTGGCCCAGCAACTGGAGACATTGCCTTGCGGTCTTGGTGGGAAACCGGCGGAGTGAAGTGATCAAGTCCACGATGGCGAGGCGATGAGCCTCTGGGAGGAACGCCCGAGCTCTGGTTGCATCGAGGACTGCTCCGATGAACTGGATGGACTGAGTCGGTTCCAGCACTGACTTGCTGGTGTTTACGATGATACCAAGGTAAGAGAAGGTGTCCATGACCATCTGCACGTGTGCTTGCACCTGTTGACGGGACCGGCCTCGCAGTAGCCAGTCGTCGAGGTACGGGAACACGTGAACGTGGTGGCGGTGGAGAAACGCGGCTACTACTGCCATGCATTTCGTGAAGACACGGGGAGCCGTACACAGACCGAAAGGAAGCGCTGTGAACTGGTAGTGTGTCTTGCAGACGATGAACCGGAGGAAGCGTCTGTGAGCCAGTGTGATGGAGATATGGAAATATGCATCTTTCATATCGATGGCGGCATACCAGTCCCCGTGGTCCAGAGAGGGGATGATGGTGGCCAGGGAGACCATACGGAACGTCAGGTTGATGATGTATTTGTTGAGGTTCCTCAGGTCCAGAATGGGTCGTAGACCCCCCTTGGCCTTGGGGACAAGGAAGTAGCAGGAGTAGAAACCCTTTCCCCTGAATTCGTGAGGCACCTCCTCCACAGCTCCTAGTTCGAGGAGCGCTTGTACCTCTCGATAAAGGAGTTGCTCGTGAGAAGGGTCTCTGAAGAGGGATGGGGGGGGAGGGTGGGATAGAGTGGAAGTAGATAGAATATCCCGCCTCTACCGTCCGTAGGACCCACTGGTCTGATGTAATACGGGACCAGGCACGGTAGAATCGGGACAGACGATCCAAAAAGGGTAGAGAGGCTGGACTGTGCGTTACTGGTACGTCGTCCACGAAGGTCCCATCAAAATGAACGCTTAGCGCCCTGCGATGGTTTCTGTTGGCCTCTGTTTTGTCCCTGGGGAGGACAGGTAGGCTTGCGGCGAGTAAAACTGGTTCTCCTTCAGGAGAAGTCCTGTCGTGGTCGAGAGGGGAAGGAGCGCTGTTGGAATGGTTGGGGTTTGAATGGGTTCCTGAGCGTAGCCACAGTGTGCATCCCCAAGGACTTAATGGTGTTTCTTGTGTCCTTGAGGTTATGCAACCAGGAGTCAATCAGATCAGCAAACAGTCCCTTGCCATCAAAGGGGAGGTCCTGGATAGTGTTCTGGACCTCCGCTGGCAGACCTGATGACTGAAGCCACGCGCTCCTTCGCATGGAAATGCCCGTTGCCAGCGTACGGGCTGCCGCATCAGCCGAATCCAGGGCGCCCTGTAGGGAGGTACGGGCCACCAACTTGCCCTCGTCAGCCATGGCAATGAGTTCCGTTTTGGACTCCGGTGTAAGTTGGTCCTCAAACGTCATTACTGCTGACCAGGCGTCGTGGGCATACCTGCTAAGGATCGCTAGTTGGTTGGCGATCCTTAGGGAAAGTCCTGCAGTGGAATATACCTTCCTACCAAAGAGGTCCAGGCGCTTGGAGTCTTTGGATTTAGGAGCTGGACCCTGTTGCCCGTGCCTCTCCTTTGCGTTAACAGCGTCCACCACGAGGGAACAAGGCGCAGGGTGGGTGAAGAGATATTCAAACCCCTTGTTTGGAACAAAGTATTTTCTCTCTACCCCTCTAGCTGTTGGGGGGATAGAGGAAGGGGTTTGCCAGAGTGCCGTAGCATTGCTGCGGATGGTTTTATTCATCGGCAAGGCAACTCTGGAGGGACCCTCTGGCTTCAGAATTTCGTCCACCATAGGGTCGTCCTTCTCCTCCACCACCTCCTCTATGGACAGGTTCATGCTAAGAGCCACCCTCCGGAGTAGCTCTTGCAGGACCTTAAAATCCATAGGCGGAGGCGTGGATGATGATGTTCCCGCCACGGCTTCATCGGGTGAGGAGGAGGAGGTTGTGAGAGGGAGGGGGGGGGTCAGGTAGGTCGTCCCGCTCAAGGGTGGGAGGATCCTGCTGGGGAGGGAAAGCTGCCTCCCTTTCCACCGGGGTTGGGTCGCCGGACGCAGTCTCCTCCACAGGTGGATGGGTGATGGTCGCCACTGGGGGGTGGGTCCGCACCACCGGATAGGGAGGCAGAGGTGCACCTTGGGCCTCGTGGTATGCCCAGGGTGTCCAGAACGGCCACTGGGGTTGCCAGGTAGCCGGCAGGTCTCGCACCGGAGCCACTGGAGTCACCTCAGGCGTCTTCGACGGCCTGGCCGAATGGCCGATGATCGGTCACGAGATGGCCAAGGTGGGGCAGTGCGTGATGTTGGGTGGTCCCTCGAAGGTCTAAAGCGTGAGGAGTGCGAATCACGCGACCTTGATCGGGACCGTGAGCGGTACTGCACCCTCTCGTCACGGTACCGTGGAGATTCGTGGCGCCGTGGTGGAGTTCGGCGTTGTGGGGACGCGTCTCGGCACGGAGTGTCCCGGTGCCGTGGGGACACGTCTCGGCATGGAGTGTCCCGGTGCCGTGGGGACGCTTGCCGGCGCGGAGTGTCCCGGTGCCGTGGGGACGCTTGCTGGCGCGGCGTGTCCCGGTGCCGTGGGGACGCTGGGTGGCGTGGTGTCACGTCTCGGCGCGGCGGATCCCGGTACCTCGGTGAAAACTCGCGGTGCCGTGGGGACACGTGGCGACGCGGGGAGTCCGGGTGCCGTGGAGAGACGGATCGGCGTCGTTCGGGCCGGCGACGCGGGGAGTCCCGGCACCGTGGAGCGTCCCGGTGCCGTGGGGATTCTGACCGACGCGGCAAGTCTCGACGCCGGGATGGGAGCTCACGTTGCGGTGAAGCTCGGCGTCGAGATGTTTCTCGACGCGGTGAATCCCTACGGTGCGGCGACTCTTGACGTCTGGATTGGCTCCGGCGTGGTGTCTCTGCCGAGGATCGGGCCCGAGGTGGAGAGCGGTGTCGGGAAGGCGTCGCACTCATCCTGGACACCAAGCGGGACCATGATCTGGCAGACGAGGAAGACCTCGAGCGTGAGCGGCTCTGAGATTCCGGGCTGCGAGACCCGCGCCGCGAGTCAGACCGGCATCGTGAGTCGGACCGATACACCATACGGTGCCGGGACTCCGAACGGCGCCGGGACTCAGAGCGGCGTGTAGGAGGCTGCAGCTGAGCTGACAGTCCGAGGAGCGTCGGCTTGCCTCTGGAGATGACCGGGGGCCGTGCCTGGATTGGTGCCGGCACGGGAGACGCCGTCATCTCGATCAAGCCCCTCGCAGCCTCGAAGGTGTCTGGCGTTGAGGGCGCGATCACGACACCAGGGCACGGCGGTGTCTGCGGGCGCGGGCTGACGCTCCTATGTTCCGGCACAGCGGGGCAGGGTGGTGCTGCAACGGTGTCGAGAGGCTTGGTAAGTGCCTTACGTCCCGAGGACGGCCCCGGGTTCTCGACGGTGCCCAGCCCCGAGGCGGGTGGGAGTCCTTCTGCGGTGCCGCAGCCGGCGCCGATGGAGGCGCGCTGCGCACCGAGACGCTGGAGCCCGCACCTTGAGAGGGGCAGAGTGCCGCCTCCATGAGCAACTGTTTGAGGCGGATTTCTCTCCTTCCTGGTGCGGGGCTTGAAGGACTTACACAGCTTGCATTTGTCCGCTGTGTGGGACTCACCCAGACACCGAAGACAGGAGTCGTGGGGGTCCCCGGTGGGCATGGGCCTGTTACAGGATCCACATGACTTGAACCCCTGAGAAGGCATGCCCTATGCCCAGAGGGCTCGGAAGGAGCCTGCTAACAGTAGAAAAAAACTACTACTATTAAGTACTACAACTATAACTACACTAATTACTATAACAATGAAAACTATTTACACTAAATACAATGAAAACATGGATAGCTAGGGAGTAGTGGAGCACTTGCGAACAAGAGACCACTGTTCCAACGACCGTCACGGGCGGTAAGAAGGAACTGGAGGGGGGTCGGGCCGGCAGGGTACTATATAGAGTGCCATTTCGGCGCCACTCCAGGGGGCTCCCCAGCCAGCCCGACGGGTAGCTGCTAAGGTAAAAGTTTCCGACGTCCATGCACGCGTGTGCGCGCACACACCCTAACTGGAATAGATATGAGCAACCACTCGAAGAAGAACTAGAAGATATAAAATTGACATAGCACCCATCAAGTGAATCAAAAGCTGGTTAACTGAACAATCTCCACATGTAATTGTAAATGGGGTATGTTTCTAGTCAGATCCTGCAGAATCAGTTCTTAGCCCTATGCCAGGAGTGGGCAAACTTTTTGGCCTGAAGGCCACATCAAGGTATGGAAATTGTATGGCGGGCCATGGATGCTCATGAAATTCAGGGTAGGGGTGTGGGCTCTGGGGTGGGGTCAGAAGTGAGAAGTTTAGGTGCAGAAGGAGATGCCCAGTTGGGATGGGGGGCAGGGTGAGGGCTCTGGGGTGAAGATGAGGGGTTTGGGGTGCAGAAAGGGGCTCCTGGCTCAGATCTAGGGGTTTGGAGGGCAGGAGGGGGATCAGGGCTGGGACAGGGGGTTGGAGATGTGAGGGATCCAGCTGGGGGTGCAGACTCTGGGGTGGGGCTGGGGATGAGGGGGTTGGGGTACAAGAGGCTGGGATCAATGGGTTCAGAGGGTGGGAGGGGGATCAGGGATGGGGCAGGCTGTTGGAGCACAGGGAAGTGAGGGATCTGGCTGAGGATGCAGGCTCTGGGGATGAGGTGCTTGAGGTACAACAGGGGGCTCTGGGCTGGGATTGAAGTGTTCAGAGGGTGGGAGGGGGATCAGGGCTCTCGCAGGAGATTGGGGCACGGGGCAGGCACAGGACTGCAGGCTCCAGGCAGTGCTTACCGCAAGCACCTCCTGGAAGCATGTCCCCACCTCTGGCTCTGAGGCGCAGCCAGGCGTCTCTGCGTGCTGCCCTGTCCGCAGGTGCCACCACTGCAGCTCCCATAGGCTGGGAACCGCAGCCAATGGGAGCTGCAGGGGCGGCGCCTACGGACAGGGCAGCATGCAGAGCTGCTTTGTCACGCCTCTGTGTACTACGTGGGAACCAGAGGGGGGTCATGCCGGCTGCTTCCTGGGAGCCACATGGAGCAGGGCAAAGCCCTGGACTTTGCTCCCCAGCTGAAGCTGAGGGCCAGATTAAATGATCTCATGGGCCGGATGTGGCCCGCAGGCCGTAGTTTGCCCACCCCTGCCCTATGCTATTTAACATTAAGCAGCCCAACAGGGTAAGGTGATTGCAGGCCATGAGACATTTGCGTATGTTGACTGTCTACAAGCATGGCCCCGCGCAGCTCCCAGTGGTAGCGGTTTGTTCCCAGCCAATGGGAGCTGCGGGAAGCAGCGACTAGCACGTCCCTGGAAATTCAGACTGGAAGTGTCTGGGGAAAAATCGCTGATTGGTTACCTGAAGTGTGCATATTCCTCTCCACACTGAGGGAGGGGCGGACATATTAATGAGCTTACACTGTACATATCTGTGCAGTGCAAGACATATCATTTTGGGTTTATATTCCAGAGGGGGGTACATGCCTGGGGAGGTGGGAAACTGGCTGGGATCTGCTGTTTGTACTTTGATGGCTTAGGTAAAGCACTCTCAGGTAACTCAGTTTTTAAGTGGGCATAATTAACCATTTGAACAACTTACCAAGGTTTGTGGTGAATTCTCCATCACTACAATTTTAGAAAAAAAGCATCTAATCTTTATTTAAGAAGACCTGCTCTAGGAATTATTTGGGGAAATAATATAAGAGAAATATGGCCTGTGTTATATAAGAGTCAGACCAAATGATCACATTGGTTCCTTTTATCTTTGGAATCTATGGACTATGGGTGTCCAGTCTGGCCACCTTACACCAGGAAACCAGTGCCTGTTCTCCTGAATGCCCAGTTACTTACACACATTCCCTCAGTTCCACCTTGCTGTGGGCATTCTGAGCTTCTATTAACCCCTTCATCAGCAATGTGGCAGGTAAGCAAGGAATACAAGATCAGCAAAGAAATTACTTAACCACAGTCATTTAAGCCAACACTACTAGATACTTGTAACTCTTTCTAATAACAAAAACTGTCCGGATATGATCCACCCACCTTAGTCTGACCTTGCTCCTTCTGCAAGTCTGAGGTCTAATCAGCATTACACGTTTAGGCAGGATCTTGTCTTCTCTCTCCAATCCCTACTTGTCAGGGAGCTGTGATGGGTTGCCACCCCTGGAGCGCAGTCTGGCAGCTGTGAGAAACCACGGCACTCCTCTAACCAGTCAGTTGGGCTGGCCCTGCCCACACTCCTTTCCTTGGCTGGAGACACAGCCAGCCTTACCCAGGCCCTGTTATCACCCAACATGAGAGCAGGCTTTTATGAATTTCAGTTATGTACTCTTCTTAAAGTGCACAGCACTTCTGCATATACAGGTCTTTTGACCAGCTTTAGAGAAACACAGTAGGTTTTTACATGAACTCCTGTGGGTAAACATGTTTTAGACCTTTTTGGGTAAAATGTGAAGTTGAAAGGAAAGAGTCCCATCCCTTAGTGAATCCGAACTGAAAGATTAATTTGCCAGTTGACAATCATGTTAGAGAGCATGATTGTTCAAGTTACAGTTGGAGTGAGCTGAAAAATATTGATTAATATTTCTCTATTGGGCAAAAAAAGAATATAGGAACAGTAAGTACTTGCAGGAAGGAAAATAAGTTCTGTAGTTTAAATGATAAAATAGTTTTAGTGAGAAGGCTACAAAATTCCTCACCTATGGTAAGTGGTATTCTTCTCTAAAAATAGGAAGAAGAGTATTCAAAGTACCTGAGAGCTTTAGTGACAAGTATTACTTTTTAATCCTGGGAAGCAAGCATATCTCTAGGAAATTATTATTGTTGGGCTTGTACCTATTACAACTACTGGATCAAATTCTACCCTCTTTTTCATTTGTGCAACCCCACGGAAGAGGTTCCTCAGGTGCAGATTAGAGCACAATTTAGCCTGGGGGGTATTTTTTTTTTTTATTATTAGTCCTCAATACCAGGTTGCATTTTTTAGGGCTGATAGTTTAAGGGAAAAAAAGTAGTCAGCTTTTTAGTTGTAAATTTAGCAATGTGTCTTTATTGTAACTTCTCAGATTTGAGTTGAATTTTAAATAAATATTGGGGGGGGGGGGGGGGGAGAGGTGTGTGTGTGTGTGTGTGTGTGTGGAATGAGAGAAGAGTTAAATGTTACCACTAAGAAGGACTCTAGTTTCTCCTCTTCCCATTTTTCCAACTAAAATGGATCCCAGCAACATAAGGCTAACAAAGAAGCTGTATGGTAGGCAGGAAAGACCTTCTTTACAAAACCAAAAAATCGATTTACTAAATTTTTACCCAGTAAGCCAATTCTGCATTTTATTGAAGAGCAAGCTGCAATTCTGAGATAACAGAAGAAAAGTGAATGTGACTGCAAAATATTTACACACAAAGTATGAACTCATATTAACACATACAAAGACTACTAAAAGGAAACTGAAATTAAAGCAATTAGGGAAATGAAATCTAAACTTAGCAATCGCAATGTAAAATGAAATTTATCCTATTTTAGTTAAGGATTCAGTTCAAAGGGCAGTTTCCTTTTTATGTATCAGGATCTGATAGAGTCTTTACATTCATGTGTATCTAATATTTGTGATGAATTTATCACATTACAGAAAATTCAAGAATACTGATTACAAAAAGATCCCCAAGAACTATTTTTAAAGCAAAGTATTTGCTTCAGAATCTGCATCTTCACCTAGTATATGATGGAAGATGCCTGGAGCCTTGTATCTTCCCACAAGTACCTACGAAACTACAGTATAACTACTCCTGTGCTTAATGTTAAACACTGTTGAAGAGCTTTGCTGGGTCAAGGTCCTAAAGAGGTTACTGTCCAAGTATGAAAAAACAAGCCAAAAAAGCCCCACCCAAAACCAAAACACAGATTTGGGGTCAAGGGAAGTGTGATTAAGTTGCATAGATATACAACAGATTGCTTCATCATGATAAACAATGCTTTTTAAATTTTGTTTAGTTCAAAATGATTTTTTGTAATCAATGTACAGATAATGTTAAGGGTGAGGAACAGAAGAGTAATCTGCATTCTTATTTCTTTCAAAATGTGAACTTTAGATCTTTTAACTTTATGCATACCTTAGATAGCGTCAGTTGCCATTACCAACAGAAGACTCAACCTAGCTTTTTGGTGGGACAGACTTTAAAGTATTTAACTCTATAGTCCCACCTGTAGAGTTGCTGCATTCTTGAACTTTTCAGTAAGTTATGAAAAACTGCCTTGAATCAAGGAAAGTGTGGCAAATTGCCGGCACTACTATGATGGGTCCCACACTTTCTCTTCTTGTGGGGGGTTTCAGGGTGCCATTTCTTGCCCCTGAACTGGGGTAACAGCTATCCTACTAGTATCCCAGGGAAGGGGAGTGGAGAGGGAGGGACCCAGGCCCGCCCTCTACTCCGAGTCCCAGCCCAGGGGCCCTATGATAGCAGGTGAACCACTTGTACCAGTGATTCTTTCCCCTGGGCTACTTCCCTCTCCTGACCTTCAACTTGTGGGGCTTCCTGCCTTCCCTCTGCACAAGCCAGGTGTCCCTTTACCTAGGATCTTGGTCTTCTTAGCCCACTGCAGCACTTCTCAAAACTCTCCTCCACTTTCCTTCGAACTGCTCTTTGTTCCACCACCAATCCACTCTGCTTCACTCCTCCAAACTGCTCTCTGCTCCACCACCAAACCACTCTGATTCAGCTCCTCCAAACTGCTCTCTGCTCCACCACCAAACCACTCTGCTCCAGCTCCTCCTCTGGCTGATTGAAGCAGGGGGATTTTATCAGGTGACTGGCTTCAGGTGCTCTAATTGGTTTCAGGTGCTTTTAATTAATCTACAGGGACTAAGGCTTCTCCTCATCCTAGATCACTCTCCTGCTGCCTTCTGGCCATGCTGTATCACAAAAGATAGAGAGGTACTTGTAATTTATGGCTATATAACTGGATAGGAAATCATTACTTAAATTCACTCCCTCATGTTAATGCCCCAAACCACCCCAACCCCCACCTTTAGAAAGGTTTACTATAACATAGAATCGGTGGGGCTAGTAGCACTGCCTCCTGAGGCTGACCAACATTTGCCAGTAGACTTTTCAGTTGCTTAGAACATTACCAAACTTTAACCATTTGGACTGAAGTTTACAATGTCTCGTGTCTGCCTCTGGCTGATTAATTTATTTATGGTGGAAGAGAGGGGAAAGGTTCAGTAAAAATGGTTCAGCTATGTCAGAGAATTAGGTTAGGGGAAAACATGTCTTTATGCCTCTTTTTTATTTTTTGGTATCTTTTCTTTTAGAAGCTCTAATTTTCCCATGATTTGGCACAGGATCTTGCAATCTCAGTGCAAGGAATAGCCTTTGTGTCATGGATTTACCTTTGGCTGTTCCTTAGAAAGTCTGCCCAAAGTTTAAGGCAGGTAGAGGGGCATCGCTGCTGGGGGCTTTAGCCCTGCAGGCAGCGGCAAGCCAGTGCTCAGGGCTTCAGCCCCGCAGGCAGAAGAGCACTGCTCAAGCACCCCCCAAAAAAGGGGGTGCTCAAGCACCCACAAGCCACCAGTAGGTGTATCAGTGCTTCTTGTGCCTCTTCTGCGGGCAGCACCAGAGAATGCTGGTGCCGAAGGACTCTATGCAGAGTACATCTGCGGTGCTGTGTCTTCTCTAATGGAGGTGTTATGTCCTGCTGGCCTGGGGCCAGAAGGCTGCCTCTCGGAGTTGTTTGTGCCCGAAGTCCCTTTCCTTTTTAGTTCTCGGACTGAACCCTTTGCAGATTTTGCACGGATCCGTCGGATGTCCCCCCCCCTTTTAGGCGGCAGGCATGGGGATCACCCTTTGGCACAGGCTCGTGGCAGGTCCTACAGTTTAAAACCTTGGGATTGAGGCAAGCCCCGAACGCCAGGGGCAGGGAGAAATGGGGGGAAAGACCCCCCCCCCCAACTCTAATTAGCTCTTAACTACTACAACTAATAAAAACTATTTACAGGTCGCAGAAACTACAATCACTAGGGGAAACGCTTGCCCAAGCAAGAGAGACACTCTGCTCCAACAACCATCACTGGCAGTAAGAAAGAACTGAAGTGGCACCTAAGGTGATGCGACGGGTACTGCTGGGGGAAAAACCTAAAAGTGTATAGATGCCATCTGTTGAATACAGTCCTTACTATCCCATATTGACTCACCTAACACATAATAATCTGCTTTTTAAATGAAGAAGCAACATACACCAACATTCTTTGAAGTATTTTCTTTGTTAAACTATCAACTGAAAGAAAAGATTCTGACTATGGTTCATTGGATACAAGGTTCTAGATATGCACCCATCAGCCCCACCAAGAAGTTAAGAGACGTACTGAACTCAGTGCTTATGGTGTTTGGAGAATTAGAGTTGTCATTAGTTCCATGTTCAGTAATTGACTCTGCTAACATTAGAATTGTACTGTTGCTGATTGTTTCCCTAGTAGGCTAGAAGTTACAACATATTAAATACTTAACTGATCATTTTAGTAAAATTTTACATTTTGTTACGGATTTAAGTCGAGTGGAAAGAACAGAACTTTTAAATAAAAGTGAAAGACACTTTTAAAGTAAGAAGTGGCACTTTTTCAGCTGTTTTAGTCAAAACAACTAGCAAGCTAAGTAAACCTAGTGGCTGCAGGGCCTTAGAACAGTTGCATGCCCCTTCATGCTTCGGTCACCATTCTAGAGGACATACTTCCATGCTGATGACACTCATTAAAAAAGAATGCGTTAATTAAATTTGTGACTGAATTCCTTGGGGGGGAGAATTGTATGCCTCCTGTTCTGTGTTACCCGCATTTCGTGTTATAGCTGTCACAGATGACCCCGTACATGTGCATTTTTAGAACACTTTCATAGCAGATTTGACAAAACAAAGACGATACCAACGTGAGATTTCTAAAGATAGCTACAGCATTTGACCCAAGGTTTAAGAATCAGAAGCACCTTCCAAAATTTAAGAGGGACGAGGTGTGGATCATGCTTTCAGAAGTCTTAAAAGAGCAACCCTCCGATGTGGAAACTACAGAACCCAAACCCCCCAAAAAGAAAATCAACCTTCTACTGGTGGCATCTGACTAGATGATGAAAATGAACATATATTGGTCCACACTGCCTTGGATTGTTATTGAGCAGAACTTACCAGCATGTCCTCTGGAATGGTTGTTGGAGCATGAAGGCACATATGAATCTTTAGCACATCTGGCATGTAAATATCTTGCAACACCAGCTATAACAGTGCCATATGAATGCCTGTTTTCACTTTCAGGTAACATTGTGAACAAGAAGCAGGCAGCATTATCTCCTGTAAATGCCAACAAAGTTGTTTGAGTGATTAATGAACAAGTACAACTGAGTGGACTTGTAGGCTCTAAAGTTTTACACTTTTATTTTTGAATGCAGTTATTTTTTGTCCATAATTCTACATTTGTAAGTTCAACTTCATGATAAAGAGATTGCACTACAGCACTTGTATTAGGTGAACAGAAAAAACCAAAAGTAGAGGTAGTTTAATGTGTAAATATTAGTAATAAAATATAAAATGAGCACTGTAAACTTTTGAAAATGTAGAAAACATCAAAATATTTAAATAAAGGTATTCTGTTTAATAGTGCGATCATGATTCATTTTTTTAATCACTTGATAGCCCTACAGATAACATTATTATGGAACCTGTTCCTGTGACATGCTCATATCCTGCAACATGCTGAGCACCCTGAATGACAATTATCTTTTGAGTTCGGTTTCCTGTAACAGTTCCACTGGTCTGGTTCTTATTGTCCAGTATTGGCAGTGGCAAATACCAGATGCTTTAGTAGAGGGGCTTAAAACTCGGCCTGCTTGATTTACATGGCCTACAATGCATTCTCAGATTTTGCACAAAGATCTAAATTCTTTTTAAAAGCTGAGGAACATCATGGCTAAAGACACCAAGTGTGAGGTAACTGAGCAATTGTTTCAGCCTGACAATCAAAGGTGCAGAAACACTCCAACCCCCTCTTTCATCCCCTTGCACTATTGATTCGGATTCCTGGAGAACAGTGGGGTCAGTATTGACTACACCATTGTTGATCATTTTATTGAGGAAATAGGGTAGGATAGTGGGAGAAAAGCTCACTATAAGAAATTGAGAATTGCTGCAGTGAAGAGGTTGAGGAAGATGAAGGAAGAAACAAGTGGCAGTGGTAGTCCAGTGATAGGAAGACACGTAATAGCCACATTATAGCCTTCATATTTGTACAGGCATCCCATTGACATTGCATAAGTGCTGTGCTCTCATCCAAATCCTTGAAAAATTTAAGAGCAGACAATATAGAAATCACATCTAAATAGAAATCAACATGACTACTATGCATTATTGCTTACCCAGATTTAATAGTGTGTGACTGTGGTATCAGATATACATTAAGCCATGGCCTGAATCCAGTTTAAAGTACTATGTACCAAAAGTTCTGGAACTATGAGTAATCTATTATTCTGAAGCCACCAGAAACAATAAAATGGAGGGGAGGGAGAGCAACTTCCATTTTTGAACAGGAACCTCAGAACTGAAGCGTTATTCTCATATCTGAAAAGTACATGTTATTAAATCTATTACAACAGTTCTAAAAAGAAAGCACAAACTAGCAAGCCATTCTGAACTGTTGGACCTTTATGAAAAATAAGTTTGAGTGTATTTCTATATTTTGAGGCAGGAAGACAACCTCAATAGTAAGACACAGAAAGGATTTCTGAGATGTTGTAGAGAGGAAGTTTCTATAACATTAACTGCCTATGCAGGTTGCACTTTCTTACTCATGAGTCTGCTACCTACCAATCATATCTACTTACCCTTTTGAAAGTTGCTTTGGTGCTTTTTTATGGCTGATAGCACTGCAAAGCCACAGCTACAGAAGTGAGCTGGATTTTCAGATTGGCACACAGAGTTAGTGAGAACCTACTGCAAAATCTTTCCAGCATACTTTCATATGATAGGTTGAGTTTGCAAGGTAGTTTCCAAAGCTGGTAGTTAAGAGCTCACTTATAAAATCAGCAGGTTTGCTACAGAAGCACTAGGGATAACTATGGGTGACCAGAATACCAAATTTAGTCCTGAAAGACTTGTATAGTTAACACTAGCTTTCAAGAGTTTCTCTATATCAACAATAAATTCACATTAAACATGAACTATAGAATCCAAAAAAGGCTCTTAAGAGATACTAAATCAGTAAGTCCTTTTTTCTTACCATTCATTTTCAATCAAAACTACTTCACTTTTTAAAAAGTTGATTTAAAAATCACTTAATTCAAAAAAAAAAATGAAGTCAGTTCTTACTTCACTTATTACAATTGTGCTTCCGCTGCATGAGTGGAAATGATTAATATCAAAAACTGGGCAACTTGTATTATCAGTTTTGCCCCCCAATATACAGCCATCACAAAAACCTGTAGAGGTTAATAGAAACTGAAAAAACATATTGAGCACTACATTCACCCTAAAAGTTAGATAGCCTGTGTACATGGTTTCATTTATCTGTTATTTGACAAGAGTGCATTTGAGAATATGAATTTCATTTAGAGTGTTTACATGTCAAATATGCCTTGCACAATGAGGTCCTGTTCTGACTAGGGCTCCTAGAGCAGATGAAGAAGAAAAATGGAGGGAAAGATGTAGATGAGAGGCTCCTGTTCCATGGAACTGACCGTTCCCATTTGGAAGCCATCTGCAATCAAAATTTTGACTGGAGAATCTGTGGGGTCCATGGAACAAGCTATGGAAAAGGTGAGGAGGACGTGGCTGCGTATATGAGATCACAGACCTTCTTTAAAGTACCCAATGATGATGTTACGGTGGTAATTGGTCTTTATAAGTTGCAGTGATTTGTTTTTTCGTGCATGGGGGAAGCGATGGGAGGGAAGCTCCAGTGTTCTTTCAGGTTAGAAAGGAATTAGTTTGTGTGGGTGGAGAATTTGATGCAGGGTTGAGAGAATTAATTTGGGGGCTGAAAAAGAATTGTTATATTTGCGGGGGGGGGGTGTTGCATTTTTTTGATTCCTAGGAAGTGGAGGGAAACTTGCCACTCCATTACCTCCTTCACCTGAGCAGGAGGGGAGTTGAAGATGGTAATTCTCTGTCAGATGGAGACAAGAGGTCTCTCCTCCTTATCCCCCCATGATTCTGGCTTTTTTCCTTCAGCTCTTAACATTAATTTTTCCCCCTTGTGCTATGCCTGTTGATCTAATGTCTTACTCTTCCTATGCTATTTTTCTTTACTCTCCCTTTCTATCTCACTCCTTCATAACCCAGCCTGCTCTTTCCTTCCTCTTGAAATTTAAGGGGGGGGGGGGGGGGGTGTTCAGCATGGATTCACCAAGGGCAAGTCATGCCTGACTAACCTAATTGCCTTCTATGATGAGATAACTGGCTCTGTGGATGAGGGGAAAGCAGTGGATGTGCTATTTCTTGACTTTAGCAAAGCTTTTGATACAGTCTCCCACAGTGTTCTTGCCAGCAAGTTAAGGAAGTATGGGCTGGATGAATGCACGGTAAGGTGGATAGAAAACTGGCTGGATGGTCGTGCTCAACGGGTAGTGATCAATGGCTCCATGTCTAGTTGGCAGCCGGTATCAAGTGGAGTGCCCCAAGGGTCGGTGCTGGGGCCGGTTTTGTTCAATATCTTCATCAACGATCTGGAGGATGGTGTGGACTGCACCCTTAGCAAGTTTGCAGACGACACTAAACTGGGAGGAGTGGTTGATACGCTGGAGGGTAGGGACAGGATACAGAGGGACCTAGACAAATTAGAGGATTGGGCCAAAAGAAATCTGATGAGGTTCAACAAGGACAAGTGCAGAGTATGAATATGAGTCAACAGTGTGCCCTTGTTGCCAAGAAGGCTAACGGCATTTTGGGCTGTATAAGTAGGGGCATTTCCAGCAGATCGAGGGACATGATTATTCCCCTCTACTCGGCACTGGTGAGGCCTCATTTGGAGTACTGTGTCCAGTTTTGGGCACGCTACAAGAAGGATGTGGATAAATTGGAAGGAGTCCAACGGAGGGCAACAAAAATGATTAGGGGGCTCGAGCACATGACTTATGAGGAGAGGCTGAGGGAACTGGGATTGTTTAGCCTGCAGAAGAGAAGAATGAGGGGGGATTTGATAGCTGCTTTCAACTACCTGAAAGGGGGTTCCAAAGAGGATGGATCTAGACTGTTCTCAGTGGTAGAAGATGACAGAACAAGGAGTAATGGTCTCAAGTTGCAGAGGGGGAGGTTTAGGTTGGATATTAGGAAAAACTTTTTCACTAGTAGGGTGGTGAAGCACTGGAATGGGTTACCTAGGGAGGTGGTGGAATCTCCTTCCTTAGATGTTTTTAAGGTCAGGCTTGACAAAGCCCTGGCTGGGATGATCTAATTGGGTTTGGTCCTGCTTTGAGCAGGGGGTTGGACTAGATGACCTCCTGAGGTCCCTTCCAACCCTGAGATTCTATGATATAGCAGCAGTATGTGTTTTTGTAGCAAATTAGCAATATTATTTTTTGTAATAAAGAATCAAGTCTGTGCCCTATGTTGCATGCATAGGAGCTAAAGGCCAAGTCCTCCCATGAACTTACTGCATCGATAGGAGCACCTTATGCTGTGTTTTGGTAAGTCTCCAAGATGTCAATTTATTTAAAACACAAAACCGATAGTTTTCTGGGCCTTTAAACCTCTGCTCTGAAAGCACTGAGGACCAATTCAGCTGGTTTGATTTTGTACCTCAACTGAACAGAAGCCACCTCCTGCTTCAGTCCCCCATCTTCCCTCACAAGCTGACAATA
Organism: Macrochelys suwanniensis; assembly: GCA_033296515.1. Classification (NCBI taxonomy): domain Eukaryota; kingdom Metazoa; phylum Chordata; order Testudines; family Chelydridae; genus Macrochelys; species Macrochelys suwanniensis. The sequence goes on along the minus strand of CM065775.1, from coordinate 91,426,198 downwards.
GTTCTCAACTAGGGGTACGAGGCCCCCTGGTGGACTGTGAGGTTTCAGAGGGGTCCACCAAGCAAGGCCAGCACTAGATTCACTGGTGCCCAGGGCAAAAAGCCAAAGCCCCACCTCAAGCCCCAACACACGGGCCTGAAGTCCAAGCAGCTTAGCTATGTGGGAACCCCTGTGGCATGAGGCCCCAGACAATTGTTCTGCTTGCTATCCCCGAATGCAGGCCCTTTTTTATATGCAGAAACAGCTGTGGTACAGGTGGGCTGTGAAGTTTTTATAGCATGCTGGGGGTATTAGGCAAGATTACAACTGACTTCTTAATTTTACATTGTTGTATTCAGCGTAGTTATAGTCATGTTGGTTCCAGGATATTAGTGAGACAAGGTGCGTGAGGTAATATTTTTTACTGGACGAACTTGTGTGTATGAGAGAAGTTTTCAAGCCACACAGAGCTTGAAAGCTTGTCTATCTCACTAACACAAACTGGTCCAATAAAAGATATTACCTCACATACCATGTCTACTTAATTGTTTTTCTAACCAAAACACTTCCGAGACTGCAAAATGTGTCTTGAAAAACAAAGGAGTTTTTATTTCATGTGTTGTTGACAATGAATCAAGTATTGTCATTGTACAGCAACCATGCAAACCTTTTACATGTACCAGTAGGCAGCATAATAAAATAATAATAATACTGATTAGTAGCACATTTAAGAAAAACATGAATTAAATTAAAATATCTGTTGTAGATGTAAATTGTATAAACAGAACTCAAATTAAAAATATATTGGAAATAAAATTAACTAATATTAGACAATACAAACTGCGCTGTGACTAAGGACACAATTTGCCCATGTGTTTAAGAGAATACATATGCTATAATCATATTTTCTCCATAATTTGAAGAATTATGGCTCAAATTTGTTTTATGCTTTACTGCAAAAAAGCAAATAAATTGGTTCTAATTTCTACACCAGTTACAATAACAGCCTATTTTGGGATCATCAGTTAGAACTAGTAATCTCTGGTTCAAGGGAGGGACAATGTTTATCAGGGTAAAGTGGTGGTTTCCTGGATCACAGAATCTTGTTCTCCTGTCTATTTATCTAAACTACTAATTCTTGAATTACAATTCTACACACTTCAGAAAGTGTAAGTATAGCAGAGCACTTCCTTTTACACCAACAAATTAAGGGTCAGGTGGCTCCCCAACAAACTACATGCACCAACAGGTAACAACTGAAGACTCCAGAGGTACAAGTTTTGCTCCTTTAGATACTAATTGTAGTCACACTTCAAACTCAAAAACAACACTTTTGCAAGTTACACATGGGCATTTTAAGTGATCCTATTAAGTTATATACAAACACTCCCTGCAATATTTTTTCCCCAATTCAAACTATCTAATTTCCAACATCATTAAAGAATTCGGGAAGTTTATGTGCCAAAAAAGCTCCAGTTTTTTTTTTTTTGGGGGGGGGGGGGGGGGGGGGGGGGGGGGGTTCTTTTAATTCAGCCTACAACAGTTGGATATTTAATACCTAAAGCAGTGTAGGGAGATAGGAGGTTGATAGCAATGTTAACTATGAAGATGTAGAAAAAAAGTGTATTACAGCTGCTATCCAAGATATTCATATCTTAGTATATCATTTTCCAAGCTTGATCTGTGCATGTTTTTTTTTGGTTTTGGTTTGTGTGGTTTTTTTAGGGGAAGAGAGGAGGGATTGGTAGGGTGTAAAAATGTAAATTGTTACTTTTGATCAAAGGTAAAGTGAAAAAAGCCACTTCCTACAGATTCTTGACCTTAACAGAACAGCCGGGATCAAAAATTTCAAACTGAAATAATAGCCATACATGACAAGTATTTACACGAACATAAACTGGCTTTATTCTAATAGTTTTAAGCCTTTGATAATCCTGTTTTAAAGCTGTTACTTTAAAAGAAAAACAAAACATATTAGTAACAAACTTGACGCAATGGCAGGATGGACTGCACAACCAGGATTGTGTGAAGTTTAGGGAAATACGCAGTGGGTCAATCTATTGAGACTTACCTACCTTAGAGAGAACGTGTCTATTTCAATTAGCAAGCTACCGTACACTTTTTCACCCAATCATCTTCCTCAGATGGGATTCAAAAGGATAAAGCATTTAATTACAAAGGTAATTTAGATGGCCTAGGTATGCTGCACTTTCGTTATTCTTTTACATATGTAACATACTGTATTAATTGTTTACTTAGTATTTTGTGTGCATCAGTCACATTTCACAGAACGGGGATACTCCACACTAATGTAAGGTTGTAGAAAGGTGTAGAATACATTACATTTGTTGTATGATCATACAAAAAGACTATATCAGAATATGAATGGACAGATATAGCCTTTCAGATTTAAACTTGGTATCCTGGAACCTCTGACAGATTTTTGGATAGAATTTTAGTTAGAATTACATATTTATTCTATTGCCAATTTAGAACAGAGGTTTAAGCACTTAAAAAATGGGTTTTTAGTTCACTTCTAAAATTGTCCTAAGACAAAACGCAGACTTCTTTACGCAATTTTAGTGTCAGCTACAGACTCAGGCTAGGCTAAGTAAAGTTTGCATGAAAGATCTTTGAAAACTAAAAGCTTTTTGACCCATTTCCCTTTAGCATGGCTACTGAGGATTAACTGTTTTGTAAACAGGCACTCAATACAACACGAGGAACCCACAAAAGAAAAACGAGACTCTGTTATTGAACATTAATTTAGTGAACATACAAAAAGAATTTACAAATACAGAAATGTCTGTGGCATATGATGTCCAGCCATACATTAGTTTACATGGAACAGTTCAGAAAACAAGTTATTAGGTAATTGGATTTTCTGAAAAAATGCAGTATGGCTTCCTAAAATAATCAAACTACTGAAGATGTTGCAGCCTCTGTCCCCACCAACCTCAACAGGCCGGGACAAGTGCAATACTACAGGCACACACAGCATTGCAACTGATCCCAACCTGTGTAGAAAGGGGTACAACTTTCCTTACTTATTCACTGACTTGTCACTGCCACAGTCAGTTTTGCATGGATTTGCACAGCAGAGTATCATACAGCTGGATGCAAACCTGCAAAACTAACCAGAGAACAGTGTTCAATTAAACAAAAAAGTTAGTCTGATAGGAAGGCATGCTGAAGTTGTAGTTCTACAGCTAGCAGTACTTTAAGTGCTCATAATGCAGTAGATTACTGAACACTACCTGCACTATAAGCACTTTAGTACTACAGGAGCTGTCACATTTAGTAAACTGAAGGAACTGCTATGAAAGCAAGACCACCAAAATACATAGCAAGCAGTAAAAAACTCACTTTCTTGATGTAGACAATAACAGGCCACCATCAGTTTTGCATAGATTTGCACAACTACATTCTTCTTGTAGTGCAACTATGCAAAACTAACAGAGGACTGCAGAGCAGACAGCTATTGGAACATCTACATTCTTAATCAGCCTGAGTGACTGGATGAAGATATAACTTCTTATGCCAGAAGGAGCACTTAGGGCAGTAGATGCTAATCTACTTCACTATCTGCACTAGATGCACCTTAGAACAAAAAGCACTTAATACCACATTGTACCTTGTAAATTACTGTAGTTCTGCAAGATCTCCCGTGGCACTTGTCAATATAATGCTACAAGTGCCTTCACTGCAGTAGGTTCTTATATCACTACCTGCACTGTAAGCACTTTGACATTATTCTGACATGACCAGATCTTCAGTAGCTCCCCAAGAGAAGTTGTCTAATTTGCACCTGCTGAAAGAGAACAAAATGAATGCTTTGATCAGATTTTGAATAATTGTCATATGTAACAAGACAGCACCAACAAGCCTAAAAGCAAATGAATTAGAGTGCTCAGCATAGTACAAAAAGAGGAATCTATCCAAACTACAGACCAAAACGTGGGTTAAAAACAATGGGGGGGGGGAGGAGGAGGAAGAGGGGGGCATGACACAGGTAAAAGCAATATCAATACATTTTTGGTCTTCCCCACTCAACCACCAGTTTTATAATTCCACCAAATGTACACAAAGAACTTCAAAACATTATGAAGTTACTGCTAATTGTTAAATGTTAAATTTATGGGAGAAAATTAAATGTTTGCCTGCAACCATAAACAGAATTGATGTCTTTGCTATAACTGTACTCCGAAACAGTAAATACAGCAAATATGCAAAGCACAAGAAGTTACAATGTACTATTTGACATTCAATTAAAAGGAATTGATTTCCTAGTGGTTTTAAATCTTGACTTTGAGATTAGCCAACAGACAGTAATCAGCATTATACCTGAGAATTATCTATTATATGGCCAGAGCTACTAATAAAAATAAAAAGTAGATATCCATTATAAGAAGTTAACAGTACAGTACTAGAGGCTGCTCAAACACAGCCATGTCTCATCTGGCAATAGTTCCTGAAGTAGTAAGGTCAGATTTTAAAAGGCTATTCCAGTTTAATAAAAGTGGTACTCAAGTGTTTAAAGTCAGAAAGTATGCATTTTCTTAATTAATTCACAATATAGTCTTCATATCAGTATGATGACTCATTACCTATCAAGTTAATGTCTGTTCTTGATAGTTGTGATGGAAGTTGTGCATGGTAACCAAAATTTAAAATAGCCCTATTACTTGTTGAACTGAAGAACAATGAGGTGGCATCAGTTAAAAACTGAAGAGGGATTACTGCAGTAGCCTCAGGTTGGGCTGATTTACTATGTCATTAGACAGGTAACAAGCAGTAGAGTAACAGGTGAAAAACATCACACTAAATAGTTTTTATGTAATCTGGAGGCAGTATGGTAAAACAAACACCCAAAGCCTTGAAATTAAGCTAATTTTCTTCCTTTTATCAGACAATGGACTCCAAACACTACCATCTGAATTGTAGACATCTTGTAAACCCATCTTCTGGCTCATGGTGTAATTTATTATACTCTTAAATGAACTGAGGATAGTCACCAACATTTTAAAGATATTACAAACTACATGTAGCATGCAATTTGATAACTTACCCATTTTAACTAAAAATGTTGATTGCTCCATGCAAGTTCTGCTGCTGCAACATCCAAAGCCTTTCAATGTTTTTGCTGCACGCACTGATACTGCAAAGACATGAACATGAAAATGCATTTGCTTTTCGTGGAACTAGTAAACAAAGCCACAAAACTTAAGCGTTTAATGCTTTCCTGCACATCTCTACCACTTTCAGGATAGAGACAGTAAGCATTCTCTTCTTAAAAGACATCTGCGGTTTTATCCTGTGCCCATCCATCCCAGTATATGACTGCCCCGCCTGTTCCCAACGTGTTTAAACGCAAAAGGGGGCTCTCTCCCGCTCCCACCGCCGGAGACATCGTTTACGGCTGCAGCAGGCTGACCACCACCGTTTTGGCCTTTCCACGCGGGGCAACGGCGACAGGGAAGCGCGCGCAGCTCCAGGGTGTCCCTGCAGGTCCCTGGTGCCAGGGCAGGTGCGGAGCCCCGGCGCCATGTGCTGCAGCCCCCCGGGCCGGGCCCGCACCACGTGCTCGGCGAACACAGGGAGACCGTACCCCGCGCGCGCACTAGGGGGCGCTGCCAGCGGCAGCGGGGAGGTCACAGCCCGGCTACGGCGGGACGCCCCCGCCTGCTCCGGGCCGGGCCTGCCCACACGGGCCGGGCGCCCGCTCCCTGGGGCCCGGAGTGACGGGGGGAGGGGAACGAGATCGCGGCTCGTGGGGCCGCCGCTGTCCCGCACGCGGCTCGTGGGGCCTAGGAGGGAACAATCGGCCCCAGCACGCAGCCGCCGCCGCCATGTCCCCCGCCCGCCTCCCCTCCCTTCCCGGCAACATGGCGCCGCCGAGGCCCCGCAGCTGCCGCCGATTTCGTAATTAACCGAGCGAGCGGCTGGAACGGCGGCAGCGCGGGGCTGCCGGAGCCCGCGTCCCGCCCGGGCAGGAGCGGCCCGCTCCCCCCGCACCGCCCCCTCCCCGGCCCGGCCCGCCCCGGGAGTAGAGCCCGCCGCCCCCGCCCCTCCTGCGAACAAAAGCCCATGCGGAGGGGCCCGGCCCGGCAGCGCTCGGAACCCGCCGCGCCGCCCGCTCCCCGCGACCGCCCAGCGCGCCCCATCCGCGGCCTCCCCAGCTCGCCCGGCGTGGCGTGGGCGGCGAGCAGGGCCGCGGCGGCCCCGGCCCCCACGTGCTGCTTTGTTCCCCCGGCCGCCCGCTCGCTCTCCGCTGGGCCGCGGCACAAACTTTCCCGGCCAGGCCTCCGCGGCTGGATCCCGGCCCGCTCCGGGCTGCGCGGCCGCCGGCGGCTGCGGGGGGGAGACACGGGGAGGCGCGGCAGGCGAGCGCGGCGCACACGCTTTTCAAATCTCCCTCATCCCGGCCCCTCCCGCCCCGTGCGAGAGCTCGGGCGGCGCCGCGGCTGCCATGCGCCCGGCTCCCCCCCCCCGCCGCCCGGCGCCGCGCACAACAGGTTCCCCGTCAGCGCCAGGCGCGACACTCACCAGTCCACGGCCGCCGCCACCATCTTCCCCCCCCTCCCCCGCCCCAGGCCCGGCGCCCCGCTGGCGGAGCGACCCATCGGGCGCGGGGCCGCCCGCCACCCCCACAGCCAGCGCGGGACGCCGCAGGGGGGTGGGGTGAAGTGGCGCGAAGGCAGGTCCGCCGCTGGCGGCCGGGCTCGCGGACCATGTGGGTGAATGAAGGGCGGCGGCTCCCGCCTCAACGTAAATATCCACAAGCCCCGCTCCGCCCTCATTAGCATAAAAAACAAAGTGCTTCCGAGCGCCGCCCAATCAGCGGCCTCGCCCCCTCCCCCCCGCCGCGATCCGGCTGCACAGCTCTCCCCCCGCACGCCCGCCCACAAAAACTTTCTCTCTCCCCCTCCCCCCGCTCTCCTCGCGGGGGGGGGGGCGCGGGATCCCCCTGCCCGCCTGAGCTGCGGTACGCGCATCCCGCCTGCGCAGGCGGTGGGTGTCGGGGGGAGTGGGCGAGGTGCACTGTGCCCCCCCCCCCCCGCCAGCTCCTTGCGGCGATGCGCGCCCTGCAGGGCCTCTGCGAGGGTTTTTGTTCGCCGAGGGCTCGCGCGATGCTGTTAAGTGCTAGGGGACTGCTCGAGGGGTGCCATCCCGCCCTGCCCCCCAGCTCCGCACATGGTCCACCCACAAGGGCTCAGCACAACTGCTGCTGCTGCTTGCTAGTGCGCGGGCTGAGGCTGCTCCCTGGCGTGGCTTTCCTCCCATTGTGGAAGCGGGGGGATCCCGTGTGCTCCGGGTCAGGCAGTTAAGTAGTGCGGGGGATTTAAAATAAAACGCTGTGGAAATACGAAACACGAGAATAAACGAGAAATAAAGTGGTTGGAAGGCTCTTTCCCTCTCTCCCCCCAAACAAAATACATCTTTCCCACCCGGAGTAACATCTTGGTCTCATTTTTCCTGTCATTTAGCTCATTCCCAGTTTAATCCCTGCTGGAAACTCAAACCGTTTTGCACCACTTGCTAATTTACGTTATCATATAATTTAGGACAAGCCGATGATTAGACAGGACAAACACATAGTCGAAAAACCTGTGTCTGAGCAGACGTTATTAATACATCGCTTGTCTTATTAAACTTTAACCTTACACTTATTTTAGAGTAAATATTGAACATCTGATGTTTACAAAAGGCGAAATTCTCCGAGTGGGAAGCCCCTGGAGATTTAATCCCTTTCCTTTTAGTATTTTGATCATTTTAACATCAGTATCTGAAATCTCTCCCTTCTCAATGCCATGCTTAATTGTTAGAAACTTTGTAGAAATTACAATTGATTCGGACTGTTAGCCTATCAGATACTCTACAGTCTCCCTTGTTGCCCTACTCTGATAACAATATGCTTTTGATTTAACAGATGTTTTTCTTCTTGAAGCCACCATTAAGTGGAAACTTTCCCTCCTTACTTTGTAGGACCAAAGGCCAGGAATGATAGAAATTTGACAACTTTTGATTCCAGGAACAAAATGTTGATGAGATAAAAAGTGCCATGATTATAACTAGGATGCTATGTAAAAGCAAAGCTCCAAGAAGATATTAACAAGTATTTAATTTTTTAAAAAAAGTTTAGCAATCCTGCTATGACACTTTTTGATTGCTTTCTTGTCATTTCTCTTGCTTTCTTATAATCCTTGTGCACTAAAAAAAGCTAGAAAATCAATGGCAATGCTCAAAACATGTTCACATTGACATACATATCTATTTATTTAACATAGTTTTATTTAACTGGATATTCTGGATCTCGAAGGTGAAAAAAAGAGCTTCAGTTTCTTTGTGTGTATTTTATAGGGTAGAAATCTGTATTTTTTAAAATAATATATTTTATAGAGGAAAATTCTACTATATACCAGAAATAGATGGAGAAGTAGCATTGTGTTCCCTTATCAAACTATAGTGTGCAATTTATATACCTAAAATATCGTACATTTTCTGTATGATCATATAATATTACCGTAATATATTTAGCTGGCAGTATAATATTAAATAGTTGTTCTATTCATCTTTGACATATAGCAAGAAAGTGTGTTTGTGCATACTTTGTCCAGTTCTGAATTTGTAACAGGGTACTTTTAATTTGTATACTAGTTGTTAAATTGTTTAAAAGCATATGTATTTTAAATACTATTGCTAGGTTTGAGCTCTTTGGGAAAAAAAGAAAAGTCAAGGAATTTATTTTAGCATTTTTACACCATGCTGAAAGTTGCTTTTTGATATTTCCCAGCATCTGTGTTATATAGTTGTTGGGGTTTTTTGCTTAAATATATATTTACTGGCAAACACGCAAACTTATTTTAGAAGGTTTTACCTGATAAGTGACTATTAAAAATGAAAACTGCAACAACTTATCAAAACCCTAATAATACCAAGAGAAACTGGCACACTATTAGAATGTTTGGATGTTTGTTAATTATAAATACTTAATACACTTAATACTGTGAGTGAAATTTGACTCCACTAAAATCAGTTTCCAAATGCCCATTGCTTTAAATGGAGCAGCATTGCACCCCTCATATTTCATCCAAAGATCTCAAATCACTTTTACAAAGATAAGTATCATCTCCTTGAAAACTGAGCTAGATTAAGTGATAAGGAAATTAAAGTCACACCATAGTTAAGTCACTGGTTGGGAAATAGAGCCCAGGGCATAAGTGAAAACTAATAGAAGACATTTGGAATAAAGAGCATATCTTGAATTTAGGAAGTAGGTTTCTGTGTCCTTGCCACCATCCATGAAGAAATATGCCCCTGCTATGGGAGCAAAACCATTTTGCGTGATGCTATGCAAGTGAGGCCAGATCCAATTCCTACTGAAGTCAGTGGATTGATTCACACCTAATTCAATGGGATTTGGATCAGGCACATGCAACCTTATTTTTGGTATTTCCTGACTTGAATGATTCACTTTACACTTCTAATGTAGTTTTTGAGTGGAATTCCCTAAGTGTTTTAGAAGGAATACTGATAAAATGAAGAAAATTCTTGAAGTGGAACTATTTGCTAGACAGCTGTGTCCTGCACAAACAAGGAAGCAATGTTAATACTGTATTGCCTTCTTTTATATGCATTTGTGTACTGGTGCACATTTTTTTGTGTATTATGGAGCCCTTTCCTATTTTAGATAAGTGTGCAGCCCCTTTACCATAATATCTGAGTGTTTCCACAATCTTCAATATATTTATTCTCAGATCATCCCTGTGAAGTAGGAATTATCTCTATTTTTCAGATAAGGAACTGAGGCACAAAGAGTCTAAGTGAGTTTCACATGGTCACACAAGAAGTCTGTAGCAGAGCAGGGAACTGAAGGCTAGCCCCTTAAGACCTTGGCTAGAACCCTAACTCCTTGGATGAGGACCATCTGTTCTCTCTATCACCTGAAAAGCACACTTCCTAGAATATACAGAATGAAGGAGGACTCCATATTCCTCATGCAATATCATATGCAACAATATAGGTGTGGTGCACACACATGCACTGAGAGATAGTTGATATAATAGATCTTTGGTGTCAATATAAAATAAAATTAGTGAGCATCCATGAAGTAAGCCAAAGCAAAACACATTATCACTGGACCTCCAGAAGACACAGATAGCCTAGGCATTATCTCCTTATCAAATTTCAAGTTCCTGTCCTAACAATGCGAGGATTTTTCAAAAAGAGTTAGCAATGTCATTTTTAATGATGTCAGGCTTTTTTTCTTTTTAATAAAGACAGTGCCTAGCATGCTGGGGATTCTGATGCAGCCTCTAGTTGCTACTGTAATGCTAACTCCAGGGGGGGAAATCACTGTTTTCCCCCTCCAAAATGGCCAAAACTTTTTTGCTCAAAACTTAAAAGATTTTGTACCCAATGGGAGAGACCACAAACCTCAGAAATTTCGGTTTGAAAGATGAAAGCTTGAGAAGGATCAGAAAAAGGTACTTTGGAATGGAAACACTTGGGCAGGTCCTTTGGAATGGAAACACTTGGGCAACCTCTGCTTTAGTTGTTGCTGCATGCTCCAGCTAAAATAAAATAAAAAAAAGGTTTTACTTGGGGCGTGGCTAAAACAGAACATGGTATTGGTTATTGAAAATTTAATGCTTATTAATTATTATTAAACTGAGTAGTTCTAGTTTGCTGAGCACAAAGTAAAATTGACCAAGCAAGAGAAAAAATAGGTAGAGAGGATTCCCTGCCTGAGATTTAAATATACTTCCCAACCACACCATTTTTACAATAAAGGCTTTAATTCCCTCACATTTGTGTCATACTCAAGAACACATGAATATAATTTTAAAAATGTTAATTTTAGGATTGAGCAAGCAATCTTTAGGGAGATAAGCTATAAAACGATTTAGGAATCTCTCACAGAAGGATGAGTGTCTCTATCTGATTACTGTTCTTAGGGTTTTCAGTACTATCATTTCAATGCTTAATTTTATTTCCTATCATTTGTAATGTTATGAATTCATAATCCTCTCTAGAAATCACTGTTTGTATAGGCTCTACACGTTAACTTTTGCCTGTAGGAATCTTCACCCCAGATATGTTAGTTAATTTAATTAGAGGTGTGGTAGTTTTGAGTCCAAAATTACACCTCTGTTTTCAGCCTTTGTAGGCAGAAGGAGTGAAAATTTATCAGATGCCTGCAAGTGCATGGAGGGAGGGACAATCAGAAATGGGGACTGCTGTTTCTACAGCATTTCCATGGTGTCCATAGTAGCTCCCCTGTAGAAAGTCACATATAGGGAAAAGATGGGCTGGGAGGCGACTGAAGCTAGGCATGATGAGCATTTTACCTATCCCACCACACTTGCCACAATTAGCTGCCTCCATAATACTGATAGAGTCGAAGGCAGCTGCAGGAGATTATCAATGATATATAGGCTCTTGGAGAATGGGAAGTGAGAGTTGGAAGACTGAGTAATGTTGCTTTCAAGGGGTTGGGATTTTTATAGGCATATAGGATACTGCTGTTAAAGATGGTGGCGCTTGAAGTCAGCTTCATGGAGTAGGGAGGATACTTGACCAGAGTGACTGCTAGCCATAGTTGCCTAACCTCCAGCTTTTTTTGAGCACCCACCCTTACCTACTTTCTTGGTTCAGTTGATGGCTGAAACTCCTGCCCCACCTTTGGCTGCCAGCCAGTCAGTACTCTCTATGCCCTCAGCTCCTCCCCCGTTAATGAGCAGTCTAGAAGCAACTGGAGGAGGAAGCACTGAAAGCAAAGGAAGTAGAAGCAGGGGCTACTGTGACTTCTCAGCAAGGAGATGAGGCCAGAGGGAAAACAGAATCCTCCGCAGAAGGAGGATAAAAGTAGGAAGAGATTAAGGGGTAGGAGAAAGGCTGGGTGGAGGACTAGAAGAACTGAGGAGGTGTGGAGGGAGGAGAACTAAGCCCTTCGGGGCAGGGATTGTCCTCTGGCAAGGTTTGTACAGTGTCCAGGACAATGGTTTTGGGGTCTTTGCTACCATAGTATAAATGTTTGATACTACTAACAACAACTGCGGGAGGATACTGCAGAAGTAGCAAGGAGTGGGACTGATGGATTGGAAGAGTGGGTAATGAATGAACTGAAAATTGAAAGACTGGGGGTAAGGATGACTAATAGATTTTGGGGGGGGGAATTGGTGACAGAAAAGCAATTTACTGTAGGGATGAAGGAGAGAAAGAAAAGAACTGGTATGAGAAATAGGAACATTGTTGGAGTTAGGGGAGGACTGATGTATTGCATGGAGGTAAATGAATGGGTGTGTACTGGGGTTCCTACTTAGGGATTTTTATAATATGCATAAAATCTATGTATATAAACTGGTAGTGTGTGTTTGAGGTCCTAGCTAAATCCCTCTGGTAATCTCAGGGGCTATGCCCTAACTCTCGTACAAATCCTAGATGTGTATTTTAGGCTGTGTATCATGAGATGTCAGAGCTCCCTACTCAGATGGATCCCTTTGTGCCAAGAGTGGCACTATCTTCAGTCAGTGCATGAAGCATTGCATTTGACACAATGTCCCTGGTGGCTCATGTGCTGAAGGTCTCAGTGCAGCCACTGCTGATACCTTTTGAGGCTCTGCCAACACGACAGCCTCTTTCCTTGGCCAATCACTGCCTGGAGCAGAGGTAGGCGGGCATGATGCTGTGGCTTCTTCATGGGCTCATAGGAGTTGGAAGATTCTGCTGGCGACAGATATGTAATAACAACTAACTAATTTGCCTTCTTGCCACCCTGAGCACACGGCTGAGGCATTTTGCTCAGGCCTGCTGTGTCAGCTGTGCTTCGGAAGGTGGCCATCTTTGCTGCACATTCCCAACCTTCCCTCCCCTCACCTCATTCCCGTGTGAGACTCCCTTTGCCTCTGCCGTTCAGATTCTCCAGGCCGGATGCACTGCCTTGCCTGTTCCCGGGATCTGGGGCCTCCGGTTGGTGCTCATGCTCTCCAAGCACCTCTGCCTCGCAGCTGCCCTCTGTCCCCCATGTCCCACTGCTTCTCTGTTATTCAGACCAACTGTCATGGCAACTTCTGATCCAACATTCCATTCCTCTGGTTACTAAAGGGATGTCGCCCAAATGTTTTCTACTCGCTTTACATCATCTGGATACCAGAATAGAGTCAGTCAAAGGGGGAGTCATGCTCCATCTGGTTACTTCCTCCACTTTTCATGTGTTCATGAGAGCTCTACACCTCTCTCCTACCACTTCCAACCTAACAAATTCCTTCCTGCGAAAGGACAGCGTGTTCCCTCTATTCAGATTTCACCATGAGTGGCCATGCCAGCTGCAGTATAGGATACACAGAAGTCCTCTCTTCATGGTGCTCAAACTGCTTAATTTATGATGACTATGCCAAATTATGGAATGGAGACCCCTGTGCAGTTGTGACTCTGCCCATCATTTTATAGTCTCTGTTTATATTATATGTGTATATGTAAGTCGCCAAAGTTAATGTAAAACAATGGGAAGCAGTCTCACTCCTTGATGGGATAAAACTACTTGTATACAGAGTGCCGTGCTTCACTGAAGAATCTTTGTCTCAGTTTTTCACATTTTTCACTGTCTTTGGAGACACTAAGGCTGAGAGTTCTTGGTGACTTCAATGAAAAATCTTCTAGGCTGACTCAGAAACTCATGACAACTGTTGGACCCAAGAGGTGTTGAATAGATATACCAATCTTGGAAAAGGATGGTGGCAAAAGAACTCTAGCAATTTCAGACTCCTCTGATTTGTTTGATCTCAGTTTTAGAGTTGGATATGGGCCCAAAAATATTTTCATGGCCCTCGTTGATGATATCCACCTAGCAATTGATGAGAATAAGTTATCCATATAGGTTTTATTATATTTGTTAGCTATGTTTGATACCATTGTTCACGAGGTCTTGTTGACATACCTGTAGTCTCTAGTAGGAGCAAGTGGAAGAATTTTGGAGTGTCTTCACAGCAAATTATGATGAACAATTGTTTGTCGGTGTCAGGGCTGTTCTCTCTCTCCCTCCCCTATCCCTCCTTCCCTTTGTATTGAAAGCCACTGGGAGGGCTAATAAGGAGATTTTGGATTAAATGCCTTCAGTATGCTGATGCAATCAGCTCTGTGTCTCCATCTCTACCTATCCTGCATCATTGGGATAATGGATTATCCAATATCTGCTAGAGATTGGGGTCTGGATAAGAACTTTCTGGCTAAAGCTCAACAAGATAATGTGTGGATAACAGTGAAAACCCAGAAGAATTTACTAATGTCAATACCTTTGATTAACAACTGTGACTACCATATGTGACAAAAGGTACGTAATTTAGAAGTAAATAAGCAAGTAAGTAATTTAGAATACATTTTTCATCTTTATTTGGTGAAGCAAACGACACCATTGCTTTCACATGCAGATCCTGCTCCAATTTTCCATCCCTTTGTTATTTCTAGATTAGATTTCTATAATGCATTCTACATCAGGTTACCTCTTAAGACTACTTCTTTAACTGAAGCAAGTGCAGCTTTCTTGTTGAATAGAGGTTCATGCCCAGAGGACATAATACCTGTTCTGCAAGAGAGCCCCACTAAATTTCAGCAGTAAACTTACTATGTAAGCAAAGCAAATTTCAGTTTTTACTGTCATTGAGACACTCCAAGTCGCTTTCAACCAGAGCCTAATTATCATTAAATTAAGTTGGTAGACGTTTGAATCTGGATTTTATTGATTTTTCAGAATAGAATAAAACCCTTGTGATTTTGTCTAAAACCCAGTCAATTAATTTGGACCGGAAGTAGCAAAGGACAGTAATGATTATAAATATGAGTTTCCTGAACTAATGAACATACAGATTTTGAAATTGTTTTAATCACAACCCATTACCATTCTGAAGAATTCTACACATTAAATGGTATGAAAATAAAACTAACAAATCACAATTTTCATCCACAAATTTAACAAAGGAAAGAGTATCTACTTAAGAACTGCACTGGTCTCGCCATTCAATTTTTAATCTCTCTATTCAATTTTTAATGCTTCTTTAAACACACTGTTAACTATTTTGATATAAATGAATGATTTAAAGGTAAAAATTAATGGTATTAAATTACCTTTCTCATATAAGTTTAAAATTTTTATTTTCAGTATTATTTGTATGGTATCAAATAAATGTAAGGGTCCTAATTCAGCCTTGATAAGAGCTGGGCAAATGTTTGGCAAATAATAAATTCATTGAAAAATGCATTTTTTGGTGAACTGGAACTATTTGTATATTCAACACAACTATTCGCTGAGTAAATTTTATTTCCCCCTAGAATTAAGGTGCCATTCACACAGTGGCTGATGGTGGTAGTGGCATTGCCATTGCCCTCAAAAGCTTTACATCCGTGGTTAGGGTACTCAACTGGGATGGGGAAAATCTGGGTTAAGTTATCTCCTCCACCTGAAGTGCATAAGGGATTTGAACTTGGGTCTCTTGCATTGCAGGAGAGTCATCAACAAAATTATTAAATAAATTCAATTTGCAAAATCCATTCACTTGCAATGAGGCAAGAACCAAAAATACAGCGCAAATTTCAGAAACCATTATTCTAGGATAAGTTTGCTGATCTGTCACTTAGAAAAATAACTTGTAAACTGAACAAATTTGATATGAACATCACTGATTGACAACATGTAACTCTCTATGATTCTTCCCTCCACACACCCCCAAGAGTCACCAATCAAAGTAAAACTACACTTTAATAAAGGTGTACTGATTTATGGCTATTATATATATGGGACAGATTGCTAAAGAAGTGCTGATTAAATAATTCTAAAGATATATTTTTGATTTTATTTAGCAAAGTTCAGCCAGAGTTGAGGCTGTTTAATTTCCTTGGTAGAAAAAAAAATAATTATGCTTCATGTAAAGTTTGTTGTAATTGTTATCCTTAAATATTTTACCTGGGTCTTAACTAGGAAATTACAAGTTAAAACCGATAATGATTACATAGAGCAGGTCACATTTTTTTCAAATGAGAGGCCCAGAATCTTTAGAAAACAAATATAACTACCATCAGAGTTTGAAAGTCATTTTTACAAGAAAACTTGCTCTTATAAATTAATTTTTAAGAATAAAGTATCACGTACCTCTGGAATACTTAAAAAAAACCCAGAAAACCTCCATAGAGATTAGAGTAAGTTAGGGATATACATTAACCCAAATACACTTAAGTCCTTTTATTTGAAAATAATATTATTTAAACAGGACCAAAGCCTAAACAATTGTATAAGTGGAAAAACAGTTTTCTTAAAGGAGAATAAACTATTTTATCTTTTCCTCCTTATAAAATCACTATAAACACTGGTCACAACCCATTCTGATTTTCAGAGATACCTTTAATAAAGATTTTTTTTAAATGAATTAGGCTTGTCTTGTTCCCATTGAAATCAGTGGCAAAATTCCCATTGACCTCAGCAGGAGCAGGCCATCTGTAGTATGTTCTGTCTCAACCTGTTTGCCAAGATAAGCAAAATAGTAATGTATTCTGTTTTAGAGTGTGATGGAAAGCTAGTTGTCCAAGAAAATCATGTACATTTTTTAGGTTTAGGAATAAAAATGATTGTCTTGTTTCATTGTAGGAGATAGAGTGTATGAGTCAAAAAAGAGTTTCAAATTTATACTTCCTCAGTTTATCTTCAAATCACCTGTAAAATTCTGCTGACATCCCTCCAACATTAGATCCTCTAGATGTATTCACAGGAAGTTTTTCACAAACCACCTTAACTCTTTCCACATACACTAGATTGTGATCCAACTGTTTGTGGATATAGGTCTATGATAAACATTCCAACTACATTTCTGAAGATAACAATGAGAAAGTAACACATAATGATGGCTAAAACATTTAGCTGTGTCCAGTGATTTTGGGTGACTTAATTTTTTGGGTGCCCTACAAACACTGAGTTCCCATAATTCCATAGACTCCTGAGAGGTGTGAAGTAGAGCAAGTACTCAGTGCCTATCAAAAAGGAGGCCCTAAGCATCTCCAGTTGGGCAACCAAACTTAGAGGCATCGAACATCAGGGGACACTTTTTAAAATTACACAATTCAACCCCGTACTCTCTCCTGTGTGACTCAAGGAAGATTACATAACTTGTATACCCTTTTTTGCAGAAACAAGTACTATGTAGTCTGTGACCTATATTTGTATACTGCATGGTGTCCAGTTGGATATCTGGATGTATGTGAGTGATGAGTCCTAGACCAACCCTAGGAGGAAAATGAGAGAAATAATGGTGTTTCTAGTCTGTAGCATAGAGGTAGATTGTTTTGTCACTTATAGTGGACCAGTGGTTAGAAGCGAACGTTAGTTGTTTAGATGCTGAGGATACTATGTGAAAGCTTGTGGTTTTTTACACCATACAGTCCCTCCTGACTGAGCTACTGAGATGGGTCATATCATGAATTAAGAATGGTACTGTAATAAGAGATCTGCTTTTTACCCACCCCACGTTGTTTTATCTCATATGGCATTCAGAGTCTAGTTGCCTGGGGTGGACTCTGTATTACATGTGGATCACTGCTTGAAGTTCCTACCTGCTTCTTACCTGCCTAGTATTGAGCTGAATCATACTTTTGTAGCTGGAGACCACGTTAGCAGCTCAGTGGAGGAACTGGATACAGCTATCCAATGTCTGAGTGGCTGCTGAGTTTTGGTTGGGCAGTTGCATATGTTGTGCACACCCCTTATTGGTGACTTTTTGTGCTCCTCCTTCAAATGTATGAGGTATAGTTTTTGGGTACACCTGTATCAATTATATCAATTTGTTTATACTGTAGTCAGGGATACAGAAATGGATTGATGAAGCCGAGTAAAGGTATTTTGTGGAACCTTGATTCTGAATTTCCCAGCCTTCAAGTACCTTGGGCCAAATCCTGAGGAGAGCTTAACATTTGCCAAGTACCTGGAATGGAAGATTTGACAACAAGTGAAATTCCACTCGGTTAAGTTAAACAGGGTTCAAAATGGATACTTAAAACAGTGGAAAAAGGCTGTTTATTTTTGTTTTATATTGTTCTTCATACAAAGACTTAAGAAAATATAAACACACTTATTTCTGTTAAAGAATGGCTTATCTACACTGCATTTTGCACGTAGCTATATCCATTTAAATGTACACTTTAAAATAAACCAGCATAACTTTCTAATCTCCTCATTTCAATGGGAATTGTGCAAGAATTTGGCTCTTTGCTTTTCAAACTAATGTTTGAGAGGAGTTCTTTTTGTTTAAGGTATTTTATTATAGTGCCTACAGTCTTCATCTTCAATCAGGTCTTGTTGTTGTTGTGTTAGGCACTGTACCAACCTGTAAAAATGACGGTCCCTGCCCCAGAAAGCTTACAATCTTTATTTTTTTTAATAAACACACACACACACACTTTACTCTACTTAAAAAAAATTGTTCGGGAACTCTTCAGTTTTTCAAGTTTTGACTAAATATCATGATGGAAATATAAATAACTTTTTAGATCAGCTCCCATTGGCTGGGAACGGTGAACTGCGGCCACTGGGAGCTGCGGGGGACCGTGCCTGTGGACGGTCAACATAAACAAAATGTCCTGTGGCCCACCAGCGGATTACCCTGATGGGCCACGTGCCTAAGGTTGCTGACCCCTATTTTAGATAAACCATGTGATATATCTATTTCATATTAGTGATTAAGTAATACAGTATCTGAGCTTGGAAGTCCAAATATTTCTCTATATATTCATTGGTGCCTAATCATTCCTTTGCAGAATTTGACATAAAAAACAAACATTCTCTGCAGACCCTTTGAAAAGTTTTTGCCAGAGTAGCCTATGAATTTCTTCAACTGGATTGATATGTCTGATGCAGTTTACAAGCTCTGCTGACAAAGGCAATGTAGCTTAGGCTATGGCTACACTTGCAGCTGTAGAGCACTTTGGATTAAACGGAGAGTGCACTAGGGAAAGTGCTCCAGTCTATCCACACTGACAGCTGCAAGTGCACTGGCGTGGCCACATTTGCAGCACTTGCAGCAGCATTGGGAACGATGCATTATGGGCAGCTATCCCAGCGTTCAAGTGGCTGCAACGTGCTTTTCAAATGAGGGGGGTGGGTGGAGTGTGTGTGTGTGTATGTGGTGGGGGAGAGAGAGAGAATGGGTTTTTGGAGTGATGAGAGTGTGTCAGCACGCTGTCTTGTAAGTTCAGACCCCCCGACCCCCCTGCCTCTCTCTCTCTCTCTCTCTCACTCAAAGCAAACAGTAAATGTTTGTCGGATCAGATATTCAGCCGCTGTCAGAAACGGAGCTTCGAAAACTCACTTCCGCATTCCTGCAGTGATTTCACAACAAAGGGAAGAGTGACTACTGGGCTTAAGGGTATTATGGGACATTTCCGGAGGTCAATCAGAGAGCAGTAACTGTTCACACTGACCCTGGGGCGTCTCAGCCAAAACGCAACAGCCGTTATCCCTCTCATGGAGGTGGAGTACCAGGAGCGCTCCAGCCAGGGAGTCAGAGCACTCTACGTGCCTTGCTAGTATACATTGGCAGTGAGGTAGAGCGCTCTAGGCGGCTTTATTGCGGTATAAAGTGCAAGTGTAGGCAAAGCCTTAGAAGTAACTTGAGCTTGAATTGTGATTCTTGGTGCAGATGGCTTTTGGAATTTACAAGTTATGTTGTGGTGTCTTCAGAGATACTGAAGATTTTATAAGACTTCTCAAGAAGTTTTTATCTCTACTGAATGGTGGTCTCAAGGTTCAAATTTCTATGGTGAATAACTCCAGTATTTTGCACAAGACCTTTATGAAATATAATCTTTTACACAATTAAAATTAGCAAAAAATATAAAGTTTTACCCATACAAGGAAGTCCAACTCAACCATTCTTCTTTGAGAACAGAGATGATAGTTGAAAAAGTACTACCAACCTATCTGCTCCTTGATTATGCAGAAAACCAAAATCCTAAAAATAAATGTTGTTGAAGTTGTGTTTGGTTTAATATGCATATTGAAGTTTTGATTTAGAGATACTAGACCAGGTGTGGCCAGCCGGAGCCTGAGAAGGAGCCAGAATTTACCAATGTACATTGCCAAAGAGCCACAGCAATACATCAGCAGACCCCCATCAGCTCCCCCCCCACACCCGCCACTCCCAGTGTCTCCCACCCACCAGCAACCCCGCTGATCAGCACGTCCCCCTCTCTCCCCACACCTCCCAATCAGCCGTTTTGTGGCATGCAGAAGGCTCGGGAGGTGGAGGGGGAAGAGAAGGAGGAGCGAGGGCACAGCAGGCTTGAGGGAGGGGGTGGGAAGGGGTGGAGTGGGGGCAGGGCCTGTGGCAGAGCCAGAGGTTGAGCAGTGAGCACCCTCTGGCGCATTGGAAAGTTGGCACCTGTAGCTCCAGCCCCAGAGTCGGTGCCTATATAAAGAGCCGCATATTAACTTCTGAAGAGCCGCATGTGGCTCTGGAGCCACAGGTTGGCCACCCCTATACTAGACATTTGATATTGCACTTATGTTTTTGTTACAATTGTTTCCTAGAATGTGAGGGTAATTTTTTGTCAACTTCCTCAAACTGTAAGTATATCCATAAATGAAGTTAACATTTAAAAAGCTATAGATTTTTCCATTAATGCAAATATTTTGATCTCTGAAAACAGTCTATTATCCCACGCTTCTGGATTATTCCACTTGACTACAAGATGTGGCAATTGTTTTCCTATTGTTTTAGATCAGATCTTCTGCAGAAGAAATAAATGCTAAGTTCTCTGCAAACACAGGAGTTAAACACGGATCGTGACCTTAAAAGTCTATATTGTAAACTGAATTGTTATCTGTTGTTGTCTTCTTACTATTGTTGTCCTCGTTCCCCTACTCAACAAAGCCCTTTTTGTTAACACTAGGACACCTTTCCTGACATCTTCATCCTGTTTATATGGATATCCTGAAACTCTTCAGTTCCATCATGTTTTCTATCTTTTACTCCATCACTTAATTTTCAAAAACATATTTTATATGCATAATTTATTGTCTTAACTCTTGCATTTTCTTCTTATAGTCGTAGTATTGCCTCCTGGAATTGTATGGATTTTGCCATATTAGCCTACATTATAGCATTCCTCTGTGTTTATTCTGAGTTCAGTTTAGAATGTGATGTATCAGCTATTTCTCAAACTGTGAATTACAGCTTAAAAAAGGAATTTGAAATTTATGTAGGGTTGGTAACTCATGATTTTATTGCAAATCTGACAATATTTGATGGATTTTTTTTACATGGCCTCTGGAGTATTGTGATTATGTAAGAATCTCAGCTTTCACTGAAAAAAGGTAATCTCTTAGCCCTCATGGTTGCAAAGCTTGAAAGCAGAAAGTAAATAAACAGGACCATATATGCAGTACTCTGACAGGTTCCAAATTTTGTGCTGACATGTTGGTCCTCCTGTGAGCAAGTCCCCATTAAAAAGGTTTGTGGCCACATCCCAGATAAAATAGCTATAAAACTATGCTTAAACGCACTCCGACCTTCCCAGACCACCTGTATGTTAAGACACCCTGCCACCAGTGCAGAGTTGGTTTTTTACTGATCTGATATTGGTCCATGCCTGGAGAGTTAAAATATAATTTTTCACTCAGTAAAAATTCCAGGCAGTCTTCCTTGGTAGGCAAGCCTCCCTCTGCCACCATTGTAACTTTCCATCCCTGTCCAGTCACTAATCAGTTCATCTGTCACAAGACACAGAAAGATTTCTTTGGCATAAATGGAGAATTCTTATCCCTGATGACTAGAATAACTGGTCTTTCTTCCATTCTGGTATTTGAAGCAGCACAGCATCTTTTAAGATTGCAGCATCCTGAAAAGGGTGCAACATCATCATCATTGCTGCTGTGTCTTCAAATAACTAGCTACCCCCAGCTCCTCCCAAAAATTGTTTTGGATAGTTGGAAGGTAAAATTAATTCACCATTTCTTCTCTTAGGAGAACTCCTTTAGTAAAGTTCTCAACAGGCAGAAGTTTGAAGTCAAAATGAAAATGCAAAGGGAATAGCATTCTTTTGAAACATTTTTTTTCCTTCCAGCTGTGAAGACCAAGAATAAAATTGTCTGATTCAAGGGCACTCAACCTTTCCCCCTCTGTGTGTCTGCCAGAAACAAGTGCAACTGTGTTAGACTCACCAAGGGATGACCTGACAACTGGGAGACCAGTCAGTGTTGGAGACGGGATTATGAATTTGGAGAACAAAGCATCGGAGGAGCAGCGATGACTTGATAACGGAGGTGCATAAGGCATACTCCAGGCAATCAGAAAAGCACGTGGCGCTGCAGATGTGAAGGATGGAGACTGAGGACGAGCTGCTTTCAGAGTATGTCCACCATGATTGTGAGATGGAGTGAGATGTGGAGTTTAATAGAGATGTGTTTGAGAAACTATTCAAGATTGTGTGCCATAGGGGAGAACCCCTAGGAGCCAGGAGCCTCATGGAATCGTCTCCATTACCATGTGCTACAAAATAGGCAGCACAATTCCTGGAGGAGCCAGCCAATGAACCATGAGGCCTCACTATCTGTTGAACTCTACACCTGATCTAATGCACCAGAAAGAGAACAGATACACTAATGATTTGTACAGTCCTGATAAATGACAAGTTTTTTATCTTATGTCTTATGTTTACACATACTTTTCACTAAGTTAGGGCATCTAATTGCCCTCTCTTTTGGTGTCAGTGAATTTCAATAAAGGTGAAAAGACAGGAATCTTTCTTCAGTGCATGCATAAGCACTACCTTTTAATACAAGATAATCGCCTCAGTGCACCATACAACAGCTCAAATGCACCATTCAGCCCCGGTGTGTGCTCCATACAGATCAAATAAGCACCCCTTATGTACAAAAGGCCTCTTATATGGCCTTTGCTGTAACCTTTCCGCACTTGCTCAGTGTGTAGTTAAATTACAGCTTCATCAACCAGTGCAGCAGAAGGTTCCCTGAGTCACTTAAAATCACAGTCAGCATAGTTGCCTCCCTTCCATTAGCGGGAGGGAGGTAACAACGTACCATTTGCCCAAACTGAAAGAGACCTGGCTTTTGGAACACCCTGGTATCATGCACCCTTCCAGTGCATCCAATATAAGTGTCCATGTATATGCCATGGAGGTCCACCAGGACCTGCATAACAATGGCCTGATCCTATTAAAATAATTTGCTTGAAATGCAGGGCATAGGACAGATACATTTCTGTCCCATCAGTCACACCTGTGCAGTTCAGGAAGTCTATCCATTCAAACCCTGCAATTATTTCAGGAATATTTCCAATTGTTATAAGTCTGGGAACAGATCAACATTAATTGCCTTGCAAACCTCCATGATCACTGTGCCAAAAAACCGGTTACCTACCTCTTGTAACTGTTGTTCTTCGAGATGTGTTGTTCATGTTGATTCCAATTAGGTGTGTCTGCACCACGTGCACAGGCACCGGAAGGTTTTCCCCTAACAGTATCCGTCAGGTTGGCCCAGGCACCCCCTGGAATCATGCCTTCATGACGCCGTATGTAGGGCCCTGCCGACCCACTGCCTCTCCAGTTCCTTCTTGCCAGATTACTCTGACAGAGGGGAAGGCAGGTGGTTTTGGAATGGACATGAGCAACAGTTATGAGAGAGAGGTAACAATTTTTCTTCTTCGAGTGCTTGCTCTTGTCAATTCCAATTAGGTGACTCTCAAGTCTTACCTAAGAGGCAAGGTCAGAGTTCATGGAATCACTGATTGAAACACCATTCTGCCAAATGCTGCATCATCCCTGGCATGCTGGGTAATAGTATAATGGGAAGTGAATGTGTGGACCGAGGACCATGTTGCCGTTCTACAGATCTCCTGGATTTGGACCTGGGCCAGGAAGGCTGCCAAGGAAGCCTGCACTCTAGTGGAATGCGCCGTCAGCACGGGGGAAGGGACCTTTGCCAGGTCGTAGCATACCCGGATACAGGATGTGATCCATGATGATATCCTTTGGGAGGACACTGGGAGACCCTTCATCCTGTTTGCCACCGTGAAAAACAGCTGGTTTGACTTGTGAAACAGATTTGTTTCATTCAATATAAAAATCCAATGCCCGCCGAACATCCAGGAAGTGGAGCCTTTGCTCCTGGCTGTTGGCATGAGGCTCGGGAAACAGACTGGGAGAAAAATGTCTTTGTTCACGTGAAAGTGTGAGACGACTTTTGGGAGGAATGCCCGGTGTGGTCAAAGCTGCACCTTGTCCTTGTAAAAGATGGTATAAGGAGGGTCAGATGTGAGGGCCTTTAGCTCAGACACCCTTCTATCTGAAGTTATCACGACCAGGAATGCCACTTTCCATGACAAATAGAGCAGTGAGTATGTTGCTAAGGGCTCAAATAGAGGCCCCGTCAGCCTTTAAACTACCAGATTAAGGTCCCAAGCTGGGGTCAGTTGACAAACTTGAGGTTATAGCCTGTCTCATCCTTTAAGAAAATGCTGCACCATCGGGTTAGTGAAGATGGAGCAGCTGTTTCAACTTTAGCAGGTAGTCCAAGATAAAGGGTATTGAAGATTGCGTCGGAGAGGTACGGCTCTGTGAGCACCAAATCAAGAATCTCTTCCACTTGGCTAAGTAGGTAGCCCTGGTCGATGATTTTCAACAGCCAAGAAGAACCTCCCTAGCGGGGTCCGAGCATGTGAACTCTAGCGGATTCAACCATGCAGTTTCCAAGCTGTGAGGTGGAGAGATTTGAGATTGGGATGCTGTAGTCGGTCATGATTCTGAGTGATCAGGTCTGGAATCAACGGCAGGGTGACTGGGGCATCCACTGAAAACTCCAGCAGCATGGTGTACCAACATTGTCGTGGCCAGGCTGATACCACCAGAATCACCAAGGCCCCATACCTCCGGATTTTGAGGAGGACTTTGTGAACGAGCGGGATAGGAGGAAAGATGCTGAAGAGGTGGTCCTTCCATGAAAGGAGAAACGCATCTGCCAATGAATACGGGATGTGATTCAGGAAAGAGCAGAATTGTGGGTACTTCCTGTTGCTCCTTGTGGCAAACAAGTCGATCTGGGGAACTCCCCACCGTTGGAAGATGTTGTTTACAATGTCCGGGCACATGGACCACTTGTGATTGTGAAAAGATCTGCTGAGATGGTCTGCTAGCTCGTTCTGAGATCTGGGGAGATAGGAAGCCTCCAGGAGTATCAAGTGGGTTATGCAGAAATCCCAGAGATTGAGGGCTTCCTGACATAGGGGAGAGGAGCGTGCTCCACCCTGTCTTGTTATATAAAACATCACTGTTGTATTGTCCGTCAGGACTGAAATGCATCTGCTCTTCAGATGAGGCCAGAAGGTCTGATATGCCGGACGAACTGCTCTCAGCTCCCTGACATTGATGTGAAGCAACAGCTCCGCTGAAGACCAGAGGCCCTGAGTTCTGTGCTCTCTGCAGTGTGCTCTCCACCCCTTTGCTGATGCGTCAGTGACCAGACACAATGAGGGGCGCGGTTTGGGGATCGAGCCACCATTGAAGGAACTCAAGAACCTGTGGTGGAAGTGTGATCACTTTGTCCAGACTGTCTGTGCTCAGTGCTAGCCTTGGGAGAGGTCTGAGTCTGAGCCTCAAGTGTTGCACCACACAAGGCGCCATATGCCCAAGGAATTTTAAGCAATTCCTTGTCGTAGTCGTGGGATAGCTTATGAGGTCTTGTATAATGTCATGCATAGCCTGAAAGTGGGACTGAGGTTGGAACACTCTGGCTTGCTTTGAGTCTAACACCACCTCTGTGAACTCTATCCTTCCTCACAAAGAGATCCAGCTTCTTCGTGTCTTTAGCCCGAGAGATGGGCCCCTGCTGCCCTTGTCTCTCCCGCTCATTGACCACCAACGAGTCCAGTGTGGGGCATGTGAAAAGGTATTCATAACCCTTGGAGGGCATGAAATATTTTCTCTCAACCTCTTTTGCTCTGGGGGTCAGAAAGGGCAGAGTTTGCCACAGGGTCTTAGCATTTTCCTGTATAGTCTTAATCAGGGGAAGTGCCACCTTGGTGAGGCCTGACAGTGATAGGATGTCTACCATCGGGTCAGACACCTCGGTCACCTCATGCACCTGGATACACAGATTCTGTGCCACGCGCCTCAGGAGTTCAAGGTGGGCTCTGCTGTCCGGTGGGGGAGGTCCAAAAGAGATTCCTGTCACTGTCTCACTGGGCGAAGATGATGATGAGTCCCGGGCTAAAGTGGCTCCCTCTTGGCCATCCAGCTCGTCAAAGCGGTCCTGGTCATCCTCTGTCACACTCGACTCGGTGCCGGACGTGATGCCAGTGACGGTGCCGGCTGAGGTGATGGTGTCGGTGCCGGCCACGGTGCCGGTGCTGGTAGCTGTAGCCATGGCACGCGAAAGGTCCCTACTTCTGGGTGCCACCAGCCCATCGGATGTGACTGAGAAGGATCGTCCAGAGACAGACCCCTGGGACTGATGGTATGCCCACAGGGTCCAGAAAGGCCATTGCGCCGGCATTTGCGGTGGCATCTGACATTAAGCTGATCATGGCATGGGTGGAAAAGTCTGCGCTATGTCTGGTCTCTGATCATGCCGCTGCCCCCGGTGCCGGCTCCTCCATGAAATGTAGGAGTCTGCCTCAGAGTTGGATGCTGAGGATTCTGAGCGTGGTGACCAAGGCGGCGCAGTGCCCTTCGGTGCCGGGGAGAGGGCGAGTGGTGCTCTGTCATTGCTGATTTACTCCTGGAAGGTACTGGTGGTCTCTGCAGCACGGGCAGCTTCGGGACCAATGATCTCTCACGCTGGTCAGGAGAGTGTGGAGCTGCCAGGGCTATGAGGTCCCTGGCTGTCTTGAAGGTCTCCAGCGTGGAGGGAAGGTCTAAGTCCTCCAGTTGTCCCTCCTCCACTGGCACCGGACTCGACGGACCCCACTGTGGGCCTGGAGTCGATGGTGCCAGCTGCTGCACAGGCGGAGAGGAGTGACCCGGCACGGGTCGGGGTCACACTCCATTAGTGGGGTCACGTTCAGGTGCTCGAGCGGAGGAGCGCTCCCTGTCAGTCTCCCTGTGTTTCTTGCATGGCACAGGTGACTGAGAACAGTGCCAAGACTCAGTCTGCGAGGCAGCCTTTGGTGCTGAGGAGTGCTGGTGCCGAGGATCTGTGACCTCAGAGTCCTTCCTCGGTGCCGCATCCCTGATTGAAGCCAATACGCTGTGCACCGATGCCGAGGAGCCCGGTGCCGGATTCATGGGATCCGGATCCATTTGATGGGACTCCTGTAGGCACTTTAGGCAAGACGTGTGTGGGTTTCCTCTTAGCATTGGCTTCTGGCAGACCCCACATGGTTTAAACCCCTGGAACTGAGGCATGCCCTGGTCCCGGGAAAGGGAAGGGAAACTAGGGACAAAAACCTCCTGGTAACAAGGGTTCAAACTACTCTATCTAACACTAAAACTAACTATCTTAACTATTTATCAATAAGATTAAGAAGACTACTAGGAGATCACTTGAGATGAGAGAGAGAACGACCGTCACTGGCAGTAAGAAGGAACTGGAGAGGTGGCAGGGGGCCCTACATGCGGTGCTAAAAAGGCACGACTCCAGGGGCCGTCTGGGCTGAACTGATGGGTACTGCTAGGTGAAAAATCTTCCGGCGACTGTGCACACAGTGCACACATACCTAATTAGAATCAACATAAGCAAGTACTCAAACAATGTAGGTTTGCCAACCCCAGACTAATTTCTAATAGATCTGTAGCAGAGATCTGGAATTGCCAGTTTCCACAGAGTGATAGCAACATGCTTACTGGTTCTCTCATCTGGATGCTGCTACTCAGTTGTGGGGGCAAGTTCTCACACAGCTCTATGAACACGTCTTTCCTCATGCAGAAGTTCTGGGCACACTCTTGGTCAGCCCATGTTTCCATCACAGTGTGGTCCCATCAGTGTGTGCTTTTGTTTCTGGCCTAGAAGCAGCTATCTGCATAGTGGTCATCTGCCATTAGAAATAGCATGAGCTCATCAAACCCCTCTCTTCCACCATGTCCACATGGTGGAATTCAGTTGCTGTTGTTGTTCTACTAGTAAATGCAAGCTCCTGCCTTTATCTTCTCTGGCCCCAAAACAGCCTCTGAAACCCCTGTAAACATGTACAGAGACATGAAAAACAAACACTGCTCCTCCATAAATAGCTGTAGGGCTCAATCCTGGTAATTAGGAAGAGGAGAAGAAAGATGACTTCAGCTCTATTATAATTTATTTATTGGTACCATCCCAAAGTTTGTGCACAGTGTCTCACAGAACAGGTACAAGGTCATTGCCACAAGGAATTTGTGAATGAGAAGAAATCGGTGATGTTGCAGTAGTAAAAAACCCATCCAAGTACATTCATGGCCATAACCATAAAATCGCTTTCAGTACAAATAAATACTTGAACTCTGGGACACTCTTGCTAGACAGAACATATAGTATCAAACCACATTGAGGAACAGACCACAAATCAGCAAACTAACATATGCATTGATCTTCCAACTGTAAAAATTAGAGTATCAAAGAGAATATGTCTTATTAAATGGGATGCACAAAACATCAAAGGAAGTATCAAGCTGCTGCAGTAGTTTCTGTACTAGTTGAAGACTTCTCGGGGTGTGTTATTTCATTCCTAGAAATAATGAGTTGCAGTAAGCAAGCCTGAGGTCATGAACATGGGCATTACCATGTTTAGGTCTGTGTCTGATAGGATGGGGTGCTATCTTCTGGCTAGCCATTGATGTAAGATGTCTATTTGGGCATCCAGCAGACTTGAGGAGCTGAAAAGAACTTAAAGGGTGCAGATTGACTTAATAGTCTCAGGGCAAATGCTTCTGAAAATGGGGACTGACATAGAGGAGGCACTTCCCTCTTCTTACAAATATCACCTCAGTCTTACCTAGGTTCCACTTCAGCCATCTTCTCTTCCTCCAGGTGCTGATTTTGCTTAGGAAGCAAGACGACAACCTTCACGTGGTGCTTCTGTTAAGTGTTGGTGTTTTTTGTGCTCTGTGTTTTGTGCAAATTCACCAACATACCAATGTCGTCAGTTGGCCACTAGATGTCATATTACCTACCTCCCAGTGAACATAGCAACAATTATATTTTGCTTAGGCATTGAGAAAGCAAGAGATCATGCTGTGTATGTTTGACTGAAAGGAAATGTAGAATTTGGTATAGGTTGATTATCATGTGTTCTTTTGTTTTTATTGAGCAGAAATAAAAATAATCTAGCTTGGAAGTGCATATTTTGTCTTCTATGTATGGAAAACAAATTATGAGATATTTTAATTACAGTACTCTATTCTGAATGATCTGTTATAAACACAGTGATGTTTCTTGTCCGTGATGATTTGCTTACCTCTTCATTGTTGTTTTGCATTCTTCTGATTTTCAGAACTTCTCATTTTCCAAAGGTTTTATTTTATGTGTTTAAAAACTCCTAACCGTAAGAAGAAACAACAGCTCATAGTTACATCTGCAGCTTTTATTTTTAAACTACACGAGTCTTTTCTTTTTTTTGACCAAATTAAAAGTACTGTGTAGCTAGATATTTGTCAGTCAAATTCCTTGTCTTAATGTTTTCTCCTTAGTGCTAGATTCTTTTAGGATCATGTTTATGTGGAGAATGTAACAGGTTATAATTCCTTGCAGTCAGCCAACCCTCAGCTTGGGCTCAGCCTTAGGTTCACCCAGGGGATCCCCCACTCTTGGGCAATCCTCCTGTCCCCAGTGGGAGTTCACTCCCAGAGTCTGACTTTTCAGAGCCCAATTTACAGTCCTTTTATCTCTAGGAACCGGCATCACTTTCCAGAGATGGCTGGATGAAGCAGCCCTTCAGGACTTTCGCTCATGTTGAGCTTGCCTTGCCAGTCTGCCCCAAACAGGGGGATGAAGGAAAGAGTTAGCAACTGCCACAGGCTGCACTCCCCTTGCTAGTGCAGTTTACTAGCAGTCCCTGGCAGCAGGGCCAGATTATGACATTATGAGGCCCTAAGCTATATCAAGTGTAAGAGGACCCATACCATTAAAAAAATAATTTATTATTTTCACAGAAAGTACACTGAATATATAAACATGAAAGCTTTATATTTGCATATATACAAAGGCGAAGATGTAAAAATAGAATAATAATCTAACTAAAACATGTCTTGCGATATGCCTGTTTGTTTTCTAAAATAGTTACAAATTAACATATTTTTGTCTATGATTTCTTAATTAGTAGATATGAAAACTTTATATCTACAGCAACACAAAAGCAGGTACAGTTACACAGACCAGCTTACTTAATGGAAGCAGTACAAACTGCAGTATGTCTGTTTGCACATCACATTAATTTTAATACTGAAATTTAAAACATTTTCTTTCGTGATTTTTGGAGAGCAAAGTCATTGATGATGTCCTCAAATGATAAGCTACAGAGTTTGTCACTTTTGATGCACAGAATGCTTAGGGCAGATAGCTTTTCTTGCAGTATTGTTGTTCGTAGTTCATTCTTGATATAGTTCAGTTGCAAAAATGACCTTTCTCCTGCACAGTTTGTTACCATTAGACTAAAAAAAGTTGCAAAATCACCTTAAAAACATTAAAAATGAATTTTATATTATAAATATTGAGATTTATATATCTATACAACAACAAATAATATTTTTATTCATATATATATGCCGAAAACCTGTGTTATGTTACCAGGATATTTCTGTGAAAGTTAGTGCTACTTTGTCTATGTTTTCACAGGAAAACAAGAGAGGACATGTAATTTTTTTTTACATCACGAATAAGGAATATTGTCCATCTTTTCATATGATTAAATGAAAAAAAAGTTTGATTAATTTTGTTAGGGAAATACAAAGTTTATCCAGAGTATATGTAAAATATATTTACAAATGTTTATTCTGATTTTAATTTTCTCTATGAAACAATGAATTGTTGGGATTTTTCTTTTGCCATACTATAAAAATACAAATATTATGCATATGGTATGTGATTTATAAGTCTATATAAGAATTTTTACATAGTATACTACCTATAATAAAATATTATCTTGCGTGCTCCAAACCCGCCGAACAGAAAATCCCAGTCTTTTTCTAGGCAGACATCTCTCTTCACGTTCGCTTCTCTATCTTCTGTCTCCCCCAGGACCACTAATTAATCTCAAGTAAACACCTCAGACACACAGAGTGACAACAAACTGAGGGAGGGAAGCCAACACAAATTTATCCTCCTCAAGTTCCATTCGACCCAAGTCCATAAGACGATCACCTTCAAATTCAATCATGTGATAGTGCATGATGCAGAAAGCGGCATGCACACTAAAATACGCAATTGTACGTATGTACAGATCAAAAGAAGAAAGAACACACTAACACTTAAGAAAATGAAGAAAAACAGGAGCGAAGGCACTATAAGACTGAGCACGCTGGACCATAAACAAATGATGGCGGCCTTCTGGCTATTACCTGCGAAGGGAATGCTATACATGACGTCACTTCTAGGATGATTCCCATACAAGTATGAGCTTGGCAGGATTGCTTCATGACACTGCTGTCTCCGACCTCACATTTTTCCCGATTTTATCGCCAGTGAGATTATTTATTTAAATAAGTTAAGAAGGCATGCTCAGGATTTTACCAGTAGCAGCTGGACAACAAAATGCTGCCTTAGGAGACGGATAGCAGACTTACACATAGAAATACCAATTTTACAAGTGCTATTATCATTTTTTTTCTCAGCCCTGGCCTCCCGCCTGTCAATAATGAACAATTAGTGAAGAGTAAAGGTAAGGTGAGGGTATTTGTGTAGCCAGATGCGTATATTTTTGTCATATTTGAACAAAAATGTCTATATTTAGAGAAAATCTTCTTTTTCCCATATCTCCTTTATTTATCAACCAATTTTGATAAAATTTGAAATGGAGTTTTTTTTTTCTTTTTTGGAGGCCCCTCATATTCTGAGGCCCTAAACTGTAGCTTAGTTATCTTATGCATTAATCTGGCACTGCCTGGCAGTCTCCCTCCTCCTGGGAAAAATGCCCCCCCACACCCTCATTTTTGGCAAGTCTCCAATTTTAAGCTCTGCTTCTCCAGGTGCAGCATGTTATGGAGGTGTGTCTAATTGAGACTGCTTGAGTTCAGGAATGCTTGTTAGCCTTTCCACCAGTGGGGTAGGAGCATGTCCCATCATAGATCTGTCCTTACATCTTTTGGGACTTCGGTCTTATGAACAGGTAAAAACTCACAGAGTGCAGTTAAAAGGTTTCAGTGAAGGCCGATAACCTGGTAGTCATATTTCAGGATTTTAGTATGTTTTATGATTTGTGTGAAACATCTGTCTCTATGAAGCTTTCATCGTGCTATTACTCTCTCCCTCTTGTATGATTTCTGCTATTGTTTAAGACTATTCCCATCATGTTGATCACACTTATTTAAGCCAAATACTTGTAAATTGTCATAGCAAGAAATGTGTAATTACTGGAAGTGTTAGTGGAAAAGCTGCAAAATGACTATCAGATGGCTGACTGTGGTTTTGAGAAGTGTGCAAACTGTCTTATTATTTGCTTGATAATCTGATGGTTGTGTTATTATGGGCTTTACTAACCCAATCCTTTTCCTCCCCAGTTCCTTTCCTAATAACCCCAACCTCCTGGAGTTGTGCTGTATGCTGGTTAATCCTTTGATTCCTTAGAGCTTTTAAAAAAAAGATATATTGAGGTAAATTGATACCCACCGGGCCCAGTTTTCCTTTGTCCTGAACCTTGTTGATTTACACCCACTTTGGGCTCATGTAAATAACTACACAAGTTGCTGCATGGCAACAGAAAAGTGTTGTGTACGCTTCCTCGTAAGTACTGCATACACCTTGTAAGACATGACACTTATTGCCAATGTCAGACCTTGCTACCAGTGAATACGCCATGACAAAAACAAGGCTGTCACCCCAGGCATCCTCATTCACTTTGACTAGTGTCAGAATATTTGTTAAATTCCCCTGAGGTATGCCAGGGTGTGATTTTTTTTACCTTGCGACACCATCACAAAACCATAGCTGCCATAGTCAGTAAGTATGACACATCAGTTACTGACTATAGGTAGGGATTTTTAACATTTCAAATCTAAAACGAATTTATCATTATATTAAGATTTATCATATTTTAAAATCTGTTATCAATCCACTTTAAACCATGTGAAAATATATACAAAAATTAAATTAAAAACTTAGGACTGATCTGGCAAACCCTTACTCATCTGAGTAAGTCAAGTAGTAGCTCCAAGGACTTCTTATCAACTATGGGTTTGCAGAATCTACAGTTCTACATAGATATGCTCTTTTGAAATATTAACATTACAAAGGAAAATTCAGAACCCTAAGCATTGAAACTGTTCAGCTAGTTTATTTTTTTAAGAGTTGAGAATAGAAATGTTCATTGGCTGGTATCACATGTATCCAAAGTAAACATTTAAAACCTGGAAATAGAGCTTTATGAAGGAAAGGCTGACATTATTCCCAATCATGAAAAGCAAATGAAAACGTATCTAATTCACCCAGCCACAGGTGACTTGTTGGTGCAGGAATCTGAAACCATGAAAAATTAAGCACTCGTAATTAACACTGTTAATTATGTTATATAATACAATGTTGTGTTACATAATTTGTACGTCATACAGTGTACACAAGGACAAGAGACACTATATAAATTCAGTGAAGTATTTTATTTCTTTTTCCCCATCATTTTAATTTTATAAAAAGTCAGAGCGTAAAACAGGAAAAAACATACAAGTCATTCTTGGTAGTTTGGGTCATCATTGGCCTGACATGTAAGATTTTGGTTTGAATTGGTTTTGTATTCTTATAGATGGAAAACATTCTAATTATTATTTCTTGAAAGTAATTGTTCCTTGTTCCTAAGAGGTTAATATCATGATGTCAGTATTCGGTGTATATCAAACAACAGGAGTGTATTTTCACAGGTTTAACAGATTTTTTTCTCCATGAAGCATCTGATAGAAATACTTTTGCACCTCATGAGGATCTAACTTGCTAAGAAAAGGGGAAATGGGAAGTGCTGCACAGTGCTGATTTTGCGAATGTTTTCTGTTTGACAGACAAATACCTAAGTGCAGTCATTTCCACATATACTAATTCACTATTCCTCAGGAACTCCTTGTTACTTACAGGAGAATAGAAATGCATAACTGTGGTGTAGTCTGCGATGTGAAACCATATCGCAGGATATCTTTCAATTCAGTTGGAGAACACTAAAACAGGTACTGAGCCATAGTTAGTATTCTAGGGCCTGGAACATACTACTCACAGGCCTGGAACATTCACCAGCTCCGCTTTTGAGAGGCTAGGATGTTAATAACAATAACACCCCTCACATGCAGGGTGGGTGGGTGGGGGGGGGGAACATTCAGGGTCCCACCCCCAATAATAGGCGAAGGCACAGAACTCCTCCAGCCCAAGCTCGCTTTCTCTCCCTGCCGTGGCCCCAGGGCCGGAGGAGCTCTCTCTCCCTGTCACTGAAGCGGGTCCGGAGGATACATTTATTCATATGGCTACACAGTGCTTGGATTTCCATTGAAATGGTGAGTGTACTGCTGTTTATTTCAATGCATATGATGTATGTGCATGTATTGATAGGGCTTGATGTGTATATGTGTGTGTTTAATGTGCCCCTCCAAAAGCAGTCTAATTTAAATTCTTGTGCATGCCCCTGTTCACATGCATGTACCACTCTGAGTATTACTGTCAGGAGAGCCAGTGTACATGGAAACTGTATAATGAGAACAAATGCAATCAGTGACAAGCTCAGAACTGAGTTCATACTAAATATTTATTTTATTTATTTATTTATTTCAAGGTCCCTGTCCCAGGCTCTAGGCACCACACACCATACAAAACTCACACTTAGTACAGAATCTAAATTTTTCTTTAAATATCCAACTGTCTACTGTCCAGCAAAAAAAGAAAAGGAAAAAAAAAGAAAAGAAAATCTGACCTGCTCGACCCTGAGACTCTGACTAAAGCATTCCCAGGATCTACAACCCAGGTTCCTGAGAATGTGCATCTTTGGCAAATTGCTGTGAAAAAAGATGGGCTTTTCAGTGGGCCAGGAAGGTTCACAAATGTGGGCTCGGCAAACCCAAGAGGAAGCAAATTCTGGAACCAAAGTCTCCTCAGGAAAAATGCCCTGCCAATAGCCTTCTTCCATTTGACTGTAGGATCCTACAGTATACTAGGTTTCAGTGTAGTAGCCGTGTTAGTCTGTGTCAGCAAAAAGAAAATAAGAAAGAAATACTTGTGGCACCTTAGAGACTAAGGCCTGGTCTACACTAGGACTTTATGTCGAATTTAGCAGCGTTAACTCGATTGTACCCTGCACCCGTCCACATTACGAAGCTATTTATTTCGATATAAAGGGCTCTCTAATTCGATTTCTGTTCGCCTCCCCGACGAGGGGAGTAGCGCTGAATTCGACATGGCCATGTCGAATTTGGGTTACTGTGGACGGAATTCGATGCTAATAGCTCTGGGAGCTATCCCACAGTGCACCACTCTGTGGACAGTCTGGACAGCAGTCCGAGCTCGGATGCTCTGAACAGCCACACAAGAAGAGCCCCGGGAAAATTTGAATTCCTTTTCCTGTCTGGCCAGTTTGAATCTCATTTCCTGTGTGGACATCGTGGCGAGCTCAGCAGCACTGGCAACGATGCAGAGCTCTCCAGCAGAGGTGACCATGCAATTGCAGAATAGAAAGAGGGCCCCAGCATGGACTGATCGGGAAGTCTTGGATCTGATCGCTGTGTGGGGCGATGAGTCTGTGCTTTCGGAGCTGCGATCGAAAAGACGGAATGCGAAGATCTACGAGAAGATCTCAAAAGCCATGACGGAGAGAGGATACAGCCGGGATGCAACGCAGTGCCGCGTGAAAATCAAGGAGCTGCGACAGGCGTACCAGAAGACCAAAGAGTCCAACGGACGCTCCGGATCCCAGCCCCACACATGCCGTTTCTACGAGGCACTGCATGCTATGCTCGGTGGTGCTGCCACCACTACCCCACCAGTGTCTGTGGACTCCGACGACGGGGTCTTATCTATGGCCACGTCATCGGAGGTTTTTGGGGACGGTGAAGATGAGGAAGGAGAGGAGGAGGACGAGGCAGTCGACAGCGCTTTCAATGCTGATTTCCCCGACAGCCAGGATCTGTTCATCACCCTGACTGAAATCCCCTATGAACCCTCCCAAGGCTATAACCCGGACCAGGAATCAGGCGAAGGATCAGCAGGTCACTGTTTTAAACATTTATTTTGAATAGGATAGGCATGGTATGTTAGCAATGGGTTTTTATTTCTTACTTTGCCATAGGCACTTTAGTTTTGAGTCGTTTCCAGTGCAACTACTCGAAAAGTCTGTCAATATGTATGGGGATAGAGGAGAAATCCCCATCGGAGATCTCCACGAAGCTCTCCTGGAGGTACAGTGAAAGCTTTTGCATCAGGTTCCCGGGGAGAGCTGCCTTATTGTCTCCTCCATGGTAGGATACTTTTCCGTGCCATGCTAGCAGCAGGTACTCCGGTATCATCGCCTTGCACAGCATGGCGACATATGGCCCCGGGGTTTGCTGGCATTCACGCAGCATGCGGTCTTTGTCTGTCTCCGTAATCCTCATCAGAGTGATATCAGTCATGGTGCCCTGGTTTGAATGAGTGGTTTTTTTAGTATAGTGACTTCTTGACTTTTCCTTTAAATAACGCTACTCGGTGGTTCGCAGCCATGCGGGGGGCCGGGAGCTGGGAGGCGAACCGTTGAAACTTAGCGGTGCGCAGGCAGGGAGATTTCCCGGGACCGGCCACGTGGTGGGGGGGGATCAGGGACGCGAACCGTTCAAACTCGGCGGTTCACAGACAGGGAGATTTCCCGGGAACGGCCGCGCGTTGGGGGGGGTGGCGGGTAGGCGAACCGTTGTAGATGAGCGGTTTTGCCAGCAGCAGGAACTGGCCGCCGCTAGGAACTGTGCTTGGAACATGGGAGAACAGCACTGCTGTGAAGTAAGCTCTCAGCAGTCCAAAGTGAACGGCTTACCATGGTCTCCCGAGAGCCGAATTCCAGTGTCCAGCCCCGCTTGTGTGATCTCTACACCAAGAACCCAGGCACTCAATATAAAGACAGAATATTCGACCTTGTACTGAGTGCACATGTGATAGGTAGTGTGCATGGTCTTTCTCCCAGGGAAAGAGTATAGGCATTGTTCGGGAAAATATATCTTTCTGAGGAATTCACTCCCTTTCTCCCATCCCACAGCTGTGAGTGTCTCCCGCCCTACCCGGGCATCACCATCTCAGAGGCTTGCGCAGATCAGGTGGCGCAAAAAAAGAACTCGGGACATGTTCTCCGAATTGATGGTCTGTTCCCGAAATGACGCAGCACAGCGGAGAGAGGACATCTCAAGGTCCGAGCGAGCATCCAGCAAATGGGAGCAGAGGGCTGAGGCTCGTGAGGACAGGTGGTGGCAGGAAGACCAGCAGGCGACTCAAACGCTGCTTGGTCTAATGAGGGAGCAAACGGACACGCTCCAGCGCCTTGTAGACGTTCTACAGGACCAGAGGCAGGAGGAAAGAGCACCGCTCTATGTGATCTCTAACCGCCCTCCCACACAGCCAAGTCTAATCCCCCCCCCTCACCCAAAGTCACGAGAACGAGGGGCAGCAGGGGCCGTGTAAATAATCACTCCACCCCTGCGGACTGCTCCAGTAGCAGAAGGCTCTCGTTCCCAAAGATTTGATGGGTCCTTTCCTTCCCTCCAACCGCACCCCACCCTAGCCCCCGTCCAAGTTTCATGTCATAACGTTGCTCTCCTTAATAAAAAAATTTGTTCAAAAACATGCTGTTTCCTTGAGTTCCTTTTATAGGACGGTATGTTTTAGGGGAAGGGGGAAAGGGGGTTTGAAATTTGAGACGATAGGCGCCTGCACCAGGGCAGAGACAGGGGGACAGGTTCACCATAAACTCACACTCACATTGCATTCACTAGGAACCCTTGTCAGTCTTGGAGGTGGTTTTCATGTTCTCTATGGCGTAGGCTCTGTGTGTTTCCGGTGTGGGAGGGCGGCTGCAGATCTTTTGCAGCGGTCAGTAGCCTGCATGACAGAGCCATGCAGCAGGGGATCTGTGACCGCAATCCACGGCCAAAAAGTCACACAGGCCACCCCTCACAGAGTTGGGATCAGGAGGGGTGGCAGGCTCCATTGAAACAAGCAGTCCACCACTGCGGACTGCTCTAGGAGCAGGAGACTGTCATTCCCCTAGTTTGGAAGCATCCTTTCCATCACTCCACTCGCTCCCCAACAGCAGTAGGCGTTCCAATTTAAACCCGTGACCGAGAATCCCTTAATAAAGAAGACGGTTTTAATGAACAATGTTTCCTTTATTATATTTTTAAAGCAGTGAATGAAGGGGGGGAAGGGTTTTTGAAATTGGAGAGGGTAGGCAACATTAACTGGGTAAAGAAACATAGGCAGGTCCAGGTTCTGCTTGGATAAATGTAATAGTCACAGGTTACCCTGCTCGCTCTGGAAGCTAGCTTTCAAAGCTTCCTGGATGCGCAGCGCGTCCCGCTGGGATCTTCTAATCACCTGGGTGTCTGGCTGCGCGTAATCAGCAGCCAGGCGATTTGCCTCAACCTCCCACCCTGCCATAAACATCTCCCCCTTGCTCTCACAGAGATTGTGGAGCACACAGCAAGCTGCAATCACAATGGGGATATTGGTTTGGCTGAGATCAGAGCGAGTAAGTAAGCTTCTCCATCTCCCTTTCAGACATCCAAAAGCACACTCCACCACCATTCTGCACTTGCTCAGCCGGTAGTTGAAGAGCTCCTTTTCATTGTCCAGGGCGCCTGTGTACGACTTCATGAGCCAGGGCATTAGCAGGTAGGCTGGGTCCCTGAGGATCACTATAGGCATCTCCACATCCCCAACAGTTATTTTGTGGTCCGGGAAGTAAATACCTTCCTGCAGCCATCTAAACAGACCAGAGTTCCTGAAAACGCGAGCGTCATGAACCTTGCCCGGCCATCCGACGTTGATGTTGGTAAACCGTCCTTTATGGTCTACCAGTGCTTGCAGCACCATAGAAAAGTAGCCCTTTCGGTTAATGTACTGGCTGCCCTGGTGGTCCGGGCCAAGGATAGGTATGTGAGTTCCATCAATAGCCCCACCGCAGTTTGGGAATCCCATAGCAGCAAAGCCATCTATGATCACCTGCACGTCTCCCAGGGTCACTACCTTTGAGAGCAGCAGGTCAATGATAGCATGGGCTACTTGCATCACAGCAACCCCTACGGTAGATTTGCCCACTCCAAATTGATTCGCGACTGACCGGTAGCTGTCAGGCGTAGCAAGCTTCCACAGGGCTATGGCCACTCGCTTCTGGATACTCAGGGCTGCTCGCATTCGGGTGTCCTGGCGCTTCAGGGCAGTAACAGCAACTCACAAAGTTCCAGGAAAGTGCCCTTACGCATCCGGAAGTTTCGCAGCCACTGGGATTCATCCCAAACCTGCAGTACTATGCGGGCCCACCAGTCAGTGCTTGTTTCCCTTGCCCAGAATCGCCGTTCCACAGGATCAACGTGACCCATTGCCACCATGATGTCCAGGGGCCGGGGTCCCGTGCTTTGCGAGAGGTCTCTGCCCCTCTCATAGTTAATGTCCTCACGGAGCTTCGGTTGCCTCCTCGCCCTATTTCTCAGCATCTGCCTCTGGAAAAGGTGGACGATAAGGCGTGAGGTGTTGACAACGGACAGAACAGCAGCGATAATCGCAGAGGGCTCCATGCTCGCTGTCCTGTGGCGTCCACGCTGTCAATCTCTAGAAAAGGGCGTGAATTAATTGCCCGCCGGCGCTTTCACGGAGGGAGGGCGGGAGTGTGGGTCGAATGACGACATTTACCCAAAAACACCCTCGACACATTTTTGGCCCCGTCAGGCATTGGGGGCTCGACCCAGAATTCCAATGGGCAGCGGTGACTGCGGGAACTGTGGGATAGCTACCCACAGTGCACCGCTTGCAATGTCGAAGCTTGCCCCGTTACTGTGGACTCACAAACTCGAATTAATGTCCTTGGTGTGTATTCACACGCTCGACTTTGTAATATCGATTACAGAAGTTCGGTTTAAGAAAAATTGAACTACTCCCGTAGTGTAGACGTACCCTAACAAATTTATTTCAGCATACAATATACTAGTAAACTGCAGCATGCAGCATTATAATAGCATCATGCTTTCACATTTATGCTGCCACCCAGTGGCAGCTCATAGTAATGAATCTCTATTGTGCATTGCAGGGTTGTACAGTACAGTAGCAGCATTGGTCCCAGGATATTAGAGAGACAAGGTGGGTGAAGTAATATCTTTTATTGGACCAAGTTCTGTTGGTGAAAGAGACAGTCATTTGAGAGCTGAAGGAGAGCTTTATGCAGCTCAAAAGCTTGTCTCTTTCACCAACAGTAGTTGCTCCAATAAAAGAGATCATCTCACTCAGCTTGTCTCTCTATTGTGCATGCACTGTGTTAATGTGAACCAATGAAGTTGTTGTTTTACAAGGCTTGAAAGATAGCAGCAATTTGTATTGCTCTGGTTTTCCCCTCCATCACTTAATCAAACAGAAACCACAGCTTTCCCAAGTGGAAAGTACTTGTAATAGGAGGAATCTAAGACCTGACCACAAAACTATTTGAGACAAAACATTCACCTGTACTAGAACAGATCCTTGAACCAACACAAGAACAAATATCTGAGCCAGACCTATTCCTGACCCAAACAGAAAAATGGATTGCAGATGCTTCATTTTTAAAAGAAGTGGGTATCAGGCAGGGTCATCCCTACCCATACGCAAAGTACGCAGCTGTGTAGAGCCCCAGGAAATTTGGGGCACCAAATTTACTGGGGCCCTACTCAGCTGTGAGCTGCTCCAGCCCCTGCTCCACCTCTTCCCCAAAGCCCCTGCCCCTGCTCCGCCCCACCCCACCTCTTTCTGCCTCAGCCCCGCCTCCACTCCCCTGAGGACTGCAGCAGGGGTTGGACCTGCACTCACCGGGTGGTGGTAAGTGCAGTGACCCAGACCCAGCCCCTTCTTCGCCGCCGGTGAATGCTGCCCCCCTGCCCCAAGGCTGGGAGCCAGGGTAGCAGAGCATAGTGGGCTGGGGCTGGTTCGCTCCACTTCCCTGCACTCACGGGGCGGCGGGAAGTGGATCGACCTGGCCCCAACCTGCTCTGCTCTGCCGGCTCATGCTGGGGGGCAGTTCCCCCCTCCCCCAAAGCCTGCTCCTGCCCACTCAGAGGTCAGGGGGGACCAGCCCCACGGAGGCCTGGGGGGCTGCATAGGGCATCAAAATGGCTAGAGACGGCCCTGGTATCAGGTACTTACCAACAGCATCTCAGACAGGTTATTAAGAGAAAGCAGAAAGCCTACAAGGAACTGAAGATGGGATGGATCAGCAAAGAAAGCTACCTCTTGGAGGTCACAAATTGTAGGGGAAAAGTGAGAACTGCCAAAAGCCACGCAGAGTTGAACCTTGCAAAGGAAATGAAAACCCATAGTAAAGGATTCTTTAGCTATATAAATAAAAAGGAAACAAGGGAAAAAGAAGTGGGACCGCTAAGCACTGAGGATAGGATGGAGATGTAAGATTACCTAGGCAAGATCTAACACCTAAACAAATACTTTGCCTCAGTTTTTAATAAGAGAAATGAGGAGCTTAGGGGTAGTGGCAGGATAGCTATTGGAAATGAGGATATGGGAGTAGAAATGACTAAGGCTAAGATTTTGCCACGCAGTTCCCAGTCACCATGGGCTGTGGGGGGACCCTGCAGCTCCCAGGCACCATGGGCTGAAGTCACAGAGGTCTCTGGAAGACACGGATTCCGTTATCTCCATGACCTCTGTGACAAAATCATAGCCCTAGAAATTACAATATCTGAGATGGAAGTTAAACTCAAAGAGCTTAATGCCACCATGGGAAGGAACATTCCCTCACAGTGGTGGAAACTAACAAGCTCTTCTGGGCCTGTTCCATTCTAATGAAGCACACCTGCAAGGCTTGTTCAGCCTGAAGGAGGAGCTTAAAAGGGGAAACTTACAACAGGAAGGGATGGTGAACAGGAAGAAGGCTGCTCCACCCAGAGACTGCTTGTAACAGAGATAGGCCAGGTGAGGAAGAGACAACTGTGAGAGACACCGTTCCTGAAGCCACCCTAACTGACAACAAAGCAATATGGTTGAGGAACAGGGGTAGAAGGTATACCCTGCAAAGGGGCAATAGACTCTGAGAGACTAAGCTCATAGAGGTAAATACTCAGGGGCTGTCGAAGAGTCTGGCCCCCTTTCCAGCCAGATCCTCCTCCCTTGTAAGGGGAAAGGAAGAGGAGGAGCTAACCCTTTGCCTGTGGTTGGTTGCCTCAGAGCTCCCCCAAGTGCTGCAACTGGGGAAAAAGTGAGGGTAAACAACAGACAGTGGGACCTGGAGGGGTGGGGTGGGGGGATCTAGGGGAGCTCCCGCCCTCTCACAGACCAAATCAAGGGTCCTGGATAATCTCCATCCAAGAATATTAAAGGAACTGGCATATGAAATTTCCAGCCCAATAGCAAGGATTTTTAATGAATCTGTAAATACCCTATGACTGTAAAATTGTTAATACAGTAGCTATTGTTAAGAAAGGGGTCGGGGGTGGGGGGAGTGATCTGTGAAACTACAGATCCAGTAGTAGTAGGCAAGGTCTTGGAACAAATTCAGAAACAGAAAGTAGTTAAGGACATAAACAGTAATTGGGATAAAATACAGGATGGTTTTAAAACAGGTAGATCATGCCAGACCATGCTGATCTCTTTCTTTGAGAAGATGATTGATTTTTTTAGACAAAGGAAATGCAGTAGATCTAATCTACCTGGGTTTCAGTGAGGCGTTTGACACAGTTCCACATGGGAAATTATTAGTTAAATTGGAGAAGGTGGGGATTAATAAGAGTACTGAAAGATGGATAAGGAACTGATTAGACAGGGGACTATAATGGGCCATGCTAAAAGGTGAACTATCATGCTGGAGAGAGGTTACTAATGGAACTCCTAAGGGATCCATCTTGGAACCAGTCTTATTTAACATTTTCATTAATGACCTTGGCACAAAAAGTGGGAGTGTGCTAATAAAATCTGCGGATGACACAAAGTTGGGAGGTATTGCCAATACAGAAGAGGATCAGAATATCATACAACAAGAGTCAGATGACCTTGAAAACAGGAGTAATAGAAATGGGATGAAATTGAATAGTGCAAAGTGCAAGGTCATGCACTTAGGGACTAACATGAATTTTTGCTATAAGCTGGGGATGTATCAGTTGGAAGTGACAGAGGAGGATAAAGATTGGGTGTATTGGCTGATCACAGGTTGGCTATGAGCGGCCAATGTGGTGTGGCCATGAAAAAGACTAATGCAATCCTAGGATGCATCAGGAAAGATATTTCCAGTAGAGATAGGGAAGTGTTAGTACCTGTGTACAAGGCACTGGTGCAATCTGGAACTCTGTGTGCAATTCTGATCTCCCATGTTTAAGAAAGATGAATTCAAACTGGAACAGGTGCAGAGAAGCGCTACTAGGATGATCAGAGGAATGGAGAACCTACCATATGAGAGAAGACTTAAGGAACTTAGCTTGTTTAGCCTACCCAAACAAAGGCTGAAGGGAGATATGATTGCTCTCTATCAATACATCAGAGGGATAAACACAAGTGAGAGAGAGAAGTTATTTAAGTTAAGGGCCAATGTTGGCACAAGAAAAAATGGATATAAACATCATCAAGTTTAGGCTTGAAATTAGACAAAGGTATTGTATCCATCAGAGGAGTGAAGTTCTGGAACAGCCTCCCAAGGGGAGCAGTGGGGGCAAAAAACCTAACTGGCTTCAAGACACAACTTGATAAGTTTATAGCGGAGATGGTATGATGATACTGCCTACCGTGCCATGTGGCCCATCTGCGACTGCTAGTAGCACATGGGACACTAGGGGAGAGCTGTGAGTTACTACAGTACATTTTTTCCCACGTGTCTGACTGGTGGCTCTCACTGACATGCTCAGAGTTTAACTGATCACCATATTTGGGGTCCGGTAGGAATTTTCTCCCAGGTCAGAATAGCAGAGACCAGGGGGAATTTTCACATTTTTTGGCCTTCCTCTGCAGCATGGGGCATGCAGGTCACTTGCATGTTTAAACTAGAGTAAATGATGGATTCTCTGTAACTTGAAGTCTTTAAATCCTGATCTGAGGACTTCAGTAACTCAGCCAGAGGTTAGGAGTCTGTTACAGGAGTGGGTGGGTGAGTTTCTGTGGCCTGTGTGCAGGAGGTCAGACTAGATCAGGCATCGGCAACCTTTGGCATGCGGCTTGCCTGGGTAAGCCCCCTGTCGGGCCGGGCTGGTTTGTTTATTTGCAGCATCCGCAGTTCACCGTCCCCGGCCAATGGGGGCTGCGGGAAGCGGCGCGGGCCGGGGGATGTGCTGGCCGCTGCTTCCCGCAGCCCCGATTGGCTGGGGACAGCAAACCGCAGCCAGTGGGAGCCGCGATCGGCCGAACCAGCGGACGCGGCAAGTAAACAAACTGGCCCGGCCCGCCAGGGGACTTACCCTGGTGAGCAACGTGCCGAAGGTTGCCAATGCCTGGACTA
Source organism: Macrochelys suwanniensis (assembly GCA_033296515.1). Taxonomy (NCBI): domain Eukaryota; kingdom Metazoa; phylum Chordata; order Testudines; family Chelydridae; genus Macrochelys; species Macrochelys suwanniensis. Next base: position 91,381,451 of record CM065775.1, on the reverse strand, counting down.
GACTTCTGACCTTAAAGTTTTTGAGTCTAAGATTCAAACATTTTTTTTAATTGATCCAACAATGAAGGATTTGTCTTGATGAGTTAAGTACTAGTAATAATGCCAGTTTCTGTGCTGGTGTGACTCCACTGAAATCAATAATCTAAAAGACAAATATTTTAAGTAAAAAATCTGTAGCAGTGAAAGACTTTACATTTTAAATGTTCGAAAACCAAGTTAAGTGCTAGATTATGAGTTTTATTTATTTCAAGAAAAGGCTCCTGAATTTCTTTAACAGAGGACATAGTGTATTGGGTACTGTCACTTTAAAATTCTGTACATAAAGTTAGCTGCCAGGTCCCTCGCTTTTATGAATACCAGATGCAGGAGGAAGCAGTTTGTGTTCCAGTAAGAGTGCAGAGTAGATGTATGCTTTCTAGGTCTGCTAGTAAAATGCTTTCTGATTCTAGTACTTACCTTAGTTCTGTCTGGCATTGCTGATATTCTACAGTCTGTGTTTTTAGGTAAAAGTGTAAATAGACAGAGGCAAAAAACCAGCTCTAGGTTTTTTGCCGCCCCAAGCAAAAAATATGTTGGCTGCCCCCCACCCCAGCCCTGGGCTCCCCCCCGCACCCTCCTGCCACCCCAGCCCTGGGCTCTCCCCCCACACCCCACCCTACTCACACCCCCTGCTGCCCCGGCCCTGGGCTCTCCCCTTGCCACCCCAGCCCTGGGCTCCTCACATCAGTGCTGACTCTGCCCGCTCCCCCCTCGCCTCCAGCCGGTCCAGCGCTGGCGGGGTTGGGGTAAGCAGCAGGGCTCCTGGGCTGCGCCTCAGCCCAGGGTCCCTCCAGCTGGGGCTCCCGCCTCCAGGACCGGCCGGGACCCGGGAGGGCAGAGCCGGGGGGACCGCCCCAGCAGGGGGCTGAGGAGCCGGGGCAGGGCAGCCCCAGAGGGAGCAGAGCCCCGGAGAGCGGGATGCCGGACCCGCACGGCAGCACCCCGGGCACCGGTCCCCTCTATGGCCCTGCTGCTGCTGCTCCTGGGTGCCCTGCCACAGCTCCTCGGCGGCTCGGGCCGCTTCGCCCAGCACCAGCTGCAGTGCTCCCGCCCGTGGTGCCTTCCCAGCTCCTGGCTCAGTTGCGGAGCCGGGCGGCAGCCACGGCCAGCTGCCCCCCAAATCGTGGCGCCCTAGGCGATTGCCTAGGGTCACCTAGTGGGCGCGCTGGCCCTGGGCAGGGAGTTGGGGTGCGGGAGAGGACGAGGGCTCAGGCTGGGGGTGCAGGCTCTAGGATGGAGCTGGGGATGAGGGGTTTGGAGTGCAGGAGAGGGCTCCAGACTGGGGGGATGGGGCCAAGAGATTCAGAATGAGGGAGGGGGCTCCAGGTTTGTGGGGGCCTGAGGGCTGGTGCAGGGGGTTGGGGCTCAGGGTTGGGGTGCGGGCTTACCTTGGTCAGCTCCCGGTCAGCATCACAGCGGGGCTAAGGCAGGCTAGTCCTTACCTGTCCTGGCTCCATGCTGCACCCCAGAAGCAGCCCGCAGGTCTGGTTCCTAGGCAGGGAGACCAGGAGACTCCACTTGCTGCTCTTGCCTGCAGGCACCATCCCCCTGCAGCTCCCATTGGCCACGGTTCCCAGCCAATGGGAGTGCGGAGCCAGTGCTTGGGCAAAGGCAGCACATGGAGCTCCGTTGCCCCTGTGCCTGCCCCACTGTGGATCTGCTGGCCACTTCCGGGGCGCAGCATGGTGCCAAGACAGGTAGGGAATAGCCTGCCTTAGCCCTGCAGCACCGCTGACTGGACTTTTAATGTCCCTTTTTGACCAGGGTCCCTTTTTGACTGAACGTTCCGGTTGAAAACTGGACACCTGGCAACCCTATCTGCTACTCTAAGGGCTTGTCTTTACTCTTTGAGGCTGAGGCCTTGTCTCAATCTATGTTTTGTAAGTAGTGATTATAAACATTAACTACAAATAGGCTTAGATGAGTGTGATTTGATTTTGGCAAAACATCAGTTGTGTTATGCTGAAATTCAAAACCTAAACTAGCCCTATCTTTGCTCTTGAATTTACAGCCTATAGCAACATAAATATTCATTTTTCCATGTTTCCCCTCCTTACCTGTGATATGATCAAGTTAAAGAGCAGATCTTCAGCTGCTGTTAACTGACTACGCCAGCTGAATATCTGATCCATTATGTCCTTTCCCCCTTTAAATAATTCTTGCTGCCCTGTTACTAGGACTATGAGGGGGATAAAAAACAAAACAAAAAGTCCTCAACTTAGCATGTCTATACACTGTCTAAGAGTATTTAATAAACCAGGCTACTGGATTGCCAAATTATACATAAAATCATGCAGTTAGGGAACTCCAGCATTTCCAAAACTGATGTGGAAGCATGTTAAAAACCAGTTCTTAATATTGCCCACACATGTATACCATATAATAAATTGGACCCAGGCATTAACAAAAATGCATGTTTCTGTTTGTCTATCCATCTGGGTATTTAGAGACTGTCATCAGCCTAGTATCTGAGTATATAAGTGCACATGAAAGTATGTAGGAAGCTATCCCCAACAGAGCAAAAATACATACAAATTGTAACAACTGGAGGAACCTCAAAAGGTTCTGAAACTTCCATGACTGTTTCAAAGAATGGAGCCCTCCATCAATCCCGGAGGCTCTCCATTCATACACAACATCACAAAGTCCCAGTAAGACCCCACAAGAAACTGTGCCTCCACAACAACCTTTCAGTGCCTTATGTCATGCTCCGATCTTCTACCCCTTACCTTGCCTTCCGGGGGCACATCTATCCCCTACCTCCTTCTGTTGCCTTCTCTAATATTAGTAATAAAGCTGCTTGAAATTATACAAATTTAGAGGTTTTGATCAATTATTTGTTGAAATTTTCCTGAACTATGGGGCTGGTTATAAAAGTTACCCATTGAAATATCTCATCAAAATGTGGACACTTTTTGAATTTTTGAAAAAAAACAAAACAGTAAAGAATTGCAATTTTTTCCCTCAAGAACTGTTTTTTTCTGGTTTTTGACCAGCTTTTATTAAAAATATGAATGGAACACAGATCTTTAGAATTCAGTACCTTACTGTTTATCCAGAGATACATAGCTGCCAAGGCCAGAAGGGACCATTGTGATCATCCAGTCTGAACTCTTGTATAACTTAAAAATTCTCAGTGATAGAGAATCCATCACGATCCACACCATTAAAAATTCACACTCTATTCCCAGTCTGAACTTGTCAAGCTTCAACTTCCAGCCACTGGATTGTATTATATCTTTCTCTGCTAGACTGCAGAGCCCATTATTAAATATTTGTTCCTCCTGTAGATACCTATAGACTGTATCAAGTCACTCCTTAACCTTCCCTTTGTTAAGATAACTCGGAGCTCAATCTATTTAAAACTCTCTGGTTTGTGTCCTGCAGTACAAACGGGTCATGACAAATATGACTAGGTCTCCCTAAGGATGTTTAATTGGTGTGTTATTATCTTATTAACAGATTAATTGCTGTAACTAAGGTGAGCAGATGCCCTGGAAAACTAGGAATGCCAAGGTTTCTAGATACCATCTGAACCTCACAGTCATGTTTACAATAAAATGGGTTTTCCTTGTTTGTAATCATGGTGAGTTTCTGCTACCGAAATCAGTTTTTTTTTCTGAATGTCCTGGCCAATTACCCTTACTCACACTCCTGTGGTGTCCTGTTTTTTAAGCCTGAAAGTCCAATAACCTAGACTTTAAGGAAATGCTCCACAGGAGGAGTTTTGGCTACTGCTGCTTTTGTTCATTTGAAGCAGCTGGGTCTCCATACAGACCCACTCCTTACCCATCGGTGAATGTATGTTTTTCTCTCTTTTCTAAGTAATAGTAAAATTATGTAGTAGTATTGCTCTGCCACACTGATATAGAATTGCATAATTTGTAAGGCACATTGGGTAGAAAGATCAGGAGTGAAAATTGAGTCCTGCATCCTCAGTGAGGACGAGGTAGTGAGGATAATAAAAAACTGTGGAGGTACATGACTCTCTCATTTTCCCACAATGGTTTAGTCTATATGTGTTTGTGCCTTCCTCTGAAGCATGTTTTGTAGGCAACAGGATGCTCAATCACTCTATTCAGCATGATAGCTCCTTTGTTGTTTGTTTTTTCACACCAATAACTCAGATACTTGTTTCCCTGAAAACCCAACCCTAACCTCAACTCAAATCCTGTCTTTGTATATTGGTATAGTTAGTAAAAGCACTTTTCTCACTTTTCAGTATGTGAGGAAAAATCATGAGATAACTAGGACTTATATACACAGATTTGTCAGCCTATACTTACTTGGACTGCAAGATATAATTTGAGGGAAAGAATACTTATTATAACTAGGTTTGCTAGACATGAGTTAGGTTGCTCTAAGTGATCTCAGACTGTTTTTCTTTTACATGTAATTTGCTGTTTTCTGGAGTATTCTATTGCAGTTGGTTGTATCTTTTTTGCGGTTGTTTTTTAAATCTTATAAACCTTTAATACAAAGGGGAAATGTAAATCAAGTAAAGAAAAATGCTTTCAAAATTATTTCAGAACTAAATATCTTGTAGGTAACTCTATCTAGGAGTCAGAACAAATGGTTGCAAATAGAGGCTTTGATCCAGCAAAGCATTTAAGCACATGTTTAACTTTAAATTCCCGAGTAGCCCCATTGAACGCAGCAGGACTACTAAAGTGCTTAAAGTGAAGCACATGCTTAAATACTTTGCTGGATCACAGCCAGAGTAAATAATTCATAATTCACACCTTTAGGTACCTGGATTATATGTATGTATGCAGTTTATTGCCTTGAAATCTGTATGCAGAACTAGATAGCCATGCATCTGGTACTGCCCATTTATTTCTGTGCTTCTGTTCAGGCATTCAGTAGTTTGAATACTACTTTGTGCCACCCTCTGAAAATATTACTATATGTACTCAATTAGGTATTCAATTGCAGTATGGGTGTACAACAAATTCATCCTTTTGAAAACATATCACTACATCATATGCAACAGTCTGAAAGTCCTGATAGCACATGCATATGGCTGACCCTGGATCACATGCTAGAGCTGTAATCACAATAGCTAGGTGAGGAACCTGAGGACCCAGACTTGGCATTGTGGCTACAGGCATCAGCACACTGAAAGACAGCATTATGGTGAGAGATGACACAGAAGCAACAGCACACAGTGAGCATCGCAACGAGAGGCAGAGGCATGGGGAGAGGTGGTGCAGAGATTGCAGCAAGGTATCTCTTTATGGAAATATGGCAAGACTTCTACCTATGTGCTGGAAATGGACCTGGCTGAGTATATTCCACAGTATGGGATGTTATCAACCACTGAGTACTGTGAGTCAGGTGTACAGGAAGGAAAGGGGAGAAAAGACAATTGTCCATTGGACGTGCCCACTGGCAGGTGGGGAAATTGAGGCAAAGGAGTTCTGTTCAAAATTACAGGGGGGGACAGTATTTTACTTATTTTTGGAATAAACATACTGTTAATTGTAGCATTGCCCCACAATAATTCTGTGTTCCCTTTCCCCTTAATAAAGTTTTCCTTGTTTCATATACAACCTCAGTGATTGTGAGAGGGGAAGTACTGCCTCTGAAAGGCATCCTGGGAAGATTTGTAGTTTTACCCAGGTTTCTGGATAGGGGCTGGAGATGGTGGTGTTTGTTAATTTCAAAAGGGATCCCTAGATATTTCAATCCAACCCCTTTTCCTGCTGCCCTCAGCAGAAGGGCTACATACACTACTTAAGACATACACGGATGTGTGCATGTATGCTTTCATATTTTAGTGTTGTGTTTGTGTTCATTGTGAGTTTGTATGCCCAGATAGGTATGCAACACAGGTGCATCTTTCTGAGAATTTAACCAACAGTAACTGTAAATGACTAAAAAAGGAGTAAGATATTTGCTATCTGTTTTGAAGCAACACACATTTTTTCCTCTAGATGGCATGATATTGCAAGAAATATTGTGAGTCTTTTTGTAATAACCTTCAAACATCCAATTTTTTGACAGTCTCCAGAAAGTATTTAAGTGTACCCGTTTTTGTTTTTTTCTTACAGTGTTCTTTTGGTTGGTAGATGTAACTACCACAAAGTAAATAATAATAATAATTAATCAGATAGAAACATTAAATCTAATCTGTACATAATAAATATAATACAAAAATACAATAACAGTCAAAATCCAGCAACAAGCTTAATACATTTACAGAAGATGATACATAATATTTAACAATATCTTATTTCAGATTGTTCATTTTCTATGGCCCAGCTCCTGCAATGAGCCTGTATGTAGGGTAACCACCTTTGTTGGATGGAAATTAAGGGAAACCCACATGGAAAAATAAGGGACAATGTTTTATTTTAAGGGACATTTTAGGGAAATACAATTTCCCGTATCATATCATGTATTTTTCTCTCAAGCATACATTTCTACTGCCCTCAGGTATATAATGCAATACCATAAACGTCAATTTAATGTTTAAAATTGTACTTATTATCAGTTTTAATACATTTCAATACATCTTAAGGAATGGGTGGTCACCTTAAGAGAAAAATTAAGGAAATAAGGGACAAGTGGTTACCCTATCTGTACAGCATATTTTGATTAATCATTATGATTTATTTGTCTTGCTGTAGTCCTAGTAGTTGAAGTCATAGGGTATGTCTTCACTACCCGCCGGATCGGCGGGTAGCAATCGATCTATCGGGGATCGATTTTTCGGGTCTCGTTTAGACACGATTAATCGATCCCCGATCGCGCTCCCCGTCGGCTCCGGAAATCCACCTCATCGAAAGGCGGAAGCTGAGTCGACGTGGGAGCGGCAGCGATCGACTCGCCGCCGACCTCATGGCCAGGTAAGTCGATTACGATACGCCGACTTCAGCTACGCTATTCACGTAGCTGAAGCTGCGTATCGTAGATCGACCCCCTCCCCTAGTGTAGCCCTGGGCATAGACTAAGACTCTATTTTGCAAAGTTCTATACAAACACAGAACAAAAAGATGGTCCCTGCTCCAAAGAACTTACAATCTAAGTACAAGACAAGAGTCTACAGGTGGACAGACAGATGGATAGATGGGGGAACATAAGGCAACAAACCAATAAGCCCAGTATCCATGTTGAACCCCATTAAAATCAACAAGGCTCTGTGCAGATGAAGGGTCCACCCATATAGAGCTCATTGCTGGTTCAAGGCCTTTGTGACTGGTTGTTTACTTCCCACTGACTTCTTACCTTGTAACTCAACCTATTTCCATCAAAATACCTTTCAGATTAGTCTGTGCTGGTGGGGCTTCTCTTGAAGCTTTGTTTCACATTCAGTTTGGGTGCTTAATTATTCCCTTTTTGTCTGTAGTCTGAACCATCAGAGTGGTATACCTGAATTTCTTATTAAATATTTCCAGGAAAAGAACTATCCCATCTTGCAAACATGAAGTTACAGTTTTCATAATATTCTGTCCATGGACCATAGCTTGATCTAGAAACTGAGCTATGGGGAATGTGCTAATGAAACAAAGAAAGCTTATAACTTGGTATTTCCTCCTTGTCCTTGCATTTTTAAGCCTGACACATTCTTTAGTTTGTCTCCTTTTCGAGTATTCTGTTGAAGGATTTGGCTGCATATTCCAGGAAGTGCTAGAGGCAAAAAATCAGGGTTTTAGTGGTGGGAATACATCAGCATATGAAGATATGGATACATGGTTTTGGAAGCAAGTGTGTGCATACTGAGGGAAAATGAAGTGAGATTCAACAGTTGGAGTTTGGACTAAGGTAAACAAAGATGAGTGAGGTATTCTCTCCTGTTATATAGGAGTCTGTCTTGTCTATGTTGAAACAGAATAACTTTTGCTGCTTCATCTGGAAGTTATGTCCCTTGCCTCATTTCCATAAAAATCCTGGCCTGAAGAACCTACAGTATCTACTGGAAGAAACCATTTATTTCAAATAAATCTTTTCTGCAGCTCTGGACTATGGATGCTGAGTCTTTTTATTTCTGATAATAGGGTTGTTGATATGGCAGTCTACTGAAAGTGCTTTGTGATCAGAGTTTGGGCAGGTGTGACAAGAAGAATGAGCTACATAGGTCATCAGAGCAGCCCTTTAGGGCTAGGTATTTATCAGTCTAGAACAGGATTTCTCAACCAATTGGGAATGACAAAGAAACGGGCCCGTAGATGCCAACTTTTGTGCAACAACATGTGTGATGTTTATAGAAATTATTTATCTAATTTGCTAACTGTAAATAATTAGCATATAACTGTAAACTCTGCTTTAAGACAATTGCATGGATTTAGTGCTGGTGAAAGATGTCAGTTTCCAGGCCTGGTAAATGAAGTCCTTTATTTTTCAACAAGGGCAGCAGCAAGGCAGGCTTTCCACAGACACTTACCATGTGTAAGCAGGAGAATGGACCCATTATTGTGGGGGATTTTCCTGGCTTCTATACTACACTAGTGGAATCAGATGGTGAAAGGATCTAAGTCCCCATCCCAACTTCCTTAACCCAGATGTCTGTCTAACCTTGAGGACTCCTCTTCCACTCTCCTCCCTGGCAGAGTCCTTATAACTCCAATAAGGCTGGGCCCAGGATCCCTGAGGGACTTAACCCCCAGTCTTCTTGTGGGTCATTCAAAACAGGGACTAGGGTATTTCCTCTCTAGGGTACTCTCTTCCATCTGGCCACTTCCCTGACCCAGTGATCAGTAAGGGAAAAACTGAAAAAAAAGTTAAAGGATCCAGGACTCAAGAAAATTTAGCCTGTTCCTTACACATCCCAGGTCTCCTTCCCAGGACCTGGATGTGCTGTGATGATACCACAGGTAAGACACGTGCTCTGGTGGTGGCTAAATATACTCAGGATCTAGGTAGCGGGACCCTTCTCCCCAGCATCAGGCCTCCTGACGGGTTCATGTGCTCCCCTTCACCAAGTCTGGCCTTGTCTAGTGACATCTACCTTCGCTGGGCCCTCTCTGCCCCGGGTCCCACCTTGCTCTCCCCAGCTGCTCACCGCTCGCAGCTTCAGTGTTACTTGTGGCACACCAGGCATCTGCTATCCCAGCTCTGGCCCCGTATTTCCCCGCTGTAGCTCAGTCATGGCTCACTGTCGGTGTGGCTGGTCTGCACTGCTCCAGCTCCTCCTCTCTGGGCTGCTTCTCTGCCTCCAGCTCAGCTCTGCCTCTGGACTGCTTCTCTGGCCCCTTTGGCTCTGGCCTGCTGCTCTCTCCCCAGCTCAGCTCTAGTCTGTTGTGCTCTCCATGGCTCTGCCTTATTCGGCCTGGGCAGCCCTAGCTCTCGCCTAGGACAGTCCTTGGGTTCTTCACTCTCTCACTGGCCTGCTTGTGCTGTCCATGCAGCTGACTTGGAGTGCTGGCCTCTCCCCTTGGCTCAGGAGACTGTCAGTCCCAGGATCTCGATTCCTCTTCAGCCCTTCTCCTTTCTCCCGGTATTGGGAGAGAACCAACCAAACCTTCTCCCTCAATTTTCAGTAAGGGGACAACAGTCCCCTTACACATGCCTCTGCACTCATTTGGGGTCAGAATAGACTTCCTCTAGGAATACTGGGGCAGGGGAAGCCTGGGGGTTATTGAGGGTGTGAGGGGCTAAGGCAAAATTCCCCATTCTTTCCTTTCCCTCATTAGCGTCCCCCATTTTGCTACATTACCTTTTCAGTCCATTCCCTATTCTGTTCCTTTTCAGATCCTCACATTCCAGTCCCCCAGTCACTAGCAGTTGTGCCAGTACCTTCTGCATGCTGGACTGGCTCGAGGAAGGGGAATACAGAATGGGGAGTTGGCAAAGCTGCCAGAAGCAAAAGTATCCCAGCTGAGGGAATGCATGATAGGGCTGCCAAATGCATGAGTGTCATGTGGGACCGCAGCCAGTTGGGTCCCATGGACTGAGGGTAAAAAGCCCAGCAAAATCCTGCAATTACTAGGACCAAGTAGGAGCCAAGGCAGATGGAGAGGGAGCAGCTCCCTCCCTTTTCCTCTGCTCTTGCAGCATCTGCCTCTGCCCCACCCCCAACACAATCCTAGAACAAGCTCAGCAGTCTTACCCTCTTTTTTCTGTGTGTTTCAAGAGGCTGCGCAGTCAGCTTCTTCTTGAAACATTTAATTGGAGCCAAGTGCAGTGCTGGGAAGGAAAGCAAAAGAAAGAAGCCCCCGCAGCAGAAACCCCTTCAACTAGAACTTCTCCCTCCACTCAGGCTTAGCACAATCATTCACCACTCAACATCACTACCCAGACCCAACACCCATGAGCAGCCCCACAAGTCTTCACAAACCATAGAACTAGCATTTTCTTGATGTTGAGGTCCAATAATGATTTGTGTCTGCAAAGGATTGTGTGATTTGGTGGGTCACAGCAAGAAACCACATCTGATTTCTTTGGGTCCCAGATGGAAAAAGGACAAGAACCCTATAACCACCCCAGGCATTAGTCCCATGCAGAAAAGTAGACCTCCTAAAAATGGAAAGTACTGGGGAAGATATCAACTTTGTTGCAGTTATTGGCTAACTGTGCAATTTTCAGTGGAATAAAGACATGATTCGAGAACAAGGAAACATGCTTCAAAAATCTTCTTTATTTTCTCTTGGCCTGTATTTTGAAACTCTGACCCAAAGAGGGAAAACATCATGACAGGCAAACAACATAGTTGCAAACCTCCAATTATTTTTTTCCTTGTCTTGTGTGGAGAATATATATTCCCATGTGTTTAATTTTGTTTGATGGACAAGAATGCTATAAAAGGTGATACAGGATTTAAGGGCTAACAAAGATACGCCTAAGGGGAAAGCTGTTAACTTCATTACTTTCAACTTAATTTAATATGTAGTACTAATTGAAACAGGAAGAGGCAATGAGGAGCCACAATCCAAATTGTGTTATCAATTAACCCTGTTACCAGAAAATGTGCTTTTAGCTTCCTAAAATACAAGGAAATGTATAAATGTTCAAAGCAATAGGTTTTTAAAACTCTTAGCTGGGTAGGCACTAGAACTGGATATAATGAGAAAAATGATAAGCAAATGTTTTCACAAATTCTGAAGTGCATTTGAATTTGGCCATTTGCCCCTCCCCATTTTGTTCACTTTCCCACAAACGTTAATGAAGGCAGGTCTAGTTCTCACAAATGGTGGGGGAGGGCAGTTGGGCATGTAGACAAACAAGAATATAGGGGTTCAGTATTCGAGAAGTGTTCCCCCCCCCCCCCCGACATTTACAGAGTTTCAATCATTTAGTCAGGTAGCAGAAATGATACAGTGTACGTTAGGTGATTAATTACATAGCACAAATAATGAACAGCAAACAATTGAAGACACAGTTGAACCAAATGGTTTATAAACAACCCATATGCTGAAATATATGCCTAAATTGCTGATGAAGAAACTCTTAAGGTAACCAACTCTCTCAGCCTCTATTATAAGGAGTGGCTAAGGAAAATGAAGTGTGATTGGTATGCCACTTTGATGTGGTGAACCCTGGCGGTTGTATCAGCCATTTGGGGCAACAGGTGGACGCAATACAGCACAGATCTCAGGGTGCTGTAAGTTGCACTGAGAACAGAACTTCCTCCTCTGGCCTCAGGGTCAGGTGGGTGAAGGGGCAACATAAGGGTGGCACAAAGCCACATTTGTCTGAATCATCTCTGCTCTTATCCTTTGGATTGCTTCATTTGGCCAGACCAGAGGATCCACCCAAAGTGTTAATCAATAATTACAAATAATGAATACGTTCATAAAAATCAAAGTATGTTCACAAATAGTTATGAACAAAAAAGGACTATATTTGTCAGGTAAGTTGTTCACTGGAAATCATTTGCCTTACTCGCACTTTCTTCACTATTCTTAAAAAAAAAAAAACCTTAAAAAGAAAAAAACAATAAACTTCATGATCTCCTGTCAAGCAATTCATAACAACAAAATAGGACCCCCAATTTAGGACAGGACTTCTTTGACTTCAATTGGATTTAAGCACACACTTACGGTAAAACACATAGTTAAATGCTGTCCTAATCAGTTGCTATATCTTTCTGATCCAAAACACACAAGGCCAGTCAATGGGATTTCATGAGTGCAACAGAGGGGAAAATTTGGTCCATGGAGTTTGCTTTATGGTGTGCCTCCATGAGGGAAATTCCCAGTGGTGTAGCTGTGCTAGTGGACATCCCTAGTGTAGACTTGTTGCACTGATGTAAAATGGGGCTAGTGCTGGTGTGACTTACTCCAGTAGCTACATTCAAGTGCAAATTTCCCTAATGAAGATGGGCCCTTAGTTACATTGAGACTGATACGCTACTGCTTTGCAGCTTGCCCAGTCATTTCCATCTGTGCAAAGAGAATGTAAAATGCTGCTGTTAGAACAGTAGCATTTTACTTGCTTTGCACAGGTATAAATAATGAAACAAAGGTAAGGTGTTTTTTTTTTCAGATGGAAGATGATGATGATGGTACTTAACTTTCACCTAGCACTCTACATCTGCAAAGTGCTGTAAAATTAATTAACTCATTAGGGTCCTGATCCTGTAATCCATACTCAGGTGAGTAGACATTACTCATGCAAGCAGTCCTTGTGAAGATATCCTCTTGCCTCCTTTCTTAGAAGTGTCCTGTCCGCATTCACCACAAAACCTGTCTCCTGTTTAAAAACCCACCTCTTGAAGCAATCCCGCCTCCTTTCTCATCATTTTTATTCCTCATAGCCTCCTCCAAAATTGCTGTTTTGTGTTCCTTGTCTCATTTTTGTTTATCTTATCTAATATGGACTGTACCCTCTTTATCTGTCTTTGTACAATGGCATGGAATTTTACAGTACATGATCCACCTTTTGGGAAGTGCAGAGCATCCTCAACTCCTCTTGAAGTAAGTGGAAGATGAGGGTGCACAGCACTTTGCAGGATGGGTACCCAAGTGTTTTGTAGTAATATCATAGGAATGAACTAATAATAATAAACAAGTCCCATGGGGCTTGTGGGAGGAAGACACTGTTGAAGTTGGGTGCCATGCTGGGCCTGCCCCCTGCCTTTCTCTATCTGTAGTTTCCAGGCTGCACAGCACCCATATAGGGTCTTCTGCGAGTAGGGAAAGATGCAATGGAGGCAGTATTTCCACCCCATTTTGCCCATCACAATGAGACCAACAGGATAACAGCTCTCTTCATCTACCGAAGAGGAGAGGATAATATGACTGAAAGCAGAATAAGGTCCAACACATTGATAAATGCATATGGATTAGTGCTTTCTCATATTAACTCTAAATCTGTTCTGTGCTGTCACTAGGTTGAATTGTTCACGGGATCTTCTTTTAGGGGTTTTCTGTGAAAGGGGAATATGACTAATAGTAATAATTTAAAAAGTATTAACTGGTGACTAACACAGCATAGTTTAAAGTTTCACCTGGCTGGAGAGTCTCTTTCCCCTGAAATGTGATTGAAATGCCTAGTGAGGGAAAAGAACTAAGGACAGTTTCCTTTTGCACTTTGGAAAGGGGAATAATTCAGTTAATCCAGCACTCTGACAATGTACCTTTAATATAAAGAAAACCAAAACACATGGGTCAGCTAGAGTCATATTCCCCAGTGCTTCCCACCTCCTCACCCCACTAGTGTCTATCTGTTGATATGACTAGTATTTCACTGGTGCTTTACTAGTGTGATTATATAGGCCATAGCATTGGGAATGTTGAGAAAAAGCTAAAGGGAAGTAACCCTCTGTTACTTTGTTTACAAGGTGTTTGCCAAAAGCTATGGATGTAGCTATACATCATATAATACTTCCATTCTGTTCACAGAAAAAAAAAACCCAGCTGTCTAATAATCTACAAATCATCCCAGCACCAGAGGGAGGAAGGTACTTGGAAGTAAATTAAACGTATCTGAGTGTCTTCATGTATTTTCCCCAATATACTTTGAAAATGGTGCTTTCTTTCATACTGGGACAAAAGGAGAGTGGTCTTTTTGTTAGAGCATATATTTGGGAATGAGGATTCCAAGTTTTGCCACAAATTTTGTATGACCACAGTCAAACTCTGTTTCCTCATCTGTGAAATGGGATAGTAATTCTTCACACAGGTGTTGTGATGCTCAATTAATTAATATTTGCAAAGAACTTTAAAATCCACAGAGGGAAGGTGCTACGGTAATGCAAAATATTATTTAAAATATATTTTTTAAAGATATGCACTAGTTCAAAAGGAATTATTCTGGGGAAGTTCTATGGCCTGTGTTATACAGGTGCTCAGACTAGATGATCACAATAGTCCCTTCTGGCCTTGGAATATATGAATCTATATTTATAATATTTCAAAGCAGCAAGCAAAACTTAGACTTCTGTTACATATGAAAGTGCTTATTAGGAGAACTCATAACTGCCGAAACTGCATATTTGTTGTTATGGGAATTAATTAAAATTATCAGAACGTCTTTTCCATATAATAGTATTCATTGTATCAATGACTATTGTAAGGGAAAAATCCTCTCTTCATCTGTGATGTGAATGGATTTGTTAGAGCACAGTAAAGGAGGTGCTATTTACAGGTTCTATAGACACCTACCTCAAAAAGAGCAAACACTAAAAGTATAAATCTTTTACTTACTCCTAAGATGTCAACATGCTTTGCAAAGAGGTGTTGTGCAGTCATAAAGTACTTTAAGGTGAACTAACTACAGTTAGTGTGATGTAACATCCCCATGTAGACAAAGTCTGAGAGAAGACAAGACTGCTGTTGGCTTTTCTATTACTGAGGCTTCACTTTAACTGCATAAATAGGCCCCCTCCCACATTCTTCTACCTGAGTTATTCCTGCATATGAAAGTGGAAAGCAGTGCAGACCCTAGAGTGAATCTGGCCTGGTACATGTATTGAATATTGTATAAAAACTTCCATTGTGTATTATTTTAAATACAATACAAAGAGACCTCAATTTTAAAGCAGATGCACAAATGAGCTCCTAGCTGTCCCCAGGATCAGGCAGTGAAAAGGTGGCTTAAAGCAACCTTACCCCCCCACACACTCCAGGTCTTGCACCAAGCCAGCTTGGCCAGACTCTGAACTTTGACCCTAAATCCATAGAAAAAAACAACGAACGAAAATACAAAAGCAGCCAGAATCTATAAAGCTGGTACATGAAGAAACCCAATAGCACTCAAAGCAAGACACCACCACCAAAAAAAGGGGTCAACTGATTAAAAAGATGAGGAGAAATAGAGGCAGAGGAAGAGGCAATTCAAAAAAAAAGAAAAAGAAAAGCAAAATATGGTCAACGATAAAATATGACCCAACTGAAGTAAATGGCAACTACAATATGCCTTAAAGGAAGCCATCTAGGGAATTCTGCAGATTATCCTTTCTGATGCTACAATGACAGCTACAATATGCCTTAAAGGAAGCCATCTAGGGAATTCTGCAGATTATCCTTTCTGATGCTACAAAATTAGTTTATCACATTATGTATTTATAATGCATTCCACATCTCCCTCCTCCCCCCTTTCCTTTCCTTCACATATTTTCCTCTATCTTTCTTCTATTGTGCAATAGCTTCTTTTTGGCCATTGAATTCATCTTTAATCAGCAGTCATCATACAGGGATTTGTAGGGGTTAATTTTTAGTTTCATATCCATGGCTGCACGAATCCAGGGAAAGGTAGCTTTACGTTTGTTTTCACACCTATACTTTTCCCCTCAACATTGTTTACTTTTGTTTTGCCAAAAAAACTAACTAAACTATTCCTGTTATTTTTAATGGGAGTATGTATTCAAGATTTTTTCCCTTTTAAATATATGATGCATCCTTTATCAGTTATTTACAGTGAAATCTTTTCAAGGTCAAAATGCAGGAAACTATCCCATTATTACTGGCAGCTTCAACTCTCATATTTGCATTGTGTGCACTACTGTTTCTGTGTGACAGTTATATAATCTGACAACTTTATAAGGGCCAGACTCTTACTCACATTGAATAGTGTTTTACTCCACAAGTAATTTCACTGACTACAATGGAGCCAGTTATAGCATAAACTACTATTCAGTTTGAGTTAGAGTAGCACAGTCTTGTCCCCAGTGGATGTCCTTGCCATTCATTTGAGATCAGGTTGCTTTCCTGTAGGTCTCCTGGGAAAACTGAAGAGTGGAACAACTTTTTATTTTTACTTTCCTGTGTGTTAAATTTTTATGAAGTACCTGAGGGGGAAAAATGTTTAATGAAAATTTCTAACATCTTTCTTTTGAAATATATTATGTAATAATATAATAGTATTTTCACTGTCTTCCAATACAATACTTGATCATAACATATTCGATTGTTATAGCAATTAGTTAAATGTGAAGAAAACTAGTGGCTATCCAGGGAAAGTATAATAACCACATTGTAAAAACTACTACATTAGCTGAAAGAAATATGGAATAAACGGTATATGTCGGTAGTTCAGTTTGAAATGTAAAGATCCCCAAAGAAGATTTGTTAGTTTTAAAAAAGCTAGTACATACCCAGCTGCAATGACACAGTACAGCACTGTCTATTACTAGGGACAGTGTGTGACATTGAGCAAATAAACATTTTTTCTCTGTGTGTGGTACAGACAGAGAGAGCATTTGCTAATTCATTGTCTTTCCATTGTGTTTAATTATCATTCTCAATCCTTTTTTCCATACTTAACTCTTACTATGTTTTAGGTATAAAGCAAAGAGGAAAACAGAAGATGGTTCAGTGTGATAAAAAGACATGTAGACAGAAATTACCTTTCAATTACACTCTTCACACACCAACATTTAATGTGATTGATTTCTGTTCTAGTCATTAAACTGAATGCTAATCTGCATATTATGGCTTTTAAAAAGGAAGCCTCTGGTTCAATGCAAGTGAAATGAGACTACAAGGAATGTAATTTAAATATAAATTCTTGAGAGTTTTGAAGTACCTATAGTGTTGTGTTAATGACTGAAAAGAAGAACAGAGGCATGAATATATCTAACAAAAAATAGCAAAAGGTTCAATATTCAGAAAAAATTTAAACTTATGGGGCTCAAATTGCCCTCACTCCATTCTGGGGTAGGTAGTTACTTACAAAAGGGATTCTACCAAGGGATGGAAGATTTAAATTACAGTTGAAGCTCATTGATTTGAATGAAGTTACATTGGCATAAAACTGGAGAAATCCAGTGGCAAATCGGCGCCTGAATATTTTCCCATTATACTGCACAATGGGAAAAGAGAGAAAATGAGTGAAAATGAACATGAATTCATGTTGTAGAATTGCATTTCTAATATATAACAAGGCTTTTAGGTCACTTAATGCTTATATGAATTGAAATATACAACTTTATAATAATGCAGTTTTAATCCTTACAAGTTTACTTTGTATGTTCACACACATTCACATAATATAATCCTGTGGCTAAATCACAGGCAAAAAATAATTTGACTAAATCTGAAATACAAAAAAAGAACAAAACCTCAGTACTTCAACATTATTTGGAATCATCAAGTTCCACACAGTTTCTGCTATATTTGTCATTCCTTCCCATTATTTCTCACCTTATCTTGGCATGTCTTATCTTAAATTTGGAGTTTGACTATACAAAAGAGATCTGTTGCTCACAAAGGGAGTGTTGCACTGGAGTGCAATTGAAGAAAAATTGCTTCAAACGTGTTCTAACCAGGTTTCTGAAATGATGCTGAACTACTTTATCCCTGTGTACATTTGCAGTTGACACCCATTGTCAGGCACAGGTAATTTTTGTAGACCAGACAAACCCTGAAAGGTATGTCTACATGTCAAGCTGGAGGTGTAAATTCCAGCTCGAGGAGATACACATGTACTAGCTCTAACTGAAGTAATGCACTAAAAAATAGAGTGAAGCCATGGTGAAACAAGCAGTGAGAGGGGTTAGACATTCTGAATATGATCCTGTCCAAGACCATAGGTATGTACATGGGCTGCTAGAGTGTGGTTACACTCTATTTTTTTCAAGCTAGTGTGGGTATGTGTCCTCGAGCTGGAATTTACACCTCCAGCTTGAAGTGTAGACATACCCTAAATTGTAAACTCTTTGGGGTAGGGCTTGCGTCTTCCTGTGTGTTTTACACAGTATCTACCACAGTTGGGCTCTTTGGAACTAATTCTGAACTCTTCCCACGCTATTAGATGCTTAGGGCACGAACAATTCTTTGCCATCCCTGTCTATCCTGGTCTGCTCTTTGCATGTCCTCTATATCAGTGGTGGGCAACCTGCGGCCTGCAGGCCACATGTGGTCCATCAGGGTAATCTGCTGGTGGGCCACCAGGCAGTTTTTTTACATTTGCATGGTTGCCCGCAGCTCCCAGTGGCTGCAGTTCGCCATTCCTGGCCAATGGGAGCTGCAGGAAGTGGCACGGGCTGTAAGGACATTCTGGCTGCCGCTTCCCATAGTTCCCATTGGCTTGGAATGGTGAACCGTGGACACTAGGAGCTGCGTGCGGCCATGCAAATGTAAACAAACTGTCTGGTGGCCCGCCAGTGGATTACCCTGATGGGCCGCAGGTTGTCCACCACTGCTTTAAAGCAATTTGTCCTGGAACAAGTCTTCAGAGCTACGTGGAAGGAAATAGTACTAGATACCAGGGAGTCTCTTGCTCACTGATGTTGGGATGCTCTCAGTGTTGCAGCTTGTACTATGAATAAAGTTTTTTTGCTGTTATATTCAAGGTACATAATTTCAAATGTTAATTTTATTTGAGACTGACTGAAGGTAGAATTACTGTTTATTTGCATGTTGTGTGAGGGTGAGAAGCTGCTTGAGAAAAATAATTGGAGCAAACATATTGATTTAACTGCCCACTCCCGTTATCTGTGACACATTAGTGTCCAAAAGTGAAGGTGTTAATTAAGGTAGATTAAATGTTTAGTTGATTGGAAAGTTTTTTTTTCTTGGATGGACAAATGTTGATTAAAAATATCAAAACAAAAACCTTGTCAGACTGTGTGTCATTTAGGGGAAATACTAATGGAAGCATCTGATATATGAAACTGTCTGAATTATTTTTGGTAATTCTAACCTATCCCCAATGTGATACAATCAGAAGATTCCATCTGTGCATATCATCTGCTGCCTGTTAAATTACTTTACCCAAATTGTCTTTGGTTATATCTATCAACCTAGGGTTTAATATAATTGCTGAGGTGGTTAAACGTATTAGCAACTATTGACAGCAACTTAAATTCTCATAGTTCAAAGGATTCTGGGAGGTATTTCCCTATCAAAAGTCTATTTTTGGATTTACTCCATTTAGATGTAATAGTGAGTTTGGAGAAGGTAAAAAAATCAGTTTAGTTGCAAAAGACAGTAATGATAGAATAATTGCTGCATTTAAAATGTAAATTATGGATTCTAAGGATTTTTTTCTAATTTTATGACTGTTTAGTATTTTAGAATGAATTTAGTGATTAGCTTGACAGCACTGAAAATTTAAACGTCTAATTATGCACAAAATAGATATAATAATTAAGCAAGGGTACAGTGGTAAAAGCCATTCTTAGGATGGTTAAAAATACAAGTAGACTGACACTAAGAAATTCATTTTACTCAGGCTATCAAACTGTTAATGAACAACATTCAGATGTTAAATATTTAACAAGGGCACCTAATAAGCCTATATTTCCCCAATTTGGACTAGAAATGGATCTGAACCAAATCCCTGATTCACCTACTCCCCCTAAATTTAGTGAAGTTTGGATCTGTATTTGGACTTTGTGGCTGGCCCTTATCTCTAAAACAAGGTAAAGGGAAAGTCTTGCTCTGAGCCCTGACAAGGCTCTAACTAGATGTTAGTTTTATGGCTTGGGTGCATCTCAATTTTGAATTTTTTCATTCATTTTGGATCAGAGTTGAACTAGTGTTCTACAAGTGATGGATTCTGTATCAGTTACCTGAACCATGTAGTCCCCAATTTTATTATCATTACAGATTATAATGGCTAGTGGGTCCAAAGCCAGGGCAGAAAACAGATGGCATAAGGCATTCACTTTCCTTTCCTGATTTGTCAGGAAAATCATGTAACACAATCAATTTTGTTTACTCTTTATATCAACGTACTGGAAAATAATCATGCACTATAGGGATGAAATTTCCTGATATAATATTGAGGCTGAAATTGGGTAGTACTGGTGGTGCCAGTTAGTAAAAAGTGGGCAATACCATTCAGTCCTGGAGTGGATGAACAAACATGTCTAATATAAAAAGAAGGAAGTTATTCTAGCCATGTATTTAAAGGAACAGGAATGCCACATTTAGAATATGTATATTTTAAAGTTTTGGTCATCAGGTTATTGAAAGGGCAGAAATGGTAAATTTAATAATAAGGACAAATTTGTAGGCGTGTGACATTCATCCCCAAAGGACTCTGGACAGGTATAGGGTTATGAAACATAAACCACAAAAAAGAAAGGCAACAGAGTACAATAGAGTTCAGCTGTAGTGTAAATGCACAATCCTTTGATAAAATAAGTAAAACATCTCCTGCACCAAATCACATAAAACTCAAAAGGAAGCCAAACAGTACTGAGGCTCACCCAGAGGGACATCAGAGATATAATCTGACATATATTGAGAGGGAGAGTCATACAGCCCTTTGAGAGAAAATGTGTTTCCTTTCATTTGTTCAAGATTATACAGTATTTAGAGACAGTCAGCAGTTCCAACCTTGCTGAATCCAGTTGGCCCTTTATGTGGAATAGTCATTTATTATTTAAGCTTTAAATAATAATATAGTAAACCTCTGAAACACACTCATTGGATAACAAGTAGCCAGTTCAGGTTGAATACAAATTTAGGCACAGCTGTACAAAAGATTAAACTCTAAACTGAAAATACTCAAAATTAATCTTTAAATTCCTGACAGCAAAATTTATTAGACTGTGGAATAGTCTCCTAAAGGAAGCATTGGAAATGCAAATATTGGTGCATTTAAAACTAGGATGGGCAAAAGATTAGTAGATGTACAGTAGGAAACAATACTGCTTTGTCAGGCATAGACTGCATACCTGTAAGAGTGGATCACCATAACCGAGCTCCTGTAAGGTTGGAGGACTCAATTTATGTCATCACATCTCCCCCGTCCATCTGCTATCTGTTGCCCAATTAAGAGGAGATACTGCAACTCCTCCAGAGACCCTAGTCATGAGTTTAACA
Source organism: Macrochelys suwanniensis (assembly GCA_033296515.1). NCBI lineage: Eukaryota > Metazoa > Chordata > Testudines > Chelydridae > Macrochelys > Macrochelys suwanniensis. The sequence goes on along the minus strand of CM065775.1, from coordinate 91,360,254 downwards.
TTGCTGGTGTAAAACCATTGGTGGATTCTATATATTTTCCCTTCCTCCCCTGAGCATAGCCATCATCTGGGGCAGTCTCTGTTCTTCATGATTACTAAACAAATCAAATTACAGTTGGATTCAAACAGAATAGGAGAGGAGAAACAAGAGAACATAATATAAAATAAAGCATTTATTGATTCTCATCTAGGCAAAATACTAGTAAGGTTCTCTGGAATGGAGCAGTGCTCTTAGTTACAAAGATCAAAATCTGGTAATATTATTCTTACAGTCAGATTCCATGACAGCTCCTTTTGTTTTTTCCTTTTACTCTCTCGCACTCAGGTCATGGAAAATAGATGGGTGGTTGTTGTTGTTTTTTTGTTCTCCCAAGTCCATGTCTCATTCCAGGAATGGGCTATCTCTGAGGCCTGGTCTTGACTGGGAAAGAGATCATGGTTGCCAGTATTTTTTAACTTAACCTTTTAATACAGGTTAGCTACCATGTCTTTAACCAGAACTTTGACCTTAAAGTAGAAAGAGGTTACTACTTTTGAACATCTCTGAATATATATTAGCAGGTCTTTGTCAACCCAAGGCTCCCCACTAAGGTTGACCATGATCTGCTAATGTATGTTAAAACTAGGGGAAAGTTATGATTAAAGCTGTGGTAACATATATATAAGCTAACACAATATCAGCCACAACCTCCTTTTCTAATCAAGATGAGGCCTTGTATTGTGAAGCTCAGCCCTTTGCTCATTCTACAGGTCCCACAACTGTACTGGCATCCAAGTGTACTATTTCCAAGGGTACGTCTCCATAGCAGCTGGGACAGGTGATTCTCAGCTTGGGTAGACATACATGCACTGGCTCAGCTTGAGCTAGTGCCTAAAAATAGGAGTGTGGCCGTGACAGCACACTCCCTGGCTCAGGCTAGCTGCCCAGGTACATACCCAGGGGGTCAGCTTGGATTGTACTCAGGCAGCTAGTCTGACCCCTGTCTGTGCTGCAGCGATCACACTGCTATTTTCAGGCTCTAGCTCACACAGAGCTAGCATGTGTATGTCAGCCCACACTGGGAATCACACCTCAGTGCACAGGTGCTCAGACATTTCCTCTTAGGGTGCCTTTCTGTAAATTTCAACACTTTTAAACAAATGTTTTATGGAGAAAATACATAGAGAGTGATAATTAAGCTGTTTTCTATCTTTGACTTCTGTGATTGAATGGTAAAGCAACCGCTTAGATTCCTTCTGGCTATACAGTCTGATCAGAAGTACCCCATGATCAATGTTACCAAATACACAAGACATATTTAATCAGAATGGTGAGTCAGATGAATGTACTGCATCCCTCTCTCTTTTACTTTTTTTTTCTTTTGCATTTTGATGAAAAAATTAACAAAATTTTCACAATTTGAAACAATGTGATTTTGTTTGGTTTAAAAATATTCTATGTAGGATTTTAAGGATTCCCCCCTCACACACCTCTTTCATTCTTTATTTCACTCCTTTTTTTTTCCAGTGAAGAAAGGGGGGGAAAGTTAAAAGCATTTTTTTAAAAATTAGAGAAACTGGAGAAAACACACTTGCTATTCTGTCACATTTTAAAATACATTTCCAGTGGATAAAAAGAGGGAAAAGTAAAAATAGTGAGAAAGAAATTCCTTCCCCATCCCTCCCACCTTGTACCCCAGAATTTTCTTGTGGCAAAAAGTTTTAAAATGTAAGCCATTAAAAATAGTGTGTGGTAGCAGGGTCCACAAAGCCAGTTAGTGTGCAGCAAACTAGTGTGCTACAGAGTCACACCCTGGCTTGCTGTGCGCCAAATCTCTTTTTGCAGCAGGAAAAAGTAAATAAGTGAGAATTTTTCATTTTCTCACTTTCTTTAACTTACTTTTTTTTTTAAAAAAACCTCTCCTCTACTTTACCCATTTGAAAAAAGTAAACAAATAACCCTGAATGAAAATGGGAATCTCCACACTTTCTTGTAACAAAAAAAAAACACCCATTTTTTTTAACATTGTTTCATTTTGACATTTTTACAGAAAAGTTTTTTTTCTTGAAAAAAAATTAAGTTTTGATCAAACTCAATTTTTCAATGAAAAAAACCTTTCCCCTTCCATTGTCTTCTCACAGGTTGTCCATTTAGATCATAAGGTCTTTGGTGCAGGCACTGCCTCTCATTATGGATATGTACAGTGCCTAGCATAACAGAGCTCTGATCTTGGTTGGGGCTTTTAGACACCCCAGTAATAAAAACATTAATAATAAGTAAGGGACAATCAGGCCCATTGTCTTTAGTAATTTCTCTAGTGTAAAAGTACATCGACAAAAGAAAGTGAAATGAAAGATATACATTAAAAACAACATCATGGTTGAACTTGTATGTATACAAAAGAAAGGAAATTTTAAGTTACATAACGCTTGTGAGATGAATGTTAGCTAGTCATAGAAATGTCTTTTGATTCCAGTTGACGAAAGAGATCATGAAGAGGTAATATTTCAATTCACCAAGTAAACCTCTCTATCCAAATTTTAAACTCTCTGTAAAAGAAATACCACAAATTTAGGCAGATGATATTATTTGCTGAGTTCTGATGGGATGTTCAAAAATAAGTAGCTTTATTAGCTTTATGCTAAAGGAGAGAAGTGAATTTCTTTTTCTTACCAAACAAACATTCAGGGTAAAATTCATATCCATTTATGTGTAAGAAATGAACAAGTTGAATTTTCTTATTCCTCAAATAAGTGAGGTGATCCTACTGTTCTGAATGTAGTAAAGAATTCTGATAGTGTTTGATGATACTGGTGTTTCAATAACACTGCAGTATAAGCTTACTGTGAAATACTGGTAAGTGCCTATAGCGATATTATTAAAATTCTGGTACATTCTGTTGCCACTCAAACTAGCACTGCTCTTCCCCCTCCCCTATCCTGTTCAATCAACAAAGAGCTTGTTTTTACTACTCAAAGCAGCTTCCTGCTCTTCATGAAAGCAGTTCTTTCAACTAGCACCTTAATATTCTTTTTTTCTGAAATAATTTGTATAGAGTGTGGAGCTTCTTTGAACAGCAGAGAGAAGCTATACAGAGAGCAGGCCTGGGAGAAGAACAGAGATAGCTGCCATCTGCTGCTTTAGCTAAGCTGAGGAAAACTGAAAGGGCTCTTCAACACAAGTTCTTTTAAGTTTTAAAAAATCAGATCTTATGGAAAAACAAACAAAAACCCTTTAAGTGTTTTTGAAATATTTTTGTTTAAAATTGCATCTGGGTTTTATTGTACTGAATCCTTTTTAGGGAAAGAATTTGTTGTGTGGAATAGCGAATTTGGCAGGGATTGTTAACATAGGGTCTGATCCAAAACCCACTGAAGTCAGGGAGAGCCCTTCTATTGGATTCTGCATCAGGCCCTACAAGCAATCTACATAAAGACTCCAGACTCCTAATTTACATACTATTGTGATGAGCATCAAAGGCACACAAATAAAATAAATGAATACACTTCTGGGGTTAAATTCACCACAGAGTATTAAAGAAATTCACTATTGGGGCCAACGCTAAAAACGCTTCCTACATATGCTTAATTTAACACGTTAGTAGTCCCATTGTCTTTATTGTCCTCACTGGGACTGAACACATAGCACATGCATAAGTGTTTGCAGAACTGGGACCTCTATCAGTCAATAGCTGTAGTCACTGTATGAGTCTTATTGTTCCAATGAGTCATAAAAGAGCTTTATCCTTGAGTAAAACCATTTAGGGCAAGACTGTGGCTCACCTCACATGCATGTGCAAATGTAAGGTACCTTGCTAGTCACAGCAAATGGGGAAGAGCAGTCTCTGTGGTTGCTTACTCAGGTTTTTAAAAGGTTTTCATGTTACACCCCTTCTCCCCCACTCCCCCGCAATGATGTGAGGATTGGGCAGGGAGTAGATGGAGCTTTGATTCCACCCTCTCCCCCCCCCACCCCCACAATTCACCAGCAAGTACAGCTGAGCTGGGTATAGGGATGTCTGATGCAGATTACTTCCCCACAGGGAACAAGAGGGGAAACCAGGGACTGAGCTGGAACTCTTTGTGTCACGTAAACGTTTTGGTCGATTGAGTATTAATGTATCTCTTACAACCTATGTAAGATTCTCTGTTGCATAGAATGAATGATCATTTACCAATCAGAGAAGTATTTAAGATCCACAAGTTGGATAGAGAAATTAAAAGCAAACTCATTCAGAATTTATTTACAAGTAATTATCCTATTTCCTAGCTATTTACTAATATTAGCCAAATATATGGGACTAGGATTATAAAACAGTCAGCTGCATAAGTGTGAAAAAGACTTTCCAAAATGGATTGTGGGGTTTTCTATTCTGGATGTAAAAGTGATTAGTTTTGCCTACTGAATTCTTACAAGTGGTTAATTTGGACTAAGACAAGGTCTGGCAGGCCCGGATTAACCTTTTGTGGGCCCAGTGCCAAACATATTTGTGGGCCCCCATGGAGGCAATGGAGCATGGCAATGGGGAGGTCAGTTCCTGGAGTGAAGGGCCAGCCAGAGACAATGGGGCATGGCATGGCAGAGAAATTCACCTGACCAGTTATGAATTCCATAATAGAACATATGTGACACCATAGGTAATGTTTGACATAATAGGTATTTTCCTTTTGGAACTCTTTATCTCTGATCATTCAGAAACTGATTTTTGCAATAATGGTGACTATCCCAGAACTAGTATTGTCAAACTGGAGATCTAGAGTTAAATAAAAAACATAAGTAAACAAAATAAAAAACTGCTTTAGAACTTATACTGTCAGCTGTATTATTATTATAAGATGACACTAGAAAACAGAACCATCCTTGAAAGACACATATCTAGGGTTAATGGTGACATTCTTGATAAGGAAAGATAGTTTAATTCACCATATTTTGAGTTATTAAAAGGATTTCAACATGATATATTGTTCTTTTAGTTTGAAAAGGTGAAAGCTGTACGTAAATTGTAACTACTGTTATTTTCTCAGTGTGCTCTTTAATCTGTTTACTTTTTTTGTTATGTAACATTGCCCCTTTACGGGTCAAAAGGCCTGGGGCCACCCAGCTCCCTTCTGTACTAGTACCCCTTTAGAACAAGTGTTTGCCTTGCTAGAGGGGATTAACAGACCCCACTGGGAAGGGGTCAGGTGACTGCCTAATGAGCACCTGATTCCTCTATAGTAGTGGTTCCCAAACTGGGGTTCATGAACCCCTGGGGGTTCACGAAATGTTACAGGGGGTTCTCAGAAAAAAATTCCCTAATGACGGACAGAGCTGTTCCTAGGGACCCTGGGTAGCATGGGGCCAGCAGCCCAGAGCCCCCTGGACTTCCAAGAGATAAGCGGATCAAAGCAAGCATATCTATCACACAGGAGATTTCAACTTCAAGACTCCGTATAAGAAATGGAAAGGGAGGGGGATATTTTTTGCTGTTTTTAAAATTAAATAGGCAGCTAGTATTGTTTTTAAAATTATTACGAAGAACAAGTTTAAGCTTTGTTGTAACGTGCGTTGTTTGCCTGGACTGCTCAAGACCTGAATGCTTGTGTAGGAGGAACTCTTTGAGTTGGCTTCTTAAATGCGTTCATGCTGTTTCACATCTGATACTCCTTGATGAAACATAGGAGCCTTGTCTTATAACAGGCTTATTCAAAGTGATACAAGCTACGAACGTGAGATCTTGGAAGAGTGTTGCCCTTTTCATAATGTAATAAAAATACTGTCATGATCAATAATAATTAATAATGAATAGTGTGTAATAAGCATGTCATAAAAACAAATGTTACATTTCCAAGATCACTGGAGAAAATCCCTGGAAATATTCATTTTAGGAGGGGGTTCGAGAGACTTGACATTTTAGTGCAAGGGGTTCACAGGTTGTTAAAGTTTGGGAACCACTGCTCTAAAGGCTGAAAGAGCTCAGTTTGAGTTACAGGAAGTATTTGGCTCCTAGCAGAGGTGTTCGTGTGTGCACTTCCAGGCAGATAGTGTATATGTGAACTGGGGTAGAGATGTCAGAAGCAGGGATTTTTCTGACTGCCAGAATCTGGGACTGGATAACAGATGGATCACTCGATAAATTGGCCTGTTCTCTTCATTCTCTCTGAAGCATCTGGCACTGGCCACTGTTAGAAGATGGGATATTGGGTTAGATGGACTATTGATCTGACCCAGTATGGACGTTCTCAAGTTCTAGGGAAACTCTGGCAAAGAAGCCCCTGAGTCAGGTACAATTAGCTGTTGGGTTTATGTTGAACTTGTATTTTATTTTTTTATTTGGGGTTTGCTAAAGATTGTTGCTCAGCTAATAAATAGTGCCCTGAAGAAACGGCTTGAACAGATTCTGGGGGCTAGAATCTCAGTGGGCACTTACGTCCTTAAATCCAAAATTGAGGCACCACTGGCATTCACAAAACCACCCTTCAGTTGCCTCCTTACTCTGTAGGCCTTCAATCTCTAGGCACATCAGTTTTTGTCATTAAAGTTCCCAAAGCACCTACATTGCTGCTGGTGGGCATGCACACAGCTGACTAACACCTGACAGCACTAGGGTCCTCTGCACCTAACTCATGCCTGAGCCCTAGTGGGAATCACAAACTAGGCATTCCCTCCCCTATTCTGCTTGTGGGGCCTGATCTGGTAGGCATGTGTAGAGGCTGCATTAGAGCACACTTACCAGACAGGGCTTGACACAAAACACAGCTGGACAAGGAGAAGGGTTCACAGCCGTGAACCCTGAGTGGAGCTAGCCACATCACTCTGGCTCTGGGTTAGGCACCTAAATCCCTTTGAAGGGCAGGGCTTAGGCTGCATTCCTCTCTTCGACATATCCTATTGGCTAGTTTAGGGGGCTCCCGGCTCCTCCTGCTGTCTTCTATGAATCCCCTTTTTAGGTGCCTACCTCTCCCCATGCATTGTATAGGCAGTCAGGGTACCTAACTCAGGATTGTGAATTTCACTAGGCGGCAGGGCACTTAAAAGTTAGGTGTTTCAGTGCTTAAATCACCCTTATGAATGTAGCCTCGGGCATGGTGTTTTATCCTTCCTGGGTGGGGAAGACAGGCCAGCCATCTATAATCACCTAAATCAGGGGTTCTCAAACTTCGCTGCACTGCAACCCCCTTCTGACAACAAAAATTACTACCCAACCCCAAGAGAGGGGTCCCAAGTCTGAGTCTGCTCCAGCCCCGCTGCCCCTGCTGGTGGAGCCAAAGCTGAAGCCCTAGGGCTTCAGGCCTGGGCGGCAGGCCTGCAACCTGAGCTCTGCCACATAGGGCCGAAGCCAAAACAAGAGCCGCACTGCCCAGGGCTGAAGCCAGAGGGCTTCAGCTTAGCCCTGGGCAGTGGGGCTCGGGCTTTGGCTTCAGCCCCGGGCCCCAGCAACTCTAAAGCCTGCCCTGGTGACCCCATTAAAATAGGGTCGCAACCCACTTTGGTGTTTGAGAACTGCTGACCTAGATGAACTTTTTCCAATGATTGTATCTGGCTATAGTTTATGTTATGTTTTTCATTGTTGCCTTGCAATTATATTGTTCATGACACGTTAGGGTGACCAGGTGTCCCGATATTATAGGGACAGTCCCGATATTTGGGTCTTTTTTTTTTATGGGCTCCTATTATTCCTCCCTCCCCACCCCCCGATTTTTCACACTTGCAATCTGGTCACCCTATGACACGTACAGGAGTGCCAACCCTAATGGTTCAAAAAAAATCAAGAGTCAATCCATGTTTTTTTAAAAAAAGATTATATTGTGAATTTTTGGTATGTTTTGATTTTTGACTTGCTGTGGGATGTGTATGTGTGTGTGTGAGAGAGATTGTGCTCCAAAATTTATTAGGCCCCCACTCCAGGATTTAGGCCCCTACTCCAGGAGCACTCATCCCCATATCTACCCAGCAATTAATATTTCCTCCCTAGTCCCACCTTCTGGTACTCTTGGGCTCTGCACCCCTGTCTCCCAGGCCCTAGGGGATCTACAGCAGGGTCCCATTCTCCCCTTCCATGCTATGGGAGAAGGAAGCTCCAGGGTCTCCCCCTGCCAGGCTGATTGTTACAGGGATGTAGTGGGGAGGGGGATGGAGCAGAGGAGCCATTCTCTTGCTCTTAAAGAGGTTGGGGGAGGAGGGACCAGAGCCACCTTGAGTTGCTGGGCTCTTTCTGCTCCCTCCTTCACCCTCCCCTCCTGTGAGAATGGTGTTAGGTCCTGAGGGGTGAACATAAGAACATAAGAATGGCCATACAGGGTCAGACCAAAGCTCCTTCTAGCCCAGTATCCTGTTGCCCAGAGTGGCGAATGCCAGGAGCACAAGAGGGAATGAACAAAACAGGTAATTATCAAGTGATCCATCCCCTGTTGCCCCCTCCCAGCTTCTGGTAAACAGAAGCTAGGGACATCATCCCTGCCCATCCTGGCTAATAGCCATTGATGGACTTATTCTCCATGAATTTATCTAGTTCTTTTTTGAACCCTGTTATAGTCTTGGCCTTCACAACATCCTTTGGCAAGGAGTTCCACAGGTTAACTGTGCATTGTGTGGAAAAAATACTTCCTTTTGTTTGTTTTAAACCAGCTGCCTATTCATTTCATTTGGTGGCCCTTAGTTCTTGTTTAATGAGAAGGAGTAAATAACACTTCCTTATTTACTTTATTCACCTGTCATGATTTTATGGACCTCTATCATATCCCCCCTTAGCTGTATCTTTTCCAAGCTGAAAAGTCCCAGTCTTATTAATCTCTCCTCATATGGAAGCCGTTCCATACCTCTAATAATTTTTGTTGCCCTTTTCTGAACCTTTTCCAATTCCAATATATCTTTTTTGAGATGGGGAGATGTGGGCGTACCATGGATGTATATAGAGCCAATATGATATTTTCTGTCTTATTATCTATCCCTTTCTTAATGATTCCCAACATTCTGTTCACTTTTTTGACTGCCGCTGCACATTGAGTGGTTGTTTTCAGAGAACTATCCACAATGACTCCACCATCTTTTTCTTGAGTGGTTACAACTAATTTAGACCCCATCATTTTATATGTATAGTTGGGATTATGTTTTCCAATGTGCATTACTTTACATTTATCAACGCTGAATTTCATTTGCCATTTTGTTGTCCAGTCAACCAGTTCTGAGAGATCCTTTTGTAGCTCGTCATAGTCTGTCTGAGACATAACTATCTTGAGTAGTTTTGTATCATATGGAAATTTTGCCACCTCACTGTTTACCTCTTTTTCCAGATCATTTATGAATATGTTAAATAGCACTGAGCCCAGTACAGACACCTGGGGGACACCACTATTTACCTCTCTCCATTCGGAAAACTGACCATTTATTCTTACACTTTGTTTCCTAGCTTTTAACCAGTTACCAATCCATGAGAAAATCTTCCCTCTTATCCCATGACTGCTTACTTTGCTTAAGAGCCCTTGGTGAGGGACCTTGTCAAAGGCTTTCTGAAAATCTAAATAAACTAAATCCACTGGATCCCCCTTCTCTGCATGTTTGTTGACCCCCTCAAGGAATTCTAGTAGATTAGTCAGGCATGATTTCCCTTTACAAAAACCATGTTGACTATTCCCCAACAAATTATGTTCATCTATGTGTCTGATACTTTCGTTCTTTACTATAGTTTCAACCAGTTTGCCCAGTACTGAAGTCAGGTTTACTGGCCTGTAATTGCCAGGCTCACCTCTGGAGCCCTTTTAAAAAATTGATGTTATATTAGCTATCCTCCAGTCATTTGGTACAGAAACTAATTTAAATGATAGGTTACAAACCACAGTTAATAATTCTGCAATTTCACATTTGAGTTCCTTCAGAACTCTTGGGTGAATACCATCTGGTCTTGGTGACTTCTTACTGTTTAGTTTATCAATTTCTTCCAAAACCTCCTCTAATGACACCTCAGTCTGGGACAGTTCTTCAGATTTGTCACCTAAAGAGAATGACTCAGGTTTGGGAATCTCCCTCACATCCTCAGCCGTGAGTGCTCCTTTATCATCTCAGTCTCCAGTGGCCCCACCGGTTGTTTAGCAGGCTTTCTGCTTCTGATATACTTAAAAAAAAATTTGCTATTACTTTTTGATTTAGGGTGGGGGAAGAGAGCTCCACCTGCTTCCTGCAGCAACTCAGATTGGCTGCTCTCCACATGGAGCCAGGGCAGGGAGGGAAGGCAGCTAATCTAAGGGGTTTCTGCCTCCTAAGCAGAGCTGAAATTCACAAGGGCCCTGAAGTTTCTTGCATCATTGCTAAACTGGCTCCAGCCCTAGTGGAAATCTTGTGACTTGCAAAGAAATAGGAAGAGTTGGAAACATTGCATTTATTTTAATTTCTGGTGTCACTGCTTTCTTTTAGAGCCAAGTAAAGTGGTTCTCTTAAAAACTATCTCATTGCTTCTACTATTGAATTAGCAATATATGTATTTTTATGCTCTTGATGTGATGTATCAATAAAAAATAAAATATATATCCTGCCATTGACCTGCAGGCTGAACTCCCATTCAAGTGGGAGTTGCGTGTAGACTGAAAAAAACCAGTCTTTTATTTGTATTACATTAGTTACCAGAGATCCCACTGTGGCACTGCGCATGCACTGCAAAATAAAGGCCCTGCTCTAAAAAGCTTTCAATCTAAATAAAATGTAGTCCTAAATCTTTAAAGGGGGTTGAGCACAAGGCTTGTTCTTACACATATTGAATTGCAAAAGCAGACTTTCATTTGTTAAAAGAAATTCAAGATATGTTTAAAATCATGGCCTGGATTTTTAACTTGAGAAGAAACTGTATATCTGCACAGAAACTTATCTGAGATTGTTCCTTGAAAAAGCAAAAAGCATCAAACTATGTGCACTTCAAAAAAAAAAAGGCTGAGTAAACAATACATTCCAGTTATTATCACATATTCTATTATTCTCTGTCTTACTGTGCTAACATATAGGGTCAAATTCTGCTCACTCTGAGCCCAAGACTAAACCCTATGAAGTCAACGGGAGTCTTTCCATTAATTTCTGTGGGATTTGGATCAGACTTTACTAATATGGGTAGACTTCCTGATATTAATGGGACTACATGCGCAAATAAAGTGATCAGGATTTGACTCAGTACTGAGCTGGCTAAAAGAGAACTCAAGCAGATTCCACAGATCATTAGAGTCAAGCCTTTCAGCATCAGTTATAGAGAACAAAGTAAAAATTTGTGGAGCATTGAAGTTATGAGTCTGACAGGTTTTTTTGCTATAAAAGCGAAAGCTAGGAGAGAAGCCTGAACAGCTAATCATTATGGACTCAAAATGAATTGAAAATGGAACACAGTAAGACCCATCAGTAAGTCACATTACACAGGAGTAGGCAAACAGCAGGGAAATGACATTATTAAATTCTATACAATGAAAATTTAAAAGAAGGAATTAGTTCACATTTTCCAGCTAAAATTGTAATAGTTCTATAGCTATTCTTTCTAACAATGATGGTAACTGTTTTTTTCTCACAGGGTTTAAGTAGAACACCCATAAAATAATGGGAAAAGTAGAGTGAGTTCACACATGAAGGTGTGATTTTTCAAAGGGCTCACACGCAATGAAGCCACTCTGCTTTCCCTTGACGTGTGAGTTTCACAACTGACTTCAAAAAGAGGCAGAGTTAGGCCAATGCTAAGTGCTTTTAAAAATCCACCCATAAATTCTAAAAGGATAGCTGGGGATAATCAAGGGAACCCGAAGGCCCCAAAATCGCACTGTAAATCAATGGGATTTGGGCATATAACTCCCACTTTGTGTCTGAAAAATCTCCTGTTTGCTGTAGAGAATTGCCTGCCCAACATTTTCCTACATCCTACATCGAATATAGTGTTAATGTAAAAGGCTAGTTATTGTATTACACTGATACCATTTGTTTAGTAAATAAGATTTCTTTTGGTGGATCCATGTGTAGATGCATAAATACCTATAATAATCAACTGGTTTTTTACTAGCATTCAATACATGTTCATTAAAAATATTTAATGAGATTAACAATTATGTAATACATAATTTCTACAGAAAAATCTCTGATACACAATAGTTAAACATCACCATGTTTAAAATCAATATTTAGCTTGCGCCAAAATCTAAATTAAATCTTTAAAGTATGGACCCTGATTCTTAGATGCAGAGTGGCTGCTTTGTGCTTCACTAACAGTGGGATCTGGCTGTTGAGCTGCTGTATCTGACTCCAGGAGGGTCACCTCAGTACCACGGTGAGATTCTGGTAGTGTAGTGGCTGCTGAGACATCACTATATTGTGTCCATCCCCATTTGCGGTTTCAGCACTCTGGAACCATTAGCATGTTTAGGTTACAGCAGCTCTTAGCCTGCTGTAATTTGCAGTGAGGAACTTGCCCTGCACACAGCTGTGCCAGGATTGGGAGAGTGCAAAGGTGAACTTTACACCACATTTGTACGCACATATCTCCAACCTGTGCTGAGTGTAGTTCATCCAGCTTTCAGTGCCTGGAATTTAGTGAGACATCTTCAATGTTTTGGCATGCTAGATCCTGATAACTCTGTATTTCACTGCTTCACAGAGTTCACAGTATTTGGGAGTTTGGGGACCTTGTAAAAGTCTAATCCTGCACAAGGTTGTTAATAGGAATTTCACGTAAACACCACTTCCAGTGTGCAAGCAATCTACATTTTTGCAGTGGCTATTCCATATGTGGCATCGTGGAGCTCCTTCTGCATAATACAGGCCATATAATTTCACCCAGTGATTCCTGCATCAAACCCATAATTTCTGGTAAAGCTAGAGCATATCTTTTAGTCCAGCATCCAATCTTGACTCAGTTCTTCAAGTGATGAAGAATTCATACACTCCCTTTGTAACTTGTCCCAGTGGTTAATTACCCTCACAGTAAATTTATGAATTTGTTTAGCTTTGGCCTCATTAAAGAGTCCTCTATTACTAGACCTGAAAAAGAGCTCTGTGTCAGCTGGAAAGCCTGTCTCTCTCACAGGGGTGAAAGTAATATTAAACACTTACTGTTATGGGCCGCTGGAAGGGGCAGGGCTGGGGGGGTCAGCCTCCCCCAGCCAGCTCATCTGCACTGCCTGGCCCGCACTCAGGGCCGGTGCAAGGAAGTTTCGCGCCCTAGGCGAAACTTCCTTGCACCAGCCCTGAGCCCCCCCACCCCCCGCCCAGCTAACTCCACCCCCCCCGGCGGCCAGTCCCCCCACCCGTGGCTCCCCCCCCCCGCGGGCCGGCAGCTCAGCCCCCCACCCACGTGCCGTGGCAGCCTCCCCCCGCTCGCGGTGCCCTCCCGGCTCAGCCGTGGTGCCCCCCCAGCTCCCGGCTCAGCCACGGTGCCCTCCCGGCTCAGCCACGGAGCCGGGAGGTGGGAGGCAGCCGTGGCGAGCTGCCCCCGAAATTCTGGCACCCTAGGCGACCGCCTAGGGTCCCCTAGTGGGCGTGCCGGCCCTGCCTGCACTGCCCGGGGCTCTGGTGATGATTTTAAAAGGGCCCTTTTAAATTGCCAGCCCTGGGGCAGCTGCCCCTTTTGCCATCCCTGTTGGCAGGCCCACTGACTGGGGGGTGGGGGGGGGGGGAAGGGGCAGCGACGTTAAAGCAGCGGTTTAACGTCGGCTGCATTCCGGCCTACTTTCAGCCGCGCTTTCTCACCAACAGAAGGTGGTCTAATAAAAGATATTACCTCACCTGCTTTGTCTTTCTATTACTAGAAACTGGTTTGACATGGAGACTTCCAAAACGTGGCTAATTTGGAGCAGCATCTACATATCTGGATACTTATCTAAACAGACCAACACAAGAACCTATGATAGTAACTCAGTGTTTGGTTTTAAGGTAAAATTTTAAGAAAAATTATAGATTCAATTGTCTTTAAAGGAGGCAGTCACAATTTTAAGCTAAAAGGTTTAATTTTTATTTAAGTACCAATATCAATCATTTAAACGCAGAATTTCAGCATGAAACTTTAAAATACCAAACAAAATCCAGGTTTCTCTCCTCCCAATAATCTGTATTTCTTAAAACAAAACAAATATAGATTGATGCATCAGATTTTATAACCTTTGTTTTACATGCAATTAAGAAGATATTTATGGATCTTGGTATAAAATTTTTCATATAAGGCTAACCCACATCCCTGAAGTGTCACATATAGTTCCTCTTAATATATTTATTGCAACTAGTAACAGTATACCACATTAACCTGAGGTTTTCATAGAACACCAACTGCCATCTGCTATGATGTATTATCTGCTAACATCACTGCATCAAAATATAACAACACATCTAGTTGGAAGTGGCAAGGCATTTCCTGTTCATGTTATTCCGGGTTAGGGATATTTTCTTAAATGTGTAGTAAACATCACAGGCAAACATATTTGGACAAAATAAAATAGAACTTAATTTTTGCTTTGAACTTGAGTTGAACACTTGTGAGATTAAAAAAAATTCAGTAGAATTTTAATCTCATTTTCACACACCTCCAAACCTCCTGGTTTTGGCTGGGAAAACAAATGCCCTAATAAAGTAAAAGTCTCGTTCTTGTGGTAATTCTGGCTTAACTGAAACCAGGAAATACTGGAAATCTCAGAAGAGCCTGTTCACATAAGATGTTCAGGGTTATTTCTAAAATTTTAGTTAATCATCTTATACACTTACCTAAGTGTAAGGTGTATACACTTAGGCAAATCATGTCAAACCAATCTGATAGCTTTCTTTGATAGGATAACGAGTCTTGTGGATAAGGGAGAAGCGGTGGATGTGGTATACCTAGACTTTAGTAAGGCATTTGATACGGTCTCGCATGATATTCTTATCAATAAACTAGGGAAATACAACTTAGATGGGGCTACTATAAGGTGGGTGCGCAACTGGCTGGATAACCGTACTCAGAGAGTAGTTATAAATGGTTCCCAATCCTGCTGGAAAGGTATAACGAGTGGGGTTCCGCAAGGGTCTGTTTTGGGACCGGCTCTGTTCAATATCTTCATCAACGACTTGGATATTGGCATAGAAAGTATGCTTATTAAGTTTGCAGATGATAGCAAACTGGGAGCGATTGCAACTGCTTTGGAGGATAGGGTCATAATTCAAAATGATCTGGACAAATTGGAGAAATGGTCAGAGGTAAACAGGATGACGTTTATTAAGGACAAATGCAAAGTGCTCCACTTAGGTAGGAACAATCCGTTTCACACATACAGAATGGGAGGAGACTGTCTAGGAAGGAGTACGGCAGAAAGGGATCTAGGGGTTATAGTGGACCACAAGCTAAATATGAGTCAACAGTGTGATGCTGTTGCAAAAAAAAGCAAACATGATTCTGGGCTGCATTAACAGGTGTGTGGTGAGTAAGACACGAGAAGTCATTCTTCCGCTCTACTCTGCGCTGGTTAGGCCTCAACTGGAGTATTGTGTCCAGTTCTGGGCACCGCATTTCAAGAAAGATGTGGAGAAGTTGGAGAGGGTCCAGAGAAGAGCAACAAGAATGATTAAGGATCTAGAGAACATGACCTATGAAGGAAGGCTGAAGGAATTGGGTTTGTTTAGTTTGGAAAAGAGAAGACTGAGAGGGGACATGATAGCGGTCTTCAGGTATCTAAAAGGGTGTCATAAGGAGGAGGGAGAAAACTTGTTCATCTTAGCCTCTAAGGATAGAACAAGAAGCAATGGGCTTAAACTGCAGCACGGGAGGTTTAGGTTGGACATTAGGAAAAAGTTCCTAACTGTCAGGGTGGTTAAACACTGGAATAAACTGCCCAGGGAGGTTGTGGAATCTCCATCTCTGGAGATATTTAAGAGTAGGTTAGATAAATGTCTATTATGGATGGTCTAGACAGTAATTGGTCCTGCCATGAGGGCAGGGGGCTGGACTCGATGACCTCTCGAGGTCCCTTCCAGCCCTAGAATCTATGAATCTATGAATCTAAACCAAAGGTAAGAACATTTGGAGCCTTATCCATCGCTACTTATAATGAAATCAACACAATCTGTGGATCTAACTGGTAAGATATTGAAATTATTAAATATTGGCTTCCAGGAAGTTAAAAATGAGGTTACTACTTACACTATAAAAAATTAATATATAACATTCTAAAATATTTGATTTCTAGGCATTGAATAACTGTGAATCTACATATTAACAAAATAACTTGGTCTTATTTTTAGCATTAATGAATACTTGGGGACAAATACATTTTGGAAGTCAGAAAATAAATGATAGGAAAAAAGGGCAGGATTCCCTCTCCTACAACAAAACAACAGAGAGGAGACCAATGGGAGGAAAACTCCCCTCACAGAGTTGCTACCCAATCTTCCGTATCATAGGCGATGAGGGAGGCAGGGTTTGCCCCCCTGTGGAATGAATCACGAAAATTTCCAGACTTCAGTAGAGCCTGGAAATTCACATGGAGGCTACAGCCAATAACACATAGCTTATGCTTCTATACTGGCGCGAGAGCCCCAGGACTCCCTTCTCAATATCCCTCTTCTCAGGCAAGGTAGCTTTAAAGGAGATATAATACCATGGGCTTGCCTTGGTCACAGTTATCCCCACCAATGAGGAGGTACTGTGGGAAAAGTAGTATAGCCCCAAACCGTAAATCTCTACATTGTCTGTTCTTCATCATCACCATCAAAAATCAAGGTGTTGAGACCAAAATTAATCAAGAAACCACAGGACATAGAAAGAAGCAGTTCTTGAATTGTCTATACTAATGCAATGAGCCTGGGTAACAAACAAGAAAAATTGGAATACAATTCAATCTAGTGGCTATTATTGAAACCTGATGTGATGATCCACATGACTGGAATGTTAAAATCAATGGTTATTACCTATTTAGGAAAGATCAAGTGGGTGGAAGGGGAATGGAATTCTACATAAAAAAATGGCATTACCTGTTTTTGAGTCATTGCTAACCCAGAAGAAAATGATCTTGAATGCTTATGGACCAATGTCATAACAGATAAGGCACAAGATCACCAAATCACACTAGGAAACAAGATGGCTACCTCCTTGCCACCTACGTATAATGTGAAGGAAACAAACCTGTGTAATCAGGGGGGACTTTGAGTTACACATGCTGGAAGTCTCATGCTGCTAGTATGAAAACATCCTTGGGGTTTCTAAACATTAGAGATGACAATTTCTGAAGTAAAAAAAGGTTGCAGCCAGAACTTGTCCTAACAGATAATGAGGAACTGATCACAGCTAATGGTAAGTTAGGCGCAAGAGATCTTGACGATCACATTTATGATGTGCAAGAAGAATAACATTGAGACAAGCAATATATATAATTGGTGCTTTAATAAAGACATTTTCACAAAACTGAAAACAATTATGAGCCAACTAGCTAGGAGAAAGAATTTAATCAGAAAAATGTGAATGATAATTGGGAATTGTTTAAGAACAACTTGCTAAATACCCCCGCCCCCCCAAATCACAATTCCACAATTGTGAAAGAAGACCATGCAGATTAAAAAACAACAACCTGGTTTAGAGGGAAAGTGAAGACAACTGTAAAAATAGATAAATAAAAATAAATCAGAAGTTAGGAATTGTAGAAAATTGATAAGGGAAGCCGAGGGACACAAGAAGAAATCTATGACAGGCAGAGTTAAAGACAATAAGAAAGAGGATTTAATTTAAGTATATTGAGAACAAAAAGAATCCTGACAATGGTATTGGTCCATTACTACATGGAAGTGGTGGAATTCTCAATAATAATGCAGAAAAAGCAGAAGTATTCAATAAATGTTTCTGTTCCACATATGGGGGAAAAATAGATGACAGTCATGTAATATAATATAAACAAGGGATAGGCAACCTTTGGCACGTGGCCCATCAAGGAAATCTGCTGGCAGGCCGGGCTGGTTTGTTTACCGGCAGTGTCCACAGGTTTGGCCGATCGCTGCTCCCACTGGCTGTGGTTCGCCGTTCCAGGCCAATGGGGGCTGTGGGAAGCAGCAGCCAGCACATCCCTCAGCCTGCGCTGCTTCCTGCAGCCCCCATTGGCTTGGAATGGCAACCCGTGGCCCATGGGAGATGCTATCGGCCGAACCTGCGGACACTGCAGGTAAACAAACTGTCCTGGCCCGCCAGCAGATTTCCCTGACGGGCCGCGTGCCAAAGGTTGCTGATCCCTGATATAAATACTTTCCATTTCACTAACAGCTCTGGCGAATATTGAACAGAAGACACTAGCTACGAACATAAGAATGGCCATACTGGGTCAGACCAAAGACCCATCTAGCCCGGTATCCTGTCTTCTGACAGTGACCAATGCCAGGTGTCCCAGAGGGAATGAACAGAACAGGTAATCATGAAGTGATCCACCCCCTGTTGCCCATTCCCAGCTTCTGGCAAACAGAGCCTAGGGACCCCATCCCTGCCCATCCTGGCTAATAGCCATTCATGGATCTATCCTCCATGAATTTATCTAGTTCTTTTTTGAACCCTGTTATAGTTTTGGCCTTCACAACATCCTCCGTCAAGGAGTTCCACAGATTGACTGCGCATTGTGTGAAGAAATACTTCCTTGTGTTTGTTTTAAACCTGCTGCCTATAATTTAATTTGGTGACCCCCAGTTCTTGTGTTATGAGAAGGAGTAAATAGCACTTCCTTATACACTTTCTCCACACCAGTCATGATTTTATAGACCTCTATCATATCCCCCCTTAGTTGTCTTTTTTCCAAGCTGAAAAGTCCCAGTCTTTTTAATTGCTCCTTATACGGAAGCTGTTCCATAGCCCTAATTATTTTTGTTGCCCTTTTCTGAACCTTTTCCAATATATCTTTTTTGAGATGGGGCAACCACATTTCACAAAGTATTCAAGATGTGGGCCATGGATTTATATTTTGGCTAATTCTGGTACTCACAATTCAGGAATGATGTTGATAAATTAGAGCCGGTGCAGAGAAGAGCCATGAGAATGCAATACAAGAGGTCAGAGTAGATGATCACAATTGCCCCTTTTGGCCTTACAATCTCTAAATGTATGAATAAACCTCCACCTTGCTGTACGCACCTTGCTGTACTACCAGCTGCCAAGTTCCCATGCATAATGATCCCACAAAGCTTCATCATCTATGCTTTTACGTTATCAACAGAATAGTGCACTTTAAAAGCTGTGTTTGAACACAGGAAACTCCATATTTCTGCAGCTAGCAATTTTTTCTATTTATTTTTTCTGGTTTTTGAAGGCAAAACAAAAGGAAGTTAAATGGAAACAAAATTCTTTAACATCTTTCATTGGATATTTAGATTGTAAATCTATAATACAAATAGCCAGTGAATGCAAATTAAAGTTTCTGTAGTGACATTAGCTTATTTGTATGGTACATATGTAGTATTTGCAGTTGCTGGTTAGGTTAACTTCAGTAAACAGTATGTACATAGGGGTAAGTTAACAGTGCTATGGGAACCTTAACTCTTGCTTTCATTGATTTTTTTATTTTAAAAATTGCATTTTGGTCTGATAGCATTTACACCCACAGGTGTAAATGACTATACAAGTTGAAGGGCAGTGGGAAATCAGGCTCACAGTTTCTTACTACGCAGGAATGTTTTATTTTTGTTACCTTCTGTCATGTTTACTTACCATTGTAGCTCTCCTGTCACCTCACATCTCCCTACCAAAACTACAAAAAGAAGGATTCTGCGTGGACAACATACTAACCCACAGAATCCTTCCTACCAAAACTACAAAAAGAAGGATTCTGTGTGGACAACATACTAACCCACAGAATCCTTCCTACCAAAACTACAAAAAGAAGGATTCTGCGTGGACTCCTCCTGAAGGTCGAAACAACAAATTGGACTTCTACATAGACTGCTTCCGTCGCCGTGCTCGAGCTGAAATTGTAGAAAAGCAAAATCAATTGCCCCATAACCTCAGCTGTGCAGAACACAATGCCATCAACAGCCTCAGGAACAACTCTAACATCATAATCAAAAAGGCTGACAAAGGAGGAGCTGTCGTCATCATGAATAAGTTGGAATATGAACAAGAAGCTGTCAGGCAGCTCTGTAACTCCATATTCTACAGGCCATTATCCTCTGACCCCACTGAGGAGTACCAAAAGAAACTACACCATCTGCTCCAGTGGACTCTCTCCTTAGGCCCTATGCTACCAGCACTCCCAGCTATCTTCGCGACACCACTGACTTCCTGAGGAAACTACAATCCATCGGTGATCTTCCAGACAAAACCATCCTGGTCACTATGGATGTAGAAGCCCTCTACACTAACATTCCACACAACGATGGACTACAAGCTGTCAGGAACAGTATCCCCGATACTACCATGGCTAACCTGGTGGCCGAACTTTGTGATTTTGTCCTCACCCACAACTATTTCACATTTGGGGACAATATATACCTTCAAGTCAGTGGCACTGCTATGGGTACCCGCATGGCCCCACAGTATGCCAACACTTTCATGGCTGACTTAGAACAATGCTTCCTCAGCTCTCGTCGCCTAACACCCCTACTCTACTTGCGCTACATTGATGATATCTTCATCATTTGGACCCATGGAAAAGAAGCCCTTGAGGAATTCCACCATGATTTCAACAATTTCCATCCCACCATCAACCTCAGCCTAGACCAGTCCACACAAGCGGTCCATTTCCTAGACACTACTGTGCTAATAAGCGATGGTCACATAAACACCACCCTATACCGGAAACCTACTGACCGCTATACTTACCTACATGCTTCCAGCTTCCATCCTGGACACACCACACGATCCATTGTTTACAGCCAAGCTCTAAGATACAACCGCATTTGCTCCAATCCCTCAGACAGAGACAAACACCTACAAGATCTCTATCAAGCATTCTTACAACTACAGTACCCACCTGCTGAAGTAAAAAAACAGATTGACAGGGCCAAAAGAGTACCCAGGAGTCACCTACTACAAGACAGGCCCCAAAAAGAAAATAACAGAACACCACTAGCCGTCACCTTTAGCCCCCAACTAAAACCTCTCCAGCGCATCATGAAAGATCTACAACCTATCCTAAAAGATGATCCCTCACTCTCACAGATCTTGGGGGACAGACCAATCCTCGCTTACAGACAGCCCCCCAACCTGAAGCAAATACTCACCAGCAACCACACACCATACAACAAAAACACTAACCCAGGAACCTATCCTTGCAACAAAGCCCGATGCCAACTCTGTCCACATATCGATTCAAGTGATACCATCACAGGGCCTAATCACATCCGCCATGCCATGAGGGGCTCATTCACCTGCACATCTACCAATGTGATATATGCCATCATGTGCCAGCAATGCCCCTCTGCCATGTACATTGGCCAAACCGGACAGTCTCTACGCAAAAGAATAAATGGACATAAATCTGACATCAGGACTCATAACATTCAAAAACCAGTAGGAGAACATTTCAACCTCCCTAACCACTCAGTGACAGACTTGAGGGTCGCAGTGTTGCAACAGATTCACTCCAAAAACAGGCTACAAAGAGAAGCTGTTGAACTTGAATTGATATGCAAACTAGATTGCATCACCTCCGGATTAAATAGGGACTTGGAATGGCTTGGCCATTACGTTAATTGAATCTATTTCCCTTAAGTTAACGATCCTCATTCACACCTGTGTGGCCATCTTGTTGATCACTTCAAAGGTTTTTCTTCCCCTGCTGTTATGGTTCCTCTCAATTAATTAGCCTCTTAAGGTTGGTCTATGCACCTCCACCTTATCATGTTTCTCTGACTGTATAAATATCTGTCTACTGTATGTTTCATTCCATGCATCCGATGAAGTGGGTTCTAACCCACGAAAGCTTATGCTGAAATGAATTTGTTAGTCTCTAAGGTGCTACAAGTTTTTCTTTCTTATTTTTGTTTCACATCTCTCTGAAAGTCTTTGTAGACATGTTCCCCTTGTTTTGTCCTACCACTGGTATATCTAGAGCTGGTAGAAAGGATAATATTGTAATAATAATTGTCTGTTTTCCATTCTCCTTAGCGGCTTTAAACTCACATACTTAACTGATCCTGCCAGGCACACTGTGATTGCTGCCACACAGACAACTGTGTTTAAAATTTCTTGTCTTTAGACATAGAGCTAACTAGGCTATCATAATTTAGGTCATATTAATAGCAACTCTATCCTTTTTATCCTAGTCATAAAGATCACTCCTCAAAGATACTGAATAATAAGAATATCTTTTGAAATTAAACAGTATCCAGGTATAACTTTTAAAAGAAGCAGTTTTTCAAATGGGGAATGTAATTCTGTTTCTTAAATTGCCCTTCTCTTAAATGAAACCTTGAAGCTACTGCATATTCAAGACTGCCTCTTCTAAATTACAACACTTATGCAAGGACACCAGTTAGTAAGGTTGAGCTATAAACTTTAGCCTTTAAACTTACCACAACCGGGAATATTGCGGTCTTTTTAGACAATATCTCAGAGGGCTGTTGCTTTAGTTTCATAATCAGGGGAAAAATTATATGAAATAATATCCAGTAGGCAGCAAATTAAGGGAGGAACCCTGCAAACGAAGCAATTTTATAACCTGAGAACATTAAGAGGATGTGGTAGGATGCATGTCAATCACAGCCATAACCAGAGGAGCTTTCTGACCACCACATCCAACTCCTATCAGCCGTTATCACTAAAGGAACAGATGGTTCCAGTTTAGTCAGATATCGTGGTAATGATATCTCCTCTACTAAAGGGAAAATAATCAAGGAACTTTTATAAACCTACAGCTAGACTTTTCACTCATTTCATGAAATTAGAACTTGCATATAATACTAATTGTACAAATGTATTAAAATGTTTTATCATATAATTGCACCTTGTACAGCTACGGGCATTCTGTTTATTCTTAAATACTGGGGCATAGTCATTGAAAAACTATCTGAAAACACAGCAGGAATTTGTCAAAAGAAGTCCAGTCAGAAGCTCTGAGGAACCATACTTCTGACTTCCTAGTTGTTTAAGTCTTCCTTTAACTTATCACTGCAATACTCTAAGGAGGTCATGATGAACTTAGGACGTACCTGGTCATGCAGCTGTTTAGCATGAGGAACTTCCGCTGATTTGAATGTGATTGATGTTGTGTGGTATTTGGAGTAACTACAAGTTCGGGTGCATCTAGAACAAGTGAAAGGATCTAATATATAGATCCAGTTTAGCCAAACTGATGTGTCTTTCACTAAGAATGTGTTTGCCTTTGTGAATTTCCTTCACAACTACCCTCTCTCTCATACTGAAATAAAATTAATTGAATGTGTGGGGAGGAGCCTGAGATGACATTCTTAACAGTGTCAGGTCCAAAGTTTAGATTGTTATTACAATCTTTGTCACAAAGTCAGACTAATATTCTGCCATTTCCAATCCTCATGTATCCTGAAAACTCTTGTGAGGATCAATTACTTTTGGCTGTTTTCTTCTCTTTCTATAGTTCTGTACACAAAATATATCTCCCCTGAATGTTAATGCCCACCATGTCTCTGTTTACTTTGAATACTTTATTCTTACTACCTTTTTATGAACAATGTTGTAAAGAAGCAAGCAAATAAAATTAACACAATATCCACTTGACAAAGTTTTAACAGGAGCACAAAGTGATCTAATTGTCTATAATGGATAGTATATTAACTGCAGGATAGTTTTCTATACAAACATATTTAGCAACAAAAAATAATACTAGTAGTTTTAATTTCAAAGTACTTTACAACCATTAATTAATTCACCTGCAAGGTAGAGAAGTATTGTTATTCCTATAGGTAGGGATTTTAGTTTAAATAAACTATCCTTATCCATGGGCCAAATTCAACCCTCATAGGTGCACACAGGCTTCTACTGAAGTCAGTGGGAGCTCTGCATTATATGTGTCAAATTCTGCTCTCAGATACATTGCTGTAAATCCATTTACTTCAATTGAGTCCTTTCAAATTTATGACAGTGTAACTGAGGAAAATGCATACACCACCATAGCATCTCAGTATTGTTTATGCAAAAATGTCTGAGATGAACTGCAAGGCACATAGTTGAGCCCTGTCTGGCCAGAATCTCAGGTAGTGTAAATCAATGGATCCATGCCCGTTTATACTAGCTGAGGATCTGGTGTATCATCTTCAAAATTATTCTCATGTCTACTTTCCAGGTACTATACCTATGCAGTAATGAAAAAAAATGTTATTGAATTAACTGGACAAAATAGTGCTCCCCAACATTTTCATAGGACCTCTGTTTAGTGCCACTTTGGCTGTGATTTTGTTAGACCTATCGCAAGCAGCATCAAGCCTAGTTTCCATCAAACACTAACGTGCTTTCAGAAGTAGTGTTAGTGATTCTCTAGATAGCATTCTTCCCTCTGAGTCAACACTGAACTAATACCCCAGCATGGTGCCAGGAGACACTGTGCTGCATAAAGCATTTTCTTGTGGGTGAGATGAAAAACCGAGTTTACAGCTGTGGTCATTAGGGATTCAATGGCACTTTTGACAAGAACAGGGATATTAAGTTCAGAGTCCTCCTGACCAAAATCCAGTTCTAAGTAATTAAATTCTAACAACCTAAATTCTCTGCTGTGACTCCTGTTTAGATTATTATTATAAGCTTGATCATTGTTACCTTGTGCTTCCCCTTTCTGTGTCATAGCCACATGCTACCTCCCCTTTTAAACTTAGATTGTAAGCTTTTTTTGGGCAGGGACAATCTGTTTATGTTTATATGGTGTCTAGCACAATGGGGACTTTGTCCTCTAGGAGCTACTGTAATACAAATAATAATATACAATATGGATTTGGATACTTTGTTGTTCTACTTGTGAAACTGATCTGGATATGGATCTTCCCCCAAATATAATATCATGCAATATTGAAATATGCCATAGTGGATTGTTCTGCACTAACAGCATGTTGGACTAGACAGTATGAAACATGATAGATATACAGGTAAAAACTCCCTGTAAGGGCGGCTACTGTACCTGCAGGGTCCCAAAGGAAGTGCCCTGTAGCCAGGCCAGTGTCTGAACATAGTGATAAAAGTGTCTTTTCATTGTGAATTCCAAATTGACCCAAGGCTACTCTTCCACAGAGAAAGGAAACCAAAGGAACTGGTAAATGACTCCTCCTCCTTCATTCCACCCTTGATATAAGGAGTATGTGCATAGGTCATTTTCACGCATGGGTTAAGTGAGGAGCAGATTGTTAAGTGACTGATCAACCATTTCATAAGAAGTCCGTGACAAACCAGGGATCAGAAATATGACCTCTGGGATGGCTGAATTTCTGCACTTAGGCCGTCTGTAAAGTGAGGAAAATTATGGTTGTCCACTTTCACAAAGTGCTTTGAGATCTAGATCCTTTGATTATAAGGCCAGAAGAGACCACTTTGATCTGACCACCTGCCATAATGCAGGCCATAGAATTTACCTAAATTAATTGCTGTTTGAAATAGAGCATATAGGTTAGGAAAACATCCTAACTCAATTTCATAAAAAAGCCCTAGGCAAGTACCAAGTACTAGTACCAAGTAGCCACACTTTTAGAAGGGATAACTAGGATATGAACATTCAGCAATTTAGCTGGGAGGCACTGTGGCCTAGTAGGTCACAGATCTGGATTCTAACCTTGGATCGAACACTTCATTTGCTATGACTTTGTACCACTATTCAGAGTGAAGGTAGGCTGCATATGCTTACATGGCTAATTTAGCTTCTTGGAAACATGTGTATCTTGTCATCTGTGCAAGAAATGAGGCAGGATACCCCGCAAGCCATTATTGGCCAGCACTACTCACCCCTTTAATGTAATAATAAGTAACTCACACATCCCATTTATTTCTCCAGTTAAGGAAGGGAAACAATACCATATGCCTTTACACCTATTCAAAACTAACCAACACAACTTGAATGTTGGCTATTGAGCACTCTCAGTGATGGGCAACTGAACCAGCCATAGTCCAAGAATTCTATGGAGAAACCAATTTAGTGATTAATTGTAATGAGAAAATAATGTAAGTTGTTGTGAATTCATGAACAGGAAGAAAGAAGCTGAATTCATCAAAATAAATTATTTGCTATGAATTATTAATTTAACTATACATTCAAAGTTCCTGGGCAATACAACAACACTGGGTGATCAGAGGATTAATCTAATTTAGAGTGATTTAAAAAAAATACATTTCAGTGAATGGCTGGTGCCAGCAATATGACAACTGTATTTCATTGGCAGAGACTGACAGCAATAATTCATTTGAATTTTTATACCTTCTTTCTACAGTTGTCAAAATTAATTCAGAATATTAATGAATACATCCACAACCTTAATAACTCATGAGATTAGCAGATATTACTATCACCATTTTACAGACCAGAAGGTGAATGCCTGGAGATTTAGAGTGATGTATCCAAGATCACACAAGAAATGTATATCAGAGAATGAGAAGAAAAGCTAATCTTTTACCTTTCTGTGTGTGCTGAGGATCTGGCCTAAAAGTATAGCAACAGCAAGCTAGCAGAATGAGTAACAGGAAGGGAGATTTGTGGATAAGCATATTCAGCAAATGGATACCCTTCAGAAAAGTCCAAAGTTAAGAAAAATAAGTTTGAGAAGGGGTATGATAGTCTAAGGATGTGAGACTTAAATTAAAGTTAAATTAAGCAAAATAGTTACTTTGAAGAGGAAAGTAATCGAAGACAAGTAGTGGGAGTTTCAGAAGAGCTGCAAGACAACTTGTTATTTTAAGAGTACAAAGTTAAGTGACAACAGTTGTTGAGTGATAAAAGTTGTGTGCACCAGTAGCTGCATTTTCCCAGTACAGTAGGCCTGTACAGATAATGCTACAACTTCTTCAGAGACAACTGGAGAAGATAAAGATATTTAGTTTAGCCCCTAACAGGCAACTAGTGATAAATAACAATTGATATGAACTGTTTGTCCAACAGGGAGATACGGTAGTTACTTGAAATGGTACAAGAGCTTTTGCCTGGTACCATCAGTCAGAATCCTCCTAGCGCTGAATGAGTGGGTCCTTCTAGCACAGATTTCTCCATCAGTTGGGTGTGACCTGCAGATGGACTATGAAGGGGTGGTCCAGTAGATCTTGTTGACAGGGAGGAAAACAACACAAAATCATAGCTGCTAGCACTCGGCAGGAGCCAGGGAAGGGAATCAGCAATTTCTCGCTGCTGCTGCTGCTGCTCCTGCTCCTGCTCCTGCTCCTCTTCCTCTTCTCTACACCTGAAATGGCCTCCATTCCCATGCAAACCCAGAATAGCTCTCCTCTTTGTCTCACCCAGGCTTCACAGCTGTTAGCTTTACAATAGAAGTAGCAATTCAGAGGCTATGTAACCAGTATCACAGTTTCTTGGGCTTTACTGGGCATTTTCCTTTACAATGCTCACCATTGTACTACTACTGGTCCAACTATTCCTCTAGTGGCAACAGTGGAAGCCCTAGTGTAGACACAGCACAGGCAGTCACCAGTGTTTCTACCACTGTGTCTTGTAGAACTCCTTTGAGCAAGCTTAGACAACATGGTGATATAAACCCCTGAGTTCTGTCTAGTCTAATGTTACTAGCAAGGAAGTTGAATAGGTGGTATTGCAACAGTGGAAGATGAAGAAAAATGCAAGTGTCGATAAGGCCTCTAAAGTGGCATTGCCCTAGAGCTGGCTGCTGGGGGATTGGAGGTGAACACAGTGGAAGTGAAAGTGCTTCCACTAGCAATCGTTCCTACCCAGCAACTGGTCCCAGACCTCTCATCCTAAATACAGCTACAGCACCTCCCCCTACTCCCATATTTACACGCCAACACAAAAACCTGCCCATTTTTTTTGCCATGACGTGAATCCCACAATCCTTTGGGGTCAAAGAATTGTGGGCTATAGGCACAGCATGATTTTTTGGTCAGGTTGAGAACCATTGCTCTAGGGGATTTTTAAGGTTCTCTGATAACCTCAACCTCAAATATTGTTCAGGCATGCAGGAGTGAAATTAGGAAGGCCAAATCACACTTGGAGTTGCAGCTAGCCGGAGATGTTAGGAGTAACAAGAAGGGTTTCTTCAGGTATGTGAGCAACAAGAAGAAAGTCAAGGAAAGTGTGGGCCCCTTGCTGAATGAGGGAGGGAACCTAG
Source organism: Macrochelys suwanniensis (assembly GCA_033296515.1). NCBI lineage: Eukaryota > Metazoa > Chordata > Testudines > Chelydridae > Macrochelys > Macrochelys suwanniensis. The sequence continues at coordinate 91,332,117 of CM065775.1, read as the reverse complement.
TGACAGAGGATGTGGAGAAAGCTAATGTACTCAATGCTTTTTTTGCCTCTGTCTTCACAGACATGGTCAGCTCCCAGGCGGCTGCACTCCGCAGCACAGTTTGGGGAGGAGGTGACCAGCCCTCTGTGGAGAAAGAAGTAGTTCGGGACTATTTAGAAAAGCTGGACAAGCACAAGTCCATGGGGCCGGATGCACTGCATCCGAGGGTGCTAAAGGAGTTGGCTGATGTGATTGCAGAGCCATTGGCCATTATCTTTGACAAATCATGGCAATCGGGGGAGGTCCCGGATGACTGGAAAAAAGCTAATGTAGTGCCAATCTTTAAAAAAGGGAAGAAGGAAGATCCGGGGAACTACAGGCCAGTCAGTCTCACCTCAGTCCCTGGAAAAATCATGGAACAGGTCCTCAAGGAATCAATTCTTAACCACTTAAAGGAGGGGAAAGTGATCAGGAACAGTCAGCATGGATTCACCAAGGGCAAGTCATGCCTGACTAATCTAATTGCCTTCTATGATGAGATAACTGGCTCTGTGGATGAGGGGAAAGCAGTGGATGTGCTATTTCTTGATTTTAGCAAAGCTTTTGATACAGTCTCCCACAGTGTTCTTGCCAGCAAGTTAAAGAAGTATGGGCTGGATGAATGGACGGTAAGGTGGATAGAAAACTGGCTGGATGGTCGCGCTCAACGGGTAGTGATCAATGGCTCCATGTCTAGTTGGCAGCCGGTATCAAGTGGAGTGCCCCAAGGGTCAGTGCTGGGGCCGGTTTTGTTCAATATCTTCATCAACGATCTGGAGGATGGTGTGGACTGCACCCTCAGCAAGTTTGCAGATGACACTAAACTGGGAGGAGTGGTTGATACGCTGGAGGGTAGGGATAGGATACAGAGGGACCTGGACAAATTAGAGGATTGGGCCAAAAGAAATCTGATGAAGTTCAACAAGGACAAGTGCAGAGTCCTGCACTTAGGACGGAAGAATCCCATGCACTGCTATAGACTAGGGACCGAATGGCTGGGCAGCAGTTCTGCAGAAAAGGACCTAGGGGTTACAGTGGACGAAAAGCTGAATATGAGTCAACAGTGTGCCCTTGTTGCCAAGAAGGCTAACGGCATTTTTGTGCTGTATAAGTAGGGGCATTTCCAGCAGATCGAGGGACGTGATTATCTTCCTCTATTCGGCACTGGTGAGGCCTCATTTGGAGTACTGTGTCCAGTTTTGGGCCCCACACTACAAGAAGGATGTGGATAAATTGGAAAGAGTCCAGCGGAGGGCAACAAAAATGATTAGGGGGCTGGAGCACATGACTTATGAGGAGAGGCTGAAGGAACTGGGATTGTTTAGCCTGCAGAAGAGAAGAATGAGGGGGGATTTGATAGCTGCTTTCAACGACCTAAAAGGGGGTTCCAAAGAGGATGGATCTAGACTGTTCTCAGTGGTAGTAGATGACAGAACAAGGAGTAATGGTCTCAAGTTGCAGAGAGGGAGGTTTAGGTTGGATATTAGGAAAAACTTTTTCACTAGTAGGGTGGTGAAGCACTGGAATGGGTTACCTAGGGAGGTGGTGGAATCTCCTTCCTTAGAGGTTTTTAAGGTCAGGCTTGACAAAGCCCTGGCTGGGATGATTTAGTTGGGGTTGGTCCTGCTTTGAGGAGGGGGTTGGACTAGATGACCTCCTGAGGTCCCTTCCAACCCTGAGATTCTATGATTCTATGATTCAACCACTAACTTGGCATCAGATTGTACCTGTATTTTTCTAGGCTAAATCTTCATAGCAGGTAATGGCTCAGGTCTGAAGCACTGATAATTAAAATAATTTACTTCTGCTAATAAGACTGAACTGTTTTAAAAAAAATTCTGTCTGAAAAAAGGGTTAGAAAAGTGAGAAGTTGAATAAAACCTAAAAAGTTAATGAGCCTAAATACAGGGAGACTATGCAGGTAATTGCTCCCTGACTGATTAAATTCTGCATTTTTTTGACCTCACCTTCCTATATCCATTAAGGTACTGTTCTTCACTGGAGGATTAATCACTTAATCCATCCCACTCTACATTTTTATGATGATCTGGTGCAGATATATTTCTTCCTTTGGAGGCATAAATCCACATTTGACATCATATACATAGCCACAGCAAAGACTTTGATACCACATACAAGGATTAACTTTGCAAGTGAGGACTAAACAATAGGAATAAATGAGCTTCATTACTGACGTCTCCTCTTGATGGAAAGGACCTGGGAAAGCCCTGAATATTGGCTAACCACTCAGGCCAAAAGGGGCAACAGCTTAATTGTGACTTCATCCTTCGACGTAGGATTCGAAGATGCTGAAACTCTACACATTTTGGTAAAGATTTTAAAAAGGAGCATATTTCAGGATTACAAATGAAACTTGATTTATGCAAAACAACTTGTGCATATTTTGGAAAGTCTCTGCAGTTGCATTCAACTACCCATCCCCGCTCCACAACAACCCCCCCCCCCCCCCGCCCCCAATACCCTATTTTAAGGGGCTATATTTAGGTCTTTTTCAAAAGTAAAACTCTCAGGGCCAGTGTATGAGCAGCCCTTATAGAGTTGCACATATTGCCAAGGTGCCATACAAAAAGGACCCCTCTTGCAGCCAGTGCAAGGGCCATTTACAATGACTGTCCCTGTGGGCAAGGATTGCTTGCTCCATTTCTCCTCCTCAAGGGGGACAGGGCAAGGTAAGGAAGCAGGGAGGGCCATGACAACTGCTTTCATTCCACACTGTCCATGGAATGGGGCCTGCACATAAGGAGGAGCAATCTCCCTGTGTGCACCAAGAAGCTCTAGGAGAGAAATTGCTCACTGAGGCACAGCCTCTGAGCTAGTATGCCTGTGGTGGTACAGCTCAGCACTGTTACCTTGTTGGGGCTATGTACATATTACACAAGCTAGCCTTTAATTAGCTATAAATGAGCAGATCTAGTACAGCTATGGTATGTTATCGTACCAGTGGGACAAATTCGACATTCAGTCACACCCATGCAACTTCACTGAAAGTAGTATTGAACATAGCCTATCACTGTTATCAGGTAACTCCCATTAACACTGATGGGAGTTTATGCACCCATCTTCCCACAACTAGACTTCTGGAACTGTTCCTTCCCTGCTTAAGACTAAATACAACTGGTCCTGATTCAGATCTCATTGATACTGATATAAATCAGGAGTAATTTCTGCAATGAGTGGAACTCCACAATTGTAAAAATGGTGTACATGAAAAAAAATTTACAATCAGGCCCATACATTTCATTACTTTTCCTCAACTGAGTAATAAGATGTTGTTCATGATTTTATTCATAGGTATATTCTATGTAAATTAAAATGTTTCACATAATGAGAAAAAGAGAAGAGAAGAAAACCAGGAATCATGGGGAGGTGAAAAGCTGAGATCCCTTTTACACATTGTTAGTGCTACTCTGTTTAAATTGTTGTGTTTGCTATTAGCTACCACAGTGATAAGTACATTAGATAATGTACTTTTCACTGAAACTAAAAAAAGCTTGTGAGTGTGTAGGTAGCTCCCATTAGCAATAATGGGAGTTCAGGCACACTCACAATTTACAAAATACTCTGTTTAAAACCTGTTTATCAGATAATGGTTATTGGCCCAGAGTGGGAGCATGGGAGCACTAAATTAACATAACATCTTTTCACGCCCACAGCCTCTTGCAGGGAAATGCTTTATTACAGCTTTTTTGTTTTGACTCCAGAATTTGTTTTCCTTTCAAGGTTTTTAAACCTCACAACATTTTAGAAATGGATGCAGCGGTAGGATAAAGCACTGTCTTTTTTTTTCTAATTAAAGAGAGTGGAAAGTAGCCATAACTGCATTTATACTTTCCACATGAGGGAAGCCCCCCGCCCCATCCTATCAGAATATCCCATAGCTCAGTAGTTAGCGCTCTCTCCTAAGATGTGGGTGATCCCTGTTCAAATGCTTTCTCCCTGTGATGTGGTGTACTCACCACCTGTTATATCCCCTTGTATCAGGGTGTGATGCTGCAAGGGGCCCTTATGTCCAGCACCTCTTGCTGTCAGCCTCTCAACAGTCTTCTCTGGCCAAACCACGTAAAGTTCAGGCTCCTTTTGGGGTAACAAAAAGATCCAGCATGAAAGTTCATAAAAGTCCCAAGACAAAAGAACTTTCGACCCACATCATGGACTAGTCTTTGGCCCATCCTTTGAGGTGAGTTTTTAGCCCCCACCCTGGGCTCAATATTCTTTGCACTGTGCTTGAACATCCCTTCCTCGGGGCTGGTAGGTGAACAAATGCTCACCCTCTACTCTACTCTAGTTCTAGCCTGGGGACCCTATATGAAGCCAGTAGGTCTGCTTCTTCCGATGTGCTGCTATTTCCTTGCGCTACTTCCCCACAGCTTGTGCTTAAAACAAAATCCCTTGGATCTCAAGCCTCTGACTTCTCCGTAGATCAGTGGTTCTCAACCTGTTTATCATTGTGGGCTGCATATGCGACCCACAATGTGTTATGTGGGCTGCAGGTTGAGAGCTACAGCACCTCCCCCAAACCCTCCCTATGCTCAGCGACCCCACCCAGAGCAGGGCCAGGAGCAGAGTCCTGGGCACTGGGCCGGGCAGCTGGCACCCAGACCCCCTGCATGGGACTGGGCAGCTGGACCCAGGACCCTGCATAAGGGCCGGGCGGCAGGACTCTGGGATCCTATGACCATGAAATTGACCAAAATGGGCCGTGAATTTGGTAGGACCCTACTTATGTTTCAGGTCAGCTGTAGCTCTGAGTCATCTTCTCCCCCAGCTGGCTCCTTTCTACTCACGGTCCATTTTGGTCAATTTCACGGTCATAGGATTTTAAAAATAATAAATTTAATAATTTTCAGATATTTAAATCTGAAATTTTGTGGTGCTGTAATTGCAGGGATCCTGACCCAAAAAGGAGTTGGGTGTGTGTGTGTGTGTGCAAGGTTATTGCAGGAGCGGTTGCAGTACAGCTACCCTTATTTCTGTCTGCTGCTGGCAGTGCCGCTGCCTTCAGAGCTGAGCGGCCAAAGAGCTGCAGCTGCTGGCTCGGAGCCCAGCTCTGAAGGCAGAGCCGCCTCCAGCAGCAGTGCAGAAGTAAGGGTGGCATGGTATGGTATTGCCTCCCTTACTTCTGTGCTGCTGCTGGTGGGGCGCTGCCTTCAGAGCTGAGCACCCGGCCAACAACCGCCGCTCTCTGGCCAACCAACTCTGAGGGCAGTGCAGAAGTAAGGTGGCAATACCGTGACCCCCTTAAAATAACCTTGCGACCCCCTCTGCAGATCCCTTTTGGGTCAGGACCCCAGTTTGAGAAACACTGGTCTCACCCTATGAAATTTGTATAGGGTAGGGTAAAAGCATACAAAAGACCAGACTTCCTGGGGGGAGGCCAGTTTTAATGGTTTGTGACGCATTTTTCAGAGCTGTGAATTTGGTAGGGCCCTAAGCATAAATCATCTCCAGTAAGAGAGCTGTGGATTCCTTATCTGAGGAGTGAGGTAACTCTACTTCAGGAGAAGGGCTGGGGACTCCTGGCTCAAGGAGTGGGAGACTGGACTATAACCCAGATCTGGAAGGAGGGCTGGGGACTCCTGATTTAAGAAAATCCTGCCAAGAAATCATCTGAGCCCAAAGAACCTAAGACAGAATCTGTGGTCCAGGGAGACCGGGACTGAAAACGCCAAGAAGAAGTGCTGGGAGTTGGGAAGGCCCCGAAACCTAAACAGGGAGTTCTTAGCTGATTGAACTAAATAAATCAGACCACAGGAGAGGGGGAATATTATATAAAGGCTGGATGCAACTGGTTTATTTCTCAACCCTGAGGGAGCTGAGGGCTGTGTACCTGCAGGGGAACAAGGGGGCATGCTCAAGGGCATTGCCCCATTACAATTCCTAAATCACCTCCTAATGATCACTAAATACCTTCCAGATAAGAAACAAACTTGTAACAATGCTCCAAAGGATTTTTCTTTCAAAGGTGATTAGAAGTTTGATACAAGAAGAGGGAAAGTCACCTCGTAACTTATGCAAGTGGAGAACACAAGTCCCAAATTGAGTTCTTTTTAACAAGAAGCAGCAATGGATCATGAATAATCAATTGTAAGGTAATACCTGGAGAATGCATTGTGAACTAGCACAGACTCTTATGGACTTCTGGATGCAAAGACCTCAGAAACATCTAAACCCTGGGGCATTGGAAAGGACTAAGTCATGGAAACTTAAAGATGGGAACGAAACATCTTTAAACAAGAAGTAATACTTAGCCTGACTATACACAGTAATAGATAGAGGACAACTTGTACAAACTAAAGTTAATGTTGCTAGAAATGGCACATGAAATCCTAGGAGTGATGAAACCAGTGCCAAAAAAGATAAGAGGGGAGACTTGGAGGTGGAACCCTCAAAGAATCAGGTAACTTAAAAAATGGCAGGCCAGTGGCTTGATAAGATGGTATATATAGAGACAAAAAAGAAAGCCAAAAGAAATTTTGTAACAACTAAAAATGTGGCCTCTGGCAAGCTAGATAATTGACTCTGAGGAACTAAAAACATATAAGCCAAACTGGGGTGTGATAGATTGCGTACAGGAGGAAGAGGTTGTAGAGGCATTTAGATATATGAAAAAAGATAAAGCACCTAAATCAGATGAAGTACCAGAGTATGCACTGAAGTCATTGGGAAAGGAAGGCATTAAGTATTTTACAAGTCTGTTCAATGATATTCTTAAGAAGAGAAAATGCCGGATGAATGGCATAAAAGCTTTGTGGTGCCCAGTTTTAAACATAAAGGAGATATTACACTGTGTGGTAATCATCACCTAAGTAAGCTGAAGTCATATGATATGAAAATATGGGAGAACATTATTGAAAAGCACTGTGTGGAACAGTTAAAATTTGAAAGGGTCATTATAGATTTATGCTCGGAAGGAATACAATGGATGCCACTGATGCCATATTTGCTCTGTGAATCCTGATGTAGAAGTTCAGAGAAAAGAAATGGCAATTGGGCATGATCTTTGTGGACTTGGAGAGGTATACAATCATTTACCAAGAAAATTAATTTGGCGGAGTTTGTGACAAAGAGGCGTAATGGAAGGATATGTCCATCTTATCCAGGATATATATGATGAAGTGACTACCATAGTGAAAACCAATGACAGAATTTCTAAACATTGGCCTACAAAGGGGGTCAACCTTGAGCCCTCTTTATTTGTGGTTGTCTTGGATGTGATCAGTGGAATACAGGAAGGGAGCCATCTTGGAATGTGCTGTGTGCTAATGACTTAGTGATATAGGCAGAATATTGTGAGACTGCAAACCAACTTTCAACAGTGGCAACTAGGTAGGTAGGATTTAGACAGAACATTGGTAAAACTAACACTATAATAATTGAGGGAGGAGGATACATTATATCTGTATAATATTACAGGCAGAGAGCTTAGAAGAGTGAAAGAATTTAAATACTTAGGATCAATAATTGCTGACAATAGTGGCTTCATGAGTAATGCCTGGCACCAGACCAAAGCTGCTTGGTGCAAATGGGTCACCAAGGTAGAATGTATAAAACTGTAATTCCACTCATACTAACATATAGGACAGAGACTTGGTCAGCCCTAGGAAACCACTAGGCTTTCCACCATGAAAATGAAGATGTTGAGCTGGTCAAAGGGTTGAATGTTCCATGATAGGAAACATAGAAGGTTAAGAGGGACCTAATGAAGGTTGCCTCAATTGAAGACAAACTGACCTACTCCAGGCCATGTTGGCATGGACATGTCCAGTGGAGACCTGAGAGTTATATTGGTAGGATGTCCCTCACAAAGATCATGGATGGAATATGACTAAGGTGGAGGACACAGATTGAGTACATGGATTGGATATCAGCAGCTCTTAGAGAGACCAATTTGCACAACAGCCAGGTGTACAACCATACGTTTCGGTTATAAAAGGCTATAAAAGTTGCTGACCCCGAATGGGCAAGTAGCAAGAAAGACGATGATAGAACTTGGAGGTTGAAGGAGGGAAGAATTTGGAGAAGGCACCAGGAAGTCAATCTGTGTGCAACATCTCTGTAAATATTTATCTTAATAAGGAGAGTTTATTGAAACATGAAACAAAGTCAATTTTATTCCTTTTGAATTGGATGAGCTTATTGTTAACAAGACAATTTTCATGCACATTCGTGGAACAATACAACGAAATCCATCAGTTCTATATTATGTTTCTCATATGACAGGCCAGATCCTCAGCTGGTGCAAATGGTAACAGCACCATTGATTTCAATGGAATTAAATGACTGGATCTTTTCTAGTATTGGAGTTGTACTGTTAATCACCGTATAGTTTTACAGTAGTAATCACATCGACGTGCTTTATATTGGTTTTTGAACTGTTAGTTATCGTGTCACTATTTCAGATACCCAAGCTCTGAAGGATTATCCAGAGTCTAACTTTGAAAATGAGTTCCTTTTTTTGTTAGATATCAAATATTATATACTGCTGTGATGCATTTTATAGCTGTATAATGTAGTGTGGCCCAATGTACTGTATAGGAAGTAATGCAATAGGATGGTTGAAATTCAAAGAACATCCAGACATGCCAAACCCGCTAAAAAACAGAGAAACTGGGCTTGTTTTTGGCTTAATTGGCTTAATGAGTTGCTTGTTGGCTAGTTTTTGGCTTGTAGCTTGTTGCTTGTCTGGCTTGTAGCTTGTTGCTTGTTGTAGCTTGCTGCTTCTTTTTTTTATTGTCTCCCAGCAGGCAGGGGCAACCGGGCGGGGGGGGGGGGGTGGAAGGGGGGGAGGGAGGGAGAAGCAGGGGCAAGGGGGGGGGAAAGAGTCAGGGTGCACAGCAGGCCCACCACAGTCCCAGATTGCACGCCGGGCAGATCTAGTCACATAGAGTGTTGGGGTTCTTAGGGATTGGCTTGTTTGGCCTTGTTTTGAAATGGGAATTAGCTTGATTTTTGGCTTATTGTGAAAGTTGGGGTGCTTATTTACTGCGTGAAAGTTGGCAACTGTGAGAACATCCTATTTTCAGATCAGATAGCCAGTATCTAGAGAAGAGAGTGCATTATTAGATAAATAATCTAATAATGCATTCTGTTTTGTTGCAGAAAGACTTTGGTATTCACAATGTTCACAGAGCAATGACAACTGCCATTCAAAATCTCAGTTATTGTTGGATGGGCATACCTGTAAATTGATCCAACAAAATGTGTTCTCCTCTCTCAGAGGAGACAGTATAAGCACCTTCCTCCTCTCTGTCAGTGACTCTGAGGCTTCTGAGAGAATCAGACTCCAGATTTGCTTAAGTGATTAAATCACTTAGAAGATGAGGAATACCCACTTAATCAGTTTCATCCATCAGGTGCATTTAGTTGGCAGTCTTACTTTTGAAAGCTAGGTGATGACAATTATTTGTATTGCATTAATTCCCCAAGGCTACAATAAGAATCAGGGATCAGTGCAGACGTGCTGGAACAATTTTTATAGTGGGGGTGCCAAGAGACATTAAACCAAACTGTAAACCCTGTATATATTAGAAAGCACTTCAAGCCAGGGGGTGTGGCAGCACCTATGTACCAGTGTACTAGGTGGTGTACAAAGATGGAACAAAGTGGTGTCTGCCCCCAAAAAGGTAATAAAAGATCAACTGATTTTGTTTTACCATTTTTAAAAAATTTCTGTCAGGGACACTTAATCAAACCACTACTACCAGTGATCATAAAGTTATTTGGGTTGGTACGTGCTCGCCTATCAACTCATACATAATTATATTGTTTCACCTTTGCACTGTACTTCCATACAACTATCTCAAAGGAAGTTTTTAAAGAAATATAACATAATGATCACTGTTATGCACCCTTTGCTTTAAAATATATTAAAGATCAATTATACACCTTCTATGTAATAAAGCAAAATTAATGGGAATGCATGGTTGTAACAGGACAGAATGTGACCCAAGCTATATAGAGAAGAACAACTCAGTATATGTGTGAGAAATGTACCCTGTAGTTAATCTTGCAATACTCATTCTTATTCATCACAACTGAACATGACATTTCGGAGCTCTGCACAGAGAAATGGTGAAGGCCACTGGTTTTACATGATGCTCCAGGATGCCAAGCTGTAAACAAAAATTTATAAAAGGCATAGTATGGTCCCAAAGTGCATACACCGAAAAATTCTCTAGTTAGGCCTTGCTGACACATATTAACTACACTTTCAGTTGCACTCTCAAGGCTTATGATGATAAGACATCTCCTTGAGTAATTTCCATCCTTGTACTCATTCTGGAACCATTTTTTATCCTATGTGTATTACAAACAGCAGGTACAATACTTACTGTAATATATATTAAATAAAGGGCTCAATCCACAGCTATGCAGAGCTCACCTGTCACATAGGAGGGGTCAGGACCTGCTGATTCCAGTGGGTATGGTGACGAAGAGTATTACTTTGGGGCATGTAGAACCCTTCACAGGCTCTTCTTCCAGGGCACTCTCCTTCTTCTTCCCTGTCCATCCATTAGAAAAAAATGGTGTTTCCACACTATTTCATCTCATGTTAGGTGCAGTGGAAGGGTGAGAGGCCAAGGCTTCTGCCTATCCTGGGGCTGTCTGTGCAGGTACCAAACAAGCCTGCTACAGGGGCCACAGGTCTGTTTTAAATTACACCAGGTGGAATGGTCAGCCAGGGACCATTCTGCCAGCCCATGATTGCTAGAGTACCCAGCTCGCCATGGAACACTCTCTCTGCAGGGGGAACCAGAGGGGTGAGGAGAGTGGGTGGTATAAATCCAGTTATGTTAGCTTTAAATTGACAGGTATTACCCCTAGAACTACCATGGAAATACCCATCTGCCCCTTTAGGGCAGATTTAAGCTTCATTTGTGATGTTCTAGAAGTGCAAAGGAGACTTAGCTTGGGCCAAAGCGCAGACCCTAGCAGTCTTATTTTGTAATCCGATAAGGCCTGATCCTGCTGCTATTATAGCTAATAGCCAAAGTTCCACTGACTTCAATGAGAATGGGAATGGAACTATAATGATCCTCCCATAAAGTCATTTGCCAGCCAATATCCATAACTGTGAAGAAAGTGAAAGATTTTTTGTTAATTCATAGACTTTAAGGCCAGAAGGTACTAATATGATCATCTAGTCTGACCTCCTGCACATTGCAGGCCACAGTCTTGAAATCAGTTAGGTTTTTTGCCCCCACTGCCAGGGCCGGGCGGCAAAAAAGCCACCGGCTGCCCCTCTCAGTCCGGGCGCCGGCGGGGAAGGCGGCATGCCCGCGGTCCCACTCCCTCGGGGGCGGGGGGCACCGGCGGGGACTGCGGCATGCCCGCCGCCCCACTGCCGGCCGGGGCGATGCCACGCTCCACGCTCCCCGGCCGGAGCACCGGGGGGGAGGGTGGCATTCCCGTGGCCCTGCTGCCCCGGCCGGGGCGCCAGCAGAGAGGGCAGCTTCCCCAGGGCGCCGCGGCCCTGGTCCCCCGGCTGGGGCGATGCTGCTCCCCGCTGCCCCGGCCGGGGCACCGGCGGAGAGGGCGGCATTCCCGCTGCCCCGGCTGGGGCGCAGGCGGGGAGCGCGGCATGCCTGCCGCCCCGCTCCCCCAGCTGGGGCGATGCTGCGCTCCCCAGCTGTCGGGCACCAGCGGGGAGCGCGGCATCCCCGTGGCCCCGGTCCCCCAGCCGGGGCGATGCCGCTCCCCGCTGCCGCCCCGGCCGGGGTTCCGGCGGGAAGGGCGGCTTCCCTGCTGCCCCGGCCGGGGGACCGGCAGGGAGCGCGTCTTCCCCGCAGCCCCAGCCAGGGTGCCGCCTGGGAGGGGGCTAGCCCGCGGCTCTGCTGCCCCAGCCGGGGCAGGGAGCGGGGCTTGCCCGCTGCCCTAGCTGGGAAGAGTGCTTTAAAAAAACAAAAAAACAAACAAAAAAAACCCCTCAGCGCCGCCCCCCTCCAGGTGCCGCCCCAAGCACGTGCTTGGTTGGCTGGTGCCTGGAGCCGGCCCTGCCCACTGCTCCCCTTGGAAGGGTATTCTAGAACTTCACTCCTATGATGGTTAGAAACCTTCATCTAATTTCAAGCCTAAATTTGTTGATGGCCAGTTTCCACATTGACACAGTTAAAGAGAATCCTCCATTTACATTACTTTAAACCTGCTAGTGACCCCTGCCTCATGCAGCAGAAGAAGGCAAAAAAACCCAGGGTCTCTGCCAGTCTGACTGGGGGGAAAATTCCTTCCTGACCACAAATATGGTGATCAGTATGGGCAAGCCTCACCGGCCAGACACCTGGGAAAGAATTATCTGTAGTAACTCAGAGCCCTCCCCATCTAGTGTCACATTACTGGCCATTGAAGATATTTGCTGCTAGCAGTCTCAGATTGGCTACATGCTATTGTAGGTAGTCTCATCATACCATCCCCTCCATAAAAACTCTCTCTTGCAACTTTAATTTGCTGGTTGAGAGGGAAGAAAGAATGGAACAACACATTTGAGTGGAAGCTTCCTCGCTAAGCGAAGAGATACACTGATTTCCATATCCTCATTAGTTTCTGGGCACTGTTTAATGCAGCAGTAATGGTCCATGGTATTGTGAGCTGCTATAAATATGCCCAAGGAGGGGGATGGTTTACAGCTAATGGACTAAATTAATCCCTGGTGTAATTCTTTAACAATTATAGGAGTTACACCTGGAATTATTTTGGCCCAGTACATGGAGGCAGGACTGTTTGGAAAACACATCTCCTTTCCATTTCATAGCTACATGAATTACGGAAGATAACTTTCTGACAACATGCAGCTGTACTGGCAGCAAATATGTAGCTTACAAATCCAGTGATGGGCGTAAGGACTGAATTTCTAAGGAAATTGTCTGTATAATAAAGAAAGAAGTCCTATATTGTCACAAACAGTCAGGAAGCTTTGAAATCAAAGAACGAGTTATTTTCAGCTTATGAGAGAAATGAGTGGATGCTGATATAGGTTTAATAAATGATCCTTTGCGAAATTTAGCTATAATACACATAAAGTATGAATAGAGGTGGATATTAAATGTCAAAATAACAGTGTGGGCTTGCTGACTCACATAACTGCTGCAAACATTTCTTGGTGTAAGTCTTTTACTATCCCCTAGCCAACATATGCGCAAGGACAGAGTCTGCGCTTCTGTTTCACTCTACTCCAACAGGCTCCAGGCCTGACTGTCCACTCCAGTGTAACTCCACTGACTGCATAGGATTTATTCTTGATTTATACCGATGTGAATGAGAGGAGAATCAGGGCCTTTGAGTTACAGAGAATTGTCCATAGTTAAGCACCACATGAGTTCAGAATCCCAGGGTGAAAACTGGGTTCCATTGAAGTTAATGGCAAAACTCCTGCTGACTTCAAGAGTGCCAGGGTTTCATCCTAGGTAAATAGACTCACTTCACCTGGGCCTTACTACACAAAAGGGAGGTCAGTATAGAGTGTAACATTACAAGTGTTTCCATATCAAAAGAAGGCATTGGCTGTCTTGAAAGTGGGCAACAAGTTTCCTCCAAGAGCTCAAGGAGAAGAAAGCTAGGCAATTACACCCAGTCATCAGAAAGTGGGAGTGGGTGATATTTCTGGAGAAAAAAGCTCTCCACTCCCAGAAGAATATGTATGTACGCTTTGGGACTTTTTTATTTTGTTGTGAATTTTTGTTTTCAGTGAGCAGCCCCAAGATCTGAGAGTCTTTTGAATAGACCTGTCTTTGTGATGTTTCTCCTAAAATAAATTAACAATCTTCTTTATTAAAAGAAGATGCTTCTTATACACGGTCTCCTGTGGTGATCTCTGCCACAAATGGCTACCTACTGTGTTTTTAATATTAATATTATTTGGAGCACAATAGCATCCAAAATGTGCTTTTGTGTTCTATAGCCACAGATGAAGAAACAGTACCCAAAATGCTTACAGCCTTAAAAGACAACATATATACTAAAAGTGATCAGGGTGAAGAGAGGTACCGCTCATGTTAATTTGATTGGGAGGAGAGGTTTGTTTTGTATTATATATTAATAATTTCTAATTGCCCCTCAAGCTAGACATTACTAGCGTCTACTAACTTTTTTTTAGTGTTGTATTCATTTTTGTAGGTATAGCTGCAGAAATGGGTTTTATAATGAAATGTGCATTTCTCTGTGTAGTGATTAAAATGCTTTTGACATAGGTGGCTGTATCAGAAGAGGGGCTGAATGATGTGATCTATTTCCTTTCTGTTTCCTGTGGAAACCCAGATACTTGTACATTTTGCAAACTTCTAGATAGAAAATGCTTTTATTGTTGGATGTGATTTCCAATGCTGTTCCAAAAGGTAAGAGGGATTTTTTTGTCAAGCAGGGGATAATCTTGTAGGCTGACGATGGTGAAGCAAACTTACCCAGGCAGGATAATCACCTGAGGGAAACAGTCTACAGTCTACAGGTATCAATAACTTTCTACCATGGTCACTAGGCATGTCAGACATTTTTGTTAGCAGGAACTGCTGATTGGTGTAGTATGCATGTGGAAATCATGGCTTAAGCCTGCTTGTCAAAGCCTGGAGATCAGACTGTTCATGAAGAATTTATTTAGTTTTAATAAGAGCTTGATTTTCTTTGTGAGAAAGGGATCTTGTGATCTTGGTTGTAGTGATGTTGGAATCACCAATCTGGCGCCTTGTAGTAGGTGACTGTTCCCACGTAAATGTTATAGGATGATTTTAGGGCTTGTCTATCTATTTTGAAGTATCTGGATAGTTTCATAGAGTTCATTCTAGCATCTTGTATGGGAGGCGTGTTTGATCTTGCTTGGGTGAAAGTTGAAAATTGGGCAGGAGCATTATGCTAAGTGCTGTATGTATGCCAACTAATGCTTATATGCCTGTGTTATCAAAGTGGTAATTCCAAGGTTGGTATCTGTAGCAGACAGTAGAGAGATGTGTAGTCTGTCGGGCTGGTTTTACCCTTATAGTGGATCATGTCCCCATTTGAGGCATGTAGGTAGCTTAGGTATTGTGTTCAATGTATGTTCAACAGGTTTGTGATATGTGATGATGGTGAATAATACTCATTGTAGGGACAACTCCAGACAATAAGAGAGCTTCTTTCTTTAAGTGGAATATCTATTCTGTGGATATTGGTGCTCTACTGGTGTAGAAACTATGTGATAGTGTCTGACATTGAATCTTTCTGTGAGAGAAATGTACAAAGACCAACAGGGCTTGAAGCAACAGTCGCTTTTGACTGTTTGGTTGGGTAAGAATAGGACTATACAATGTCACTTGTCAACTGATCATGATGCTAGTTGAAAGTATTTTCATATTTATCTTCCCGTGTCTGTGGGACAGAACTCTTAGGGAGTTCATGCACTGACTGAGGCAGCATTCTGTAATCAGGAATAGAGTGTGAACAACAACTGAACATTCCCAGGAGACTGAATTTTACTGGCATGCTGTGGCACTGACAAGCTTTTAATGATTGCTATCTTGTTAGGATCTTGTGCTATTCCGGCTGCAGAAAAGACACAGCCAGAAACGCTAATGAAGATTTATGTAACTCACATTTAATTTGGTTCTGAGTGAGATTCATCTTTTGGTGTCTTTCAAAAACTGCTTTAAATGCTTTGTTGTGGGCCTCATGTCATGTCCAATGATGCCATTCTGACATGTGGAAGTCTCTGACATTAGGGATGCCTTGTAGAAATGATTGGATTGCATTGTGGAATATTTAAGCTGCAGAACATATGCAGAAACTGAGATTTGTGGGCCACTGAAGACCAATGAATGTGGAGAACCTTGTGAAATATTGATTCTGATGCAAGTTCAGCTGGAGAATGATAACACTGAGGTCAAACTTGGAGGAGACTGTGGTTTCACTGAGGTCACTGTGAGCATCTGTGAGTGAGATACATCACTCTTGGAGGACTGAGGTGCTTGGGAGACACATGTCCATGTAAATTCTGACTTTCTCTGGGATCTTGAGTTTGGCAATTGATACTGTTTGAGATCCCCATGGTATGAGTGCCTCTAGTTTCTCAACAAGCCCCACTTAAAGATATTCAAGCTCTTGTTTCAGAGAGTAATGAGTTGAAGATGACTACCAAATTATGTGACAGGAAGACCGAGGTGGTGTCAACTCTAACAAAGAACCCATCTTAGAGGGGATGGCTTTGGAGGAAAGATAATGAGTTCAGTTTTGGACATGCTGAGCTAGAAATGAAGGTAAGAGAAAGGTGAAAGAATAAGAGAAGGCCAAGACAAAATGGGCGGGGAAAAGTGAAATAAAGAAAAAAAGTAGGAAATGTGATATTCTTTATAAAAAAGACAAAACCTTTGTAATTAAAGATAGATTTTTTAAAATGTAAATACTTTTCTAATATTACTTTTGCATATAAATAGTTGCTGTAGTTACCCCAGGGATGCTATATGATAGAAACATAGGAACTGTGATATGGGATTAGACCAGTGGTCCTTCTAGTCCAGTATGCTATTTCTAACAGTGGCCATGAATGAAGTCATTATGGATGGGAGAGGAAGTGGTCTACATGGTGCTCTCTCTGTTAAGATATGGTCCACATTATGAAAAACTTTGAGAACCCCTGACCTAGCACATTAAGAATTCTCTTAAAATAAATAAATATGGTTTCAATAATTTAGTAGATTGAGACATTCCTGGTGTAAACCCCTTGAAATCTATGGCAATAGGGAGAGATTCGACTCCATATGTCCATAATCTTTAATTTTTTGGTTTTTGATGTCTTGTAAAACAAAACCTTCACAATTAGCCAAGTGGAAGCAGTTGGGAGAGATGGATCTATAGGGAAATCCAACCTGATAAGAGACATTAGGGTGCACACAATTGCATCTCTCTCACAGTTACAGAGGTTTTATTTCCATTCAGATTATCTTCAGCTTGTTTCTACAGACTGTTGTGGACAGTATGTAAAACAACGTTTGAAGTAACTCTGCCACTCTCCATAAAAACTAAGTACATTCCATGAAACTAGATTTTAATGCTAATAGGTAGTTTTGTAGCTAACTCCTTGCACGCTCCACTGAAGCTCTGCACTGAAGTGATTGAGTCTGATAAAAGACTAAATGGTCCCATCTCTGTCAAGAGAATTTGGGAGACTGTGAATATATTCCGAATAAAATTTTGAGTTTCTCCACTGGGCATTAGATGGCAGTATTAATCAAGACATTGAGGACTGTATTAGCTCATGGCTATTTTATAAAGGAAAATGTAACTCAAGCATACAGTGTGAAACATTTGTCTGCTGCATTTTCTATTTCTAAAGGAGAATGTATATTTAATATTGATTGCAAAAGTATGGGAATGCCAGTCTGTATGATTTCATAAACTGGTGTCTCTTCACGTCAGGCAGGGGAGGAAGAGGGTGTTGGGGGCACACAGAGTCTTTGTGACGTGGGGGGGAGACTAATAAGGGAACACAAGAGTCTCTGCCCTGTGGAAGGGGGTGGAGGATGGGAGAGCTTATGAAGGAGAATGGAGGCACTCTACTTCACCCATCTTATTATTTAGACTTCTAGCATTTGCGTACAAGCACTTTAAAAACTTGTCACTGTTTATTTATCTGCCCTTTTCAGACAGTAACAGAGGGAGAGAAAGATTGGCCCCAGTGCAGGTTTTCATTGTCGGACCCCTCTCTGACATCTGACCAGAGTGTTTGGAATCTTAGTTCTGAGCCTCCCCCACCCTTATCAAGATGCCCCTGCATGTGGGGGTCCACGGTGGAGTAGGTTCCACATGCAGGGCCAGGTAGGCAGGCAGAGCTTCAGAGTCTCAATGCGTGGATGAGACGATGGTGTAGGGAGGAGGGGTTTCAATTTATTAGAAACTGGGGAAACTTTTGGGATAGGGGGAGCCTATACTGGAAGGAGGGGCTCCGCTTAAACCAAAGTGGATCCAGACTGCTGGCACTTAACCTTAAAAAGGCTGCAGAGCAGTTTTTAAACTAAGAGATGGGGGAAAGCCGATTGCTGCAGATGGATCAGAGAGGGACTTTAGAGGAGAGTCTATTGATAGAGATTCTCCAGGTTTTAGTCAGGAGGCGAGGATGGAAGAGGATAAAGTATGGGCCAGATCAGATGAGAAACATTCACATAAAAAGAATCTGACACATCAGAAAAGGGCAGACAAATAAACAGTGACAAGTTTTTAAAGTGCTTGTACACAAATGCTAGAAGTCTAAATAATGAGATGGGTGAACTAGAGTGCCTCATGTTAAAGGAGGATATTGATATAATAGGCATCACAGAAACCTGGTGGAGTGAGGACAATCAATGGGACACAGTCATTCCAGGGTACAAAATATATCAGAAGGCTGGAACAGGTCGTGCGGGGGCGGGAGGGGGAAAGGGAGAGTGGCACTAAATGTGAAAGAAAATGTAGAATCAAATGAAATAAAAATCTTAAATGAATCTACATGTTTCATAGAATCTCTATGGATAGTATTTCCATGCTCTAATAAGAATATAACAGTAGGCATCTATTATCGACCACCTGACCAGGACAGTGTTAGTGACTATGAAATGCTAAGGGAGATTAGAGAGGCTATCAAAATAAAGAACTCAATAATAGTGGGGGATTTCAATTATTCCCATATTGACTAGGTACATGTCACCTCAGGACAAAATGCAGAGACAAAATTTCTCTATACTTTAAATGACTGCTTCTTGGAGCAGCTGGTACAGGAACGCACAAAGGGAGAGGCATTCTCAATTTAGTCCTGAGAGGCACGCAGGATCTGGTCCAAGAGGTAACTATAACAGGACCGCTTGGAAATAGTGACCATAATATAATAACATTTAACATTCCTGTGGTGGGAAGAACACCTCAGCACCCAACACTGTGGCATTTAATTTCAGAAAGGGGAACTATGCAAAAATGAGGAGGTTAGTTAAACAGAAATTAAAAGGTACAGTGACTAGAGAGAAATCTCTGCAAGTTGCATGAACACTTTTCAAAGACACCATAATAGAGGCCCAACTTAAATCTATACCCCAAATTAAAAAACATAGTAAAAGAACTAAAAAAGAGCTACTGTGGCTTAACAACCATGTAAAAGAAGCAGTGAGAGATAAAAAGGCATCTTTAAAAAAGTGGAAGTCAAATCCTAGTGAGGAAAATAGAAAGGAGCATAAACACTGCAAAATTAAGTGTAAAAATGTAATAAGAAAAGCCAAAAAGGAGTTTGAAGAATAGCTTGCCCAAAAACTCAGAAGGTAATAACAAAATGTTTTTTAAGTACATCAGAAGCAGGAAGCCTAATAAACAACCAGTGGGGCCTCTGGACGATCAAGATACAAAAGGAGCACTTAAAGACGATAAAGTCATTGTGGCGAAACTAAATTAATTCTTTGCTTCAGTCTTCACGGCTGAGGATGTTAGGGAGATTCCGAAACCTGAGCCGTCCTTTGTAGGTGACAAATCTGAAGAATTGTCACAGATTGAAGTGTCATTAGAGAAGGTTTTGGAATTAATTGATAAGCTTAACAGTAACAAGTCACCAGGACCAGATGGCATTCACCCAAGAGTTCTGAAAGAACTCAAATGTGAAATTGCTGAACTATTAACTATTAACTATTCTGTACCCAATGATTGGAAGGTAGCTAATGTAACGCTAATATTTAAAAAGGGCTGTAGAGGTGATCCCGGCAACTAAAATGATTAGGGGTTTGGAACAGGTCCCATATGAGGAGATATTAAAGAGGCTAGGACTTTTCAGCTTGGAAAAGAGGAGACTAAGGCGGGATATAATAGAGGTATATAAAATCATGAGTGGTGTGGAGAAAGTGAATAAGAAAAAGTTATTTACTTGTTCCCATAATATAAGAACTAGGGCCCACCAAATGAAATTAATGGGCAGCAGGTTTAAAACAAATAAAAGGAAGTTCTTCTTCACACAGTGTACAGTGAACCTGTGGAACTCCTTGCCTGAGGAGGTTGTGAAGGCTAGGACTATAACAGGGTTAAAAAGAGAACTAGATACATTCATGGAGGTTAAGTCCATTAATGGCTATTAGCCAGGATGGGTAAGGAATGGTGTCCCTAGACTCTGTTTGTCAGAGGGTGGAGATGGATGGCAGGAGAGAGATCACTTAATCCTTACCTGGTAGGTTCACTCCCTCTGGGGCACCTGGGCCACTGTCGGCAGACAGGATACTGGGCCGGATGGACCTTTGGTCTGACCCAGTATGGCCATTCTTATGTTCTTATGTTCTTAGGGACTTGGAGCTAAGATTCCAGATGCTCCAGCCAGGTATGAACAGCTAAGGAACACCACTACCCACAACTGAGCTGAGATACTCCCAAAACACACAAGTCCCCACACACAGCCCATGGGTGGAAGAGGGTAAGCGGTGTGTGGAGTATATAAGGGCCTGGAGATGAAGTGGGGATATTGGGGAGGTTTGGGCGGGTGAGGAAGGAGTTGGCTGTTCTGCGGTGGCTGCGGAATGAATTGGAGGACAGAGGAATGTGGGGTTGCAGTGGGGAACTGAGGGGAAGGATAGAGGAGGTAAGCTGATAGCTCCCCAAAACCACACACAGCCCCATACACAGCCCAGTGGGGGAAGATAGTGAAAGGGTGAGTGATTTGGGGTTCTGGGGTAAAGTGTGGGGTCTGGAAGAAGGAGTGGGGGCAGAAGGGGCTTCGGGTGCAGTGGGGGATGTTCTGGGGGTTATGGGTCCAGGATGGGTGGTATGACAGAGGGGGAGTTGCCTCACTGTGGGGAAAGGGTACATCAAGGGGCCCAAGCTGAAGGGGCAGGACGGAGGATGTGGAACACAGGGTATTGGCTGGCTGAATGGTGGGGAGGGGGGTACATAAGGGTGCCTGTACTTACAGGAGGATGTGAAACCAACAGCTCCCTCCTGGCTCCTCTCCCATGAGGCTGGCTCCTGGGCTTGGCTTCCTGCTTCAGATGTTATGACCTCCTCTGTCACACCACTGCTCAGGTTTGGCCTGGTCCCCTTGGGTTGCAATGACACTCACACAAACTTGGCCCAGCAGGCCCCCACTATCAGCCTGGAGGAGCAGCTGGGCCAAACCTGAGCGGCACTGCAACCACAGGATGCAATGTCAGAAGCGGGGAGCTGAGGCCAACCAGCCCTGCTACCATTTGACTCATTCTGGTGACCCAATATTGGGCTGAAACCCACAGATTGAGAAACCCTGCTCCAAGTTGCATGAGTCCCTGTGCACCGAGGGTTGTCAACTTTCTAATTTCTGAAAACCAGACCCCCCTGCTGCACCTCTCCCCCACCTTCTGCCGGACCTCTTCTCACTCAAGGCCCCACCCCTGCTCCACCTCTTTCCCCTAGCTCCGGCCCCAGTTCCACCTCTTCCTCAAGGCCTTGCCCCCAGTCACTTGTCTCTCCCCCTTCCCCCGTTGCTCATTGCTTTCCCCCCTCAACTCCAGTGTGAGCAGTCCCAAGGAACTTGCAAACCCCAGCTCCAGCAGGGACTGCAGGTCAGAAGAGAGCTGTGGCTGCATGGGAGCAGGGAAGCAGCCCTGTTGGTGAGCTACAACGTGGCCCTCCTGCACAGCAGCCTTCCACCTCCCTCTGCGCTGCATCCCCAGCAGCCCCCTTCCCCTCCTGCTCTAGCCCTCCCTGCCCTGTAGCTGCCTGAGAGCATGGCCAGGGGAAGCACGGGTAGGTGCGGCAGCTCGTGTTCCTTCCCTCCAGGGGAACGTTCCGTGCCTACTGAGAGGCCCTTACCGCACTCGCTATGGGCCCCCACACTCTGTCCTCCATCGCAGCGCTGCAAACCGTGCTCCTCAAAGGCGCTGACCAAGCCAGTGCTTGTGTGCTGCTGCGGGAGCTGCCTCTTGAAGGTCAGGCAACAGGCTGCCACTTCCCCCACCCATTCCGTCGTAACTGGACTTTTGGTGTCTGGTCAGTACATCGGACTGGACACTGCCAGGTCCCCTTTTCGATTGGGCTTTCCGGTCAAAGCCCAGACACCTGACAACCCTATGTGCACCCTTTGCCAGGGAATAGAGGGACACAAGGAGCCAGTGTGTGCAATGAACTCACCCTATAGAAGCAAAGTGTGTGACTAGTTTTATGAGCTATTAGAATTATTTATTGATCTACTAATTAGCTGACTGATTCACTTTAAATTATGTGTTGCTTGTTTAAACAACATTGTGAAGCTTTACTCTTTGATTTCTTTTGCTTCTGAGCCTGTATCTCGATCTATAACTGACAATAATCAAGTCACATGCCAGCTATAGTTAGTGATAGCTCAATGCCTACCTTTTTAAATTGGAGTACGTTGATTTATTTGCTTGACTCAAATTGATGATAATGGAACTTGCACAGCTGAATTACCCACAATCCTTTAAAAATGTAGCAGCAAGAGCAAAATTTTACTGTCAGATCCACATGATGTATCTTGAGCCGAATCTGACATTTTGCTTTCTATATAAGCATGGCTCTTCCATTGACAGCAGTGGGAGTTTTGCATGTGCAAAGAGAGCAGAATACTGGAATAGAGATCTGTAATGCAGATCTAAGGACAGAATTGTGTCTTACAGTACATGTACAACTTAAACCCACAAAAGCAAGGTGATCCAGAATTACAGCTGATTAAATGCTGTCTCATTTCCTCTCAGTATTGCAACATAGATACTAGTAATACGGAACAGAGATCATTGTTTGGAGACTCTCTGAATTACTTGAATAGCACAGGTTAAAATATGGAATTTTAGCAAATAGACACTGTAGGGTACCACGGAAGATTGTGTTACGGCATAGCAAGGGTGCTTTCGCTTTCTCATGCTAGTCAGGGTGTTTATTGCTTTCTCACACTCTTTTAGTGGCCAGCCACTGTAGGTCATGGCCGGCCAGCTGCAATCTGTTTTGAGGTTATTAAAAGTGCTTTTGCTTTGTATGGCCTTGAGCCAGGAGGTGGCCCCTGCTTGCTTCTGTATGAGATGTCTGTATATAATTGTATGAGCCTGGCCCCACTTTGGACTTCGTACCAGGCCACGCTTTCGGTGAGCTGGGTTCCCTGCCTCCGTGACAGCAACGCCAGGAGTCCCCATTGCGGATGTGTCACTTTGCCGTCAATAAAGCCAATAACTCACAGAGTGTGTGGGCCTCGTTCTTGCAGAGCACCCTGGGTAGGCCCGCAGCCTCCCACGAATGTAACAGACAGTCAGGACTATTTTATGGGGTTCATTAATGCTGCACATACCTCACTGAGGTTAAAGACCATGAGACTGTGATTGAGGCTTTTATTTACAGCAGCATACAATGTAACCTAGAATGTTATTGCAATGACCATCTTTAGTTTTTATTGTCACTAGAGTTTTTTCTCCTTATTGAAAAAGTTCTATTACATTTCACTATTTTTTTCATTCTATAGAATTTTATAGGAAGGATATTTCTCTATTAAATTCAATAAGGTGGTTTCAAATTCCTACAAGAAGGTTGTCATTCTGTATCAAATTTCATGAGGGTTATTTTCCTGAAAATATTGATCCAATAGTGGGAAATAATTCAAAGTGGAAGAAAGGAGAAAAAATTGTATGTATGGTGGGGGTGGAGAAGGAAATGAGGAAAGTGAAGGAGGCAGGGGGATCAGTAAATAGCTTTTCTATACTATTACATGTTTGTGTTTTAATTTTCATAATTAACTAAGGGTGTGATACAGGACTGTTAACTGCTTCAATGTTCCCTGCTTTCCTGCTTTGGTCCTACCTCTTCCTTTCTTCCATTCTGTCCACATATTTACCTGTCATTTTCCAATTTTTATTTCTACAGCTCAAATCCTGCAGTAGTTTTCTTTTAGAAAATTGTATGCCGCGTGTAAGCCAAGTTCAGGCCTTAACAAAAACATTTTCTGGTGCTATATACTTTTGAAAAATATGTTTAAAATGGAAGCATCTCTGCCTTTAATTGTGACAATGCAGGATTCCGTCAATAAACGTAATATAATATAGATGTCTTTAATAATTATCAGACATGTACTCTACAATGACATGAACAACTCATGTTCCACACATCAGCTTCATGAAAGCTTGTGCATGCTAATTTCATGCGAAGCATTAGATGGCACTGTTTACATGATTTTTGCATTATATTCACTGCAGGAAGCTTTATGGCACTGAATAATTCTATACAGTCATTTATTTTAGATTTTATACAGTACTGATTTACCCATGTTTCATTTTTTTGATTTTTTTTTACAACAGTAAAGCAACTGCACGCACACAAAGATGTCCCCTGCCTATAACATTATCCTTCAGAGACACAGCTTGATTCTTTATTGTTATAGATCCTCTAATAAACCTGCATTTAAGCAATAAGGCCAAGGCCAGACAGACCATGAGATAGTGCTGATTAATGCACACCTCAGCTGTGTAATGAGGCAAAGGCACATTACCACACCATCTGAATTGTCTTAGTGAAAATAAAATAGGCATTTAAAAAAATAAAAATATGGTATTTTATTGATTAAACATAACATTTGATGTAACAGAGAAAAATTCCCTAGGAATTATTTATAAATAGTTATTTTACAATTTTAAAAATTTAATTTGAAATATTAACTATTTTCCCTCCTTCTCTAGGGTTCTTTGATTCTATTTTTTTCTAGCTCATTAATATTGTCAATTAATTGTTTTTATGTCATCTTAAAAATACAAGGCTCTATACTGGATTGCTAGATAATGTATGCATTTGCGTGTATGTTAGCTTGTCTATACAATCCAAAGATGTTCTAGAGGTGGCTTCAGGAGTTCATGTGACTCTCTGCTTACTTTTCTATGTACTTTGGGATAAGGAAGTTGTATAATGGGGAAGTGGTTAGATGGTAGGTTAAGCTGAAAGGAGAGTTGGAAGTTAAAAGCAAACAGGGAAGACTAGATTTAACATCCTACTCATTTGGGTTTTGTCTTTGGCTCAAACAGTGAGTTTCAAAGAAAAGGCCAGATCATCCCCTCCTGGGGCAAAAACTGGGGTCTCTGTGAGGATCCCCTTGTGGAGATCCTTTTACACCACCCTATGAAGCAGAGTTTGCCCTCTCACAGACAAAGCTGTGGAGCCTACCCCAAGTGGATTTCCAGAAGACTAGGGCTATCCACATGGGGACTTGTATCCTGCACTGCTGAAATGCTGTTTTCATTTATAGCAGTGATAAGGATGCTGTTGCGACAGATACAAAGGGCAGCGGGGCGGGGGGGGGGGGAAGGGATTAAGTGTGACAATACTAAATTCTGATCCATGGAGGTATTGGATCAGAAATAGGAGGGTAAGCATGTTTAAGTCCTGTTAGAAATCTATTTACCTAGGGATGTGAAAAGATTGCAAATGCATCCACGGGCAGGTGTAGTGCAGAAATGGCTACTAACTAGACATTCACTGAACTAATTGAAAGACCAGATGATTTCAAATGTAATAGGTAGCACAATATATGTCTGATCTCTGTGCAGTTCAGCCCAGACCAATTTTTTTCCCCCATTTCACCGCATAACTGGCTCTGGTGGAGTCCTTTCAGCTGTTGACCAAAATGGCTTGGAGATCCTGAGAACATATTTTTCTGCATTATTCTGTCAGAGATCATCCGAGCCCTCAGGAATAGAGATTGCAGGTTGGGGTGCAGTGATTTGCCCTGGTTCTGAAACAAGAGATCCTTGACCGGGGTAGAGCTTGGTCAAATTGAGAATTGATGCAGGTCTGAATGCCAGTACTACCTTCGGAGGCATGTGCTACAAGGATCATGGTTGTCTTGTCTTTTTGCAGATTCCTGATTACCCTGAGAATTAGAGGCATTGGAGAGAGTGCATGCAGTAGCTGTCTTGACCAGAAAAGAAGAAAAACATCCATTATGGAGTCCAGGCTGCGACCTGCTGTGGAGAAGAATTTCCTGCATTTGCTGTTCAGGTTTGTCACAAGAGGTCTATTATTGGTTATTCCTACTGCTGGAAAATCCCTTGTGATAAGGATGGCAACTCATGATGGTCTACAAAGTGTCTGCTGAGAGAGTCTGCAATAAATATTTTTCACCCTGGCAGGTTAAAAGCCTTTAGCAAAATATTGTTTCTTATGCAGAAGTTCCACAAGGGAATTGCTTCTTGGCAAAGCTGAACCTCATACTTCTCTGCCTTTTTTTTCTGATGAAACATAGCAATGGTGTTGGTAAGAACTTGAACCCCTGGGTTCTGATGGTGGTAAATGTCTTGCAGGCTTGAAGCCCCAATGTATATGCAGGATTGCCTTTTGCTCTGTCGGTAACACCTGAGCTGGAATACATTCCAGATGAGCACCCTAGACCATGGTGGAAGAATCTCTTACAAGAGTCAAGGTTGGTTCTGGTGGCAAGAAAGGTGCCATCCTAGACATCAGCTGTCAGATTTGTCTACTGCAGGCTTATCTCACAAAACTTCTACTTCATCAAAACAATCATGTACGGTTTTCATAGACGACAGCACAACAACCAGAACATATCTCCTATCTGAAACCCTCTTTTGAAAATGCCTCTCTCTCTTTTATGGTGTATGAACTGAGATTACATCATATAAGTGGGTGCTCAGCACTGTGAAGGAGGGATACATCAACACTTCCTTCCCTTTCCCCCACCCACCTACCCCATCTTTTGAGGCTGTTTTACATCAGGAAGTGCAGTCTTTTTGAAACTGAGCACAACAAAGGAAGTTCCTTACCAACACAAAGGGTAAGGTTTTATTCCCATTACCTGATTCTTCCCCCCAAAAATGGTCTAAGGCCCATTTTGGATTTGAGAAAACTGAAAAGTTTCCTCAAGAAAATCAAATTCAAGATGGTTACCCTTCCATCTATTATCCTTGGTATGCGTCCCTCAATTTGCAAGACACTTACTTTCACATGGCAATGCATCCTGGCCATAGAAAGTATCTCCAACTGGTAGTGGGAAACATTCACTATCAGCATACAGTGATTCCCTTTGGTCTTTTCTCAGCCTGCAGGTGTTCACCAAGTGTATGACAGTAGTAGCGGCCCATTTTGTCATTCCAGCTTTCAAATATTTTCTTACACCACTTATAATTTTATATACCTCTATCATATCCCCCCTTAATCCCCTCTTTTCCAAGCTAAAAAGTCCTAGCCTCTTTAATCTCTCCTCATAGGGGACCCGTTCCAAACCCCTAATCATTTTAGTTGCCCTTCTCTGAACCTTTTCTAATGCCAGTATATCCTTTTTGAGATGAGGAGACCACAACTGTACGCAGTATTCAAGATGTGGGTGCACTGTGGATTTGCATAAGGGCAATAAGATATTCTCCGTCTTATTCTCTATCCCTTTTTTAATGATTCCCAACATCCTGTTTGCTTTTTTGACTGCTGCTGCACACTGCATGGATGTCTTCAGAGAACTATCCACGATGACTCCAAGATCTTTTTCCTGATTAGGTGTAGCTAAATTAGCCCCCATCATATTGTATGTATAGTTGGGGTTATTTTTTCCAATGTGCATTACTTTACATTTATCCACATTGAATTTCATTTGCCATTTTGTTGCCCAATCATTTAGTTTTGTGAGATCTTTTTGAAGTTCTTCGCAGTCTGCTTTGGTCTTAACTATCTTGAGCAGCTTAGTATCACCTGCAAACTTTGCCACCTCACTGTTTACCCCTTCTTCCAAATCATTTATGAATAAGTTGAATAGGATTGGTCCTAGGACTAACCCTTGGGGAACACCACTAGTTACCCTTCTCCATTGTGAAAATTACCATTTATTCCTACCCTTTGTTCCCTGTCTTTTAACCAGTTCTCAATCCATGAAAGGATCTTCCCTCTTATCCCATGGTAACTTAATTTACTTGAGAGCCTTTGGTGAGGGACCTTGTCAAAGGCTTTCTGGAAGTCTAAGTACACTATGTCTACTGGATCACCCTTGTCCACATGTTTGTTGACCCCTTTAAAGAACTCTAATAGATTAGTAAGACATGATTTCCCTTTACAGAAACCATGTTGACTTTTGCCCAACAATTTATGTTCTTCTATGTGCCTGACAATTTTATTCTTTACTATTGTTTCAACTAATTTGCCCGGTATGGATGTTAGACTTACCGGTCTGTAATTGCCGGGATCACCTCTAGAGCCCTTTTAAAATATTGGTGTTACAATCAACTGAAGATTGTGAAAATATCCAGGTTCTGATTTTCAAAATACAATTATTTTAACAAAAATACTTTTCAAAAATGGAAAGTTTTCCAGTTTCTCCATAAAAAATGCACATTTATTGGGAATTTTAGATTTTTTTAAGCTGTTAAATATTTCCAGTAAAATAATTGGCAGTTTTAAACCAGATCTAATTATCACCCATTTTTAAGCGACTGCTTCATGCTAGTTCACTCTGGGATGTGACCCACCTTAAAGATGGTGGGTTAGAACTGGTACAATAGATTGTCACCTCATGAGTATTTGATGTCAGTTGTTGTATGGTAACTGAAATCTAAACTCAAGTAAATAATGGAGGAAAATATGTTCAAGAACTATAAACCACATAGATGCTTTTTGTGTCATTAAGTTTAATCCAGTGCTTCATTTAACGTATACTTGTTATATTTAGATCTATTGTATTTTAAGCATATTATAAATACTCTAAAAGTATTGAATTTGCCGCCCCTGATAAAAATTTTGGAAGATTTATTTATGCATTTTAATCCCTTCATTTTCTGTCTTTTAGTATTCCACAGAGATAAATCAAATCAAGCTGCCACCCCTTCTTGCTCTACCCTTTATATGCAAACAACATTCATCTGGGTAACAAAATAAGAACAGTTTATTCACACCATTCAAAAATTCCAGGCCCAAACCTGTGTGCTTTACTCAGGTCAAACGTCTTTTGATTCAATATGAGTTTTGCCTAATTAAGATGTTCCAGGCCCAATAACACAGGAACTAAAGAAACAACAATAAAACGATGAAGAGTAAATGCTATCTGATCTCCATCACCACAGAAAAACTCAATTTCTTGCAGATTCTCCTACAACTTCCATTTCAAAGTTTGACACTTGAAACAAAGTCTTTAACCCCTCTAGCAACTTCTTGTTTGGAAGACTTCCGGAACTGGGCTTTTGGCAGGTTGAAATCTCCTAAATTAGGTTCTACAGGGACATGGAATTTACATATACCCAATTTCACCATTATCTTTGAGAGTGACCTTGCTTCCATTAAAGTCACTGGAAGGACTCCCCCATCAACTTCAGTGAGAGTTGGATCAGACCCTTATAGCCTGGTTGAATCTAATTGAATCTACCTATTGGTATGAGTCAGTTGTAATCCCTCTTCATTTTCATACAGAGTTCAAACACCTAGTAACATGACAACTCAGAGGAACCATGCCTCCCTAAACAGAGTCCCACAGACTACCACTCTCTTACAAACAGCTAAAAGAAAAATCAAGAATAAGTGAGCAAGACTAAGTGGGCCATGCCATTATCTTCAGTACAGATAAGTCAGTAATAGAAATAATTATTGCTAAATAATCTGAGGTCTAATTGTGATTTGGCTTCTGGACCAAATAACTTTTTTGGACTATATAACTGCTGATTGCCGGGTTTCTCACACCTTCCTCTAAAGCAGCTGGTTCTCACCATTGCTGGAGACAGGACACTGCCCTGGTCTGAGCCAGTATGGTAGTTCTCTTTTTCCTATGTTGGGGTTTTTTTTTGGCGGGGGTGGGGGTGGTAGATCCATTTGATAAGAAGAAGCTTTTATATGGTTTGGAAAAGATAATGTACAAAGATGACTTTCAAGTAACAATTCTCTTTTTGATATCTTTTGAATTTTAAAAGACTTAAGGGAAAATTTTGTGCTGGTGCAGTAGTCAGTGAAAGAAGTCTTCAGTCTCCTTGTCACCCAGTGAAACTATTGTTGCTTCTGAATTTTCAAGTGGCTGAATAATCTAAATCTCTCTTTTAACTCCAGCTAGCAGTCTTAACTCCAGTAGGGAATAAAGCACGTTATCCAATGTTAAAAAAGGATAGAAGAGAAAAATGCCTCAGAACAAGTGAAGGTGATGATCTTTGGTGATGTTCACCTGCATTATCTCAGTTATCCTTTGCTGGATCACTTCTTCTACCCTTTGTGATGTATTATGTTCAGTGCTGCAACTTTTGACAGTAGTGTCATGACTTGGAGGTGACACGCCAGCTGTGGTTGTGTCTTTGTTAAGAGAAACATGATTTACACATTACATAATACTTTAACTTAGCCTATTTAATTCCAGTACTGTATGTACACAGTTCCTGTTCATATGTTTTGAATAGAGTTATTAGATAACAGAAGCAAATCAAAGTTTATGTCTAACCTATTTAGATTATAAACTGTTTGGGGGAAGGGACCATCTTTTTGTTCTGTGTTTGTACAGCACCTAGCACAATGGGATCCTGGTCATGACTAGGCACCACGGTAATACAAAAAATTAATAATAATATAGTCAGATATACTTCTAACACACAATTCACAGAACAATCACAAATCCTCTTTGATCCAGTTACCTGTCAATTCCTTAGTGCTGAATTGCTTCAAAACACTCCAGGTCAAATCCTCATTTATCCCTATGCAGTCCCTTGACATCAACAGGGCTGCAGAAGAGTAATGGAAAGCAGAATATAGCCCAATTTTTGTCCCACCCCAGCAAAATAGGTGCCTGATTTTCAGAGGTGTTGAGCACGTGCATCTGGAGTTTTTGGTGCTCAATATGCCTTAAAACCAGGCCCTAGGTCATTTATGTTATGAACATGTGCCTGTGCTGTCTTTTGGAATCACTCCTGTGTCACTTGAGGCCAACTTCGAAGCAGCGTGGTCATGTTTTTGCATTTCTCTCGGTTTATCCTGTTAGACATAAAGAAGCCGTTGGCCAGTTGGAAAGGATCCTAACAAACTCCTGCCATTTCACAGAACTTTTGTCTTTGAAGTAATAGGTTCTTTGAGCCCCATGTTCAGTGAGGCAGTGTAGTAACAATTACCCAAGCACCTGTCCTTTAACCCATTCCTTACTCGACTATTAAGTGCTGCAGAGCTTTTTAACCCCTCTATATGGAGGTTCCTCTCCAGCAAGATGTAACTTATTTCATTTAATTTTTTAGTGTAATATGTTTACATTTTTTAATACTGCACCACTGCTTGTTGTTTTCAATGGTGGTATGCGAGATGGTAAATGGTAAATGAATAAAAGCGAGAACTAAAAAAATGAAATAAAATCTTAACAGATTAAAATCTTCTGTTGTTCAGTGAATGTATGTAGTTTGTATCTGGCTATACAAATACCATACAAACCAATTCCAACCTCCCTTTCTATCCAGCCATAAAGTCTGACAGGAATGAAAGGTACAAGAAAGTGTCTCAAAGTAAACAATCCATGTAGCATTTCAAGTGTAATTGTCATGAAAATTAACAATGAAACTGTCAGCTTGTTTCCCTCCAAATCCTGGAAATAAAAGAAAAATATTTCTTTGCATATTAATGTTAATCAAATAGCATCTGTAAATAAAGATATATTCAGAAATCTAGGAGAACAGTTGCAAAAATAATTCAGTCTCAGTCCTGCAATTTCCCTTGTGGTCAAAGCCTACAGAGTCTGCTTACATGGAGTTTGCTGCAGGATCACGGCCTTAGTGACTCTAAAAAAAAAAAAAAAAAAATTGAGCAGGAAGATGTATCTAGAAATACAACACAGAGGCAAAAATTTTACCAGCGGATCCAAATACTGCTTTTTAAAATGCTAGTCCCCGTTTAGATTTATAGACAAATAAGAAGTTTGTGCATTTGTGACAAATGCCACATACTCAACACCAAATGGCAAGATAAAGTCACCAATGCAGACGTTCTTCAAAGGGCAAATTTACCAAGTGTGAGAGCCCTGCTCAAGCAAAGATGACTGTGCTGGTTGGGCCAGCTGAGTAGGTTGGAAGACGGATGCATACCCAAGGACATCGGGGGAGCTATCAGAAGGAACAAGAACAACAGGACGTCCCAAGCTTCGCTATAAAGACATATGCTAGCGAGATATGAAGGAATTTGGAATTGATCCTGACCAATGGGAAGTCTTGGCAAGTGATTATAACAAGTGGTGCCATCATCTCCCTCAGGGTATCAAAGTCTATGTCAGAAGCAGGCTCCTAAGACTTGAAGAGAAAAGAGCCCGTAGAAAGCAAGCAGCTCCCAACCAAGATTCATACATTTGCAATAACTGCCAAAGATCATGCAAATCTCAGATTGGTCTATTCAGTCACATGAGACACTGCAAACCATCTACATCATAGGCTGCAATTCCCACCATCTCTCGCAGACAAAAGGATGCCAACAAAAAGCATTAGTGACAGCTCAGGGATGAACTCCATCTGTGATCATTCTTCCAGGCTCTTGTGCAGACAGTCTTTCTGGAGCAGAACTCTGTAGTTCACCTCATCCTAGGCTGACTCACAGGCTACAACACCATCTAGTTTTACTGTCCTACCATGGTTAAAAGGTAAATGGTGCCTTAAACAACTTTGAAGTCTGTGACAGGGTCATTGCCTACTTGCTCCCTTCTAACAACCCCTTTTAATTTAACACCACATAGTCAGCCAGGATACTATCACCCAGGTGAAATAAGCAACAAAGAGTCCTGTGGCACCTTATAGACTAACAGACGTATTGGAGAAAAAGCTTTCATGGGTGAATACCCACTTCGTCGGATGCGTGCAGTGGAAATGTCCAGAGGCAGGTATAAATAAGAGTTAGGCTAGGGATAACGAGGTTAGTTCAATCAGGGAGGATGAGGCCCTCTTCTAGCAGCTGAGGTGTGAACACCAAGGGAGGAGAAACTGCTTTTGTAGTTGGCTAGCCATTCACAGTCTTTGTTTAATCCTGAGTTAATGGTGTCAAATTTACAAATGAACTGAAGCTCAGCAGTTTCTCTTTGAAGTCTGGTCCTGAAGTTTTTTTGCTGCAGAATGGCTACTATTAAATCTGCTATTGTGTGTCCAGGGAGATTGAAGTGTTCTCCTACAGGTTTTTGTGTATTGCCATTCCTAATATCTGATTTGTGTCCATTTATCCTTTTGCGTAAGGACTGTCCAGTTTGGCCGATGTACATAGCAGAGGGGCATTGCTGGCACATGATGCGTATATCACATTGGTGGATGTGCAGGTGAATGAACCGGTGATGGTGTGGCTGATCTGGTTAGGTCCTGTGATGGTGTCCCTGGTGTAGATGTGTGGGCAGAGTTGGCATCGAGGTTTGTTCACACCTCAACTGCTAGAAGCAGGCCTCATCCTCCCTGATTGAACTAACCTCGTTATCTCTAGCCTGACTCTTATTTATACCTGCCTCTGGACATTTCCACTGCATGCCTCTGACGAAGTGGGTATTCACCCACGGAAGCTTATGCTCCAATACGTCTGTTAGTCTATTAGGTGCCACAGGACTCTTTGTTGCTTCTACAGATCCAGATTAACATGGCTACCCCTCTGATACAGGTGAAATAAGGCATCTATAATAGTCCTTCATTCTCCACAGCATGTCTAAATATTTGGAAAGCAATCATGAAAATATGTTTTCTAGTATATTAACATATCTTGTTGCTTTATGTTCATATTAAAGAACTGTAACTGGTTTTTCCCTTTTATGTTGCTTAGTACTTTGTAGCAGCATGTAGCAAGCAAAGGGGTTAAGAACATTACTTAATTTAAAACAAACAAACAAACCTAGGATATTATTTTAGAGTGATTTCCTTTTAGATTGAAGACTGTATTTTGGATACATGACACTTAAAAATACCACACTATTGGTTTTTCAGTTTAAGTACAGTCAATATAATCACAAATAGTACAAATAACCACACTGAGGCAGAAAAATCAACACGACACCATCCCTAAGTTTAACCAACTGGACAGCAGACCCTGATCACTTGCACTGAAGGACAGATCTATCGGCAATATCATCAGAAAAGTACAACCAAAATTGAGGTATTGAGATTCCCTTTCAGGATAAAATCATTCAAATTTCTTTAAAAAGCAAAAAGGCCATTTTAGATTAATATGATACTCTAATCATATCAGAACCAGTCATAAGGCCAATAGCATCTTAACAGCAGAATATCTGCTGCATGATGGGGAAAAATAGCAGAGTGGCTGCACAGTGGAATCCAGTGCACTGCACGGAGTTTTGTAGTGGGTCTCTCCATGGAAGGGTGTGTGTTTGTAAATATTGGTGTGCCAGGGACTTGACCAATTGGTTTATCTCCAGAGAGACGGGACGGGAAGGACATGAGGCTAGCAGGTCAGTTGAGGTGAAGAGGCACAGGTGGATGTTGAGTATTGCAGTTATCTAGTATTATTCCAGTTGTCTTTCATTGTGCGTGGCTTTTTGGCAGTGGCACAAGCTGTCAGGGAAAAGATTGGTCCTAGCCAGACCTGGCTATCCTTCATCACATGGGGCTATCAGCAGACAGAACAATTTGCAGCTGACCGGGAAGCTCAAGTTCCTTGAGGACTGAGTAGGACACTCTAGTACATACTCTAGACAACTGGACCACCCAACATATTTGACATTTACATATTTAAAGCCTTTAGCATAGTTGAAGACTATCAGGTCCTCCCTCACTCTTCTTTTCTCAAAACTAAACATGCCCAGTTTTTTTAACCTTTCTTCATACGTCAGGTGTTCTAAACCTTTTATCATTTTTGTTGCTTTTCTCTGGACTCTCTCCAATGTGTCCTCATCTTTGGTTGACCAAGAAAACAAATAAATATACAGGAAGTCAGACTAGATGATCACAATGGTCCTTCTGGCCTCGGAATATATGAATTACCCCATGGAAGGGGGATTTAGCTATCATCACAGTGCCACTCCCTTCCACCTCTGGACCTCACAGAGCATTCCCAGTAAGTCTGGGATTTATATGTGGGAAGGTATGGACACTAGGTGGGCCTGGCAGGAGTATGTAATTGCATGGGGGGTGGAGGGGAGAGTCATATCATCCTCTATCCAACCCCATGGAGTTTAGTCAGAAAAAATAAATAAACCTCAGGAATATATTATCTTTTCCATGGAGCCCCTCTTGGGTGTCCCAGAGACAGCTGCAGACTGGGGAAGTCCATGCAGCTCCAAAGAAACCATAATACTCAGGAGTTGGAGTGAGATAAGGGCATTGGGGACTAGCTAGAGCTGGTGTAGAGGTAAAAGGCCCTGAGATTCATGTGGATTTCCGGGCATTTATCTAGCTTTGGGGTGGCCCGTGTATCTTTTCTGAAAGGAGTGGTACAAAATCTGGTTCCACCAGATGATCTGGGAGGATCCCCATGAGGAGACTTCAGAGGAGATTTCTAGCACCTTCCCCATGGGTTTTATCTTGTGGGGGTATGAACGGGGCAGATCTTATTAAATGAAGATCTACATACTTATTTGGGGAAAGAAACAGGTCAATACATCTCCAGATTGTAATGGTGTTGGGGCACCGACAATACATAAATTCAGAATACTTGCTCATTTTCTCTCTTTTCATATTGTAATAGCTCTTCACTTTCTTTAACTATGGCATTTTCAGTTCCTTCAGTTTATGTATGTTTATGACTGAGATTTTTGAGTTCACCCCATATGGCAGCTGCTGCCTCTTAATTCCTGATATGTTCTAAAAAATTCCATGAGGATCACCTCCAAACTAAAGGGGTATTCAGCCAATACCGATAGAGAACGAATGTTGCCATTTTTCTCATTCCCATGACATTTTTTTTATTTTAAAAAAAAAATCTTTAGGAGAGGCCAATTTAACTTTAAGCATCTTGACTGAACCGTTCAGTGAATTAACATGAATAAAACCTCATGAGATTGAATTCCCATGGAATGTGCTGCCTAAAAAAACAAACACTAAAAGGAATTGAGAGCACAGGACTAAAGAAAACATTCAATTTGTTTCCTGAAACAGTTCATGGGTCCAATTCTGATATAATGGAGAAGTTCCATTAAAGCAATACTCTGGATTCAGGCCCCTGTTGTTGAAACTGGAATCTCTCCCTTCTCCCTTTGTTTCAATGCTGCATCTATTTGAAAGGTTACATTGAAACTAAATTTAAGAACAGGCTCCATAACACAAAAAGACACACCAAAGCCCTGTGTATTATATGTGATCGTTTATGGTGAAATCCTGAGATTCATTCTTAATGCTTCTTGATGAATATGAAATAAGAATAGTCCAATACTCAGTTAAAAATAAATTAGCCAAAGTTATCTGAAGTACCGAGAACTAAACAGATTAGTGATTTTGAACTTCAACTAAATGATTTTACTTAAAAAATGTTTGACATTCTCTAAAGTTTATTTCTTACAAGTCACAGTTTAAACAAAAAACAAACAAATGAAATTAAACAATAGAGTCCAAAAGAGTATGATTGTAATCAATCATAATTTCACCTTTTTGAGATAAACTAGAAAAATCAAGAAATAGTACTTATTTTGTTTTTACACGAAGATAAATTCAGAGTTGGCATTCAAAAAGTGTAAATGATGGAAATAGCAGGGGGTGTGACCAAAAGCTGTTGAACTATGACTTCTGCTCAGTAACCTATAGGAACTGATCTGATTGTCTCAGTTCAGTTTTAGGGTCAATGTCCCCACCACAAAATCAACCAAGACAAATAATGTACTGTTTCTTCAGGTCAGGGTTGAGGCACATTGGTGAGACTGTGAGGGTGATTGCATTGCCATTGCTTCCTCTCTGCATGTTTTTTGGATGAATCCTAATCCAGAAAGAAGCTAAGCATTTCCTGCTACGTACTTGGTATCCTCAACTCCCCCTGAAGTTAACAGGAATTGAGGATTGCTCAGGATGGGGCCCAAAGAGAGAACTTCAGTCTCCAGGTGTGTCAAGCAGTATGTGTGGTAAGCAATAAATATGCTTTCAAAAGCATTACTGACATTTACAACATTGTAATGAGAGGCACGAGGACCCCAAAATGTTAATTTACCATATTATTCAGCTTTCTTTCAACTTCTACATCTATTAGTTTTACTTTTGAAATATGTGTTTCTATTTAATGTATCATGACAACATGTATCAAGACAACATTCTCCCCACCAGGCAAAAGCTGACAGAGGCCCCTGCTTCTGGGCTGTGTCTAAAGGGGAGCAGTCTGAACAACTCAGAGAAAGAGCATGGACAAAGGTCTCTTCATTTTACCCTCCCCTCATGACCTCGGGGCCAACTGGAGACTAATTCGGTTCCCAGCATAATTTAGAGAAGCTAATCTAATTTGTGCCAGGGGATGGGGGGAAGGTGGAGGAACAGTAAAACTAGTGTATCTGCACCTAATTAGTAGACTCATTTTGCCACCTGCCTTGCTGTCAGATATGTGTTCTACAGGCATCATATTGGCGGTGAGTGTTCAGGAAAGATTTGAAGGACGATGGAGACAAGGTATAATGAAAGTTATAATCACAGATTCCTCAACCTGCGACTTTTGTTTCTATCCAAATCAACTGTGACAGAATCAGAGAATTTGGTAAGCAAAAGACTTGGGCCTAGAAGATTCAACTCTCCCATTCATCTTGAGAATTGCCTCTGTGAAACATAGACCCAGGATTTAGATCAAACTAAGTATCAAAGACTAAAGATCAAAGACTTGAGCAACAGAAATAGACATAAAGAATATATCTGAAGACATGAAGTGCAATAACCCAATAGAATTATATGGAAAATGGATATTTTTATTTCTGAAATAAATTGAAGAGCTGACTGTGTTCAAACTGGACTGACCCATTGTTCTGTGAATCCAATCCAAGGTTAAACAAGAGACTGCAAGTATAAAAGTTTAAGCCTTATGGGCAGTTATGCTCAAAAGCAAAAGGACAGCAAAGCCTTTTTCCTTGGGGCTTCATTTACTTTATTTCTGCTTGTTTTTGTGGTATTTTAGAGAGATTTCCCATGCACCTCAGAGAATGCTGACAGTGAAGACACACAGGTATATTAGATTTCACTGTCTCTTTGGGCTAATAGGGAGTTGGAGAAATGCTGGCCCTATAACAAAGTCATCTAAAGATAACAGCACCAGAGGAAGAGTCAGGGAGAAGGTAATCATAGTCAGTAGAGTATACAACTTAATTTCAGGGTCATGGGTTTGAGCCCCCTGTTAGTGAATTGCTTTGATGCAGAAGTTATTGGGTGAGATTCTATGTCAGAATAAGTGACCTCACAATACTACTATTTAAATGTTGGTATGGCATACTTTATTCAGCAAATGGTGTAAAAAAATTTCTATAGGTTTGAGCTAATCAAAACTTATACATGACCTTTTTCAAAAACTGGAATTTTTGCCAACAAAATTCATTTTTTCAAAATTTAAATTTTATTAAAAACTTGAAAATGCTTTTTAAAATTCTTTTGCTTTTCAGTTTTAGTTTTTTCCTTTTGGTGGCAAAATGGAAAAAGTTAAAAAAGGAGAGAGAGAGAAGGGGTGGGAGAAGGGGGAGAAAAATCTCCCAACATTTAATGAAAAAATTAAAATAAATGAAAATTCATTCCCTTTTGAAACCTGTGGAATGAAAACTATTTAAAATTCTTTGAAATTCCTTCTAAAATTACTGCTGCTATGCACATTGATAAATCTAAAGTATCTGAAGACTGCTGCACACTTGCAACTCTCATTGAAGAAAATGAAGATGAAATCCTGCCCCTCTAACTTCAATAAAGCCAGGATATTACTCTGAGCGTTTTGGGCACTTATCCATTGAGAATCAGACCTCTAAATTGCAGTATATGCTTTATGTTACCATGCAGAATTCCCCATTTGTGATTTTGCTCTCGTTTAGCAGCATTGGTCTGGAGATGAAAAGTACAGAGGTTAATGATTACTCGGAGTAAGCACAGATCCGCACATGTCAGCAATTTACAGCGGCTAGTCAAAATGCAAAGAACTGCAAAAGTTGTAAACAAATAACTCCCCCACCCACACACTTTATGGTTATTGTATGATATAATTTGTAATTATGTGAAATAAGTATAAAAGAACAATATTAACAGGGCAGGCTGTACTTCTCCAGATGTGGCATTATTCTCAACAAACCTAGAAACGTGTTTTAAATCATGAGCAATCCCTTGCTTGATAACTAAGCGCTGACCTTTTATTTGTATGACAGTTGGGTTTATAAACGCAGCGTAGTCATGAGAGACATGAAATTGACAATCTCTGTGGAATTTGCAGTGGACAGAACTCCAGTAAACAGGATTATGAATATATGAAAGTAACTGAAAAGCTGAGCTCTGCAGAAGCCCACGCTACATTACCTGCCATGTCATTCACCTTTTTTAAGCCTCTAGCATTTTTTCCATATACAGTTAACCCAGGTAATCATAGATTGGCGGGGAGGCGAGTCATAGTTAAAATTGTATTGTATTGCATCCATCCTATTTCAATTGCTGTAAAATGATACATGCTTTGTCTAGATAAAGTATACAGTGAAACAACCAATTTGTAAAATGTAACACTTTCCAAAAACTGCATTTTCTATGGGGAAATTACAATTTTGTTAGTCACATTTCCCGTATACATTGGGCTATTAAAAACCCAACCAGGCAAACACAAGCCTGATTTTCCACTGCCCTGAACATTGTTCAATAAATATTAATAAAAATGCCTAGCTCTTATCTAGCACTTTTCATTAGTAGATCACAAAGTGCTGTACAAAGGAGGTCAGTGTCATTGTCCACATTTTCATTCACAACAATGCAGAGGAAGTGCAAAGTGTTCTACCATTCTGACTTGGTTGTATATTAGAAATACCTTACACAAGTGTAAACGATTACACAACATGCAGTGGAGAATCTGCCCCAGAAGGTGCTGTTTGCAACAATTGACGGTTGCATTACTCTTTACCCTTGCAACACTGAGACAAAAACCTTTTCCCAGTATGAAATGGAAATTAAATGAACACTCATATAACAGGGATTGCCATATGTCAAAGTTAGTTACAGGTGACTACCACGGCTCACAGATGCAGGTGGATTTCTATACCTACAGCCTTCTTTTTTTGCATTATAATGAAAAGGATTTGTCTAAAAAGAAGCAGCATACATTTTCTCATTTGTCCTAAGCTACAATTTTAGTACCTGTGTAATGCTTTTGAACTGACATTTTTCTGGTACTCCTGACCAACAGATGGATATGAAATAAATAGATGTGAAATTAATTCAGTAATTTTATTCTGTTGCTGCTATAGTCTTATAATTGTAGTATATATGCCACTGGGCTAAATAATGTAGTTTGAAAATTACCGGGATCTTTAATTCTCTCTGTCATTAGCAACATCTTAGTAAATGCTTATCTGTTATATACATTTGTTAATAAATAAAAGTGTTAAATGCTTATATAAAGGGAATGGAAAATGAAAAGAAAAGTAAATTCCTCTTCAGAGACGGTTCTTCACTGTGCTTCCTTTTATATTAAAAAACCTAGGACCTTTGTGACCCATGGTCACCTTTACAGAAGAAGTATATATAACAAAGCCACAGATGTAGGATAGGTACAGAGGCAGTGAAATTCATTCTGTGATCCTAATCTAGATCCAAGAACAGGGATGTGTATGTACTACAGTTACCAATTTGATAAAATTGATTGTCTTAAATGAATGAAATAAACCAGAAAGCTGTGAGGCTTAATGCTCCTCTAATCTCAAGAGAAGATCAGTGTTCTTGATCGGGAATGAATATGTTTGGTTGATCACTAGACTATATCTAGATACCTATAGTTATAGCCACAGTTTCTGAACTGTGGAAAAATGCAGAGCCTTACTTTTCAACTCCATTGGTTCCTAACCTTTCATGAGCTCTTAATTCCTCACATAGAAGGAAATAGTCACACTGTAGAATCCTGTGGACCATGAAGGGTAATTGGATAACATCTTTTGAAAGATTTACAAGCCTGCCAAGGATTTTGCCAGCTTTAGAACTGACTAATTCAGTGTGAAAAGATCTGAACGATTCTGACCCAAAAGTTGAAAGAGAGACTTTTCCTGTGAAAGTATAATTTAGGGCTTGCAATAAAAATGTATAGAAAAACACCACCAGGAAGAAAACAGCCATAAATAGTACAACTTAATATTACAGGAAAGGACAATTTGCTCTGAAATATCCTTTTTTTTTCTTGCGGTGCACCTGTTGTTTACCAAATAGTTTTTTAATTGTGTCCCTTTATGGTTGCAGTGATAGTTCATCAGTAATAAAAATAAGAAAACAATATGTAAAAAGTAGCTGAGAACTCATGACAAACACACGCACTCTCTCCCCTTGTATATAAGCAGATACAAAGCATAAGCCATTTATTAGCCAAGGACTAGACTGCAATTCTCCCTGATGCCTAAAGGAAGGCCAATATAGGATTTTCCCAAAGCCTTTTGATTTATGAAAATAGATTAAAAAAGAGCATGATGAAATCACTGGAGCTTTTTTGGGAGAGAAAAAAAATACAAGTTAAAAAGGATATAATTAACTGTGGTGATGTGGGTTGGCTTGCATGTTATGCTAAATCTCACACTGAATTAATAGCTAAACTTCTGCTAACTAATTACTCCAGAATATTTGCTGTTAATTATCCTTTGAAAAGTATATTTTTGTAGGTGTATTGGTTGCATAGACTCCCTCTCTAAGACATGTGAAGAGAAATGTTTGCTGAACTGTATGGGGACAACTGGAACTGTATCCTGGACAATAATGCTAAACTTGTCTCTGGAATTTGCTGGAGATGTGTGTGTGTTTAATTATAGGGGTTTACTAAAACAATCCCCTGATGTTTTTCTTGATGTTCAGATAGCATAAAGACCCTCATTACTGTTGTATCCTAGAGGCAGCAGGTTTAGGAAGAAATCATTTGAGACAGAGAGCTGAGAGCCATGGAAGCCTTGCTTTATTTTCCATACACTGAACTGACCAAACCAGCCAAAACTGGCTGGGCTATCCCCTAATAATCTAACTCAGTTGCCATAGCAACAACAAGGTCCTATTACCATGACAACCAAATATACAACATATTCCTCCCCCCTTAATAAGAACATCCCCTAAATAAAACAAACACTAAACTAGAGAAGGAGGGTAGACTGCCTCCATTCCCGGCTAAACCCCGGGGATTATTGTGCCCCATAACCATGGGTTCGCCCTAGCTAAAGATCCAGCCATTGAGGAGGTCTTCTGTGGCTTGAGGTGGATTGTGGTGAACTCCTGGTGTTGTTGCACCCGAAAGTACCGTGGGTGCAGCCCTGACAATGGGCTCAGGGATCGTAGCGCGAATGGGTGAGGAGGTGGTATCAGCTTGTTCGGGGCAAGGGGGTATCTCAGCTGCTGGCAGTAATGGAGGAGAACAGTCAGGAACAGGTGATTCTTGATTCGGTGTCTCGCCAGAAGAGGTGAAGTCAGACAGCTCTACTGAAGATGTGTCCTGAGGACTGGCATGACCTGGCAACAGCTGATCTGCATGACGCCACCAGGTGAGATTCTCTGCAGTCCGGACTGTGTAGGAAACAGATCCTGTTTGAGCGAGGATCACGGCAGGGACCCACTTAGCTCCAGAAGTATAATTCCGAACCAAAACTGGCTGTCCCGAGCTAAAGGTTCTGTCTTTTGCTCTGGGTGCACGTCTGATGACTTGATATTGCTGCTGACGTTGCATTATTTTTTCTGGGTTCAGAAGGTTTCAGCAGATCAAAGCAAGTGCGCAGCTGTCGTCCCTTCATTAGAAAGGCTGGGGATGCTTTGGTCGTAGCATGAGGTGTGTTTCTGTAGGACAGTAAGAAGGTGTCTAGACGCCTTTGAATGGAGTGTTGTTCCCTTGCTGATTTCAAAGCTTGTTTCATTGTCTGCACAAATCTTTCAGCTAATCCGTTGGTGGATGGATGATATGGTGCTGAAGTGATGTGGTGTATCCCATTTGCCTTCATTAAATTTTGAAAATCCTGAGAGATGAACTGTGGTCCATTGTCACTCACAAGTTGTTCTGGCAGACCGAAGCGACTAAAGAGTCCCCGTAGTTTTTGGATAGTACTTTCTGCAGTAGTGGACTGCATTATAGAGACTTCTGGCCATTTAGAATGGGCATCTACCACCACCAAGAACATGCTACCTTCAAGGGGGCCGCAAAGTCAACATGAATACGTTGCCACGGATTTTCAGGCCAGTCCCATGGATGTAGGGGTGCCCAATGGGGTGCATTCCTGACACCCTGACATGACATACAAGCTCTTGCCTTCTCTTCAATAGCACTGTCAAAT
The DNA here is from genome assembly GCA_033296515.1 of Macrochelys suwanniensis. Classification (NCBI taxonomy): domain Eukaryota; kingdom Metazoa; phylum Chordata; order Testudines; family Chelydridae; genus Macrochelys; species Macrochelys suwanniensis. The sequence goes on along the minus strand of CM065775.1, from coordinate 91,288,829 downwards.
CCCGGCCACCAAAAATAGCTTCGTGCAATTTCCTTCATGCGCACTATTCCACAGTGACCGGAATGTAGCTGTTCTAACATCTGTGATCTCAGTGGAGGTGGGATAATGACACGTCTCCCCCACAACAAACAACCAGATTGGATCGATAATTCTGTCCTCCTGGACATGTAGGTAACAAAGTCGGGTGAGACCGGAGAGGTTCGTTGAGATTTTCCATGCATCACCAAGTCCATAACTTGGGACAATACTGGGTCAACACGAGTTGTCTTCTTTATCTGAGTAGCAGTGATGGGTGTATTCTCTACGTGTTCAAAGTAGAAGATTTCCCTTTGGGCAGTATCTTGATGTTTGACTGGCAAAGGCAACCTTGAGAGACCATCTGCATTGCCGTGCAGAGTGGATTCCTGATATTTGATTTCATATGTGTGTGCTGAAAGTAACAATGCCCAACATTGCATACGACTAGCAACTAATGGAGGAATGCCTGTGTAGGGTCCAAAAATTGACGTCAGAGGTCGATGGTCTGTAAGAAGAGTAAAATTCCGCCCAAACAGGTACTGATGAAACTTCCGAATTCCAAAAATGATCCCCAATGCCTCACGTTCGATTTGGGTGTAGTTTGTTTCTGCTTTGCTTAGAGTGCGTGAATTAAAAGCAATAGGTCTCTCTTCTCCCGAAGGCATAATGTGTGACATGACTGCTCCCACTCCATAAGGGGAGGCATCGCAGGCCAATTGTAGGGGTAAGGATGGATCAAAGTGCGTTAGAACTTCAGAATTTAGCAGTGCATCCTTAGCCTTGTTAAATACAACATTACAGGCTTCAGTCCACTTCCAGGTCTTGTTCTGCCCAAGGAGTTCATGAAGTGGTTTTAGCAGTGTGGCAAACTGTGAGATGAACTTTCCATAATATTTCAATAGTCCTAGAAACGAGCGCAGCTAGCTAACATTTCGAGGTGAGGGAGCCTCCACAATAGCCTTAACTTTTGCAGGGGCCTGATGAAGACCTGCAGCATCAATGATGTGTCCCAAATATTCAACAGAGGTCTGGAAGAATTCACACTTGTCTTTGCGGACTCGTACACCATACTCTTCCAGTCTTTGTAGAGTAGCCTCTAAATTCTTTAGATGATCCTCTTCATTCCTTCCAGTGACCAAGATGTCGTCCAGATAGCACTGAACTCCTGGCAAGCCACACAAGATCTGTTCCATAGCCCTCTGGAACAGGGCGGGAGCAGACGTTATTCCGAAGGGTAGGCGACAGTATCGATAAAGCCCCTTATGAGTCACAATAGTCAACAGCTCTTGGGACTTTTCATTGACGTGCATCTGTAAATACGCTTAACGCAGATCCATCTTACTGAACTTCTGTCCCCCAGCCAGGCCCGCGAAGAGGTCATCGATGCAGGGAAGCGGGTATTGCTCTGCACACAACACCGGGTTGACAGTGACTTTAAAATAATCACAAATCTGGAAGAAGCCATCTTTCTTCACTATTGACACAATAGGAGTGGCCCATGGGCTATGGTATTAGGTATTCCATTGGTGACCAGGTGCTCCAGGTCTGCTTCAACTTTTGGCGTGATGGCATATGGCACAGTTTGGGCTTTCAGACATTTTGGTTGACTGTCAGGTTTAATGTTCAATGTCACCGTGATTCCCTTCATACTTCCCAGATCCTCTCCAAAAACAGCAGCATGTTTCTTTAGTATAGTGGCCAAACCGGTTTCTCCTTTAGTCATTCGGTGCACTTCTGCCCAGTTCAGCTGAATCTTCCCAAGTCAAGATCGACCCATTAAGGCTGGGTAATTACCTCTCACCACAAACAGTGGCAATTTAGCAGCCTGTCCATTGAGCTCCACCTTAACATCAATAGTGCCCAACATGGGCACAGCTTCTCCTGTATACGTCTTCAGAACAGTTTTTGTTGCCTTAAGCGGAAGATGCTGTAGCTTTTCGTTATACACAGTCTCGGAGACCAGCGAGACGGCTGCACCGGTGTCCAGTTCCATGCGTATAGGTTTGCCATCCAACAACAGGGTTACCCAGTATCCATGTGAGCCCACTGTCAAAGACAAAACGTGCAGTGGCACTTCTTCTTGCGATGAGGTGTCACCTTGGTCATACTGGGTCTGCTCTAGGGTATGCAGGTTTCCCTTTTTGGTCAGCCAGACCACAGGCCTCTTTTTCTTTTGTTTACAGGCACACTCAATGTGTCCCTTTTTGCCACAGTGTCGACACACCAGGTCCTTACACCAGCATTCTGATGCCTGGTGACCCGGCTTACGACAGTGGTAACATTCCTGACTCTGCACAGTTTTGTGGGTCGGTTCTTGTGACCCTAGGGGATGCACCGATGTATTGCGCCTCCTTTGTAGCCAATTCCATTGAGACTGCAATATCAACCGCCTTCTGTAAGGTAAGCTGAGCCTCTGTTAATAGGCGTGTCCGTATAGCTTCACTGTATAGGTCACACACTAACCTGTCACACAAGGCATCATTTAACATCTCCTTAATTCACAGTGTTCTGCTAGCCTTTTTAAAGTTGCTACAAATTGTACAACTGTTTCATCTTCTTTTTGGTCTCTTTTGTGGAACCTATATCTTTCAGCAATTACCAGTGGTTTTGGGGAAAAATGGGACCCCAGAATTTCCACAATGTCACTGTAAGATTTGGTCTCAGGCTTAACAGGGTGTAGTAAGCTGCGTAGCAGGGAGTAGGTCTTAGCCCCTACAACACTTGAGAATATTGGCACCTTCTTCTCTTCTGTAATGTCATTTGCAATCACAAAAAGCTCAAAACGCTCAGTATACACATGCCATTGCACTATATTCTCCTCAAAGGGTTCCAGTGGCCCTGTAAGTGTAGCCATGGTTTTAGTTTCAGGTTTCACAGTCAGTGCAAACAAGCCAGTTTGCACCCGACGAAGTGGGTATTCACCCACAAAAGCTTATGCTCCAATACCTCTGTTAGTCTATAAGGTGCCACAGGACCCTTTGTCGCTAAGCCAGCACAGTGCAAACAAGCCAGTTCTCACCCCCTTCCAACAGCTAAAAGATTTTGGGAGGCTTTTTTTTCCCTGTTCTCTTTTTACCTTGAATTCTTCTTCCTTCTGTTGCTGGGGCAGCACAGGGATCCCATCCTTGTCGCCACTTTGTTATATCCTAGAGGCAGCAGGTTTAGGAAGAAATCATTTGAGACAGAGAGCTGAGAGCCATGGAAGCCTTGCTTTATTTTCCACACACTGAACTGACCAAACCAGCCAAAACTGGCTGGGCTATCCCCTAATAATCTAACTCTGTTGCCATAGCAACAACAAGGTGCTATTACCACGACAACCAAATACACAACAATGACATAAACATGTGATGTGCTAAATTCAGGATACCCATTTCTCCATTGGCCTGCTTCTTGTATAGTTTTTTTATTCCAGGGCAAAGGGAGTGCAGAGTGACCATGGCTGATTTGACAGCATTTTGCGCTGCTTTACATGGTTTTAAATTACATTACAATGCATAAGGCAATGGAGAATCAGGCTCAAGATTCAGAGTTTCAGTGTGGATAGCCCTCTCAACGCCCAATGCTTTTGTTTTGCAGCATTTTTCTATGACTGTCAAATATTCTTTGTGTACTACCCCCTTCTTCTCTGATACCAGGATTATCAGCAAAAAAAATGAGGAGTCCTTGTGGCACCTTAGAGACTAACAAATTTATTTGGGCATAACCTTTTGTGGGCTAAAACCCACTTCATCAGATGCATGGAGTGGAAAATACAGTAGAGAGGTATAAATACACAGCATATGAAAAGATGGGAGTTGCCTTACCAAGTGGGCAATTCTCCACAGTTGACAAGAAGGGAGAAAAAATCACTTTTGTAGTGCTAATGAATTCAATGTAATCAAGGTGGTCCATTTCAAACAGTTGACAAGAAGTCGTGAGTATCAGCAGGGGGAAAATTAGTTTTTGGAGTGACCCATCCACTCCCAGTCTTTATTCAAGCCTAATTTGATGGTGTCCAGTTTGCAAATTAATTCCAGTTCTGCAGTTTCTCATTGGCGTCTGGTTTTGAAATTTTTTTGTTGAAGGATTGCCACTTTTAATCTGTTATTGAGTGTCCAGGGAGATTGAAGTGTTCTCCTATGGGTTTTTGAATATTATAATTCTTGATGTCAGATTTGTGTCCATTTATTCTTTTGCATAGAGTCTGTCCATTTTGGTCAATGTACATGGCCTTCCTCTGTGACATGTGTCTGTGTTGTAGAAGTGAGGTTTTTGGAAGCACTTGACCAAAGGGTTGGCATGAACAGCATCTTTGTGGGGCTTCACAATTACTGCACTGCAAATTAATAGCTACTATAAGGCTTCTCTTTAAATTGTACATGAGTGAATTAAATGCCTCTGCGATATCCAAGAACATTCTAGAGCTTGAATACCACAGTGATAGTGATCCAAGATGGATATAAGTTCCTACATCGCTATGAGAAATGCTAATATTGGGGCTGGGGGCAAAGGAAGATTAGAATGCAATTTGGAGATTCAGTTTATGGGAGAATCTCCAGGCAGCACCACATATAAAAAGAGCAGTAGAGAGCTCACTGGATCTTAATAGAAACAGAGGCCCTAAGACCTGGCACTGGGAGAGAGTAAGTTATCCTGTCAGGAGAGAACAGGTTTAGTTAATCTCTACATTTAAATTGTGAAATCACAGACTAAGAAAATTTTGGACCAGCTCTTGCTTTGTTCAGATTGGTTTAACTTTTCCTAACCTTACTTCCACTAAAGTCAAGAAATGTGGGCCTGATTCTGATCATATTTACACTGGTGAAAATCAGGAGTAATTCTACTAAAGTCAATGGAGTTATACTCGTGTGACACCAGTGTGGAATCAGAATAAAGCCCACAGAGTAAAAATTTATCAGTTTATCTTTAACACAGCCTTTTCTTCTACTAGGTATTGTATATTGCCAAACATTGTCCTCATATATACCCATGTATCTCCATTGAACTCCATGAGGCCACAAAGGTGTAAATATCCCTGTAACTTTTACATAAAATGTCTGTCACATAAGTCTGAGAAACACGGCTGTGGAAATCATTAGGAGATTTTGACATATTACAATGACCATATGTTGTGCTGATTGTTACTTCCAGAATGTTCTGAAGTCCAATTAAATTGCATCTAGCATCAATAGATTATAAATCATTATCCGCAGATCACTGAGACATCTCCAAACCATACATTATTGAGGAATTATTGCAGTTTTATCATAATGGGTACCTTTAGGGAGTCCTTAATCTGTAAATAGCTGCAGAGATAACAGGCAAACATACTGTTGGGGATATTTAATGCACTGGGTTATTGACAAGCTAAAACAAAGCAATTATGTTTTATTATTTTCATGGTATTTAGGCACATTTTTCATATTTGAAGAGGTGAGAACTTTTCTCTTTGTGGTAGTATGCAAAATAGTTCATAATTTCTCACTTTATCTCTGAATATTTACAAAATTTAAAATAAGCTAAATAAACTGTACATTGTACGGTGTCTATGGATTATGTGCCTCTACTGAACACACATACATCATTGACATAAATATGGTCATAGTTCAGGTTCTATAACTTCAAGTTATAGAAATGCATGATAAATATGTTTACTATACACTGTGGGCTCATTCCTGAGTCCCTGTTGTCCCTTTGTGCTGTGATGATGGCGTAAAGGTGTCATACACAACCAAGGAGGATTTCCCTGCATGTAAGGAAAACTCTGGGTGAAATAAATTGAGTGTAGTCAGCTCTAGCTCAGCCCTTTCTGGGCCCTTACATATGGGGCATGCTAGGACCATGATGGGGAAAGGGGTACGACCCATTCATGGGGTATGGGGCTCTGCAGTCAGGCCATTCTCAGGTAATGGATGACTCATTGGATGCTGTTGCAGCTAGAGTATAGTATAGAGCAGTCCCAAGGCTGCCCTAAACCATAAAAAGGGACCTAACTGTCCCCTGGCTGCCCCCAGGATGAGGAAACTGCAACCAGTTCCTTTGCAGCTTCCCCACCACTACTGTGCAAAATGGAGACTGGGTGTAAAGGATTGAACGCTGTAACAATAATAAGAAGGAAGTGCTAAACAATTGCAATATTACTACAGAATTAATATACTTGCATTGGAAAGTGAGATGTATTAATTACTGAACTCAGATGGTAACCACAAGAAATTTCTACTGAGAAATACACTCACAGGGAGAGAAAATTCCAAGCCAAACATTTTCAAGATTGTTTTCTGCTCCTTTTGTCAAATACTTTTATTGTTCTTACTTGCCTGTCTTGTCTCATTTCTGTGTCCACAGCTTAGAAAATCCAGCCATTTCAGAATAGTGCCTTTCAAGAAAAAAATATTTTAGTCTTATTGGAACAATTTGGAAGCTGACTTTAATACCTGTGTTTTCTGGTGGGATTATCCTTGCTCTGGGGCCTGGTTTAAGAAACTAGTCACAAGATCTATCAGAGGACTCCAGTGCCGATTAAAGGTTTTATATATTACAAAAATATTTTTAAATTGAGATTTTTTGGAGCTCATATATATATGACTTCAATTTAAAACATGAGGTTATTAGTAGAGTTGTAGGAGACTTTTGCAATAAAACTCAAAACTATATGAAGCTGGTTTTGAATTTTGTTACAAATCTTCAGCCATCATCTAGTTTATTGTTTGTTAAACTCTATCAGTATACTAAGCACTGCATGGTCCCTCTGTTGAGAAGCATACAACAGGAAATACACACACAGAGAAGACAAGATATACTGGAATATCCAAATGATAATCTTAATTTAGGGTCAGACTGTGCCATTCTTATTCATTTTGAGAAGTACCTTGCTAGGCAAAGTCCCTCTGGAAAAGATTGTGAACATTTTACTCACCCTGAGTAGTACCCTAATATGCAATAAGTCCCATTCAAAGCAATGGAACTACTGAAAGTAGTAAAGGGCTCACAAGAAACTCGTGTAATAAAGCCACTACCCTGTATGAATGAGTGTTGCACAATCTAGCCCTTAGCTGTCCTGCCCCTAGCCCGACTCACTGTCTTACTCCTTAATGTAACGTTTGGGTAGGGAAAATATTTGACTTAGGTGAGTGGTTGCCAGAATTGCAAAAGAAGTGAAATATTAGAAGGAATTTGAACAAGGATGGGAATCTGGCAAACTAGGATTGGAAGGACAGTCCTTGCCTAGGAGGGCTATTGCCCCAGATTTGTGGGGGGTGGTGGTGTACCCCAGAATTTGATCAAGCTTATTGCAACCATATTGTGTGCATTGAGCCACCATGAATTGATGAAATAGAACAGCATATAGGTAAGGGTTAATTGGAACAAGCAAGGCTTCTGGAAGCAAGGTGAAATGCTAGCTGCACACTTGCAATTTCTGCTTATCATCACAGGCAGAGGGGAGAAAAAAATCAACCAATTGAGACTTAAAGAAACTAAGTGGATGAAAACCTTGAATCTGGGTGTCTTTGATATAGAAGCTTATGACTAATATTGTTATTAAGGTTTGTTGATAAGTAGCTTATTGAAGCTAGGAGAGGTGATGACCCAGTAGGGGTCACTATGAGCGGTATGTTTAGTAAAAGTTAGTTATAAAAAGACTAGATAGTAGAGTGTACTTTGGAGCAGTTCTCTGAAGCTATCCTGAAAGATTTTTTCCTGACACATGACTCCCCAGTGGGGAAGCAACCATCCATTGCTGACTTGCTGCAAATTACTCAATATTATCTCGATTCTAGGTCATTATTTGGGATGTTCTAAATCTATTGCTTATGTTTCTGTGTGATTAAATCTAATAAATAGTTTTAGATAAGAGCACACTTACTTGTATTAATCTTTCATCTGAAGGAATTGCTGTGTTCCCATTGATTTATTCATGACACCGCCTGGAGTGAAACAAATAACTTACCACTGCTTTGGGTTCTGAAACCCCTGGGTAAAATGGCCATGGAAATAGTTTGTGATTTGAATAGTGAATCACTTAACTAAGAATTTGACATTTTGAAGGCCAGATTCACTGGGATGCTCCAGCTCCTAAGCATTTCTAGAGCAGCATGAAGCAGCCAGGGTGTACCAATCTGGTCCATGAAATTTTACAGCAGAACTACCAGTTCTCAAATTTAATTTAAGAGAAAAGTGAACAAATCATTGTGACACTACTTCACCACTTCCTTTGTCAGATAAATTAGAGAGCTGTACTGTACTGAGGAAGTAGAAAAGGAGCAGAGTCTGGAAAATGTTAGAAGAAAGCTACCTAGACATCACCTTAATCCATTTTACACAAATCTTTTCTAGACTAGATCCAAGCCTTCTCTCATCTTTTTCCTTAAAATTGGAAGCTGTTAGCCAATGTCTGCTCCTTTCCTCTGCCTTGCTGACAGCATGGAATATTGTCACCCTTACTGCATTCTCTAGTCTTTTCCAATCATTTAACAGATTAATCCATAGATTCATCTGTGCAGTTATAGAATTCAAATGTTGAGGATTGTTCTCCATGAGGAAACACGGTAAGCCCTGTTGTGATGTTATTGACACAAACTGGGACTGTATAGATCGTTGTTGCAACCAAGGTCCTGTAGTGCACTAAATCTTATATAAAGGCGGTCAAATAAGGTGTCTAAGGCAAAGTTATGGTTTGCTGGTTATGATTATGCTATCTGTATGCATGTATCATTTTTGTATTTAAAGTTATAAGTATTGGCTCTATGTTGTCTGTATTTCAAACTTGTGCTATGCTTCTGGGTGACACCCCGGACAATTTGGCATCAGCACTGCCTAGCTTGCTTGATGGCCCATTAAGGACAATCATCTATACAATTGAACCATTGAGAGAAGGCCGATTCATCTTGTGACTCAGCAAGGTATGCAGGGACATGCCTATGGACAGAACTCTAAGCTTTTTCTATGTCATGTGCTGGACAAAGAAAGCAGAGACCACATGGCAAGAGACGATAAAAGGCTGATACATCTCCTCCATCTTGTCTTCAATCCTGCTTCTTGCCTCTGAAGTGACTTCGCTAGAAACTGAAGCTCTGAACAAAGGACTGAATGACCCATCCCAGCTGTGGATGTACTCCAGAGACTTGATTTGAACCTGCAGCTTATTCCATCACTGCTACAAGCCTGAACCAAGAACTTTGCCATTACTGTATGTAATTGATTCCATTTAACCAATTCTAACTCTCATCTATATCTTTTTCCTTTTATGAATAAACCTTTAGATTTTAGATCCCAAAGGATTGGCAACAGCGTGATTTGTGGGTAAGATCTGATTTGTATATTGACCCGGGTCTGGGGCTTGGTCCTTTGGGATCAAGAGAACCTTTTTTCTTTTACTGGGGTATTGGTTTTCATAACCATTCATCCCCATAACAAGTGGCACTGGTGGTGATACTGGGAAACTGGAGTGTCTAAGGGAATTGCTTGTGTGACTTATGGTTAGCCAGTGGGGTAAAACCGAAATCTTTTCTGTTTGTCTGGTTTGGTTTGCCTTGGTGTGCAAAGGAACCCCAGCCTTGGGTTGTAACTGTCCTGCTTTAAGCAATTTGTCCTGAATTGGTACTCTCAGTTGGTTCCCACCAAAGCCAGCATCGTTACACCTGTATTTTACTGTGCTTGAAAAAGTTTGGTCTTTTTATGTCTGGGCCTGCTAATCATCACCTGTTGGAAAATAAGCTTTTAAATAATTTATAATTCTTGAGGCTTCTTGGTAATCAGTACTATTGTAAAAGAACATTAGGCAGAAGTTACTTTCATAATTGGTGACATTTAAGGCCGTGCAAAATGGCATACCTATACATTTCAAAAACTGCAGACTGCAATACTCTCCCCTGTATGCACAGCTCTTAACTACAGCATGTTGAGTATCAATTTCCTGTTGAACTAAATCTCTTTTGAAAGTCAAAGTGACTGCTTTTCAGTAGGTTTCATAGCCTTTTGAGATTTGTTTCTGTTTTCTTCATTTTCCTGATATGTTTGGGCTTACTTCTCACTTATTTTTCCACTTGCAGAAACATAGACACTAGAGCTGGAATAGACCTACTTCTGGCAGGTTATATTTTCTCTCTCTCTAACCATGTTCCCTACAGTGTATTTGAGTGCTTTGTCCTGTTTAGTTTTAAATAACTCAAATGATGTTACTTCACCACTTCCTTTGTACAACTATAGTCAAGTAGTTTTCACTATTAGGAATACTTTTTATAGTCATCTTTCAAAAGTCTACTCACTGCAGAAATGCCCCCTTATGGCTGTGTGTGGCATAGCAGCTCATTCACCTCCAACTGCTTCTTTGCCCTGTGGTGAGTCTCTCTTCTAATGACTATGGCCCTACCAAATTCATGGCCCATTTTGGTCAATTTCACAGTTATAAGATCTTTAAAATAGCCAATTTCATATGAGACTTTCCATCCATAACTAATTTTCCCATGACTAAAAGTTTTGACTTCATTCCGCTTTTCCTTGTCTTTCAGCTCCTGCATCCACAATTTGACTTTGCTATAACTTCTGCTTTCTCATTATCAGAACGTCTAGCTATGTTGTCAGTCCCAATAAGACCTGGGAGGTGACTACTCCTTATCTGATTTCCATTCATTCTTCTAATTGGCCTTTATATTTCTTGATATCTTGGTATCTTTATTTATCCACTTGCAGTATTTCCTCCAATTCTCTTTCTTTGATTTTTGTATAATCCTTTATGCTATTGTCTTACTTCTTTTATACTTGATTACATCTTCACTATTCACTGTATTTTTTGCATTTTGATAGGCTTTATTCCTTTCTTTAACTGCCATTTGGCACTCCTCATTCCACCATGGAAGCGAGCTTTTAGTTTTGGGGTACTTCAATATCTTACGTCTGGCTACAGTAGCTGCTTCTATTAATCCCTTTATTTCAGTGTCATTGAAATTCTCTGTGTTAACACTCATACAATGATTATTCACAAATTCAGTACATTTACGTGTAAATAGCTCCCAGTTAGCTTTCTTAAAATTGCACATAGGTAATTTTCTATTACCTTCAACCTTATATTGCCCTTGAAAAGTAATAAATATAGGGAAATGATCACTCCCCATTCTTTCTTCCTTAAATATTTCCCAGTTGCATTTACTTGCAATATCTCCTGTTATAATTCCCAGATTTAAGCAGGAAAAACTACCATCTGCTGCATTAAATCTAGTTGGTGTGCCATTATTTAAAACCAATTGATTGTTTTACTGAATGAACTTTCCTAAGTTGCACCATATTTATTCGTTGTCTTACTTCCCCACAATTTATTATGACTAGGTCACCACATGTAATATATGGTGTTTTAGCATTCTTCAGTATTTCTTATAGCTCTGAGCTTTCTAATTTCCCACACAGGTTATAGATAATGAGTCCTTATAGAAATATTTCTCTTCTGCATTGGGATCTCAATGGCATTATATTCTGTGCTTACTTCTTCATTCTTTACTGCTATGTAATTTAATCCTTCCTGTATGAAATTACAAATGCCTCCTCCTCTTTCTAGTTTTTAGTCTTGCCGAAAGGCAATATACCCTGGAATTTTAAAAGCAAGCTTTTAAAACCAGCTGTATGCATTCAAGCAAAAAAATTGATCCCCATACTCAGGGCCATCCCTAGGGATGTGCGGGACCCGGGCTGGAAGTGATGAATCCGTCACTTCCAGGACCGGCTGCGCCTGGTGACGGCCAATCGCACTGGCGGCCTGCGGGGTCCCCCAAAGCGTAGGGCCCAGAGTGGTTGCTCCGATTTGCCATACCCAAGGGATGGCTCTGTCCATACGAGTCTTATTTCACCATTAACCTCATTAAAAATTACATGAATATGGTCCATTGACAAATTGCTAACATACAAGAATTTTTCTGTTGCTCTTGCTATAATTTTCATTTTTTTCCTATTTGTGATGTACAATTTATCACTTCTATTATAAATAAATCTTTTTTTCCCCAATTATTAATTCATTGCCTATTCCTTCCACAGTGTTTATCACATTTTTTATAGAATGAGGCTCTCTTTGCAGTTCCCCTTTTAAATCATGTGGGGAAAATATACATGAAAAAAAAAAAGCCAATTGCTGGTTAGACAGACATTCACTAAATCCTTAATCTACTAAAGTTGGTTTTACCTTACACGTTTGAAACTCACTCAAATGCACACAGTATCACTCAAATTGAGAACTAATGATTTCTTCTCAAAACAAATCCCTCCTTCACTGCACACATTTGATAAACTCTTTTAAAGTGGTGGAACATTGGGACATACATGAGCTGCCTTTTAATTGTGTCTGCTTAATTAAGATTTTAATCCTTAGTTTCTGTACTAATAGTACATGTCATTATCAGCTATTGGCCTTCATGGTAAACTTGATTATCTTGATTTCTACTCTCCCAGTCAACATAATTTTAGGAAATGGGACAGGTTATTAAAACTTCATTTTATTCTGTTGCACTACTGAATGGCAAATCTACTGTTAGAGGTCATGCTTTTTATGGTGAAAATTTTATTCCATTTCCATAGAGATCCTTTGTTTTCTATTTCTCACTTTCTTTCCATTTGGTTATCTCTGAATCCAAGAGGCTGTGCATGCCTCGAGTTGTGCTCCCACAATTGTTTCCAGTGAATACTTAAACATCTAATGCTACTCAAGTGTGAAATTAATAATGAAGCTGAGTTACTTGTGTGGCATCTAATGAGGCATCTCCACAATAGGGGATATGCCAAGAATTATGTTTGCTGCTGAAACTAGTTTGGGTGAGATTTGCAATTGCCTCGGTTTTATTGAAGCATTCTCTGTCCTGATGTAGTAGGGGCAGAACACTATTTTCTGTTCATTTAGTTTCCAAGCTGTGTGTAAGCATTGCCATCCTTTTGAGTACACCTACAGAATTTAATTAATTTTAACATATTAACATAAATACCAAAGGTAAACACAGAGCATCATCCTAATGTAGAAAGTCAAGAGCAACTGCTTACAACTGATTTAAAAAAGAAACTTCATCCCAAGGAGAAAAAAATTATCATCCAGAAAGTGTGTGCAAAAGTATGCTCTCCGTTACATCTGTATAAATCTGGAGTAATTCTGTACAAGTCTGTGCTTCTGAAGAAAGGCCCTTTATCCTCTCTTCAAGATCACAGAAAAGATCTTTAAAATGTAGTTTTTCAATTCTTTGCACATTCTTAATGTGAAAATAGTATCTTTTCCTGAGACATACATTACTAGGCTATAATCTTACATAATATGGGTATTCTATTAGAGCTCTTTGAGATCTCAAGTCAACTAGAGCAGAAAGCTTCAGGCTATTATTAAATAACTGCTAAACCAGGTGAACTTTAGTAATCAGCACCTCTGTTGCTTACCAGTTATACCTACAGTTCTTACAAAAATATTTTATGGAAATTTAGAATTCATAGTACTAAGAACATTTCCCCTCCCTCCTCTCCTCTTTCCTGAGTCTAGGTCATCATCTTAACTGCTGCAATTTTTCCCTTGGCTGTGGCTTCCCCTACAACCAATTTTCCTCCTCCAGGCCAATCAAAATGCAGCTGCCAAGATCATCTTTCTTTCCAGTTGCTGTCACCATATTACTCCCACACCCTTTGAATTCCTTCTCTGGCTCATCCTTTTCACCTACTTCAAGTTCCAGTTTCTTCTCATCCTGACAGCCCTTCACAGCTCCTCCCTCTGTGCTCATTTTCTCGCAGTTCTTTTAGTGTCACCACAGCCTCTGCCATTTGGGCAATTGTTCCATCCTTAACTGTTTGTTTGTTCTTCTTTCAAACAACTGTCTTCTTGCCTTCTTCCATGCTACCCCCTACATATGGAATGCACTAGCCAGCTGATCCTTGGGACTACTATCTTCTCCTCAAAACACACAGTCTCTATGATGTCTTCAGGCTACCTTGAGAGGCCAAGTGGGAGCAGCTGAAGTGTTAACGTAGCCATTATTTGAAAAGATTATATAATGCTTTAATCTATTTGTCTGCATCTTTCCGCTCCACCCTCTGTATGTTGATTGTCTTCTTAGATTGTAAACTCCTCAGGGTAGGCAATGTTGTCTTATATGTTTGTGCACCATCTAAAACAATGTACCTCAAATTCTGAGTGGGACATCTGGGTATGATAGCAATACAAATTAAAATAAATACATTAAACAAAATTATTCATGTGTCATATATTCTTCCTCTTTGCCACATTTAATTTTAAATCAGCACACCACCATTGCTGGCATCTCTGTGCTAGGACTTTGGGAATGGATGCTGCTAGAGGACTAGACAAATCCCCAAAACTTGCTAAATAAGACTCCTTACTTGACAAGTACTCCCATTCATTCATTGGGCCTATTTGTAGAGTAAAATACCATTTGCGCATCATCCTGTAACTCAATCTAAATTCATCATAATTGTGTCTACAGGAAAAAAATTCAGTAGAGTCTTAAGGATTTAGGCTCATAAGTCCCATTTTCAAAGGAGACTTAGGTATTCATTCTTGCCAATTTGGAGCTGTTCCATTGTATAAAAATAACTAATTATTCAGTGGCCAGCGAGAGAGAGAGAGCGACTCTGGACGTTAGTGTACTTACCTGGAATGTGGAAGATGCAGGCTCGAGTTCCTGCTCCAAGTCAGGTAGATTTGAGGGATTCAAATGTGGGTGTTCCACATCCTAGATGAGTGCCTAAACCACTGAGCTATTTGGTTTTCTGGATACATGGATGGCCATTACCAGCTCCCTCCCCACTTGTCTTTTGTGTGGAATGAAAGCCTGTAGATGAGCTCACAGTCTGCCATCAGGGGTATAGGTGTGGAAATATCTATTTTTGAGAATCCCTCTCAGGGCCATTTGGGGTTTGCATTAGGGATTCTAGCAGCTTCTAATTTGTGAGGTGGTGTCAGAACTTAGGCATTTTTATACACACGTTTAAGGGAGATTTAGACGCCATGCGGACTTGGGTTATGTAGCAGCTGAGAGGTAGTCTTAAGAATGTCAGCGGCACTTACATGTTGGACTTAGGTGCCTAAAGAGGCATTTAGGCATGTCAACCATTTAGGTTCAGATTTTCAAAGGTATTTAGGCACCTAAAGATGCAGATAGGTGCTTAGTGTGATTTTCAAAGGCATTAAGCAAGTTAGGTGCCTACCTCCTATTGAAATCTTTGGGATGTAGGCCCATCACCTGATTAAGTGCTTTTAAAGTGGGTGGGTGCTCAGCGATGATGCCGAGAATACTGTTTCTCAGGTGCTAGGCTGGCTGGTGGGTCTTACTCACATGCTCAAGGTCTCACTGATTGGCATATGTGGGTGTGATGGGGTATATCAACCCCTGCAGGGCCAGTTCGGGGTAAACTGTGCATTGCAGCCTGAGGAAGCCACGCCCTCCGTTCCTGCTGTATGTTCAGCCTGGAGACAGGGTATAAAGAGAATCAGCCCAGCTCAGTTTGGCTGGACCGCTGAGGAGGACGTACACTTATTGCAAGCTCCCTCCACAGAGCTGCGGGAGCCTCACTTCACAAAGGCCAGACACACCAGCATGTTTCGGTGGAAGCCCTGCTGACCCAGTGACGGGACCCTCCCAGCCACTCTTAGGGTTCTGGGACCTTGCGTTTGGGAGGTTGCCTTTGTCTGCAGCATGGGGCACTGGTCATTTGCTAGGATCATCTGGCCTTGTCTACACCGCAGAGTTTTGTCAGCAAAAAGCAGCTTTTGGCAGCAAAACAGTGGAGGTGTACACATCGCAATGCCACTTTTGGCAACAAAACTCTGCAGTTTTGGCAACAAAATAAAACCACCTCGATGAGACACATGGGTTTTTTTGAAGCAAAGTTAAAGTGACAAAGTGTCAGTGTAGACACTGCCGTTCGTTATGTCCCCTGAACTGGCCTTCCCCAGTATCCCACAATGCCCGCCGTGACTGCTCTGCTCACTGGTTTGAATTTGGCTGTTCTGCAGGGATGTGCCCCTCCTCTTTCAAAGCTCCGTGAAGTTCTGACAGGTCAGCTTGCTGCTCTGCTCCAGGAACAAAGAGCAAATTATTAACGTGGAATGCTCCTGCTCTCTTCTGCACTACGAACACAGAGGCAGGCAGGCAGGTGTGTGTGACTGACTGACTGTGTCAGTGTGACAGTGACACTGCTGTGCCGTGCAGAGCCAGGGAGGGAAGTGGGGGCTGATGTCAGGGGTGTCCCCTTGCCTATGCCTCAGGACTGGTTGCTTTCACAGCTGTCTGAACTTAGAGACAGCATGCCAACACACACCCTCTCTCTCACACATACATCCCTCCCATACTCTCTTGCACATTCTCCCAACACATGCTCTGTCTCTCCTCCATCCCCACCCCCACACTCCCTGTCACACGCTCTCCCCCTGCCCCTCAACTTCAGTTGAAAAGCAGCTGCCAATCTAGTAGGATGCCCATGGAACGATGGGATTGAGAAACCTGCATCATGTGACACTGTACCTGTCCCTGAGGCATTGAAAAGCCTTCCTAAAGCACCCTGCCACCAGTTGCGCAGTGGCATAGTTACCCACAGTGCACTTCTCTCTGTATCGATGCAAGAGCTGCTAGTATAAATGCACTCTGCTGACACAAGGAGGATAGTGTGGACATGCGACAGCAGTATAATTAAAGCGCTTTAATTAAAGTGACATAACTTTTGGTGACAAAACTCTGGAGTGTAAACATAGCCTCAATCAATTCCTTGCCGTTGCAGGGGTCTCGGACATTGGTGCTCTTCAGTCCCTCCTGTTTTCTGCCTGTGTCACAAAATGGTTTAGTCTCTTGAGGGCTAATACTTTGGTCTAATTCTGGTTGTTGGCTTGGTGTTGGGGATGGCTGCATGGTGTTTAGTGGCCTGTGATATACAGGAGGTCAGAATAGATGATCTGGTGATCCCTTCTGGTCTTAAACTCTATGAAAACGCCACCTTTCAGAGCTCAGCCAGTACTACAGCTTTAAACACACATTGTACCCACTGTATGTTTCTGTTCTTTGTGTGTTTGTAAAAATAAAACCCAAACCAAGAACATGCTATTCTATCTACACCCATGCACACAATTCAACCTCAGACTGGCAATACCAGTTATTTATTTGGGTCCAGTTATGCAACCAGGTTGAGCACATGCAGTCCCACACAACCACAGCTGAAGATTTTAATTGACTTGAATGAACTACTAAATAACTACCTGAAGCTAAGCCACAGTATAAAGAACGAAAACAAACAAATAAACCTTTGAACACACGGTGCTCCACTGTACTCAGTTAAACTTTCTCTGATTATACAGTAGACATAGAAATGTGCCAATTAAATGATTCAATGCTACAGCTGACTGACCTCATTGTTAAGTTTCAATATCACAATGGAACTTCATTAAGGTTCTCCCCAACACAAGTTGCAACGAAGAGGTAAATTTTGTCCCAAATATCTCATGCTGTTAAGTGAATGATTATTAGGGCTTGTCTACATGGTGCAGCAAAGTGCTCTAGAGGGCTGTGATATGTAGAGCACTCTAATGTGTTGCAATCTAACTTCCCTGTGTAGACCCTGCTGGCACACTCTAACAAGTAAATAATTGGCATTAATGTAATCCTGTTTTAAACAGCGGTGAAATCCTGGCTCCACTGAAGTCAATGGTGAAAATCCTATTGACTGCAGTGAAGCCAGGATTTCACCCCAGGTACTTCTCGTTTCACAAGGTGTTATCTGGCTTATTTTATTAATAGCCACAAAATACCATAAAGACCTCTAGGGTCCAAAGTATTATTGTTAATTATGTGAATAGGATGCAAACAACATGCCATAGAAACATGCTTGCTGTGCCACTAACATATTGTTTAGAATCACGGACATGTATTCCATTCTCTCTGTTTATATGACACTATCAAAATGGAAGGCTTACATAAAAAAATACTTAATCTCAATGCCAAATTACTTTTGTACTAAAACAATTCTTGAATCAATTGGAACAAGTTATGTCACTTCAAATGTTTGAGGCATGTTCTGACTCTCATATTGTTAAGCATGTGAGCAATTTACTGTTACTTCCCTTTAATTTGCCAGTTTGAAATAATGCAGAATTAGCTAAATCACCCACAGATAGCAGAGAATTCTTAATTATATTATGCATTTTGTTAGGATACTAAGTACAGCTTGTCTAGATAGGGCAGTGCCGTGTTAGTTTCATTTCAGTTGTTAGATGTGTCTGCTCTAGATCATTGATCCCTACTGGAATTCCAAGCTTGTCTTTTAGTATTTACTTCTTTTCCCTAGAAAATGCTTGTGTAAGCTGCTGACCCTGTTTCATCAACCCAGAAAGGATTAAAAAAAATAGACTCCGGGGGCAGACAGCCCCGTTACAACTTGTCTCCAGATTTACCTTTCTAAAATTCTGTTACATCATTATCTTTAGCATTTCTCCCATCCCTTTCTCCTCTGTCACTGAATAAATTAAGCCCAGGTCATCAGTGACTGAAAGTCATGTTACCATTACATCTGACTGTTTGGTATGATGAGGGAAATGAATGTATGGTAGAGCTACTCCAGACTTATATTCTGAAACCTAAAGCCACACATACCCATGGTACCTAATTTCAGATTTCTTCACAAATTTGAATTTCAACCAAGGCTCATTGAAAGAGTCACTAGTTGTAACTTTTGCCTCAATGGGTGAAGTTTGGCTCTCCACATGTGTGAAAATTAGGCAGGTCTGTATGGTTTGGGATCCTAACTTTAGGCTTCTGTTTTTGAAAATCTTGGCTCTTTCATGAGCACTCAGCTTGAATATTCTGTTTGTTTTACCTTTCAATGGGGGCAGCTTTAGTTTTCTCAAAGTAATACCAGTCGTGCTCAATCGTGGTAAAATAATACAACTTTTCAGAGAATAATTTTCTGGACAGTGAACATTTTCTGTGTGATCATCTGTTGAAGGAATAAAACTGGTAATCAAGAACTGCACCTTGGGTCAAGACTCAGAAATCCACTATAATTCTGATCCAAATGTTATAACAGGCAAGAAGACATGACAAGCATTCTCATTAAGACTTGGCTTCATCTCTAGCTCAATAAGAGGGAACATTAGTGATGCAACCTATACAAGAAGGGCAGAGTGTTATGATTAGCCATGCTGGGGATGGGGAAGAGATGCAGCTACTGGATATTGTTATTATTTATTATTTGTATTGCCTAGGTAATTCGTATTTATAGTACCTAGGAGCCCTAGTCATAGAGCAGGACCCCAGTGTGCTAGGTGCTGTACAAACATAGAATAAAAAGATGATCCTGTCCCATGTGGTTTACAATCCAAATATAAGACAAGAGACAACAGATAGCTGAGGGAGTACAAGGAAACAACGAGACAATATTGAGCAGCCTGATAGGCAGTGGTCTAATTATTGTCAAGTTTTCTGTTAGCATCCCAGCAAAGGAGAGTTTGGAGGAGGGATTTGAAGGTGGATAATGAGGTAGCTTTGCAGATGTTTATAGGGAGCTTCTCCCAAGTGTGAAGGACAGCATGGGAGAAAGCGCAGAAGTGTTTAATTGAAAATGTAATGAGTGGACAGTGGAGGCTGGCATGAGTCAATTGGAGGCAATCATCAGTATTAAAGGAGAGATGACAGGTAGGGTGGGTATTGATTGTGAAGGGCTGTGAAAGTGAATACTTATGTTTGATGCAATAAAGAAAGGGGAGCCAGTGGAGGGAATCACGGGGTGGGGAGACATGGTCAAAGCGATGGGCTAGAAAATGATCTTTGCAGCAGCATTCTCAATAGAATTTGTCTAGGCCAGAGGGAAGGATGATATAGCAATTGAGACATGAGATGATGAGCGTTTGGACAAGATTTTTAGCTGTGTGGGTGGATAGAAAAGGTCATATTTTAGAGTTGTTATGCAGAAAGATAGGTTTAGATATAGTGTGGATGAACTAGAGAGACGTATCTGGAGGTGTTATAATTTTCTCAGGTAAATTATCTTTCAAAATCTGGTGGGGAGCATGTGGAGCGATGTCCTTTGTCACACTTGCCTAAAAGATGTAGGCAGTGCAACCACTATCTCTGTAATAGTCCCCATCCTAACATTATCCAGAAACACTTCTTGTGGGCTGCTAGTGCAGTCAACAGCTTTAGCTTTCCTTCTGCCATGTGTGTTGACAGATAGATTATGCTATGGGGGATGGATGATTCCTTGCACTCTCTGCTCCAGCACAACAATTTATCCGAAAGGCTTTTCAAAAACTTCTGAGATTTCAGCAAAGCCTTCTGGAAATTGGGAAGATCAACAAGACAGAATAATGACATTGGGAAGAGGATGAAAGGCAAGAAAAGCATGTCAGATAGAAGAATTGCTTAATTCTGAAAAGGTGCAGATAAACTTTGGATAAGTATTTACATTTCTGGTAGTTCACCTGCCACTTTGGGCTACCTGATTTTTAAAAAGGGTCTTGACACAGCCACTGTTTTTGAGGTGAAAATTTGTACCTGCAAATTACTGTGCCCATACTTTTGCACCCAAATGCAACTGTAAGTGCAAACCCTACCATTTACACGTCTGGAAGTGCTCCCTTTATGAATGCAGTCAAGTTCTTTGAGAATTTGGTAGGTAAGAGGTAAGACTTGTGTCCTCAAATAACTAAGGGTGCAAAAAGGCTGATTCAATCAACTGTGAGTGTAAAAAAAGGAGGCTGGCACTGAAAATCTGGGCCTATATCTTAGGCAATATCTAACTGTACTGGTATTTAGAAAAACACTCCCTTCCTACCCTGGTAGGATATTATTCCTTATACGAATTGCAGTGCTATAGAAGATTAGAACCAAAGACTTAGTATTCTTAAATATTGTACCTATAGGGAAACAAACACTGTGAAATAACAGTGGGTTGTTAAATTGTGTGCTGGAAATAGAGAATAAATTTAAGTGAGAGGTTTTATCTTCAGAGCTTGCTTTAGTCAAGAAGATTGAGGAAAGAAAGTACATTCATTAAAACAATCGTAGGAAAGCTTCTTTTTTTTGTTACACAATATGATTATTTCTTGAAAAGTGACAATTGAGAAGCATTGTTTAATGTTCATTCAGGGTAATGAAAACAATACAATAGCCACTCATTCAGCAAAAGACTGTTTCAAACCAATGCACAAATGTTCTGACAAATGAATTTTTATTGTACAATTTTATCGTATTACAGAGCTGCTAATTCTAGTATTATCTCCATCTACCAAGTTCTTTTATGAGTTAGCTGTAATATAATATGTTAGAGAAAATGAACAGAAATACATGTTTTTTCTGTTAATATAGAACTAATGCTAAGGAACAGCTGTTCTTTTACCATATTCAGCTGTTTCAGTTACAACAATCATCCCTTTAATAGTTGAACACCTGTCTCTTATTATATTTGATAGAAATTGTTAATTTCATTTAATCCCCAATCCGTTTTCCCAATTTTAAAATGTTGTATTTCTCTAATGCACATTTACGTTGTCTACTACATTAATTCTTTTATTTAATTTTGAGAATCTTAAAAATTATTAGGAAACTAATTTTGAAGGAATGGAATATTTCTCAGTTACAGCAGAACTCAGTTAAATGTTACCGCTTGCTATCACTTCTTGCTGACACATGACAAAATGAAAAGGTTTCCCTAGAATTAAAAGTTCAATTATTTTTACAGTGTTAATCATAGATCATTATGTAGGAAGACAAGTCTGCGCTCCTCAAACACTTGCCTACTACTGCATGTCACTAAAATGAAGGTATGAGCTCGGTAAGCAGGGTGACTAATACAGGATGTAAGTAATAACTCAAATTCCTTTATTCTCCATTTAACATCACTAGGTCTTTTGTTAATTTCAGTGATAAAGAGAAACAGTGACATAGGATCTATAGCATTTTATGCTCTAAATATGTGACCCTTCCACCCTGCTTTCTCAGAAGAGCCTTGGGATGCTTTTTGGGTATTGAAAACACTCTTACAATATAAGCTTTTTGTATTTAGAATAATGTTGACTTTTCAGATAAATAGATGCTTTTCTGTTGTGCATGTGGGCCTCATGATATGCCAAAGGAAACTGATCAATTACTTCCTCCTCTATCCCCTAAAAATATAAGTCTTCTTAGCTCAAATATAGAATATGGGGACTAGGAAGTGTGATACTGGATCACACTAGTGGTTTATTTAGTCTAGTAGCCTGTCACTAACAATGGTCCATATCAGATGCTTCAGACGAAGACCCAAGAAACCCTGCAGCAGGCTGTTACAGGTGGGGAAAGATTCTTCCTAATCCCCATTAGTTCATGTCCTGAGGGTTTATAGCCATTCCAGAACACTTTCTCGGTTTTTTTAAAAAAATGTTTCTATTGTAACTGGATATTCTTATAATCCATACAAAACAAGAGCGAGACTAATGCATTTGTGGAACCTCTCCCGAGGCCTGCTGGTTTTCATAATGTCTCTGAGGAAAGTGAATTTGGGGCAGGGCTATTTGTTTGCATGTTTAATTGTATGATACAGTTGAAATCACTGTGTAGAAAAGCACATCAGTAGGGTGAAGAAGATTACTGTACATGAAGCTAAAAAGATCACAGGCTTTATAGGAGGAATATCAATATTCAGATTTCATATCTGCTAATATTATGCTTCCAGCAGAAAGTGGGCTTGGTTTCTCTCTCACACACACTTTATCTAGGTCTGTTGGAACTCATATTTTATTTTACAAGCAGATTTATTGGCTACATTCATTGTGCAGTGCATTATTTTTGGTTGTAGGTGACAGTTTTTCCCTCATTGATGACCATCTGGAATATATGCTGGTATTCAATTAACCTGGATAATACCACTGTGTGCTTATAATAGTGCTTATACCAACAGACCTAAAAATGCTTTATAAATGTAGGTATTCTCCCTATTTTAGAAATGAGAAAGGTGAATTATAGATAAATTAAATTATTGCCAAGATCAGGCAGCAAGACTCTCACAGGAGTTCTGTCTTCTAACTACAAAACCAGGTTTCTTCGCATAACTGCTGTTACACTTGCAAGTACTCTACACATCAATAGTTGAATGGTTTTGTCCATGGTTAATCAGTGGTCTTTGTGATTGCTCATGAGTCATAACAGAAGAAAAGTAAAAACGTTTACATTTGTTTTCTGTGTGCTTATTTTTTCAGCATATGTTGTTTATTACACTGTTTCCTCATATGATTTAATGATCATAATACACATTTGCAGCCAGTAAACAGAAATCTGTCTCAGGGTATGTCTACACTATGACATTAGTCCGATTTTACAGAACTCGATTTTTGGGAACAGATATTATGAAGTCGAATGCGTGTGTCCACACTAAGCACATTAATTCGGTGGTGTGCGTCCACAGTACAGTGACAAGCGTCGACATTCCAAGCTATCCCACAGTTCCCGCAGTCTCCACTGCCCATTTGAATTCTGGGTTGAGCTCCCAATGCCCGATGGGGCAAAAAATTTGTTGCGGGTGGTTATGGGTAAATGTCGTCAGTCAACCCTCCCTCCCTCCCTCCCTCTGTGAAAGCAACGGCAGACAATCATTTTGTGCCCTTTTCCCTGGATTGCCAGAGCAGACGCCATAGCGTGGTAAGCATGGAGCCCGGTGAGATCATCGCAGCAGTTATGGCCATTGTAAACACCTCACGCATTATCGTGCACTTTATGCATAACCAGAACTTGAAAAAGCAGGCAAGGAGGCTACGGCAGCGCGGTGACAACAGTGATGAGGACACGGACACAGACCTCTCTCAAAGAACGGGACCCCGCAAATTGGACATCCTGGTGGCAATGGGGAAGGCTCATGCCGTGGAATGCCGATTCTGGGCCTGGGAAACAAGCACAGACTGGTGGGACCGCATAGTGTTGCAGGTCTGGGATGAATCCCAGTGGCTGCGAAACTTTCACATGTGTAAGGGCACTTTCATGGAACTTTGTGATTTGCTGTCCCCTGCACTGAAGCAGCAGAACACCAAGATGAGAGCAGCCCTCACAGTTCAGAAGCGAGTGGTGGTAGCCCTCTGGAAGCTTGCAACGCCTGACAGCTACCGGTCAGTCGCGAATCAATTTGGAGTGGGCAAATCTACTGTGGGGCTTGCTGTGATGCAAGTAGCCAATGCAATCGTTGAGCTGCTACTATCAAAGGTAGTGACCCTGGGAAATGTGCAGGGAATCAATTCTGAACCACTTAAAGGAGGGGAAAGTGATCAGGAACAGTCAGCATGGATTCACCAAGGGCAAGTCATGCCTGACTAACCTAATTGCCTTCTATGATGAGATAACTGGCTCTGTGGATGAGGGGAAAGCAGTGGATGTGCTATTTCTTGACTTTAGCAAAGCTTTTGATACAGTCTCCCACAGTGTTCTTGCCAGCAAGTTAAGGAAGTATGGGCTGGATGAATGGACGGTAAGGTGGATAGAAAACTGGCTGGATGGTTGTGCTCAACGGGTAGTGATCAATGGCTCCATGTCTAGTTGGCAGCTGGTATCAAGTGGAGTGCCCCAAGGGTCGGTGCTGGGGCCGGTTTTGTTCAATATCTTCATCAACGATCTGGAGGATGGTGTGGACTGCACCCTTAGCAAGTTTGCAGACGACACTAAACTGGGAGGAGTGGTTGATACGCTGGAGGGTAGGGACAGGATACAGAGGGACCTAGACAAATTAGAGGATTGGGCCAAAAGAAATCTGATGAGGTTCAACAAAGACAAGTGCAGAGTCCTGCACTTAGGACGGAAGAATCCCATGCACTGCTACAGACTAGGGACCGAATGGCTGGGCAGCAGTTCTGCAGAAAAGGACCTAGGGGTTACGGTGGACGAAAAGCTGAATATGAGTCAACAGTGTGCCCTTGTTGCCAAGAAGGCTAACGGCATCTTGGGCTGTATAAGTAGGGGCATTTCCAGCAGATCGAGGGACGTGATTATTCCCCTCTATTCGGCACTGGTGAGGCCTCATTTGAAGTACTGTGTCCAGTTTTGGGCCCCACGCTACAAGAAGGATGTGGATAAATTGGAAAGAGTCCAGCGGAGGGCAACAAAAATGATTAGGGGGCTGGAGCACATGACTTATGAGGAGAGGCTGAGGGAACTGGGATTGTTTAGCCTGCAGAAGAGAAGAATGAGGGGGGATTTGATAGCTGCTTTCAACTACTTAAAAGGGGGTTCCAAAGAGGATGGATCTAGACTGTTCTCAGTGGTAGAAGATGACAGAACAAGGAGTAATGGTCTCAAGTTGCAGAGGGGGAGGTTTAGGTTGGATATTAGGAAAAACTTTTTCACTAGTAGGGTGGTGAAGCACTGGAACGGGTTACCTAGGGAGGTGGTGGAATCTCCTTCCTTAGAGGTTTTTAAGGTCAGGCTTGACAAAGCCCTGGCTGGGATGATCTAATTGGGGTTGGTCCTGCTTTGAGCAGGGGGTTGGACTAGATGACCTCCTGAGGTCCCTTCCAACCCTGAGATTCTATGATTCTATGAACTGTGGTGGGGCTATAGACGGAACGCATATCCCTATCCTGGGACCGGACCACCAGGGCAGCCAGTACATAAACTGCAAGGGGTACTTTTCAATGGTGCTGCAAGCACTGGTGGATCACAAGGGACATTTCACCAACATCAACGTCGAATGGCTGGGAAAGGTTCATGACACTCGCGTCTTCAGGAACTCTGGTCTGTTTAGACGGCTGCAGGAAGGTATTTACTTCCCAGACCAGAAAATAACTGTTGGGGATGTTGAAATGCCTATAGTTATCCTTGGGGACCCAGCCTACCCCTTAATGTCGTGGCTCATGAAGCCGTACACAGGCACCCTGGACAGTAGTAAGGAGCTGTTCAACTATAGGATGAGCAAGTGCAGAATGGTGGTAGAGTGTGCATTTGGACATTTGAAAGGTCGCTGGCGCAGCTTACTGACTCGTTCAGACCTCAGCGAAACCAATATACCCACTGTTATTGCTGCTTGCTGTGTGCTCCACCACCTCTGTGAGAGTAAGAGGGAGATGTTTATGGTGGGGTGGGAGGTTGAGGCAAATTGCCTGGCCACTGATTACGTGCAGCCAGACACCAGGGCGATTAGAAGTGCACAGCAGGATGCGCTGTGCATCAGAGAAGCTTTGAAAACCAGTTTCATGACTGGCCAGGGTACCTTGTGACTGTTCTGTTTGTTTCTCCTTGATGAGAACCTGCCCCTTTTGTTTACTCTAATTCCCTGTAAGCCACCCGCCCTCCCCCCTTCGAGCACACCTTGCTTTGAAAGGAAATAAAGGCACCATTGTTTAACAACCACGTATTCTTTATTCAATAACTATTAAAATAGGGAGAGAACTGAGAAGGTAGCCCAGGTGGGGTGCGGGCGGAGGGGAGGAGGGAAGGAAAAGGCTGCTTCAAAACTTGTTGAATGCCAGCCTTCTGCTGCTTGGGCAATCCGCTGGGGGTGGAGTGGTTGGGTGCACGGAGCCTCCCCCACTGCGTTTTTGGGACTCTGGCTGAGGAGGCTATGGGACTTGGGGAGGAGTGAGGGCCGTTACAGATGGGCTGCAGCAGCGGTCTGTCATCCTGCTTCCGTTCCTGCAGAACCTCCACCACACCGGAGCGTGTTGGTTTGCTCCCGCAGTAGCCCCAGCATTGCCTCAGTCGCCATCTGATCTTCCTGCCACCACCTCTCATCTCGAGCGTCCCTCCTGTCCTCACGGTTGTCCCTCCTGTCCTCATGCGTGTCCCTCCTGTCCTCACATTCACTGCCCACTTTCCTGTATTGAGCTATTGTGTCCCTCCACACATTCTGCTGAGCTATTTCAGTGCAGGAGGACTGCATGAGCTCAGAGAACATTTAATCGCGCGTGCGTTTTTTTTGCCGCCTTATCTGAGATAGCCTTTGGGACGGAGATGCTAGGGGGAGGCTGAAAACAGTTGCAGCTGCGGGAGGAAAAAAAGGGAGAGAAGTTTTTTAAAAGATACATTTTATAGAACAATGGGTATACTCTTTCGCGGTGAACACCACCATTCACAGTACATAGCACATGTGCTTTCAGTGCAAGGTCACATTTTGCATCTTTATATTGAGTGCCTGCAGCTTTGGTGTACAGATCACACACTCAGGGCCGGACAACAGAATTCGGCTTGTGGGCGGCCATGGTAAGCCATAGACTTTTGGCTTCTGCAACCTTCATAACAGCAGCGCCCTCCTTTCCCGTTTCAAGCAAAGCCCGTTGAGTTGGCCATTTAGTGCTGCGCTTTGCGGGTTAACGTGCAGCAGCAGAAACCAAACTAACCCCAGCCATCCAATTCTCTGGGATGATTGCTTTAGCCTTCCCTCCACCGTGTGGCTGGTATCAGGGAAGATCTCTGCTAGCCGAACGCAAACAGCTCATTATGAAGGCCCCCCATCCCCCCGCCCCCCACCGCGTGGCTGGTAACTGCGGGGAGGATTTCTTTTCAGGCACAGGCAAACAGCTGAGTAGAAACGGCCACCTCTGAATGTTCCCGTAAGTAAATTCCCGTATTTCTACCAGGTAACCATGAATGATATCACGCTGATGAGGATAACACAGACAGAGAAAGAACGGATGTTGCTTGAATGCCAGCAAACACCGGGGCCATATGCTGCCAGGCTTTGTTATGCAATGATACCAGAGCACTTGCTACTGGCGTGGTGTGGTAAAGTGTCCTACCATGGAGGATGGAATAAGGCTGCTCTCCCCAGAAACCTTCTGCAAAGGCTTTTAGAGTACCTCCAGGAGAGCTTCATGGAGATGTCCCTGGAGGATTTCTGTTCCATCCCCTGACATGTTAGCAGACTTTTCCAGTAGCTGTACTGGCCACGAATGCATCCCAAGTCCTCAGGGCAAATTAATCATTAAAAACCACCTGCTTTTAAACCATGTCTTTTCTATTCAAAAGATACACTCACCAGATGTGCCTTCTCCAGCTTCACGGTCCGGAATACCCCCTTGGGAGGGTTGGGAGGGTATTTCTGTTAGGGTGATGAAAAGATCCTGGCTGTCAGGGAAATTGATGTGCTGTGTGCTCTCCACAACCTCATCATCATCATCACCATCATCATCTTCCCCGTCCACCAAATCCTCAGGCATTGAGACTGATGAGAATACCCCATCGTCAGAGTCCACGGACAGGGGTGGGGTAGTGGTGGCGGCCCCCCTAGAATGGCATGCAGCTCAGCGTAGAAGCGGCATGTCTGGGGCTGTGACCCGGAGTGTCCGTTTGACTCTTTGGTCTTCTGGGATGCTTGTCTGAGCTCCTTAATTTTCACGCGGCACTGCGTTGCATCCCTGCTGTATCCTCTGTCCATCATGGCCTTGGAGACTTTTTCATATATTTTTGCATTCCGTCTTTTCAAACGTAGTTCTGATTGCATGGATTCATCTCCCCATACAGCTATCAGATCTAACACCTCCCGTTTGGTCCATGCTGGAGCCCTTTTTCGATTCTGGGACTGCATGGTTACCTCTGCTGAAGAACTCTGCATCGTTACCTGTGCTGATGAGCTCGCCATGCTGGCTGAACAGGAAATGAAATTCAAACTGGCCAAACGGGAAATGAAATTCAAAAGTTCCCGAGGCTTTTCCTGTCTACCTGGGCAGAGCATCCGAGCTCAGATGCACTGTGGGATAGCTCTCGGAGTTCAATACCGTCGAATTGTGTCCACACTAACTCTAATTCGACAGGGCCATAATGATTTTAGTGCTAATCCCCTCATCGAGGAGGAGTACAGAAATCGATTTTAAGAGCCCTTTATGTCGAAATAAATGGTGTCGTTGTGTGGATGGGTGCAGGGTTAATTCGATTTAACGCTGCTAAATTCGACATAAATTCTTAGTGTAGCCCAGGCCTCAGAAACTATTGAGATGCTTGAAATCGGACAACCCATTACCACACCCATCATCAGAGACAAGAAGAACTGCTTGTTATATCCCCTGTTTGTTGTACTCACCTCTGGATTTATACTTCATTTTATACACCTCTCTCATTTTATACTTCAGTTGTAAGGTCTTTCAGGAGGGGACCATCTCTTTGAGTTATGTACACTGTCTAGGCTAGGGGCTGGGACCTTTAGTCACTACTGCAGTACAAATAATAAATGCAAATACATTATATTTAGATATCCCTACTACCAGCTATATCCAGCTAGTTTTAAAACAACCAGCACTGCAGCTGAATGAATTGATCCATGTCTAATCAGTGTGGGCCAGATTTGGGAATAGTCCATGAGCATTAATAGAATAAAAACAAATAATATATACTGCACCTGTTAACAACTCTCTAAGGGTGATAGCCGCCCCTCCTCCGTGTGGAGGGCCAGCATCATTGCAAGGTCCAGGCATCGCCTAACTCCCGATTTAGCTCTCAAAATAGGGGACTCGAGCTGGTCCTACATACAGATGTGAATTTTAGTTTATGTGAATATGAAATTTTTAAAAATGGCATACAGTAATCAAATTCACAGGATGTCATTGTGATGGGTTCCTCCAGGGTGCCACCTGGAACTGGGGTACCACTGAGCCTGCCTGACCCACCAGTCTGGTCTCTCTTTACACTGTACTGCTGTAACAGGCCCTCAAGAGCTCTCCAGCACCCATACAGGAAGGGACACACCCAGCTGCAGCTACATACAGATGCTGAGATCAGCTCTGCATGGGAAGGCTTCAGCTCCCATTGGCCAGGAATGGCGGGTGGCCATGCCTGCGGATGGTCAATGTAAACAAACTGTCTAGCAGCTTGCCAGAGGAATACCCTGACGGGCCATAGAATCATAGAATATCAGGGTTGGAAGGGACCTGAGGAGGTCATCTAGTCCAACCCCCTGCTCAAAGCAGGACCAATCCCCAATTTTTGCCCCAGATCCCTAAATGGCCCTCAAGGATTGAATGGCCCTCAAGGATTGAACTCCGAACCCTGGGTTTAGTAGGCCAATGCTCAAACCACTGAGCTATCCCTCCCCGCAATGTGCAGGTTGCCCATCACTGACCTAGACCATCTCCGACAGGTTTCTTCCAATCTGTTTTTTAAAAACTTGCAATGATGGGAATTCCACGGCCTCCCTTGGAAGCCAATTAGCTACCCTTATAGCTAGAAATTTTTCCCTAATATATCACCTAAATGTCCCTGGCGGTAGATAACACCCATTACTTCTTGTCCTATCTTCAGTGGACATGGAGAACAACTGATCACCATCATCTTTATAACAGGCCTTAAAATAGTTGAAGACTGTTATCAAGTTCCCCCTCAGTCTTCTTTTCTCAAGACTAAACATTGCCAAGGTTTTTTTAACCTTTCCTCATAGATCAGATTTTCTAAACCTTTTTATCATTTTTGTTACTCTCCTCTGGACAATCTCCAAATCTTTCAGTTTGTGATCCACTATAACCCCAGGTTTCAGTGTAGTAGCCATGTTAGTCTGTGTCAGCAAAACGAAAATAAGAAAGAAAAACTTGTAGCATCTTAGAGACTAACAAATTTATTTCAGCATAAGCTTTCGTGGGTTAGAACCCACTTCATCGGATACATGGCAGAGGGGCATTGCTGGCACATGATGGCATATATCACATTGGTAGATGTGCAGGTGAATGAGCCCCTCATGGCATGGCGGATGTGATTAGGCCCTGTGATGGTATCACTTGAATCGATATGTGGACAGAGTTGGCATCGGGCTTTGTTGCAAGGATAGGTTCCTGGGTTAGTGTTTTTGTTGTATGGTGTGTGGTTGCTGGTGAGTATTTGCTTCAGGTTGGGGGGCTGT
Source organism: Macrochelys suwanniensis (assembly GCA_033296515.1). Taxonomy (NCBI): domain Eukaryota; kingdom Metazoa; phylum Chordata; order Testudines; family Chelydridae; genus Macrochelys; species Macrochelys suwanniensis. Next base: position 91,258,040 of record CM065775.1, on the reverse strand, counting down.
CTGTAAGCGAGGATTGTTCTGTCCCCCAAGATCTGTGAGAGTGAGGGATTATCTTTTAGGATAGGTTGTAGATCTTTGATGATGCGCTGGAGAGGTTTTAGTTGGGGGCTAAAGGTGACGGCTAGTGGTGTTCTGTTATTTTCTTTTTGGGGCCTGTCTTGTAGTAGGTGACTCCTGGGTACTCTTTTGGCCCTGTCAATCTGTTTTTTTACTTCAGCAGGTGGGTACTGTAGTTGTAAGAATGCTTGATAGAGATCTTGTAGGTGTTTGTCTCTGTCTGAGGGATTGGAGCAAATGCGGTTGTATCTTAGAGCTTGGCTGTAAACAATGGATCGTGTGGTGTGTCCAGGATGGAAGCTGGAAGCATGTAGGTAAGTATAGCGGTCAGTAGGTTTCCGGTATAGGGTGGTGTTTATGTGACCATCGCTTATTAGCTACCAATGTGATATATGCCATCATGTGCCAGCAATGCCCCTCTGCCATGTACATTGGCCAAACCGGACAGTCTCTATGCAAAAGAATAAATGGACATAAATCTGACATCAGGAATCATAACATTCAAAAACCAGTAGGAGAACACTTCAACCTCCCTAACCACTCAGTGACAATCTTGAGGGTCGCAGTGTTGTGACAGATTCACTCCAAAAACAGGCTTCAAAGAGAAGCTGTTGAACTCGAATTGATGTGCAAACTAGATTGCATCACCTCCGGATTAAATAGGGACTTGGAATGGCTTGACCATTACGTTAATTGAATCTATTTCCCTTAAGTTAACGATCCTCATTCACACCTGTGTGGCCATCTTGTTTATCACGTCAAAGGTTTTTTCTTCCCCTGCTGTTATGGTTCCTCTCAATTAATTAGCCTCTTAAGGTTGGTCTATGCACCTCCACCTTATCATGTTTCTCTGACTGTATAAATATCTGTCTACTGTATGTTTCATTCCATGCATCCGATGAAGTGGGTTCTAACCCACGAAAGCTTATGCTGAAATAAATTTGTTAGTCTCTAAGGTGCTACAAGTTTTTCTTTCTTATTTTCGTTTTACTATAACCCCAGATCCTTTCCAGCAGTGCTGCCACCTACCCAGTTATTCCCCATTTCATATTTGTGTATTTGATTTTTCCTTCTCGGTGAAGTACTTTGCACTTGTCTATGTTGAATTTCACCTTGATGAATTCTCCAATTCTTCAATCTGTCAGGGTCATTTTGAATTCTAATCCTGTCCTTCAATGTGCTTGCAACCCCTCCCAGCTGGGCATCATCTGCTTCCCATCTGACGGTATGTCTGCATTTCAGTCAGAAGTGTTACTGCAGCATGTGCAGAAATACCCAAGCCAGCTAGCTCAAATAACAATTGCAGTGAAGCTGTATCAGGATGGGCATCAGTGCGGGTTAGCCATTCAAGTACATATCTGGGTTGGCTTGTTATAGCCCTTTGACTTCAATGGGATGCAGATTTCACCCACTTATTTCAATAAGACAACTGGTGTTATATCTTTATCATTTTTGGTACACTCATTGGGTACTACATGCTATTTGCATGGGCTTCTTCTGACTTCATCAGAAAAAACCCCACTCACTCTGAAGGATGAAGAAAATGCTAATTATTTTCCAGATTTTTATTGATGTTCTGTTTCCCAAAATTTCCCATTTCAACATGTCGTGTTTGTTCCTTTTATGCTAGTGGCAACCTGTTCTCTAGCTTTGCTACTTTGTCTTCATTATCACTAGTTTTTTGCTCACTTACAGACTTTATTAGTCAAGCTAATAACCGTGAGTTGTAGTTCATTAATTGACTCTTTACTCTCAATGGTTTTAATAAAAAGGTTCACACTTACTCCTTTAATCATCTTCAGAAGTGATTAATTCCTTTCAGAGGTGCATTTGTTTTTCTTCTGTTATCTCGCTGTGTAAGATGTTAATGGTGATTTTATTATTAATAACCAGGAAATTGCTGAATGCTTAATGCTGTTATGATTATGGATGGCAAGTTGAGTATACATCACAGCTAAAGCAGACAATGGGAAATCTTAATGCCAGACAAAATCCAAATACTTTTGCCTGTGGACAACTTTGTAAATGGTTTTAATTAGATTCTATTAATTGTTTTTCCTCCATTCTTCTTGCGCCCCTTTTGTGCACATAACTGTCATTGACCTCAATGAGAGTTCTGCATGGGTAAGGACTGCTGAATGCAGCTTAATTTGTCTCACTCAGCCTGTGTTCTCTAAGGCAGAAAAAAGAGATTTGGACAAGATGTTCTACATTTTCAGATTTTTCCAAATTAAGTGCTGGAGTGTACAACCCTTATTTATGCAGGTGAGCACTTGCTCACATGAGTATTCCCATTGATGTCAATGAGACTACTTAAGTGAGCAAGGACAATCAAGCCCAAAGGTTCCACTAACGTTACTCACAGTGAGTTGTACCTTACTATGCAGGTAATCCTGATGAAGTCAATGAGACAACTGGTGATTTATAGGATCTGGCCCCATGAGAGTATATACCAATGACAGGGATTAGCAGTCATGAGTAGAACAGGCCAAATTTTTGAACAAAATGTTTTTATGTTGAAAATAATCTTTAAAAACTTCATAAGTTTAATAAAAACTTACTTTTTCAAAACTTCATGTTTCACAAAGTTTTTTGTAACTTTTTTTTATCAAAATGGTTATTGAAACTTTATTTACTAAAAGCCGCTTTATAGGAGACAAATCTTTAACTGTTTTGATAATGTGGTACATAAAATTATGATTAAATTATCATGTACAATTTTTTAAAGGGTCTAAACTCTACGAAAGGGAAATAAACATCAACATTTTGAAGATAGATCCCCTGTCCCCAACAGCTGTAGTTGCCAGGTTTTAGGTACCAGGTTTTAGGTACCAGCCAAGACCATAAAACTCATTCCAGTTCTGCCACGAAATCAGCCAGAAGAAGGAAGTAATACATAACGGAGCAGAGCTAGCATACAGATGTATACAAGGGAGCACTTCATACTGTTGAAGTATTAGACAAAGGCTGGCTGGAGAAGCCATCACCTCACAGATGATGAATGTGCCTCTACCTAACCAATGGTGGACAGTAGTTGGGTCACTGACAAATTTAACATTTAAGGGAAAGATTCTGTCCTGATTTAAACCATAAAGCCAAGTCTTTCTGTTCTATTTTAGTGGTTACTCTGGATTTACACTAGTGTAACCGCATACAGATTCTGACCTCAAAAACTTTGCTTGTGTACATTAGTCCATCCTAACAGCACATGACAGAGTTGGGAGTATAGGGTTCCCCCCCCTCACCAAAGTGAAACTGACTAGCTCTGTAACCTTGAGCAGGTCACTTAATCATGATTCTACCCAAGATTCTTAACCTGATGGAGTTCTGTGAATTAGTCCCTAATAAGAGGAGATACACAAGAGAAAGGAACCAGATGTCATTCACTCTCCACTTACAGGGCTTAATGGGCCTGTCCCTGGGAATATCTGAGGCCTCCATAGCAACCAAGAACAGCAGCAGCAGCAGCAGGAGACAGGGCCGGCTCTAGGCACCAGCAAAAGAAGCTGGTGCTTGGGGTGGCACATTTCTAGGGGCAGCATTCTGGCACCGGCCATGCCGCCCCTAGAAATGTGCCCCGGCCACCCCAGCTCAACTCCGCTCTGCGCCGCCATGGGCAGCTTTCGCGTGCCGCTGGTGGCACGCGAAACAGCTGTTTTGGGCGCAGCTTCTCCCCCTCCCTCCCTGGCTTGAGAGCCTGGGAGGGAGGGGGAGGAGAGAACCCGAGCGGCTGTGGCACACGAAACAGCTGTTTTGGGCGCAGCTTCTCCCCCTCCCTCCCTGGCTTGAGAGCCTGGGAGGGAGGGGGAGGAGAGAACCCGAGCGGCTGTGGCACACGAAACAGCTGTTTAGTGCGCTGCTTCTCCCCCTCCCTCCCAGGCATGCCCCGCTCGCTCCCCGCTGGCGCCCCGGCCGGGGACAGCGGGGCCGCGGGCAAGCAGCCCTCCCCGCCGGTGCTCCGGGCGGGGGGCCGGGGCCGCGGGCATGCCACCCTCCCCGCCGGCTGGAGGAGCGGGGCTGCACTCGCCGCCGGCACTCCGAGTGTAAGAGGCGGCGGGGGGCGGGGCGGAGTGGAGTTGTTTCGGCGGGCGTTGGTTTTTTTGTTTTGTTTGGGAGGGCGGCGTTTGGGTGTTTTGTTTTGTTTTTTTGCTTGGGGCGGCAAAAACGTTAGAGCCCGCCCTGGCAGGAGAGGCCCTTGCAGTGCCACTATCCCATATCCCATTAAGTGTCACAGGCTCAGCCCCTGGATGTGAATGATGTCAGCAGAATGAGTTTTACAATTTGAAATCTGGACATTCTCTTCTGTCCATGGTTTGGTTGTTTGTCCCTAATGCCCTCCCACCTTACTTTCCCTCACAGTTCCTGCATTGACAATCTCACTCTCCCTACTGTACACATTGCTCTTCATCCTTCACACAGGCTCCCTTTCTTCCTCTCCCTATCTGTACTTCCCCTTCAATGTTCATCCTTTCCTCTCCTTGCCTCTGCTCATGTTTACTCTCTTCCTCTAGTTTTCTGTCTCATCCAACCTATGCCTTCATTATCTTTTTGGCCACTTTATATTTTGTACCCTTTTTCCTTACCTTTTATCTATTTTTTGTGTTTTTGGATTGTAAGCTCTTCAAGGCAGGGCTCATATTTTTGTACACCGCATCACAAAATGGAACCCTTGTCCTGGTTGTGGATTTTGGGTACTTCTGTGGTATAGATAATAATGATAACAGGCAAAAATTTGGGATTTTTCCCCTGCATCCATTGACCTTACACCTTCATGCTTGATGTATCTTCATAGACACCCTATGGTGCTGTTTTGATTACCTGATTTTGTCCCAAGAATACCAGTTTCTTTACATTTAAATAGAAATTGATACTACAGTGTCTTGATTTAGGAAAGTAATTGTGAGCTATTTTGATGCGTAATTAGTACAACATATTGCAAAAAATGTAGGAGAAAAATGCACACAGTTTCATAGTACCTGTTAATAAAGTCCATTAATACTTGCTGGAAACTTCAAAAACTTTCCCCTCTGTTTTTCTCCAGCTCTTAAAAAGCAATTTTTTAAAAATTGGCATAAACTACTTTAGAACTTTTGTTTTGAACTGAGTCCACAGGGACACAGATAATTTGTGAATCTCAGAGGCAGGCAGTGTCTCAAAGAATAAGTCATTTCAAAGGCAAGATATATTATTGTGCCCACTGTTGGTCTGAATTATTCTTTGAAGACTCTGTAAAATGGCTGTTAGAACTGAAAGGAACAAATCCCCCAAAATGCAATGCACAAGCACCTGAAAGCATTGAGATGAAGAGTGAGTTTTTAAGGTGTAATTTAAGGACATCATTATTACTCTATGAAGTACAATTCAATAGAGAGGAAATAAAAAAGCTGGCTAAATTATTATTTGATTTTTTTTTAAAAAAAGTTTCTTTTTATTTTACATTTCAATTATAGATAGGAATATGAAGTTAAAGAACCCATTCAGTTAGCAGACTGAATAGTTCACTAAACAAAGTATGAATTTGTTTTGACTAGAAACAGGATATTCTCTCTTCTGTTATTTATTCTTCTTCAAATAATACGCAATAGATTTGTGAGACATTGATAAGTCTATTGTGACTAATCTTGGTTCTTTTTCTGGGAAATCCTCATTACATATGATTACTTTACAAAACATTTAGTGGGAGAACTCCCAGTGTTTTAAGTGAATGAAAATGCCACACAAAACCAGAATTAAAAACTAAGTCGTAAGCACATGATTGATTCTGATCGTAGTAGATGAACTGTGGATCCCTTTGTAGTCCACATCTACTGGCAATGGAACAGTCTTTACTCCAAATATTCTCTTCCAAATTCCTTAAATTAGCTTTTTTTATCTAGCATTTTTGAAGAATACTATTTTTTTAACCATCTGAATTATGATCAGCGAACAAAATACAAGGTGCAAAAAGCACGTGCACCGAAAGATGTGAACAAATTGGAGAAAATCCAGAGAAGAGCAACAAAAATGGGTAAAGGTCTAGAAAACATGACCTATGAGGGGAATGAGGGAAACACATTGGGTTTGTTTTGTCTGGACAAGACAAGACTGAGGGGACATGATAACAGTTTTCAAGTATATAAAAGGTTGTTACAAGGAGGAGGGATAAAAATTCTTCTTCTTAACCTCTGAGGATAGGACAAGAAGCAATGGGCTTAAATTGCAGTAAGGGAGGTTTAGGTTGGACATTAGGAAAAACTTTCTAACTGTCAGGGTGGTTAATCACTGAAATAAATTGCCTAGGGAGGTTGTGGAATCTCCATCATTGGAGATTTTTAAGAGCAGGTTAGACAAACACTTGTCAGGTATGGTTTAGATAATTCTTGGTCCTGCCATGAGTACAGGGGACTGGACTAGATGACCTCTTGAGGTCCCTTCCAGTCCTATGATTCTGTGTCTGGGGCTGCCTCATGAGGTGCATGATGGCTGATTCTTCATTGCCTTGAACCTTGTAAAATGATATCATTCTGATGGTCTGTAATATGACTACACAAAGTGCAAGGCAATGGAAAATTTGGCTTTGAAAGCACCAGTACTTTAGAGGAATACAATGCTGAAATGTTCATTTTTCTCCTTGACTCTTAGAACATGACTTCTGCTAGTATCTCCTGGGGAAGATAATTCCAAACATTAATTACTCTCTGAGAAAATTAAGCCCCTCTATGTATTTGCTTTATTTAAAAAAATGTCCAGAGCCATCCAAACACTCTGCTATTGCTGCTTAGCTCAAAGAGATTCTTTGTCTTTACCTACATTGTTGAAATCCCGTTCATGAAAAATTCTCCCTCACAGCCCCCTTCCGCCATTGTTTCTTCAACTCCAAATTGTATGGCCTTAATTTTTTCAGTCTGTTGTCATAGCTAAATCTTTTGTAAATCTGATCAGTGAAGTAGCTGTTCTCTGTTCTATGTATTGCACAGATAAGACACCTCAGCCTGGATGGAGTGCTATAGGTACCTCATAAGGTTCTTGTCCAATATCTCCTTATTAATAATACCCTTGTGGCAATCACTCATCTCTAAAGATGATGGTGTAAGTGCCAAATCACTTCTGTTACTACGTGTCATGATGCACACTGGCAAGTGGCTAAAACGTCCAATTCTTGAATGACAATCCTTGACCCAGATAATCCAAGTGTAAAGTGCAGAGCCAGGAGAAGCTGGCATATTAGTAGTACTTGAGGCCTGCTACAGTATCCTCTTCGATCTTGTCACCTTCCTCCCTTTCAACCACCTTTCTTCAGTCTCTTTGACACCCTGGTGCAGCACTTGTTATCACTGCACCAGGGTGATAACTACAGCTTGTTATGTTTACAGCTTGCCATATTGATGTTGAAAAATTTCAAGTCACCATTGCAAATGTCCTTGAATCTGAACCTAGATTGGCCCAGTGGCCTTGGAGCATCTGCAAGTTCTCCTTACAGGACATAATTTGGAATGAATCCATCATCCACCCAGATGACTAAGCCAACAGAGACATCTGTGTTTGAGAAACTTTGTAATTTTGCTTTCTCAAGTATTTTGGTGTCAGAAACTCTAGTGTTCCACTTGATATTTAGAATATGGCAAAGATAGTGGATGTGGAAGGTGTTTAGGCTTCTCTTATGCCTGCTGAAGGTGGTCCAGGTTTCTCCACCATACAGCAGCATGATCCAAATGCATGCCTGGTAGACCCATATAGTGGTGTTCAGTGTATTCCCACATGCACTTGGTCAGTTAGCTGAATGTAGTGGCTGCCTTTCTGATGGGAGTATTAAGCACAATGTGTACCTAACTTCTAGCTATTAAAACTTCTGGTGTAGTCAACACATCTTGTGCCATAATCATTATCCTTTTTTGACTGATGGTTAGTCCAATTTTATCACTTGCTAATGCAAGCTGCTGGAGTTCCTCTTCACTGTCTGAGACAAACACTGTGTCATGCGAAAAGAAGCTCTTATCAGTAGGTGTTTAACTTTGCTTTTTGCTCTTAAATGTGAAAAGCTGAAGAGTTTTCCATTTAATCTTATACGATGATGTACACCCTTGGTGCTAGATGAGAACACATGATGAAGCAGCAGAGAGAAGACTATACTGAAAAGTGTTACTGCCAAAATACATCCCTGTTTGTAATTTTACTGTGGTGTCAAAACTGTCAGATTGATCACTGTCATACTGGACTGTAGCCTACATGTCATCATGGAACAATCAAATAAAACTGAGGAGGCTAGAAAGACAACCAAATCCCTCTAGCATTTCAAAAAGAATCTTTCTGCTGACCATGTCAAAAGCCTTTGTAAGATCTAGGAGGTGTAGAGAAGTTTTCCTTATTCTTGACACATTTCTTGCAGTTGTCTTAGTGCAAAGACCATTCTGATATCTGATCTACCCACATGGAAGCCACAGCCTCTCTGGATATACATGTTTAGCAAGAACTTGCATTCTTTTGAGACTGACCCATGCAAATGCGAGAAACATTAAGGAGAGAGACTCCTCTGTAGTTATTACAATCACTTTATTTCCTTTTCTTTTTTATACTATGTTGTGACATTGGCATCCTTCATGTCTTGTGGTACCTCTCCTTCCCTTCAGCAGGAAAGCAAGACATTGTACAGATGTTTTAACACAACATGGACTCCTTCTTTCCATACTTCAAGATCTTTGGTAGTCTGGAGCCTGGGGACCACATTTAGCATTGTTTCAGAAACAGAGGTTTTGTGTGAATAGAGTTCATGATAATATTCCACCCTGTATTCCATATGTTTGTTTTGGTTAGTGATGTCAGATCAAAAATACATCTCACATACCATCATAAAAACAAATGTCCTTTGAGAATCGAGGTATCTTCTTGCACAGATCAAGCCAGCATGACTTAGCCCATTGCCTTGCTGTTCATTGCAATTCACTCTTGGCTAATCTGAGGTTAGCACATATCTCATGAGAGGGGTTCATGCTATGCTAAAGGTATACAGTACTTAGGTATCTCACAGATACAGTGCCTGGTTTGTCATTGCCTTGCACTATGGGTCTTGGTCTCCACATCTTTCCATTCTGTGCAGCTATTTAAACTAGTACAAAGTGAGCCAGGTTCTTTGATCAGTCTGAGGTGGGATTTGTGCAGCACTGGGAGTGGCGGGAGTGGGGTTGAGATGGCTTTCAGCAGCATATTGGTGGTCCAGAGTATTGGTGGTCCACTGGTCTGATCTGGCAACACAATTCCTGTGTAAGGAGATAGAAAATGCAATGAGAATTGTTTGGAGACAGGATAGAAGTAGAGGGGGGAAATGGAGAAAAAACGTGATTGTTGAGGGAATGGAGAATGACTGAAAAGTGAAGAGGAACATGAGGAAAGATAGATGGAGATAAAGAAAATGGACTGAGAATGATGAAAATATAAAAGAATTAGAAGGAAAAGAGTTTGAGGAAAAAGAGGAGGGAACAAGACATTTACAACAATAAGGAGAAAGGTTCACCTTAATGGAATAGAATCAGAAGAAATAAACAACTATATGAGACTAAACTGGAACACTTGACCCAGTCTACACTTGAATTTAGAGGAAATTTGGAACCATAGCTGGAGTTGAAAATTGTGGTTGAGAAATCATAGCAAATACGTGAGAGACAAATATTAAAAGGAAAAATAAGAAACTAAGCAGAAAGACAGAATTTAAAAAAGAATTATTGTCTTGGAGATATGAAAGAGTGACAGAGTTTGAGGGATATCCCCCATGCTGAAAACACGAAAAACTGACAGTATTGAAAATTAGTCCAAGAGACCTAGTGATTTAATTAGGTTTAAATGGCTTAGTTTTGCAAGTATATGTGTTAGAGAAAAGAGCAGTACACAAACCAGTACATCCGGCACTGCTACAGTGTGTAGTCTTTGTGGCAGCTCCTTAGAAATCCCTCAGTAGTCCCCATGGATCTATTGTCACATTGTCCTTGCAGCACATTAGTTGTTCACAGGTTCCATCTCAGCATTTCTTTGAATACAGTAAGGCAAAGAAGTACTACTCAGACCCTTAGTTGGTGATTCAAGACTACAGAAGGTGTAATTATGCTCCAGGCATGCTGATAGGATACCCAGGACTGTTCCTCCAGCATGCATGCACTACAAATGAAGTTCCTGTTATAAAAGAGTCTGTTCCAGTTCCCTACCATTCCCATTGCAACCCAGGACTCCTTTACAGCAGAGAATCTTTTTAGATAAGGGCAAGAAGAATTGACTACCATGGAACAGCCTGACTTGCTTTTGTGGGGCCTGGGAAAGGGGTTCAGAAAGTCACAGACTATAGGTTTTTTGAAGTCAGGAGCACTTAACTCCTTGATGCTAGCAGTGAGGATTTTCTGATGTTAGTGTAATGCCAAACCAGTCATATTAACAAGGGGCACTTGGCAAGAAAAAAGTTTGCATTGATTTGTGAGCATCTGGAGTTTTGCTACCTCACTGTGCACCAGCTATCACAACATCACGTATTACTTAGGGTGGTGGAGTGGGTTCAAATCTTTGTCTAGGGCAGGGGTGGGCAACCTATGGCACGCGAGCCAAAGGCGGCACACAAGCTGATTTTCAGTGGCATTCACACTGCCCGAGTCCTGGCCACCGGTCCAGGGGGCTCTGCATTTTAATTTAATTTTAAATGAAGCTTCTTAAACATTTTAAAAACCTATTTACTTTATATACAACAATAGTTTAGTTATATATTATAGACTTATAGAAAGAGAGCTTCTAAAAATGTTAAAATGTATTACTGGCACGCGAAACCTTAAATTAGACTGAATAAATGAAGACTTGGCACACCACTTCTGAAAGGTTGCCGACCCCTGGTCTAGGGGAAACACTGGTTTTGTGGATGGTATGCTTTTTTGTAGGTGGAAATCAGTGGGGAGGATATATGTCTAATTTGCAAATGCCTTAATTTAAATAAGTAACCACATATGATAAAGTCTAAGACTTAATTCATTCTGTTAAAAATAATAGTACAGCTGCAATGTACATTAAAAGATAAAATTCCACTAATTTATCACTGTACGAATATCTCCATTATAAACTGGTGAAAATGGGGCTTTGTAATGGAAATTGCAATACAACTTTCCCTCAAGCAAAATTCTGGTTCTCAATTTTTCAGAGTATTCCGTTCTTGCTTACATGTGCATATGGAAGGAGAACTGACTACTGTCTTCCTGTAAAACACAACAAATTCTGCAAAGCCAACTGTTTGGTAAAGCATCTGTAATATCCATCAGTATGCTAGGCTTCTTTAATTTTCTCTTGTGTTGTATACCAATCTGGTGTGCTCCAAGACCCCAACTCAGCAAGGTACCAAGATAGGTATGTTACTTTAAACATGTGAATAGTCCCATTGAAATTAATAGGAGCACTAGTGCTTAAAGTGATGTACCCACTTAAACTTCTTATTGAAGCGGGCCTCAGCCAGTAAGCTCCTTTGGGCAGTCACCTGTTATATGTTTAATTTACTTAACCTAGTATATGCCACTATGTACTTTGAGAGTGCTATAGAAATATTACATTACTATTTGAGTCATGCAGATCTAAGAGAATAATTTGCCAGTAAATAGGCTGAAACATGCCCCTCCCATAATATCAGCTGTTGTCAACATACATGTCAGTAGGAGTTTCGATGTGACCCTGCCTTCCAGCACCAGGCCAGGCTCAATCCCGTGGCTTTGATAAGTGATGAATGTATAGGCCTTAATTTAACATACTATATATGAGGGATACACATTTTTGCCAAAGCAATTTGTTGATTTTGCTGCTGAAGGTTGAACAGGAATTGACAATGTTATTTTGATTTGCTCTAAGAGGAAAGTTAACTTGAATTCTACTGTGAAAGTAAAAGAACAATCTTTTTAGTAATATGTTTAGATTAAAAATTATTTGTGAAAATGTCTTAAATTGTTTAGTGATAAAACCTTGGCTTTCTCTAACATTTTGAACAGTCTTAATAAAGTAAATGGAGCAACATTTTTAAAAAACATTCACCGATATGCAGGAAAAATAATGGCAAGAAATAGTGTTAGGTCATTATGTTGGAGTTTCATCATCTTTTCCTTCAAAAAGTCCCAGAATATTTAAGTAAACAAAAATCTCCATTTCTCTTGATCTTCAACATTGTTTAACTGAGAGCTTTGATTGAAGGGGTGGGAGGGGGGGAAATCAGCATTTCAATAAATGACACACCACTGTAAAACTGCTCAACTCTATTAGTGGCTGAAATAGCAGAGAAGGCAAGAGCTGCCCAAACTCACTTAAAAATAGCAAAAATTAAAAAAAAAAATCGATCTTGCAAAAGACACTTCCTGCTCTTAATCATTACATTAGTCAGTAATTCTTAAATAGCCCTATTGAAATGGGGGCAAATCTGCTATTACTTCTAAAACCAAGAGGAAAAACGAAACAACCCATACATTAAACAGGATATTCCCTAACATCCTGAGGATGTGCACAGTCTCCATCAAAAACAAATACTGGATTCAGCCAGTATCTCACAGGGAGATTTATTCAAAAATACTGCTGCCTCAACATGGATAACAACGGTCACTTCTGATCCTCCAAAACCCTTTTAAAAAGAATAATACCTTACTTTACTCGGCAACCCCAGGAATGTATATCACTCTTCCATCTACCCACTCTAACCCCACCCACCTACCGTGAAATGATTTCGTTTGAATTCAAGCTGACGGTCAGGACTGCCAGGCCTTTCCCATTTATAATCACTCCAGTGCTTTCATGATTAGGGCACTTTGGTAAAATGATTAAGTGAAGATGGTCCAAGTCAGACAAACTCACAGTAACAGGGAAATTACAGCCTTAATGTTCCTGTAGGAAGCTAGCCAGGGTGAGGATGACTGTTCTGGGCAGAACTTCTACTGTGTGTGTGTGTTTGTGTGTGTGTGTGAGAGAGAGAGAGAGAGAGAGAGAGAGAGAGAAGTTTAAGGAGAATAGTGTTCTCCCTATTTTAATACAGTTCCTTTTTCAGTGATAGAGGCACATTCATTTACTGATGTAGGGCATGGAACTGAATTAAAATAGGCAGAAGAGTATTACCCCTGAAACTACTCCTCACTCCCTTTCTCTCACTGTAGAGCACTGGATAGGGCACTGGACTGGGAGTCAGGAGATCGATGTTCTGCCACTGACCTACTGTGTGATCTTGGGCATGAATCTGTGTCTCCCCCCTCTACCCTGGTACCTTTTGTCTGTCTTGTTTATTTAGACTATGAACACTTTTGGGCATAGACTGCCTCTGTGTTTGCACACAGTACAATAGGGCCTGCTCTCAACTGGGGCCCTAAATGTTACAGAATAATAATAAATCCTTCTGGGATCCTTCACCATTGTAATGGGACACATACGGGGCCTGATCCTCCATTGATTTGCACCATGTGTAGTCATTTGTGCCAATATAAAATGCCACTATTCTGATTTTGTAGCGTTTTACACCTACTCCGCACTCTGACTCTCATCTGCGTGGTGCAGCTAAGTATTATTACACATACATAGTATTAGGCCTGAAATCCCAATAACAACAGTGTACAAAACCCAAGCCTTGGGAGATTTTTGTTCCTTCAGGCCCTGTTTACAGACTACATCCTTTCCAATAAGAGCTCTTCTTTGTTGGTTGTAATAATAATAGCAATTATCATTTATGTAGTGCCTTTCAGCTTTAAAGTGACATTTAAACACAAACCAAATGGGGAAGAGTACTTCAAACAAAATATAATTAGTTGAAGAATGATTTGTCGATGCACTGTAAGTGGCTGCATAGGACCACATCTCTTTTTTAGCACATCATTACAACATCCATTTGTTTATGTGGCTGGCTTAATGATCTTGAATGTTGTCAGATAAGTGCTTTTCCTTCTAGTCTCTATTCCAGAGAGAAAGAGCAATGCATAGTCCACTGCAGAGCTGCTAAAATAAGTTGTACACATATCAGAATTGTATATGGGGAAGATAGTCAGTTCATCCAACTAACAGTATTTTGCAGCCCCATTTTAAGTGACTCCCACTCATTTTAGAGCTGTGTTGTCTTCATCCTTAATGAGTATAAATGCAGACAAGCAGCCTTAGCTTATCTGAATGCAGCTTGCTTGTCTTGCTCCCTCTGCTGGTTGATAGATACTAACAGAAATAGACACAGGTGACCAAATTTTAAATTGGTTTGTCCTTTATGCAGTTATTTGGACTATTCTGATTTTTTTTAGCATTTGAAGCCCATTCTGCATAAAAGTGTCTGTGCAAGACAGTGGAGATTCTGGCCAACAGATGTTTAACTTTTTAGCGGCTTATTTGTGTATATCTCAAAAAGTCTTTTTTCCCTTGAAGTTTCCCATTTAAAACCACCACTACCTTTTAAGAATGCATTTCACAAAACCCAGATGGCACGAATCTGCACAAATGACACTGTTCTGAGGACTCGCTTTCTCTTTCTAAGTTATTCACATCTAAATTAAAGTATCTGTAAACACATTCACATACTGGTGATCAGCTGGGTATCGGGGCTTCCTGACCACGTGCTCTGTACCAGATAAGAGGATTCTCCCCTGCCAAGAGACTCAAGTGGCCAGCTCGATTGGCTTAAGATCTGCTTTGCATCTCAGGAGCAAAATAAAGCAGCCTTATGGTAGGGGGGAATCAGGGCCCATATTCCCAGCTATATTTTGCTTAAGATGATTGCTCAGTTTGGGAGGTAAAAAATAAATGCTTTGAATGTAGATGCAACATAGCAGTGCTGCTTACTTTATTGACAAAGTGGAAAATAAAGTAAACCATCCATGTTTTTGTTTCCCTTTCTTATAACTGAGGGCACTGTAAGATGAAACTATGCTGCTATATTGTCATGGGTGGCCAGTGACCCAACTATTGGGGGAGGCTAGCCCCCGGGCCCTCCCCTTGTGCCCAAGGCCCCACCTAGACCACCTAGATGCCCTGGCAGGAGCCCAGAGCACCCCCACCATGACTCCCACCCCCAGCCCCGGTGTGCTGGCTGGCCTGGGCCAGGGCAAAGCATTCCTGGGAACTGCAGGAAGGGAATGGGGGCTCTATTAATCCCTTAGAGCCCATTGCAGGGCAGCGCCCCATCAGAATGCTATAAGATAGCCATATGAGTTGTATGTCAGGAATACATTTACCGCAAAGCTATGGATCACTTCGGTTGTTAATCCACACACAATATGATCTTGAGCTAAAACTGGTGGCTTCTCTCCACCTCTCAGCACAGTCGTAATGAGGCTTATGTTTCTATGACTTAGTCTACATTTAAAAAGTAGGGCAATATAGCTACAGTGCTCAGGGGTGTGAAAAATCCATGGTGTAGACACAGCTAGGTTGACAGATGAATGCTTCTGTTGACCTAGCTATCATTCTCTTGGAGGGTGGTAAAAACCCCTACTGATGCTATAGCCTGCATCTACGCTATGGAGTTATGCCAGCATAGCTACCACTCTGAAGCTATGTTGCTATAGTGCCTGTAGTGTAGACATGGCCTAAGACTTTGATATTGTTTCTACAATATATATTAGAGGACATTTGAGCATATGATGGAGTATTATTATAAATCATTTGAACTCAGCTACAGTTGTTGATGTACATTTTGTGATGCCTCATCTCACTTTTTAATTGGTAGAATCCTCACTGACTAATTCCCAAAATTCAATAACTCTTGGGGGTTTACTGGGTTGTTAGTGAGATTCTACTGTACACACACACACTCACTCACTCACTCACTCACTGGAGATCAACCAAAAGGAAAGCCATATGTTAAGTGGGAATTCAAACCTGGTCCTAATCCTGTGAGGCGCTGAGCACCCTCAAACTCCAGAGACTTCACCAGGAGATCTAGATTACACTGTGGTAAAAACACCAGTAGCTGCTGGCACCTTATCTACACCAGCACTTCCGCCATTGCTTCCACTTCTGGTTCTGAACCAGTCATAGCAATGATAGGACAGTTTTGGTAAGAAAAAGAGTAGTGCAGACAAGGGCTCGATCCTTACCTATGATATGGCTGATTTGTGGTGCACTGTCAGTACAAAGCTGCCTTTAAACCAGCAGATGTCTGGCCAGTTATCAGATGGGGATGGATTCGGGGATGGAGCAAAATTATTCTAACATGAATTTAACCTATCCATATGGCCCTTTAATCTGCATTCGAAGCTGGTTTAGTGAGGAGCTACAATGTCCTGGATGTTTGAACTGTGCTTAACTTTGGTTTTCAAACATAACCCCCTCGAAAGTGTTACCAAGGCCCAAAGTGTCTTGTCTCAGCATATATTAATTCTGACATCCAGTGTGGAATAGATCCTTCAGAGACTGGAAAGAGGATTTTTTTCTCCTGATCTGGAACACTGAAAGGGATATTTTCTAGCTATTACATCAGCTTCTAGTACAGTAGTTTCCCAAGGAATTTAGTGCCTATAACAATTCAAATGTCCTTCCAGAGAGAGAGGGCTGGAAAACACTGTGATTACACAACTTGGATAACTACTACAATCAGGGGCAGCGCCAGCTTTTTTGCAATGTCCACCAAGGTTGTTTATGATTTCACTTTTATGAGTAAACAAAAGGAAACATGTTGTGATGGGCAGAGTCAAGTTGGCCTGTCCGATAGCAATAGTGAGGATAATGCTGGTAATAGAGTCAGATACGGACTTTTTCTTTGATGTCTCTTGACTATTGTCAGGTTAACTGAAATAAATGATGAAGTATATCATTGTACTCTGATATTTTGGTCAATGCCCATTGCTTCTTGGAAATATGCCAGCATGATATTTGGTCAAATCATTAGTAGGGTGGACACTGCCTATATGCCGTGTACAAAGGAGGGAAGGGCTGAGTTAATTTTGCATGACATAAGTCCCACCCAAATGACATTTTGTATATTTATCATTTGAAATCATTTTCTATCAGTTATGGAAAGAGAAAAAGATTTGTCTGAAAAGTAAGTGCTTATTATTTTATACATATTAAACAGATATGGTTGAAATTTTTTGAACAGAACTTCTCTCGCCCTTTTTTCCGAAAATAAAACAACATTTTTTGAGAAACTTTTGGCTTTTAAAAAAGTTTCATCTTTCACAAACTGTTTGTGATTCATCAAAATGTCTATCAAAAATGCTCTCAAAATTGTTACAGACGGGTTTTCTGTAAATGAAAAATGTTGACAAATTTGTATCCAAATTTTGAAGAAAATGCAAAATGGGTCCGTTTTGACCCCAGTAAAATGGAAACAGCTTAGAATTTTGTGATTTTTTTTCATTTTTTAAGCAGCTATAATATCAAACCACATTCATGCCTATAAGAGCAACCCTTAAACTGACGATACTCCTGGAGAAGATTGTTTTACTATCTTGTCAGGGCTGTGTAGCATGAGGCAAACCCTTGAAGTGTGCCTGGAACAGGCTTTGATACTGCATGTTTCCTGGCAGGCCTATGCAAGCCCCTTTCCAGACTGACACCCCAATCCTCTTTTGGTGCTATGTTGCGTAATTCTAGCATCCCCCATTGCACAGAAGTGGCACCATTTCAAACCATTTCAAAAAGACTTGATGCCAGCAAGGTCTACAGCCTGCATTGCATCTATGGAATCTGTCCCAGTGTATTGCCTTACTTCACATTTTATTTTTCAGTTATGAAGGAAAATGTCAATAAAGAATGAGTTGTTATAGAAAGGTTTGACTATAGAGTGAAAACCAGAACCAAGGAAACATATCAGGTACCTACCATGAGGGAAGTAGAAATGCCTGGATTTAAAGTTATCTTTACCACCATCCCCCTTCTGGCTGCTGATTATTCCTGTGTGGGCATATGGGTATAAATAGCACTTGGTATAATTACTGTGGTTCGTAGGTATGAAGGGAATGGGGTTTTGTATTGGCTTCCTACACTAACGAGACACCACTGTATACACTCTCTTGGCATTTGTCATGATGGACCAAACTTTCAATAGAGCTGCAAGAGCAAATTTGGACTTTTTTTTGGTGGAAACAATATTGGAAATGAAGCCTTATTTCTGCCTATACCCATGCCTCTACAGTCAGATCCCCATTGGCAGACTCTTGTGCCTGTACAGAGCCCCACTGAAGTAAACTGGTGTTTGCCTGTAAGGATCTGACTGCAAGATTGGGGTCCAAATGTGTAATGTAGTATCTATTAATAAAGTGTCTGTAGTTTTTGTTCATAATAAGTGACCAAATAGAAGACTTGTAGTATCTCTTTCTTTCAGTAGATGGCAGACACAGATTATATATTTTTTATCATTTAAAAATATTTTTTATATAAACAAGTGATTTAACCTATTGTCTAAAAATCTGTATTGTTTGTGTTTAGGACCTTCTGTATGTTAAAAAAAATTTCATCTGAAACCGGCATTTTAAGTTGCATTAATGGATACAAAGCAGAATAATAATAAAAAGACAGCATCAGAATGTGAATGGAATGAAATGGAATTAAATCATGTCTGCTGCATTAACCTTGAAGTCAAACCTCTTTGTTTCTTATGTTTTCGTTTTCCTGAGTTAAACAAGAGCAAAATGTTTCTGTGTTACAATAATTGTTTGCATGTACAAGAAGCCGTATGCTAGATCTAGTATACATTAAAGAATTTGATTCCAGTGTAGTTTCATTTGGTGGTTTTGATTATAATGCTATAGAACATCCATAATTTAAAATAATATTTGTTCAGTTAAACCTAAGGAACAGATTGAGGAAGGTATTCCAAATACACTTTCCATAGTAAAGTTAGGGAAGTTTAAGGCTGGAAGTTGAAGCTAGACAAATTCTGATTGGAAATAAAACATACATTTTTGACAATGAGGGTAATTAACCACTGGGGTAAATTACCAAGTGTCATGGTGCATTCTCCATCACTGACAATTTTGAAATCAAGATTGGATATTTTTCCAAATGATCTGCTCTAGGAATTATTGTGGCAAAGTTCTATGGCCTATGTTATACATCTGGTCAGACTAGATCAGGGATCAGCATCCTTTGGCACGCGGCCCGTCAGGGAAAGCTGCTGGTGGGCCGGGACGGTTTGTTTACATGCAGCGTCTGCAGGTTTGGCCGATTGCAGCTCCCACTGGCCATGGTTTGCCGTTCCAGGCCAATGGGGGCTGTGGTAGCAGTGGCCAGTACATCCCTTGGCCCATGTCGCTTCCCGCAGCCCCCATTGGCCTGGAATGACGAACTGCAGCCAATGGGAGCTACAATCGGCCAAACCTGCGGATTCTGCAGGTAAACAAACCGTCCCGGCCCACCAGCAGCTTTCCCTGATGGTCCGCGTGACAAAGATTGCCAATCCCTGGACTAGATGATCACAATGGTCCCTTCTGGCACTCGAATCTATGAATGTGACAGACATTATCAAGGCTTGTACAAGCCACACAACATAGCAGAGGCACTTATTCTTACACACTTTTACTAGAAGCACCAATAAGGAGAAGTCAATTAATTGAAGGCAAACATAGAAGGTGTGTGTTAATGAAAGTGGCAGGAAAGTGATATGAACATCACACTAAAGAACATTTCACTGTGATTGTGTGTACACAATTACATTTAAATTCATCAGTTGCTGCTGCAAATAATAATATATTCAAGCTTTATCAGACTATTCCCATGTGGGTTTTTTCTATGCCATTCTATTTAGGTTCTTATTCCAGGCTTGTCATTCTAGCACCTGAGCACCTTGCAGTAGTGTATAAAGCACATCATCAACATCTATCAAATATTTGCTCTCTCATCCTCTCCTCAGGAGGAGAAGTAAGTGCAATGGAGTGTTTTGGATTTTGTTTTCTATTATATACCCAGACACATTACTGTATGTTGGAGAAGACAAGGTCAAAGAAGTATGCCTAACACTTGGAGAGGGGGGAAAAGGGGGAAGTTTGTACTTAGAGCTGTGGAAGTTCATTCTAAAGTCCTGGGTCATCCCCAGAGAAAGCTCTGTCTGTTTACCCTTATTGTACAGCATTCCATTGTTTATCACAGCTATGCATAACAATCATTCATAGACATTTAAATATGTGTGTGTCTGTCCATGAGGTCATTTAACACATTGCTAATGTAATCAATGGAGCTAAGCAGTGAGAGTTAGAAGAAACTTCCATGTGATGTTACACTCTAAATAATTTATATTGCATTGCTGTATTACAGTTTTGCTTTAGCACTATTTTTCAAAGAACAAATTATATTGCATATACTGCAATACAGCAAGCATGTTACCTTGAAAGTTCAGTCTCCTTTCTTGACCATTCCCCATGTCCTTACTAATCATATTGTCATATTGTAGCACTAGCCAAGGGCATTACATATTTGTATGATTATTATTGTTAGGAATCAAGGATACATGTTCCTCTTGTGTAGCTAGCAGCTTGATCATTGTATATAATAATTATCATTGTGAATGTAATGGATGAGGCCTCTTCTCTTACAAGTGAACAAAATCTCTTAAAAGGATGATTATGTTCAAATTTCTTATAGTACTCTGAAACTGAAATAGACTCTTTTAGTGATTTAATAGAGGTCATTACACTTGGAATTCTTTTTCTTACCCTCTATGGTCTCCTCTTCCCCTGCCACCCCCCTTCAAAAACAAAACAAAACAAAAAATAAAAACAACCTAGATGTGAATCCATTTTGAACTAATTTTGTGGTAACACTGGTCTGGTGTATTTAGCAAGCAATTATCAAATTTAGCAATGTCATTAAGACATACATCAAACAATCATAAATTCCACAATAAGTTGTATGTCTTATTTCCTGTGAATGATTGTTTCGTTAGCTAATATCTTCTTGCAATCTGGAATCTCAGTCTGATTGCATTCCTTCAGCTTGATTAAACTAACTAAAAACCAAAAACAATAAACAAGCCTCATAGCAACTTAAATTGTACCTCCTGAAAAAATGAAATGATTGCTCAAGGAGTTAATCTGGGGAAATTCGGTGGCTTGTGTTATACAGGAAGGTCAGACTAGATGATCGAAATGGCTCATTCCGGCCTTGGAATCTATGAACGGTTAAGTTACAGTTTTTGTTTCTGATTTTGTTTTGTTTTTGTCTATGAGGAGATTTTTATAGCCTGCTGGATTATATACAAATATTTTTAAACAATGTATTTTAAATTAAGTAATTGTTCATGAGGGAGATTCAGGTCCTTCATTTATCCATACAACCAGGGCCGGCCTACAAAATTTTGGCACCTGAGGTGGGGAGCTCAAATGATGCCTCCTGCCCCCTCGCTTGGGCCAAAACTTTGAAAGATCTCAATTCTGCCTTCTTCCTGTTCTACTCCTCTCATGGTACTTAAAATGCCTTGTTCAAAAATTTAAAGTAACACTTAACTTTCAAATGCCTGAACAGCAAATGTAACTTTTCTTGTCTGCATAGTAAACACTGGCATTTTTATCTGTTTGAATAATCAAAGTGGTGCCTTCTTGGTTGCAAGATTTGAACTGCTTCTGCTTCCTGAAGGTCCACAGTCTGGGCCAGCTCATGCTCTATTGAGATGGTTGCAAGGCCGACCAGACTCTCCTGTGTCATTGTGGAGCGTAGATGTGTTTTTATTAACTTCAGCTTGGAAAAATTGCGTTCTCCACTGGCAACTGTTACAGGAAGTGTTAGAAGTATGCGCAGAGCAACAAAAGCATTTGGAAAGAGGGTGGTCATCTTATTTGTGCACATATATTCCAGAAGAGCCTTTGGAGTTGATCCTGCTGAAATGTATCTTGAAAGGGCTTTCAGTTCATCACCTAAATCACTCGCATCAATATGGTGCATGTCATCATGTGTCAACACTGTCTCCAGTGCCCTGCATTGCTGGTGTAGGTCTTCTTCAGGTATAGTGAGGAGTTTTGGAATATTATACAACATCCCAAATATACTGCTGTGTTCCTTGAACTGCATGAAATGTTCTTCAACTGACTGTATTGCACAATCTAGCACCTGGTTAAAGAATTTAACTTTGAATTGTTGTTTGGGGTCTCTTATGGAATTATCCTGTGCCCCGTAATCAAAATGTCTTCTTCTTCGGTGACTCTTGTATTCTTGAATGGGTGGGAAAATAGCTTCAGTGTGAAGTTCCTCTGCCAACTTCTGTGCACTCTTTAGAATGTTTTGAAATCCCTCATCTGACCGGTAAGACTGTAGGTATGACTTTGCTTTGTCCAGTTGTTCCATTACTCCAGATATATCAAGGTCAACACCTTGGAGTCTTTTGCTTACAACATTTATTTCAAATAGTAGGTCATGCCATAACACTAAGCCACACAGAAGTTTGAAGTTATGTATGTTTCTGGTGATTCCATTTCCCTCGGCCACTGTTCTCCCACGAACAGTTCCTGTCATAGCATTACTTGTGGAACCTTAGGGCTGGTCTACACTAGCCCCGAAGTTCGAAGTAAGATACGCAACTTCAGCTACGTGAATAACGTAGCTGAAGAGGAAGTATCTTATTTCGAACTTAAAAGTACTTACCCCTGGTCCACACCGCGGCGCGCTGGCTCCCCCGTCGACTCCGCCTGCTCCGTTCCCAGAGCAGGATTACCGGCGTCGACGGGGGAGCACTTCCTGGTTCGATAGACGCGATAAATCGAACCCAGAAGATCAATTGGACTCCTCTGACGCGACGGGTAAGTATAGACGTACCCTTAGAGACTAACACATTTATTTCAGCATAAGCTTTCGTGGGCCATTCCATGCGTCTGATGAAGTGAGCTGTAGCCCACGAAAGCTTATGCTGAAATAAATTTGTTAGTCTCTAAGGTGCCACAAGTAATCCTGTTCTTTTTGCTGACACAGACTAACACGGCTGCTACTCTGAAACCTGTCATAGCATTATCCTCCATATTGGCAACTATGGCATCATCTATCTTCCCAATTTGGTGTTTGATAGGCTTTATTGCCTCCACTCGACTTTCCCCTCGTGTGGCACTCAGTGGTTTCAGTGTCAGAGAGGATGTTCCCAAATGTTGCTTCAAAATTTGCCATCGATGAGTTGATGCAGAGAAAAATACACAGATGCTTTGAATTACATTAAAAAATTCAGCAGCCTCACTAGAAGCCGATGCTGCATCACTGACCACCAAGTTCAATGAATGAGAACTGCATGGGACAAAAAAAGCTTGAAGGTTTAACTCTCAGATCCGTGTCTGCACTCCTCTGTTCTTTCCTCTCGTGTTGGCACCATTATTGTAGCCCTGACCTCTCATGTCAGCTATCGCAATTCCCATATCTTCCAGCTTTTTAAGAAGCATTTGTCATACCAGCTCCTGTAGTATCATCAATGTCAATAAATTCTAGAAAACGCTCTCTGACAGTCACCACTGAAGGGACATTTTCACTAGGTTCTGTTGTTGTTACAAAATGCACCATTAAAGTCATTTGTTCCGTATGGCTGATGTCAGGTATGCAGTCGAGAATAACAGAGTCATATCTTGCTGACTTCAGATGTGCCACAATCTTCTGTTTGACTTTTGTTGCCAGTAACTGTATGATCTCATTTTGAATTGTTTTTCCAAGGTAGTGGTGTGTGTACATTTCTTGGGTGGTGACTCTTCTTAGATGCTCCTGGAGTACAGCATCAAACTCAGCCATCAGCTCCACAATTTTAAGGAAGTTTCCATTGTTTGGCACATACAGCTGATCTGAAGTGCCACACTGTGCTAGGTTTTGGGTAGCAAGCATTCTCACAATGGCCATGAGCCTTGTCAGAACATTTTGCCAGTAAAGAGACTCTGATGCAATCTTCTTGTGATGCTAATCATCTGTGGTGGCCTTTAACCTTAGTCTCATCTCAAGCTCTTTCCACCTATGGAATGCTCTCTGGTGATTTGCTGCCTTCTCATGGCATGCCAGATTTCTAGCCAGATTTTTCCAGTCTTTTGTTCCCGTAGAACCCAGTGTGGTGGAACATTAGACTAGAAGAGTTTTCAACAAATACAGTATGCAGCATTCTGGGGTTTTGAGTACATAAGCCATGGCCTCTCCACTTTGTCACCATTGGGGATTTCACGCCAGTAATGTGTTGGATGGAAACTTCTTTTTCATTGTCTTTGGGGAACATGAAGTTTTTCACTTGCTGTGGCCCCTTCAGTACAAGGAAGTCCCTCAGGCTACTGCTCAAGTGGGTCCATAGTCCTGGATCATCTAGACTTAAGGAACTAAACTCAGCAGCAGCTGTTTCTTGTGCCTCCACCACACTCTTCTCTGATCTACACTTTTCTTCAGGAATGTGCATGGTTACATCCATTTGAGATGGCGATATGGATGCTGCAGTAGCTGCCAGGTCACCTGCAGTCTGACTAACTGGATGTGCTATTTCTTGACTTTAGCAAAGCTTTTGATACAGTCTCCCACAGTGTTCTTGCCAGCAAGTTAAGGAAGTATGGGCTGGATGAATGGACGGTAAGGTGGATAGAAAACTGGCTGGATGGTCGTGCTCAACGGGTAGTGATCAATGGCTCCATGTCTAGTTGGCAGCCGGTATCAAGTGGAGTGCCCCAAGGGTCGGTGCTGGGGCCGGTTTTGTTCAATATCTTCATCAACGATCTGGAGGATGGTGTGGACTGCACCCTTAGCAAGTTTGCAGACGACACTAAACTGGGAGGAGTGGTTGATACGCTGGAGGGTAGGGACAGGATACAGAGGGACCTAGACAAATTAGAGGATTGGGCCAAAAGAAATCTGATGAGGTTCAACAAGGACAAGTGCAGAGTCCTGCACTTAGGACGGAAGAATCCCATGCACTGCTACAGACTAGGGACTGAATGGCTGGGCACCAGTTCTGCAGAAAAGGACCTAGGGGTTACGGTGGACGAAAAGCTGAATATGAGTCAACAGTGTGCCCTTGTTGCCAAGAAGGCTAACGGCATTTTGGGCTGTATAAGTAGGGGCATTTCCAGCAGATCGAGGGACGTGATTATTCCCCTCTATTTGGCACTGGTGAGGCCTCATTTGGAGTACTGTGTCCAGTTTTGGGCCCCACGCTACAAGAAGGATGTGGATAAATTGGAAAGAGTCCAACGGAGGGCAACAAAAATGATTAGGGGGCTGGAGCACATGACTTATGAGGAGAGGCTGAGGGAACTGGGATTGTTTAGCCTGCAGAAGAGAAGAATGAGGGGGGATTTGATAGCTGCTTTCAACTACCTAAAAGGGGGTTCCAAAGAGGATGGATCTAGACTGTTCTCAGTGGTAGAAGATGACAGAACAAGGAGTAATGGTCTCAAGTTGCAGAGGGGGAGGTTTAGGTTGGATATTAGGAAAAACTTTTTCACTAGTAGGGTGGTGAAGCACTGGAATGGGTTACCTAGGGAGGTGGTGGAATCTCCTTCCTTAGAGGTTTTTAAGGTCAGGCTTGACAAAGCCCTGGCTGGGATGATCTAATTGGGTTTGGTCCTGCTTTGAGCAGGGGGTTGGACTAGATGACCTCCTGAGGTCCCTTCCAACCCTGAGATTCTATGATTCTATGATTCTATGATTAGGGATTTCCTCACCTCTCACATCCTCACTGGGGCCAGAAGGCTCACCGTGAACATTTGTGTCTATGTATCTCAGGAGAGCTCCTTCCTGTTTAGATAAAAAAGCTTCTTTTGCTTTCTTTCTTTTTCTGAATGCTGCCCCAGAGGGGCGTTTTCTTCTTTCATGCATGACTGCTCTGTGCCAGCTATAGTGGCTCTCAACACTCAATTGAAGGGGACAAATAGGCAGGCTGGTAGCAGGGCCTGAGTGAAGGAAGATATCAGCGTCTTAAGGGCCTAACTGGCTCCTACTACTTCAGTTGACTGCCTGTTCTCCTCAAGTGGGTTCAGGGAAGCAGCAGGAAACAGGAAGCTCCCTGCGAAGCTGGTGTTAATCTGTCCAGGCTCCTTGGGGTGCTAGAGAGGTACATAAGAGGCTCCTCTTCCTCTCTCTCCTTGCAGCTCCTGCCGCTTTCTGTTATTCCCTCTCACCTTTTCTCCTGCCTGCCTGTTATGTCTCTTGTGCCCTCCTTCTTCCAGCACAGCACTCCACCATCTCTGTGCATCTAGAGCAGAGAGAATACATATGCACCAGCAGCAGACACAATTTTCTACATTCTGGGTCCTAGTGGCACACCCACACAGTCTGGCACCTGAAGCGGCCGCCTCAGTTCGCTTCATGGTAAGGCCAGCCCTGCATACAACAGAAAAAGCAAAGGCAACAGCAGTAAAAACTTCCACACAATGACATGTCGATTTTCTTCAGGTTTGATTTGGCAGGACTATGTCTACTAGGTGGGAGGTTAGTTCCCATCTCCATCATGCCCATTCATTTCTTGGCATCTCTGAGAATGCCAGCTATTGGGAGCTGTAGTGGTGGTTTCATGAGGTAAATAACTTTGCAGGAACTGAACTAGGATTCCCAAGTCTGTTCCCTTAGTCCAACAAGTGACCTTTTGATAATCATCATACTTTGCACTTCCATATCACCTTTCTGATAAAGGTCATAAATAGTTTTACAAATAAATCTAACCAGTAAAAAAAGATCAGGGGGTGCGAAGAATTCTTTTAAAAAAAATCTCACTTTTTTTTCAAAACTAAAAAAATCACCAGCTCTATATCTGGTTGAAAAATGGAGAAATAATACATGAAAATGCCATCCACATTTTACCTTTTATTTTTCAAATTCTGAAATTCCAGATTTCATCAAAATTCAAAAAAAATTCAACTAAATTATTAAACATTTTATGAATGTAGTCCCAGAGCACCCTAGGAAGCTGGTATAACCACTCTGTGATCATGAATCCTCACTTCTAGGGCACCCCTCATACTTGGACACAGCATTACTGTGGATTTCACCTCTGGTACCCACTTCCTTGGCCACAATTGCCAGTCTCAGCTGGTGTCATCTCTCAACTCCCTCTCTGGGTTTTCTGTGGCTCAGCCCTCTGGTCAAGCTACATAACAGTTCACTCCCCTTCCAGGGTACTCAAAGTCCCAGTCAACATACACAAAAGGTCCTTCACCCTTCCAAGCCTTTTCTCAAGTTTTCCTCACTCTTGTCAGGGCACTGACTCCCTAGGCTTTTCCCCATTGGGAGTCCAAATACCATGTCTTCTACCTCTCCTGGGTTTCTCTTCTATTCCCTTATCTTTGTAGGGCCTAACTCAGTGTTCCCCAACAGGAGCCTCCCCTGCTCTGGCTGAATGCCTCAGCCTGACTTCCTCAGGCTCTTCACAATGGTGGGAGAGGGCATGCCCTTTGTTCATTCGTTTCCTCCAAGGCCTTCCTCACACTACTGAGCTCCAAGCTCTGTTTAAGTAGTGGTATCATTTCTTCAGCACCACACCTAGGTCAGTCTTTTTAATTAAGCCCCATTACACCCAGTTGGTGTCACTAACTAGTCCTCAGTGTGAGCTCTTCAGTGAGGCTGAGGGATTGTTGTTAAGTCATGGGAAAAGCTGAGCCCCACTTGCCTCAAAAGTCCATTTTAAAAATGGAGAAATCAAGAAAAAAAATTAACACCACCGTTTACAAAGGTGGCCACTGACTTTAGTTGCCTCCATTTCTGCGTGTCACACAGACTAGGAAATTTATTTTTTTGATCATTTGCCCACAGGCAACCAAGGGCTTCTTTACACAATTTACACAGTGTGGCAATTTAGAGTGTTCTAAAGTATGCTCTAACTGCTCTGCGTAGACCCTGCTGATCACTTTGAAAGATACCTAGTGTGCGCTGATGTCGTCCCCTTTGAAACAGTACTGTTAACACACACTAGGAGCCTGTTAGATTTTGTCTACATAGGGCAGTTAGAGTGAAACAATTTACAGCGCTCTACAATTTAGACACATCTGGTGCACCTTGCTGCATTGAGTAGACAAACCCTAAGGGTACGTCTATACTACCCGCCTGATTCGGCAGATAGCAATCGATCTTCTGGCATCAATTTATCGCGTCTCGTCTAGACACGATAAATCGATCCCGGAAGTGCTCGCTGTCGACACCGGTACGCCTGCTCCGCGCGAGGAGTAAGCGGAGTCGACGGGGGAGCCTGCCTGCCGCGTCTGGACCCGCGGTAAGTGCTTTTTAGTTCGAACTAAGATACTTCGACTTTAGCTACATTATTCATGTAGCTGAAGTTGCGTATCTTAGTTCGACCCCCCCCCTCCCTAACATGGACCAGCCCTAGGACTT
Organism: Macrochelys suwanniensis; assembly: GCA_033296515.1. NCBI lineage: Eukaryota > Metazoa > Chordata > Testudines > Chelydridae > Macrochelys > Macrochelys suwanniensis. The sequence continues at coordinate 91,229,795 of CM065775.1, read as the reverse complement.
CAAATGTGGTTGCCTTACAAGACACTGTGCTTGCCCCAGTTTTGTCTCATTATGTTAAAATGAAATACAGTTGTTGCTGCTGTAATTGTTTAAAAGTTTTCTCTGCATTCTGCTTGTTTTGCTTTGGGTCATTGTGCTAAGGTCTCTCATTTTTACTCTCTTGTTTGTGGCTCTTAACTTTCATTGAGTGTCAACAGAAGTTCAGAGTGTAAATATCTTTGAGGATTTGGGTCTTAGATTCTCTGTGCCTCAATTTCTTATCTGTAAAGTGGAGATATTAACACTTTCCTACCTCACAGGGGTGGTGAGACTAAGTACATTAAAAATTGTGAGGCACTCTATATTATGGTAGTAGGGGCTACAAAGTACCTTAAATAAATAGATAGTGGAAATAATAAAGATTTTTTAAATTAAAAGTATGTGTGTAGTTTTCATGTAATTTGCACCCTTTTCCTCTCCCAGATGTGGCTTTCTATTATAGCAATAAAATGAAGCGAACAATATTAGCATTGCTACAGTGAATTCTCGGAAGTTCCTTGCATGACCGGCACTTTTATTTACGCAAACAAGAGAAAAACTGTGTTGCAGGTGACATGACTGTAGCATTCTCTCTTAATGGGGCATTGTTTATGCCCAAGACCTCATTTCCAGACTGAACTGTATTACTACTCTGCGTAGTTACAAAAATGCATATTAAATTTGAAATAAATATAAATTCCATCCATCTGCAGCCTTTTCTGCAATGAATTTAAATGATAAGAGCTTTGTATTTCATTAAAGATATGAGAAAGAATGAAAAAAAATGTTAGATAGGTAAAAAGTTATTACAGAGGGTTAAGAAAAAACTTTTCTTACATTTGGAATCCCTGAGAGAAAATGATGGAGTAGTGTGAACTGATGAAGATAGATCTTTAAATCACTTAGTCTGTAGTAGAAAATTCAGGATTCATAACAACATAAACAACTTCTGGAATATGACCAGACCAGACTATTCATCCCACCATGTTGTGACCTTTCTGCTGTTATCATTAATCCCCCTCCTTCTTCAGTAATCACTAGGTATATCATTAGAACACTTTGCTTCCAGCACAGTCTCCAGTAACTTATTACAATGGTTCTACGTGAGATGGTTTTGCTGATATTTACATATATGACCAAATGTTGCCCTCTATGTGTGTGTGCAGCCATGGGTTAAAGTAGGGTAAGCGGGGAGGAGGTGTTGGCCTGCTGCTCTCTCACATCCCAGGTTATCCCTCAAGTTTTCAAGCTTTCATGTAGCAAGAGTTCCTTCTCCAGTGCCATCCTGGTCAGCTCTCACTGATGTCACAGGGATGCAATGTTGTCTCATGGGAAGCACTTGGATTCTACGATGATGTTTACCAATCCAAGAACCTAGAAGAACTTGGATGCATAATGGTTGGAGTCAGGAGCCCTAGATTTTAGTGCCAGTTTTCAGTGCTGTCTAAAGTCTTGGAAGACAGAATTCCTGTCTTTACCACTGACTTGCCACGTGACCTTAGACAAGTTACTTAGGCCAAAATGTTCAAAAGAATCTCATGATTTTCAGTGCCCATCCTGCAATACCTAGGATCCGGTGCTCAACACCTTGAAAACCAGGCTCTGTGTATCAAGTTGGAAACTCAAGATTAGTGATCGCTTTTGAAAAGGTGTTGGTTTGTATCCTTCCGGGCTTCTGCTTGCCCATCTGTAATATCACTATTATAAATACCTCCCTACTTCAAAAGGGGTATAGTGAGGCTTAATTTACACCCATGAAGTGTTTTGTGACCCCTGGATAAATCATACGCTAAGTGCCCAGTGGTAGTAATATTTTTTACCTTAGCCATTATACAACTCCACCTCCAGCCTGGGTTTCACTAGCAGGCAATCTTAGTTTGAACAACTGCTCAAGCCTTTATGCTGTGGGGATGAGGAAAGATGGAAAGGGTGGGAGAGGAACGCTAGGAAGAAAGGAATTTAAAAAATACTTTTCTTAGCGTCTTTTGGCATCTTTACAGCTGTGTTCCCACTGAGCTCATCATTCTTACCAGAAGCAGCAGTTCCTCTCAGTGACAGAAGTTGTTTCCATGTTGTTGGCAGGTATATAATGCTGGAATCAAAATGCATTTATCTTAAACTCCAGGCTATATCAAAGCTGAGATCAGTATGCTTGAGTGCAATCCCAATATTGCAGAGAAGCTGCTATCACTTTCTTTTGGCATCAGTTATAACCAGTTGCAAAATGTGATGTGGTACGACTGCATATATATGACTGAAGGGATCCCTTCTGTCTGGAAGGTGTAGTGGTGTTTTATAATATTTTCCAGCTGATATACAAGTTTCTCAATTGCCATGTAAACTACAGTGACAATGGTAAAGGAACTTTTAAAAATTCTTGATATTTGCACTAGTGATTTTTTTAGAACATCTCTTGCATACATTAGGGTCCACAAGCCCTCCAAGGTCTCTAAAATACAATACTTTTAAAATCTTCCATTTATTGTATCTCTTATAATAATCATAGAATATCAGGGTTGGAAGGGACCTCAGGAGGTCATCTAGTCCAACCCCCTGCTCAAAGCAGGACCAATCCCCAAATAAATCATCTCAGCCAGGGCTTTGTCAAGCCTGACCTTAAAAACCTCTAAGGAAGGAGATTCCACCACCTCCCTAGGTAACCCATTCCAGTTCTTCACCACCCTACTAGTGAATGTTTTCCCCCTAATATCCAACCTAAACCTCTCCCATTGCTACTTGAGACCATTACTCTTTGTTCTGACATCTAGTACCACTGAGAACAGTCTAGATCCATACTCTTTGGAACCCCTTTTCAGGTTTCAGGTAGTTGAAAGCAGCTAACAAATCCCCCCTCATTCTTCTCTTCTGCAGACTAAATAAACCCAGTTCCCTCTGCCTCTCCTCATAAGTCATGTGCTCCAGCCCCCTAATAATTTTTGTTGCCCTACGCTGGACTCTTTCCAATTTTTCCACATCCTTCTTGTAGTGTGGGGCCCAAAACTGGACACAGTACTCCAGATGAGGTCTCACCAATGCAGAATAGAAGGGAATGATCACATCCCTCAATCTGCTGGCAACGCCCCCAACATTATACTTATACAGCAAAAAGATGCCGTTAGCCTTCTTGGCAACAAGGCACACAGTTGACTCATATCCAGCTTCTCATCCACTATAATGCCCAGTGCAGCAGTCTGGGAGCTGACCTTGTTCATGAAGACAGATGTAAAAAAAGCATTGAGTACATTAGATTTTTTCCACACCCTATGCCACTAGGTTGCTTACCTCATTCAGTAAGGGGCCCACACTTTCCTGGACTTTCTTCTTGTTGCTAACATACCTGTAGAAACTCTTCTTGTTACCCTTAACATTCCTTGCTAGCTGCAACTCTAAGTGTGATTTGGCCTTCCTGACTTCACTTCTACATGCCTGAGCAATATCTTTATACTCCTCCCTGGTCATTTGTCAAATCATCTACTTCTTGTAAGCTTCTTTTTTGTGTTTAAGATCAGCAAGGATTTCACTGTTAAGCCAAGCTGGTCACCTTCCATATTTACAATTTTTTCTACACATCGGGATGGTTTGTTCCTGCAACCTCAATAGGGATTTTTTAAAAAATACAGCCAGCTCTCCTGGACTCCTTTCCCCATCATGTTATTCTCCCAGGGAATCCTGCCCATCAGTTCCCTGAGGGAGTCAAAGTCTGCTTTTCTGAAGTCCAGGGTCCATATTTTGATGCTCTCCTTTCTTCCTTGTGCCAGGTTCCTGAACTCGACCATCTCATGGTCACTGCCTCCCAGGTTCCCATCCACTTTTGCTTCCACTACTAATTCTTCTCTGTTTGTGAGCAGCAGGTCAAGAGGAACCCTAGTTGGTTCCTCTAGCACTTGTACCAGGGAATTGTCCCCTACACTTTCCAAAAACTTCCTGGATTGTCTGTGTACCGCTGTATTGCTCTCCCAGCAGATATTGGGGTGATTGAAGTTCCCCATGAGAACCAGGCCCCGTGATCTAGTAACTTCTGTTAGTTGCCAGAAGAAAGACTTGTCCACCTCACCCCCTGGTCTGGTGGTCTAAAGCAGACTCCTGCCACAACGTCATTCTTGTTGCTCACACTTCTAAACTTAATCCAGAGACTCTCTCTGGTTTTTCTGCAATTTCATACTGGAGTTCTGAGCAGTCATACTGATCTCTTACATACAATGCAACTCCCCCACCTTTTCTGCCCTGCCTGTCCTTCCTGAACAGTTTATATCCATCCATGAAAGTACTCAAGTCATGTGAGTTATCCCACCAAGTCTCTTTTATTCCAATCACATCATAATTCCTTGACTGTTCCAGGACTTCCAGTTCTCCCTGCTTGTTTCCCAGGCTTCTTGCAGTTGTGTACAGGCACTTAAGATAGCTTGCTGATTGTCCTGCTTTCTCAGTATGAGGCAGGAATCCTTCCCTCTCGCGCTCTCCTGTTCGTGCTTCCTCCTCATATTCCACTTCCCCACTTACTTCAGGGCTTTGGTCTCCTTCCCCTGGTGAGCCTAGTTTAAAGCCCTCCTGTAGGGTACCACGGAAGATTGTGTTACGGCATAGCAAGGGTGTTCGCTTTCTCACCTTGTTTCAGCAGGCCGGTTACTGCAGCTCAAGGCCGGCCAGCTGTAGTTTGTTATGAATTAGTTAGAATTGCTTTGCATGGCCTTGAGCCAGGAGGCGGCCCCTGCTTGCTTCTGTATGAGATGTCTGTATATAGCTGTATGAGTCCGCCCCGTTTTTGGCACTCCGTACCAGGCCCGGGTTATGGTGCGCTGGGTTCCTCGTCTCCATGACAGCAACGCCAGGAGTCCCCGTTGCGGATGTGTCATTTTGCCTTCAATAAAGCCAATAACTCACAGAGTGTGTGGGCCTCGTTCTTGCAGAGCACCCTGGGTAGGCCCGCAGCCTCCCACGAACGTAACACCTCCTCACTAGGTTAGCAAGCCTGCTTGTGAAGATGCTCTTCCCTCTCTTTGTTAGGTGGAGCCAATCTCTGCCTAGTACTCCTTCTTCTTGAAACACCATCCCATGGTCAAAGAATCCAAAGCCTTCTCTCTGACACCACCTGTGTAGCCATTCGATGGTTTCTACCCGGGCCTTTTCCTTCCACAGGGAGGATGGATGAGAACACCACTTGTGCCTCAAACTCCTTTATCCTTCTTCCCAGAGCCAGTAGTCTTCAGTGATCCACTCAAGGTCATTCTTGGCAGTATCATTGGTGCCCACATGGAGAAGCAGGAAGGGGTAGCGATCCGAGGGCTTGATGAGTCTCAGCAGTCTCTCCATCACATCATGAATCCTAGCTCCTGGCAAGCTGCACACTTCTTGGTTTTCCCAGTTGGAACGGCAGATATATGACTCAGTCCCCCTGAGGAGGGAGTCCCCAACCACCACCACCTGCCTCCTTCTCTTGGGAGTGGTGGTCGTGGAACACCGATCCCTAAGACTGTGCATTTCATGCCTTCCAATCAGTGGAGTCTCCTTCTGCTTCCTTCCCTCAGATGTATCATCTAGTCCACTGTCCGCATTAGTACCCGCGGAAAGAACATGAAAACAGTTGCTCACCTGTATCTGCATTGCTGGTACATGGATGCTCCTCTTTCTTCTTCTGGAGGTCACATGCTGCCAAATTTCTTCACCATCCTTCTGTCCCTGCTGCGCAGCCTGCTCTGAATCTTCAGAATGTTGTTCCCGCAGAAGCATATCCTGACATCTGTACAGGAAATCTTCATTTTCTCTTATGCAACGCAGGGTTGATACTTGTTTCTCCAGACCTTGAACCTTCTCTTCCAATATGGAGACCAGCCTGGACTTTGTACAGACAAAGTCGCTTCTATCCTGTGGAAGAAAGACAAACACTTAGGAAATTACTTACAATCTAAAACATTGTATAAAAGTAGTATTTTATTGAGACCCTAAATATGACCCCTAATTTTGTGTTAAAGCTCTTATTCTCTTTATTCATAGAGCATATAAACAAGTCCTCCTTCTGGCATATCTGGAATATCAGAGAGGAAATGCAGCCACATCCTATTAGGCTTAAAACAAACAGCAGCATTTCCTTACTCCACCCTTCAAAAATTCTATCCAAACACTTAAAGAAACCTCAGGTTTGATGTAGTTTTATCTGCTTCCTTTGCAACATCTGCATCCCTTTGTGTCCATTCCACTCCACAAAATATCTGTACATGAACAGATGCTATTTATAGTTGTTAGTTCATGCTGGGTGAGAGCTCACCTTTCACCTCTTGGGATTAATTTCAAAACCTCACCTAGGCCACAAGCAAAACTGAGTTTGCTGTATTCTTCTTATTTGTACACATTAATCATCACACAATTTGGCACAATGAAGCATCAGTGACTCTTTGTGCTGGGGACACCCAAGCATTTGAACAGTAGGGTGCTACAGGCCAGGATTGCAGTAGCTAGACGGAAATGTGTGGGTGAAACTTGTACAGTGCCTGCTTGCAATATACCTATCTTAAGCCAAGCTGTAAGTGTCTGATTTTCTTAAGCACTCCATGTATTCTTTCTTAGGTGATCAGGTACTGCAGCAATGACTACAGTAGAAATAAAAATACATAATAAAGAGACAGTGCTGCTTAAATGGACATTCGGTTTTATTCTATATAAAAAGTTCACCTGCTCCCTTTTGATAAGACTGGATCTTGGGAAACAAAGATATACATAAATAAGAAAGAAAAACTTGTAGCACCTTAGAGACTAACACATTTATTTCAGCATAAGCTTTCGTGGGTTAGTACCCACTTCATCGGATGCATGGAATGAAACATACAGTAGACAGATATTTATACAGTCAGAGAAACATGATAAGGTGGCTGTATAAATATCTGTCTACTGTATGTTTCATTCCATGCATCCGATGAAGTGGGTACTAACCCACGAAAGCTTATGCTGAAATAAATTTGTTAGTCTCTAAGGTGCTACAAGTTTTTCTTTCTTATTTTCGTTTTGCTGACACAGACTAACACGGCTACTACACTGAAAGATATACATGTCACAAGCAAGTTTATTATCACAACAGGGCATTTACCATAAACTTCAATGAAGTACAGTAGGAAGCCAGAATACAATAACCTTGTAACCACAGTAGTGGGAAAGCATTGTAATTTTAAAATGCTTCAAATAACACAGGAGTGTACTTTCCTTAATCTGAAATCTTGAACATATTTTTAGCTACTGTACCTTACAGCTACCATGTGACATGCCAGCATATACTATTTGATCCATGTCAGAGGTGACACTAGCTTTCTGTTTTTCTGCAGACCTCATGTCACTAGGGAGGGTATTATCATATATCAGATGCTGTGTTTTCTTTTCTTTTTCTTTTCTTTGCACACACAGGTTAAGTTGATACAGAGGCTTTGAATGCATGAAACTGAGAAAGGAAGGATGGTCTTTTGGTTAAGTCATTAGACAGAAAATCTGAGAAGACTAAATTCAATTCCTGGCTCTGTCACAGATTTCCTCTGTGGCTACAGGCATGTTACTGAGGGCACATTGAAGTCAATGGAAACATTCCAAGAATGAGCATTGGAGCAGGGCCCTTGATGCTCCAGCTGTAAAAAGGAGGGTAATGATGCCTCTCTCATCTCTTTAACTTGTAAGTTCTTCTGAACAAGCACTGTCTCTTAAAAGGTGCATGTAAAGTGCCAAGCACAATGGGGCCCAGTCTTAGTTGGGGTCTCTAGGCACTATTGTATTACAGTTAATAATAGTCTTATGAAAGAAGTGTTAATGGTCTGGTATGGAGAAGTGGTAAACCTGATTTATTTTTATGCCAGAATATGTGACTCAGTTTCCCCTCTTACCTTATATTGTTACTCATCGGGTATAAAGGGGTTAATTCCTTTACTGAAACAAGACAAGTAATGCATTGAGTGAAGGAAAGTTGCTAAGCATGAATGAACTGTCAGACACTATCATCACCAAGGGGCAATTAATGCAAGTCCCTAGAGACGTAAACAAATCTGCAGAAGTAACACCCCCTGGAGGCAGGGCTGGAGCTTTCACTAGGTGACCCTAGGCGATCGCCTAGGGCGGCAGGATTTGTGGGGTGGCATTTCGTCACCCTCGGCAGCATTTCGGTGGTGACTCATTTCCCGGTGGCGATTCGGCGGCAAGAAAAATGGCCACCAAAATGCCGCCAAGAATGCAGCTTCAGAGGAGCTGCCGACAAAGCGCTGCCAATTATGGCAGAGGAGCGCTGCCGCCTAGGGCGGCAAAAACACTGGCGTCGCTACTGCCTGGAGGAAATTGCATACGCCAGTTTTGACTAGGTTCAAGAAGCCCAGAAAACAAAGAACTGGGAATTGTATTAAGTGGCCAGCCTCATATCGAGGAGGGTCACTCTCACTTGAGGCAAGAACTGATGCTGTGACCTAGAGGGATCCCTGCTGTAGAAAAGGTTTAAAGGACTTTGAAACCTACAATGGTCTCCCTGTGGTGACACCTGGTAAGCTTGGTATGTGTATAGATTGTTTTATGATGTTTTCTGTGTAATGTTTTTGTCCTAAAGATGTACTGTGCTTTATGAAAACTGGCTGGTCACTCGTTAACTCCGTCATTGACCATGAGGGAGAGATCAGGACTGCCAGTGTGAAAATAAGTGCAGATTTGCTAAGATGTTTGAAATGAAGGGCAGGAGGAATTTCAGCCTAACTCCATGGTCTTGAGAAAAGGAACCTGCATTCCTCCATCTGAGAGGTGATGGGTAGAGGCCTGAGACCAAAGAAGGCACCCAGGAGGCAGCCATGAAGGGGGCAGTGGTGCAGGTGACATCTTCCTGTGACAGGGCACTATTAATAGTGAGGCTTAGGTGGCCTGTGTGATCCTGAGTGAGCACCAATCCAACTATTAATGCCCTGGGGAATAAACACACACATGATGAAAGGGTAACAACATGGTATTGTGTTTGTGATTAAAAGATCAAGGAAATAGGCCAGACAGTGTGGCACTCTTGGTAGCAACAGCCACACCTCATGACTTACTGGGGCTTGGCCAGGAGCATTAACCCTCTCAGTTGAGAAAAGGAGATTCGAGGGGTGACCCGTATGAAGACAGAAGATGTGGGCACAATGGACAATATACCATACTGGCTAGTGGAACAATAAAGAGAGGTGCAGAAGACCCATCAGGTGGAGAGACAAGCACTTCTGGGCTGGTAGGCAGAGCAGTGGTGAACGTTATAAGAGTTCATGAAAGAGCAGGCTGGTGAGTTCCAGTGAGGGAACAGGGAATTGAATGGTGGGCCTGGGACTAGTCAGATGGCTCCATGGCCCCTTTTTGCTTTTAGTAGCCACCTTTGAGCAGGTGGCTACTAGTGCTGGATGGGAAAAGGATGCATGAGCACTTCAGTTAGTCCCTTATCTGACTAGTGAGGCTTAGGTGGCCTGTGTGATCCTGAGTGAGCACCAATCCAAGGATTTTGATATGCTGAAGGCCACTATCTTGGATAGGGTTAGCCTGTCGGTGAAGTAATTCTGCCAAAAATTCAGGGCTTTTGCATAGAAATTGTCAGGCTGGGCCACTCTGTAGTTGAGACCAGATAGATACAACATTGAGACCCTAATGAACTCATAAGAACATAAGACTCATAAGAACATAAAAAAAGACCATACTGGGTCAGACCACTGGTCCATCTCGTCCAACCAATATCCCGTCTTTTGACAGTGGCCAATGCCGGATGCTTCTGAGGAAATGAACAGAACAAGGCAATTATCAAGTGATCCAGCCACTGTCCAGTCCCAGCATCTGGCAGTCAGAAGCTTAGAGACACCCAGAGCATGGGGTTGCATCTCTGACCATCTTGGCTAATAACTTGTCCTCCATTGATGGACCTGTCCTCCATTAACTTCTAATTATTTTTTGACTCCCAATTATAGTTTTGGCCTTCACAACATGCCCGGCAATGAGTTCCACAGGTGGACTGTGCATTGTGTGAAGTACTTCCTTTTGTTTGTTTTAAATTTGTTGTCAATTAATTTCATTGAGTGACCCCTAAGAATCCTCTTTTCTGACAGTGACCAATGCCAGGTGCTTCAAAGGGAATGAACAGAACAGGTAATCATCAAGTGGTCCATCCCCTGTCTTCCATTTCCAGTTTCTGGAAAACAGAGGCTAGGGACACCATCCATACCCATCTTGGTTAATAGCCATTGATGGGCCTATCCTCCTTGATTCTAGTGTTAAGAGAAGGGGTAAATAATACTCCCTTATTCACTTTCTCCACACCATTCATGATTTTATAGACCTCTGTCATAGCCCGCCTCAGTTGTCTCTTTTCCAAGCTGAAAAGTCCAAAGCTTTTTAATCTCTCCTCATTTGGAAGCTATTTTATACTCTTCATAATTTATGTTTCCCTTTTCTGTACCTTTTCAATTTCTTATATATCTTTTTTGAGATGGGGAGACCAGAACTGCATGCAGTATTCAAAGTGTAGGCATATTATGGATTTATATAGAGGCATTATTATATTTATTATCTTATTATCTATCCTTTTCCTAATGATTCATAACATTGTTATCTTTTTTGATTGCCGCTGCACATTCAGTGGATGTTGTCAGAGAACTATACACAATGACTCCAAGATCTTTCTTGAGTGGTAACAACTAATTTAGACCTCATCATTTTGTCTGCATGTTTTCCAATGTGCATTACTTTGCATATATCAATATTGAATTTCATCTGCCATTTTGTTGCCCAACTACCCAGTTTTGCGAGATCCCTTTATTCTCTTTGGACTTAATTATCATGAGTAATTTTGTATCATCTGCAAACTTTGCCACCTCACTGTTTACTCCTTTTCCAGATCAATTATGAATGAATTGAACAGCACGGGTCCCAGTACAGATCCCTGGGAGAGACCACTATTTACTCCTCTCCATTCTGAAAACTGACCATTTATTCTGACCATTTGTTTTAACCAGTTATTGATCCATGAGAGGACCTTCTCTCTTATCCCATGACTGCTTACTTTGCTTAAGAGCCTTTGGTAAGGGACCTTGTCATAGGCTTTCTGAAAGTCCAAGTACACTATATCCACTGTATCAGCCTTGTCCACATAGTTGTTGACCCCTTCAAAGAATTCTTATAGATTGGTGAGGCATTATTTTCTTTTACAAAAGCCATGTTGATTTTTCCCCAAGAAATCATGTTCACCTATATGTCTAATAATTCTGTTCTGTACTATCATTTCAGTTAACTGGTACTTAAGTTAGGCTTACCAGCCTGTAATTGCCATGATCACCTTTAGAGCTTTTTTTAAAAAAATGGTGTCATATTAGCTATCCTCTAGAATTCTGATACAGAAGCTGATTTAAATTACAGGTTACATAATACAGTTAGTAGTTCTGCAATTTCATATTTGAGTTCCTTTAGAACTCTTGGGTGAATATCATCCTACTGACTTATTACTGTTCAATTTATCAATTTGTTCCAAAATCACCTCCGTTCACACCTCAATGTGGGGCAGTTGCTCAGATTTATCACCTAAAAAAATGTCTCAGGTGTGGGAATCTCCCTTACATCCTCTGCAGTGAAGGTGGATGCAAAGAATTCATTTAGTTTCTCTGTAATGGGTTTGTCTTTCTCAAATTCTCCTTTAGTATTTTGATCATCCAGTGGTCCAATTGATTGTTTGTCAGGCTTCCTGCTTCTGAGGTACTTAAAAAAATTGCTGTTAATTTTTGTGCCTTTTGCTAGTTGCTCTTCAAATTCTTTTTTTTTTTTTTGGTGGCCCGCCTAATTATACTTTCACACTCGACTTGCCAGAGTTTATGCTCCTTTCTATTTTCCTCAGTAGGATTTGACTTCCAGTTTATAAGGGATGCCTTTTAGCCTCTAACTACCTATTTTACTCTGTTTAATTATGGTAGCATTTTTTGGGATCATTTACTATTTTTAAAAAATTTTTGGGTATACATTTAATTTGATCCTCTATTATGGTGTTTTAAAAAAAGTTTCCACGCAGCTTACAGGCATTTCACTCTTGCAACTGTTCTTGTTAATATCTGTTTAATTAGCTTCCTCGATTTTTTATAGTTCTCTTTTCTGAAGTTAAATGCTACTGTGGCTTCTTTGGTATTTCCTTCCCCACCCCCACAAATATGTTAAATTTATGATATTATAGCTGCTAATATTGAGCAGTTCAGCTATCTTGACCTCTTGGACAAGATCCTGTGCTCCACTTAGGACTAAATCAGAAATTGCCTTTCCCCTTGTGGGTTCCAGTACTAGCTGCTCCAAGAAGCTGTCATTAATGATGTCAAGAAACTTTACCTCTGTATCCTGTCCTGAGGTGACATGTACACAGTCAATGTGAGGATTACTGAACACCCCATTATTATTATATTATTATTAATTATTATTATTGAGTTTTCTATTTTTATAGCCTCTTTAATTTTCCTGACCATTTCACAATCACCATCACCATTTTGGTCATGTGGTCGGTAGTATATTCCTACTGCTGTACTCACCGCATGCCTCAGTGAGACTATAATGGTCTGGCTGTGAAGGCATCTGTCTGGAGTAGCTCATGGCAGACTGTCAAGAAGCAGGGCTCAAACCCCAAATTGGTTGTGGGTTCTATACTTAGATTTGACCAACCAAGTAACAAGTGTGAACTCCTCAAATACTATAGCAGCCTAATCATGGAGTCACAGATAGAACCCTGGGTACTCTGGTCTCTCTTACCACCCAGACAAACTTGCCTTTGTGATAAATGGTGCCTTTCACCAAAAATCACAATAATATTCAGGTCACAAGTGTAGACCCACCCAGGTAGTCAGCCAGGTTCAGTGTATAACAACCCTAGACCTATTGTAGCAAGCTTGGAAAGAAGTGACACACTGTAGGATTTGTGGGGAGGAGGAAAACTCGATCAAGAGGCAGTGAAGCAGGGAGTGCTAGATCAAGGACACCTACAGGAGATGGGCAAAGCATCAGGCAACTCCCAGGGGGACCAAGTTGGGGGCAGGGCACAAGATGAAGAACAACCTGGGGTGGGGGGTGCTGCTAAGGACGTTTGGAGGGTGAACATGCCCTGATAGCCTCGAACAGAAGCAGGATAAAATCAGGGGAAGACAGGGATCTTGAGACTGTGGTTTTAGAGGGACAATTCATGTGGGTAGATACAAACCAGAAGCAAATTAAACTGGAGGAAAGATCTGTGAAATGTGATTACTGTGATGACCAATGGGCTGATATGAAGCTGTGGGGGAAACCTCTACCCTCCAAGTGCACCTTTTGTGGGTGGAAGGCAGAAGTCCCTTACTAGTGGTCCATGGAAGACCATTTTTGAAGGACACAGGAACCCACAGTAGAACCCCAACCCTGCATGGGCAGCAAAGAAGATCCCTTCTGGTGGCAAGAAAAATGTCTCAGTGAAATATTGGGTGTTGAATTGCATGACAGGGCACTATTAGTAGCACCCTGGTCACTGTTGTTGCTGCAGCACTGGGGAGGAGAACAGGCTTAATTTAAGCCAGTTAACCACTTGGGGATTACTACCACATGGGTGGCAACTGCTGGGCTAATGTGGCAATTGGCTCAGTAATTGAGAGGCTGTAAGTGGGAGGAACAGGAAGCAGAAAGAGTGCCGGGGTGAGTCTAAGCTGATGAGAGACTTCTGTGTGGAAGTCTCCTCTTGGCTGCAAGGCTGCAGTACGTTCTCTTATGCTATGCACGTGACCAATAAATACACATAGTGAAACCTGGTATGTGTTTGTGGTTAAGAGATCAAGAAACAGGCCAAACAGTACAGCACACTGGGTAGTGATGGAGGCACCCTGTGATACCGCTAGTAGGGGCCCTGGAAACAAAGGTGATCATAGACCTCATAAAATAAATGGATGCATTAAAACTCAGGGGCTGGGACAAAACTTGTGGAGGCAGTGAAGAGGACAGTCTGTATTTTGCATACAGTGTATCTGGGGCCCTGGGGAAAGACACAGACCTGTTTCTTGGAACAGATCAGAGGTACCTGGTCCAAGGCATCTGTTAAAAAGAGTAGCCTGAAAGCAGTTTTGTTCCTGCTGAGTTCAAGAAAACTGGGTATGTTTACATTTTGTAAGTGCAAAAAACCAAACTAACCAACCAACCAAACAAACAAAAAAAGCTCACTAAGAATACCTGATTCCATGATACCAGTGTCTCATCGAAATGAAAGCCACCTTTAAAGCTTTTGTTTTTAAACTTACAATTTAAACTGATTTGTTTTCCTAGATAAATTTTGGTTCCCATTCATTTTCTCATACCGCGAACACTTACATACATGTGTAATTTTATTCCCGTGGGTCTGACACTGCAATTTACAAGACTACTGCACTTGCACCAAGTCAATGGGATTCTGCATGGACACGGGATGCTATCGATTGCAAATTGGGGCTTTGATTAGTTGTAGTGTCTTGAAACAAATTTTAGTTAAGTTACTCATGTGCAAAAGTGTCTCCAGGGTCAGGACCTAAATTTGCATACCAGAGATCCTGGGACATACCTCTTATATATTGCTTTTTATTCATAAATCTCCAAAAGAATTAGAAAGGATCTCAAGATCATTATTCCCATTTTGAAGCATAGAGAAATGAAGTTATTTCCCCTAGGTCACCCAGCAGGCCAGGGCACAGCCTAATATAAAGACCAGATCTCCTGAGCTCCAGTTCTGTGCTCTATCCACTAGGCCACACAAACAAATTTCCAAATGTATCTAAGTGCTGTGAGTTAAGTAGCGTGGTGATTGGGTGGAACTTGTAAGCTAGGTTATACTGTTTCTTTGGAAGCAGCAAATTTGTGATAGTGGGAGTATCACATGTACCCAAGACAGACACTCAGAGGGTTCGAGGGTTGGGGAGTGCCAATCGCTAACCTGTAGAGTAACATTGGGGCTGGCAAGGCCTAGAGGGGAGTGCTTGCATTGCCTGTGGCCAGTGAGGCTGGGGAGATGACCCCTGTTAGGCACAGACAACGCTTCCTTAGGCTAAGGGCAGGTGTTAGCAAGGGTACCCCCAAGAAGCATCACACATACTTTGTATTCTTCATACTCTTTTTTTTTTAACAAAAAGAATTCAAAAGAGGGTGAAAGCATTTAATTTTGAACTTTCCTGAGATTACTATGAAGTGTTATCATTTGACATTAAACACCATGATTAGTCCACAATCATTTTCTTTAGAAGTGATCTTTTAGTATTTGTGTAAACATTAACATGTAAAAATGAAGGGCAGTAAGATTTATTATTAGTAAATGGAAATGCTATTAATGTGCACATTTAACAATTCCCCTGCAATCTTATCTATTTTAAATATTTGGTAACATAATTATAGAAGCAAATTCAGTTTTAATGTGCCAGATAGTGTTATTTTGCAGGCAGCACTCCATGGTAGTTAATGTCTGGGAATATAAAGTGTTTTTGACTCTAAGATTAGACTTCTTATTTGGAAAAGGGCTCTAACTTTCATTTCTAAAGTGGATTTCTAAACTGTGACATTTAGAAAACATTCACTTTATTATAATACAGTGAAAAATTATAGTGCACATGTTTCTGGCTCAATCTATCAAAACTGCTTTTGGAAAGGCGGTGGATTCTTTTTCTCAGGTAGGAACTGTGAGATACATTGAATAATCAGTGCCACCAACTGTTCGTCCTGAGGAGACAGATAGTTAGGCAGAAGTAATTACTTCTTTAATTGTGTTACAAAGCACTTTGAAAACAAAACCTAGAATGTAGTCCAGTCATGTGTACATTTTGTTGCTTCTCTGTTGATAGGGTTTTCCTTTCATGTGGGAGTTGCAGGAAATGTCTTACAGAAAATTAAATAAATAGCTTTGGCTCCTGCTGTATGGCCTGTTAAGATTGCTTTTAGCATCAGTATATAATACTGTGATCCTACATGAAAATAAAAAAGCTTTTCAGTAAATGTGGAGCACAACATGAGGAGAGAGAGAGAGACACACACACTCTTTGCCACATTTTATTACTGATGCCTTCAAAATCTGGTCTCTTTAGAGCCTTGCACTTCAATCCTCTCCTACATAAACTTGGAAAGCACCCAGCATACTTTCCCAGCATGTATCAGTCCAGTTTTTTTTCACCCACCTGGATAGAGGAACCTCATCCTGGTCATATCTGTCTTTTTTTTGGCTTTTGTTCTATAATAATTATTTTTGAACATCCTACATACTGAAAGAAAAATAAGGTTGTGACAGGTTGGATCACAGAAACCCTCTTTGGGGCTGCCACCTGATGTGCTTAGACTACCTCTGAGTCTGTTTTCTCTGCCAGCTTGAGACTTCAGTCTCTTGCCTGGCTTGAGCCAGACACACTTGCCTGCTGCAAACACAGATCCAAGTCTGAATCACGTCCCCCACAAGCTGCAAGCTTAACTGAAAACAGTTTAAGAAGTGCTTCTGTCTCCAGTACTCAGATACCCAACTCCCAATGGGGTCCAAACCCTGAATAAATCCATTTTACACTGTATAAAGCTTATACCGGGTAAACTCCTAAATTGTTTGCCCTCTATAACACTGATAGAGAGATATGCACAGCTGTTTGCCCCCCCAGGTATTAATACATACTCTGAATTAATTAATAAGTAAAAAGTGATTTTATTAAATACAAAAAGTAGGATTTAAGTGGTTCCAAGTAATAACAGACAGAACAAAGTGAATTACCAAGCAAAATAAAATAAAACACGCAAGTCTAAGCCTAATACAGTAAGAAAACTGAATACAGATAAAATTTCACCCTCAGAGATGTTTCAATAAGCTTCTATCACAGACTGGACACCTTCCTAGTCTGGGCCCAATCCTTTCCCCTGGTACAGTCCTTGTTTCAGCTCCGGTGGTAGCTAGGGGATTTCGCATGACTGCAGGCCCCTTTGTTCTGTTCACCCCTTATATATCTTTTGCACAAGGTGGGAATCCTTTGTCCCTCTCTGGGTTCCCACCCCTCCTTCAAAATGGAAAAGCACCAGGTTAAAGATGGATTCCAGTTCAGGTGACATGATCACATGTCACTGTAAGACTTCATTACCCACTTGCCAGCACACAGGTATACAGGAAGACTTACAAGTAAACAGAGCCATCTACAGTCAATTGTCCTAGTTGGTGGGAGCAATTAAGATACCAAACCACCATTAATGGCCCACACTTTGCATAATTACAATAGGACCTCAGAGTTATATTTCATATTTCTAGTTTCAGATACAAGAGTGATACATTTATACAAATAGGATGACCACACTCAGTAGATTATATGCTTTGTAATGATACCGTACAAGAGACCTTTTGCATGAAGTATATTCAAGTTACATTATATTCACATTCATTAGAATATTTTCATAAAATCATATCATAGAATCATAGAATCTCAGGGTTGGAAGGGACCTCAGGAGGTCATCTAGTCCAACCCCCTGCTCAAAGCAGGACTAAACACAACTAAATCATCCCAGCCAGGGCTTTGTCAAGCCTGACCTTAAAAACCTCTAAGGAAGGAGATTCCACCACCTCCATAGGTAACCCATTCTAGTGCTTCACCACCCTACTAGTGAAAAAGTTTTTCCTAATATCCAACCTAAACCTCCCCCTCTGCAACTTGAGACCATTACTCCTTGTTCTGTCATCTTCTACCACTGAGAACAGTCTAGATCCATCCTCTTTGGAACCCCCTTTCAGGTAGTTGAAAGCAGCTATCAAATCCCCCCTCATTCTTCTCTTCTGCAGGCTAAACAATCCCAGTTCCCTCAGCCTCTCCTCATAAGTCATGTGCTCCAGTCCCCTATTCATTTTTGTTGCCCTCCTTTGGACTCTTTCCAATCTATCCACATCCTTCTTGTAGTGTGGGGCCCAAAACTGGACACAGTACTCCAAATGAGGCCTCATCAGTGCCGAATAGAGGGGAACGATCAAGTCCCTTGATCTGCTGGAAATGCCCCTACTTATACAGCCCAAAATGCCATTAGCCTTCTTGGCAACAAGGGCACACTGTTGACTCATATTCAGCTTTTCGTCCACTGTAACCCCTAGGTCCTTTTCTGCAGAACTGCTGCCCAGCCATTCGGTCCCTAGTCTGTAACAGTGCATGGGATTCTTCCGTCCTAAGTGCAGGACTCTGCACTTGTCCTTGTTGAACCTCATCAGATTTCTTTTGGCCCAATCCTCTAATTTGTCTAGGTCCCTCTGTATTCTATCCCTACCCTCCAGCGTATCAACCACTCCTCCCAGTTTAGTGTCATCTGCAAACTTTCTAAGGGTGCAGTCCACACCATCCTCCAGATCGTTAATGAAGATATTGAACAAAACCGGCCCCAGCACCGACCCTTGGAGCACTCCACTTGATACCGGCTGCCAACTAGACATGAAGCCATTGATCACTACCCGACCATCTAGACAGTTTTCTATCCACCTTACCGTCCCTTCATCTAGCCCATACTTCTTTAACTTGCTGGCAAGAACACTGCGGGAGACTGTATCAAAAGCTTTGCTAAAGTCAAGAAATAGCACATCCACTGCTTTCCCCTCATCCACAGAGCCAGTTATCTCATCATAGAAGGCAATTAGATTAGTCAGGCATGACTTGCCCTTGGTGAATCCATGCTGACTGTTCCTGATCATTTTCCCCTCCTTTAAGTGGTTCAGAATTGATTCCTTGAGGACCTTTTCCATGATTTTTCCAGGGACTGAGGTGAGACTGACTGGCCTGTAGTTCCCCGGATCTTCCTTCTTCCCTTTTTTAAAGATGGGCACTACATCAGCTTTTTTCCAGTCATCCGGGACCTCCCCCGACTGCCATGATTTGCCAAAGATAATGGCCAATGGCTCTGCAATCACATCGGCCAACTCCTTTAGCACCCTCGGATGCAGTGCATCCGGCCCCATAGACTTGTGCTCGTCCAGCTTTTCTAAATAGTCCCGAACTATTTCTTTCTCCACAGAGGGCTGGTCACCTCCTCCCCATACCGTGCTGCGGAGTGCAGCTGTCTGGGAGCTGACCTTGTCTGTGAAGACAGAGGCAAAAAAAGCACTGAGTACACTAGCTTTCTCCACATCCTCTGTCACTAGGTTCCCTCCCTCATTCAGCAAGGGGCCCACACTTTCCTTGACTTTCTTCTTGTTGCTAACATACCTGAAGAAACCCTTCTTGTTACTCCTAACATCTCCAGCTAGCTGCAACTCCAAGTGTGATTTGGCCTTCCTAATTTCACTCCTGCATGCCTGAGCAATACTTTTATACTCCTCCCTGGTCATTAGTCCAATCTTCCACTTCTTGTAAGCTGCTTTTTTGTGTTTAAGACGAGCAAGGATTTCACTGTTAAGCCATGCTGGTCGCCTGCCATATTTGCTTTTCTTCCTACACATCGGGATGGTTTGTTCCTGCAACCTCAATAAGGATTCTTTAAAATACAGCCCACTTTCCTCAACTCCTTTCCCCGTCATGTTATTCTCCCAGGGGACCTTGCCCATCAGTTCCCTGAGGGAACGTCACATATAGAGTGCAACGTCACAAAGGTAAGTTACAGAAGAGACCTCACCACCTGGCCATCTACTTGTGTAAATGGAGAGCCCATGCCACTAAAACTGGTGTAGATCATGTGCACAAATGGAGACTGGAGGAGGAGCTTAGAGAGAGACGCACACCTAGGAGACAAGTTCCATGGATTATGCCTGAGAGCAAGTGTACAGCAAGGACTGTATATCAAGGTAGGGGAAAGAGGTGGATTCACTGCTATTCAGATCCACTGGCTATTCCCCATGTATGGGTGAAGGAGAAATGCAAGCATAGTCCCAATTCCTAAACTAGACTATTGCACTACAAGCTGTATAGTAACTGAAACCATGAGACTAATAATCCATTAGTGTGGCAAGCACACAGATATATGGATCATCCTGTTTGACTTGGCATTACCCTGCAACTGGTCAGTCATTTTGTGAATCAGTATGCTAACATAGCCATATGTCTGCACCTCATGAACAGTTATCTGATTAATGTAATTAATTAGGTGTATTACGGTAGCACCTAGAGGCCATGACAGAGATTGGGGCTCTATTGTGTTTTACAGACACATAGAGACAAATCCTACCCTGAAGAGCTCATGATTTAAATAGACAAGACAAAGGGCTCTAACTGTGGCCTGGTTGGTTGGCTACACAATTTGTGGACACTGAGGCTAAAACCTGTTCCCAATGCCTATACTATTTTCTCTTTGCAGTTCAGGAGAAACCCCCAAGCCTCAGTGACACTTTTGTAATTTGAACTACTATATGGACACACCCCTAAGGAATATTTGACAAAGGCTAGGAAAGCTAGGGCAGTCAGCCCATCTGAGCCAGGAATGTGCTCTGATGCACCCTTGAAATGAGAGAATATGTGGCACTTGGCCTCAGACTGCTGGATTCAGGCCAGGCAGTGTAACAAAGGAGAAAGAGATGGAGAGTTCTAGCCTGGGGATGCAATTTTATTCCTAATGCCCTGTACTAAGAATAAGGTCTTAATTAATTGGCAGCATCTTAATAAGTGGTCTGGGGGATCAGGCAGATTTACTATTAGAGCCTATATCCAGACAGGAAGAAAGAATAAAAAACATGTTAATCTGTTGAAACTACAAGAGGAACTATTAGTAGATATCAGGGATTAGAAGGAGGATTTAGAGCCTAGTGCAGGTGAGGTACGCATAACGGAAAACCTGGCTGCCCAAAAAGGATGGCTATTCTGCATCCTGATGGGACATTTATGAAGATGTTTCCTTTCCTACCAGAGAGAGCCACACTGTTAGCCCATTAGTTCAATGCAAAGTCTGTAGTAAATCCAGAGAAATTATCATAGGATCACAGAGAAAATGTGGGAGAGAGTAGCATGGGAGAGCGAGGACATGCTGAGGCTAGGGCGTGACTGAACAATCAATAAGCAACTATGAGTGAATACTGTGGTGAAAGTCTTCATGAAAATATTGGCAGTACGTAACTAGAGAGGATGTTTCCTGTGTCCCAAAAACTTCATCTTTTGCCAGTTAATGGAACTCTGATTGGAATCAGATCAAATGGCAGACTGCTTGCTTGCCATCACCTCAGCCTGATGCTGCACTCCTGACTTGGGCACAAGTTGCAGCTAAGTCAGGACTAAAAGACAAGGCTATATATGAACTCAGGTAATTAACCCAGTTTTATGGAGGCCTATCCTGTTTCTATTGATTCCATGAAGGAAGATAAGGTCTAGAGTCTGTTCACAATTTATTAAAAAAAAAAGACCCCTTTCCCCTTGTCTTAAGTTGTCCATGTATTTGTTTGTGTTTGAAGCTGTTCAACAGATGTTTTAGGTAAACATGTTTGAGCCTAGAGATTGCTCTAAAAACAGTCACTGAAAGAATTACATTGAATGTTTGATCTTGACATTTCAAAATGAAAGGTGGACACAGATTACTAATTCAGAATTTGCTTTCCATGAATATTCTATGTCTGCATAACATTCACTGTTTGATTTAACATTCCTGTCAGAAAACTTATTTGACAAAATATTTGTGGAAAGTGATCAAAATAAAATGCAAAGAAGTACATTTTTGGAACGCCTGTCTGATTCTAGTTATGCCCAACATGCTACAGTACTGAAAGGCATTTAATTGATTATAATCGTATCTCTTTTTTTACCCCTTCACTATTCCATGAACCTTTTTCATGAAAAGGAAGCTTTTTTGTTTAATTTTTGCTTGGCATCACATTTTTACTCGGCTTTAATACATGGTATTTTAAATATCACCAATGTTCTATATGATGCATTGGTTTGCTGCTTAGAGACTAATTGTGACTGTAGCATTGTAGACATTAATAACATTATATTCTGAATATTCTTTATTTACTACAAACTTAATATGTAAAATTTTTGCCTTGGTTAAGTGTCAACATTTTAATTATACATTTTTCTCTGGCATGAATCCTGAAGTGAATGATTTATTTAGCATCGTTTTCAGGCGGTTTCTCCAGATTCTTAGAAAAATGTCTTCTAGTGAAGAAGTTTACATTTACTGCATAAGAATTCAGTAGGAACTCTGGGCACTCAGCATGTTACAGGATCAGGCCCTCACTTGATAAGAGGTGAGGCTTTAAACAAAAAAGTAGCAAGAACCCCCCCCCCCAATATTTTGTAAAATATGATAATCAGTAACAACAATAGCTCACTTCCTGCCTTTTATCATTCTGGCTTTAAAAAGACAGACCAAGCTCTTGAATAAAGGATGCACACCCCAGTTCTTACCTCAACATGGAGATGCTGCACAGAGTTTTCTGTTGAGGAAGGCAACTTTGCAGCCAACAAAACTGTACATTTAATGCAGTAAACATTTTTTCCTTGAGCCCTGTTTTTGTCTGCCTCTCTCATTTCACAGTGTTTCTGCTCTAGAAGGAAAACAATTACCATCCTTATCATATTGTGAAATTTTTTAAAAAGCATAGCTTGATAAAGATAAGGGTGACAGCCTCTGCATTATGTACATCTGACTGAAGACGAATAAAGTAATTTTAGCCTCTGTGCACCTTTTAAAGTTGCAGTGCTATCTGGCTGCCTTACGCTCATTGATTTCCCACATGTAAGTATATGACTTTCTGTGTGTAATGAAATGCCAAGGTTCAGTGTAGTGCATCTTCCATTAATTCTGCAGCAACGAAACCAGTTTAACAATGTGTATGACTAATTCTTCTCCCTCCGCATTTCTTCCGGGATAGAGAGGGAATTAAATTGTGCTCTTTCACAGTTCCCATTGGTGGCCAGTTAAATCCAAAGTATTTGTAATGTATCTTGAATCTCCATGTTCTTGTTGGGGGCATTGTTAAAACTTGTATCCCTGCTTTTAGATTTCTGTTTTTATATATTATTTAGCAACATATAGTTTAGGATGCCAAATTAGCAGCTGCAACTAAAACAAAATGTAAAATAAACAGGAGCAGGAAAGCGACCTTGAAAGACTAAAAACCCCAATCTGACAAACACTTAAGCATGTGTTTAATTTACTTGCATGAATAGTCCCATTGAATTCTGTGGTATTACTCATGTGAATAAAGTTTAGACATTTGCTTAAATGTTTGCAGGATCAGAACCAAAGTGGGTATTGTGATTATACTAGACAGTAATAACACACCAGGCACTTATATTTTCCTCCTGGAAAAAACGTAATTCAGCATGCTGCTATTCTCGTTGTAATGGCTAATACACATTCTGTCACTTCTTTTATTGCATGATAAGCATTGCTATCTTAAAAAAAGAACCTTGAAGATGATCTTATGAAACATAAAATCTGACACTTCACCAATACTTTAGAACATAAGTGTCATATAGTATAGAGAAACTAACTGAAAAACAGAAGTGGAGTGAAGACATTATCTTTGTCCTGACTACAAAAATGTATATAAAGCCAAGGACTATACTATGTGGAGGGATGGGTAAGACAGTTTAGGCCAAATCATATTTATGCATCAGGCATTGTAGAAGCAAACAAGAAATTTGAAAATGGATTTTTTCAGGAGTTGTGCCAAGGTAAGTGGCATCCTTATATATTGATTGCATAGACGTGTCAGAGGTGGTTTAGCTTGAGCACTGGTCTTTCTGAAAATTGTATTAGATTTTATTCCCTCGGGCACTGATGTTGTTATTGGGATTACTCCAGTGCTGTCCTTGGGTTTTCAAATTCCTGCCACACTTCTTCCACAAAAACTATCAGTGTTAAATGCACCAGAGGAAGGCATAGTTTCATTAAAACAAACCAACCCAAGGCCACTCCTCATGACAAACAAGCAACATTATCTATAGTGACAGGACCTACATCAATAAAGCATAGTCCTCTTGAGCTAAAGTCGTAACTCTGTTAGCTAACTGTAGTAACAGGTTCTTATTCTCTATGGGTATATCTACACTGCAATCAGAGAGATGTGACTGCACCACAAGTAGACATGTCTGAGATAGCTTCGATCTAGCTAGCTTGAACAACAATAGCAGCGACACCACATCAGCTAACTTTTCATTTTCAATATCCTACTAGCATCTTAATGTTAATACAACTTGGATGATAAACCCTAGAACTTCCCATTCACATATGGACATGCTGTATATTTAGTGTAGCGTATCAATTATTACGTGTCTTTCCTGGGCCCTCCTTTACTGACATTGCTATGTGCTAGATAGGAATTAACAACAATATTTAGCCATTATACAACACGTTTCACTTGTAAGTTTCAAAACACTTTACAAAAGTGGTTAAATATCATTATTCCCATTTTAGAAATAGGGTAACAGACACAGAGCAATTAAGTGACTTGCCTAAGGTAACACAGTAAACGAATGAGACGGCTTGGAACAGAACCCAGATGTCATCAGTGCTCATAAACACTGAGCCGAGTAGCTTCCCTCTAAGTACCACCTCAATTTCTTTACGAATTAATTATCTTTCCTTTTTTCATTCCTCTCTAATTATGCTTGGTGCTGTACAAACACAGGACAAAAGACAGTCCCTGCCCCCAAATGACAGCTGTTACCACAATCAAAGTATAACATAACATGTGCAGACTGGCAGACAGATGGGGGGTGGGGATGGCAGGCCTTAAGGAAACAAGTCGATAATACTGGTCAGCATGAAAGGCAGTAGTCTCAGCTCACAAGCTGCCTAACTAGGACATCATCTTCCCTTCTGCGCGAAGCAATTCCCATCTCAGCTGTGAAATCCATCCTAAAAACTCCCTCCTAAAAGTCCAGCAAGACCATCTTTTTGGTTATTTTTTCCATACCCATCAAGCAATTATTTTCAGTCTGAGGCCCAAATTCAACAGTGTACTTAAGCACATGAGTAATCTGAAGTCAGGGGGAATTTTCACATGCTTGAAAGAGGCACGTGCTTAAGTATTTGGAGGAGGAATTAGGGAATTAATTGATTTTAGATGAGGGGAAACAATAAAATAGGAAACAGGAAAATTTAAGTCTTCCTGTGAGAACACAGTATGTGTGTTCTTTGTAAGGTGGCTCACCTACTTTATACTACAAAATGAAAGCTGCCTTTGCAGACAGCTGAATCCGAAGGGTTTAGAGTGCACAGAAATACAAGTATTGTATATAGCTACATTCTGTACACCACATTCTCTATGTACTCCTGAGTTAGAGTACGTGTGCATTATTTTAAAGAATTTAAAAAATACGGCGTAACGTTTAATTCCTGTCCTTTTTGTCTCTGTAATACACAAGTTCATTACAATTCTGCAAGATCTATAGAATTTCTCCAATGCCTTCAGAATTATGCCTGCCTTAGAGTTGCCCCCCCCCCCCCACACCAATTGCTCTTCTATACAGGGGTGAAAGTAAGTTCAAAGACTTACCGGTATGGGGGGTGACTCCACCCCCCCGGAAGGGGCAGGGCCTTGGATGGAAGGGGCAGAGATTGGGGGGGTCAGCATCCAGCTCACCTGTGCTGCCCGGGGATCCAGTGGTGATTTAAAGGGCCCGGGGCTCCGGCCATGGGGCAGCTGCTCCTTTTGCTTCCCACGGTGCTGGTGGCAATGGCGGCAGGGACATTAAAGCACTTTAATGTGGGCCTGCTACGGGCTGGTACCGGCTTCTTACAGGTATGAATACTGGCCCATACCGGCTCACTTTCACCCCTGCTTCTATAGAATACAGACTTTTCACTAACCTTCTTAATAGCTACTCTCAGAACCTCAAGTTCTTATATTATCCTGCCTGGCTTCCTCTGTTACTTTTCCTTGTCAGTAATCTTTCTGTACAGAAGAAAGTGGCCAGAAATATGAATAGTGCTTGTAATTCAGCCTCATTCACAAGAGTTTTTAAAATAATTTCCCCTGATTTGTATCCGGAAGCTCCATTTATGCATCTCATATTGTTTGCTTTATTACTGCTCTCAAGAACTATGCTGCAAGCTTAGAGTTTCCTTCTTTCTTCTGCTTGGTGCAAGGCCAGTCAGAATGTATTTTTTCAAATCTTTCAATTCTCTACATATAAGCCATTTATCTGGGAAGCCTGAATGTACTGAATGCATTTTATCCAGGCATAATACGTGCACTAGCAGTTCATATCTTTCTTATGCTCTCAAAATATCACACTGAAAAGAGCTAATCTGGAATGAAAAAGTGTCCAACCTCTATACACATGGCATATAACACAATTAAATACCTCTTCAAAATTAAATTAAATTACAATTAAGCAGAAAAGTGATTTGAAGAAAGGTTTCTAAAAATCTTGGTTTACAGATCCTGTAATAATCTGTACAGCTATACAGCTGTCAGAGATTAGACAAAAAATTAAAAATATCCAAACTCCTTTGAATTTCAGGGTTGGAGTTTTCTGATACTCATTTCTGAAACTGCTCCTACCTAGTTTAGTTACAGGTTGGATTCAAAATTTAAAAGGCTCTATTTTATTTCTATT
Source organism: Macrochelys suwanniensis (assembly GCA_033296515.1). NCBI lineage: Eukaryota > Metazoa > Chordata > Testudines > Chelydridae > Macrochelys > Macrochelys suwanniensis. The sequence goes on along the minus strand of CM065775.1, from coordinate 91,203,327 downwards.
TAACATGCAGATGAAATCTTGTGAGTTTGGATGATTTTGCCATTTTTATTCTAAATCATCACAAAAATGGTATGCAAACTTTTGGCCTCATTTATACCTTAATCCATCTGAAACATGGTCTGGCACTAAATCCACACCCCGGACTACATCTAATCCAGAGCTATAGAGCATCTTCAGACCATCTATGTATTAGATCTACACTAAAGAACTTGAAGAAGCTATAGTCTAACCAGTTAAAGTGCAAATGGTTTAATGCCTCCACACTAGCCATGCTAAATTAGTGTAAGTATTGCATTTCTGCGCCACATCCACACTAGTGTTTTTAAACTGGTTCAGTCACACTTCCCTTTTGGAATGTACAAGATGATTTTGAAAGGCTTTGAGGGACATCTTGTTGCTGCCTCAGGGAACCATAGGTGATAGAGGGGTGAGGGAGAAGTTCGAACTTCTTCAAAGTCCTCAGGAAACTCCTAAGGGGTTCATGTAAGTCTGGTGTCATTTCCAACATGTTTTTGCAACACTTAGGCCAAGCAGAATGTTCAGCTCACACTCTTGCAAGAAAAGTTTCCACTGGAGCTTTTGAGTAACTATTTCACCAGACATGCTCAGTTGAGGAGGGACCAGGGGGAATCCCAACACTATTCTAAAGAACTATTTGCACTGAAATACATCTGAAGAACAAGATGGTGGCAACTGAGAAGAAGAAAAAGCCAGTAAGTGATTATTCCTAGGTGGAAGAAAGGGTTTTTATCAGACCACTGTTCTCTTCTACGGAGGAGGAAGAAGCATTTTTTTTTTGTCTTCAGGCCAACTGGCAAAGCAATTCTGTAACAGCAGCTCCCCTTCTGATGGCTGCTTATCATGACAGGCATTTGTATTCCCATACATCCTTAGGGAGGCACTACTGTCTCCATAGGCGCCGACTCCGTGGGTGCTTCAGGGCTGGAGCACCAACGGGGAAAAATTGGTGGGTGCTGAGCACCCACCGGCAGGTTCCCGCCAGCCCTCCTACGCGCGCCCAACTCACCTTCCGGCCAGTTCCTGCCTCCCGGCAAAAAGCCGCAGCTTTTTTTAGCTCAAAAGCCGGCAGCTTTTTTTAGCCCAGCCGCCGCCTCTCAGCTGTTGGGAGGGGCGGAGGAGGAAAGCACAGCAGGGAGGCGAAACGCCGTCGAGGTGAGCTGCCGCAGGTAGGGTGGGATGTGGGGCCGCCGCAGTGGGGAGTGAGCCTCCTGCCGCGGGCGGGGAGCCGAGCCTGCCCCTCCGACCCGTGGGTGGGGGGGCCGAGCCGCCGGCCCCCGTGGGCGGAGGACCAAGCCGCTGGCCCCTGCGGGTGGGGGGCCGAGCCTCTTACCACTGCAGGCGGCCGAGCCTCTTGCCACCACGGGCAGGTGGGGGGCCAAGCCTGCCCCCCGGGTCCCGACCTGCGGGCAGGCAGCCGAGCCGCCGGCCCCCGCGGGTGGGGGGGATGAGCCTCCTGCTGCCACGGGTGGCCGAGCCTCTTGCCACTGCGGGCGGGCGGGGAGCTAAGCCGCTTCCCCCCACGGCCCACGGGCGGGTGACCGAGCCGCCTCCCCCAGTGGCCCGCGGGTGGGCAGGGGACCTAGCCGCTCTCCCTCCCGCCTCCGCGGCCAGAAGGGCCTCAGTCCCCTGGCCTCCAGCTTCACTCCAGTATGTGGGTTCTGATGGCAGAACCCAGGGAACTTTAAAATAAACCCTTTTCCTTCGAAGCCAAACGTCAGATCCTGGCAGGAGCGGTGGCGGATGGGGGAAGCGCGAGGGGTCTGGTCCTTTATGACTTTTCCTTAGTAATATCCAATTTTTTTTTAAAGGGAAAAATAAATAAACAGAGGAGGGTGGGGAGCTGCGGGGGGGAGCTGGCTGCTGTGGGAGGGGGGCGGCGTTAGTGGGGGAGGCGCAGGTAGGGTGACCAGAAAGCAAGTGTGAAAAATCGGGACAGGGGGTGGGGTGTAATTGGAGCCTATATAAGAAAAAGATCCCAAAATTGGGACTGTCCCTATAAAATTGGGACATCTGGTCACCCTAGGCGCAGGGCTGGTGCAAGGAAGTTTTGCGTAGGGCGCGAAACTTCCTTGCACCAGCCCTGGCTGGCGGGGAGCTGCCGGTGGGTGCTCAGCACTCACCAATTTTTCCCCGGGGGAGGAGGCGGGGGCAGGGATTTGGGGAAGGGGCAGGGCCAGGGATGGAGTTAGGGTGGGGCCGGGGGTGGAGTTAGGGCGGGGCCGCGGGCACGAGCACCCATCGGCGCCGACAAAAGTTGGCACCTATGACTGTCTCAATTAAATGCCAGATTAGATAGCACCCGTAGCACCGATGGCCGCAAAGGAATCTCAGACGGCCAATGGTAGCTATGTAGAAGATTGCCTCAGAGGTATAGAAGGATTGACTGATAACTTCAATTCACAGCCTTCTGGTTAGTTTAAATAGATTAGTAAATCAGTGTCTTATTTGGTTTTATTCATTTTGGTGTCGAATATTGTTTAAAACTCAGAGGCAAAAATCTCTTTGGTGGGGAAGTGCTTTCTGGCTATGCAAAATACAAGACAGGATATAACGTGTTTGTTATTAGAAAAGTGAAAATCTTTAAAGATTGACTCCTAAAATAAAAATAATCATCCTATTCGAAAACCAACTTTGCAAACATCCAAAGTAGGTTTGGCATACTGAAGAATGCTAATTAAAGGCCCAGTCCTGCACAGATTTATGCATAGGCATTACTGTATTGATGTGCAGCCAATCAACCGTCTCATGAGATTGCCTTTACTTACATAAGCGCTTTCAAGGAGCGTCCCCTAAAATGGCTGATTTCCTACAGGTATCATTTCAACAAGAGCAAAATAATTGTTCCTTAATAAAGTATCAATGCATTATGGACACAATGCTTAAAAAGGAGAGGGAAGTTAGAGCTGGAGTAATATGAAATGTCAATTGAAGATATTATTGAGTTATCTGGGTGTGAACAGAGGGCCACAGCAATGTTTGGGCCCTGCAAAACCCGTGGCATGGGGACACCCTACATTTGGAGATAAAGGAGAATCTCAGTGGTCATTTTTTAAAAGTTCTTAGCTAATTTTTTTGTAGAGACAGCCTGTAATGTAAAAAGTAAGCTACTGCTGGGTTGAAAATATGTTACTGATTGTTCCTGAAGATCACCAGCAGTTACCACTTCCACCCCATAGCATCCCAGGGCTCTATGTGCAAATCTTGAGCACGTATCCCTCAATTTTGGAGAGAACATCAGGCCAGTTCGTGACTTTGGGAGGCAGTGTCATCTAAACTGCCACTGATACACTAAGCTTTTGAAAAATTTACCCATACCCTTCTCATCTCCCAGCACCCAATCTCTTAGGGTCTCCCGCTGACCTGTCAGAAAGGAGAAGCTGCAGTTAAGCCTTTGACTAGTTAGCTCAGTTTCCAGGCTGATTAACTAACGCAGCTGAGATCCAGCAGAACCACCTCACTGACCAGCCTGCCTGATTGGTTGAGGGTAGACAGCAGGCCTGCTTTTAAGTTCAACAGCAGGCTACTATCTGTTCAATGTTTATGCCTGTAGCTGTGATCATGCCTGTACCAGGCTTGCCTCCTGTCCCTCCTCTGACCTTTGACTTGACACCTGGTTCCTGATGCTAGCTCTGACCACTAGACTTGAACACCCACACCGCAGTCACTGATATTTCCTGGGCTTTCTCATTTGTAAAATGTGGATAATTATATTTAAATATATTATAACAAATATCTCTGTATAAGTACAAGCCATTGCTATGGACAGTCAGTGACAAATGTGGGAAAAGAACTACCAAATTCTGGCTGCTTACCTTGTGCTCACATCTCTAGCACACAAGCTATATGACAGTGACACCCATAAATACTAAACCTTTGTTTTGTTTGAAGGATGCTGAAAGCCACTGCAAATCTAGGAGGAGCTAAAGAGGCTCCATCCCTAAAAACAAACAAATCAAAATTTAACTGCTCATAACTTCCAAACTTAGCTGGCTAGTTTGCTGAGTACTCGCCTTTTTCATTAGATCACAATGAAAGGTATAAAACAAGCTAAGTCTGAACAAATTAAATAAATTACTGAGTTATGGCTGTGCAAAAATTTTGATTGGAACATATGGGAGAACAAGGATTTTAAAATTGTAGCCCAAATGTAATTTGTTTACCAAAGTTAAGGATTTATACTGGAAGAGCTATTCAACTTAAACTGTAGAAAATACAATGTTAAGGAAAAACTTTGAAAGGAAATTGTGTGTGTGATTGTGGAGGTGAGTGTTGTGTATTTGGTTGTCGTAGTAATAGAATCTTGTTGTTGCTATGGCAACTGAGTTAGATTATTAGGGGATAGCCCAGTCGGTTTTGGCTGGTTGCTGGTTAGTTCAGTGTGTGGCAATAAATGGCTGCTTTTCAAGGTTTACAGCTCTCTGTGTCTCAAGTGATTTCTTCCTAAAGCTGCTGCCCCCAAGGGTACAACAACATGGCGACGAAGATGGGATTCCTCTGCTGCCCCAGCAACAGAAAAAGGTAGAAGACAAGGTTAAAAATAAAATAAAATAAGATAAAATAAAATAATATTTGCTGTTGGAAGGGGGTGAGAACTGGCTTGTTTGCGCTGATGGTGCAAACTGAAACTAAAACCATGGCTACACTTACGGGACTGCTGGAACCTTCTGAGAAGACTACAGTGCAATGGCACATATATACTGAGCGTTTTGAAGTTTTTGTTATTGCAGTGGGACTGCAGAAGAGAAGAAGGTGCCAATATTCCTAAGTGTTGTAGGGGCTAAGACCTACTCCCTGCTACGCAGCTTATTGCACCCTGTTAAGCCAGAGACCAAATCTTACAGTGACATTGTGGAAATCCTGAGGTCCCATTTATCTTCAAAACCACTGATAATTGCTGAAAGATATAGGTTTCTCAAAAGAGACCAAAAAGAAGACAAAACAGTTGTACAATTCGTAGCAACTTTGAAAAAGCTTGCGGAACACTGTGAATTTAAGGAGATGTTAAATGACACCCTATGTGACAGGTTAGTTTGTGGCCTGCACAGTGAAGCTATATGGAAGTGCCTATTGACAGAGGCTCAGCTTACCTTACAGTAGGCCGTTGATTTTGTGGTCTCCATGGAATTGGCTACAAAGGAGGCGCAATACATTGGTGCATCCCCTAGGGTGCATAAGGTGTCACATGAACCTACCCTCAAAACTGTGGGGAGTCAGGAATGTTACCGCTGTGGTAAACCAGGTCACCAGGCATCAGAATGCTGATGTAAGGACCTGGTGTGTCAACACTGTGGCAAAAAGGGACACATTGAGTGTGCCTGTAAACAAAAGAAAAAGAGGTCTGGCGGACCAAAAAGGAAAATCTGCATACCCTAGAGCAGACCCAGGATGATCAAGGTGACACCTCGTCAGAAGAAGAAGTGCCATGCCATGTTTTGTCTTTGGCTGTGGGCTCACATGAACACCGGGTAACCCCGTTGTTGGACAGCAAACCTGTATGCATGGAGCTGGACACCTGTGCAACCATCTCGCTGGTCTCAGAGACTGTGTATAAAGAAAAGCTACAGAATCTTCCACTTAAGGCAACAAAAACTGTTCTGAAGACATACACGGGAGAAGCTGTGCCCATGTTGGGAACTACTTATGTTAAGGTGGAGTTCAATGGACAGGCTGCTAGGTTGCCACTGTTTGTGGTGAAAGGCAATTACCCAGCCTTAATGGGTAGGTCTTGGCTGAGAAAGATTCAGCTGAATTGGGCAGAAGTGCACCAAATGACTAAAGATGAAACCAGTCTGACCACTGTACTAAGGAAACATGCTGCTGTTTTTGGAGAGGATCTGGGAAGTATGAAGGCAATCACCATGACATTGAACATTAAACCTGGCAGTTAACCAAAATATCTGAAAATTAGAACTGTGCCATATGCCATCAGGCCAAAGGTTGAAGCAGACCTGGAGCGCCTGGTCACAAATGGAGTCCTAATACCAGTTATCCATAGCCCATGGGCAACTCCAATCATTCCAATAGTGAAGAAAGATGGCTCCCTCTGGATTTGCAGAGATTTTAAAGTCACTGTCAACTCAGTGTTGTGTGCAGACAATACCTGTTTCCCGTATTGATGATCTCTTCGCAGGCCTGGCTGGGGGACAAAAGTTCAGTAAGATTAATCTAAGTCAAGCCTATTTACAGATGCATGTTGATGAAAACTATTGTGATGCATAAAGGGCTTTATTGATACTGTCACCTACCCTTCGGAATAACGTCTGCTCCCACCTTGTTCCAGAGGGCAATGGACCAGATCTTGTGTGGCTTGTAAGGAGTCCAGTGTTATCTGGATGACATCCTGGTGACTGGAAGGAATGAGGAGGGTCACCTAAAGAATTTAGTGGCTACCCTACAAAGACTGGAAGAGTATGGCCTATGACAAGTGTGAATTCTTCCAGCCCTCTGTTGAATATTTGGGACACATCATTGATGCTACGGGTCTTCGTAAGGCCCCTGCAAAACTTGAGGCTATTGTGGAGGTTCCACCTCCTCAAAATGTTAGCCAGCTTCACTCATTTCTAGGACTATTGAACTATTATGGAAAGTTCATCTCGCAGTTAGCTACATTGTAAAACCACTTCACAAACTCCTGGGGCAGAACAAGGCCTGGAACTGGATGGAAGCCTGTGATGTTGCATTTAACAAAGCTAAGAGTGTCATTGCTAAATTTAGGAGTTCTGATGCACTTTGATCCATTCTTAACTCTACAGTTGGCCTGCGATGCCTCTCCTTATGGAGTTGGAGTGGTCATGTCACACCTTATGCCTTCGGGAGAAGAAAGACCTATTGCTTTTGCTTCACACACCCTAAGCAAAGCAGACACTAACTATGCCCAAATCGAATGTGAGGCATTGGGAATTGTTTTCAGGCTTCAGAAGTTTCATAAGTACCTGTTCAGATGGAAGTTTACACTTCTTACAGACCATCGACCTCTGACGTCAATTTTTGGACCGCACACAGGCATTCTCCCATTAGCTGCTAGTCGTATACAACGATGGGCATTGTTGCTTTCTGCACACACATATGAAATCCAATATCAGAAATCCACTCTGCACGGCAATGCAGATGGTCTCTCAAGGCAAACGTCGAGATATTGCCCAGAAGAAAATCTTTTACTTTGAACAGATAGAGAACACACCTATCATCACTACTCAGGTAAAGAAGGCAACTCGCGTTGACCCAGTGTTGTCCCAAGTTATGGACCTGGTGATGCATGGAACATCTTGATGAACCTCTCTGGTCTCACCAGATCTTGTTACCTACATGTCCAGGAGAACAGAGTTATCGGTCCATTCTGGTTGTTTGTTGTAAGGAAGACGTGTCATTATCTCACCACCACTGAGATCACAGATGTTAGAAAAGCTACATTCTGGTCACTGTGGAATAGTGCGCTTGAAGGAAATTGCACTAAGCTATTTTTGGTGGCCGGGATTGGACAGTGCTATTGAAGAGAAAGCAGGAGCTTGTATATTATGTCAGGGTCTGAGGAATGCACCCCATTGGGCACCCCTACACCCATGGGACTGGACTGAAAACCAGTGGCAGCATATTGATCTGTTGACTTCACTGGCCCACTAGAAGGAAGTATGTTCTTGGTGGTGGTAGATGTCCATTCTAAATGGCCAGAAGTCCCTATAATGCAGTCCACTACTGCAGAAAGTACTATCCAAAACTGACGGGGACTCTTTAGTTGTTTTGGTCTGCCAGAACAACTTGTGAGTGACAACGGATCGCAGTTCGTCTCTTAGGAGTTTGGAAATTTTATGAAGGCAAATGGGATACACCACATCACTTCAGCATATATCATCCATCCACCAATGGATTAGCTGAAAGATTTGTGCAGACAATGAAACAAACTTTGAAATCGGCAAGGGGAAATTATCCATTCAAAAGTGTCTGGTCACCTTCTTACTATCCTACAGAAACACACCTCATGCTATTAGCAAGGCATTCTTGGCCTTTCTAATGATGGGACGACAGTTGCACACTTGCTTTGATCTGCTGAAACCTTCTGAACCCCCACAAATTGTGCAATGTCAGCAGCAAGATCAAGTCATAAGGCGTGCACAAGACCGAACCTTTAGCCCGGGACAGCTGGTTTTGGCTCTGAATTATGCTTCTGGAGCTAAATGGGTCCCTGCCACTGTCATCACTCAAACAGGACCTGTTTCCTACATTGTCTGGACTGCCGAGGATCTCACCTGGCAGCGACATGTAGATCAGCTGTTGCCAGGTCATACCAGTCCCCAGGACACATCTTCAGTTCAGTTGCCTGACTTCACTACTTCCATCAAGACACCGAATCAATAGTCAACAACTCATACTCAGTGTTGTTTGCCCTCAATAACACTGATAGAAAGATATGCTCAGCTGTTTGCTCCTCCCAGGTATTAATACATACTCTGGGTTAATTAATAAGTAAAAAGTGATTTTATTAACTACAAAAGTAGGATTTAAGTGGTTCCAAGTAATAACAGGCAGAACAAAGTAAACTACCAAACAAAATAAAATAAAACATGCAAGTCTAAACCTAATACTGTAAGAAAGTGATTACAGAAGAAATCTCACCCTCAAAGATATTCCAGTAAGCTTCTTTTACAGACTAGCCTCCTTCTAGTCTGGGTCCAGAAATCACTCAGACCCCTGTGGTTACTGTCCTTTGCCCCAGTTTCTTTCAGGTATATCCTTTGGGTGTGGAGAGGCTATCTCTTGAGCCAGCTGAAGACAAAATGTAGGGGTATCCCAGGGGCTTAAATAGACTTTCTCTTGTGGGTGGTCCTCCTCCCTCCCCCTGTGTAGAATCTCAGCTACAAGATGGAGTTTTGAAGTCACATGGGCAAGTCACATGTCCATGCATGACTCAGAATTTTACAGGTGGCAGCCATTGTTCACATGCTACCTTGAACATCCTCAGGTAGACTTCTTATGTGTATTGGAGTCTTCAAAGATCCATTTTCTGTTAAGTGTTTCTTGATTGGCCACTTAACTAGCAAAATCCTTTCTAAAGAAGCTGACCAAATGCCTTACTAAGGCTACTTAAAATCAAACAAGTACACAGCCAATATTCATAACTTTGAATACAAAAATGATACATGCATACAAATAGGATGAATATATTCATTAAAATATAACCTTTGCAGAGATATGTTACATGGCATATGTAGCATAAAACATATTCCAGTTATGTCATATTTACATTCATAAGCATAATTCCATAAAGCATTATGGGGTGCAATGTCACACTGAGGTACACTGATTGTTACCTGCAAAGCAAGGTTTGGATTGGCAGAGTCCTGAAGAGTTTGTTGGCAAGGCAGATGGTATGCCAGGGAACTGACACACAACAGACACACAATGACACACAAAGCTTACTCCTGCTGAGGCAGAGTGGTAACACAATGGCTCACCGTTCTGGGTGTCCTGAGCAAGGCATCAGACAGGATGTCTGTCTTGGCTATGTTGTATTACTTTTAAATATTTTACTGACCTTTTCAAACCACCACCCCCAGCACAAAGAAAAAAAAATCAGTTTATTAAAAGCTGCTGCATCCCTTTGGAAATACCTTAATTGGTCTTTTTACTCTTCTACTGCTGTGACAGCTAATAGACTAGACACAGCTCCTATTCTTCGGTGATTTTTGTAATCTTTCCTGAATGATGCCTTTCCAGTTTATTTAGAAATGTCATCACCCCTGTCTATAATGTCAATATGCTAAGTCCCACCTGTATTTAAACTCTTATAACGCTGAACAATACGCAGACAACGTTTTGCTATTCTCGCATGCTTTCATTTTTATAACTGGTGTGTAACATCATTGCTAATTCTGCTTACTGTAAGTGTTAGCATAGACTGCAATCATTCCCCTGATACCCTGCATCTGGATTTGCAAGAAGTGATTGATTGATATGATCTAAGTGTTGGCATTTCAATTATTAGAAAAAAGTATTTAATTGAATGCCTCAGCATTGGTTATATCAGTTCTTATCCCAGTTATTGGTTAACTAATTCTGTTCACAAACAGGGAAAAGGATCTCTTAATGGAATTGTATTGTTCATGTCCCTCCAATAGTCCACAGAAGCTTGTTTTCACAGTCTACATTCCAACATGAACTTCGGAAGTAATTGTAGCGGAATGTTTATGTGCTGAATACTGAGCTGCTCTGTAGTAATTTGTTAATAGTGTATGTTGGTCTGGCTCTGGCCAAGGGTTTTCTTATACAAATAATTTTGGTTTAAGTGACTCTCACAAAAAGACTGTCTGCCAACTATCAGGCAGGAAGGAGATGTCTCAAGATGGTCACCTACCAGCTTCCACTTGAGACAATGAGCTTGTGTTAATTTAAGTTATAGCTTGTGTTGCCCCTGACTTGAGTGCCGCCCTCAAACTTTAACTGTAGTGTGGTGGTGCTGGCCTGTCACTGAGTATGAACTACAGCTTGAATTAGCACAACTCATCAGCTGCCAACATAACAGCTGTTTTTAAGCCAATTGTTCTTTGCAGCTTTATTATTTATTTCAGTGATCTTGACTAACTTGAGAGAACTGCAGTGAAGACATAGCCAATGCCAGAACTAATAGTGCTGATGACTCTGGCTTGATCTCAGATGAGCCTATAGACCTGGGCAAAAGCTTCCCAACACTTGTAGAAGTCTCCTGCAGAGAAAAGGCAACCTTGCAAGCTTGAAAGGGACACTCTTTAAGGAATGTTGAGCGGAAACTAGATGGAAAAGATACAGGAACCATTATGGTGTAATAGGACTTTTCGTAAGATACACATGCATGTAGGCTGTTTGTTGTTTTACATTCTTTTATTTTTTTCCTCCTCTGATGCTTTGTTTTAACTACTAAGTGAAGATACTGGCTGTTGGTCAGTCGCACTGGTCACAGATCCCAAAGGGAGGAGATGCAGGTTTCAGAAACTCAGTCAGAAGTGTAAAGTGTTAAGGGATTGGTATGTATAAGGTATTGCAACCAGGCCCCCATATATAAATAAATATTTGATTCTACTCCAAGACAGGTAAGGTCACAAGGCCTAACGACTGAGGAGGTGCACTCAGAGAGACCAGAAAGGGGACTGGGACAGTTTGCTTAAAGCCTGCTCAGATGCTAATTTATTTTGTCCAGATTAAAAAAATGAAAAAGAATTATGAAGACTCAAGCAAGGGATTCTTTTTGGTTATGGTTTGTTGCTTTTAATACCATCGCCATTCACAATTATTTAGTTTAGACTCCATTGGCCTTTCCTTTACAAATTGTAAGTCCCATCCTGCAGTGCTTATTCAGTCACGTACTCAGCTATTCTCCTAATCAAGAATCAGATAGGGAGTGAAGAGACTGGGAGAGATGACAGTCTGTTGCTACACAAGAGGTTTAGGTTCTAGTTAATTTGGATACTACTATGTATCTTCCCTTTCCAGCTGGCTTTTGTTGTTTCTTACATTAGTCTGTGTTATCAAGGGCCAGATTCTGATTACCTTAATCATGCTGAATAGTATCTTTCTCTGAAAATTGTCCCATTGAGATGAATGCACCAATTTATAGAGCGAGGTACTATTTACAGTGAATAAAGGTATCCAAATCTGGCCTGAAATAAGTTTCTTTGCAGTAAAGCCATTCTCATTCCAGTTTGCATAATAAGTTACATGATTTACTTGCCATTTGTAAATTCTGGCCTATCTCCTTAATCTCTGTGGTATCTAAAATACTTGCAATCCCTTGTGCTGAAAGAATTTAATGAATTCTTGCCAAGATTACTCAAACCACAACTACTCTAAGTGTATGCTTCCTTTCAAATACTTTATATAGATAAACTACAGATGTTTTAAAGCCTATTCTACTTTTTCTTAGTGGTGAAGTTCACAATGTTTTTGGTGAACAGAATATGCAGAAATAAAATTAAAACCATATGGCCAAAAATGTAACTTTTCAATCAATAGCCTAGGATGTACCAGCCTCTCTGGAACGCACTGGTATGGTTAAAATCCATGAAGATGCTCAAGCTGGAGACCTCTTTACTATTAAAAAGAGGGGGTTGTTGGCAGGGTATCATCAGTGAGAAGGGAGGGTGTTGAGGGTAAGATTTTTGTCTAATGGGATGATATGGGTTGGGAGCGCTGATTTGCATTTCGTCTGCCGAGGTGGTGGTTGGTGGGGGAAGTGCTTCTTTGTTTAAGTATTTTTATTTTGTGGTTTTAGTTCATACCATTTGATATATTTTAAAATCAATAGGACATAATGAAAACCATGCTTTTATGAAGTGCCAGTAAAGTCTGTACATTGCTGAAATAGACTCCTAAAGACTTTCCAAGAAGATCTAGGACAGGATTAAGGTATCGCCCCTCCCCCCAAATGTTAGCTGAACTGATGATACCTCAGACAGATTTGCAGAGCTAGAAGAAAACCACGGGGCCCTGGCATATGTATGTGAACAGCTGCCATCTTGGTTGACACTGGGGCTTGAATGTTTCCGAAAATGTTGTCTGAATCCAGAGGAACTTCAATAAATGCACTAAAAGTTGCTTGCTTATTACAATATGTTACATTTTTTTCCTTTAAACTTGCAATGTACAAATTGATTGGAGACACTGCATTACAGAAATAAGTTACCTGACATGCAGAGATTTAATTGGGAATTTCTGTCTTTAAAGGCTTTTGCAAGCTTCCTCCATTTGAAAAATGTGAACTATAATGTGAGAAGCAGTACTCTCACATTACCTCCCACAGGTTGTTGAATAATCCATTTCATTGACCATGATGACTTACCAGCATCCCCTTTGTAACAGTAAGGCAGATATTGCTTACTGATACGCACACACACACTCTCTCTCTCTCCCCCTCACAGAGAGAGTGGGACAGAGAGCATTTCAGACTTGATTTATTCTTCAGATATATGAAACCTAAAGAGGCGCCCATCCCAAGCTCTGGGCACTCTGACATAATTTAACCAAGAACCACACAGTCTGCTGTCCTGAACATTAAATAAATATATGGCGGCAGATCAAATACATGGACTTAAAACCCCCCCACAACCCATCACTTTTAACAAACACCTTTGCATTAAATCATCCTGATTCCCTCATACTGGGCCTTTTGTGCTTTAAATCATAATACTGTGCAGTGTGTGTCTGTGGCCATAATGTAGAAGCGACAAAGGGTCCTGTGGCACCTTATAGACTAACAGAGGTATTGGAGCATAAGCTTTCGTGGGTGAATACCCACTTCACCCATGAAAGCTTATGCTCCAATACCTCTGTTAGTCTATAAGGTGCCACAGGACCCTTTGTTGCTTCTACAGATCCAGACTAACACAGCTACCCCTCTGATACTTGTGGCCATAATGTTGCTGTGGAAGCTCCAAGAGCTACTTTGCTTCAGGTAGGCACAATACAGCCCAGAACTCAAAGGAGGAGGGGTGGGGGGAATATGGTCACGGCATTACCTCTGTAGAGAAAGCAGCATGTGCTCCGCTCTGCAGGTGCACCTGCTTTGCTGGCTAGTGTAAAGGGTGGCAGGGTGATGGTAGCAACCCATCCCCTTGTGGTGTGGATGCTACTCTTGTGCAGGACTTCAGCTTCAGAAGCACAAGAGCTGTGATTATGCCTTCTCCCCACAAATTATTATACCTTGCTCATCACCATCTTATCTGAGCTTGAGATCACTTCTGAGGGATACAGTGCATAGTGGAACACACAGCATGTGTTCCCGTAACTCCTTCCTTCTGGGAAAACCCAGAATGCAGTGATGACATTTTAGTCTGAGAGCACATGTAATTCTGTGCAGAAGTTAATGATCAAAAGGTAAGGTAGGTGTCATTTCATTAGTAAAAAATGGACAGACTCACAATTTCAATGGTGTCACCCTCTACAGCATGGAAGGGGGAGACTTGCTGCCCCCCGTCCCCTGGATCTCAGCTCCAGGTCCTCCAGTGGGTGTACATTTTGATAATACAGTCTTTGCAGAAATGGATTGATCTGGGTATCATTCAAAAGCCTTTTCTCCCACGACCACAACAGTGCCAAACATGACAAACCTAGAACAATTATATAGACATGTATTCAAGAAAATGTTTTTTAAAATAACAGTTTTTTAAAAATTATACTTTAACATAGGCATGCCAGATATGCAGCCCTCACAAAGTGAAATTGTGGCCCTCCACTGACAGTACAGCATTATCAGTTAATGCCAGAACATGATACCCGATTGATTGTTTTTTTAATGTTACAGGATTACCACAAATGGAAGGAGTGCTTCATGTTGATTCACCACCTCCGGCAAAAAAGAAGCACTTCAGTGACATTGATTATCGGCTTTGTTTATTATGCCAAAAGAGTTGTAACGAGGCATCAGTTAAAACATCAGCATCTAGCCAGAAATTACTGGAATCCATCCACAAATAGTATGCACATATATATAACATAATTACAATCCGAAGTAATTTATAACAAAATCCTGGTTAATACTTTGGTCTTGATCATTTTTAGGCATCAGTCTGAAGACCAAGAGTTCTGACTAGTAGCTGAATCTTTGGGGAATATCACCACAGAGGAAATAAATAAATACAAAACTTGGTGGCCCATTATATGCTCTAGAAAATACACCCATAAACTGGATTTGGCAAAGTTGGTGTGGAAATACATCGAACATCAGGTAAAAGTTGAAGATGCTGGGATGAATACCAGTTGTGGGCAAGACTTGCCTTATACTAGCTCCCATGTTATGTGTTTTGGGAACACCATGCTATCAAGAAGACTTAAAAACAAAAACAAAAAACCTCACCCATAATGTCCAGGAGAATTAAAAAACAATTTAGAAATCCCAGAATTTGGGCATCAGTTTTACCTTTTCCTAGGGCCTCCAAAAGGCCATAGGATCCTAGGCCTGGTCAAAAACCAGGACATTATTTTCATGAAAATTTCATCCTTTTTTGGATGACATTTCAATGAAAAATTGTCATTTTTCCCCCAAACTAATATCTGATTGAAAAACAGAGCAAATGTGCATCAATTGTTTTACTACCAAAATTGTGAATTTTGAACTTTTTAAAAAGCAAGATACATGTAATCACACTACAATTAGTATGTCATTACAGCCTGTTCTGCAGCAAAACCCATGATCTGAACAGCCTTTATCTTTGATGGGTTGGGTTCAAAAATCCAAACCGGGATCCAGATTCAAGTGTTGCAGTTTGCTTCTGTCTCTACACTGAGTCAAACCCGAACCCCAGTTTGGAACAGACCGAAACAATTTGTGTCTTGTATAAATTCAAATGAAAACACCTTAGGTACATCATTACCTTTAATAAACATATAAAATAAGGCTAAAACTGGCACTGTTGTTTTAAGGCATTGGCATTATTTATAATCCTGTGACTGTGCAATTAGCAAAAATATAATCCCAAAATTTCCAGACTGGAAAATACTGCATGACTCTAGGATTGCATTCCATGAAGAAGGATTTACTATATACAGGTAACTCCCAAATGTATCATGTTAATTTCCCATATATCAGTGGGAGAACGGAGTCCTCTACATCATGAGTCACCCCTGACAGCATTAATTCAGCCCCACTGAAAATAATGCCCATCACTGAATCAGTGCAAAAGTTTCACTTGCAAGAATATGCAAGAACACATGATGAATATTGTGTCACTTAGAACCTGAGTAAATGGAACGTTATCCATTACCATGGGAGTATGGAAAAGGAAAACTATGATGTTGCCATGGAGATGCTATTGATAGCTAAGGCTAATATGAGGTGAAGATCATACAGAAGCAAAAGAGGACTCACTGAACCTGAAATTGTCTGCCATTTTCAAACTGTGTACATGTGTGTATGTACAAGCAGCCCTTTAGTGAAATTCAATACCTGGTATTTTACCTAAACAGTTACTTTAATTTGGGATAGTCCTCTTGAAATATCTGACTTTCTGGTATTGGCCGTAGGCATCTGCCAAGAACTGAGCTCCAAGGAGGAAAAAATAAAAAGAGGACTGGCCATAGTTATTAGGGGTATGGACACTGAAGCTGTATTGTGCTCAAGTCAAGCTCTTTGACTGACTGCTGATGAGCATGGTAACAGCAAACTGCAGCTATGATAGACCTAAAGAGCCACATTTTACTCCCATTTCTATAGTAAATCTAAAGTCATCCTGAAGTAAATCTATTTACTCAAGCTTTGCACAGAGAGGTGAGGAGCTGGAGGAGATTGCAGCTTAAGAGAATCTTTACTGTTAGTTATAATAAACAAAAAAGGATGGAATCCATCAGGACTTTCAGATTCTAGAGTGAATTTGCGTGACTGGGACTTAAAAAGACACATACAAAAACCCCAATATAGCCCAATAACACACATTTTTACTTGAAACCTGAGCAAATCTGATCTGAAACACTGACACAATAAACATGAAACCTGAAAATGCAATTTTAAAATCACTTTTCAGAGTAGAAATATGCTTCAATTCTCATAATACCTCAGTGAGAGGGATAGTTATTTCCCCCTTTTTACAAATGGGGAAACTGAGACACAGAAAAGTCTAGGTTATATGATGAGCCAGTGGTGGAATGCAGACAAGACGTCAGTCTTGTGCTCTAACATCAATACTATACCTCCATGCAAAAAACAACATTTTTTCAAATGTTTTCACATCTGTAACAAGGTGTGAATTAATTTATATGTTGGGCAAGGATTTGTGTCAGTTCTTACTGAAAAAAAAATTACTAGGTAACTGTGATGGGTCCGGCACCGCAGCGCCCCTTTGTGGCAGGGGTGGCTGAGGTGTCGGGGCCTCGCCACTCTTAAGTCTTCACGCCTGTCCCTTTAAGGGCGTCCTGTTGTGGCCTAATGGCCAATGTCCATGCAACTTGCCCTGCGTATCAGGGCTGCGTGGCCTGACAGCCAGAGTCCATACAACTAACTCGCCCCGCAGATCAGGGCCGTGTGGCCTAGCGGCCAGAGTCCATACAACTCGCCCTGAGGTTCAGGGCAGTGTGGCCCAGAGGCCAGAGTCCATACAACTTGCCCCAAGGCTCAGGGCTGGGTGGCCCAATGGCCTGAGTCCATAGCCTCCCTCTCCCCTCTGGGGAAGTTCAGCCTAATGGCCGGAGTAGTAGAGGGACCCGGGCCCGCCCTCTCCACTGGGTCCCGACCCAGGGCTCACCTGTTAGCAGGGTTCCCCCTTGTGCTTAGCTCGGCGGGGATCCACCCGCAACACGCCGAGCGTCAGTGCGGCTTTAACGCTGCCGGCTTCTAAAGTCCCCCTGGGTCACTTCCTACCCTCCACCTGGTCCTCCGGTCCATCCCCTCCAATCACAGCCTCCGTCCGGGGTGCAGAGGGTGTCACGGCTTGGTTAGCCCCTCGATCCTGGGGTGTTTGCTGTCTTGCCTCAGGAGCTGCAGGTGTGCTTCCTTCTCCTCCGGCGGTCACCCGGACTGAGCCGCTTTGCAGGCCTTTATACTTAGGCTCCAGTTGGAGCATGCCCAGCAGGGCTTCCGGGGCGGGGCTTCCTCTGCCAGGAAGGAAGGGTTAACCCCTGCGGTACCAGTGCTGGGCCGCTCTGCTCTGTCACAGTAACAAACAGAGTGATAACATTCTGGAAGGGAAAGTTGAACAATTTGAGAACCAGGTGATCTATTAAGGTGAGTCGTGAGGTTCAGGCTGATGGGAAACCTCCTGGTACTCTTATATTTATGGGACAATTTATAAAGAGAACTCCCCTGAGTAAGCATACACTTAAAAGAAAATTCAATCTGTGCAGGCAAATGCTTCCACATGCCAATGGCAAAGTTAGGTGGAGGAGGGATACTCAAGTGAAATGTTTATTGTCATCCTAATCAATGCTGGGGACATGAGAGGATTTTAAGGGCAGTCAGAAGTGAGGCAAATCATTTGAGTGAAATATTTTCTTCTTTCCAGATCTTAACCCTGTGACACAAACCTGGAGAAGAGACTTTAGAAAGATCAAGAAAGGCTTTATCAAAGAGGTAGCAGACCCTGAACTATTGCTCCCAGCTAAACTATATGCTGTCTGTATGAAGAAGTATATATATTTTTGGGGATATAAAAAACCCCCTCAGATACTAACTTGATAAAATCAGAGGTGACTCCAACCAGGCTGTTGAAAGAGGGGAAAATACAATATTTTTTGACATATGACACTTCTCCATTTCTGGAGAGCGAAGTTTTCACCTCTTTTATTTTGGCATTTAAAAGTAACTATGAGTCCTAACATTTTATCATTGATAATGAAAAAATATAGGTTAAGCTTGATGGATTTCACTCCAGTCTAGAGAGTTACTGTGTGTAATGGCATACTCTGACTAACCGCAAAGTAGTTCAGATTGGTTGAGTTAATTTGAATTAGGGCTTCTTGCACCAAAAGAGTAGACGAACGGTGTAGAATTTGAGATGAGTTAGAATCATTTATTGGCATAGATACCACTACACTGTCTTTCCTCTTTTATAGTTAGATTTAATTGAATCATTATTGAAATGTTTTACATATAAGAATAGTGCATTGCAATGCCTCATTTTAGGTGCCCTGCCACCTAGTGACATTCACAGCTCTGAGTTAGTTGCCCAGGCTCACCATACAACATATGGGGAGAGTTAGGTAGCTAAAAACGGGATTCACAGAAGCTAGCAAACTGGGTGGGGAATCTCCCTAAGTTAGCTTGTAGGAAATGCAGAGGAGAGAGATGTAGCCTATCCCTCCCCCTCAAAGTGAGTTAGGTTCCTAACTCCAAGCCAGAGGGGATGACTTCTTCCACTTGGGATTCACAGCTGTGAACCCTCTTGGAGGTAGGGGCCTAAGCCAGGTCAGCCCTTCCTCAGGAAAAAGGAATCAGAGGAGTTGGTAGTGATGGTGTCTCAACCCCCCCCCTTTATGCCAATGCTATCATGAGAATAAGGATCCAGTAAGTTACTTAAAAAGGAAGTCATAGGCAAATGATAGGCAGTGCATCACTGGTGAATTTAATTATAAACATTTATTTAAGGTGAGCTGGCAGACCACATAGGAGGCCTTGGTGGGCCACATTTGGCCCACAAGCCACCTATTGAGTATCACTGGGTTAGAGCTTTCATTTAGGATGTATATATATATTCCTACTGTATGTTCCACTCTATGCATCTGATGAAGTGGGTTCTAGCCCACGAAAGCTTATGCCCAAATAAATGTGTTAGTCTCTAAGGTGTCACAAGTACTCCTCATTCTTTTTATAGCATCGATAGTAACACAAATGGGCACATACCTGATATATCCACACATATGCCAATTTATACCATTGTTTGTTTTTAAAATGTTAGCATATGACAAAGGATAAATGGATACATACACATCACGTACATGCCATGAATGAAGATTTAATGGATAGCTAAGGAAATGACAATTTTAAATAACATGGCCATGTTTAGCTTAGCTATAAGAAACCTTTTCTATAGGTATTCACTAAAATTTATGCTGACAGGTTAGAATGTCATGTACTTTAATACATGCAATTTAAAATGGCCTTTCGACCACCTAGCTACTTTATTTATTTGCACAGTACACATTACAGTGACTATAAGTCAAACATAAGCAATTTACTTTGACAACCACAAATCATTAGAATGCTTAAAATATTCCTGATGAAGGAGTTTCAGAAACAGATCTGAACTTCAGATCTCTTCCACAAAATGTTTAGCTTGTTGCAGATTCTAAATGAGGGAAATGCTTGTCACTTGCATTACTCTCCTAGCAACTACTGTAGCTAACAGCGGCAGCAGCTCAAGATAATGACTCTGATAGGCATGCCACCCTCCCAAGTGAGTCTTTTTGCCCATTTATGTCACTTATTCTTTCATGCTAAATATATCGAACTGAAACAAAATCTTAGTTTCGTAAGAGGCCTCCTTCCTCATATAGCAGCAATATAACGTGAAACATATCACATTCCTGATACTGTACTTCAGTAATGGAAATCTGTATATGAAACTCTTATATTGAGCATGACTTATGTAAAGCTGAATTCTGCCTTAATGTTAAATTACTAAATAGCGTCACGACTACAGATCTCAGACGACTCATACATGCCAACGAGCACGGTGTAAATGGTAAGAAAAAACCACGGGTGTTGTTAGACAAATTAACCACAAGCCCTTAGCTCTTTTCCAGAGTACACCTACAATGAGCTTCCTCCGCTGTTATCTTCAAACCTCACACCAGACGCTATTAATGCTACATGGTACACCAAATACATAAATTAAGGACTACTGTCATGTCTGTAGCATGACAAGGTGGGGGAGGTAATATCTTTTATTGGAACAACTTCTGTGGGTGAGAGAGACAAGAAGGTCCAATAAAAGATATTACTTCACCCACCTTGTCTCTCTTATATCCTGGGACTGACATGACTACAACTACACTGCCTACGGCATGTCTGTACTCTCTCAGACAGGCAAAAGTCTATATTGTACTATGTGTTTTCCCATGAGAGGAGAGGAAAGGTGGACAGAAGCACTAGGGATCCTGCAAGCATCACCTCCCAAAGTTTCACGCTAATTCTCTCGCTGTATGGGAGGAGAACAGGAGGAGATATGATTCCTGTAGTATTTGAAATCTCTAGATCACAGTTGTAGAGCCTCCAGGGACAAAGGCTTTCCGTTCACAATGATCTGAATGTCTTCATTCATCTAGGAAACATGACTGTCTAAGGAGTCAGATGCCATAGGTTGCCAGGCCAGTGGCTGTATGCTGCATATCAGAGCAGGGACCTTGTGGGTAATGATGCTGTTCAGAGATCTGTTATCTGCTGGTTTCTCCTGATTCATTTTATATTGATGAATCCTCTTGGATTCCTCACTGATGCTAAACTCCTCAAATTAGCCTCTGCAAGTAATGTATAATTGGCTAAGATACTCTGCCCTATCCTGGTGGATGATAACCTGGCCTCAGTTATTAATGCTTTCATCACCTATTGTCTGGACATGAAGCCTTCAGCATTTAGGAAACCTGTTGTACAGAACTATTCTTATCAGTACAAGCTACTGCAAGCACATCAAACCTCTCTTCCAGTCTCTACACTGGCTTATCATGGAATATCAAATCAGAGCCTCATAGGTACCTTTGATTGGATTCTAATATGGGATTCTAATTTTAAATAAATATTAATAGTTTTCAGTGTCAGCTCCTTTTTTTGTCTTCTTGTTTTGTCTAATTCAATTTGGGAAATATAACAAAATAATGTCTTCCACTCCTATCTGATATTTGTTCTTTATCAGTGCAATCCATCCTAATTGCATTGCATAATGTAACTCCTCTTCAGGAAGAAAAAGCCAACCTGTGTAGCGAACTTAACTCTACCCAAACTTCCCACAATACCTTGAGGGGGGAAAAACATTGGGCAAGATTCTCAGCTGCTATAAATCAGCTTATCTATATTGGCTTTACTAGAGCCATGCTGGTTTATTCCAGCTGAGAATCTTATCCAATTTGTTTTGTAAAATATTTCTTAGCTTGGATTACAGATAATTAACATGGAAGGTTATATTTAGATCAATCTCAATTATTTAGGCAACCAGCAATCCTAATTATTTATATTGTCTAATTACTTCTAAAGCAAACCATCAAGAGAATCTCCTTTACACAACAAAGCTCATTTAATTTTGATTAGTTTGCTAGCATAAGGTTTTGTCTTCCTGATGTTTAAAACTTATAAATATGCTCTGCTGACTCTGCAGGCCCACTGATATAAAACATGGAAGTCAAAGGACTTATAGCAGCATTAGTAAGAATGCAATCAGACCCACTGTTTCTATAGTATTCTATTTGAAGCATGAATTTAAGTAGTAACATTTGGGAATCATTAGGGATTAAATTAACTAAACAGAAAATTTAGTTTAAAGTATATACAGTAACTCCTCACTTAAAGTCGTCCTGGTTAACGTTGTTTCATTCTTATGTTGCTGATCAATTAGGGAACATGCTCCTTTACAGTTGTGAAATGCTCCCTTCTAACGTCGTTTGCAGGCTATCGATGGCAGTTCAGCTTCCCCTTCCCCCACTGCCATGTGCTGCTCTCCAAGACTCCTGCCTGCTTGCTGTGTGGGGGGGAGAGGAGGAAGAGGGAGGCTAATGTCCCCCTGCACCTTGCTTACCCCATCTTCCACAGAGCAGGGGGGACACACGAGGGAGGGAGCTGCTGCCTTAGGCAGAAGCTGCAGCTGTGGGGCTTGCTGATCTAATTAACAAGGCAGTGTACTTCTGACCCCACTCTTGATACCTAATTGGAAATGCACATCTCTATCTCTGAAACACATCTTTCCTGCTGGCTTGTAGAGTGTGAGAGTTAACCCTTGAGGGCTCAGTGGAGTGCTAGTTCTTTTAGTAGTAAGGCATTCCCTGGGAAATTCCCACTCTCTGACTCCTTCACCTCAACCAAGCTTCACTATCATCATTGCTGTGTACCAGTATTCAATTGTTTGTTTAAAACTTATAGAGTGTGTGTGTGTGTATAGTCTTTTATCTGGTGAAAAAAATTTCCCTGGAACCTAACCCCCTTATTTACATTAATTCTTATGGGGAAATTGGATTAGTTTAACATCATTTTGCTTAAAGTCGCATTTTTCAGGAACATAACTACAACGTTAAGTGAGGAGTTACTGTAGAGACATTTTTACAGTGTGAGATGATAAACTGGTGAGTAGTCTCTAGAGCCCCTTCTCTAGAACAACTTATAATTGAACCATTAGTCTATATAGGCCATAGCCAATTGAACAAAACATTGAAAAAGTCTGAGTGATTTAGGAGCTCCTGGCTTTCGATGAAGCTAGGCTCCTAAATCCTGTAGGCATTTATGAGAATTTTACCCGTACTCTAAAATTGCTACCAAAATTCAGCTCTTGACAATGCCATTTATACAGCATTGATATTTGCTTTGTATAATAATTGCTTTTTTGGGTAATAAACTTAGAATGTTTCCCTTTTTGCAACCATATGCTGCAGCTTTTTGCTGCCACTAACAAGCATTCCATTTCTCAAATTCACTGTTTGGGACTATGACATCTGCAAATTTTGTTTAAACTTTTGAACAGCTCTACATAGCAGCACAATAATGACATATTAGCAGGAAGGGCTACAGTACCTGCAAATTCAAAGAAAATACACTTCCCGATAAAAGTTTTACTGGTAACTGGAAAGCCAGCCGCGCAGCACTTATGGCTCATGGCTTCTCTGCTAGCTTTATAACCCTGTCCCAGATTTAAAGAGACAAAGATGTGGAATTATGGAGCTCTGGCATTCTACCTAGTTTTGTGTGCTACAAGCACTTTTTACCAAAGAAATAGGATTCATTTAATCTGAAAGAATATTAAAGCATCGTGCCAGCTAACATCAGGTGAGACGCTGCTGTGGTCTGGGAGTACGTCAAGATCCTGGCTGCTCCAGACCTGCCAATATACCAAGACCTCAATTCATTGCCACTTTCTTGACTCAAAACCAGGAAGCTTTTCTGGATCCACATGTCAATGCTACAGGCCAATAGAAAGGACACCAGCATTTTCTGACTCAAATTGTGAGCCGCTTGTGAAGTCCCAAATAATGACATGATTGAAGATCCAGTGAAATAAGTCCCAGGATTCTGCCTTCTCTATAGGCAATGGACTGCATTTAACCACATTTGGACAATGTATGGAAGGTGTGAATATCTCCTCCACAAATGGAAAACCAAAGAATCACCAAATTCTGAGTGTGGTGAGGTACAAACCATGCAACACATCATGGAAAACTGCACCATTCAGGCTCACAGAGGTGACACAGGGGTTTCACTAGCTACCCCAGAAGCATTTGAATGACTTTTGAATCTCAAGATTCAATTATAATCCCACCCCATTGCTTTTCAAATGCCATATCATTAAAAAGAAGTGCACATTATCACTTTGGAGGGCTATACTACTAGTCATTTTTGCCACCAGCACAGATGCTCGGGTGGGTGCCGGGATAGAAAAGTGAAGAAAGGATACAACTAAATCCTTCTTGAGAGAGCTATTTGAAGGATCTACCCCACAAACTGAGAACATTCTGATATGTGTGCTTTTCATTGTCAAGGTTTATAACTCAATCATGAAAACATGCCTGCTTTATAAATGTGTTTAGGTATTGTTAAGATATATCAAGTTAAAAATATATTAATAATGACTGTTCATTCTCAAAACAATAAAAACCTGATTTGTTTTGTTTACCTGAAAACTGGCTGATCATTAGAATCTTTAATGTATTTAATGGGGGGAGGAGGAGAGATTAAAGTATAAGTTACTTTGTTTAGAAATATGTTTTATTGTACGTGTCAATTTCTTTAACTGAAATTTGTATCTTTTTTTTCATGACTGTGGACATAATAAATGTGCTTGTATCTGGGTTTGGCGTCTTTTCCTTGAAAATAGGATATTCAAAGATGAGAATGTACATTTAACTTTAAATCAGCAAATTTGATAGCGGCTGGATAGAAAGAAAACATTAGGCACCTTAAGGCTAAATTCTCCAAAAAATGTACCTAAGTTCTACACAATACAGGCTGATTATATATGTATACTATTAACAACTTGGTATTGTTTAATTTGCAGTTACATGTAGAATAACCCCAGATTTTTTTCCTACACAGGTAAGGTGTAATTTTTGAAAAATTTAGCCATTTCTGCTGAAATTACCAAGTACCATTATTGTGTGTACCCCAGATCCATGCATGATGTTACAACAGCCTTAATAACTTTTATAGCGTGTGCAGTCCCACATGAGGAAGAAAACTGAACATATGGAGTAGAAATGCTTGAGGAGAAGCAGGTGACAGGGAACAACTCTTCTAGGCCCTGATACTACTATATGAATATCCATTATTTATTCTGAATAAATTAATGATCGACATATTTCCTTGGGCAGTTTTAGGAAATGCATGTGTCAGAAAATGTCAAAATGTTGTCAAAAATCAAGAACAAAAATCCAGAAACTTGTTTTTCTGTTTTAATTTTTCTATTTTCCAATCAGCATTAGTTGTAACCTTCTTGCTAACATCCTTTCTAGGGCCCTGTTACTGCTTCCACTGAAGTTAATGGCAAAGCTCTCATTGACTTTAATGGTGTAGGATGATGGATTTGATTAGTTCATTTTGTTGATGGTATGTACAAAAAGGATGTGCTTACTATCCATTGGAATTTTCCTTATGATGGTGAGAAGGTGGTCATGTGCACATTTTTGAGGATATCTGGCCAGTAATCAGATTGTATTATACTCTGGAATTATGCATCTTTTTTTAAAAAAAAACATTCCCTGGCACATATTTCAGCCACAGAGAGAACTGCACTGTGGCTTTTAGATCTGCCTTTCCCCCCTAAATATTTGGAATTTGTTTTCAGATTTGTTCATTTGTTCTTGCAGGTAATGTCCAACTGCAAAATATCTGAAAGGTGACTTGTTGGGTGTTATTCAAATTCAGAATTACAAATCTTAAAGTTTTGAAAGAGTTTTTGAAAGTCAAGTTTATTTTGCTGCCATCTTGGTATGATCTCATGGGATAATAATAGGTAAATCAGTTTCTTTTTCTCCAATCCATATTTTTAGGAGCTAAAGATGAGCCTAAATCTAGGACATAGAAAATGTTTAATAAATGAGTCAAAGTGGTTTTCCCTCTGTTCTTTTGTCAGCAGAGCCTATTTTCAATAGATTTTTGTTGTTGTTGTTGTTGTTGCCACTAGTAGCCATATTTAAAAGAACAGAGTAAATTTTTTTCTGTGGCTATGATTAGTTGAACTTTTGGCGGGAAGGTGCTATTAGACATGAGTGGTTCTCTTAAGCTTCTATATTATTCTACTGTAAGCAGTAAATCATGCAAAAATGTTGATAGCAGTCATAGTAATCACCATGAAAAAATAATAGAGAAGTAATCATTAAAAAAATATTGATGTACCTAGAGCATCATTGTTCTAGGCACTGTGCAAACAGAATA
Organism: Macrochelys suwanniensis; assembly: GCA_033296515.1. Taxonomy (NCBI): domain Eukaryota; kingdom Metazoa; phylum Chordata; order Testudines; family Chelydridae; genus Macrochelys; species Macrochelys suwanniensis. The sequence goes on along the minus strand of CM065775.1, from coordinate 91,177,292 downwards.
AAAGATGGTCCCTGTCCTGCAATCTAATTAAGACAAGTCACATTGAGTAGCTATAGCAAACTGATGGAAGTAGGGTGAGAGAAACAGTTATAATAATGTGTGATGCACAGCTACATGGTGTTGTGATCATTACTTTTTTAGATTACAATAAACTAATCAATAAGATAAGTACCAAATGTCTCTAGTGGACATTTACTTAACTCTTATCAGTTTGCAGTTTTCTGTTGGCGTCATGGTAGAAGCTGGTTAGAAAGAAAGATTTTAATAATGGAGAATTGGCTTTATGCTCTAGTTCAGGCCAGATGTTCCATGCAAAGGGGTGGTACTGAAATAGGCATGAAAGTGTTTGTGAGGAAGCAAAAACGGGCAGCAGAAGCTGGCACTGTTTGAGAAAGAGAGCAGTGAGATGACATGGTAAGAGGGAACAACAGATAAATAGGTAGGGACTAAACTTTGACAGTCCTTAAAGGCAAGGATCCGGAAATTGTATCTGATGCAGCAGAACAGATTAGTCATTGGACAGTCTTAAAGGGAGAAGGGACGACATGGTCAGAATAATGAGGGAGGATAATCTTAGTGGCAGTCATTTGAATGGGCCTGAGAGGTGAGTGTCTAGAAGCCCAGAGAATATTAGTCAAAACAGAACATAATGAGGGCCTGGTCAAGAATTTTAGTGGTGTGAACAAACAGCAGTGGCTATGTCTCACAGATAGTATGAAGCAGAATAAATTGGACACTGCCTGATTTGTAGAAAGTAATGCAGAGTTTATTTTAATTACTTGTCTCATTACATTTTTCAGACATTTTCTGTTTCATGATGAGCCACCACATCTGTAATGTAATTTTGACAAAAAGCAGTTGCTCAAATTGAAAGTTAATTTAAATTCATTGAGATTTTAATTCTTTAAAGATTCCTATAATTATCTTAATAAGAAAATAAGGGGAAAATAGTCTATTTCAATACCTTGGCTACATTTGAAGTGAGATGAAATCAACAGCTGCAAGTTTAGCATGAAATATTATATGATTCAGAATGTTAATTTAGTTATAATTACTGTCATTAAACAAAAGACTAATTACACATAATACTAATAACTAATACATTTATAAAGGACCATCCATTACAAAAGATGCCAAAGCTTTGTGTGATAATACACACTTGAATATTGCACATGCACATGCAAAATATTTTAAAAAGGTGACTGATACTGCTGAAAGAATTGTGCAAAAATTTAAATATTAACAGAAACGTTTGGCTTCGTTTTCTGAAGCCTGGGCATTGTGAGTGTTTCATACATTTCTGAATGATCATGCTTTAAATTTGATGAAGGTACACATTTTTGAACAGAAGTATCATGGCCAGCATCTTTGTCATTTGACGTACAGCTCTTCATTAACCAGAATTGAAGGCAATGTTCTGTGCACCATGCCTTGTGAATGCGATCGCATAATCTCCTCATAAATTCCTTTACCACTCCTAAATAATTTAGTAGCCAGGCAACTCTTCCATGCCAGTCATTCCCCTATGAAGTCAGCTGCACTGTAAACAGACTGCACTTGCTGACTTTAGAGTGCTCAACTGTGCAATGTGACTTTTCTCTTTATTTTGTATTTTACTGGAATGTTGACCTAGTAGAGTAGAATATGGAAATTAGAGTCAGATTTTCTACTTTATGTTCTCTCCTGCCGTCAGAGCTTGATACTAGCTTTCCAATGGTCCAGATTCTGACCTCAGCTGCACACGTATGGCTTATATTTACAACCATGAAAATTGTGCACGGTATCTACAGGTTGATTCTAGTATATTGATTTTTCTTCGCATTTTACAGCAAGATAACAGGTGAAAACAATAAATATTAACATGAGTTGCTAAATGGGTTGAGATGTTATTGGCAGGGTGAATGGTAGAACTATTTGCAGTAATTTTCCACTTTAGCAATTATTTTCAATAGCGCGCTCACTGAATATTGGCACAAATCTGTGCAGTTTTTCTGTGTAAGAAACGGAAGCCATGGAAACCGGGGGTTTTTTTAAGGCAATTGTGAGAGATGATGTCATAGTACAGGATAGCATTGTCATGATGCTGTGCTGTTGGAAATTGATCAATAATGATATCAATTAAATTAAAGAATTAAATGCACAAATCCGATATAATTGATATGTTTTAAATACAAAGACATTAAGCATTATGGAGGAGTTGGTCATGAGTCTATATTAAGGCTCATTCTAGAATTCCATTATAAACCGTATTTTCTATTCCTTGTGTCTTTTTTTTTTTGAGTAACTGAGTTGTTTGCAAATTTATACATTTAAATTAGGACAACTGAATAATTTATTTTCCTGAGACTTTGGAAAGAATAAGATTAAAAGTGTTTATTTTCTGGTTAGTCAAATACTACTTGTGTTTAATTTTCACCCAGGGCCTCCAAATTTTTCAGTACAGGAGTTTTCAGCAGAGGTAGGTTGTCAGAGCTCCCAGTGTCACATATAGAATATCTCGAAAGAGTACTAGTTTGGAGTCTTCATCCTTATGAGCTGCAGTCATACAGAGTAAAATGGGATCTGGCTAGTCAAGCCAGTTTTATTTTCTGGGAAACAGCCTTCCTATTTGCTATACCCTCACTGATTCTGGAGGACTATAGTGTTCTCAGTAGGTGGGCAAAGCTGGGGACTGGTGAGAAGAGCTCATGGGTCATTGAAACAAAGGTGATAGGGACTGGAAAGTGGAATCTAAGGGAGTGAGGAGAAAGAAGATGGCGATTCAGTCTGGTGTCTAGTGACAAACCTGTGTCGCTCCACAGTTTCATTCTGCTTTGGGGAGCAATGTTTCTCCCTGGCTCCAAGAACTGGGGTAAGGCTTGAGGTGGTGGTGAGCTTCAGAGTGATGCAGATCTCTCTATCTTGTTCCCCAAAAAAGTAAAATAGCAATTTTATTGTCCTGCTGTAGCAGTTCTCTTGCATGGCTATGTCTAGGTACAGCATGAATGCCTCCTTCAATAAGGTCATCTCTGGGCTAGGTTTGTGTCTGTGAAACTCAGGGCTCCAGGGGACTTCCAGCTGAGCTCCATGGCTCCTGATACCAGTTGCTGCACTTCAGAGAACTCACACCTCAGATACTGCCACTATATTTCATTAGCAAAGAGTGAGGCTGAATAATGCAGGTTAAGTTGAGGAAGTGGAACTTTATTAAACTCTGTGCACTACTTGGTTCATGTGACTGCGTTGCTCTCAGACCAAATACTACTTTTCACAGTTCCTCTGGTGCCTGGTCAATAATAATATCCCCGGGGATCATGGGCCCTCTGGCTCCAGTTCCACTGATCATGATACAAGGGCTTGCACAAAGCAGAGTAATAATTCTGGAATAAAATCACTTTTAGTCAGTAATACAGTCTCTGCAAAGGGAGTTATTCTAGAATAGCTATAGTGGAATAACTGATTTCACTGTAGCTATGCTATGCCTGTCCCCATGTAGACAAGCCCTTAAATACTCCCCAAACACTTTAAAATAAGCTGTCATTTCCATTGCTTTTCATTTGAATTCTTCAAATGCTTTATAAACATTAACTAATTCAGTTTCACAACACCCTTCTGAGGTACATAAGGGATATATAGGAATTGTTTCACTGACTACTGAAATACAGTCTTCACTGATGCAAAATCTGCAGCTGTTTAATTGTTCACAGCAACATTACCTAAGAATTTAGGTCAGGAAGGAAAGAAGAGTAATATTTAATACAAATTGCCGGGGGGATTTAGATAGGTAGAATGTAATTGCCTGAGTTGGGATTTAGCTAGCACAATGCCACCCTTATGAAAAGCGTTATGCAATCTTCTAAAAATCACACTTTGTCAGGAATTTGTTTTTTATAGCTCATCTGAAAAAGGGCATTTCCAGCAGCTCTGTGCCACTCAGCATTATGCTAGTGCCCTGCTTAGGACAGATTTCCAGAGAAGAGTATGCCTTATGATATCACCAACAAGAGCTGTATTTGTCAACATTTGTCACTGTTGACAAATGCAAGGTAATGAACATTGGAGGGAATACCCAAACATCTAACTGGATTCTAACTTAACTGTATCAACTCAGGCAGGAAAGGACTCTGGGGAACATTGTGGACAGCAAAATGAAGACCTCTGTTAAATATGCAGTAGTGGTCAATAAAGATAACAAAACATTAGATACAAAAGGAAAGGGGTGCAGAATAGTCTATGGAATATTATAATAGTATTGTATCAATCAAAGGTATACCCTCACTTGGAATACCGTATGTTCACGTATGGTCACTGCTAAAATAGATTAAAATAGGAGTAGGAGCTCTCACTGCACCAACCAAGGTTAAAAGAGAGAGTTCTCTTCCTCTCTTAGCAGAGGAAGGGGCAGTGTACTCCTACCTGTTCTCCTTTACTGGAACTCATCTCACAAAGGTCATAGAAGAATTATAGACAGGTGATTGGAATGACTAGGGGCATGGTAAAAAATCTCTGATGAAAAAAGACTGAAAAGACTTGGATTGCTTAACTTAGAGAGGCTATGGCTAAGAGAGGACAGGATATAGAAGGTATATCAGGTGCTTCAATTCACCCTTTCTCATGATAGAAGAACAAGGGGAGATACAAAGAAACAGAAAGGTGGCAAATTCAGATCTGATAAGAGGAAATACTTTTTGTCGTGGAACCCATTGGCACAATATATCACTGAGGCCAAGGGCTGCGCAGAATTTTAAAAAGGATTTGACATTTATATATATAAAAAGAATATCCACAATTATAATGGTGTAATATATTTTTTTAAAAATCAGTGTTTTGGAATAGTTATAAACCTTCATGCTTCTAGGTATACAGCAACTTCTAATTAATGTGGATTAAAAAGAAACTTTCCTTGTGGGTAAATTATCCCATAACTGACTACTATGAGGTTCCTATATCTTTCTCTCAAACATCTGCTACTGGTCATTGTCAGACACAGGATACTGGGCTAGATGGAGATGCTGGTCTGATCCAGTTAGGGACTACATTTCTGAGCACCTAGTTGTTGATTGGACCTGTTCAGACCCTGCTTAACTACAAGGATCACAGCACAAAATAGAATGGTTGCAAAAGATAATCATGTAAATTTCCCTAAAAGGCAACAAATGACATTTTGTGTTGGAATGATCTATGTTTTTACATGATTTATCTCATTGATTTTACAGCAACTTAGCAAGCATGTCAACTGTTTAGAAAGTTATTTTGAAGTCTTCAAATTATTCATAATTTACTGGGAGGTAATTTAAATTGAAATTGTCTTAAATTGTCAGATTAGGTTAAAACATTTTGTACTAATGTGTTTGAAGTTTTTGTAATTCTCATATTTCTTTATTTAAGCTAATTCTTTTTAAAAAAAAATTCTCCAAGCAGTAAGTAAAAGACTATACATTATTGTACAGGATAAGAACATTTAAATCCTTTTCATAGTTCTGCAGCGGATGAAAAATTGGCTGACTACCCCACCTCTCTATTACATAGTAGTGAGGACACACTTGCCTCTTTGTGCTTTAAAATGAAAGCCTGTTGAGAACACCATTAGTTTTAAAGATTCTACTCATAAAAAACCAACAAACAACGCTTCAGTGTTTAGAAAGTCCTTTGAGCCTGTGGGCCTTGATTCTGATCTCACTTATAAATCAGAAGCAATTCCACTGAAGTCAATAGAGTTATACTGGGGTAAAGCAATGAAGAACCAGGCCCTAAAAGACAACAATAACAAAAAATGAAGCCATCTACAATGTACTGATTACAAGGGAAGCAAATGATGTTGCTTCTGGCAATAAAAATTTGCAATGATATCCTCTTAACCTTTACAAATAAAACTCTTTTCATAGTGGGTATATCATATCAGACCTACCTTCAACATCTGGAATGAGATCCTGACATATTCTCCTATGTGTTAGTCTATGTGTTTCCTTGCATAAGTCCATCTAACTTGTTTTTCATTTTTGAGGAATACTTTTAATTGAGCAAGACCTTAGAAAGTTCTGGTGCTGTGTTGGCTGAATACAAACCTTGCTTGCTTAAAAATGATAAGAATAATGATTCTAATAGAGTGTCTTGAAATAATCTTAAAAGTAAATTTTCATTCAAGGGCAGAAAATTCTCCTATTTTTCCACTGATACAATTCTATTTAAAAATAAATAATCAATATTCTGTATCAGCATTGTGTCTTCTGTACAAAAGTAGTCAGGGAGTGTGGCGAAGAAGGAAAGCTTACTGATAATTATATATATAACCTGTGAGGTGGTTAAAACAGGGAAAAGTCACCTTGCAGTGGTGCCTGCAAAACTGAAAGACATTCCTGGAAATGTACCCAGTGAAGGTTTGGTGGGAAGACAAAAAAAAATAAAAAAAATAAAAATGAACTCTGTACTGATTAACATGGCTCATGACATCAGAGACATCTCAGTTCTAAAGTAGCTTAACACAAATCCTGATATTCACACTGCTGAATGTCATACTGAAGAGAGGATATTTTGAGGGAATGAAAAAACTGAAACTAAGCTTGGAAATTAGTTGGAACTTTGCATTTAGAAGTCACTTTCAGCCAGAGAGAAATCATTAATAAGAAAACTTCAGCAATTTTATCTAAAATTTAATGAATCTGTAGGTATATATAGATATGCATATATATCCCAAGAGCAAGCATGTTACTGAGAAAGCAAAAAGAAATGAAAGTTTGCAGAAGAAGTCAGATTAAATACATGTTAAAAATACTCCTCTGAAAATGGGATCCATCATGTATACAATAGGATGATAATCCAATAGGCCATAGAAAAAGTGTGAAAAAAGGTGACTAGCCTCCTGAGAGAAAAATTCCAAAGGCAAAATAGCACTAGAGGGAATTATAAACATTTACTTATTAAGTCAGTAGATAAATTTTATTATACAGTACTGAGTTTAGTCAAAATTGGATAAGCAGGAGATAAGCAGTGACACCTCATATGTAGTTAGCTTTGATACTGATTTGGGACTCCCAGGGAAGCTAAGGCCATGGTTTTCTTGGGAGAGTGACAAAACTAGGCACTATCAGAAAATAGCTTTTTTTTCCTTTTTTTTTTTTGCTGGAGAATGTTGCCAGCATGAACTGCTGCTTTCCTCACATTTGTTTTATAAGTCAGAAGGAAAAAGGATAGGGAACCTACACTCTAATGCTAGAGGCGTCCATGACAATTAAGGGTTGGAGGAAACAGGAACATCTCTTTCATTAATCCAAAGTAAGGTGCTTAACATAATGGTGAAAGAAGTTGCTAAAAATAATGCACACTTAAGTGACCCCATAAAGTGGAAAGAGAGCTGCTTCAACGCCATTGATAGTCTGTCAGCAAAAATAATATGCTAATTCTACTCCACTAGGGAGAGGAGCATATCGGACAGAACCACACTTTGAGCCTGGCAACTTTGGAAACTACCTCTCAGCCTTGGTTCACCAGAGCCACAAATTCAATACTCTTTTTCCAGGCTGGATGAGGGAAGGAGGGTTGATTGATAGATATTGCGGGTTGGACTAATAGTAAGAGGAGTTTGTTTTGGAGTTGGAGGCTCTTTTTATATTTATTTTTGACTTGTTTGATTATTTCATTATGATTTTGATATTTTGTAAGTGCCTAGAGAGCTGTCCAATATACAAATTGACTGTGAAAAGCCTGGGGAAAGCACAGAGGACTGGAAGGGTCTGTAGCAGTGCATTATATCTGCTCATCTTTGCCTCGAGAACCAGGTATTATTCAGACCAGAGCAGGTGAAGTCACACTGGCCTTATCTTGCCATGGATTGAATAAGGCTGTGCTGGTTGTGACAAAAGTGAGTCCTGAGAAGTGTAAAGGGTTCAAAAAGACAGCACTGGGATGTGCCAGACAGGCATGGGCTTTGGGAACAATAGGTGTTTAGTGAGAGAATCCCTGGAGCGTGGTTAATGCAAATTCCACCACTCCGGTTATGAAAAACCCCAGACTTTTGAAGCTATACCCTGAGGTGAGGGCCATTGACTGGTGATTACCTGTTCCCAGAGACTGGAAATCAAAGGCCCAAGCTGTATAAAGAAAAAAACTACAAGAATGATCTGAAATCTGGAAAACCTGCCTTACAATCAGAGATATAAGAAGCTCAATCTATTTAGTTTATCCAATAGAAGGTTATGAGGTGACCTGATATCAGGAGTGGTGGAAGCTCCCTAAAAGTGGGGGGGGGGCACCACCACCCCTTCCTCCTGTGTCCCTGCCCCATTGCCCCAGCGCTCACCCTTAAGGCCGGTACAAAGGGGGTGGTCCATGGCCCCCTGACTCCCCGATTCTGGTGCCCCCGCCTGATATTCCCCATACATAAAAGGGGAGAAGATTTCTGATAGTATACGACTCTTTAATTTAGCATATTATTTGGAGTCGTGACTTGGAATGGCTTGGATGCAGATTTGCCACCTGGTTGAAGCAATGAAACTCTTTCTGGGCTGGAGGCACAAAAGAACTAAAATATCTAGTTGGCACTTTAGGTGTCTATGTCCCATTCCCGAGCAATGCAGTTAAACTGACCTAACCCCCAGTGTAGATTCTTCCATTGACCTAGCTACTGCCTCTCAGGGTGGGGGATTATCTATGCCAATGGGAGAACCCCTGCCCTTGGTGTAGGTAGTGTCTACACTGAAGTGCTACAGTGGCACAGCTACAGCGATGTCGCTACAGCATTTCAAGTATAGACAAGCCGTAGGGTGCCTATCTCCAAGAGAGGGGTAGGCCTTAGCACACACCCCTTACCGTGGCACCTCCTACTGGTTACCTTGGATGAGAAACCTCCTAGGATGCTGGCTTTTATGAATCCCATTCTCAGGTGCCTCTGTCTCCCCATTCATTGTAGAGAGAACCTAGGTCCAAACCCAGGCTTTGTATATCCCAGTGATTTTCTAAGCACCTAAAAGTATGGTGTGGTGATGCCTACGTTTCTTTTTAATCTGGATCCTTGTTCCTCCACTAAGCAGAGTGGTGTTCTAAAGACAGTTTAGTTAGCTGGAGGTAGTTGATCAAATGATTCTATAAGTGTGCCAAAATACTTTTTGTTTTTATATCAGCAAAGGACAACATTAGGGAAGCATTGTTTTCAAAAGTGGGTTGTTTAAATTTCGGCTCCTAAATCCATATTTCAGCTCCTAAATTAGTGGTCTGATTTTTCAAAATTGCTGAATACCCAGAATCTGCCAGACACTGCACTTCTGAAAATCAGGCCACTTACTTAGAAGCCTAAATATGAATTTAGGAGCCTAACTTTAGGGTCCCATTCTGATAATCATGGCCAGAGATGATAAAGTATTTTTATATATGTATGTGGGTATAACTTCTTAGCCCTATTAAAGCTACACTATACCCATTGAAGATAAATAATAAATAATAATAATACTAATAATTAATAATAATAAATGTATACAATTACATAGCAAGTTTTATTAGAGAAACTCAAAATGCTTTACTAACAGTCATTAATTAATTAAGCCTCAAAACTGCCCTGTGGTGTAGGTGAATAGAAATATGACAACACACATTTGCTGAAAAAGATTTGGCATATACAAACTGGGTGTGTGATTCCCTGCTCGCATGTGCATACTTCCACTAGCTCTCATCTGAGCTAGCATGCTAAAAATAGTAGTGTAACCACGGCTTGGGCAGCAGCAGCAGCAGTGGTGTGGGCCAGCCACCCCAAGTACAGACCGGGGGAGGCTAGCCTGTGCTGCTGCAGCCTGTGATACCATAGCTACACTACTATTTTTAGCATGCTAGCTCAGATGAGAGCTAGCGCGAGTATGTGTATGTGACCTGGAAATCACATCCCACCTCATAGTGTAGATGTAACCATATTGACTTTTTGCTGGCAGTAGGGGGGATTCCACTGAATGTAATGGAGGGTTTGCCATTGTCTCAAAGTGAGTGATTAGGAATTCAGTGGAATCATGTTCTGTTATAATTGGTAGTACACATGCAAAGCACGTTTTATAAACCTTCTATCTTAGAATAACAGTACTTTTGTCCTATATACTTGATATGCTACTGAACCACAAACTAAATGTGTCAGCTATTGTCAGGATTTCTGTTGTGTCCTTTTTACAGTAACATGTTTTTTTTATCAACAAAGAGCACTTTGTGAAGGGTTGACACCCTCAACAGCCTTTTCAGAAGTTAAGTTTGATATGACAACTTTCCTGACATTTTACCCTCTTTGAGTATGCACATAGGAAACACATTTATTTAGCCTGTCTTAAAGGTTTATATGCCCTATAATCTAAGCCTCTGAAAGACCTGGTAGGAAATACAGATTTCTCCTTTAATATTCTTAGGCACCCAAGTTTGCAGTCCTTGCAGACCCAAAGCTCCCAGTTATTTCAGTGGGAGTTCAGGATATGTAAGGAGTGCCAGTGTCCCAATTTTGCACTAATCTGCCTGACACTGGCCTACACTGAGCTCACTGCACAAGGAGCCTGGATATGTATCTGGTGTGAATTTGACTCAGAAAACATGCTGGTGTGTGGACTCAATTTGTACCTCAGTTAAATAAAAGTTGGTTCTTAGTTTTATAATAAGTCTTTGTTTTAGAATATTATTTTGTATTTTAATATGGATTGTTACTATTCTACTTACATACAGATGCAGGGAAATGTCTGTATGACAGAAACATTCGCTAATATTTTAATGGGCCAACATTTTTAAAACCACGTATGTCTCTTGTTTTCTAAACTGGAACCTCAGTCCTGTAAAATCTTCAGAATGTGCTCAACTTGATGCACTGCAAATAGTCACATTGATTGTAGTGACCACTCACAAGATGCCATTCACATTCACTGCAGTGGGCACAAGATTTTATCCACAATGCATCAAGTTAAACATGTGAATAAATCTTTTCGGGATTGGGCGTTAACTGTCAAATTCAATTAAGGCTAACATGTTAAAATAATCAGAATAAAAGTCTGTTAATTCTCTCTCCTTTGCAGTCTGTTCAGAAAAGGTTCTAGATACTCATCTATGACAAAATTCATTACAAATCAATGTTTTCTTGTAAGACATTTTTGTGTGTGAGTTTTCAATTATATTTTTGCATTTTGTAAAACTGTTCTGAAGAAGAAAAATTCATATTGATGCTAGGCTCCTTTAATTTACCACTCGCACCCAAATACCATTTTGTTATCCAAGGATTCCATTCTCCTGCTGCAGGGTTTGAGTAACTTCTGCTTACTTCAGGAATTACTTGTACCTTACAAGGTAGAAGATGATGATCCCATATTCAGAGGAAACAGAAAAACACCCCACACAGTAAATAGCTGTTTTTCAAAGAGATTACACCATGTGTCCCCCTGTAATGGTCCATGACCCTGACTCCAAAAAGCACTTAAACACATGTCTGGATAAGTATAGTTTCCTGAATCAGGGAGTATAAGATTCTCTATTTCTCTCGCTAACAGGGTGACCTGACTCATTAAGTGCCAGAGGACTCAGCCCTGTTCATTTAGCTCCGCCCCTCTATACCTGTGCAGGATTCGATTTTAAAGGAAGGAAACCTAGCAGTGGTTGCAATTAGAATATACAGTCTGTCCTGTGGTGGGCAGGATCCCACCTGGGGGATTCTGGGAGTAGCTACAGAGAGGGTTAGTCCCTGGAAGTGCAGCTCCAATATACCAGCACTACCAGGGAACATGCAACGTCTGGTGACCAGAGCTAGCACAGAGGCACAGGTCTTCTGTGCAGAAGGTTTTACAGTGGAACCCCGCTATAACGTGATAATTGGGGTCCAACAAATTCTATCGCGGTAAATGCGGGGTCGCGTTACAGAGGGGTTCCACTGTATTCAGAAGCTAGGGGTTTTCTGGAGCAGGAGGAGCAGGACGGTGAGAACCCCAGGGGTGCGCCAGGACTGCAGAGAGAGTTGCTCCTGCTGCAGCCGCCGGAGCATGGATCCTGAATGCCCCACGCCCGCTGGACTTGCCCCGCGCCCGCCGGGGACAGAGGCGAGAACCCCGGGGGCGCGCCGGGGCTGCAGGGAGAGTCGCTCCTGCTGCAGCCACTGGGGCATGGATCTGGAACGCCCCGCGCCTGCCGGACTCGCCCCGCGCCCACCGGGGACAGAGGCGAGAACCCTGGGGGCGCGCCGGGGCTGCAGGGAGAGTTGCTCCTGCTGCAGCTGCCAGGGAATGGATCCCGAATGCCCCGCGCCCCCGGACTCGCCCCGTGCCTGCCGCAGCTGCCGGGGCTAGACTCGCCCCACGTTATAACCGAATTCGCGTTATTGGGGGGGCGCATTATAGCGGGGTTCCACTGTAGCTTGCCACCAGTCTATGGGAATTTGCAAGTTTTAGAGTAGGCTCGATGGCTTATTTCACGGTAGGGCAACCCCTACCATCTGAACCCAATGATCAGAGCAATACTTTCCTGATATCCTCCATGCAAGGTTGATGATCTGGGTCCTCATGACCACACTTACCTGTCTTTGTTTGTCATACAGACTTTGTAATTGGGGACAAATAAATTAGGAAGGTTTTTATTTTTTAACTGAAGAATGTTATGAAAACAGTGGTAAAATAAAATAATAATTTAAAAAATCCAATTATTTACAGCTTGTTTCTTTATAACCATAACATTTCCCCTTTCTTGTTTGTATCTAATAAATGGTCAGGATGACTACTCTTGCTACAGATATGAGGGCTAACTACGTGCTGCATGTGAAATCAGATTATAAATCTTTTTCAAGAGCTGCAAAATAAATGACAACTTAGGGTTTACAACAGCTGCTGTGGTTGAATAAACCATGAACTTTATATTACCAGTCGAGTATTTCTGTTGAGGCTCTAGGCACATCTCAGACATGTAGGATATTAAAATATAATTTGGTTTTTATTAACCATGGCATTCTACTGAATAAATTAAAAGTAACTTTTGATGGATACTGTAGTGTTTTGCTGTGCTTTAAGTTGTGAGTTTTGCTGTGCTTTAAGTTGTGAGTTTTCTTGTGCTTTAAGGTGTGTCCCGTTTCTACTAGATTGACAGGCTCAGATACGACATGGTTTCCATGCATTTCGAAGGGTTGGAAAGCTTCTTGTTTGTTCTATGAAAAAATGATTAAATGATTCAGAATAGGAGGATGTTATGCCTGCTTGTTTTCTGAGACTGAAGATACCCCTTTCCTGGTTCACCTTTTCACACAACAGATAATCCACAGAATGATGGGGAGATTTGCATAAGGAGGCCAAAAAGAGGACTTGCTCAGTGAGTGAGAAAACATTTGGTCTGCTGTTGATGCGACTTCTATACTTACATCAGTGAGAGAATGATACTGATCATCCCAGGGAAAGCATGTTTGTATTTTTATTTGTGCGTGCTAACTGCACTTCACTTCCCAAAATATTCATAGCTGATGGATAAGGAAGATGAGGAAATGATTTGAAATGGATAATAAAGGGTGAAGAAGAGGTCCCAGGGGAAGGAGATGCCTGTATTGTGTAGCTCATGAAAATGTTTTCTGAGTATTAATCCAATGGATAAATATCCAAAGGGATTTTACCAAGTCAGTAATGTTTGACATATTTATTTTTTTAGATGTATAAAAATCTCTTTAGGTCTGAATATCCATCCCATAAATTAAAATACACAGTAAAAAGTACAATGTACAAAACTACTCATACATAAATAAAATGTCCATCAAACCCTTTAGACCCTTACCCAAAGGTAATTGCATAAATTCTGCCAACTCTTTTGACCGATTCTCCCAGGCCTTCACCACAATCCAAATCCTTCTGGATTAAGTTGCAGCCACTTCAAGCCCAAATGCATTCCACTATTCTGGTCAGGTTTGATGTGATGGAGAAAGAGCTGGGTGTCACTATACTGAATGCAGCTCAACCCAAGTCTCCTCTGGAATACTTGGAATGTTTCTCAGCCCATGTCTACACTACAAAGTTAAATCAACTTCATGTAAATCGACATCAAGCCTCCGATTTAAGCAAGTTGATCTTGGGTGTCCATACTGTGCTCATTGTGTCGGCGGAGTGCATTCTCATTAGCAGGGTTTGCATCGATGCACTGCACTCTATTCTGCAAAGGATTGCAGAGTACCTCCATGAAAGCTTCTGAGAGATCTCCATGGAGGATTCCAGGGCCATCCCCATGCACATAAACAGTCTTTTTTGAAGAGCACCCTCTGAATATCTGGAGTGGCTACCGATACCCACTACACCTACTTTTTTGTTCAGATTAAACATAAAAAATAATAGCATGTAACCCCTACAGTTTGACTGGAAATGTGTACCTTCACCAGAGGTGCCTTCCCCGGCATCACACTCCACCACCAACTTGCCCTGGGAAAGGATGGGCTCCAGGGTTAAAAACAGTTTTTGGCTGTCAGGTAGAATGGATCCTCTGCTTGCCTGCCTCACATTGTCCTCCTCCTCCTCTTCCTCATCAACAATGTCCTCTTCGTTGTTGCTGGAGGTTGCCCGTGACTTCTGGGTGGTATCCATGGAGAGTTTTGGGGTACTGGTGGGGTTACCACTGAGAATCTCATGTAGCTCTTCATAAAAGTGGCATGTCTGTGGGGCAGAATCAGAGTGACTGTTTTCTGGTACACTTTCCAAAGCTCCTTTATTTTCACACGGCACTGCTGCATGTCCCTGGTGTAGCTTTTCTCACCCATGTCCCAAGTGATCTTGGCATAGATGTCAGCATTTCTTCTGATGGATTGGAGCTCTGCCCACACAGAAATAAGATCCAGCACCTCCTGCGAGCTCCATGCTAAAGCGCGTTTGCAGCCTAGAGTCTCCATGGTCAGCTGTACCGGCAAGCTCTCCACGTTCATCAAACAGGAAATGAAAATTCAAAAGTTCCTGGGGCTTTAAAAGGGGAGCAGTTTTTTCCTGTGTACCTGGCTGACATGAAGTGAAGTTGAAAGTGGTCTCCAGAGCGGTCACAGTGGGGCACTGTGGGATATCTCCTGGAGGCCAATTCATTCAAATTACACAACACAGTGTCTAAACCAGTGGTGGGCAACCTGTGGCCTTCGCTACGACTTTATAGTCCGTGCTGAGGAGCGAGACGGGACGCCAATTCCGTAAATCACGGAGGTCCCTCTTCTTCGGCAATAAGGAGAGCACGGCTCACCTGCACGAAAGAGGTAGGACCCCGCTTTGGAAGGACTCGGCCCAGATGGTGACAAGGTCTGGGCCGAGGACATCCCAGAACACGCGGTAGAACTCCACAGTCAGCCCATCCAGTCCCGGGGATTTATTAGTGGACATGCGACGGAGGGCTTCCGAGAACTCGGCCAGAGTGAGAGGCAGCTCTAGCTGGTCTCGGTCGCCCGCGCTGACCGTGGGGAGTTCGTTCCAGAGCACTCTGCAAGCATTAGGATCGGTCGGATCCGGGGAGAAAAGACTCGCGTAGAAGGCCCTGGCCCTCCCGCACATCTCCACTGGATCCGTGAGGGGGGTGCCGTCCTCTGCCAGAAGGCACGTGACATGTTTCTTGGCCCCCCTCCTTTTCTCCAGGGCGTAGAAGAAGCGGGAGCCACGATCCATCTCCTGAAGGAGACGGATGCGGGATCAAATGAAGGCGCCCCGGGCCCGATGGTCTTCGAGTTCCCAGAGCTCCTCCCGCTTCTCCCAGCACGCCCAACAGAGGGATGGATCGTTGGGGCTGGTAGCCAGATGCCTTTCCAGATCTAAGACCTCCCGTTCCAACTGCTCTATTGCAGCATCCCTCCCCCGGCTGGCGCCCCGGGTGTAGTCACAGCAGAAGAGCCGGGCGCGCACCTTCCCTAGATCCCACCAGCGCCGCGCCGAGGGAAAGGCATGCCGCTGCCCCCGCCAGGCCAGCCAGAACTCCCGGAAGGATGCCACAAAGCCCACATTCTCCAGCAAGCTGTTGTTGAAATGCCAATAGGCCGGCCCCGCGCAGAGAGAGACTGTCACTGTGGCCAAATGATGATCTGAGAACGGGGCCGGCCGGATGCTGGAGGCGTGGGCCCTTGAAAGATGAAAACAGGATACATAGATGTGGTCCAACCGGGAGTGGTGCGACCGACGGGCCTCCACCCGGACAAAGGTGAAGGTCGAGATGTCGTCCGGGTGTTGGTCGCGCCAGACGTCCACCAGGGAATGATGGTCGACTATCTCCCGGAGGATGTCCGCGGCGGCTGGGCACTGCTCGATCCCCGATCGGTCCCGTTTCTCAAGGGTGTTGTTAAAGTCCCCGCCCAGGACCAGGCACTCACGAGGATCCAAGTTGCTGAGGAAGGCGGACGCCTGCTGATAGAAACGCAGCTGCTCCGGGCCCGATGTGGGGGAATAGATGTTGATGAGATTAACCACGAGCCCCTCATTATGGACCCGGAGGTGCAGCAGGCGGCCCAGTACAACCTCGGCAACCCCCAGCACCTCGGGCCGTAGATCGGGGGAGAACAGGGTCGCCACTCCAGCCTGTCGAATGGATAGATGGCTGAAGTAGACCCTGTCCCCCCATTCCAGCCGCCAGCTGTCTTTGGTGGCCGGATCCGTGTGGGTCTCCTGCAGGAATACTACAGAGTACCCCCCTCCCTAAGGAAGGAGAGCACCTGGCTCCTGCGGAGACCCATCCTACAGCCCCAGGTGTTCAATGTCGCGAAGATGATGGATACCATGAGGAGGGCTGGGGGGGATCCTTGCCGGCAGGGTCGCTCACGGCCTCCATCGGGCCACGCAGGAATCCGTGACCTACCCCGTAGGTGAGTAAGGTATCACGGAGGAGGCGGACCCATTGGTAGGCCACGGCGGCCTGCTTCCCAGTCCTTTTGCCCTCCCCCATGAGGGCCCTTGAGGCCCAGAGGATTTGATGGAAATCCCCCCATTGCTGGAGAGCGAGCTGCACTTTGTTGCGGGAGCCCCGGACGTCTTCCAGGAAGTCCCGCAGCTCCTCTCGCAGCGTATGGGGGGCCGGGGTGACTGGTCCCCGGCTATCTATCGAAGGGGTCCCTGACACAGCCCCATGGCCCACCGAAATGGGCAGGCAAGGGCCGGACCCCTGACGTGGCGCCCGATGGGCTGGCGCCATAGGGCCCGCCTCAGAATTTGGCTTGGGGTGGGGGGAGCGGCAGAGGGAGAAGAGCAGCCCCTGGTGAGTCAGGAAGAGGAAATGCAAGGGCCGCTCCCTGGGGGTCATCTTCTGGGAAGGGGAAGGAGACGGCCCCAGGGGCGGCAATGGGATCACAGGAGGTGGAAGGGAGTGGTATGGCATCAGGGCAGGGCAGGGATCAGGCATGGGGGCCGAGCAGGGATCAGTGGTAGGCGCAGGAAGGTGGTCATGAACAGGGTCAGGGAGAGGAAAGGAAAAAGGATCCTGTGCATCAGGAGCTGGGCCACTGGGAGGTGGCCCCTCTTGGTGTGGCTCAGGGGTCTGGGAAATGGGAAGGGGACCCCCAGTGATGCCAGGCTCTAGCACAATAGCTTGTGCAACAGCCACGGCATTGGGTGGTGGACGGATATTTGCGGGGTCCCCTCCTGGGAAGGAGGACAGTTGCTCCACCCCATCGAAGGGTACCCCCTGGGATTCGGGTCCCAGCCTCATGGCACCAGCCATCGCTTCAGGAGGCTCGGCGGCCATCAGCGGGGTGCCACTTGTGACTGGGCAGGTGGAAGAGCCCAGGGGATCCTTGGAGGTGGGAGCGGAATCAGCAGTCAAGGGAAGGGAGCATGGGGAGAGGGGGGAAAGGGGAACCGGGGTGAGGTGGTTGAGATCGAGGCCCGCTGGCAGAGGGTCATCCTCCCCCTGAGTGACTGGGGTCAGATCCAAGGCCTTGATCTCCTCATAAATAGAGGGCAACTCACCAGCTGTCGCCTCAGGGTTCTCCCTTCCGGCACCCGAAGCGATGCTCGCCTCGGGGCCCACAGGGTCGACAACTGCGAAAGGGGCAGAAGGGGCTTCATCGGGAGCTTCCGAGGGAGGGGCGGTACTGCCCTCCTATGCTGCCACGTCTTTCCTGGCCGGTTCTTGTGGACAATTTCCACTCGGGGGCAAGGCGGAAGGCTCAGCATCGGTGCCCCACTTCCTGGTCTTCCGGGGGGCTTCCACATCTGTGGCAAGGAGTGGAGATCGAGCCTTCCGCTTGCCCCGCTTCCCCTGTACTAAGGTCCAGCCCTCCATGGCATCATCTGGGGGCTGACTAGCAGGGGTCGGGTCGGGCGGCAGGGGCGATGTCTTAGGGACTCGAGGAGGTAGTGGTGGGGAGGCATGAGGGAGGGAAGGGTCCCCCTGGGGCGGGCCCTCTCTCACGCCCAGCGAAATCCCTGCTGCACCCTTCTCCACAGGCCCCGCCAGACTGCACACAGCGGAGGCGGGGCTTTCCCGCTCGTCTGGGCGCACTGGGGGAGGTACCCCCAGGGCCCGAGCGGGAGCAGCGGTGGACTGGGAAGGAGGAGGGGCGGCTCTGGGCGCCGGGCAGTCAGGGGCACCGGCGATGACGAGGCCGGTGCCCTGCAGGGGCTCGGGGGTCCCGGATGCTCCTCCTTGCCAGGCCAAGGGACAGTGCCTCTGGACGTGCCCCATCGCCTGGCAGAGGTAGCACTGGGCCTCCCCCGTGGAGTAATGCACCCGGTAGTGGGCCCCTTGGTAGGGGACCATAAAGGACCCCTCGAGTGCCTCTCCGTCACGTGCCGCCGGCGGCAGTTGAAGCTGCACCTGCTGGTGGAACGAGAGGACGTGACGGAGGGCGGGGTCTTTGCAGCCCAATGGGAGAGGGCTGACAACGGAGATGGGCCTCCCCAGAGCAGAAAGGGCAGGTAACAGGGCGGCATTGGGAAGGAAGGGAAGGACAGAGGTCAGGACTAGCCGGACGCCCAGGTCCTCTAGCGGCTCCAGGGGGACGAACACGCCCCCCCCCACCAGGCCCTTCTCCACCGCCTCTTGGGCCGCGGCCTCTGATGCTAGGAAGAAGACGACACTTCCGTGCATTTTGGAGGCCACTACGATGGCTGTGGGCCCCACCACCCTCGACAACGCCCGCACATAGGTTTCTACGTGGGGCGAGGCGAGTACCAGGAGGTGATCGAACTGGGCGTGGAAAGCCAGGGAAGCAGCTAAGTCCAGAGGCAGGAGCTTAAGGCAGATGGTGAGTAGCTAGCCGAGGTGGTGGAGGGGACAGCGGTGGTGGTGGAGGTTGGGGGGGCACAGATGGACCAGGGGGTAGGCTTCATGCCACACCCCTTGTGCCCCCACA
The DNA here is from genome assembly GCA_033296515.1 of Macrochelys suwanniensis. NCBI lineage: Eukaryota > Metazoa > Chordata > Testudines > Chelydridae > Macrochelys > Macrochelys suwanniensis. Next base: position 91,158,049 of record CM065775.1, on the reverse strand, counting down.
AACACAGTCAATACCCCCACCACTAGAGCACAGTTCAAAAAATACTCAGTCCTTAGAAGCCCCCTCCACAGTGGTCTGCAGAATCGCCGTGTGCTCCTGCAGTGGCTGATGGTCTTCTGGGTGTCAGCAGCTTCCCTGGCTGCAAACACAGCAGCAGCTCCAGCAACTTCAGGTAGTCCGGTGGCCAGGCAGGACCTCTCACTGGTGGCAGTGGTGGTGGTTACAGCAGCAGCAACAGCAGGGGCTGGTGGAGGGGCCCCTCACTCTCCTCCTCTGGGGAGAGGGCCAGCAGCCCCCTCCCCCGGGGGCTGCGGCAGCATGAGGAGCAGCAACCAAGGTGTGGGGAGGTTCAGCAGCCAGCTGGTAACCAGATGGAGAGTGAGTGAGGAGGGGGGTCTGACCCAGCCAGGGGAGTAGCTGGAGCAGCAGCAGCTACAGCAGTAGGGAGAGCCCAGGGCCTAGCAGCAGCAGCCTCAGCAGGACCAGTAGTCCTCTCCCTCCCTCCTGGCCAGATAGCTATAGGAAAGGAATGGGAGATAGAGATATTAGCCCCAGGCTAAACAAATCCCTGTTACCAGGATAAGTAAATGGAAGCTGCTCCAGGTCAATTAAGACACCTGGGGCCAATTAAGATCTTTCCAGAAGGCAGAGAAGATAGCTAGGTTGATGGGACACCTGAAGCCAATTAGGGGCTGGCTGAAACTAGTTAAAAGCCAACCAGTTAGTCAGTTGGGCGCGTGTGTCAGGAGCTGTAGGAGGAAGCTGTGTTGTTGGAGGAACTATGCAGTACAAACCATAACAGATACAAGGAAGGAGGCCCTGAGGTAATGGTGAAGTAGATATTGAGGAAGTGGGGGCTTCTGTGGGAAAGTGGCCCAGGGAATTGTACATGTCCTATTTCCAAAAAGTCAGCTACCATAGCAGCTACTATTAGGGTCCCTGGGCTGGAACCCGGAGTAGAGGGCAGGCCCGGGCTCCCCCAGTCTCTTCCTCAATTAATCACTGAGACTGGGAGACAACAGAGACTTTGTGAGGGAGGGTTGCTTCTCCTCACCTCCCTTGCTGGCTTATGATGAAAATGGCTCAGTAGGGTGTGACCCTTGCCTCTAGAGAGAGAAGGGCTCTGTGGTGGGTCACGGTGAGCCTCTGAGGCTAGCAAAATCCGTCAGGAAGCCCGGGACCCACTGAGACAAGGACAGAGCTTTGTCACAGTATACAGTGTCAGTATTAGTCACTCTTATCTGACAAACATTCTGCTCATGGAGGAGAATAATGTCTATGTGTTCTTATTCAAGTTCAGCATTAAGATTAATTGCAGCTGTGCACTTTTTAGTCCACTTCTACACTTCCTCGGTTCTCTATGGGTTTCCTTTCAAGCAAAGCCATAGTTTCTTTGTTTTATGTCTGATTCCCTTTCATATTGAACCAGAAAAGCAAATTCATATGCTATACTATAAAGTAAAAAGGGTCTTGGAATTATTATTATTTTTGATATAGTAAAAATGTTTGCTTGGTGTGCTATACCATAAACTCTTTTAGCGATTTTCTGGTTTTATTGGCCATATCTGCTACCCTTTTCATTCCTTCTGTATAATGTACATTATACAGAAATGTTCATTCCTTCTGTATAATGTACATTATACAGAAATTTCTCTCCTCACCCTCATCATTATTGAAAAGACTTATTTTTGTAGATTCATCAAAAGATTTATTTCCTCCACAAATTTCTTTTTGGAAAAGTAAAGTCGGTGTTTGCTTTGAAAATGGAAAAAGGAAGCAAATTGACAATTTTCCCCAGATGACAGATTTTATAGTCACCTCTGTTTTGGGGCAGAGTAGCAAAATTTCACACTTAGTCAAAATGCAAAGGTCCTTTCAAACAATCTTTATTTGCATGCATATTATGTATATACATGAAACAAAAAATAGTTCAAAGAATGAGAACAAGAACTCTTTGTACTGAAAGAATAGTAAAATAGGTGCACTTTAAAATGTATTAAAAACCTGTTTGTTATGCACTCAGTAGTAGCTTTGCCATAAGTCCTGAGGACAAGGCAGCAGACCAACAACTAGACTGCAACTCAGTGATACCATTGGGTATCTTTTCTCATATCCTTTCCCGTAAGAGAGTTGTCCAGAATAAATGCTGAAGAGTTAGTACAGCCTCAGGCCTCAATAAATTTTCACTGTCTTTTCTATGCAGTTTGGAAGATGGGATGAAATGAGCATGTATTCATCCTCCTTGCCACGTACTTCATGGAATGCTCGTCTGAGATACCAAGTCTAGGGATACAATGTTACTGAGGCTGCAGATCCCTTTCAGCACAGGTGGGTTGGGGAAATCTATGCAGATGAAACCCTCCAAGTTTCTTTGACTACATACTCATTTGGGCCCTTGAGTCCTCCCAATGTTTATATCACATAGAACAATTCATATGACATAGGACAATCAGAAATGAGTTTGTGACATAACCAATGACTAAGGCTAGACTTTGTAAGAAATCTGGATCTTTGGGACTCACTGAAAACAACTTTTGGCAGTATAGAGAACGCCAACAGAATGTTAACTTTTCACTAGATTTTTTTTTAACCCATCCCATAGAATTGCATAGAGGTATATATCCCTGCTATTCTTTTAATCTAAAATTTTATGGAACTTTTCCATAAAGGGGAAAACCAACCTAAAGAGGATTATTATAAATGAATTCTCTTATAAAGAAAACAGGAGAATGATTCTCCTTCTCAGCTATCAGAAGAAAACACCTTGCCCTTTAACCATAGGGCTAGAGCCTCAGCTGATGTAAATCAGCATAGCTCCACTGAGGCCATATCTATAAATGGTACCAGGCAGGTGGCAGCAATATGTTTGAATTCAGAAAGCTGAGGGTATTGCATTCATTCTTTATAGAATGAGAGGTGAAGAGGTCTAACCTATCAAACTTTGAACCAGATATATTCATCCTTCTAGCCTCAGTTCCGAACTATAAATTCAATCCTATAAATTCAATGTCTTAAATTCAACCCTATATCTATGCAAGAGTGAGTCTCTGACAATTGGGCAGCAAAGAGATTGCCACAACAGGGTCCAAATAAAAGGCTTTTGGATTTTATCCATGCAACAAAGAAATGTAAAATTCACACTACAGACTTTGAAATTAGCAATAACTCAGGCTCATAGTTATTAACTGGAACCAGGATCACAGGTTTAATTGAAGGGCAGAAGAGCAAGACCTTCATATCATACATCAGTGCATTAGCATTTGTATCAGTGCACTGTTCAGCAACACGAGGGCAGTAAACCATTGCCATATGATGACTTTGCTGTTTAAAGAAAAGATCCCTTTTTTAGTAATGTATAAAATAGGTGCTTATGTTTAATATGAACCACTAGCCATAATTTTTATGCTCTAATCTAATCACTACTAATCATATCATAAACCGTACATTGTTGCATCCAGACTGTTCAGTAAATGTTTACAAATAGTTAATACTTGTACCGATATCAGTATCTGTTTGCAAATAATTCACTAGGAGAGCACATGGCTGAAATCATTGGATAATTTGTTTGCAGTGAATAATCCAACCACCTTTAATATTGTTATTTTTTCATTTTAACCGACTAAAAATTGGTTCCAGAAGTAGTATGTAGATATTAATAAAATAATTGTCAGAATGGAATCTCCTGGAGAACCATATGAAAATGCATCAGAGATCATTCAGTAGCAACATGTAATATTAATAATTATTAAGGCCCTATTTGAATTGTGGGATGATTATCAAAAAATTGCAACTGAGTTGAAGACAAGCCATGGGCAATTGTGAAAAAGTAATAATGGACCTTATTATTTGTGGTGATAAAGTCCATTATTACTTTTCCGTGATTTTCTGCTGTTGGCTGCGTGGGGCTGAGAATGGGGGCTCCTGCTGGAGACTAGGGACCTGAGGCTGACAGAGGCCACCTGGACCTGACAGGTGGGTGTCTCACTCTCCACCCTGAGGTGACCGGGTCTCCCACTATTAGCCTCATGCACAGTGGGGCTCCTGCTGTCAAAATTGCGGCAGAAGCCTAATATTGTGGACTCCACAATTTCTGTAATATCACAAGTGAAGTAGGCCCTTAATAATAATAAATATTGCAGTGATTATTGAAGCACTTGGAGCAATCCCTAAGGGCACAAATGAGCAGCTCAAGTTAAGAGTGCAAGACTACATGATCTGAGGCCTCTGGAAGAAAGTGTTCTTAGGCAGTGGAAGAATTTTAAGGAAAGTCAAAGGAGAAAGAGCACCAAAATGCGGGAATTCTGTGGAAGGTTTTCCAAAACATCTGACTACCCAAACCTCTGACATTGGTTCATGATCAGGATTTATCGGTGACTCACAGAGATAAGTTTTAGACAGTAACTTTCCCCTTTGTATCTCAGAATGATTAGCAGCACCAGTCCTGCAAACCTCAGATGCCACCAAAACAAGGTCCATTAGACAGAGAAATTCTAAATAATTCAAGTTTTATGTAATAAAGTCAAACCCCGAAGAACATTCACACTATGTCTGAAGGAGGAAGTAGGAAAAAAGGACATTTGATTAAATGTGGTAAAAATATTCATGATTTCTTCTGTCTCCCACTGAAGTCAGTAACAAAACTCCAAATGTCTTCAAGGCCCCAAATCAGTACATCTTTCAGATGAGGATCTTGGCACATTTTCCGACAATGTATTAGTTATGGATCTCTTTGATGATTATCCATTTGGAGAGTGTGATGCTGACCGCACACTACAGAAACCTGTATGAGAACTCTAAATGGCAAAGTGAAAACAGGAATAGGTCATTAGTTCATTCTTCTCATATGTTGTATCAGATGCTAGATTCTAAAAGCTGACAATTTAAGACATGCTTGTACCCAGACTTATTATTAAGCAGCTATATTTCTCTGGGTGATGAAATGATCTGAGAGAGAATTTAGAGTTAATTATTTCTGAAGAAAATACAGTCTTCTCTATTAAAAACAAAACAAAAAAAAAGAACAAACAAACCCAGATTTCTGAGCCCTTCCACAAAAAGGTGTTGCTTAGCAGCATGATAATTTTAATGTGATTAAATATCCTAATTATTTTGTTTTAATGAATAAAATTAGGCTAAAATGTATAAATACACAACTTAAAGTGACTCATTTATCACTGATGTTTTATTGACTGAATTGTTTTGTACTTAAATAGTAGTGTGTGGAGAATGCTTGGTGAGGAATTTGATACGTATGTTTTTCTTCAACTTGCCTCCATGTATAAAGTGGACCAAATTCTGCACTCAGGGCCTGATTCGTCACAATTTTCAGTAATTCTTCTACTCATGTATGTAGGCCTATTTATAGTGGCACTAGACTTTTACGTCCAATACATATTATTATTTATACTATGATTGTTCCCAAAGATCCAGTTCAAGATTTGAGTTGCATTGTGCTAGGTCCTGAGCAATCTAAAGGGGCACATAATCCCCACCTGAAAGACTTTATAATCCAAGATCCATCATGTAATGGACAGAACAGCCACAAATACCTTGTAGTGTAGATCCGCATAAGCACAGAGGTCTACACTAATGTATCCAACTGCAGAGTCAGAACCTAAGAAGACAAGCAACATATAAAGGATGAAGGAAAGAGAGAAAATCAAATATCTGCAAATACATATTTGAATATACTTGTGTTATACACTTGCTACTTTTAATTTGGACTTGTAGCTACCTAAGTAAATAAATATCAATATTGTAATATAAATATGTATTACCATATGCTGTTTTAAAATAATAATTATTGGTAATTATTAGTATATAATTTCTTTTAAACTCTGTATTTGACTATTATAATACTCATATTTTTTATTACTACGTTCCCTGATTTTCACTAGGTGGTGCTAGTTTATGACTACAAGAGTTCTGGGAACTTGGAGGCATATAAATCTTATCCAAACATTGGATTAGTAATATGTTCGTAGTGCCCTTGGCTTTGTACAATCTTACCTCTGAGAACAATTTGTACTATGCAATATAGCTTACACAGTGTTCTAAGGAAATAATGAGCTAGTCATGGTATATAAAAAAATTGTCCTAGTGCAAAGCAGTGTGGTACAAACTTTACTGAAGGAAAGAAACAAGGAGAAAAGGGGATTAAGGCAAACAGAACATCAGTTAAATGACCAAAAAAAGAAAAAGACACTATCTTCCTGTCTTCCCATGAAGCTTGATTTAGCCATCATAGGCTCAAGAGAAAGATAGAGACAACTTCTTGCAGAAAAAGATGTTTTCCACTTTAAAGGGTATTCCTTTGAGTCACAGTAGGGATTTTGTTTTGATGCAGCAGTTTCTCTCTTACACAGAAACTTCACCTTTCTTTAAATTGTGGCTCCCCACAGGATCCATATTAAGTACCCAAAAGTAGGGAGATTACAAATATCTAGTGCCATTAAGCTTATTTATCTGTGGTTGTGAAGAAGTGGAGGACAAAATTTCTACACACTTAGATTCCCGAATCCCTATTTAGGCATCTGAGTAAGTAGCCTGTTACTTAAATATACTGAGCACTCAGAGTTCCCAATAAAGTCAGTTGGAGTTGTGTGTGTGTATATATATCTGATAGAAGAACTAAGACTTATAGCATATGGGTCTGTAACATGCTGCTGGGGATACCTGGAGCTGTCAGCCATTGTGTTACCTCTCTGCCTCAGCAAGAGGGAGTTTTGCTGGCGATTATTAGACAGGGTGTCAGCTCCCAGCCACACCAGTCTCTCTTTCTCACCGGCTGACTTCTCAAGGCTCTCCCAGCCCTAGCCTTGCCTACCACTGTGTATTCACAGATGATATTAATTTTGCTGCTCTGTTAAAGAGTCAGTACATCACAGCTTATTAATTTAATGGGGATAAATACACCCTTTCCTTCAAACAGTACTGAATTGGCTTATAGTACGAGTAAAACAAATTTATTGACAAAAGAGCATGGATTAAGTGATAACAAGTAAAGGAGATAAAGATAGAGATGGTTACAAGCAAATAAAAGTGAAAACACATATACAAGTCTAAAATTCAGTCTTGCAAGATACAGTTCTTTTACACACAGTTTCCTTTCCAGCTTTTTATTGGCCAGCCTGGTCAGAACCCATCAGATTGCCTGTTCTTTGTCTTCTTAAGGTGAAGGATAAAGAAGGAGTCTCTCTCTTTGGTCCTTGGATTCCCAAAGGGATGTCTTTGTCTTACAAGTCAGAAAGGCCTCTTGGGGATTCAGTCTCATGTGACTTTCTGTGGTGCACCATTATAGCCTTATTTACAGCTAATAGGTAAATTGAGGTTAAACCCACATTCTTTGACCAGGACAGGCCTGTTTATCACCTTTACCTAGGCTAGACTGTCTTGTCTTAAACATAGAATAGAATCATAGAATCTCAGGGTTGGAAGGGACCTCAGGAGGTCATCTAGTCCAACCCCCTGCTCAAAGCAGGATCAACCCCAACTAAATCATCCCAGCCAGGGCTTTGTCAAGCCTGACTTTAAAAACCTCTAAGGAAGGAGATTCCACCACCTCCCTAGGTAACCCATTCCGGTTCTTCACCACCCTACTAGTAAAAAAGTTTTTCCTAATATCCAACCTAAACCTCCCCCTCATGTTCTAGTAACATCATACAGAGGGAATTCATAACTTCATACAGAATGTTAACACGTGTTTTACAATTATATTAATAACCAGTGGGTTACTAGGTTTCAGAGGATACCTCACAAGGCATATTTTGTACAAATATTCCTGAAGTAGTAACTATGTCAGGCCTGACGAGAGTTGCTGCCACAGAGTAGTGAACCACAAATGGGCCTTTGTGTCCCATTGTCCTTTAATATTTGTAAGGTCTGTATTTTGTGTCATACAGAAAGGCGAAAGTGGAGATGTAGTGATAGTTCTTAAAGGAGATAGATTCCAATCCTGTAACTGATCAGGACTGAAACCTCCCCTTGACTTCACTGAGAGCTCTTCATGTAAACTGATTGCACTGGGCACACAGAACATGTGCAATTTGCTTTTAAGACCCAGTTATACCCTTCTTTTAATTCTCAACCCATTTCTTAAATGTAATGCTTCCTCAGTTACAGCTAGCACCGCAGAAAAGGCATAGGACTTTATAGGTAACAGGGAACCAGTATTTAGTTTGCATAATATGAATGAGAGTCATTTCAAAATGCGTAAGGTAGAGAGAACAGGTTATCTGACATCTAAATTTCAATTATATCCACAATAGTATACAAAATACTGTGGTTATCACAATGGAAATGCTAATGAAGTTCACTTTGTGGACACTGTTTAAATTAAGTGATGTTAATTTTTTTTTTTTAAAGCTGAAACTAGTGTTTCTTGTAGGACATGCATAATTAAGGAAACAGAAATAAATCAATGTATATGCATCAGACACAAGCACTAAACTTACAAGATGGCAAATACAGTAGACGGATGTATGGTGCTTTGTGCTTCAGGCTAGATATCTTTGACCCAATGCTGTACCTAACCAATTCAGAATAATTTCTTTTTAATGTTACTAAAATAGCACTTTTCACCATAATGTAACTTACTTTATTTATAATAGCAAGCTGTTGATCCTTTCTTTGATGGTGACTAATGTGGCAACACTCACCCTTTCACAGCAAGAGATTCTGAGACTGAGAAGAGAGAAAGGAGGGGCTAATGCACACCAATGGAAGCTGGTCCCAATAGCTTGGAGATAAAGTATTTTGACAGAATAGTTCAAAAGTCACATTGATGTAATTTTTCATTGCACATTTTATGTTTTATAACCCATCAACAAAAAGCTAGAAATCTTTAAACCAATACGTGATAAATTACTTTCAAGATATATAGTTCATCATCCAGTAAACTCTGAACTGTTTAATAGATGTATGGATTAAGCAATGCAAGCCTTCAGGAAAACTTTCAAACCAATGAATTCTAAATTGGGTGGAAAAGAAAGTGTAAAGAGTGATTGCATCCAAAGTGCTGTTTCCCTGTATGGAAAGTCTCTGCAACACCTTTTAAAAGCTCTTTTTGCTCTTTTCCCCCTGAGTTTCATTTAATTTTTAGTTCGCACACCAGAAAACACAAACAAAAAAACTGATTTCAAGACAAGTACAAAAGCTAAGGGAGAAGCAGCAATGGAAAAAAATGGATAAAAAAATCCATTCACCAGAGTCTACAAATAAAAATGTAGTGGGCAGACTGGGCCTTTAAGACCCAGTCCTATGATGGGGATGATGCAAACAAGTGCTGTGTCAGAGGCCAGTTGTAGGTGGCATCATCTGAAAGGCACAGTGCCTCCTGTAGCTCCTTGCCATGTGAGGGATGGGGTACAACACTGATCCCCTCTACATCTAACCAGCTCTTTCAACCATTGTGGAGGAGGGAGTGGAGCTACACTCTTTGCTGGGGCTAGCACTTCCGTGGGCACTACATGGTATTAAGGAAACCACAGGGAATGTAACTCTGATAGCACTTTCACGTTTGGTCCCATTTATTCAGGCATACATTAGCCAGGATTAGTCTGGCCCTTAGATTAATCATAAAGATTATATTTTAAAAGACCCAATGCAGTGTTTAAGAAAGTTGCCAGATTGACAGCATTAGAGACTGCAGTGCTCTTTTATCCCTAATAGGATAAAACAGGAGATGCAGTAGTAGTACAAGCTTCTCACCACCACCTCAATCCTAACCCCTGTGTAGGGGAGAGAGGGTAATTCAGTCACTAAAGCTATTCTGCCTTGGTCTCGCTGATGAGATTTGTGGTAGTTTTAGCTTTGTGATCCAGATATCTGTCCCTGGGAATTGGACTCAGATTGCCAACTCACTTTACACAGGATGCTGGTCAGGAGAAGGCAATTGGAAAATGAATGAGTCTGTATCCTGTGAGTGATCCCTTGGGCTAACTGAGTCCCTTTGTTAGAAAGAAGAGTGCAAAACCACATAGTGGGAGGAAATATTTCAGTGAATATAATGGGCATAACTAGGAAACACTATACAAATGGGTGATTTTCTCCTGAGGGAGGTGATGAAAGCTAGTTTAAAGCAGACCCTGAAGCCATGTGTGTGTATGTGTGAGTGCAATAGAGAAAGAGAAAGACTACTGCCCTCAATCAGCATTCTCAAGTCCATCATATGGTTATTTTACATAGGTACTGAGTTTTTGGGTCAAGATTTGTCCAGTAAAGACTAAACTTAGAAGTGGCTGAGTAACTTGCTTACGTATGAAAATTAGAAGAGACACGGAATACAAACACTCATTTATGGTGCGACAACATCTTGAATGAGATTCCCTACTGCACCTAGAAGAGGTGTAGCACATATCTTGCAGCCCAGACAGCACGGGACAGGAGAAAAGCTGCACAGGAGCTGCTACACCAGCCCTACACCACCTGGGGATTCACCTCTCCGGGGACTTCTCAGGTGACTGGATGAACAGTCTTTCTGGTTGCATTGTATTGCTAGAGTGATAGAAAGCAGCCAGAATGGATGCCAGGATGTGGCCTTTCCTTTTGTTTCACCCATCTCAAAGAAGAAAGACATTGTAGATGAGTTTCCTTTACCAAAGGCTGATTTTCTAAAATGATGTTTTTGGCTCACACCTTAGTCCTTTTGGAGACAGTATGCTATCTTATCCTTGCAAGACTTTGCAGTGCCACCCTGGAAAGGGTGCTTATCCTGATCCTCATCTAGCATTGCCAAATAATGCATCTGTGCAGAGGTTCTACATCAGTGATTAATGACATATGCCATTAGCACTCTAACACAGAGCAAAAAGTGAAAACAGTATCTTCTGTGGCTCTGGAACATGTGTTTTACTTGTGAGACCTTTGGATTATCAATTATCTGTACGAGAGGTAATTATTCCAGTGAGCAATCTGGGAAACATGCTGTTATGATATGGAAACTTCTGTGGTCTGGGTCTTATTGGCGATGGTCATTGCATGATATCCATAAAATTCCACAGGATCAAAATCCGTTCATGTTTTTTGCTGACTGGAGGGTGATGCTGGAGATATATATTACCATCAGACTTATCTGAGCTAAGAAGTGTAATATCCAGCTCACCTAGACATACCTGTGCTAGCTCTGCTCAAGCTAGCATGCTAAAACAGCAACGTAGTTGGGGTAGTGCATTCTGTGGTTTGAGCTAGTCACCTGAGTATGTACCAACACCCATCGCTCTCAGGTATGTACACGGGCAGCTAGCCTGAGCCACAGCCCTTGCTGTCCCATCTACACTGTTATTTTGAGTGTTAGCTCAAGCAGAACTAGAGTAGGTATACATACATACGCTGGGAATCACAGGTCAAATGTAGGCGCACCTATAGTGCTTCTACATGATTGGGCCCCAGAATACACAATTAAGCTACAATAGAATGAGGAGTTATTTTTGTTTAAAAAAGAGTGGTGGATAAAGAGCACATTCTGTGGCATATATAATACATGGAAAGTTAACAATGTCATACAATTCATACATGCAGATGTTGTGTACTGCTTGAAAATAAAATAATAACAGAGACAACTAATAGATTAATTCTCCTAAAAGTATCACCTAGAAACCAATTTGTGTATTTGGAAGTGAAAGTTTGATTAATAACTGTGGTGTCTCTCTCTGTGCTTTGAAAAGCACCTATAGCTATAAAACCTAAAGTTTGAGTAATTTTAACAGTTCCTGGTTCTCTTAATTACTCAAAGAGATTGTATGGTTTCTTTGTTAAATTCATACTTTTGGTAAATTGCTTAGTACTGAGATCTGGAAAATGTGTGCTGATCTATTTTTATTGTCAGTATGTTAGTTTTTCAGGCCCTTGATTTAAAAAAAACACAATATATCATTATTTCATTCTTGTTTTCAAATGGTCAGACTTACGTAATGTATAGTGTGCTATAAAGAATAAGGAATGGTGCTCAGAGAAAGTCTCCAATTTCCTTTTAGAGCATTTTTGAAGAATTTCTTTCTGCAACAATTTCACATCTGTTGAGGTACCCTTGATTTTTCTATTCTAACTTTGCTTTCAATTTAACAGAATTTGACAAAAGCAAAATTTAACTTGAAAAGGGAGGATGTTTAGCAAAGGCATATGCTAATGTGAAATTCCATTTTTGATTGGATAGCAGCCATTTTTGAAAATGTGCTGTCACCTAGCAACCAACAGAGATAGCTACACTGAACACACACAAGACACCAATACAAAAATATATACATCTGTTGTTTAAATTTCATATGCAACTTTCAAACAGAGACATTACATAGTACTGCCAGTATTCCATAATCAATAGCCAGTTGTATTTAAGAAGAGGCTAAAAACAAATAATATTAATACACTGTACTTATATAGCAAAGATCAAAGGGTCTGAAAGAGCATTTGGTCCTTGAACAGCCTTCCAGTAGGAGTAGTGGGAGCAAGAAAGCTTAATGCATTTAGAAAAGGGATTATATGATGTGATTGTCTGCTTTTGCAAGGGAATGGACTCCATGCCCCAGGAGGTCCTGTCCACTCCTATGTTCTTATGTTTTTAGCATGACAAATATTTATGAACTAAACTTTACCTCACTCCTATGAGGGAAACTGAAGAAAAAATATTTATCACAAAATGGAGGTATAACGTCTGCATCTGAATCCACATTTAGGCACCTGAATGAAGGTCTGTCTGATCCAGTCTATTGCAGACTATAGGAGTTTTCCTTTGAATTAAATGGGCTTTAGATTGGATCCTAAGTGGTCTGATTTTCAAACGTGTGAAGCACCCAGAGTCCTATTGAGTCATTGGGACCTTGACTTTGATGGAAGGAAGTGGTTGGCAAAGAGCACCTTAGAGTATCGGACTCATATAGGTATTTCAATGTGGGCTAATGAGCCTAAAGTTAGCCATTAAAATTTGAAAACTTCAGCCTTACTCTGTAAAAGGATGCCTAAAACCTAAGTATTTTCAATAAATAGCTCAACAGTTTTCCCACTGATGTGACCATATGTTCCGGTTTTTATTTAGCTTTGTTCCCAGACCTTTTCTATTTTCTACCCCCTGAGACCTCGTCTATGAATAGTTTTTGCAGCAATTTCACTAGTTTGGTTAGGGTGCCATTTTAGTTAAATCAGAACAATCCCTAGTGTGGATGCACTTATCATAGAATCATAGAATATCAGGGTTGGAAGGGACCTTAGGAGGTCATCTAGTCCAACCCCCTGCTCAAAGCAGGACCAATCCCCAATTTTTGCCCCAGATCCCTAAATGGCCCCCTCACGGATTGAACTCACAACCCTGGGTTTAGCAGGCCAATGCTCAAACCACTGATCTTATCCCTCCCCCGCAAAAAATCCCATTTCTTTCTACCTACTGCCTAGCACTTTCCCCCACCCCTGCTGATTATAGACACATTTTAGTAGTAACTCAGTTTGATTTAAGAAATGTTGTACATGTCACTGATCGGTCCATCAGCCCTCACAGAGAGAGCGCCGATCACAACACATCAGATGCGTTGTTCTAGTCAGTCCTCCAACTACCCGCTAGCCAAGCTGTCAGTAGCACCGGACACCCAATTGACATAGCGCACAGAAGCCTAGAACTCCTGAGCGATCCACCAACCGCAGCTTCCCAAGCAGCAGGAATTACAGGCACGCACCACTATATAACTTAAAGTATAAGGCCCAGATCCACAAAGGTACTCAGGTGCCTAACCCCAGACTCAGGCAGCTAAATCCCAGTTTTAGGCTCCACTGCAATTCACAAAATTCCTGCTTGGCTGCACTGAATGCTGTTGGCACCTAAACTCACTCGGTGACTAAATTTTTTCAGTAAAAGTTCCCTAGGAACCTATGTTTCTGCCTCTGGGCATTCACTTTGCTGCTCGACTCTGAACATCCAGATGCCTATCTTCTGCCTAAGCCTCAGAGAGATCCTGGGGAAGATAGGTGTTTGCCCTCCTAACTCGCATGTTGGGCCCAACCCAATAGACATACTCTGAGGTTGTGCATCGGATCGAGGCCCATTCACATGGCATCAGGAGGAGGAGGAGGAAGAGGTGCTGGTAGTTATGCCCACCTTATAACTTTTAGTCCAATGGTTAGAGAACTCACCTGGGATGTGAGAGACCCAGGTTGAATTGCCACCTTTGCCTGAAGGGCAGAAAGTACCAGAGGGGGCACCTGCATCTTTCCACACAAAATAACCGGTGGACATAACTACCTTATAATTTCTATCCTGACGTGGGAAACAAAGGTTCAGGTCCCCTCTCTCTGTCCGGGGTGCGGAGGGGAATTTGAATGGGGATATCCCACATGTCTCAGGAGAGTGCGCTAAGCACTGAGCTATGGGATATAGTGAGACTAGGGGAGGGGGCGATTGAAACTGTTCCACTGTGGCTAAATAATTAAATAGTAGGGGTTCCTACTCTCAGGGAGGTGACCTAACTACAAATATAGAGAGACATTTTGCTGGCCTGGTGACCCTACTTATACACAGTGGAACAGCTTCAACAGGAGAGACTGAGGGAGTATTGTATCGGAATATCCCATAGCTCAGTGGTTAGAGTACACACCTATGCGGTGGGAAACCCCTGTTCAAATCCTTTCTTTCCCCCTTTGGTAAAGAGGAGGGGATTAAACCTACCTATCCCACATCTCAGTGGAATAAAACTTATAAGATATACATCTTCACCAGCTGTTTTGTGTGGAGTGAGGCAGGTGCTTGCCTCATTCTCACAAGAAACAACTTAGATACCTGAGCTACCTGACTCCAGGAGATGGGTTCCAGGCTGAGGACCACAAGCAGAGATAGATACCTCCCGGCAACCCAGACCTAGGGGCTTTTTTCTGAGAGGGGGCGGAGCATAGGATGCCTCTCTCTTCTCTGCATCTCTCATTAGTTAGTTTGTGTGGCTCCCTGCCTAGCATACTGGATTTATGGATCCCATTTTCAGGAGCCTCTCTGTCCCCATTCATTGTATATGGATCCAAAGCACATAACTCCAGCTTTCTGGATCATAGTGTTATACCTGTGATTTCCTAGACACCTAAAAGGTAGGTGCTGTGATGCTCAGCATTGCAATGCCTAAGTCCCCTTGTGGATTATTTATAGCAGTATAAATGTATTAATTCTAGGGGGTTATGGTGCTTTATTGGTTTCTAAACTGATAGAGATAAAGGGGTACAAAAACTGCCCATCTATTTTGAAACTATAAATAAAATAGCATTAGCATTTCATTTTAAGTGTCTTGTAATTGTGCATTCATTAACTATTCTTTGTAGTACTACTACTGGTCACAATAAGATCATTTATATTCATGTGGATGTAATATATAATATATGTTACATTTTCATTCAAAATTAACTTGAAATAATTAAACATCAATTAATATTCAAATACAAGTCAACCAAATCTTTAAAAGAAAGTCTGTAGGAGAGTTAATGTACATTAATTGCTCCATGTAAACAGTGGCACAGAGGAAGCCATTCACAATGCACAACAAGATCAGTTCTACAAAATTCAGAAACTATGCTACATGTTCTTCAGCGTATTAGCTTATTAGCTATCAGTGCCATCTATGTATGCAATTAATATATTGCATGTCCCAGAAAAAACTGGTTGCTCATGTGCCAGATCCAGCCCTCAGGCCAATTCCATCCGGCCCCTGAATGAGCATGGAATGTGCCATTTTGTACAGTATGACTTCATACTCACCATACGTTTGAGGTCACGCTTTATGGAGGATTCCACTTTAAAGTGGCATCCTTCATGCTCATTTCGGGGTCTTGGAGGATGCCATTTTGTGGAGCATCGTGAATGCAAGTGGATAATTGAATACCCAAGGCATGCACTGGAGGGAGGGAAGGACCAAATTAAGCAAGAGTCAGTCAGTAGTGGCCACTGGCCAAGTGCCATTAAACTTATACACAGGAGAAAATAGAAATGTATCGAGCACACTATAGAGAGATTATATGAACACTATAATTGCCATTTTAAACAAAGCCTTCAGATAACTACATGCATAATTAATTTATTTGAAACTTTACTGTTTTCTAAAACAAAAAATCTATTTAAATATTTAAGGTACTTAAAAGAAAATGTCTCCCCTGCTATTTCCACTTCATTAGCACTCCTGACTATTTTTCTATTTTGAAGCGTATCCTTGAAAATTGCTTCTTTTGTATATGCTTCTCTTTCACATGTTTTTCTGTTCTGTACCCTATATTTGCACACCAGCCACTGCTTAAATTTGCAACACAATATTTGTCTGTAAAAGCTTAAGGCATAGATTCAAGTTTCAATATAGACTGCTGTATAAAGCTCAGTTTGGAATAATGAAAGTCTCATTAATGGCAAAGGAAAAAAAAAGGCAAGGAGAATATCAAATATGCCCAGGCAGGGGATGGCAGTGATCACGGTTACCTGTGTTTTCCTCACCAGTGCTATTTTACAGCTGGAACTTAGCCAAAGAGAACTCCTGCTGCAAGTGTAGAATAGAATATACAAGGCATACAACTGTATGATTGAATCATCTGTGATAAAACAGAGTTAGCAGCTCAAACTCATCATTAGGATGGAAAGTTTAGTGAAAAAATTGTTTAGTCTCTTGCACTAAATGGATTAAGAGACAGAATAATGGATTTTCAGTTGCAGTAGAAATGTTAAGTAATGACATAGTTGTATATTCTCAGTTTCCATTTTTGTAGACTACTAGTATTTTCCAAAACTAATGTATTTGGTTTACTAATTGCTATGTGTACATTTAGAAAATAAAACTTTTAAGCTGTGATCTAAAAAATCTGTTACATGCCTTACTATAAATGTTACTGCATGCCACTGATAACTATTGACATATTTCCTGACATAGAGAACCTCTGTAATACTGTGCCGGCTTGTGCAGGCAAATTGGTTGAAAGAACAGAATTATCAGACACATAGATGGAAATGATTTGTTGGGGGAAGAGTCAAGATGGTTTTTGTGAAGGGAAATCATGCCTCACCAATCTACTAGAATTCTTAGAATTCATGAACATGAGGTTTTTGCGGGCCTACACCCCATTATTAGAAAACTGAAACTCAGCACTTATTAAAGGTCCAGTCCTGCCATCTTTCCACAGGAATGCATAAGCTTCTGTTCTCTTCCCTCCCAGCAGACACACACTGTTTGGAGAAGCAACAGGTTGAAAATGAAGGGCTGCAGAGAGACTTCTTTGCGCTTCATCTCTCTGTACCCTCTGGGTTCTTTTTCTTTGCTCTGTTCTGCTTACCACTCCTCCTTTCGCACTCAACGTTGGTTAAAAGTAGGAGCAACAGGAATTTAGAGCAAATAAATCTACTTTTGCAGAAAACATCGTTTTCTGGTGCAGAGAGAGTTTCATTCCTTAGATTAAAACTGACCATGCAATGGCTCTCCCTGGAGCAAGATACACTCCAAGAGGAGAAATGGGATAGAGGGGAAGGCAGCATGAGTAAATAAATGTTTTACTAATATGAGAACCCTAAAATGGTCTTGTCAGATAGTTGAAATAACATATGGATCATAAAAATCTGTATAATATCATACACTTCCCATCCCCTATTTTTTCACCGCAATGCTTACCATTAATATTTCTGCTGCTTTCCCCTCTTTAGCCATTTTTAAAAAATGCATGTGCTGTGTACCATGGATAGGGGGTAATATGAATGACTTGGAACTGATGTATATGAGCTCCAAACATGCCAGCTGGCCATGTCTTTGAATAGCATTTACCCATGGCTGCACTGGCTTTTTACCTGAGTGTTTATTAAGAAAGATTAATATAATGCTTCTAATTTACTTTTACTTTTCAATAAAAAGGCAAATAAATTATACACAAAAACTCATGGGTAAGCAATATTGTCTTATAACCTGGCAGTTTCAAATTTTAAAAATGACATTTAATTAAAGAAACCCCTTATGTCATATGCTGACCAGACAAGAAATTTGATTAACAGAAGACGTATATGTTGCCAGGATGCAGCCAAACAGTCTCATGGGTCCTTTTATTTTCTGAATCCAAAAAGAATTGCTTTCAGGATGGAACTATCTTTTGTAGTTTTATTTATTATTTTTTTAAAAGCAGGCAAATAACCAACCAAAGTAATTAAAGTAACTAGTTATCTCAAGTCCTAGAGGTCCTAGGCTACCTCTAAGCATCCTTTAGGAATGTCCGCCCTGTGGCCAAAATGAAGGTTGGTTCATTGTTGCAGCTTCGGTGTAATTAATCTCCCCACTCCTTTTTCAATTCTTCGCAAGTAGTTGTCGGTATTTGGAAATGTGAGTGCCAGATCATGTCTGGCTCTTGCATGGGCACGAAGAGTAGAACATAGGAAGATGTGACAAGGCTATTTCCCTCGTGTATGTCACAGAAGGTTCAGACACAATAGCAGTCCTTGTGCTCTGGGAAATGGAAGAACTGCCCTTTCCTAGCGCTACATCGTGTGAAAGTCACACCAAAAGGGCACAAAAATGAAATGGGCTGTGGCCTCTCCGCACTCAGTCATAGTGTGCACCCACAGGAGCAGGGGGTATCTGCACTCATTCCCTTGGATGTTTTTTTCAAAGTCTTCTTTTTGTCACTACCATCAGCAGTGTGAGGATATTCAGCAAGGCCATGAACAGTGTGATCTCTACAACCCCACTATAGCCTGTGTCCATCTGACATAATATGGCTTTTTTGGAGTCAAATTCTGCCCTCAGTTATACCTGTGCCTTCCCATTGATATAAATGGGATTACTGGAAATGTGCATAAATGAATAGTCAATATAGCTCTGACTGAGAATAAGGTTGTGGAAACTATATCTCCAATCTTACAAACTCTTGCATTGGGTACAGTTAATTATGAACATAAGTCTTTGAAGGATTGGGGCCTATCAGTTTACTTGACAGTTCAGGGAGTAAGTAGAAGGCTAGGAAGGCTAAGCTCACTGCTGTGAAAAATTGAGTGATGTAAGTGGAGATGCATATGCCAGAGGTAAATTTGATCTTTGTCATGGTCTGATACTTAATGCACACAATTGGGACTCTACAGATCTGGGTACAATGCCCAGTTCTGTTAATTGTTTCCCGCGTAGCCTTAAGAATATTGCTTACCGTCTCTGAATATCCATTTTTTTTACTCTGAAAAATAGGGATAATAATCCAACTCTCAGGGTTTAATTAATTAACATGTACAAAACACTTGCAGATTCTCAGACAGAAGCCAATATAGACATGGAAAGTATTATTACACTATATTCCCATGATAAGATTACCAAAAGCAAATATTACAACAATTAACTTTGCCTTATGAAATGCATGTATTTTATCATTTAAATATGACTAGTTTAAATACTCCCTGTTAAAATCAACAAATTTGGGTTTTAGAGAAGCTGAAAAAAACCACTCCTCTGTCCCTCTCAAAGGTTAAAATATCATGAAGTGGTATTAGACATGGTTGACTACAGAGTTATGAACATGAGTATCCCCTGGAAAGCATGAGGGGATATAGTATTCATTGTGTATGATTAGTGATTCATATGTAAGGAGGTAAGCACTTGGGCCTAATCTGTGTTTTTTAAATGAAAATTAACTTTATAAATAAATGTTTCCTGTTCGCTTTCAGGGAGAAAAAGCATCTACATCTGTGCTATATTTACAAATCTTTGCATCAGCTAACAAGAAACACTGTATCAACTAGTAAGACAATCTGTTAATTTGTAACATAATTAAAAATGCATATTCTGCAATAGCTCAAAACTGTAAGCTTGTTTAATGAAATTTAAATGGCATATTTATTTTGCAACTCCAGATATGATATTAATAAACTACTTGATTTAGACCTCATTTGCATAGTAAGTGAATATAATTAAAATCAAACCTTCATTAAAAGATCACAGGAAAATATTTAATCTGCAGCATATTTGAAGGGAAACAACCAACAGAAATTATATCAGGAATAACTCAAATCGCAGCAGCAACTGTACATTGGACTAACTATGTTCATATTGTACATATGTTGAATTATGTCCACAGTAATAAATAATTTATAACTATTTTGGCACCATCTGAATATAATTTTGTTTTAATCATGTTTGTATCCCCTTTTATTTGGTTTTTATAAACATCCCTCTGACTGAAACGTATGCAAATATTGATAAAAAAACAAATTTTGGCTCTTCAGCTGAGACACATTTAATCATGAGTCTAAATTAATTTCATAATAAAAAATTCATGTTGGGCAAAAATGAGAGCAATTTGTAATAGCTGTGTCATCCAGTCAGGGAACAGAAATAAGAGCATGTGACATATGTGACCAACCACCCAAAACATCAAAAAGTATGGCCAACCTCAAATGTTCATGAGTCATGCCCCCCAGATCAGGAGATAGAGTACCTGAGTGCCTCTGTTTGATCTTTTAGGTTCATGGCTTTAGGGTTGCATGAGGGTTGCAAGTCTACATGAAATAAAAGGATAAAAGGATAAAAAAGTTGAAATCGTTATATAATCACATGACTCCATGCAATTGTAATTTATAAAAAAGTACCATAGATAGTGACACTTGCGATAAAATTGTGAGTTGGTCACTCTGACATATCAAATTTCTAATGGTGATAAAATTTATAAAAGTCTTGCATCCATTATGTGAGTGGGGGTGGGGTGAGGGGTGGAGGGTCTATTTGCTAAATAAATTGTTAATTGCAAAGCATTCTACCAGATCTAATGAACAGTAAAGTGAAATGATATACACTGATCTGTGAGCAGAGGTATTAGTGAAATTCTATCGGTTTTGCTTATGAGTCAGGCATGGCCAATACATCCTGAAAAACCACTCCCCCACCTCTAGAGAGGATGGGTCTGTATTATGAGCTAAAGTGCACGTAGGTCTGAATGAGAGAGAAAGATGTCTCTCACCTTCCCTGTGTTCCTGTATAGGGAGCTGGCACAGTCTTTGTCCTTGTGCTTCTACTTTGTGAAGTCTGAGTTGCGGGGAGGGCAAGGCAAAGTTGGAGCAATGGCAGAACTGGGCTAACGTGGGGCAAGGGGTCCTAACATGTAGGCAGATGTCACAGCATGTAGTGCAACACATGCTTACCTATTGCTAGCAGCCATGCAAATCTATTAACATGCCCTATCAGACAGGCAGGGCCTTCCTCAAAAACTGTGCATCCCCGAGCCAATGAGATTGTTCAGATCCTTCTCACTCCCACCTCACCCCAATAAAGCCTACGGTTTAATAACCCAGGCTAGCTGTTTATTGCCCCTGCCTGATTCAAGTAAGATTTGGATAGGCTCAAACTTCCAGTCTCCTGCGGGCATTTTGGATCTGTACTTCTCCAGTAAAATCACAGGGGACAGCTCCGCTCTGAATCCAAGAGTTTTACTATCTTCAAAGTTTTGGGTTGTTCAAATTTGCTATTTTGATTTGGGCTTATCTCTAGCATCAAGTATAATATAAGCATGGATATCTAGCCAATTGCCTACAAGTGACTTTTATCTAGTGGTTTAATTTGCTTCTCTTGTAGTCTTGATATCAAATTTTCTTTTGAAATACAGTAGAAGCTTACATATTTCAGATTAAATGGATTTATTTCTATTGCAATACTGTTTGGCACTGTGTAAATGATTATTGAAAAGCACTAAAAGAATATAGTCCAATAGCACCACTATACTGAAGGGTCTGTCAGCAATTCTATTATAAACCCTCTATTTGATGTCAAGTATCAGAGGGGTAGCCGTGTTAGTCTGGATCTGTAGAAGCGACAAAGAGGCCTGTGGCACCTTATAGACTAACAAACGTATTGGAGCATAAGCTTTCGTGGGTGAATACCCACTGTGCATCTGAAGAAGTGGGTATTCACCCACAAAAGCTTATCCTCCAATACGTTTTAGTCTATAAGGTGCCACAGGCCTCTATTTGATATTTTCTTAAAGCCATGGGCTTGAAAGATGAAACTCAGGGTGTTAGCCCAGATTCACTTTTGTAAAATCAGAAAGGAAAAAAGGGGATAATCAGTAAATTGACCTAGCTATTAATGATTCAGATATAGTAAAATTATAAAATGCAGAATACTAAATCTTTTCTCAGAAGACACTACCAGCAAAGACAAAATGTACCATTGTTTTAGCCCACTAGAATCCATTATCAGAACAGATTTCAGTGAAGATATTGGGAAAGCAGAAAGTGTTCAGAAACAAACCATACTGACTCTATAGTTCCATATTAAGATTTGTGTGATAAGGCCCCACTCTTGCAAACATTTCCACATGTGCTTAGCTTTAGTCCCCAATGGGTCTATTCACTGTAGAAAAATTAAGCACACGTGTAAGTGTTTGCAGGATAAAGAATGTAGTGAGAGGGAAGATTCAGAAAGTTCAGTAATTGCATATGAATTTCTAGATGCTTACACAAATTCTGAATCATGGCTTCTTTTGACTCTCAAGTCAACCATTTAAAAATTATTGGTCATATCTAGATGGTAAAATTAGATTAATTTATTTTGCCATAATAGTAGCCATTATTTCACTTTATAAAGTTTACAAGAGTAAGGTTTTTCCCCCTTTTGTCTACAGATATTATAGGAGCAGGTACTGAAAGTCATCATGCTGTGTGTGTTCCCTTTAAGGTTCTCCTCCTTACAGCTACTAACACCTGTTACAAGGTGAAGATTTTGCTCTTTTGGGATTAAGCACTCAGACTTCTTGCTTATACTTTTCAGCCCTAAACTGACCATAAAAAGGGAACTATTTTTTATATGTGGAGGATGAATTATTAAAAAAATCCCAGGAGCCAAGAACTGAAATAACACACACACACACACACACACAGGGTCAGATACTCAGTTTGGTTACCTTTATGCTTTATTGGTAAATAATTATTTCCAATTCCATGTGCCTTTTCCAATTAATAATCATGAACGTTTAAAATATGTTTTGTTTGTACATTTTCAACTGACTGTTAATTATCTAACATGACACCTGCTTGCCTCCTCCAGAGTTTTGACTGTTATTTGGTCAATCTGTCTCTGACTAACATTTGTGAAATAGTGGCATTATATCATTTCAGTTCTTACTAGCACTTCTGACAGGGTACTTACTTTATTTCAACAAAACAAAGAGAAACACACACACACACACAAATTCATCCACTAGCCGCACAACAAAGGTGACAAAAGGATGTAGTTAGAAAAAACAATGAGGGACTTCAGATTTCTGTGTGCATATGAAGCTCTGGATATTTTGGAGTCTGTCTTTTATTGTTCTAAATTCATATTATAAATGCTGGTCAAGATTTTCAGAAGTGATAAGTGGTTTGGGTGCCTGACTTGAGACAACCTTAGAGGGATCTAATTTCCAGGAAGCAGGTAATTAGAACTTTCTGAAAACCCTATAAGGAGTCTCAAGTTGGGCACCCAAAAATTGAATTGCCTACAATAACTAGTTGTATCTAAAAATATTGGCCACTATTTTTGGTCAAACTGTAGGTTGACTCCCAAACTTCCTCACATTCACTGAATTTGATGGTTTCAGTGAACATTTACCTAGAAATAACAATGTATCTGTGATTGAGCTGACCGTCTGCCTTGTTTCCACGGTAGTTTCTGAGTTGTTGTTGAGTCTGGAGTATATTTTTAATTCAGTCCTGTTAATTTAAGACACTCTTAGTCTTAAATGAAAATAATAACATATAGCATGGACATAGTGCTTTCATCATCAAATTTTAGATAGTAAGCTCTTTGGGGCATGGATTATGTCCTGTCCATGTTTTGTACTGTTCTCAGCAAATCATTCTGAAACATATTAATAAAATAATAATATTTTGTATTGATATATAGTAGCACTTTTCCATTTTCAAAATGACTATGTAACCATCAATTAATTTTTCTCCACAAGACTATTCCAAGGTAAGTATTATTAACCCAATTTTACAGAGGGAGAAATGTGTGCCGTGTTTCTAATCACATAGTTTGAGACATTGACACCTATGGCACCATTTTAGTAAATATTAATTTTTTTCTTGTCACTGTTGTACTCTACATATTTACAAATTCAGTTATATTAATATTGGTATTTTAAGTGATCTCTCCTAGCTGATGGTTTACAAAACTATAAACATATAACTGATAATCTTTCTCTTGCAGAGGTGCTGGAAAAAAATTGTTACAACACAATTATAGATTCACTTTAGTATCTACCACTTCCTGACTACAATTCTGAATTGAAATGGGAGTGTTCTACTGAAACTGCCCTTGAGAGAGTTTGTAATGACCTCCCTCTTCAGACTGTTAACAATGTCCTTTCATGGTTCATTTTACTCAATTTAATATCTTCTCTAGATATCATTGTCCCTGGTATCATTTTACATCACTCTAAGCACCTTGTAGGCCTCATTGGATCTGTTCTGTCATGACTCACATTTTCATCTAACTTAAGCAATATTTCTTTGTTAATTAATTATGGTATGCACCCTCTTTTCCTGTTCCAATTTGCTTTAGGGTTCTAGATTGTGATCTGTGCTCCTATTTCCTCATATTTTCATTATGATTAACTCATTGGTGCTATGCTTATGGTACCACAGTTTTCTCCTTCACTCTCCTTTGAGGACTCTTAAAGGTCCTTTAGTTTTATTATTTTGCTGCATAGACATTCAGAACTGAATTTTTAAATTAATCCTAATCTGATGTTTATGGCTGACAGAACATTCTTAAGAAAATTTTTCAGTGACATTTGGTATCTGTAATCCAAAGCACCATATTAGCTTTTGTTTCTCATCTTTGCATTCACTTCCTTAATTAGCGAACATGACACTGATAAGTGTGGGCTTGGATTCCTGTGTCAGAAAAAGGGGAGATTTTATCATAGTAGGAATATAGCAAGATTGCTGTTCATACATCCACCATTGTATGTTATCAGAATGGGTTATGTTTCCATGACATCCAGATTCTATTTCTCAATTTGTATGGCTTTTTCTTAGAATTTTGCTATTTTTCAGATGACCTCTCAGTCATGCAGATGGGTGCCTTTGTTCATGGATTTCCTGCTGTTCAGTTCACAACTGAAGCAGGGAAATCATGTGGTAGGTACTTGGCTGTGTCTTTCTGAGGTCCAGTCACACTGATCCATACTCCATTGCCCTCTCTCCCACAGGAGCTTCCACACAGCACTTCCCCCAGCCAGTAGCCCTACCTGTTACTGCAGTGGCAAGGTGAAACCCTGTGAAGCATGGGCATGGGGAGAGAAAGAACTACAATAGTAAGAGCAATAAAAGAAGCAGGTCTTGTAGGGAAAACTCCTTCAGATCTGAAGCAAGCCTGCTTGGGGAGGCTTGGCTGAAGGAAATTAGAATAGGAGGAAAGGAGTTCAGCTGGCTTACAGTGCATTGGGGAGCCTGACTAATTGGTCATAATATTAGCAGCAGGAATAACCATGCTAATTATCTAGACTAACCTCCTGCACAACACTGGCCATAGACTTTCACCCATGGATCACAAGATCAAAAATTTGTGGTGGAATTAATGCAATATAGCCAACCCTGATTTAAAAACAGCAGATGATGAAAATTTATCATAACCCTTGATAAGGTGCCTCACTGGTAAATTACCCTCATGCTTTAAAATATGGCTTATTTCCAGTATCAATTTTTTAACTTGAACTTCCAGTTGCTGGAATTTGTTATGTCTTGGTCTGCTAAATTAGATCTCTGTAACATCAGATCTCTTCTTCCTCTGTAGGTACTTGTAGGCCATAATCAAGTTTCCTCTTAACCTTCTCTTCAATAAGCCAAATAGATTGATTTCCTTTAGGGCCTGATCCAAAGCCCATGGAAGTCAGTGGAAAGGCTCGCATTAACATTAATGGGCTATGGATAAGTCTCTTAGTCTCTCATTGTAAGGCGTGTTATCCAGACCTCAAATCATTCCTGTAGTTCTTCTCTCAATTGTTCAACTGCCTTTGCCAAGTGATGAGCCCAAATGGGCCTAGTGGGGATATGAAGAGGAGGGATAGAAAAAAGAGAAATAATTTAAGGGAAAGATTGTGAGAAGGGGAGAAACGTAGCATGGCAGAAGTAGAAGAGGGAATGAGACTGGGGCCAAGTGTACATTACAAAATTTTGTTGGCATAGATATGTCAGTCAGGAGGGTGAAAAAAGCCACACGCCTGTGGTAGCTGACATCTCTGTGTTGACCAACACCCCAGGACAAGCACAACTATGCTGACAGAAGTCTGCCTCTGTCATTTGGGAAGGTAGTGTTACTCTTGTGCCCCAAAAACCCCTTCAGTCAGCATATGCTATGGCTACACAAGGGGCTCTGCCAATAAAACTTTATCAGCAAAGCATGTGCAGTCCAGAGAAGGACAGAGGAACAAAAAAGGAAGGAGAAAAATCTAATAGAGAAAAAGAAAATTAGCACAGAGAAATATAGTTAAAATGGGAAGAACAAAATATTTCCAGGGGATAATACAGTGGAGGAGAAATAGGAAAGAAATAAGAAAAATTAGGCAAAGACTTAGGAGGGGAAAAATGTATGACAGTATAGAGAGGAGATGGCTGGATTTCAACCACAATATTGTGTAACTATTGTTTATGGAAAATTAAGAAAGTGCATGAGGGAAAGAAGAAAGGAGAACACAAGACGGCAGCTATGGTAATTAAATAAATATTAATAAAAACTAAATACATTAATATACACAATCAAAAGAAGGGAAATTGTATGTTCATTGAGAAAAGTGGTATCAAACATTGTCGTTCCTTCCTCCCTTGTATTGTTAAAGATTGCCTCTTTAGGATGTTCAAATCTGTGCCATATCCAGCTTTTGGATGGAGATGCTAGCTCATGGCCTTGTTTCAGCTCCCTCGCCTCCCACTTGTTTTTGCCAGCTAGCCAAGATCGGCAATGCACTTATTGGTGCTCTTTATGTTTCTCCCATCTACCACCAATTTAGGCTGCCCTGGCCCCAACTCCACCCAAAATGGCAGAGTCAGAGGCAGTGTGGGAAGAGATGAAGTGAGGAAGCACTGTGCAGCCAGTATGGGAAGGAGAAAGGAGTGGCAGTAGCTAGTGGAATCTGTGGAGACACTAGGTCAGCTCATTCCATGTGTGTGAGGTCTTGGAGAGGAGGAGAAAACTGTTTGTGTGTGTAGTCTCATACTGCTGTTTCTATTCCAGGAAGCCTCAAGATGCCTGAAATTGGGAATTAAAATGGGATTCCTGGATAGGCAATCTGGTTTAACACTTCCTTAATTAGTGAACACAACAGGGGTAAATCTGGGCCTAAACATAATGGTTTGGTTTATTAGACACATGGATCACTGTGATGACTGGGAACAATATATTGAAAGACCACAGAAGTTTTCGTATGGTAATACTATAGCAAATAGCAAAAGATAACCATCTGCTGTGGTTAATTAGAAGTTTTGTGCTCCCCACAGCAAGTACTTAAATGCCAGGGTTTAAGGTTTTGACTTCTTCATCAGATATAATGTTAAAACTTCTATTCCTATCTACATAACTAAGCAGGCAAAAAGTTACAGAACCCAACTTGTCTCTGGTAGCCTTTTTCTTCAGTGATAGAAGTGTGAACCAAACCATTCTCAGTTTACTCAAAAGCTGGTGTGGTGTTTTTTTCCAAATCAATTTCCACAACCAAACCCAGTCAGACAATATAAATAAAAGAGAAGGTACATGAGGGAAGTCATCTTCAGAACAGATGGATGTCTTTCCTTTGACAGGCAGCGTCCAAGTCAACTGAAATCTGGCTGGATGGGAAGTGAGGATCGGTTGTTGATTAAGTTTCTCCCTTTTCCCTAGTGGCATTACCCAGTGGGGATAGCATCAAATAAGGAGGCACAGACTGATTTGAGGACTGTTTAGGTGATGTTGTTAAACTTGAGAAATGCCATGACCTCAGAAGTTCAGTAGGCTGTACATCATATAGACTGATAATATGGAATGGAAAATAATTTCTTTAAAAAAGACAGACCAAAGCAAACACAACAAGAGCAAGCGGGAAGCCACTAACCACCTGTCAGGTTACTCCATGGAACTGCTGCCATTTTCATTTTCAAGAATATCAGGACAAAAAAATTTTATGATGTAAGTCTTATTATATAGTTTATGTTTTGTTTAATACAGGCTATGTATTTTTTTTACTCAAATATCAGAGGGGTAACAATGTTAGTCTGGATCTGTAGAAGCGACAAAGGGTCCTGTGGCACCTGATAGACTAACAGATGTATTGGAGAAAAAGCTTTTGTGGGTGAATACCCACTTCATTGGATGCAAGCAGTGGAAATGTCCAGGGGCAGATATAAATGTGCATTGAAGAGTCAGGCTAGAGATAATGAGGTTAGCTCAATCAGGGAGGGTGAGGCCCTCTTCTAGAAAGCTGAGGTGTGAATACCAAGGGAGGAGAAACTACTTTTGTAGTTGGCTAGCTATTCATAATCTTTGTTTAATCCTGAGCTGATGGTGTCAAATTTGCAAATGAACTGAAGCTCTATTGTTTCTTTTTGGAGTCTGGTCCTGAAATTTTTTTGCTGCAGGATGGCTACCTTTAAATCTGCTATTGTGTGACCAGGGAGATTGAAGTATTCTCCTACAGGCTTTTGTATATTGCCATTCCTTATATCTGATTTGTGTCCATTTATCCTTTTGCGTAAGGACTGTCCAGTTTGACCGATGTACATAGCAGAGGGGCATTGCTGGCACATTATGATGTATATTACATTGGTGGATGTGCAGGTGAATGAACCGGTGATGGTGTGGCTGATCTGGTTAGGTCCTGTGATGGTGTTCCTGGTGTAGATATGTGGGCAAAGTTGGCGTCGAGGTTTGTTGCATGGATTGGTTCCTGAGTTAGAGTTATTATGGGGTGGTGTGTAGTTGCTGGTGAGAATATGCTTCAGGTTGGTGGGCTGTCTGTGGGCGAGGACTGGCCTGCCTCCCAAGGCCTGTGAAAGTGAGGGATCGTTGTTCAGGATGGGTTGTAGATCACCGATGATCCATTGGTGAGGTTTTAGCTGAGGACTGTAAGTGATGGCCAGTGGAGTTCTGTTGGTTTCTTTCTTCGGCTTGTCTTGCAGCAAGAGGCTTCGGGGTACACGTCTGGCCCTGTTGATCTGTTTTCTTATTTCCTCATGCGGGTATCATAGTTCTGAGAATGCTTGGTGAAGATCTTGTAGGTGTTGATCTCTGTCAGAGGGGTTGAAGCAAATACGGTTGTACCTCAGTGCTTGGCTGTAGACAATGGATCGTGTGGTGTGTCCAGGATGGAAGCTGGAGGCATGTAGGTAGGCATAGCGGTCGGTGGGTTTTCGGTATAGGGTGGTGTTAATGTGACCATTGCTTACTTGTACCGTGGTGTCTAGGAAGTGGACTTCCCATGTAGACTGGTCCAGGCTGAG
The DNA here is from genome assembly GCA_033296515.1 of Macrochelys suwanniensis. Classification (NCBI taxonomy): domain Eukaryota; kingdom Metazoa; phylum Chordata; order Testudines; family Chelydridae; genus Macrochelys; species Macrochelys suwanniensis. The sequence continues at coordinate 91,128,645 of CM065775.1, read as the reverse complement.
GTTGATGGTGGGGTGGAAGCTGTTGAAATCGTGGTGGAATTCTTCCAGAGTTTCTTTCCCATGGGTCCAGATGATGAAGATGTCATCAATGTAGTGTAGATAGAGAAGGGGCATGAGTGGACGATAGCTGAGGAAGCATTGTTCCAGGTCAGCCATAAAAATGTTGGCATATTGTGGGGCCATGTGGGTGCCCATAGCGGTGCCACTGGTCTGGAGGTATATATTGTCACCATATTTGAAATAATTGTGCGTGAGGATAAAATCACAGAGTTCAGCAACCAGTTGTGCTGTGGCATCATCAGGGATACTGTTCCTGACAGCTTGTATTCCATCTGTGTGTGGGATGTTAGTGTAGAGAGCCTCTACGTCCATGGTGGCTAGGATGGTGTGTTCTGGAAGATTACCAATGCATTGTAGTTTTCTCAGGAAATCAGTGGTGTCATGGAGATAGCTGGGAGTGCTGGTGGCATAGGGTCTGAGTAGAGAATCCACATATCCGGACAGTTCTTCAGTGAGAGTGCCAATGCCCGAGATGATGGGGCGTCCAGGATTTCCAGGTTTGTGGATCTTGGGTAGTAGGTAGAATAATCCCGGTCGGGGCTCTAAGGGTATGTTGATTTGTTCCTGTGTTAGTGTAGGGAATGTCCTGAGTAGATGGTGCCGTTTCTTAGTGTATTCCTCAGTGGGATCTGAGGAGAGTGGCCTGTAGAATTTGGTATTGGAGAGTTGTCTGGCAGCCTCCTTTTGGTAGTCAGACCTGTTCATGATGACAACAGCACCTTCTTTATCAGCCTCTTTGATTATAATGTCAGGGTTGTTTCTGAGGCTGTGAATGGCATTGCGTTCTGCACGACTTAGGTTATGAGGCAGGCGGCGTTGTTTTTCCACAATTTCTGCCTGTGCACATCAGCGGAAGCATTCTATGTATAGGTCCAGACTGTCATTTCGACCCTCAGGAGGAGTCCAAGTGGAGTTCTTCTTGTGCTGTTGGTGGTAGGGTATCTGTGTATCTGTGCGATGTTCAGTGTTATCTTGAAAGTATTCTTTGAGTCGGAGATGGTGAAAGTAGGCTTCCAGGTCACCGCAGAACTGTATCATGTTTGTGGGGGTGGTGGGGCAAAAAGATAGTCCCCGAGATAGGACAGACTCTTCTGCCGGGCTGAGTGTGTGGCTGGATAGATTGACGATGTTGCTGGGTGAATTGGGGATACCACTGTTGTGGCCCCATGTGGCAGGTAGGATTTTAGACAGTTTACAGTCCTTTTTCCTTTGTAGAGAGGTGAAGTGTTTAATGTAGATCTCCTGTCTTATTTTAGTAAAGTCCGTTTGTGTGGAAGATTGGTTATTTATGAAAGTCTTCAGGTTGGAGAGCTCTTTTTTGATGTTTTCCTGTTTGCTGTATAGGATGCTGAACAGGTGGTTCCTCAGTTTCTTTGATAGTGTATGGCATAATTCTCTCACTGTGGTCTGTGCAGTATGTAGATAGCAATGGATTATTCACCTTCAGTCCATTTGGTATGATGTTCATCCATTTGCATTTGTAGAGAAAGATGATATCAGTCTGTACTTGTGCAAGTTTCTTCATGAGGTTGATGGATTTCCACTCCATATTTTTTTACTGTTTTCCTGGGGAAATAAAAGTATCTTGTTTTGGGTTGGGGAAAGTTTCAACAACCTTGTTATTTAGCACTCTCTCACTTGTGTATATTAAGGCTTATGTTTGGAAAGAAGAGAAGAAATAAAGCCAGTGCATATTGCAACTGAATACGAATATCAAAATGCAAGTAACCACAGGCTAAGTTATACTGACATGACATTAAAACACCATTACAATATATATAATTTGTAATGCTATAATTTAGAATATATAATTTAGAATACTCTAAATAACCTTACATTGTTAATATAGTATAGCAATATAATATGTATTGAACAGACGACTGACAAACAAAACTTCTGGAAAAGCATGCTTCAGTTTTTGATACCAATCTGGAAAAATTAAAAGATATTCAAGACTAGAAGAAAGATGCCATCCAAATTCCATATGCCTTCACATCAAAAGTTGAACTAGAACTGGAAGTGGTAAACTGTGAAAGAATGATAAGTATGGTAGACCACAGTGAGTGGGAAGTGCCCCAGATGTACCTGTTAAGAAGAATGTAAGGATTTGGGATGATTTTACATTAATGATTAATCCTCTTTTAAAAATAGGCAAATCTTGTGCCACATAGTAAGGACATTTGCACTACATTAACAAGTGTGTACGAGTTCATGAAGGTGATTTCAGTGCATCTTCTTTATGCAGGTAAGTCTTGACTCTTGTGCATTACTCACAGTGAATATCCATTAGGGACTGTTTCAGTTGCTGCACTTTGAAGTAGCATCAACTTGTGTGATATGGAAATGTGCCATGGAGCAGGTGTTATAAAACAAATCCATGGAACTCAGTCCTTTTTAGGGGATATCATCATGATGCTGAAAACACATGCAGACCACCTAGAAAACATAGGTAGAACATTGCTGAGACTCTAACAGTATAGGCAGAGAGATATACGGTCAAACGGAAATTTGTCAAGTGATAATACAGAAATGTGCCATTCAAGTCAGGCTGAAAGTGCATAGCAAGTGGGGTCCCTCAAGGATCAGTTCTGGGTCCAGTTCTGTTCAACATATTCATCAATGATTTAATAATGGCACAGAACAAGAGTTCCCAAACTTGGTTTGCGGCTTGTTCAGGGTAAGCCCCTGGCAGGCTGCGAGATGCTTTGTTTACCTGAGAGTCTGCAGGTAAACAAAGTATCTCATTTATAAATTTATAAATGTTTTTCTTCACAAAATGGTATCAGAAAAAAACCCCTTGTGAATATCTGTGAGTGCAAAATGTTTATGCCACAATTGAAATGTCTTTGATTTCCCTGCTCCTGCTTGTAAAAGATTCAGTCATCTAGTGTGGGAAACAAACAAACTCATGTGACTTAATCACACAATGAATAATGAGAATAATGAAAGAGAAGAGTCAGTAATGCTCATAAGCTGAAATGTGTTAACATAAAGTATTTGTCAATCATTTCTGAATAATGAACATATTGTAAAAATCCAAATATGTGGAATTAATTAACAGAAAAAATGGGCTACCTTTTTCAAATTATTTGCTATGAATAGTTCAGCTATTAACTCACTCTACCTATATATTGCAGCTGATAAAGAATGCAAAAAAAATCACTCATAGTTTTGAAACATCAGGATAAATGATTACTGTCATTATATGAATTGTACCAAACCAGTACTCCTAGCTGAGGTTAGAGTGTTTTTCTTGAATTTTTATTCTAAAAAAACCCCTATCCTTTAATTGCATTGAATATAGCTTTAATTCACAATTCAATATGCTGTTCCATAAATTCTTTTATCACTGAGGTTTTCCTCTTTAATGTAGTTGTTAGTTCTTACTGGTCTCTGCATTGCTTACAATATAATGATTCATTTTTGTTCTTTTATCAATTGTTATAGCCTTACAATGCTTTAAGGAATGGTTGATAAGAATAGGAAGCATAGTCTGTTCTAATTTTCCCTTTAAATAACAGAATGTAACATTATCTAAAATATAATCTTGGAAATGTACAGTGTAGTAGTAAAATGGATATATTTTTTCCGTACAGGCACTCTATTGGAATATTATGTGGAGACAAATTGGTAAACTAAATCTAATCACCTCCTGAGAATTGAAATCTTCACCGTGTAGGCAGCGTAAAATGTTGCCACAGAATTTGAATAGGAAGTAATGATTTTTTCAGAAATTCCTACGACAGAGCAGTGCAAACCACTCAGAGTTCAGCCATCTGTAGCAGTACTCCTTGAAAAACTCTTCTACTGTCAGGAGATGTGAGTTAATCAATTTATGATTTGTGCAGCACTTATTGTTTCTAAGCTACAAATCTCCAATCTAGTGAAACACTTAAGCACATGCTTAACTCTTCACATGTGAATAGCTCCATGAAGTCAATAGGAAAACTCATATGCTCAACACTGGCATTTTCAAGGAGGCCTATAGGAGTTAGGCACCTAGTTCCCATTGAAAGTCCATGGTATTTGTGTGTCTAGCTCCTTTTGGACCATGGGAAGATCCTAGCCCACATTCTTTGCTGGATTCTGGCCTAAATTTGATGGTCTCAGTTGACAGCCAATGGACTGGATTTTTAAACTGGTATTCTATAACAGGGTCAGTAATTGCAGCATCACAGAAGTGTAGAGCTGGAAGGGACCCTGAAAGGTCCTTCCCATCCATGCTGAGGTAAGACAAAGTAAACCTAGAGCATCCCTGACAGGTATTTATCTAACCTGCTCTTAAAACATCCAGTGATGGGGAGTCCACAACCTTGCCTGGTAACCTAATCCAGTACTTAACGAATGAATATAAATAGGTGGAAATACCTTTTGATAATGCCTGAAAGTATTTAAATAAAATATCTTATAGTTTAACTGAAGACATGAAAAGACAAATGAAGAGTGAGCAGAAAGAATGGTTTGTGGAAGAGGACAAGGGCTACGTATCGAAAATTATGAGTTCTGCATGTATCCTTTTGTATTTTTAAATGATTTTTTAAGTGTGAATTTGACAGAGTGGAATGAAAAGTCCCATTAGCAGAACTGGTTGAAAAATGGGAACATTTTTGTGAACATTTTTGTGAAGAACAATCTTTTTTAGTCAAAATTTTGATGAAAATTTTAATAAAATTTTTTAATTTAAAAGTTTTGGAGCAGCTCCACCCATTAGCAAATACAGTTGGTACTAAAAATCAGCCATGGGATTTCTTCTGTGTTAGTTTGTATTGTTTCCTCAAAATATGGTAAGACAGAATGGATAAGACTGCAATAAGGCCAAATATCATAGCATGTTAAATGCTGCTTCTCCCTGGTTAGAATGAAGAGAAGGAAGTGGTAATGCTACAGTGCTATTAATGGCAACAATGTTTTGTGAATGCCTTCTTCTGAAAAACAAAACACCACAAATTTATGGTTAAGAGAAAAAAAATCAGTACAATTCCTTGGATAATAGCCATCAAACGGGTCGGCAACCTTCGGCACGCGGCCCATCAAGGTAATCCACTGGAGGGACATGAGACATTTTGTTTACATTGACTGTCTGCAGAAACGACCCCCCCACAGCTCCCAGTGGCCGTGGTTCGCTGTTCTCAGACAATGGGATCTGTGAGAAGCCGTGGGCCATGGGGACTTGCTCACCACCGCTTCCTGCAGCTCCCATTGGCCAGGAATGGCGAACCACAGCCACTGGGAGCTGTGGGGGGCCATGCCTGCGGTGGTCAATGTAAACAAAATGTCTTGCGGCCTGCCAGCAGATTACCCTGATGGGCCACATGCCGAAGGTTGCTGACCCCTGCCATAGAAACTGATTGGGATCTTTGTTTGAGGATGGTTTTAGTAATCGCAAAAAGACTGTTTTTTAAAAAGATTGAGGAAATTACAAGTAAAGAAAAGAAAATGTGACATTGGCTACATATATTTTTTCCTTGAAAGAAAATCTTTAGTTACTTAATTGAAATTGTAGGCATTTCAAAACTAAGAGGTACTGCACACACACTGTCTCATGGGAAAATATCAAGTATAGGGGAGGGGTTAACGCAAAGCAAGAGATGAGAAGTTTGCTTGTGGGGAAGGAGAAAGATGAATGTATAACAAATTAGTCAGATACATATTGTCACAGTTTCAGGGTAACTGCACGTGTATTTCCCCTCTGTGGTTCCTCCAGGAAACTGAAGGTTTCAGACTCCCAGAGAAGAGACGCATGTCTTTCTCCCTCCCAACTATGGGTGTTAAGGCTCCACAGGCCCCTGTCATCCACTGATGTCACCAGCATGCTTAAAGGCCAGCGCTTGTTCTTTGCTTTCTCTCTGAGAACAATGACAGTGTTTTTAAAGTGACCACACCGCGTTTCTAAAGCAAAGTACATTTATTCTTGGGGGGGAGGGGGGGGAATTACAGAGAAAACAAAAAGACAATAAATGGCTTTAAACTCACACTAAACATACCAGAAATCACCGATAATGTTTATGGAGTCCTAGTAGCCCAAAGTCTTTTCAGCAAGGGTTGGGTTCCCCCGCACCCCGCTCCCTTTTCAGTCCCTGGATGAGCTGTGGTAACCCTTCGCTCTTGGAGTTGAATACAATCCCTGGCCCACAATAATACATAAAACAGTCATAAACTTATTGCAGCATGGTCCCCAAAGATACTGCATGTGACTGCAATACCTGTCACACATATAACTGTACATTTCCTCCAGCTAAGCTCAGGGAATTAATCTGTCACTTATACTGCAATCAAGCTCTTGTTAAGAGACTGAAGAGAGTCTCTGGTTTTTCGGCATATGTTATGATGGAGACAGCATTGTACAGGGGGCCATTGCAGAATAATTAAACAAGTAACATGGTATGCTGGGGCAATTAACAAACATTGTTATTGTGAATGATGCTATTACTTTGGCATGATCTTAGAAACTTAAAAACAGCCAATGTTGAAGATAGATTCTTAATTCCAAAAAAAGGTTAATGAGACTTACAAAGGTAATAGGAGTAGAGCTTTAAAATGCAGCACTTTGAAAGAATAACTATTCCAGGAAAACAAGCAATGGCCAGATATCTTTCTTGATTTATATTTTACAAAGGGACATATGAGTGTCAGCACACAGAGTTCAGATATGTAATGCCCCAGAGAGTGTTATATACTGGCTCAAAATCCATTAGAACAATTGAAAAGAAAGGTATGTTAGATTTAGTGCCTTGGTTTGTTCAGATCTAAATGTCTCTTTAAACTATGAAGAAGCAGATACACAATGCCCACTCCTGAAAAACTGCAGTGACATTCACATTTTAGAAGAGACGCCATAGTCATCAGAATTCTTAGCCTGCCTTAAATGAGTGGTTTACTTAGGCAGTCAAGCTGTTCTCCTGTAGCAAAGCTTTTCAGTATGTCCAAAGTACTGCACTCTGGAGAGAAGTATTTGATGGAGAGATGTGCAAAAGGTAATTTCTGAAATAAAATGTAATGCACATATTTAGTCCATTTCATTTTGAGCAATTTTGTACCCCCAGGATTTTGCTTTTTCTGAACAGTTCAGACAAGAGATAATTTTCACATCAGATAATTTTAAAGTGCAAAAATCAAAAGGCTCATTTTATATCAAATGTTGTGCTTACACAATTTTAAACAAAAGCATAAGGGGGAAAGAAGAGAATGTTGGAGAGACAGTGAGAAACACTCCCAGGAAAACATATATATTACCTTTCTTGCCTTTTTAAAACTAGTCCAAGTGTGTACTACTTGGGCACCTACACGTACTGTGCATGGTTCTCCACCAGATTACACCTTGTGTAGTTATTTACACCTAGGCAAATTGTTTGTGAAATGTTACTGTTACCCTGGATTTGAGGAGTGTGTGTATCCCAGAATGTGATCAAGATAATTGCAACCATATTATGTGCATTCAGCCATCATAAATTAATAAAATAGAACACCACATGGTAGAAGGTTAAATTAAAAGCAGTTTTTTTGGAGGCAAGGTCTAAACTAGCTGGAAGTTTCTGCTAATCAGAAGGGGAGGAGGGGAAAGAAAAGTCAACAATTGAGACGAAAAACCTTAGTGGATAAGAACTTTGGATTTGTGTGCCTTTGATATAGAAGTATTGTTATGATTAAGATTGTTAGGTATGTTTGTTGATAAGTAGTGTATTGGAAGTAAGAAAAATAGATGATTTAGTAGGGGTCACTATGACCTAAGTGTTTTGAAGAAGTTAGTTATAAAAGACTAGATAACATAGTGTACTTTGGAGCAGTCCTCTGAAGCTATCTTGAGAGAAGATTTTCCTGACATCTTTACTCCCGGTGGGTGAGCGACTGGCTATTGCGAACCCGCTGTTAATTACTCAATACCATTCCAGATTTTAGGTAAATATCTGGAATGTTCTAAACCTATTACTTATGTCTAAGGCGCCACATAGGAGCCGAGGGATATCACCACTTGTGGGGAGCCCCCCCAAAGTAAGCACTGCCCACAGCCATTACCCTCTCTCGTGCTCCAACCCCCAGGCCTGAGTCCCCTCCTACACCCAAACTCCTGCTGCTGCTGGGGAGAGGGCCACGGTGGCCAGAGACTGCCACAGCAGTGGCCGATGTGTCTGGCCCAGGGGCTGCCTGTGCTGCTCTGGTGGCTCCCGAGCCATTTGCACTGACCACTGCAGAAGTCACAAAGATCCCAGAACGTCAGAGAATCTGTGACCTCCGTGACAAACTCGCAGCCTTACTTATGTCTAAATTGCAGTTTTTGAAAGAGCACACTTGCTTGTATTAATCTTTTATCAGATGGAATTGCTGTGTTCCCATTAATTTATTCCTGGCACTGCCTGGAGTGAAACAGTTAAGTTACCACTTCTGTGGGTTATGAAAACCCTGTGTAACACTACTAAATCAGAATAGTAGTGTTTTGTACCCACTTTGTCTACAAACATTTACACTTCGACATTTCCAAAATATGCAAGACAGTGGAGAATTAGGACTCATGTTGGGAGGGCCTGATTTAACTCTCATTTACAAATCAGTATTATTCATGAGTAATATGATGGAAACCAAAAGGATTCCACTGGTGCAAAAATGGCAAATTCTACAAGATATGTTCCTTACTTTCCATAGTTCTATTATGCACTTTGGACCAGAGTTTTAAAGTTAGGTACCTAAATACCTTTAAAAATCTGGCTTTCTACCCTTGTCCTAGGTTCTCTTTTATAAAATTATCAAAATTATCAGAAGTTCATCCCCATTGCATTGAAAACGAATTTCACTGTTTCAACAAAAAGTTGGCTTATATTTTTTTTTCAGTCCTCTCTGTAAATGGAAGGTAGTTATTTTGCCAGATAAACGGGCTTTCCCTTAGCAAAAGCTTATGCATGAACTCACAGTAAAGAGCACAAATATACTTATATATTTGTTCTCTGAGTTTGTTCCATATATTTAGTAGGAATTGCTGTCCCAATAGGGATAGTTTAGAAGGAACTAAGGAAGTTCCTTTGGGCACCTCAGGAGACAGCCACTTATAGTAAGTTATAAGAAATTTGCAGTTAAACAGGGCAGTCTGCTAAATCACCTTTTCTTTAGTTAGCAGATCTGGTTTTCTTTCGGGGGAAAGATTGATAAAGAATTTTCTCTGTTTTGTTACTTTGGAGAGAGAGGGTCCTATTCTCCAGTCCTTTAAATTAATTTAGTGTTGCTGATGTGATGCAAAGTGAATTTAACTGGCTGCAGATTCCGCCAAGAAAATTCCTCCTGTGTAGGAGGAATCTCCATTAGTGTAAAACTGACAGAGGTGGCTTATCACTTCCCATGCCAGCCCCCTACATTCTGTACAGCTGAGACATAGTGGAGAATTGGGGCAAGACATTACAAGAAATCAAGAAGATTGTAAAGGCTGAATGAGAGCATATTGTATGAGGGGGAGGCTGCATGGAATTAAAGGTGAAAGAAATGTGCTCATCACTTCTAGAATGACAATTCTCTTATAAATCTCTACTTAAGTTAAGCTAAAAGGTACTGAGTTTGGTAATGTCATTGTTCCAGAACATTGATGCAAATACCTTCACCATTGCCTTCCAGCTTTAAGCCCTTTAGAACTATGGATTTATTATGGTTTGCATGCTGAAATATCCAGGGCCAGATGCAGGCTTAGCTAGCTAACCAGGGGAGTGGAGCATGCCTACATCTGCTCCTGAAGTAGCTCCTCTATATTATTAATGTCGAAAGAGAAGACAGCACTGACAGGCTCACCTTCCAGCTAGGGAATAGCATGGTTGTTCACCTTTTTTCCAGGGTCTTTATAAAGGATAGAAACATTATCTGCTTCTAATGCCAAGTACCTCTTCCTACAACTACAGTGATAATTCAGTCAATATTGGAAATGCAAACCCCTGAACTGGCAACAGGAGAATAGGTGCTGTCATTACACTCTTTCAGAAAAGTAATACAGATGACAGTCTCATGTGTATATTTGATTATGATAAGAAAGTAACTTTATACATAGATAATGAGGTGAGGACATTTATTCATATTTGCCAGTCTGTATGGAAGAAATGGAAATGAGCCAATGTAGTATAGTTTGCATCCAAAAACTATGTTAAAAGATCTTTACGATTGTGAAGTCAAGATAAGAAATGCCAAAATTAAGATTTCCTGTGCCACCTACATTCAACCTTCCTTGCATGTATGCATTACATGATCATGATTTTAGAAACAGTTCCTTTTTCTGTTCCATTCTATTGTACAAGCTTTTTTAAAAATTATACCCATCAACATAATACCTGAGTGCCTAATAAATCTTAAGAGAGAAGTATGTGTATCAGTTTTGAGTGATTATAACAGTCTCTCACATAGAAAGTTAGCTTTTCATATAGTTGTTGACATCATCAAAAGTCCGAATAATACTGTAATTCAAGTCCATATATTTATGGAGAAGCTAGCCTCTTGATTTCCACCTGGTCTCAAATTCCCCAGCCAGTCCAGAACACCTGAGAACACAGGAGATATGATATGCTTCAGGGTATTGTGTAATTATGTAGGCGATGATGTAATAAACATCACAGATCTGCATGGCTAAGGAGTGTGTGTACTGTTTCTTTAGGTCTATATTAGGAAACCAGGGAGGGCTCAGAGGAGGCAGAATCTTTGCAGTGAAGCAGAGAGAGAGAGAATTGTTCTAAGCATTAACTCTTTGTGTGATTGTTTACCATTGTCCTGTGACAGAGTGAGGTGTTGAAGGCACCCTCACTGGCTGAGGTTGGCTTGAGGGGAACATTAATGCCATCAATAGCACCTTGGATGGACTGGGGCTGATGCAATGTCAAAGGACTCTCATGACTTACTGTTGGTACATCTGTGGGGAAATCAGTATAATTAACCCTCCTGAAAAATGACATGCAGAAACTGCTCAGTGCCATTGGAGATAGCAGACTGGTTTATCCTTGAGGCAGTCCCATTTACTATATGAAAAGCTCATGTTGCCAGGGATCCAGAGCAGTTGTAACTTTGACTAGCACAGATAAGTTGGGTCCCTTACAGTTTGTATGTGCTGCCCCAATCCCTTAGTAACTTTCTACAGAATTGGGGAATGATTAGAATTAAAGTCTTTTTTTAACCTGTGAGGTACTTCCTCCTCTAATAAGTCCAGCAATCCACACTCCCCTCACTTACAGCCTGTTTCTACAGAGACTGTTTGCAGGCTGTGGTCTGACTGCAGTGTTCCCTAGGACCTTCTTCCCTATTCTCCCTACTTTTTTCCTTTTCCTTCTCATTCTCATGCTCCTCAACATGCCTGGGTTGGTGTCTGAAGTTGCCCAAAATGTTTATAAATTCTACGCTGCCTCCACACAACCCCGCCCCTCCCAATGTCTTTCAGGGAAGCGGCAGTGATTGACACTTTTCCTCTGTCTGTTTCATCCACCATGGTTGGCAAAGGAAATCAGTTGTTCTGCTATGTGTGGGTCTTTCATTCAAGGCAGGTTGTATGTTCTGGTAAAGAATATTGCAGCCCTACTTTTGCTGCATTGCAGCTGTTTGAGAAAGCCATGGCAGATGTATTTTTCTGGCCTCCCCTGACTCCTCCATATACACCTATCCCAGCAGGGCAACTTTCTATGGTCACAACTCATGGGCACCTAGTTTGTGCCTTCCTTTGAAAATACCTTATGAGCCCAGAGTCCTCTTATGCCTCTTATAACAAGTGCTGACATCTAGTTTACTAGCTCCTGGCATGAGCGGGGAGAATGGGAAACAACGGTATGGGGGGAGAGAAACATGTGGGACAGATAAAGCCCCTGGCTTGTGGCAGAGGGGGAAAGAAGGGGCATGTAGAGAACCTGGCATAAAGGGAAAGAGGGGATCAGAGGGTACCCAGAGCCCATGGCATGAGAGGGGTAGGTGGGAGATGGTTGAAGGGAATCACAGTGGGTGGGTGGTACACAGGGAGCTGGTGAGGGAGAGCAAACTGAGGAATACTAGGAACCCCTGGTGTGTGCAATGAATTCAGCCTACACAAGCAACAACATGTGCATCTCTATAGTTATTATTAATGACAACAATAATAATTTTTAGTACACTCATAATGAAAGCTGCTAAATTATCTAAAAGATGTAGGGGTGTCATTACCTTTAGAGAGCCTGAAAATAGAATTTGCATCTGTATATTCATTCCATTAGTACAAATCACGTTACGCTGGTTTGTGTAATTAATTTAAAAACATTTCAGCACTATTAATCACATTTACCTTTAGAGAAGATATTGTAATCCTTTTAACAATATTTTACAGCCTCTATTGAAACCATTGATTTTGAACCGATAACATTGTACTGTATATGGTAATAGAATCAGTCCACAAGGGGTCTCCCTTGCCTTAATTTTTTGTACTTCCTTGTACAGTAGACATCCAAAAGAGTATGATATTCTTTGGAACTATTCAATTCCTTATATATTTTAAATACATAAGTAATTCAGCAATAACTACCGAGAAAGACTAATGGGTAGGTCGTGTTAACCTGAAAGTGGGAACTGCAGCCTCATTTGCCAGGGCAGCTCATATACCTTGATAAATGAAAACTGTTTGCCTAATGTCAGCTTGCCACATAGCAGTTACAGAATTGGGCTGCTGTGAATTGGTAGATTTAAAATCTTACTATATAAAGACACTCATTTCAGACTAATCCTCTGTAGCTGGTTAGGTGAGGTTACTCTGATTCATTTAAGCCACACAGTTATTTGAAAAAAGAACAGAAAAGCTTCAAAAACAGACTCCAACGAGAAGCTGTTGAACGTGAATTAATATGCAAACTAGATACCATTAACTTAGGTTTGAACAGAGACTGGGAGTGGCTCGGTCATTATGTTAATTGACTCTATTTCCCCTAGTTAACTATCCTCACTCACACCTTTGTGTCAACTGTCCGTAATGGGCCATCTTGATTATCACTTCAAAAGTTTTTCCCCTGCTGATATAGTTCCTCTTAATTACGTAGCCTTTTAAAGTTGGTATAGGTACTTCCACTTTTTCATGTTTCTCTGAATGTATAAATATATGCTTACTGTGTGTTCCATTCCATGCGTCTGATGAAGTGAGCTGTAGCCCACGGAAGCTTATGCTGAAATAAATTTGTTAGTCTCTAACGTGCCACAAGTAATACTGTTCTTTTTGCTGACACAGACTAACACGGCTGATACTCTGAAACATTTATTTGAGGTTCTTTGCATCATTTTATAATCTGGAAAACATCAGTCACCACCAAAATGAAGTAAATAAACCCACTTCATGTTCACTTGAGCAGGACTGAGATTTCATCCCATTTAGAAATAGGTATGTTGTAATTTCTGAGGAAGACACTACATTGTTTTACTTCATAGAATTACTTAAGTGAGGAAAAAAGTCTGATACTTTTGGTCTTTCTGATGATTGTCTCTATGATAAACCTAAGCTTCCTGATGCCTGGTAGTTGCAGAGGAAGATTTTTTCATGGTAATTTTAGGTCATATGTCTGTTCATTATTTTCCCTGGTCTTTTGTGTCAACATACAAAGAACCCTGCATTTCTTTTCAACGCACTATAAAGCAAAGTTTTCTTTTGGTTCACATTCTCATCATATTGCTCTATGTCATAATTGTGTTAAAGTTTCCCATCTACAGGGTTAATTTTTAAAATCCATTAACATTTGGATTTTAGCATTTAGCAAAAGGAACTAACCAGGTTTTGGCCCAAACTTTTTCCTACTTTAAAAATGTAGATTATTCAGTAATTTGTGATTATGTATGAGCTGTTGCTTTTGCAAGAAATATTAATAAAAATGTTATTTTTATTGGCTCAGCAAAAACAAGTTTTGTGTTCTCTCCTCTGCTTCTTCCATATTAGTTAACAAACACTATCCCAGATTTGTGCTGACATTTTCAGTGGCGCTGAGGCATAAACAAAGATGTTTGGTTATGCTGCAACATTTTTTGCAACAGAGACAGTTGTATCAATTTCAGTTGCATTAGAGGATAAGCAGAAAAATAAATTTATTTTTGCTAAATGGAAAGAGGCAAAATCAGCAGTAGAGAAAACATCTTTGCATGTTTCTGAGTGTGTACATTTGGCTCTGATAGCGAACTTGTAACATGATTCTAAATCACTGGCACTTCTTGAATGGTGAACTTCTGTTTGAGTTGAAGCACTTCAAACAACTTACTTGTTGAATCAGTGTTTGGACTGAGGCATCTATTTTTCCAAAAGCTCTTAGAAGTTTGAAGCTCCCCTGAGATTTTAAAGCCTTTGGTGTGTTTATAAAATGCTTGCAATTGAAGAAAAAATCTGCTCTGATAACACCAGTTACAAGGCAAAGCCATGATCCAAAGGAAAATAAACACTGGGAAAGCATGGCTAGTGTATTAAAATAAATGTAGTCCATTTTATTGTTCCATAAAACAAATTAACTCTGACAACTACCTACTCTGTAGGTACACCGGTTAGAAATAGTAGTTTATAATTTCAGCGCTTAATATTTTGACTTTGTCCATATCAGTAATAGGACTGAGAAAATAGGATTTCTGCATTCTCTGCTTTACCCAGACAGATAGGGTCCAATCATGTACTGTTTACTCAGACAATATTTTCAATGACCACATTAGGAGTTTTGCTGGAACAAGGAGTTCAGGATCTTTCTTGCCCAATGTTTTGTTTCTTCTGGGTCAAATGGCCTTTGAGAAGTACATTATATCCCCATTTTAAATTTGGGACTCTTCTGTGAAATTTATTCTGTTTAAGGACTAAATCTTGAAACCCATAATCATGTAGTGAATCTGATTTGTGGTCACCGAGGACTTCCCTATTAAAGGTTCCAGGATTGGACCCTTAATTTGTATGAATTAAGCAATATAGACTATATTAACAATGGTCTAATCAAGACAATACTTACTGTACTATTAAACCACAGTCCTTGGCTTTCTTCTATATTTTCACTGGTTTATAAATGCTGTACATGTGATGCGCATATAGTGACTGATATAAAATATGACAAAACAAAGAATAAATGGTATTTAAATGGTTGCATTCTTATGCAACAAACATGTCAAGACTTGGTAAGAAAAATGCCTGGTGGCAAGACAGCAGTAACATAGATTCAGTTCAAGAACCTTGTACAGTTAAAGTGGGCAATGATATGACTTTTAACTATACAAGGTACCCCTGGGATTTCCCCATCACACATGCTATATAGGCCATCAGATTCTTTCATGACACATAATAAATTCTTGAGCAGCCTCTAGACAGCCAAAAAGTAGTTTTATAAATGGCTTAGTGAAAATGAAATATGCATGCCAATGGGGGATGGAAAAGATTGAGGGATTCCTGCTTTCACTTTTTCTGATGACTTTAATTACTGGCATAATTTGACACAGAGATGACAATGTGACTGAGTGTCCTGCTAATTTAGTAATTACAGTCTAAATTGATTTTATGTATTCAGTCATTTGGCTCTCTTTTGTGAGATCAGAGGCTCAGGCAAAATCTAGATAATTGGATAATGTACCTGCTGGGTGAATAGCAGTGTAGGTTATAGATAACAAATAAATAAACAAATAAACTGGTCAAGTGCTTGTTTGGACACAGTACCATTTGTTTGAAATATACATGTTTGGTGAGCTTATGCAGCAGTGTCAAGAGAACCACGCCTATCTGTGTTCAGGTCTCTGTAATAGAAAGGCTCTTTCGGCTGAGACCTTAGCTGTCACCTCCACCCCCACACCGACACTGGGCTGAGCCATTCAATTACTGATGGTTCAGCGGAGTATCACTCAGATCCCTGCACAGAAGACCTGCCCCGCAGAGCTCAGCTTTTTCTCTTACACTGATGCAAATATCTTTCTTCCTTCCCCACCCTCTCTATATTACCTCTCCCCCAGCTGTGTGTTGCACTGCTGCCAGCCTGTCTCCCCAGCATCAAGGGCGCTTGAGCGGTATGTGCTGAGCAGAGCTGGTGAGGCAGGCTGTCAGTGTCAGGGAACTGAAAGACCTGGTGGAACTTGACAGCTCTGTCAACCTCTCGTTGTGGAGCTAAAACAGGTTATAATGAGTAAGGAGAGTAACTATTTCTGAGGTTTAAAGATCAGTGTTTAAAAAGTGGCGTCTATCTGGGAATAGTGTGCTAGGTTTGCCAACCCTCCAGGACCGTCCCCGAGTCTCTAAGAATTAAAGATTCATCTTTAATTAAAGATTATGTCATGTGATGAAACCTCCAGGAATATGTATGTGACATTCCCCAGGGTACAATCTGGACAGTTGAACAGCTGAATCCTCTCATCCTTCTAACCTAGGGTGGCTTTCACACTGCTTTGTTGTGAAAACAACCACTCCTGGCTTGTTGACAAACAGCCTCTAGCATGCAAAAATCACTCCCAGTTGAATTATATGAGTGCTTCTAGCCAGCCACTCCTGAATTATATTACAGAATGACACCAGCAAATCTCCAGTCTCAGACTTGTCCCCAGAAATGTGTGTCTTGTACTGCCCAGCAATTGCCTTCTCTGCAGTATAAGCTGATAGAAAGTCCATCCTTTCATTAATAGAAAATGATATGAACAAACCTTGTTATCTCAAATGGAGGCTTCCAAATACAGGAGACACCCGCTATACCGCGCTCCACTATAGCGCGAATTTGGTATTAGTGTGGGGGTGCACATGGATCCTAAAATAAATTGTTTACATTGGGATCCATGGCAACACGCCCCCACCCCCGCGTTAACGCGGTACCGTGCATAGCTCCCAAACCCCATGTTCTAGCGGAGGTGTGGTGTACGAAAATCCAAACACACACTGGTTTAGATAAAACAATAACATAAGTTTATTAACTACAGAAAGAGAGATTTAAATGATTACAAGTAATGAAGCATAAAAGTCAGAATTGGTTACAAAGGAAAAAAAAGGGTAAAATGCACACTAATACCTAATTTAACAAGCTAAGTGAACTTGAAACAAAAAGGTTTTTCTTACCACATGCTCACAACAGTCTGGCTGGAATTCTTCAGCCAGGACCATTCCCCAATTCAGTGATGCTTCTTTTGTCTTTCAAACGTTGTTGATGTCTTGATTAGAAATGAGGGAAGAGAGGTGATTGGTGTCCTCTCTTCTCCCTTCTTAGAACATTTCTGTTCTTTGAGAATAATCTCCAGCTGGGGTTTACGTGACAGCAAGTCTGTTTTGAATGGGAACCCCCAGCAGTTCCATTGCCAAAATGTAAATGTCTCACTTATACTGTTACTCCTGCCAAAGAATAGCCGCTTACCCAGGTGATCATCTATCTGATTATGCTGACACCTGGCTGAGGTGCTGTCTATACTTTTGTTTCGAAGGAACTGGTTTGTGCTACTACCCCAGAAATGGAATATGCTTTAGTAACATCATACAGTAGAGTCTTATAACTTTACATAAAATGTTGCCACACGTATTTTACCCAGATAATAATGAGCAGTGAATGATGAGTTTTCAAATAACTGACAAGCTATACGTTGTACAAAATGTATCATAGTTTTGTAAAAGTGGTGAACGTAAGTGTACAGTCTATCACAACGTCCAAACAAAACTGGCAACCCTATATTGTGCATGTGTGAAGTTTGAACTTTCTAAGGACTGAGGACTTGTAAATGTACTTAGGCACCTAAAGATGCCAATAGGTGCCTAATGCAATTTTCAACAGCTCCATTGGTCATTAATGGCCTAGGCACTTTTTTGAAAATCCCACTAGATACCTATGTGCATCTTTAGGCATCTAAATACCTTTAAAAATATGGACCTGGAACCCTTAGCCACTGAAATCCATTGCTACTGACCCTGTCATGTGACAAGCGACTTGTCTACACCAGGAAGTTAATACGTAGCAAGTTAGGGTGTGAATTTACAGTGTATTAGCTACTCTGCAGTAACTCCCTGCCTGGACTTACTACACAGTAAGAGTCCTCTCAGGTAGTTTAGATTAGTACAATTTAAGGAGGCTATGCTAAAGTGCCCAAAGGCACCTTTAGTGCGCAGTAAGAGTGTTCACGTGAAGAAGCTAGTGTGCGTAAATACCCTCCGTAGCTTGTTGTGAACTAACTTCTCATGTAGATGAGCCGAAGCGTACTAACCTTTGTAATCTTCTACCATATCAAGTGACTGAGGCCAGGAAATAAAGTTCAGTCACCTACCAGTACTTCTATATGTCACGTCCTTGCTTCAGGGATGGTAGTTCTTAAATTATAGGAGCCTAAAAATGTGATGCAATCTCAGGGAAAATTTCAACAAGGATTCATTTTTAAATATTCTTTCTGCCAAAGTTAGCAAATCTTTGATCATAAAATATAATTGAAAATTAAATTGTCCCCTGAAGAGTGAATGCGTTAAATTTGGACACTAAATGTAATCATTAAAATGTGAAATAGAGGATTTTAGTCCTGCTTTCAGTGAAAGTCTCAGTGTAGCCTTTACTGAAGAGCTGGTAAGGCACTCCCACAATATCAGTAATGTAAGTAGAGTAGATTGGCAGCATTTCTCCAGATACAGATACCTAAATAAAAATCTTGTTGACAGCAATGAGAATTGAAAACAGCAGGTGGATTTGCAATACAGTACTACTAAACAGGGACAGATTCTCAGCAGGGGTAAATTGGTCTAGGTCTGTTGACGTCAATGGAGCTATGGACTTATGTTAACAAACATATTAGGACATATTGTTCCATTGATGTCAAAATGTATTGTTCATGTGGATTAAAAAGCATAATATAGCCTAGAGTTCATAGGTATTTGTATATATGTATAAATCATTATGAATGTTATGAACGGATGGCAAATAGCTAATAAAATGCCATGAACAGATAATTTTAGAGGAACTAAAAAAGACAAGTCCACATACCACATGGTGTGATCTGCACCATATACTGTGTGTTGTGTACAATTTAGAAAAACCTGACAAGCAGCACAATGTCCAAAACATATAAAAGTTAGCTAGAGACATGGAAATGGGAATTATTGGGAAGTGATATGGGAAAAGCTACTGAAAACATTCCAATAATGTAAAGGTTAAAACTGTCATTTTCAATTTGATGCAGTGGGCTGACATAATGCCTCGGTATTTAGAATCCTTTGGAGATGTATCTGACATGTCTTGGCAGATTAGCCAAGAACCAAGAAATGTCATGCATGTGTTCTTTTCCTGTGTTTCAATATGTAGATTCTGGGAAACTGCATTTTTAAACTTTAGCAGATATACTACAAACAAACATCCCGTATGTCTGCTGGGGCTTACAAAAGATTTTTGCGGGTCAAGAGGCTTCTAAACAACTGAGGCTGGCATAGTATACAGTGAATATCCTATAAAAAGTTAGTATAAAACTGTAAAACAGTATTGCTCACCAGGTGGATTTCATATTCTTTACTTACAGTAGATATGCAACACAAAATGAGGACAAACTATTTTTTGGCAGATGCTGCATGGTGTTAACTCCAATATATGAGTGATGCAGACTTTTCTACCTAGCCTTTGGACTCCTTCACTCCAGAACTTGATCAAATTCTAACAGTTATATAGTTTTGCTTTCTTGATGTCTCCCAATAATTCAGTTATGAAATGTACGAAAAATAAAATTTTTAATTTGGAGTTAAAGTGTAGTGGTAAGAAAATATAAAATATATAAATACATTCACAATTATAACATTTGTAAATTTGGGCCAAACTTAGATGTCATTTTAACTTGAATTTTTACATGTGAAATGCATGCAGAATTGCAAAGTTAATGGCAGATCTTTGCATAACATAATATCGGTAAAAATCCTCCAATGCTTTACTACCCTGTCATATCCAAGAAACCATATTTACAGCTCAGGCTGGAGAAAGAGTTTATTGATTAGCTCAACTCAAACGTTTTCATTGTCAAATTTTCCATCTAGCACTAATCACACTATATTGTTATGGCATGTGTCACCAGGTGGCACTGTTACAGATAGTCTTCCATTAATGTATAAGTCAGGGGTTGTTTTTGATGGGGAGTGTTGGTTTTGCAAGGCTTTTGTGTAGCATCAACATAGGGAGAAAGGAAGCTGCGTGAGATGCTTGTTCTCTGCCTTCAGCTCTGGTTAGAGTCAACTCTTGACACAACTGATCCTTGGGAACTGAGCACTGATCCTATTGGGATCCTATTTGCCTGCCCACTGCTAAAGGATCCCCACCCCAGCCTAAGGGGGTGGGGGCGAGATCCACAGGACCCAGAAACCAAATGATTACGGGGGACAACTAATGAAATAACAGGGGCAGGAGTGTGGTCAAAGGGTCAAATGAAGGGGACCAGACAGGGACACTGAGCACTGATGTTGGGGTGAGATTATTGGAAGAAGGAATCAAACTGCATGCTGTTTGACCATCCCACATTTCAAGACTGCACGTAAATAAAGCAAGTTACACTTAGAATACACTTTATGATTAGAATACATCTAGTCTCCATGTCACCAATTTCTCCCCCAATGTGCAGCTGACTTGCAAAGTCCCAGATTAGCTACCATTGGGCAAAGGGGTGACACTGGTGTCAGTAGAAGACACAGCAATATAATATGAACACTTCTTCCATGATGGATTATCTCAGACACTGAGGTTTCACAAGTAAGACTAACAAATTTATTCAGGCCAAAATTTAGGAGTTTTAGGCTTTTCGACCTTAGCTCATTGTTTACAAAACTGACATTAAAAAGAGTCAAAAAGTCCTATTACTTCTTTCATGGGCTGTGCTGGTTGTGTTGTTAGGAAGAAATGAAATGGTAAAACTTAATTTTGTTCTTAGGGGCAGAGTCATTTATTGGTGCAAATAAATAGAAATGGAGAAATTAAAACTATATCCTGCACAAAACAGAACCCCCCCGCCACTGCCCCAAATGCTTCATGTAGTTATTCCTGTGTGTAGTTCAAACTCAGAGGACTAGAGATAGGAGCAGGAGCTCCACTTGTAGTGGTAAAAAAACAAAAGCAAAAACACATGACTTAAGTTATATTGAAAGTGATTGTTTTTAATTCAAAATAAGTGTCCACATACAGAAATGCACTGAAACAACTGAAGATTGATTATAATCAATCTAATTATTTCAGATGCAATTTCCATGTAAACAATCCCCAAGTGAGTCAGTAATCAGATTTACAAAATTAATTAGTCACATCCCTATTGTGGAACTGTCTAGAACACCAATAGTATGACTATTTCACTTTATGTGGGCTTTTAGTTTGGTAATAATATTTATTGAAGAAAAATGCAATTTTTCCAGTGTGGCTTCCTTTCCTTATTAAGAATTGTGTTATTCTCAGTCCTATATTCAGCATGAGAAGTGTGTGCAGTGAGGCTCGGTAATGGATTTTTGACTCCCTGTGTGAATGGACACATCCTCCCTCTGGCCAGGAGGAGGCTAATGAGCTCCTTTGGGCCTGTGCTGCGCTAATGAGGTGCACCTGCACAGCTTGTTCCTCCTGGAGGAGAAGTGGCTTAAAAGGGGAAGCTTAGCTTAGGAAGGGTATGGTGACCAGGAAGTAGGCTGCTCTATGCAGAGACTGCTAGTAACAAAGGTAGGTCAGTTGAGGAGGAGATAGCGATGGAACATACCACTTCCAGAGCTGCACTGGCTGACAGCCTAGCAACATGCCCCAGGAAGAGTGGTAGGAGGTAAACCCTGTGAAGGAGCAATAGATTTTCAGAGACTGAGCCACTGAAGCCCTATCCAGTGGCTACCTGAGAGGTTTACCCCTGTTCCAGCCAGATTATCCTCTCTTGCAAAGGGAAGGGAGGAAGAAGAATCAGTCCTCTCACAGGCGCCGACTCCATGGGTGCTCCGGGGCTAGAGCACTCACGGAGAAAAATTGGTGGGTGCTGAGCACTCACTGGCAGCTCCCTGCCGGCCCCCCCCCCCACACCCAACTCACCTTCCGGGGTTCCCGTTGGAGGGAGGCGCCTCCCACCGAAAAGCCATGGCTTTTTTTAGCCCAGCCGCCCACCTTTCAGCTGTGTGGCGGGGTGGCGGGGGGGCCACGGGGGAAAGCCCAGTGGGGTGGCCCCTCGGCGGGGAGCTGCCGGTAGGTGCTCAGCACCCACCAATTTTTCCCCTGGGGAGGAGGCAGGGGCGGGGATTTGGGGAAGGGGTGGGGCCGGGGGTGGAGTTGGGGCAGGGCCAGGGGTGGAGTTGGGGTGGGGCTGGGGCGCGAGCACCCACTGGCGCCGACGAAAGTCAGCGCCTATGAGTCCTCTGCCAGGGAGTGATTACCTCAGAGAACTCCCCCCAAGTGCAGCCACTAGGGGACTACAGAGGGTAAATTAAGGACAGTGGGACTTATGGGAGGTCTAAGAAGCCCTGACCTTGCCTCTTATTACTTTCAATTTCCATTTCTGGGGATAATTTTGTAGTGTCTTGCTCGATTTCCTTCATTTCTTGAAAGATTAACTAGAAATCAAAGAGTTCAAAGTTTGTGCTAGATATCACACCTTTCATCTCTGTTCCCTTTGGGAAGTGGGGCTGTATATTCTGATCTATTTGAAACCGAGGAAGGTAGATTACAACTGTTACCCTGAAAAATGGATTTTGGGATGCTCCTATAATAACCAGCCTATTGTCCCCTTCCTGAGCTATGAGTTTCCAGGATAGCTAAGAAAATACTAAAGGACATGAATATATTCACCAAGAAGTGAATATAGCTGGACTGCTTGGTAATAGTGACCAGAATATAATTAAATTTAACATCCCTGTGGAGGGGAAAACACCACAGCAGCCCAACACTGTAGCATTTAATTTAAGAAAGGGGAACTACACAAAAATGAGGAGATTAGTTAAACGGAAATTAAAAGGTACAGCACCAAAAGTAAAATCCCTGCAAGCTGCACGGAAACTTTTTAAAGACACCATAATAGAGGCTCAACTTAAATGTATACATCAAATTAAAAAAACATAATGAGAGTACCATAAAAGAGCCACCATGGCTAAACAACAAAGTAAAAGAAGCAGTGAGAGGCAAAAAGGAATCCTTTAAAAGAGGCATTGGCAACCTTCGACACGCGGCTCACCAGGGTAAGCCCCCTGGCTGGCCGGGCCGGTTTGTTTACTTGCTGCATCCTCCGGTTCGGCTGATCACGGCTCCCACTGGCTGTGGTTCGCCATCCCCGGCCAATGGGGGCTGTGGGAAGCAGTGGCCAGCACATCCCCCAGAGGGCTTACTCTAGTGAGCCATGTGCCAAAGGTTGCTGATGCCTACTTTAAAAAATGGAAGCTAAATCCTAGTGAGGAAAATAGAAAGAAGTATATACTCTGTCAAATGAAGTATAAAAATATAATTAGGATGGCCAAAAAGGAATTTGAAGAACAGCTAGCCAAACTCAAAAAGTAATAGCAATTTTTTAAAGTACATCAGAAGCAGGAAGCCTGCTAAACAACCAGTGGACCACTGGGGCCACTGGACGATCCAGATGCTAAACAAGCACTCAAGGATGATAAGACTTTTGAAGAGAAACTAAATGAATTATTTGCATCGGTCTTCACAGTTGAGGATGTGAGGGAGATTTCCTGAGCCATTCTTTTTAGGTGACAAATCTGAAGAACTGTCCTAGATTGAGGTGTCATTACCTGCTGATCACAGCCGTTTACTTTTGTTCGCTGGCCTAGCTCAGTACATAGGTGGCCATGCTCTGCCCTTTTTAGTACTCTTGCCAAGCTGCTCTGGCAGTAACACAGGGACAGGGATGGTCGATTTTAACTAAAGAAGCAAAGCAGGCTTTTGAAACCATGCTTCAAGCCCTGTTCTGGATCCAGTTCTGGTCTTATTTTTAATCCAAGGAATCCCATAGTGATTCAAACTTATTTATGCAATTGGACTCTGGGCACAGTTCTCTTCCAGTTATGTTTGTGTCCAATACTTTCACCCCAATGGATGCAAAGTATTCCCAGATTGAACTAGAGTTTTTGCTGGTGGTTTTTGCCATTGTACTCTTCAAGGTCTACTTAATGGGAAGACATTTCACCTTAGAAACTGATCATTTCCCTATTCTGGGTCTCTGTCACAAGGCCATTGGCCTGCTAATTTGAGGCTGTGGATAATTCAGTTTCAGCAGCATGACTTTGATTTGGTACATATCAAAGGAAAACATAATTTACTTGCCAATTCTCTTTTGAAAAAATCTGCTGGGTTGGAAACTTTGTATGTAGAAATGGCAGAGGATAGCATATGCTTTTTATTGTTGACTTAAGGTGGAATACTGATGCCACTCTTCAACATGCTGAAATACGCAAGGTGATACATTCTGTACCAGTGGGTTGAACAGAGCCAGTTCTTAAGAAAACTTTGTCTACAGTCTAGAAAATTTGTTCTGAGTTCACAGTGAAGACATGTGCTATTCGGCATATCTTATTCAGAGAAGCCTGGGTGATCTTCCCAGCAGTGTTGCAAAAAGCAGTTCTAGATGTGGGTTCATGAAGGACATTTGGGATTTATGAAGATGAAGGAACTTCTGTGTAGTTATGCTTGGTAGCTAGGGCTGAACTCAGACACTGAACATCTTAGGAAGGCATGCTCAGCCTGCACAGTGCATAGAACTACTCTTCCTCCGGCCTTTTTGAAACCAGTAGTCATAGATAAACCATGGCAGAGAATTGCAGTGGATATTACTGGCCCCTTAATTGCACTGCATGGCTACACACTGACTGTTATACTCACATTACCCCTTTGCATTCATAGTTTCACAAGGCACTTCAGAGGAGCTCACTTCTTGCCTAACCACATTATTCACTATGTTTGGCCTACCAGAGAGCCTTTTTTCAGATAATGGGATGTCTTTTGTGTCAAGAGAGCTTGAAGGCTTTCTGATGGGATCATGGGAAAACTGCATGGGACTCTGAAGAAGCATGTAGCTTGCATAGTGGAGGATCATTGAGATACACTCTACCTTACTGCATTAAGTTGTGCTTTATATTCTATTCAGAGCATACCTCATGAAGGTATTGGAAAAACCCATTTCTAGCTGCTCTTCAGCCAAGCTATGAGGACTATGATTGACAACCTACCTGCAGGTCTTTCTTTAGTATTTTGTGTGGTTTTAGGATTACTGTTCTAGGGTGCTTTGCTCTTTGATGGGGACCCCTGTGCTTCAGTCCCCATGATATTGATGAGAGATTTGGTGGTATAGGTGTAAAATAGGGCTTGGTGACACACCAATTTTTTTCATTTAGGCAATGTTTGTCTGCAGTGGCACAGCAGTATGACTGCACCACTAGCAATTCTTTCTTAGCATATTAAGGCCGCAGCTAGGTTATAGCAGCACTTCACCATGAGTGGCAGAGTAAAGACCAAAGTCAGGCTGACATACACCATGGGCACTTCCCTTCAGACCAGTGTTTTCAGCAGTCCTTTGTCAAACTGCCTCCTCAAGATCCAGTGTCAATCAGAGATCACAGCAGAACTGGGCATTCCTGAGCAACACCAGTTCTTTTCCAGCTCTGATCATGTCAGCAGCCCATTATTTGAAGGCCACTGTCCCTGATATCTGGACTGTAGCTCAGTCTTCCCCAATTTGAAGTGAAAGCCTCACCAGGGAGCCTTTGCATTTCCCTGGCTCCCCCACCTAGACAGCAGACCAGCCATAGCAGCACTACAGAAAAGGCCCTTTCATCTTCCTTCGCAACATTGCTGTGCAGATGCCTCTCACCTAGATTTTGGAGTCCGGAAACTCATGCATGTGGCCATCTTTTACTCAGGCTATGATGTCTGGGGCCAGATGTCCACCATCTTCTCAGGTTTCTATGAGAGCCATCTCATATCTGAGCCCTTATCTATGGGAACACACTCAAAAATCAATTATCCGCTCAGCTAAATGGACAAGATTCAAAAAAGAGAGAGAGAGAGCTTGAGTAAGCCTGTCTGAATCAGAACTTATTCTCTCTGCTCCTTGCAGGCAGTCAGCACAAGAGCCATTGCTGGACCTGTTTAAAGGAAAGGAATTGTATTGTAAAGGAAAACTGAACATTAATGTCAACAAGCATGACAAATATTGAGGAAAAAATAGACTCCATCGCATGGATGCACATGAGCTAATAGCAGTCACCTGTCTTAAAGTGGAAAGTATACCAGGGCACTTTCCATGAGATGTCTCACTCCCTTATTTGGACTATCACAATGAAGGGAGCACATGGATTGCTCCATCCATAATCTCCTATAGATGCATGGCAATAGAAAGCAGGTAAAGTAGTAAGCTACTCCTCCTATAGACAGTGCCTAAATGGTGCAATCTATCTCTTACTTTAGACTTGATGAGATTTTTTTACAAGAATACTGAGAACAGCAAAACTGACACAAATACTGTACACCAACAAATATTTGTGAGAGCATTCACACCAGAGAACGCTCCAACAGCTGTTTTGTGGAGAGAAGTGAAAGAGGAAGGGAGGAGTGACATTGCAGAGAGGAAAGAGGAAATAATTGATACAGCAAATAAAATTAAAAAATAGTGTTGAGGAGGACAGAAGGTGCCATCATTGCCATCACCAGAGGAAGCAAAAAAAAAAAGAGTTTAGTTTGGTGCCCTTCATTGGGCTCAATTTGTGAAGTGTGACCAGGCAGTAAAGATGGAGAATGATTTCTCCATCATACAGGTCCGTGAAGTATAACTAGACTAGATGAAGCAACTCTGCCATATCTCCTGGTGTGCTGATGTTGATGGGAGAGTTTGTACCCCACCTTTTTCATCCTCTTGCCATTGATACTCTGTTTTTATTTTAGCCACAATCACAAAAAGGGAGTGATAAGCCAAATAAATTATTAGCTGCAACTTTAATTATTAGACCAAATTGGAATGAAGTATCTTGTAAAGCACCCATAAATTGCCAGCATTTAAGTTCTCAGCTGCCTTGAAGCAGTGGCCATTTTCGTTGCCTGCTTTTTAAAAAATCTGTTTAATTAATGTGCATATCTTGCATATATACTATATAATGCTTTTCTTTACTTCCCTTTATCTAACACTGTGCCTGAAGTTTATTACTTTCTAGTGCAGAAGTGAAAGGTCATCACTCATAAGTAGCAAAAAAATTGAAATTGGTGACCCACTGACATGCAATTTAAATGGACGCAGTGCAGCCAGCCTAATTTCACACATAGCTTTGTAAATAATTAATTAACTTTGTAGAAATAGTGCACAAGCTTTTTATGACATTTTGTAAGACCTAAAATTTTTATTACCATGAGTCCAATAGTGCTGTAGTTGTAAGCTGCTGTTGTGAATGTTTTAAAACATACAACTGGTAGGACAGTAAATACAGGGATCTTTGCTCCACAGTACACATTGTCTTAATTAGTGTTGTCGTCTCAGGCATATCTAATTAGCTGACACATTCCACTTTTACAGCATAAAGCTAAATAGCTGCTATATTTGTTCAACACCTGACTTACTAGGCATTAACAGATATAAAGACAGATTTTTTTTTTGTGTGGAACAGTTTAGAGCTGATAGACCTGTGCAAATAATTCATAAGGAGTAATGTATGCAATTTATTCAAATGATTCTTCTGCCTCTAGATGATCCGTGGCCAGATCATGATTTCTGAAAATTTATTCTATTTCTTTTTTTAAAAATATATATTTTTCTCTATGATTGATCATGATCATTCAAAGTTCAGACTCCTTTTCTCAGTTATAATTGGTTAGATAAATCACATGGTATTGTTTCTGTTCCCTGACTGGATGAGCTCAAAAAAACTTCTGGAGCAAATACTTATGCATGTGAATTTAAAATTCAGTTTCTGAGAGTAGCCTCAAACAGGGCTTTGAAACTCACTGTCTGCAAAAAATTTTGCTAACAAAATTGGACCCCTTGAATGTTTTCAGAGGATGAACTTCAAAGGGTGCAAAGCAAAATCATTTAAAAATAAATATTTATGGATAGGTGTATTTTTTCTGCATTATTTGCCCAGCTCTAATTAACAGCAAAAAGGCAGTTGATTTGTCTGCAGAGACTGTCAGAATTATTATCTTTCTGTAAGCAGCAGTATAAAGCACTCTAATAAGACTCTACTTAATAATTAATAACATAGTAGAGTACACTCGGTTGGGACATGCTAAAATGAGAAAACTGCTTAATCAAGATATCTGCCAGGAAATTAATTTAGACATAAGGGTACTGTGATATGTTGGATTTGCTGCAGTTGGGTTCATGAGCAATACCCTAGTGTCTCATTGCCCGATCAACTAGTGCACTCACATTTTGGATCCTGTTCAAAATAACGAAAGAGCTTTTCACAGGCTTGGTTTCAGCTGAGATTTAGAGAGGCTTTTTTTTCTGCTTGTGTCACAGTTCTGACAAATTAAACAAACAAAATGTCCCATAGTCAGGGATTAACAGGGAATTCGCACAGATTATGTACAGCCAGGATATGGCAGAAAACTGTAAAAGCTGTCTAACATTTTTTTCCAAGGAGGTTCTGATCCCTAGTGGCGTGCTGCTTGTCACTTGTCAGCCTAACTTTCCATAGCACCTCCTTATTGTATTCAGATGACGTGTTACTTAATTCATGTCATCTATTTTACTACTCTGACAATCCCTGTATTTAAGACATTCAGGATATATCTACACTGCAATGTAAGCCTTGGGCTAGTAGAACTCGTGTTAGCAAATCCTGGGTTTGTTAACATAGGGTGTGAGTGTCTACATTCATTTGTAACCCTAGGTTAGAAATTGTTGAATCCTGGGTCCCAATCCGTGTCTCCAGCATCTACACTGCATGATACAGGCCTGAGTCCAACCAACCATATCCCAAGAGAGGAAAAGCTTGTTTCTCTTTCACCAACAGAAGTTGGTCCAATAAAAGATATCACCCGCCTTTGTTCTCTCATATCCTGAGATCAACATGGCTACAACAACACTGCAAACAGATACATTCAATTTAAGGACCCCTTATATCATCTAGTCTGACTGCCTGTATATCACAGGCCATTAAATTTCATTCGGTTACTCTGGTATTGAGCCCAATAACTTGTGTCTGTCTAAAGCATAACTTGTATTTTGCTAAAGCATCTCTTCCAGAAAAGCATCCAGCCTTGATCTGAAGACAGCAAGAGATGGAGAACCTACCACTTTCCTTGGTAGCTTGTTTAAGTGATTAATCACCCTCACTATTAAACATTTCTGCCTAATTTCTAATTTGAATGTGTCTGACTTCAACTTCCAGCCATTGGGTCTTGCAATGCCTTTCGCTGCTAGATTAAAGAGCCCTTTCGTACCCACTATTTTCTCCCTATGAAGGTACTTATACACATTAATCAAATCACATATGAGTCTTTTTTTCTGATAAGCTAAACAGATTCAGCTTTTTAAGGGCATGTCTACATTGCCCTGCTCTTCAGACAACAGAGCTGTTAGTAGCATTACATGCCAACTCTGCTTTAACTCCCACGTGTGGACACTGCAGGTGCAAATTAAAAGGTTCTTAGTTTGCATTAATGTACTCCTCTTCAAACAATTACACTGTAGGACATTTTTCTCTGGCCCTGAAGCCTACTACTCAAAGTTAGGATGAGCTGTTTTTAAAGTGAACTAAATTAAAAGGTTACATTGTAATAAGGGAGAACTCTGTTCTACCAAGATGAAGCCTTTCAAAGGACTCACAGAAGCATGGCCAACCTGAAAAACAAGAGAAGATAGTCCACTAGAAGACTTCAACTGACACCTTTAATCTCTGTTATGGCTCCAAGATAAATTGTTGACAGGTGCAAGATACAGGGATGACAGATAGGGGAAACAGGGTCTAGTAAATTGTTAAGAAACAAAGAAATCATTTTCATGTAAATGTCCTGAACAATAAAGAATGAAAAAAATGCCAAAACATTAATATTTAACTGTTTTTAAAACAGAGTGTTTTTCAAAGTTTTCCATGAGGTATCAGGTTATCTTTAAGAAATAGCTGGAAAGGCTCCAACTGAAATGTATTCCAGAAAAGTCTAATGAAATAAAAGGACAATAGAGGCTACTTTAGTTCAGCAGGAATATAAAAAGTAATATTAAGCTGAAGACTTCTAAACAATTTAAAGTATTTGCTAGTAGGGAATACTACTATACAAAGCAAAATAACCAAAACCAAGTTCAGTACAAAATCACAAAGAGAAAAAATGACTGTGACCGTGCACAAACACTGTATACCAAGTAATAATGTTTTTCCAATACATTGATAGTAAACAGAATATATATACCCCTCTTATGTTGGTAAAACAGAAAGAAAGGATAAAGACTATATGAATATAAATCAGAAACTAGGAACTGTAGAAAATTGATAAGGAAAGCAAAGGGACACAAGGAGAAATCTGTGGCCAGCAGAGTTAAGTTCAATAAAAGAGTTTATAAATTATATTAGGAAGAAAAAGAATCCTGACAATTGGTCCATTACTAGAGAGAAATGCAGAAAAGGCAGACGTGTCCAATAAATATTACTGTTCTTAGGGTAAAAAGCAGATGTATTCATATCATATGATGCTGAAATATTTTCCACTCCACCAGTAACTAAGGGCTGGTCCACACTGGGGTGGGGGATCGATCTAGGAAACGCAACTTCAGCTACGAGAATAGCGTAGCTGAAGTCGACGTTTCCTAGATTGAACTAAATTTACTTACTGCAGGTCCACACGGCTCAGGCAGGCTCCCCCGTCGACAGCGTTTCCTCCTCTCGGCGAGTAGGATTTCCGCAGTCGACGGGGGAGCGCTTCTGGGATCGATTTATCGCGTCCAGATGAGACGCGATAAATTGATCCCAGAAGATCGATCTCTACCCGCCGAATTGGGCGGGTAGTGTGGACCTAGCCTAAGGATGATGTTAAACAGCAGCTACTAAAGCAGCAGGTCCAGATAACTTACACCAAAGAGTTTTAAAAGAGCTGGCTGAGGAGCTTGCTGGACAATATGTTGGTTTTCAATAAGGCTTGAACACTAGAGAAGAAAGCTAATATTGTGCCAATATTTTAAAAAGGGTAAATGGGATGACCAGGTATTTATAGGCCTGTCAGTCTGACATTGGTCCCAGGAGACAATTTAGAAGAATTTACTAAGGGTTTTGAACAATTTACTGAGGGTTGTTGTGGATTCTCCAGCACTGACAGTTTTTAAATCAAGATTGGAAGCTTTTCTAAAAGATATGCTTTAGGAATTATTTTGGGGAAGTTCTATGGCTTGTGCTAGATAGTATGTCAGATTCGACAATCACAATGGTCCCTTCTGATCTTAAAATCTGTAAATCTATGAAAGATAATGGAGTGGCTGATATTGGACTTGATTAATAAAGAATTAAAGGAGAGTGATATAATTAATGCCAATGAACATGGGTTTATGGAAAATAGATCCTGTGAAACTAACATCTTTTTTGATAAGGTTACAAGTTTTGGTTTATAAAGTTAACCAGTGTTAATGTAATATATTTAGACTTCTGTAAGGCATTTAACATGGTAGCGCACAACATTTTAATTAAAAAAACTAGAATGATATTCAGTTAGCATGGCACATATTAAATGGACTAAAAGCTGACTTATAGATCTCAAAATGTAATTATAAACAGCAAAACATCATTGACTAGGTGTGTTTCTAGTGTTGTCCCACAGGGATTGATAGGGGTTCTTGGTCCTGTGGTATTTAGCATTTTTATCAATGATTTGGAAGAAAGCATAAAATCATCGTTCACAAAGTTTGTAGATGGCACAAAATGGGGAAGGGGTAAATAATGAATAAGACATGTCATAGATACAGAGCATTCTGTATCAGTTGAATGGAAGCAAACAATATGTGTTTTAACATGGCTAAATGTAAATGTATACATGTAGGAAGATATAGGCCATATTTACAGGATGGGGGAAAGCTGTGACTCTGAAAAAGATTTGTGGGTCATTGTGGATAACAACTGAACATAAGCTTGCTGTGGGGCACTGTGGCCAAAAGGGCTAATGCGATCCTTGGATGCATGTGGGGGAATTCGAGGAGAAGCAGAGGTTATTTGACCTCTATATTTGACATAACAGGTGTTATGGCTGCTGGAATATTGTGTCCAGTTCTGGTGTCCACAATTCAAAAAGAATGCTGATAAATTTGAGAAGGTCAGAGAAGAGCTACAAGAATAATTAAAGGATTAGAAAACATGCCTTAGAGTGACAGACTCAAGAAATTCAATTTATTTAGTTTAAGAAAGAGAAGGTTAAGGAATGATTTGATCACAGTTTATAAGTACCTACAGAGGGAAACATATTTTATAATGGGCTCTTCAGTCTAGCAGAGAGAGATATAATATTGTCCAATAACTGGAAACTGAAGCTAGACAAATTCAGATTGGAAAAAGTTGTAAATTCTTAACATTGAGGGTCAGAACTGTAATTAAGCATTTTAGTGCCCAGGGTGAGCAATCATATTTGCACCCCCTAGAAGTGATGCATGGGGGGGGAATGTGGGTCACATGTCCCCCAATTTCAGCCTCCCATTTAGCACAGAAGTTTTCAAACTGTGGGGTGCACCTCCCTAAGGGGATGCACCCCCCAGTTTGAAAACCATCACCTCCTGCTAAGAGATAGCAGATTGGAAGCTGGTGGAAGCTACCTGGCCCGCTCAGGCCCTGGCTCTCTGTGCTGTGGGAGCTGGGACACTAATTGGCTGCCTGGAAGCCCTCCCTGCTCTGCTCCCTGGACCAGGACGCCTCTGCACGGCTGGGTGTTCCCCAGGCAGAGTGGGAGGCACAGCTCTGAACTGTGCTCCTGATATGCTCTTGCCTTTGCCCCAAAGGAACCTGGCACTGGCTGGCAACACCCCCTAGAGTTTGTACCTGCCCATAGAAACTGGTGCCATGAGATGCTCCCATAGATGCTCCCTGCAGTACCTTGGGCACCTGCCTTTCAGCAGCCTGGTCACACCCCAGTCACCACTCAGGGACTTGCCATTGCAGCCAGGTCACTCTCTCCACACTCCCTGTGTGCAGAGCTGTACCACTCCTTGATCACCTTGGCTGTCCTGCCCCAGCCCCATGGCTTCCAGGCTCAGGGTCACACAGCCCAAGCTCTGAGCTTGGACACACTCAGCCCAGCCACTGGGGGCAGGTGAATGCTGGTAGGGCAGACTCGTTCCCGCCAGCTCTGGAAACCAAGGCTGAGAATGGAGTGACCCCTTGGGTTACCATATTTCAAGTTCCCAAATAAAGGATACTACTGGGATGGGCATTTGGAGGGTGCTGGAGAGGTGAAGGGCACTGGAGGGAGTACCTGTGGCAGGGGTACCCATTGGAGGTGAGCTGCCAGTGCTGGAGGGAGGGGGGGATGGGCTTGGATCATGGGGGAACCCTAGCTGCTGCTGCTGAGGGAATGCTGCATGTGGGGCTCCTGCATCCTCCCCATCCCCTTCTCCAGCCCTGCCCTATCCCATCCTGCATCCTTCCCCACTGCTTCTTCCCCCTCACAAGCACTCACCATTGTACAGAAAACAGTAGGGCACCCCGTACATGTAGAAGGGGAAGATGACTGGTACTAGGACCCAGGAGGCGGGGTCCAGCTGCAGAGACAGTGAGCACCCCACTGGAGAAGCAGCTCCATACCACTCCATCCACTCCCGACCCAGGCCTCTGTAGAAGGGGCAATGCCCCCGCACCGCAAATTACGCGCATGGACAGCAGCCAACACTGTTGGGCCCAATCCTGCCGGGGAAGCTGAAAGGGCTGACACTGCTGGGTGTGATCCTGCACTGCCTGATTTTTACTCTCCCGCCAGCTCTGCACCCTGGGCAGCTACCCCTATCACTCCACCCTAGTTATAGCCCTGTTGAGGATAATTAACCATTGACATACTTACAGCCCGGCTGAGGGTAATTAACCATTGGAGCAATTTA
The DNA here is from genome assembly GCA_033296515.1 of Macrochelys suwanniensis. Taxonomy (NCBI): domain Eukaryota; kingdom Metazoa; phylum Chordata; order Testudines; family Chelydridae; genus Macrochelys; species Macrochelys suwanniensis. The sequence goes on along the minus strand of CM065775.1, from coordinate 91,094,706 downwards.
CCATGGGTTGTGGAGGATTCTTCATCACTGGCAATTTTTAAATCAAGACTGGATGTTTTTTCTAGAAGATTTGCTGTCGGAATTATTTTGGGGAAGTTTTTGACCTGTTATACAGGAGGTCAGATTAGATTATCACAATGATCCTTTCTGGCCTTGGAATCTATGAATCTATAAGAACTGGCAGATTTGTTAACTAGTTATTTTATATCTTTACAGAATAAGGAGGAGAAATCTCCAGTTTACAGGCATATTCTTCTCTCATTTAATGCATGAATCTCCTATTAAAGTCAATACATTTTCAAAGTCAAAGTCCTAAGACTATGTAAGATTCACAAACAAATCTGAGAGGAAATGGTAGAAATTAGCGAAGAGCTATATTTAAAACCTCACTAAATATTACAAGTCGTATTTGTGGGCATTGGAAAATCACAAAACATAAGTAAAAGTGACCTGAAGATATATCTAGTAAGTATTGTCTGGTTACATTAAATCATCAATAGGGAAATTACTAAAGACAATTTTACAGTTTAGTGAGAGAGCACTTTGGAAAACATAACCTGATTAGAGACAGTCAGTAGTTTTTATGCGTAGGGGGTCATGCCCATGTAACTTGCTAGGGATTTTTGAAGATACAACTGTCATACTAGAAATGTTAAATGCAGTTCACATTGTATACAGTACTTGGGCTTCCAAAAATATCTGATAACTTTTCACCTCAGAGATACCTTGGTAATGTAAAAAGTAACGATAAATTATCTTGGACAGGAAAGAGACTCAAAATGTTAGCTAGCTCGAATTTCTTTCTTGTGCTCTTTTTTTTCTTGCATAAGTTTTTTTAATATATATTTTCCAAGTTAATTGTTTTAGAGTTTCTGAAATATGATGGAGTGACACTCCTGGCACTTCTCTATTTATTTACACACCACATAACTCATGGGCAGAATCTGTGTGCTCTACCAACCATGACTTAGAAGTGGGGTTCCCAAACTCGGTTCGTGGCTTGTTCAGGGTAAGCCCCTTGCAGGCCGCGAGATATTTTGTTTACCTGAGCATCCACAGGTACGGCTGCTCGCAGCTCCCCCTGGCCGTGGTTCGCCGTTCCTGGCCAAAGGGAGCTGCAGGAAGTGGTGGCCCGGCCCGTGCAGCTTCCCACAGCTCCCATTGGCCGGGAACGGTGAACAGCGGCCACTGGGAGCTGCGAACAGCCATATCTGTGGATGCTTGGGTAAACAAAGCATCTCACGGCCTGCCAGGGTCTTACCCTGAACAAGCCGCGAACCAAGTCTGGGAACCCCTGACTTAGAGACACCTAGTGGAATTTTCAAAAGTCAATGGAATTTATGCTCCTAAATCACATAGGTACTTTTGAAAATCCCCATCACTTCCTCTAAGGTTATTTCAGTATTCATTCTTAGAGCTGTCAGCTAAAATTGCCACCTAATATGCCAGCGGCTGGGGTGGCTTTTGTGATGTAGACATTTGTCCACTAGGAATGGGACTGATACCACCAACTCATTTCACATGCAGCAGCTCATAAAACATCCATCAGACAGGAATGACTTAGTAATGAAGTACTGATTAGGGAGCAATTCAGAACAGTGACCGCAAGTGTAAGGTCTTGGTCCAAACCCCACTGCTGTTCATGGAAATACTCTGACTTCATTGGGCTTTGGATCAGGCCCTAAGTAAAAAGTACTACACAATATTGTTTAGATGTCTATGATGATTCCTTTAAGAAATGAGTCAATAAGTTATTGCATCAAATAATCATTATTTATACATAAAAAGGAACAAATGTATCCCCCATTCTGCTGTGCACTAGCCATTGCTGAGTAACTGTGCAATCCTATTGTTATGACCCCAGTCCTCCCTTCCCCTACATCTCTGCTGTTTTCTTTATTTGTATTTTGATGCACCCAGCACACTTGTGCATAGAATAATTATTAATGAATATTAATAATAATAAGTACTTTTCCAATCCTCTGAGCTATCCAATCTCCCTATCTGCAACTTTTCCCCTCATTTATAATACAGTATATCAAGGCATTAAAAACATGTACAGTGATTTAAGACTGTAGCAATAAAATATAGTGGCACAAATTAAAGTTTACTGAATATTTTAAACATAGACTTTTCATTACTATACATAGTGAATGTTAAACACTTAAGGAGACATCCTCACCTTCATTCCAGCCCCTTTACGCTGGGTAAAAGAGCTGGATTGGCATAAAGGAGCTCTAAAAGCTCCATATCCAGCTGGTGGAGTATTCCCTTAGGGCACACAGATGTAAGACTGCCTCCTGAGAACCACTTTGTAAACCCTGGTGTAGTGGGTATGCTGAGGAGTTGGACATGGGACGTGTGTGGTGGGGGTAGGGCTGCAATATGTTGTAGAGATTTTGTGCATCCCTAGAAGGCTGCTGTAATTTAGGCCCCAGGACTGTCTAAGTGACACTGGGGGTCTCTCTTCAGGCCCTGGAATAGTCCATGAAATGGGCTTAAAGCCCATAGTCCTCTCCCCTGCCGCTTGACTGAGGGTTCTGTTCTGCACTGCTTATGGGTGCATTACAGAATCTCTCTCCCCTGAACCATTAGTGAGAATCAAAACTCATTTTTTAGAAGATAAAATACAGCACACTAAAGAAATGTGTTGATGATGATAATTTTGGAGATGTGGTGAAAGGAGAGTGAAACAATAAAAAAGGACCCTGGAGACATGGGCACAAAATTACAAATGAGATTAAGCCGAAAGAGTGCATCTAGGATAAAAAACAGTAATCCAAAACACAGACATCCAACAGCAAAGAAAAACCTGTGAAGAAGAAATGCTGAAAGAGACCTAGGTGTGGTAGTGGACATTTCAAACGTATGTCTGCAATGTGAAAGAGCCAGTGTGATTTTGGATTATATGCAAAGGAATTATTTCCCATCACAGAAGTACGAGTCCTTCTCTTCGGTGCAACTACAGCTGAAATTGTGCTTTCAGTTCTGAGCATCACTTTACTAGAAAGGTACTAACAAATGCATGGAATTTAGAGACCATACTGCACATTATCAGGAAGCTGGACAGAATGCGTTTTGAGGAAAGACTAAAAGAGTGAAGTATATATAATCTGTATAAGAAAAAACTAAAGTACAATAGCAGACTACAAATATGTGTGGGTGTGTAAACACCCACGAGACATTATTTTGGGTGATAAATGAACCTGCAACAATTAGGACCAATGGTCTGCAACTAAGATAAGGAAAATGTAGAGTAAATATCATGAAGCATTTCCTGATAGAGAGATGGTTTTGGCTGTGGGATAACTTTCCAGGGAAAGTCATAGAAACTGAATTTCTTGGGACTTTTATAACCAGTTTGAACAACACTCTAGAAAAGATCTTGCAGGGAACAACCCTGGATTGTCAGGCCGATAGCTTAGGTAATTTACTATATCTCTTCCATCTCTAACATCTATGATTTTGTGATTCGGTATGTATTTACCAGGCAGTGTTTCCAAAAACAAAATGTCCCTCAAAATTAAGTACTACATACATCCATAAATGACGCAGAAGGAAGTAAAACTTCCAAGACTGTAGATTCTGATTTGGTGGTTTAGACAATAAAATAACACAAAGATTAGTTGTGAAGAAGGCTATTAAGAAGCTGAGCCAACAGTGAAATGTAATGCAGACAACTGGAAATAATAGCTCTGACGCCTCAAACCCAGTGTGGGATCAGGGTATTAAACAGAAAAAAAAGGAGAAAAATAATTTGATAGTTATTAGATATAGAAAAAATAGTTGAAACATTTGTTCCAGCCCAAGATTTGGAGTAAATCAAAGCAACATATTAGGTTTTCTATTTTAATACTAATTAGGCACTTAGCTGCTGACCTGAGTAGGGTGCAATATCATAGAATCATAGACTATCAGGGTTGGAAGGGACCTCAGGAAGTCATCTAGTCCAACCACCTGCTCAAAGCAGGACCAACACCAACTAAATCATCCCAATATGGAGTTACACAACTTCATACGCATCAGGGAGATTGGAGCTGTCCTAAGTGGCTTGGTACACAGGAAACTGCACAACCTGCAGCGTCATTTAGGGGGTGAAGCCAGCAATTCTCAGCACAGCTGCCTTGCTTTGCAGACCCATGTGGAGGAAGGAGGTGGGGGTCACAGCCTGACCTCAATGCTCTGGGAACCAACTGATGAGAAGACCCTGCACTGGGTCAGGTACAGGGTCTGCGATTGTGACAGGCCCTTATGCAGGCTGCCTGTGGGATTGTGTGTGTGTGTGTGTGTGTGTGTGTGTGTGTGCGGGCGAGAGGCTGTGTATTTTCCCCCTCCTTTGCACACCTGCTGGATGATTTGTCATAATCTGATCCAGCTATTTTTAGCACACTAATAATAATCCAAATATTGAAAGGAGCTCATAGCTTTGTGTGGCCAACTTACTTTAAAATTGGGACAAAAAATACTGCGGAAAAATTACCACTAGAGAAGTTATTTATTCTACCCCACCCAGGCTGCAAAGCAATTTTTTCACTACAGAGATGTTGAGTGTTTCACTTGAAGAATATCAACAGGAGCATGAGAAAATGAAGTTGTTCAGTCCCTGGAGATCATCACTAATGCTGTAGCTCTTCCCGTTGGTGTTCATTTCAGTAACATGAACCATGAAGAACTCATTTGGTACAAATGTAAATGTTGCAAAATGTGCACTTCCATGGGAATTCCATTGCAATGCAGCCGTGTACCATTACAGTGTAATGTTTTCCTTAAATCTTGTGCTACCTGGTGCCTGAAGACAAGTGAAGCATGTACTGCATGTGGGTGTGTAATAAACCCCAAGTATTTAACTTCATTCAAGAAAAACTAAACACTTTCGACAATAAAATAATTATTCTTGGTTTTATTGTAGTATTTGAGTGATTTTTTTCCAGAGAGATTTGTGGTAATGCTGTATTTTATTGGTTATGGTGAAACAGCTATATAAGCCATCTCTTTACTAGATTGTAATTTTATTATAATTGTTGGAATGAGGTAATTATTTGATAGTTACAAGCAGAGGGCCTGATCCTTCAGTCATTATTCAGGCAAAACTTCCACTGACTTCAGCCATATGAATATGAAACCAGATGGGCTGCAAATCAGTAGGCTCAAAATGTTACAAGACACCACAATCACTCTGTGTGTAATGCATCAATGGTTTCCACTCACCATGGATTCTGTGGTTTGGTCCATTAAAACTGTTAGATTGTTGTATAGTATTCTATGTTCTTTGACCATTGTAAAATTAATGTTCTTTATCACTGTGTTAAGAGAAGGCTGATGATTTTAATTACATGTAGTGCTCTAAGGACTTTCCATTACAGTACATACAATTCAATATTCAATTCAATTTATCTAAAGGAAGCTCTTTTTCTATCTTTGGTTCAGCAAAAATGCCTTTGTTAATTCTATTACAATAAACAAACCTGGAAGTAATAACGTGGGACCAGATTGTCCCTACCATGGAAAAATCCACAAGAAGAACCCTGCTGGGCTGAAAATTCTATGAGATTTCCGCTGCAAGACTTTCCTCTGAATTCTTCCATGGAGGATTGGGGGGAGGGAACAAGGTTCCCCCAGAGGAAGAAGCAGGACATTTGGCTCCCAAATATATTGGATTTTCCCAGATCCATGGAATTCACCAAAGGCCAGGAACCCTATGCTGCATCCTCGCACCCTGAGGTTTTTCCCTGGATTCTAACTGCTTGTCCTGGAGCTCCTGATCCAAGGCAAAGGGGAATATCTACTATGTATAGTATACTATGTGCTGAATTAACTCCTGAGCAGAGTCTTTGCTCAGTTGACAGAGAGGAAAGAAGAGGTTGTGCTCAGAAGGTGCTAGGGGTTTCACTCTATTAACAAACTCATATTGGCAGATATTCAGGAAGCAAGGAGCATCTGCACTGCCGAGAGGCCCTACATGGCTTCACAGGAGGAAACCAGATTTGCCCCTTTATGTACATTTAAATGCACACTTTGTAAGAGCCATGTTTCCTCGTTGCTCATTTCAACTGTTTCCAAAGAAGGCAAGGGTTTTATCAATGTGCACTTCTGCAGCTCTTACTCCGTTCCCTGAACGAGGGAGTGAGCAATTAAATTCATGCTGCATAGATATTGCAAACCTCGTATTTGGCTCCATGGAATGCAGCCCCCTCCTTTGTCTAGCAGAACTACTGCCTGGGGGTTTGTCAACAGCCTGAGTTGTGGGAGCTGGATTTAACCCTCTTAGATTTGACATAGTGCATGTTCTACAGTGTGAACTTTGTCTGAGGATAACAAACACGGCACTTTGGCTGATTTTTTTTATACTTGTCATGGTTTATTCTCTGTCCATTGTCACATTTTAATTTTGTATGCTCATCTGCAGCCTGGTGCAGAGTATAATTGTCCTCAATGCACTAAGGGTTAAGAAGCCTAATGAAGAAGTGACCGAGACTATAATTTCAGAAGACAAGTCTTGCATGGTCATCTGAATGGGAGTGAATATGGAGCTGACATTTTATGTAATTGCCTGGTGTTATGGTATTATAGCCTGTCATCAACCTGCTCCTCCCACCTGTAACCGTGCTGTCACTCCTTCTCTTTCAGTAGGCAGAAAGCTATAGTGGTGAGGGAGTTTTATCTTTTTTTGTCAGAACTCCTTGCAGCTGCTTAACTGTCAAATTTCCTTTAAAATAGAAGAAAGAAGGCTATGAGATTCTTGGCAATACCTACTCATGGACTTTTCAGTCAGTAAAAACAAATCAGCTGAAATGCCCTGGTGTACATTGAAAATTAAAGTGTAGCTGAACTCTGTTCTGTTTTACTGGCTATCTCTTTTCATGAAAATGAGAGTCAGACTGCGTAAATTGCCCATTTTTTTGTTAAAATAAATATTTTATCTGTATGGTATGTTGTGACATTTACAGTTCCCTGACTGCTCATTTCCTTTTCTTTCTATTTTTGAGCCAAACCATGACACCCCATAATTCCCTCTCCAACCCAGGTAGTCTCCTACATTATCTTCAGTTGCATCAGGTCTAAGTTCTTTAGGGGGAGAAAAGAACACTTGTCCCTCCTCCTCCTAAAAAGGAATCTGTGAAATTTTAGGAGGACTAGCTTACCTTCCCTCAAGACTGAGGTGAGAGGGGTTGGGGTGGCAACCATTTACCTCTCAGAATGGTGTCAGGGTGGGAGGGACAGATACTGAGGGATATGTGTACTATTTCTTTAACCCTATAGTAAGAAGCAAGGAAGGAGTGTGGATGGACTCTAGAAAGAAGCTCTAGAGAAAAGCAGAGATAGAAGGAGGCAGAGCTGCTTTAGGGATAATACTGTTTTCCTTATTCTAATAAAGTTCCTTTTTCAATGTTAGAAGAAAGTGACTATCTGGGATTTTTCACCATTATTGCATGACACCCCAAAGGGAGCTGGGGCAGCTTGGAGAATAGGGGGGAAACCCTAAAAGAAGATGTTACAGTAGGGAAGGGGAATAAACTGCATAAACAAGGGAACCTTGAGTAGGATTAGAACAATTATTTTACCTCTGTGTTTGGCATTGATGCAACCACTGCTGGAATATTGTGTCCAGTTTTGGCCTCCACAATTCAAGAATTATTGATAAATTTGAGAAAGTTCAGAGAAGAGCCATGACAATGATTAAAGGATTAAAAAACATGCTTTATAGCGATATACTCGAGGAACTCAGTCTATTCCTTATTAAAGAGGTGGTTAAGGGTTGACTTGATTACTTACCTAGTTACAGGAGGAACAAATATTTGACAATGGGCTTTTCAATCTAGCAGAGAAAGGGCTAACACAATCCAATGGCTGGAAGTTGAAGCTAGACAAATTCAGACTGAAATAAAGCATACTTTTTTGACATCAATGGTTACCCATTGGAACAATTTACCAAGGATCAAGGTGGATTCTCCATCACTGGCAATTTTAAAATCAACATTAGATGTTTTTTCTAAAAGATCCGCTCTAAGAATTATTTGGGGGAAGTTCAGTGGCCTGTCTTACATAGGAGGGCAGACTAGGTGATCACAATGGTCTCTTCTGGCTTGAAATCTATGAAGTTCTGTGAGGAAGTTCAATGGGCTGGTTACTGAAACCCTTGCACTACATTTGCCAGCTCCTCACTGCAGAACTGTCAGTGACCCTCCCCTCCAGCTGACTCCTAAATGGGCCACTGGGAGGATGGTAAAAGAGATAGTACCTATACGTCTTCTCCACCCCGGGACCAAACTTTCAGAGCAATCAATTCACCAGCCCCAGTCTGGTTGGTTAGGGAGACTCGATCTCTTTGGACTGAAAATAGGACAGTCAGTTGGGAAGCCCTTAAATATGAAGAAAACAACATACAAATAATACATACTTAAAAATATCAAGGCCACTTCTTCGCCAGACTCTTAAGAAAAGAGATGTCAGTGAGATGAAAAACACTTTAAATACTTAAGTTTTTTTAACCTTATTGATTAAATACTATCTATTTGTTTTAAAGAGGTGATGCCACTGTATAGGGCCATAAATAAAACACTTGAGGTACTGTATGTCTCTATTTAGTATACAACTAGAAATATGGCTACAGAACAACAGTAAAAAAATGAATACAAACCATCTATTGGCATCTAGATTCATTCAAACATATATACATGCCCTGAGGTTGAAGTCATTCTTCCTAACTTATAAAGCATAGCATGGAAAAGGGATGGTTACATTCATCCAGCTTCTGAAAGAAAACAGAGGAATATATGGGAAGTGAAATACTAAATCATTTTTAAGGCTAGAAAGGAACATTTTGCAATATAACCTAATAAGGGGCAGCATGGAGGTGGTTCCTTGTTTGTCCATAGGGGAGGCAAGTTGCACGGTCTTGTTTCCTGGCAAAGCTTACTTCCTGCTTCATGCTAAGTCAGCGGTGCTGGTTGGAGCATCAGGGAAGTGTGATCAAGGTTGTCCCCTTCTGGTCCACTCCTCATCTCCTGCGTACCCACCTGCACAAGAAGGGGAATAGTGGTGTCACGGTGGCAGCTTCCTCACACCCTTGCTTTGTGGCCCATGAAGCGGGTAGCCTGCACAGAGGATTAAAGTGTTCCATTGCTGTCTTAAAGATGACATAAAGATGCCCTGGATTCAGCATTACCAAACCTTGCCTGAACATGACTAGAGCTTTGCCACTACATATATCCTTATCTTCCTAGAATGGGTTTGGTTCTGATTTATAAACATTACACCCAATTAAATGAGGCTATCCTCAGCATAACCATGTTGATCAGACTAATTTAAAAAGGAGAAGGATTTTTTAGCAAAAGTGATTGTGTTTGCCCATTTTTATGTGCTTTTGAAAAGTTTTTCACACTTCAGATTTGTTTAGTACTGTAACATAAATCAGGAAGAGGATTTGCACTACATTGTTACTGGCATTTTACATACTGTTGGGGGTCCCAACAGAGTGCAGTTCAAATACTGTCTTGTCACTCAGGTTTCTTTATTTAGCATGCAGCAAAGCTACACTGAGTTGATCAGACTCAAATGCAGGGGATGTACTTCACAAACCCAATATTACCCAGAAGCCCTCTTCCTTTATATACTCTTACACATCTTATTGCATTTACTATACAATGCACCACACATTATGGGAATGGCTTAATTACATTGTAGGAACCAAGCCCTATACAACATGTTTTGCCCACTCATTGTCTGTGTTCAACCAACTCTTTACCTAATTTTAACATTCCCAATTTATCTTGTCCATTGTTATCTTGTTCTTTGTAAATGGTTCCCTGGGTTTTCCCTCTCATTACCATAGCTAGTTCAGACATTCTGTCTCTTAGCTCACTGATCCACTTACCTATCTTAATTAGCACCAACATTCTGTTTTCAGCCTGCTGATCTGTTTACCGCCCTAATCCTGTCTTCCAAGAAATGAGGCCTTCCCCAGTTTTAATTACTCATGTCAAGCTAGGCCTACTTTACACTGCCTTTGTTTTTCTATTTCATATTAACATTCATTCCACTCATCTCATATTCCTGTCCTTCTGTGCTTTCTTTTTTAAGTTCACTACCCAGCAACACATTCCCAAGACCACAGTAGTTGAAATCATTTGAATCACCATTAATACTAGGCTCAAAGTATGAACTGGGGGGTGCAAGTTCACCTTGTCTGGTATAGCCCACCAGGGTGTAATTTTATAGTATAAGTTTTCTCTAATTTTAAAGCATTCTTCTGTAATTTTAACGTTGCTTTTATTACATAATAAAAAAACCTGGTACAAAATATAAAAAAATGTCCGTTTATCACCACAGGAAATTTAGTTGTGAAACAGAATATAGACCAATTAAAATAACATTTCCTGGCTCCATATGAGAAGTTGTCCTCTTCAGCCACCAAATAACACTCATTATCACTAGCATAGATAGCATAGATTTTACCAACTTTACTTTACCAATCTCCCAGCATCTCAACTGTTCTGTGCAATTTGGAGACCGGTCCTCCAGAGTGAACCCACATGCCAGCAACTCTGTCTGTAAGATATTACACCTGAACATCCAGGCACTGGCTTCCTCTGGGCCTCAGGGGGTGCTCAACCCCCCCGCTGCCCCACCCCAGGCCCTGTCTCTTCCCGCACCCACTCCATCCCAGACCTCACCCCACCCCTTCTCCCAAACTCCCCCCCGCCCCGCCTCTTCCCATCCCCACTCGACCCTCCGCCTCTTCCTGCCCAGTTACATCCCCTCCCCCGAACATGCACCATCCCCGATCCTCCCTCCTACACCAGGCTCATCCTGCACACCACGAAACAGCTGATTGCAGTGGGTGGCAGGCACTGGGATGGAGGGGAAGGAGTTGATTGGTGGGGCCGCTGGCACTGTGCGGGGTAGGGCAGAGCTGGCTGTTCGCTGGAGCACACACAGAGTTGTCACGTATGCCTGTACATGTAAGTGTCCCCCAGGCGCAAACAATAGTACAAGTCTGGGACTTTCCAGATATAGCATTGTCTAACAACTGTATTTGAGGAGGGAAAACAAACTTCTTCCACATCATATGGGTTGCAGTGGTTTCATGTTTATCTTCATAGTATTGGGCCATTGTTAATTTTCTTACCCTGCACCAATTTGTGTTACCTCTCTTCTACCAATGTTTTTAACTTTTCTGTGGTGATAAAAGAGAGCAAATTTTTTGCTCCATATCATTTAAGGCCTCGTTTACTTTGTATAGCATGTAACTCCCACATATTCCACCAGTTGTTATTATTAGAAAAACTTTCATACTTTCTTAAAAGCAGTTGCAACATCAGTGTATTATATGCAGTGAAAATCTTTATTAATTATCCTTAGTAATGCTCAGTCAATGGATGCATTCTTTGGTTAAAATGCTTGGTCATATTCCCACAGTATTTCTATGTTAGCAACATATCAATTTCAAACAGTTCCAGTACCAGTACAAATCCTATTAACGTTCTTTCAGGGCAGTTGCCGCTTGCCTTAATAGTTTTACACATTCTAAAGTATACATTTTTTGTCCAGAAAGTCCTTTCAACAGTTCTTAAAGCATGTTCCATTAAATTTTACTGGGCACAATTCTTTAGGTAACTGAAGACTGGTAAAATTCAGTCACACTGACATATAATACATTGAACATCTTTGTAAAATACTTCCTTATTAGGTCTTAACCCAAAACTATTTGGACCTGTTTCCAGTCTAGGACATTTTAATCTCTTTTTTACTTATTTACAAAACTGCCATATAGTTTTTGTTTTTACTTCCTTTGTAACATTTATTTTACACCACAGTTAAACAGATTTTTTGGATAGGATTTCAATGGTTGGAGAAGGAAAATAATTATTGATACTGTATATTATATATGTAATATATAATTAAACTGATATGGCTAATATAATGTTGTCCCAATGACTTCAGTGGTGCTACTGATTTGTGTAAAGATAAGCACATTCATGAGTACATAATCAGGGCCTTAGACAGTAAATTTTCTGGTAAAGGACTGTGTGTTTTATTTGACTGCAATGAGCTATCTAAATTATAGAATTGCATAAGCATCTAAAAAAAATCTACAAGTATCCATTTTTTAAATTAATTGACTTTGAGTTTATGCCTCTCTCCCATGTTCACTTTAAACTAATATTTCAGTTACTCTCAGGAATGTTCACCAAAAGAGACCATTGTAAGGGAATATCAGAGAATTTTGGTGAAACATGAATTTTTAGCTCATAAATGTGAGCATTCATAACAAGAAATTTAATTCCAAGGGTTATGCTATTCCAGTCAGGAAATTCAGATTACACACATGAAAACTTCCTTTAATTTCAAATTATTTATTCTCCCTGACTAAAACCCAGAATAAAGCTATCAGTGAGGGATACATCATCAGGTCACACATCTCCTTTAAAATTCTTCCCTGGCTTGATGACATTCACTTGATCCAGGGAGAATATATCCTCTCCACACCCACACACTGGAGTGAGGCATGCTCACTGTACATATTCCCTTGAACTCAGTTGCAAAAAGTTAAATGCACGAAATTGAGTCAAAGTCTCTACTTCCTGTAAAGGAATGATCACAGGCAGCCAGCTTGGTCATTATGTAGTCACTAACGAGACAGAAGTGCCCGCAGAATAGTCAAAAGTCTCTACAACTGCCCAGTCCAGAAAGCCCCAGAGCTTCTGTAAGGAAGCAGCCACAAAGGATGCTATCTGCTGGATAAAGGTCTATAGTTGAGGAAGAAAAGCATGCTATTTTTTTTTGTATTTCCAGAAGAAGGTTAGGGAAAGGTAAATCATTTACCTGGCCTGTCATCATTCCTTGGGGCATCATAAATTTGGTTCTGTTGGCTATGCTTTGAATGCGTTTACATAGCACCCTTTTCATAGTCACCATTGATTTCAAATGTGCACTTATCTTTTAATATAGATACTTCTATCATCACTGTTTGGAATTAATGCAATAATTATTAACATGTCAACATTGATCTCTTTAGAAAAGCTAAAACCCCAACAGATAGTTTTGGGAGAAACATATGAAAAGATATATAAATGTGAAATATATCTATTTCCTGTGTAACATAGTTCCCTCAGTTCCAAAATTATACTAGAAACTTTTCAATATTGCTTGTAAATTGTTTATAGCATAAGAGAAGTATGTAGACAGGCAAATGTCACCTGAAGTAGTGTTTTAATTAAAAAAACAACTGTAGACATGTAACATACAAAATAAAGCTGTAATTAAAGCATTTTTTCTTAAATCAAAATGTAAAGGAGAGAAGTATCAATACTAGTATTCCATAGACAAAGATGGGCATCAGCCCTAAACATCTTAGATGTCTATACACAAATGCAAAGAATATAGGAAATAAACAGGAAGAACTGGAAGTATTAGTACATAAGATACATTATTATTTACTTGGCATCACTGAGACTTGGTGGGATAAATATTATGACAGGAATATTGGTATAGAGGGGTAAAGGTTGCTCAGGAAAGACAAAGAGGGGGAAAAGGAAGAAGTGTTGCATTATACATCAAGAATAAATGTACTTGTTCTGAAGTCCAGAGGGAAGTGAGAGGCAGACCAGTTGAAGGTGAAGATAAAAGAGAAAAAGCCAGGCGTGATGTCATGGCAGGGGTTTACTATAGACCACCACAACAGGAGGAGGAGATGAATTAGTCATTTCTAGTACAAATAAAAATATTCAAAACACAAAACTGGGTAGTAATGGATGACTTTATTCAGACATCTGTTGGAAAAGTAATACATCAAAACACAAAATGTCCAATAAGTTCTTGGAATGTATTAAGAATAACTTCATGTTTCAGAAGGTGGAGGTAGTAACTGGCAAATCTGAAGGCACAAGGCAATTTGGGTGAAAGTGATCATGAACTTATAAATTTCATGACTTTCAGGAAGAGAAGAAGTGAGAGCAGCAGAATAAGGACAATGGCCTTCAAAAAAGCAGACTTTAACAAACTCAGAGAACTGGTAAGTAAGATCCCATGGCAATAAACCCTAATGGAAGAAAGTAGTTCAGGAGAACTGGCAGTTTCTTAAAAGACAATATTAAAGGCACAAAATAAAACTATCTTGATGTGAAAGCAAGATAGGAAGACTAGTAAGAGACCAATATGATTCCATCAGGAGTTCTTTAACAACCTGAAAATCAGAAAGGACTCCTACAAAATATAGAAACCTGGACAAATTGCTAAGGATGAATACAAGAGAATAGCATGGCCATGCAGGGGCAAAATCAGAAAATCAGTCTACACTACCTGGGGAGATCGATCTAAATTACGCAACTTCAGCTATGTGAATAATGTAGCTGAAGTTGACATACTTAGATCTACTTACCGTGGGATTCACACTACACTATGTTGATGGGAGACGCTCTCCCATCGACTACCCATGCGCTTCTCATTCAGGTGGAGTACTGGAGTCAACAAGAGAGTGATCTGCAGTCGATTTAGCGGGTCTCCACTAGACCCGCTAAATCGACCGCCAATGCACCAATCGCCACAGGTAAGTGTAGACAAGCCCTAAGACACAAAATGAATTACACTTATTAAGGAACATAAAAGGCAATAAAAGAGGTTCTATTAAGAGCATGAGAGACATGAAGGAAAGTGTAGGTTCACCAGTTATTGAGGATGGAGAGCTAACAACCAATAATGTCAATCTTAACTTAAAAGGTTGATTGTGACCAGACACTTAACACAATCAATGCTAATAACAGTGGGGAAGGAACATAAGCCTTATTTATGTTTTAAATTTATGTTTAGATTAGGGAAAGAGGTTAAAGAATATTTGCATAAGTTAGATGCATTCAAGTTAGCAGGGCCTGAAGAAATTCATCCTAGAATACTTAAAGAGCTATTTGAAGCAATTTCAGAACCATTAGTGACAATCTTCGAGAACTCATTGAGGATGAGTGATATCCCAGAAGATTGGAGAAGGGCAAATATTGTATCTATATTTAAAAAGGGGATCAAAAAGGACCTGGGGAAATATAGACCAGTCAGATAAACTTTGATATCTGGAAAGGGAAAAACAATTATTACACAATCAATTTGTAAGCACTTAGGAGATAAGGTAATAAGTAATAGCTAAAATAGATTGCCAAGAACATATCATGCCAAATCAACGTAATTTCCTTCTTTGACAGGGATACTGGTCTAGTAGATGGGGGGAGCAGTAGATCTGATATATTTTGATTTTATTAAGGCTTTTGACACAGTCCTACATGATATTCTCTTAAGCAAGCTATGAAACTGTGGTGTAGTTGAAATTACTATAAGGTGGGTGCACAACTGGTTGAAAAACTACTCAAAGAAGAGTTATCAGTGGTTCACTGTCAAACTGGGAGGTTGTATCTAGTGCAGCCCTATAGGGTTCTGTCCTGGGTCTGGTACTATTCAATATTTTCATTAATGACTTAGATAATGGAGTGGAGTGTATGCTTATAAAATTTGCTGATGATACCAAGCTGGGAAGGGTTGCTAGCACTTTGTGGGACAGGATTAGAATTCAAAATGACTTTGACAAATTGGAGACAAATTAGTCTGAAATAAACAAGATGAAATTCAGTAAAGACAAGTGCAAAGCACTACACTTAGGAAGGAAAAATCAAATGCACAACTCTAAAATGGGCAATAACAAGCTAGGTGGTAGTACTTGCTGAAAAGGATCTGGGGGTTATAATACATCATGAAGTTAATAGAGTGAACAATGCGATGCAGTTGCAAAAAAGGCTAGTACAGAAAGGTAATTGTCCCTCTCTGCTTGGCAGTGGTAAGGCTTCTGTTACAGTATGTTTTAATACTGGGTGCCACACTTCAGGACACTGGAAAAACTGGAGAGCGTTCAGAGGAGAGCAACAAAAATGACAGCAGATTTAGAAAATGTTACCCGTGAGGAAAGGTTAAAAAAAACTGGGCATGTTTATTCTAGAGAAAAGAAGTTTGAGGGTTGGCCTGATAGCCTTCAGATATGTTAAGGGTTGTTACAAAGAGGATGTTGCTCCATTGTTCTCCATGTCCACTGCAATCAGGTCAAGACCTAATCAGTTTAAGCTTCAGTAAGGAAATTTTAGTTTAGATGTCAGGAAAAACTTTCTAATTACAAGGGTTGTTAAGTACAGAATAGGTTACAAAGGACGGTTGTGGAATCTGTGTCACTGGTGGTTTTGAAAAACAGGTTAGACAAAAACCTATTAGGGATGTTCTAGGACATGGATTGGCAACCTTTGGCAAGTGGCCCATCAGGGAAATCTGCTGGTGGCCCAGGACGGTTTGTTTGCCTGCAGCATCCTCAGGTTCGGACGATCACAGCTCCCACTGGCTGCAGTTCACCGTTCCAGGCCAATGGGGGCTGTGGGAAGCGGCGCGGGCTAAGGGATGTGCTGGCTGCCACTTCCCGTAGCCCCTATTGGCCGGGAATGTCAAACTGCGGCCAGTGGGAACTGCGATCGGCTGAACCTGCAGACGCTGCAGGTAAACAAACCGTCCCAGCCTGCCAGCGGATTTCCCTGAGGGGCTGCATGCTAAAGGTTGCTGATCCCTGTTCTAGGAATACTTGGTCCTGACTGAGCACTGGGGGCCAGACTAGATATGAACTTTCGAGTTCCCTTCCAGCCCTACACATATATGATTCTATGATTCTATATTTACTCTAAAAATATATATTGTCTTTCAAACTACAATATACTTTTTCAGATCTTCTAAGCCTTACGGTCCATAAAAAAGAGGTATTTATAATTTTGGTATAATATTGTTGCCTCTTTTCATAATAGCAGTGTCCCATTCTGACATTGTTGTCCCTCTGCCGAGCAGTAGCAGATTTTGGGGCCTTGCAGGTCAGTTTCTCGGTAAGGGATAAATCAGTGACATGGTGTCTTTATATAATAAGGGCTTGTCTTCATGGAGTGTTAGTCTGCACTAGAGAGGTGTAAAATCCAGTGAGCATGAGCATGTTTCACACTAACTAGGCTGTGTGGAGCCTGCTTGTACATACTAAAAGTTCCTAGTATGTTTTAATGTAGTACTCTTAGGGTCCATGTGGACTAGTTAATACATAACATATTAGTGTTCACTAGAATGTACACCCCTCTGGTGCAGTCTAAAGCACCGTGTAGACAAGTCCTAAGTGTAAATTGCTTTGTTTACATATACACGAGTCCTGAAATGAGATGTCAAACAGCATGCAGGGCAATACTTTCTTTGAGCAGTCGCAGCCCAACTCAAGTGCCCAGTTCCCAAGGGCAACTGTACTCCAAGGACTTACTGTATCAAAGACCAAAATAAAGGGCAAACTGCTGCTCATACAGCCTATCACTGAAACTAATACCACCACAAGCATTTCTTCCAAGACTAAAAACTTCTTTGCACATGACAAAAAGAAATCGGAAGACTATGTGTAAATCTGCCTCTTGGTGATTCCTGCTATATCAATATGCACTGAGTGGAAATACTGGATAGTGCCTTTAAAACTAGCAATGCACAAATCTGACAGTCAATGTATGCTAAGGAAGTGAAGTAGTTGAGTCGGAGAAGGGGAATTGACAAGTGGAATATAGATGGGCTGGTAAATGTCTTGACTGCTTATTTTTTTGCTTATTATGGTAGACTTTGCTATGATCTGCAGTCTAGCAACCATAATGAAAAATTAACAACATATCTATGTGGGAATTTCCTACCATTTTAATAAGCATGTATCAATGCTGATGTAGATTCACATGGATATCTGTTAATGCTGATATGTATTATCCCCTGCTTGTCCCCTTGCAAAATCCCAATATATCTCAGGACAAACTCCAAAGCCTCATTTCCAAACCTTGACCCAAGGAGCTTCAGTTCTCTCCCATGTCTCACTCTAGAACCCTAATATCTCCCAGGTGCCTGGATTGTCCTCATGCATCCACCCACACACCTGCTCCCCTCAGCTGTGCCTTGTTCCAGGACATGTCTCCTCATCCCCACTCACATATCACCACTCCCTTCTATCCCTCATTTTCTCTGGAATGCGTCCTAAGAAGGGTGTTTCCAATGAGCTAATGCACCCAAGAGCTGGAGGCAGCATCATCAAAGGAGCCAAGCATCTCTCCATTGAAGCATAGACACTCGAAGGTCTTGGAATTGCTGCCTCAGCTTAGTGGGGAGCCAAGGCAGCTTCAGAGACAGATGGCTTCAAGTATTAATGCCTCAATGCAGTATCTGTAGGCACCGCATCACTCAAGCCAACCTGAACAGCACTTACCACTATCTCTCTGCCCTCCACACACATGCACACAAAAACATTCTTCCCCTTTTTAAGCCATTGTACATCCCTGCAAAATGTTTTCCCTACCCAAGGCCCCATCTTACCTCACCATATCCATCCCAATAATTACTCAGCCTGTCTGCTCCCCTCAACTCTATTCCTATGTCCCTGCTTGTCCCTCACCGTGACCCCCAATAATCTCTCCCATAGCTGCCTGAGCCTGGCAACATGGGTCACTAGGCTCTTGGCAGCTTAATGTAACAACAGCAGCAGCTTTAGTGTCAGCATTCTTCCTTCTTCAGTGTCTGGTATGGTATATTGATGGATAGCCAGTGAGCGATTGTCGACTTTTATTCCATATTCACTACCAGACTGGGTTTCAAGTTTGCCACAACTGATATAATGAGTGGCAGACATATCAGAGACCAAGATGGTCTTTGACTTGAGCTGATCACAAGAGATAAAGGAGCTATCCAATGAGGTAATTTAGCAGTGTTCAATAAGTGATGGTATGATTTATAGCAATCAATAAGCTCCTTCTGATCTCTGATTACTACCACTGCACTGTTGCACCTCAGTTTTAGTAGACAGGCCCAGGACGGTATAGGATATATAGATTGAATTCAGCTCTCAAACCTAGAGGTGACTTCAAGGCCACATTAGTGCTGCTCTGTGAAGAAACATGCACCACTGCTATCTATGCTATACCTGTTCTATGAATAAAGAGAGTACTTATGTCTCCAAGGTTGTTAATCCAACACCTTTCATAAGAACTAAAATTAATTTGTTCTAATGAGATAGGATTAATGTCTTTATCATAAATAACATTTTCTATAATCCCTGTTTTAAGGTCCTACATGCCTAATGTAAATCATTCCTACAAGAAGTGCCAAATTTATGTGGAATGAAGCCTGTAATGGGGGACTTTTGAAAGTCATGCATGAAGTCCTCTTTATATTCAAGTTTTACAGTATTGCAGTTGTTTTTCAGCCAGAATATTGTCTCTCTGATGGAAATCCACATAACTAATGTCTCCCTCTACACATGTTTGCTCTCCCTGAAGGAAAATGATCCATAAAATATCTGTCAATGTACCACCAGTAAAACCCTAAGCTACTGTCCAAAATTTAAGAGAAGAGGCCAAAGTATCACACTAGAATTATTAGGATTGTAGCTCTTTATCATATTTACTCATGAACACCATGACATTAAAGAGAATGTCAAAAAAATAAGAGGCATACATATCTTAACAGAAATCAGGTATATCTTTTTACTATAGGTCATTCACCATTTAGATATTTTTACTGCACAGAGTGGTCACTTATTTGGTTGCTCTTTTGACTGTGAGGTTGACAGTTGACATTTGGTTGCTGGTTTGCTGACATTAGTCATGGTTAAACCAGTGTGGACTGCATGAAGGTCATCATCTTCCACCACAGAGAAAGTAGCCTCTAAAGCAAAGACTTGCATCAACATTATTCAAAAGTTATCAGGAACAAGCCTGGAATCAACTGCCCTGGTGCTGTGAACATTGGCCTTGGCAATGGTGTACTCAGCTGCAGAGTGCTGTGAACCAGCATGGACAAGAAGCTAGCATACCCAACTTGTGGATATGCAGCTGAAACACACCATGAGAATCATCATGGGAACTTTAAAACCAAAGCCTCTACTGTAGCTTTCAGTATTAGCAAACATTGAACCTCCAGTTATCCATTGAGCTATAGCCACAGCATGAGAACTTAAGGACACTGAAGACTACCCAGAATTTCCCATCTGTCAGGTTATGGATAACATACCCCTACAATCCCCGAAATCATAAAAACCACTATGGACTACATGTGACCACCTCATGTCTCTGGATCCGATCAGGGAATGGCAAAGGATCTGGACCTCATCTACCATTCCAGACAAGCACATTACTACTGACCCAACAAGGCAGCCTCCCAGTTTCAACCTGCCATACAGACTTTGGACCACATTGGACCACATTGAACCGCATCCAAACAAACCATGGATGATGCAGCTACTTGATGCAAGAGTGGAAAAATCAAAGACTCCCCTTCATGCGACTGTGGTGAGAATGATCAAACACATCATAACGCGTTGCCCCACATATAGGTGAATTAGATGATATGCACAATGTCACAGAGGAGGCCTTGAAAATGGCTTATGGACCTACAGCTGCATCTATACAATGTTGCTCTGGAGAGACCATATGAGAGAGACAGAGTTCACTTGAGTTTCTAAACAGGCTCCTAGTTATAGACTGACTCCAGAGGATGCAGGGAAATTTAACAATTCTAATATTGCCTACAGGCATGCCACTACAAGCTTTAATCTTCTCAGATATCACAAACTAAGCTATGTTTGGCCTGATACTTGTATGAGAGATTCTCAAGGAAAACTTAGAATGCTGCCGCAGGAGTTGGAAACAGCGTTCCTTCAAGGTGCTTCAAGGAACAGTGTGCCACTAGAGTAGCCATCCCTGAAGTAAAACAAGCAGTTAATCTCAGGTTTTGACCATTTATACTTATTTTCCATTATTTTTTCCCAAAAGTAAGGGTTCTAGTCCTAGTGTCCAAGCCAAATTCCTGCTTAGGTAACTTCATTTGGTCTACCTTAATTCCCTCATGCTTTCAAATGGACATGGGATTCTTTTCTCCCTGTACTATACTGTTATGTAGTGTTGTTTTGCACTGTTAGCTTCCATGTTTCACTGTAAAATCCCTAATTTTCATTTATACTATTTGTTATGTTCTTTGGCTTTGCTACAAAATATGATATTGTTATAGTTTATTTAATGATTATTATTCAGCCTGTTGTCATTTTCACTAAGCAAAAAAAACCAAAATAAAATCCTGTATGTATGTCACTAAATGCACAGTGCTTTGTTTAAAACAGCTCACATTTGTTTTGTCACATACAACACAATTGTCTATAATTATGTGCAAATTACTGTACAATTCTCAAGCATGTGGCTTAATGTACTTGCTATCAGAATTGTTTTGCTTTTAAACATCCGAGCCAAGTGATTCTACGTATAACAATCCCTTTCAGCAAAAGCAGGAAACAAAGTATGAGAAGATTTTATTTAACAAAGTATTTTAAAATAAAAAAAGTTTTTATCTTGCTTGTTAAAGTAGAATGAGAAGTTTTCTATTAACTAGCCTGGGAAGCCTTAGGGGATCACTGAAAGCTTTTTAATTGCATATTTAATTAGAAATGTGCTAGAGAGTTGGTGTTTAGCTTTACTGAAGCTCATGGGTCCTGACAAAATGTCTGCTTCTAACTCATTTTGTCTCTTTAGAAAATTTTCCTAAAAATTGGATTGAGCAGAATAAGATTTAATCTTATCATTGTTCACTTCAGTGGTGTTATATCTATCCTACAGGAAAATGAAAATGTCATGACATCTTAAAAGTATTGACTTTCAAGTAAAAATAAAAATGCTAAAACAGCAACCTTCAAAGTGTTGAACAATTTACTGTTTGTCTGAGTTGCTCACTGGGTGGATGAGGATTACAGAATGACAGAAAAAGAGGATTAGGTTTGGCTGCTACTGGTACACCATTTACAAAAGCTGCAGCTTTCCAGTAAGTATTGGCCTGAAAGTAGTGGAAAATACATGCATACATTTTTATTTTATATTCTGGGTAAAACAATGCTGACAACTCTGCATCCTGTTGTCTGGAAACTCTGAATTTGCTCTATAGACTGAAAAAAATGTGACAAGCGCAGTATTTCTTCTGCCAGTGCTCAGCTGTCCCATTTGTACCAAAAAGTTGTCTGACAGAAGTTTGCTGGAAATGTAGGCTGCATCAGCAGCACCAGCTTTCCCTGAGGTTATTTAATTGACATAGAAGGGCAGCCCCAACTAAAACTGACAACACTTCGAATCTCGACTTTGCTGGTATGAATGCATATTATCCATCCATAAGCAAAAATGCTTCAGAAACATAGAATAAAATGGGAAAATAAACAGATTTTAAAATAATACAAAAACATTTCTTATTGAAAAATAGAAAAAGTTTACAGGGGAAAAAAGAAGAAGAATCTATTCTATTGTTTTCTGAAACAGGCCAGATGTTTGCAGTGTCTAACATATATGCACATTTATTTATTGAAAGTCCCATATTCATGTACTAAAAAATGCATATATATACACAAAATAGTTCTGAAAATATGTATGCAGTCAGATAGTACATCTAAATAAACTGTACATACAAATACCTGCTTACACACCCAAAAGAAAATTCCAGTGAATTGGCAGAGTAGCTCAAAGACCAAAAGAGTATTGTCTTTCAATGTCAATTTCCTCACAAATTACCTCCTAGATTTCAATTTTCAATTTACTCTTTCTGAAAGTCAATTAAAAGATGGTGACAAGCTGACTCCAACAGAATCAGATATCCTCTAATCAACTAGTCCCCAAACAGAAGACTTCAGACTTAGTTATGGCAAGACCTATTCTCATTAATTACCTACAAAGATAATGAAGAAAATAATCAAACCATCAGTTGATAAGCACCTAGAAGATAATAAAGTGATAAGTAACAGTCAATATGGATTTGTCAGAACAAATCAAGTCAAACCAACCTAATAACCTTCTTTGACAGGGCAGCAAGCCTTGTGGATGGGGGAAGCAGTAGTTGTCATATAGCTTGATTTTAGTAAGGCTTTTGTTACTGTCTCACATGACCTTCCCATAAATAAAATGGAGAAATATAGCCTAGATGAACCTACTATAATGTAGATGCGCAATTGTTTGGAAAACCGTACTCAGAGAGTTGCTATCAATAGCTCACAGTCAAGCTGGAAGGACATGTTGATTAGGATCCTGCAGGGATCTGTCCTGACTCCGGTTCTATTCAATTGCTTCATAAATGTTTTGGATAATGGAATAGAGAGTACACTTATAAAGTTTGCAGACAGTACCAATCTGGAAGGGATTGCAAGTGCTTTGGAGGACAGGATTACAATTCAAAATGATCTTGACAAACTGGATAAATGGTCTGAAATAAGGAGGATAAAATTCAATAAGGACAAATGCAAAATACTACACTTAGGAAGGAATAATTCATTGACCAAACACAAAATGGGAAAAGAATGCCTCAAAAGGAGTACTGCAGAAAAGGATCTGGGGGCTTATGGTGGATCACAAACTAAATATGACTCAGCTATGTAATACTGTTGCAAAAAAGTGAACATCAGTCTGGGATGTATTAACAGCAGTGTTGTAAGCAACACACAGGAAGTAATTCTTCTGTTCTACACAGCATTGATAAGGCCTCGGCTGGAGTACTGTGTCCACTTCTGAGTACCACACTTTAGGAAAGATGTGGACAAATTGGAGAAAGTCCAGAGGAGAGCAACAGAAATTATTAAAATTCTAGAATACATGATCTCTGAGGAAAGATTGAAACCCCCCCCCCCCACCTGGGTTTGTTTAGTTTGGAGGAGAGAAGTCTGAGGTGGTACATAACAGTCTTCAAGTCTGTAAAAGGTTGCTATAAAGAGGAGGGTGATAAATTGTTCTCCTTAACCACTAAGGACAGGACAAGAAATAATGAGCATAAATTTCAGCAAGGGAGATTTAGATTAGACATTAGGAAAAACTTCCTTACTATAAGGGTAGTTAAGCACTGGGACAAATTTACCTAGGGAGGTTGTGGAATCCCTGTCACTGGAGGTTTTTAAGAAAAGATTAGATAAACTCCTGTAAGGGATGGTCCAGATAATACTTAGTCCTGCCCCATACAGGGAACTGGACTACATGACTTGTCAAAGTCCTTGACAGTCCTACATTTCTATGATTCTGTGATATCCTCAGGTCAGCATCCTTATGGATACTATTATATATCAGCAGTGTTCTGTGCTGTTGATCATAAAGTATCAGAATCAATTGCAGGGCTGATAGAGGTGTATTGATTTACTTTAAGGTGGCTTCATTCACTCCTTTTGGTAAGAACTCAAAGGGTTATGGTGAGATGAGTCATTATTCTTCCACTCTGAGGACTCTCCCATGTGGTATTTTACAAGGTTCAGTCCTATCAGTTTTCTTTTATGTACATATGAAACACAATGAGGGAGATTGTGAAGTGCAATGGGCCTCAGTATCATCAATATTCTACTGATGCTCGGTTCTGTGTTTCTGGAGAGTGCTGAGAGTCCTCAACTCCCACTGACTTCCCTGGGGATTAAGGGCACTCAGCACCTTGAAGGGGCAAGCCAAAAGTAATTTCTGTTGTCAGTTGTTGGCTACATGTGTGTTCTCTCAGTGTGCTGTGCCGGCTCTGCGCAGTTAGAAGACCTTGATAGAACTGCCCAAAAACACAGCACACTTGTTTCAGTAGTGAAGGCACTCAGTCAGATTTATTGTCAATGACTCTACAGGGCTACTAAGACATGTATGCCTGCTACAATGGACTAGCTTAGTGAGTGGCTGGACTTTCTGCTCCACCCTTGGCCAGACAAAGACACCCTCTCTGTGATTCCTCTTTTATACACTGATACAAACAAGTTATGTATTGCCCCTCTGACATGGTTAGTTACCACCCTTTACCTTGTACATGTTGACTCAATGAAAACATCTCTATCCATTACCTTGTCATACTGACCTTATCTTTAGGAGGGATCTGTTTGTCCCTGTATCATCTTCAGGGAGTGTATTTACACCATATCTTGGTAACGGGGTTTTCTGGCACGAGATCCTTCCGGAATGTGTTTATGCAAGCATCCAGTGCCTAGCACAGGGGTAGGCAACCTATGGCACGGGTGCCAAAGGCGGCACAGAAGCTGATTTGCATTGGCACTCACACTACCTGGGTCCTGGCCACCGGTCTGAGGGGGCTTTCCATTTTAATTTAATTTTAAGTGAAGCTTCCTAAACATTTTAAAAACCCTATTTACTTTACATACAACAATAGTTTAGTTATATATTAAAGACTTGTTGAAAGAGACCTTCTAAAAACATTAAAATGTATTATTGGCATGCAAAACCTTAAATTAAAGTGAAGAAATGAAGTCTCGGCACACCACTTCTGAAAGGTTGCCGACCCCTGGCCTAGCACTTCTTAGGAGTGTTTGTGTTTTTGAAACACTAGCCACATTCTTCACAAGTTCATGTCCCAGTCAGTGAACCTGAAAGCAGGCATGTTTTGTAATAGGGCCTGGCTTTTGCTGATAGCCTGACTCTTGCTAACTTTGCTATATATCAGCAGGGCCTGACTTTAGTTCAGGCCTTAGGCCTCACACCAGGCTCCTTGTACCAGGCCTCATGTCTCAGGCTCTCTCTTTCTACTTCAATTTCCTAATCTTAAAATTGTCCTAATCTGAAAATTGTCCCCCGGGAGGTGGAAGATTTACCTTTTTAGTGCAAGAGTGTGCTTGGTGCTTTATAGACGGCATAAAGAAAAAGTCCTAGCTGTGAAGATTTTACAATCTAGTTACAAATAGCTTTGAAGGCTGCATCTTCTGTGCAAGTCCCAAAGAGTAAAGGTCAGGGCACACTAGGAAAGATTCAGAAAAAAATAAAATATGGCAGCACATAGGGTAAAGCCATGAGTTTATATTAGAAAACATGGAAACCTCTCTACCTGGCTGGAAAAGGAAAATGCTATGGGAGAGGAGAGAGATATAGGGTCTGACCAAAGGATTGTGGAAATAAATCAGAATCTCTCCACTGACTTTTCTGGGCTTTGGAACAGGCCTATAGTTACCTTTTTGCGTAGATCCTAACCTAATAATTTGCTCTTTGTTTTACTCCCTCAACACCTCCAGTTCCACATTTACTAACAGACCACTTTAGCACTACCTGCTTGACCACTATTTTTCTTGAGAAGTTGAAAAAATAAGACTTGTACAACTCAGCGTATTAGGTTCCATACTCTCTCTGACCTCTACAGAAAAAAATAGACCAAGGAAAAACACAACTGATATTCACCTACTTTTTAAATTCTCAAGACCCAGCTCCTACATTCCTGAGTTTGTCCTAAATAGCTTTATATTGATGATATACTATGACTGTTTAATGCTTATAAAACAGGTTGAAATTTTTACTTTATTCTAAAGAGCTTAAAAAGCCCTGAGATCTTACTTTTGTTCACATTTTTCATCCTAAATGTTCTTTCTATGGCTTTATGTTAATTAAAATCTAGTATTGTTGCCAAAAGCACAATGTAGTTTAGAGATTAAAAAAATGATTCAAACAAAAGCTTCCTCCCCACTTCATTTGTTTATTTTTAAAGAAAACATCTCTCACTTCTGGAAGAAGGGCTGTGAGCTCTATAGGGCCCAATCCTGAAAGTTTCTGCACATGTCCTCAATGCCAATTAACTTCGGTGTGAGGGGAGGACAGTCTGCCATTGCAAGCCATCTGTCACTTGCAGTTGCTATTGTCAAATTATTTAGGAAAAAAGAGACTTTATCGTAATCTGGATACAGCTTAGAGCAAAACATTCTGGATAGTAGGAGAAGAGTCTGATTCCATTTTCCCCCTCTGAATCCATATGACAAGTTTAAATAGCCTAAGGGTAGGTCTATAGTGTAATTTACAGGTCCTGTGTAGACAGACTCTTAGTCTAGCTGTCAGGTTTCTTGCAGATAAAATCCTGACAGCAGAGTTCTGTACAAAGATTATATGTGACTATATTGTGTGATCAATAATTTTTGGGTGGGGTCGAGAAATAAATAGAAGTAGAGGGTGGAAGACAAAACTGAAGCTCAAGGGCAAAATATTTTCCAGCTATGTTTGCATTATCTTTCCATTAAATACCGCATTAACTTGCCTAAAGAGCATCCCTAGGGTTTAATTTCAGGTTTACGCCAGGAGAGGTATTTTATAATATCACCCCACTAAACTTATGACACTAAACTTTGTGTTTGGTTAAACCTCTCAAAACTGAAACCTTACATTAATCAGAGCTTTATGTTTTACATTAGGAAGGAAATAATAGAAAAATATTGGTAGCAAAAGCTTTGAATATTTTACTGTTCTACCAGGCAGTGCTCATGTGCTCACAATGATGATAAGGAATTACCAGTTAGCTAAGCAGTAGGAAAGAGATTCTCAGACTAGAAGATCTTTCCTACAGAAGAGATTTAGCTTCATTATTTTTGAAATATGACCTTCCCAGCAGCATTTCTAATTATACTTCCAAATTAGAACTAATATACTCTCAAAACCAGACTCATCAGCACTGGCTGTACTACCCCCATCGTACAGAAAAAGTGAGTATACGTTATAATATAATACTACTGAAAACTGTGTATTGCAGAGAAATATAGGTATTTTCGAATCCGAAAAATAAATGTCATTCTACTCCACTTGAAAGTAACACTGGCTATTAAATGCAGATTGATTATAGTG
The DNA here is from genome assembly GCA_033296515.1 of Macrochelys suwanniensis. NCBI lineage: Eukaryota > Metazoa > Chordata > Testudines > Chelydridae > Macrochelys > Macrochelys suwanniensis. Next base: position 91,067,056 of record CM065775.1, on the reverse strand, counting down.
TTAGACCTGAAAATAAGATGTAAAATCTGTTAGAAATCCCAATTCAGTAACACAGGATATTTTTACTCTTCTCCCATTTCCATGTCCCTATACAATAGTAGCATAATGAAAATATCCATAATATCACAAGCTACCAAATATATGAAACTCTCTGTTGTCAGATTATTTGGGGTGAAAGGAGGAAATCAGCCTATACAACTGTACATTCTGTGGTACAGGGTTGGATCCTGCAACAAATAGCATTTGCGATCTAGAGTCCATAGAAAGAGGGGGTCTGGACTGAGCAGTGAGTCAGACAGAGCAGCGGTATGTGGCAGATCATTAGTGAACCACCTTCATCCTCCTGTGGAAGATCAAGGACTCAGTATCAGGAGAAAGACAATTAATCCCTAGGGGTTGGAATGGGAAATCTATCCTGCAAAACTGAAATGATGGAAAATCCTCAAGTGAGAGGTTGAAAATTATTGTGAGGAGAAGGAGGAGGGCAAAATCTCCAAGTCCCATTTATAATCATCCCATATGTTCTGTGGCATAACTTGGGTATGAACTTTTTTAACGGGGGAGAACAGCTCAGGAATTTTGTTCATATGGATAGAGAATTGGGCAGAGATTCAGGATTGCTTGGTTCACTTCCTAGCTTTGTCTTTGATTTTTTTTGTATGAAGTTGGGCAAGTCACTTGGCTTCTGTGGGTTTTCCTATCCAGAAAATGACTGTAACAGTACTGGTTTTATCTACATTACATGGATGTGAAATAATGTATCTAAAATGCTTTGAGATCAGCAAACAAAAGCGCAATGTTTTTTCTAATGTTGCACAATTAGGATATATGATATTTTATTACCTTTCCCATATCATGTTGTGTCCCTCTGTGTCAATAGGATGTGATCTGAGAGAAAGAGACGTGGAAACACAGACAAAGAAATCATTCATATTTAATTGTCTTCCCTAAACACCATTTTCTTACAGCTTATGGCAGAAAGAAAAAGGTCTGGTCAGCTTTTGGAAAAGCTAAATAATATTAAATACCCAGAAAGGGGAACAGTTGACTTCCCAGCATTAATCTCCTTTGTAACATAGGGTTAGCAAAATCTCTTTCACTTTTGACTTTAAGAATGTATGAGAGGTGATACAAAGAGGCCATTACTGCTCCTGAAATTGCACAAAAAGCATGACTGTTCAAATGGAGTCATAAGAATGGAGAAAAGGGAGGTAATGGAAAATGGAGTAGTCTAGACTAGCCCAAAATATGGAATTATGCTTAAAATTAAATAAAATGAAAATGAATGAATGAAATGGTACTCCACAAAAATAAATTATCCAGCATAATATGCCTAATCCTCCACTAATTGCAATGAATGGAAGTTTGCCAGTGAGGGACCAAATGGCTAAAATTTTCAAATGTGCCCAAGTCTCTTGGTACACAGGATCCTATACATCCAAGTGACTTCTTAAAATGGAACATTGGCTCCTAAATCACATAGGCAATTTTGCTATCTAAAGCTGTGCATCTAGTAATATAACATGTTATAGCATCAGTAATATAGATATGTCTGTTATACACTTTCATTCTAAACAGCTCTTTGTCAGAGCTTATAATTTTCAAAATAAACCCCAAAACCTTTCAACTAAATGTTTCCATCCTTATTTTCAACCTAAAGGTGATTTTTTGGAAAGTTCAGTAAAATGTACATTTGCCACTTTGGTGTTATCTGAGCATGACAGTTTGTTTTCATACTTTAATAAAATTATTCAGATGCCTTTTTTCCCCTCCTCAGATAACTAGTTTCATTTTAAATATTCAAACTTGGCATATACTGTATGCAGTCATCAATAAGGAATGAATGTTTTGGAAGATTTTTAAAAAATAGCAGAGAAATAAAAACAGTTATAATTAAGTGTAAACAGAGCTTTGTACATACACAACATGTTGGGTCTAGTTTTCAAACATTGTTTTCTTTTTGTGTGTGTGTGGGTGGCTATTTAAAATGAGGTTCTACTTGTAAAAATCCTATACTGGTGCAATGTTACTGATGACAATTCACATGTACAAAAGGAGACAAAACAAAACATATGTCTCTGACAACAGTTGTAACTTGGTTACATTGGAGGTGTATTAAGATATAAAAGTATTCAGAATACACGGCAAGGGAAAATTTTACATATGTGCAAAGGAGCATATATATTGTTTGCTGATTCAACTATTGCTTTCAATGCATTGACATTTGTTTAGACAGTTTCTTAACCACAATATTATATCAAGTTTTCTTCTTGTAAGGGTGGGTCATTTAATAAAATAAACTAATTAAACAGTCATAAAACCATCTTAAAGCATTTTCACAATCATGCTATTTAAAAAAAATAATGTTCATGTTATGTGACTAATTTGTTGTTTGGACTTTGATATAAAAATGGGCCAAATCCTAGTACTTGGTAAGGTCATTAGCAAAGAATTTAAGGTCACAATTAAGATACCCGTAACTCTTTTAATTGGGCTCAGTTTGCCTCCCAGCAAGCTAAACCAGTAGTCATTAGACAGATTTGACCATTTGGGTTGCATCTAGAAAGTGGCTAGTTCATTAATTGAAATGCAAACTGGAGCTTAGTCTGTCTAGTGAATGTCATAGCATTTAAAAAATTACATTCACATAGCAATTAGCACCTATTTTATTTTCAAAGTAAGGAATTAAGAGAAGAGTTTAGATTAACTGGGACAAGAAAAATAAATCATATTTTTTAAAATATATTGATAGCATACTGAGAGCTGTAGGGAGACCTACAAACACGAAAGTGTTACTTATATAAACATCTTAATACATTTCTTTTTACTGCAGTTAAATTTCAGAATGCTGCATTTGTTTTGACTTCTCTTTGATGGTTACAAATTCTGTTTAAAGCAGGGATCGGCACCCTTTGGCACGCGGCCCATCAGGGAAATCCGCTGGCGGGCCGGGACGGTTTGTTTACCTGTAGCATCCGCAGGTTCAGCCAATCGCAGCTCCCACTGGCCACAGTTCACCATTCCAGGCCAATGGGAGCTGCGGGAAGCGGCATGGGCTGAGGGATGTGCTGGCCGCTGCTTTCTGCAGCCCCCATTGGCCTGGAACAGTGAACCGCGGCGAGTGGGAGCTGCGATCAGCTGAACCTGTGGATGTTGCAAGTAAACAAATTGTTCTAGCTCATTCCCATTCCTTTGGGTGGGAATGATCTAGAAATACATTTTAAATTGGGCCATTATCATCTTATATTTAGTTATTATTTGCCATGTTATTTGCAATGCTTCTTGTGATGGGTTGAGTCACAGAAACCCCCTTGGGACTGTCACCTGATGTGCTGAAACTACCTCTGAACCCGTTTTCTCTGCCTATTTGGGCCTCCAGAACCCTGCCTTGTTGATCCAGACACACCAGTCTGCTCCAACACAGACCCAGGGTCTGAACCACCCCCCACCACCACCACCAAAGCTGCAGACTTAACTGAAAACAGCTTATGAAGTGCTCCTGTCTCCACCATCCAGACACCCAGCTCTCAATGGGATCAAAACCCCAAATGAATCTATTTTACTCTGTATAAAGCTAATACAGGGTAAACTCATAAATTATCCGCCCTCTATAACACTGATAGAGAGATAGGCACAGCTGTTTGCTTCCCCAGGTATTAATTACTTACTCTGGGTTAGTTAATATGCAAAAGTGATTTTATGAAATATGAAAAGTAGGATTTAAGTGGTTCCAAGTAATAATAGACAGAATAAAGTAAGTTACCAAGCAAAATAAAACAAAACACGCAAGTCTAAGCCTAATATATTAAGAAACTGATTACAGATGAATCTCATTCCCAGAGATGTTCCAATAATCTTCTTTCACAGACTGGACTCCTTCCTAGTCTGGGTCGAGCAATCATTCATCCCCCCATAGTTACTGTCCATTGTTCCAGTTTCTTTCAGGCATCTCTTGGGGATGGAGAGGCCATCTCTTGAGCCAGCTGAAGACAAAATGGAGGGGTTTCCAGGGCCTTTTATATTCCATCTCTTGTGGGTGGAAACCCCTTTGTTATCCTGTGCAAAATCACAGCAACAAGGTCGAGTTTATAGCTACCTGGGCAAGTCACATGTCCATGAATGATTCATTTTTTTGCAGGCCGACACCATTGTTTACATGTTAGTTTGAATGTTCCCAGGAAAGCTCAGATGTGGATTGGCATCTCCCAAAGTCCATTGTCAGTTAAGTGTTTCTTGATTGGGCACTTACTGAGAATAGTCCTTTCTCAAGAAACTGACCAAATGCTTCACTGAGGATACTTAGAATCAAAACATTGAGATACAAGTACATAACCAATATTCATAACTTCAAATACAAAAATGATACACACATACAGACAGCATAATCTTAACCAGCAAACTACAACCTTTCCTTAGACACCCCACCTGAGCTCTTCTGTACAAGACCTGGTGCAACCATAGGACCCTGGTTGAAACAATGATCTATACGGTCACAGTGCATGTCAATAAAATCACACTTCTCATTTCAGTATTAGTAATTTCACATCAACACTACATTCTAGTAAAAGTCTATTTTGAAATGGTACCCACCACAGGGGGTTGTATTGTGGTAGATGTAGTGAGGAGCCAAAAAAATAAATAAATGACAGCTTCATTTCTCCAGCCCTGGGGGCCTCAGACCCTGAGTTATCTGTATCCTTTGACAGGTCACTTGATGATTATCTGTTCTGTTCATTCCCTTTGAATAACTTGGCATTAGCCACTGTCAGAAGACAGGATATTGAGCTAGATGGACCTTTGTTCTGACCCAGTGTGGCTATTCTTGTTCTTATGTTGGTCCTACACTGACAGTATAAAGCATGATGGGCAAAATTTTCAAAGGTAATTAGGTACCTAAAGATGCATATAGGCACTTAGTGGGATTTTCAAAAGTTCCTAAGCGGGTTAGGTGCCTATGACCCATCTTTAGGCACCTAAGTACCTTTGAAAATCTTGCCCAATAAACTGCATAGCAGTTATTGGAGAAGTCTCATACTACAGTCACACATCATCTTAAAGGAAGACTAGTTAAAAAAATACCCGATTCACAAACATTTTGAAAAGTAAAACCACTAAGTTGGATTTGCTATAGTTCATGGGGCCATATCATTCACTACTCATGAGCATTGACAGTTACTGAGATTTCATGAAAATATTTCCAAATTCCAGAAGTTTCATGAATTCTAGCACTGATATCTATGCCTCTAACTATTTATAGCAGGAGTATGTTTATTGGATAGTTATGGTCTGTTATTAAGTAGTCTCCTTTTTAAAATGTTTCAGTCACCTAATCAGGTAGCAGAAAAAAATGCTAACGTGAACAGCCTACATTGGGAATTATAAAGAGTGATTAGTGCAAGTGAACAGTTTGCAAAGAATCCATAGATTAAAAATGCTTCATCCAGACAGCTGAGTGAACACTTAAGAATGATAAAGATGTTCAAAGAACAAGAACAATTTGTGAGAGATTTGCTAACCAAAAGAGGAGCTATATTTGTAACAAGAATAATTGTAATGAATGAATTGTTCAGCCAGCTCTAATAGATGGACTCCTTGCTACTGCAAAGCAAAAACTACTATAGAGTGTGTAAAACGATTTTCTTTTCTTTAGCTGGCCTTCCAATAACTGAAGATCACACTTGAGAGCAAAATGTGGTCTGAAAAAAAAGCATGGCTCTAGAATTCTCATCAGGTTTTCTGCTCCACAAACAAATGCAATTTAATTACCTCATTTTATAGCCTAAGATTAAAAGTTGATGATAATACACATCAATATAAACAGAACATTCACCTACTTAACAAACATGTAAATTAATTAACTATTAGCTCCCCTCTTAAGAAATTGCTTCTTAAAATCTGTTACTAGCAGTTAACAGCTGGCATGTTAGCAAATAGGCAAAGACAGTTCCAAGGACAAATATAACAGTACAAAAAACAGCAACTAACTCTAGCAAAGACAAATTTTCAGAAGATTGTTGATGGTATGAGAGGTAACAAGTTCTGTACAAAACAGGAGCATTTTGTAAGGAATACCATAGTATGACTAAACAGCTGCATTAAAAATATATTTTTCAGTAAGAAAGAAAGAAAGAAAGAAAGAAAGAAAGAAAGAAAGAAAGAAAGAAAGAAAGAAAAAGAAAGTTCTTAGAGTTCAAACATCTTCTGATGCAAACATTTATATTTAAATTAACTGCAGAATTTAGGACCATTTAAAAAGTTCCCAATACAAATATTCAGCTATTTTACACACACACAAAAATGATTATTGGTTTCCTTGAATGGCAAGTAGTAATTATATTAATATAGATGCTGTCAAAAGGGGGATTTACTGACAGTAATTTCAGCAATGAAACCACAGCATGTTGTATTGAATGAACAGTGAAGCAAAGTGAATTAAAACTTGGTATATTGAATTCACAGTTTGGTGCATCTTTGTGAGTATAAAAAAATGTGTTTTATTTAAAATTAGAAATGCAGGAATGGGTTTCAAAGTTCACATGAAAAGCAAAATAAAGTGAAAGTAAACTTTGATGCTGTGCTTACAGAAGTGTCTGATTTTGTTTTTGCTTTGTTTTTTCTGTTTTTTTTATGTAGGAAAAGCTATAAAACGGAACTATTGAAAATATTCAAAAGCAATGACATTATAGTGATGGAGTAAAGTCATTTTTAAAGAAAAGTGCACATGCCAATGCAAAAATTAAAGTTTAATTCCTATTTTGTTTCACATTTTTCTTAGAATGTAAATCAGAATAGCTTTTGGATACACTGAGAAAGTCAATATAAATCTGATAAGTGAAAAGGGATCTTGCCTAGCACAATCTGCTGTTAGATTCCAGATCAAACTCTGTCTTGAATTTTAGCCATGAAATCCCATGGACAGAATTTGGCCCCTTTGTGTAATGAAAGACTGTATGATACTTGAATGGACTGAAGGGATTTACCCACTTTTACTGCTTTTAAATAAGTCTGTTGACCTTACAATAACACCAGTGAATGAATAGCAATTATAATCATTTGCTTACATGTTGCACTTTTCATTTAGAAGATTCCCCAAAGACTAGAACACTTGGAGGTACACATGATTAGATATTCATTTATAAATTGCACGCCATGGTTTTTTGTTTGATTTTTTTTTATTCTATTGTTTTCAACAAGCACCTCTACAGGGGAAATTCCAGCAGGTCCCTCAGGGCATGTGTCTGTCAAGTCTTCAGTAGATCACAAAGCTGTACTGGGAAGAGTAACATAGCATAAGACCAGGTTGTGCCTGGCCATAACAGGAGGAAACAGTAAGTAGAGGAGGGAGCAAGAAGCATTTTTTCCCCTCATGCAGGCCTCATAAGGAAGAGACATTACTGCAGTCCCAATCTATTCTCATATAATACCCCTAAACACTTGGGGAAGAGTGTGAGGGAGGGAGGTAAAGCTCTCACAGTGGCCCCACCTTCACAAGAGCTGACAGAACTAGACTAAGGAAGGATGGCTTCATGGTTAAGAACTAGACTAGTACTCAGCGATGCTGGTTCATTTCCCATCTCTACTACAGAGGTCCTATGTGACCTTGGACAAGTTAATTTATCTCTTTGTGATCTTTGATGCAGACATTCTCTCTTACTATGAATATGCATAGTGCCTAGTGTGACAGGTTGGGGTCACAGAGACCTGCTTGGTGCTGCCACCTGGGGTGCCAAGGCTACTTCTGCCCCTGCTTCCAGGCCTTTTCCAGCTTGGGACTCCCGAATCCTGTCTGTTTTGAGCCAGATTCCACTGATCTGCTGCAAACACAGAACCAGGTCCGAACCAAGTCCACTCATAACTGTAAGGCTCCTGGAAGCGCTCTTGCCTTTGACACCCAGGTGTCCAACTCCCGAGGAGGTTCAAACCCATAATAAATCTGTTTTACCCTGTATAAAGCTTATACAGGGTAAACTCATAAATAGTTCACCTTCTATTTCAAAGATAGAAAGATGTGCACAGCTGTTTGCCTTCCCCAGGTAACAACTCGTACTCCAGGAACTTAATAAGTAAAAAGTGATTTTAATAAGTACAGAAAATAGGATTTAAGTGATTCCAAGTAGTGACAGACAGAACAAATTGAATTACTAAGTAAAATAAAATAAAACACGCACGTCTATGTCTAATCAAACTTCACACAGATATAAAAACCTTACTAGGTCCAGTAAACAGGCTATCTTCCACCTAGCCTGGGTCCAGCAATCACTCACCCCCCTAATGTCTTTGTCCTTTGTTCAGTCTCTTTCAGGTGTGTCCTTGGGGGGTGGAGGGTCTCTCTCTTTAGCCAGCTGAAGACAAAATGGAAGGGTCTTCCAAGGGCTTTTATAGGCTTTCCCCCACTCCCTGTGTAGGATCCTGTTGCCACGGAGTTTTGGGATCACATGGGCAAGTCACCTGTCCATGCACCCTTCGGCAACCAGCCGAACCAGTTGGATTCTTGACCAGACCCCGATGTGGATTTATGGGGTGTACCCCATAAAGCTTTATGGGGTACACCGTCACACCTAGTATGATGAAATTGGGGGCTGTAGATAATTAATAATCACAGTGTACTGGGGAGCTTTTGAGGCATAATGTCTTCCAGGCTCCCCCTAGGGTAGGGTAGTTCTGCACTGCAGGTCACTCTGTGTGTGTCCCTAAGAGACACAATGTAGCCCAGAGTAACTGCCTTCAATACAGGGCCGGCTCTAGGTTTTTTGCCGCCCCAAGCAAAAAAAAATTTGGCTGTTCCCCCTCCCCCCCCCGCTTTTTTATTGGCCACAAGCAGAGGAGCAGGGCAGCCAGGGGCAGCTCCCCGCTGCGGGGTGGGTGGGGTGGACGCTGCCGCGGGAGAGCGGCGTGGCGTGACCCCGCTCCCCCAGCTCCCTCCCCTGGCTGCAGCAGGGCAGGGCAGCCAGGGGCGGCTCCCCTGGGTGGGTGGCCGCTGCTGTGGGAGAGCGGCGAAACCCCGCTCCCACTTCCTGCTCTGCCGACTCCCTGCCCTAGCTGCAGCGGGCAGGGCAGCCAGGGGCGCCTGGCTGTTGCCGCGGGACGCCGCTCCCCCGGCTCCCTGCCCTGGCTGCGGCGGGGCAGGGCAACCAGGGGCGGCTGGCCCTGCCGTGGGAGAGCAGCACAGCGGGATGCCACTCCCCGCCCCAGCCGGGGCAGGGGAGCCAGGGGCAGCTCCTCCCTGGGGCGGGTGGCCGCTGTCGCAGGAGAGCGGCACGGCGCAACCCCGCTCCCCGCTCCGCCGGCTCCCTGCCCTGGCTGTGGCTGGGCAGGGCAGCCAGGGGTGCCTCCCCCCTTGGGGGGGGGGGCGCTGCCGCATGACCCCGCTTAGCCGGGGCAGGGCAGCGTTACCGGGTCCAGGAGGGTGGGGGCGGCCGCTGCCTGTGCCACCCCTAATAGGTTGCCACCCCAAGCACCGGCTTGTTCTGCTGGTGCCTGGAGCCGCCCCTGCTTCAATAACAGGCAGTTGGTATGCATTGAAATATTTTGTTTGAAGGCGGCAGCATCAGTAATAAAAAAAAACAGAGCTTGAATGTATTTATATAGCACCTTTCATCATAAAGGGTGCTAATGGCCTTTCAAACTATATGCCTTATATAAGAATGATTTCATCCATCACTGAAATGCAGCTGCCTGTGGGGCGAAACATGGTACAATATCTATTTAACAGCACACAGCAACCTTATACAATAGTTTAGGAAAACTACTGGTGGAGTTTAGGTGGGCAGAACTCATTTAGAATTTGTCAAGGACACTTAGACTAAAACTTCGATTCTTGCAAAAAAGTACCATGGGATTCTTAATTTGCTTAGAGCCAGTTTTACATTTCATCTGGTTTAGAAACTAGTAAAAGTGAGGCCCTTGTCCAAAAAAAAGTATTTTGTTTTTTTCTATTTTATGCATTTTTATTTAAAAACTCAATTATGTAAGTAGTTGCAATGAGGTTATGATGTCACCAAACAGTGGAAATACCAACAGTGATGAGGCAAACTGCAGGGTTTTCTGCCTCAGTACACAGTCATTCAATTTACCATTAACCATACCTTAGACAGCATAGCCAACAAAAAATGAAAAGAAAAAAAAAGTGGGAAAATCTAGACTTCTAAATGTGGGAGTTTCCCTTTAAATGGTAATAATTCTGAAGCAACATGCAGTTTGTTACCTCACCAACAGACTCAGCAGAGGTGCACCACAGAGAGCTGTCATGTGAGGAACTACTGAATAAAAGGAAAAAGCCATGCATTGTATTCATATGGAACTATTCAGATGTTTAAAGGTAAATATATGCTTATGATGCTTTGCTGGATCAGAGCCTAATCTAGTGTCTCACTGAGATGAATGGTAGGAGAACTGGTAAAGTTGCTGTGAGAACGCAAAGAGAGTGAGAGAGCTGTCTGCAGGAGAGGTAAAGCCTGGAGCAGGCTTGTTAACCAGAGACACCTGGCACAGGGAGGGATCGTCAAGCAGCTGGTTTCTTATAAGAGAACAGAGCAGTTCTTTGAGAGAGGGGAGTCAGGACTCTGAGCAGACAGCTGCAAGATAATCTTCAGAGTGGGTCACACCCTAAGAATTCATAAAAAAGGACTATGTGAAGGAAACCTTTTGTTCACCCGGGCTCTGAGGTAAGAGCCATACCTTGGACAGATTTGGGGGACTTCAAGTTTTATTTTTGGTTTATTTGTCTGATTAAACCCAGACCCCAATAAGGAAGGTGATCAGAAAAACAAGTGTGTGGAGTCTCTATAAAAGGGCCTGGAAGAGGAAGAATAAGGGCAAGGCAGTGCATAGGCACCCTGGACACGAGAAGGTGCACAGGGGGTGGCCATCTTGTTTAGTCCCCAGTTTTGTTAGGTTTCTGTTATTTATTTCTAAAAGGCTGTAACAACTGGTAGCTGACCATTCCTGCATTAGAACTTAAGGCTGGATCCTCAGCTGGTGTAAACTGGCATATCTCCACTGAAGTCATTGGAGCTACTCTGATTTACTCCATCTGAGGAGATCTCACAAATGCTAGGATTCTGTTGAAAAACAAAACGAAAACTACCAGACAGACCCCTATGCCATTTGGTCTATAGCCCCTTGGTACGCTGTGATAAGGTCTACAAATGAACATAAAATAAAGACAGAGGGAAGCCAAACTAGCCATGCCCCAGCTCAGCTGTGAGAAATGTCAATTATTGAGGAACACACCCAGACCCAGTCAGCCAGCACCAGACTGCCTCTGAAGGTATGTCTGCATTCGGGACCGTCCATGTGCACGGTTGTGCCATAATCCCCATAATGTCCACATCTAAACCCCAGAAGCATGTGTCTGAAGGTGAGTACAGGGTGGGTAAGCTAACATGCCTGAGAGGTGTGGGTATGCACAGGCCTTAGGCTGTGGCACTACCCTGTATCTTCCAGTATGCAGTATGGATGGGGGCAAGGGTGTACCAAGTCTCGAGTTTGAATCTCCTTCCTTCAAGGAATATCTCCTTGAAATATAAAACTTGCTTATATTATTTTTTCTCATTCTTATAAATATTTTGGGATATGCGAAAATAATGTATAGAAAATTTTAAACAGTCAATAAAATCTGCTGAATTTTTTGTTGTTGGCAGGTTTGTAGTTTTCAGTGATTGTTTTCAGTTAGGAAAAATATTATATCTATCTATCTATCTATCTATATGTATTGTTTCCCAGTTCAAAAAAATGTATGGGGATATTGTAGGGAGGAGGCCCTGAGTTCTGCAGTAGTTAAAGTTTGGGGAAATTTGGATAATTTAGTACACCTACACTTACAGTAGGGAGGATGGGATTTTTTCATTACTCAAAATTCAGAGACACAATCTCATACTTAGTGGTTCATAGGCAACAACAAACATGGAAGTCGTTGATACTCAGCACCTCATTGTATCAGAGCAATAAGCTAAATTGGTACTATTAGTACTACTGCTTCTGCATTTTTGAACTGGCTATCATGGCAAAGTTCTGGCCACCCCTTTTATTTTGATAGAGAAGTTCTAAAAGTGGTTATCTTGGAGGTGCCCAAGATTGCATGGAGGTTTGCAAATGGATGAATGGATTATATTGTTTTTTTCCCTCTGAAACATAAAGGCTTGTTCTCTTCTCTCTCTGTTTTTTACCCTCTGCATCAGATTCTACTAGAGCAAAGGAACTCTACAGATGTATACTGTTTTCATATTGGGATGTGGCACTCTGGGAAGCGGAATGAATGGGAATTGTGTGTATGTGAGTGCATGCATTTGTGCAGAAGAACATAAAACAACAGCACAGGCAGGGTTATATTTCTAAGGAAGCAGATGATTTGTACTGGGATGGATGTTTGCTTCTCTAAACCAGGTGCTCATAATATGGTATGCTGCAGTTGCTAATGTTGCCAATTTTGGCCCTCAGAATTAGTGTATTATTGGAACAAAATGTATATTTGTCACACAGATGAATTCTGCTATAGTCCTAGGTTTCAGAGTGGTAGCCGTGTTAGTCTGTATCAGCATAAACAATAAGGAGTCCTCGTGGAACCTTAGAGACTAACAAATTTATTTGGGCATAAGCTTTTGTGGGCTAAAACCCACTTCATCAGATGCATGGAGTGGAAAATATAGTAGCAGGTGTGTATATATACACAGCACCTGAAAAGATGGGAGTTCCCTTACCAAGTGGGGGGGTCAGTGCTAACAAGAAAATTCAATTAATGGTAGAATACCAAAGGAGGGGAAAAAATCACTTTTTTAGTGTTAATGAGGGTGGCTCATTTCAAACAGTTAACAAGAAGGTGTGAGTGACAGCAGGGGGAAATTAGAATGGGGAAATTCGTTTTTGTAATGGCCCATCCACTCCCAGTCTTTATTCAGGCCTAGTGTGATGGTGTCCAGTTTGCAAATTAGTTCCAGTTCTGCAGTTTCTCATTGGAGTCTGTTTTTGAAGTTTTTGTTGTTGAAGAATTGCCACTTTTAGGTCTGTTATTGAGTGACCAGGGAGATTGAAGTGTTCTCCTACTGGTTTTGAATGTTATCATTCCTGATGTCACATTTGTGTCCATTTATTCTTTTGCGTCATAATTGGGTTTTTGGACATCTAATTCCAGGTACAAGGCAGATCAACAACTGTAGCATGATTTTTGGCAGTATTTTGCTTCTGCCTTTGCAAGAGGATTCTGTTGCATCCTGGCAGATGATGACTTAGCCTCAGTAGCCACGCCTGCTGAGTGGGGAGGGCAAAGGGGGCCATTGCCCAGGGGCACAGGTGATTCAAAAGGGCCTGCCGCCGGCAGCACAGCAGAACATAGCCCCAGCTTAGAGCCCGCACTCCCTCCTGAACCCAAACTCCCTCCCAGAGCCTGCACCCCACACCCCTTCCTGCACCCAAGCTCCCTTCCAGAGCCTGAACCCAGCTCCATTCTCTACAGTTGTTTCCCATCGAATATCAAGTAAAGTTCAAGATCTCTCATAACCTAAGTCGTGCAGAATGCAATGCCATCCAAAGCCTCAGAAACAACCCTGACATTATAATCAAAGAGGCTGATAAAGGAGGTGCTGTTGTCATCATGAACAGGTCTGACTACCAAAAGGAGGCTGCCAGACAACTCTCCAATACCAAATTCTACAGGCCACTCTCCTCAGATCCCACTGAGGAATACACTAAGAAACTGCACCATCTACTCAGGACATTCCCTACACTAACACAGGAACAAATCAACATACCCTTAGAGCCCCGACCGGGGTTATTCTACCTACTACCCAAGATCCACAAACCTGGAAATCCTGGACGCCCCATCATCTCGGGCATTGGCACTCTCACTGAAGAACTGTCCGGATATGTGGATTCTCTACTCAGACCCTATGCCACCAGCACTCCCAGCTATCTCCGTAACACCACTGATTTCCTGAGAAAACTACAATGCATTGGTAATCTTCCAGAACACACAATCCTAGCCACCATGGATGTAGAGGCTCTCTACACTAACATCCCACACACAAATGGAATACAAGCTGTCAGGAACAGTATCCCTGATGATGCCACAGCACAACTGGTTGCTGAACTCTGTGATTTTATCCTCACGCACAATTATTTCAAATATGGTGACAATATATACCTCCAGACCAGTGGCACCGCTATGGGCACCCGCATGGCCGCACAATATGCCAACATTTTTATGGCTGACCTGGAACAACGCTTCCTCAGTTCTCGTCCACTCATGCCCCTTCTCTATCTATGCTACATTGATGACCTCTTCATCATCTGGACCCATGGGAAAGAAACTCTGGAAGAATTCCACCACAATTTCAACAGCTTCCACCCCACCATCAACCTCAGCCTGGACCAGTCTACATGGGAAGTCCACTTTCTAGACACCACGGTGCAAATAAGCGATGGTCACATTAACACCACCCTATACCGAAAACCCACTGACCGCTATGCGTACCTACATGCCTCCAGCTTCCATCCCAGACACACCACACGATCCATTGTCTACAGCCAAGCACTGAGGTACAACCGTATTTGCTCCAACCCCTCTGACAGAGATCAACACCTACAAGATCTTCACCAAGCATTCTCAGAACTATGATACCCGCATGAGGAAATAAGAAAACAGATCAACAGGGCCAGACGTGTACCTAGAAGCCTCCTGCTGCAAGACAAACCGAAGAAAGAAACCAACAGAACTCCTCTGGCCATCACTTACAGTCCTCAGCTAAAACCTCACCAATGGATCATCGGTGATCTACAACCCATCCTGAACAACGATCCCTCACTTTCACAGGCCTTGGGAGGCAGGCCAGTCCTCGCCCACAGACAGCCCGCCAACCTGAAGCATATTCTCACCAGCAACTACACAACACCCCATAATAACTCTAACTCAGGAACCAATCCATGCAACAAACCTCGATGCCAACTTTGCCCACATATCTACACCAGGGACACCATCACAGGACCTAACCAGATTAGCCATACCATCACCGGTTCATTCACCTGCACATCCACCAATGTAATATATGCCAAAATATGCCAGCAATGCCCCTCTGCTATGTACATCGGTCAAACTGGACAGTCCTTACGCAAAAGGATAAATGGACACAAATCAGATATAAGGAATGGCAATATACAAAAGCCTGTAGGAGAACACTTTAACCTCCCTGGACACACAATTGCAGACTTAAAGGTAGCCATCCTGCAGCAAAAAAACTTCAGGACCAGACTCCAAAGAGAAACTGTAGAGCTTCAGTTCATTTGCAAATTTGACACCATCAGCTCAGGACTAAACAAAGACTATGAATGGCTAGCCAACTACAAAAGTAGTTTCTCCTCCCTTGGTGTTCACACCTCAACTGCTAGACGAGGTCCTCACCCTCCTTGATTAAGCTTACCTCGTTATCTCTAGCCTGAATCTTCCCTGCACATTTATATCTGCCCCTGGACATTTCCACTGCTTGCATCCGAAGAAGTGGGTATTCACCCACGAAAGCTTATGCTTCAATACCTCTGTTAGTCTATAAGGTGCCACAGGACCCTTTGTTGCTTCTACAGATCCAGACTAACATGGCTACCCCTCTGATATTCAAGATCTCTGTTCTTATCGTCAAGCTGCTAAATGGTCTGTGTCCAGGATATCTAAATGATTGCCCTAGGCGCTAAGGAACATCGTGAGCAGCTCTGCTCCTCAGGCATAATGCAGCTTTTCACATCAAGGATAAAGCTTGCGTGTGTGCAGCAGCAGAATTTTCTCTGGAGTTCATCCATGGTGTTAGAGCTAACTCCCAAAAGATCTCACCTCAGACCTCACCACTTTTCATTCCAAGTGTAAGGTGCAGTGCTTTGATCTTGCCTACTCTAATACACACCCAACACAGTAGGCATAAAAATAAATACAAATATCTTTTTAAAAACCTCACATAACTTTCCCGTTGGAGTGAAAAGAAAATGAAAGAGAGAATCACACATCACAGCCGTGATTCACGTTGTTTTTACATTTCTGAAAGGTGCTCAGATGCTAAAGTGATTACACTAAAATAAGAATCTGAATAGCATAGACTTTACTTTGAGTCTGTGGGTTCTCTCGAGCGAAGTAGGGGTGGACTATTACTTGCATGGGAAACTTACATGGAGCACGGGGATGCTACAGGAAATGATGATGATGACTCTAAAAATGGTATTCTTCCCTCAGGGTAAAGAACTGAACAATTGCTACTTCATGGCATTAAAAGGCCTTGTGCTGCTGGAAGTGCTGTCTTTCAGAAGATATGTAAAACAGAGCATTAGATCACCTGTGGTCATTAAAGACCCCACTTTTTCTCTTTATGAAAGAGATAATTTTACTCTTTATATTTTAGCTGTAAATTCAAGCTCAGGTAATTGCTTTCTGTCTACAAAATCCCGCCTGCAGTTGCAATTAGATGTAGTATTCTTCTTCACTCTCTATCTTAAACTATGTTAGTGTACACTGTTAAACAGCTGCTGAGTCCTGCACCTCAGGTGGTTACATTTCAATGTTGGGTGAAGTGACCCCTCTATCACTCATCTACCTCATAGGATAGACATAATTAATGAATAGTGGGAAAGCACTTTGAGATCCTCAAGTGCAACACATACCAGTACTATTTTCAGGTATGATAAAAGTGGGTGACTGGACAACAAAATGACAAATGAAATTCAATGCTACTAAATGAAAAGTAGAGCATATTGGAAAATATAATCCTAACTATACATACAAAATGATGGGGTCTAAATTAGCTGTTACCATTCAAGAAAGAGATCTTGGAGTCATTGTGGATAGTTCTCTGAAAACATATGCTCAGTGTGCAGTGGCTGTCAAAAAGGTTAAAAAAGTTGGGAACCAATAGGAAAGGATAGCTAATAAGACACTGAATATTATAATGCCACCATAGGAGCCGACTTCCGTCCGCTCCGCTGGGTGCGTCGGGGGCAGGGCCCCGCAATGTCGGACGGCGTCGGGGGCGGGGCCCTGCAACATCGGCCGGCGTCAGGGCCAAAGGTAAGTGCTCCGGTAACGGGCGTGGGGATGGCGGGGAGCTGCCGGTGGGTGCTGAGCACCCACCAATTTTTCCCCGTGGGTGCTCCAGCCCTGGAGCACCCACGGAGTCGGCGCCTATGAATGCCACTATATAAATTCATGGTATGCCCACACCTTGACTACTCAGTGCTGCCCCATCTCAAAAAAGATATAGTATAAATGGATAAGGTAAGGAAAAGGGCAACAAAAATGATCAAGGGCATGGAACAGCTTCCATATGGGGAGAGATTAAAAAGACTGAGACTGTTCAGCTTGGAAAAGAGATGATTAAGGGCGGGGCATTATACTAGAGGTCTATACAATCATGACTGGTGTGGAGAAAGTGAATAAGAAAGTGTTATTTACCCCTTCACATAACACAAGAACTAGGGGTCACCCAATGAAATTAATAGGCAGCAGGTTTTAAACAAACAAAATTAAGTACTTCTTCACACAATGCATAGTCAACCAGTGGAACATGTTGACAGAGGATGTTGTGAAGGCCAAAAGTATAACTGGGTTCAAAAAAGAATTAGAAGTTCAGGGGGGATAGGTCCATCAATGGCTATAGCCAACTTGCTCTGGGTGTCCCTAAGCCTCTACCTGCTAAGTGCTGAGACCAGATGACAAGGGATGGATCACTTGATAATTGCCCTGTTCTGTTCACTCCCTTTGAAGCATCTGGCATTGGCCACTGTTGGAAAATGGGATACTGGGCTGGATGGACCGTGAGTCTGACCCAGTATGGCCATTCTTCTGTTCTTATGACACTATTCAAGAATTTGTATGTGGAATATAACTGACTAAACTTGAAGAAAAAAAAAACATATGAAACATGAGGGCATGATATCTGTGTCCATGTTTAATTTTGTCATACATGATAATATTGATTAGAGTAAAAAGAGCCCTTGAAATTTTGCAAAAATCCAGATCACCCATCATTCTGAAAATCTCTAATATTGATGACTAAATTATCTGGAAATTAAACTTCGAGTTGAAACGAAACTTTTAAGCATCCTTATTGCGAGGTATATAGGTGTAAGAAAACACAATGGTGTTGGATCTAGGAGGAATTGGTTTCATTCTCTTTCCAATAACAATAGATATTTAGAGAAAATTTGGAAGATCTGAGATAATAGAAGATGCTCTTCTAAACATGAAAAACTTTATTGGACTGACATGGGGCTAATCAATGTAAATGCAAAATCCATTAAGGAGAAGAGTATGCTTATGGAGAAAAGACAAAAGATGGAATGGAAAGCATAAACTGACAAGATGGCAGTTGTGTGTTGGAATCTGTCACTTGGAAAGCATTTTTCCAAGATATCGAAAAGGTAATAGCTATATACTTGCCTTCAAAGTCTTTGCACTCATGTGTATCAATGAAATGTGTGAACACCTATATGCTCATCGTACTTCAGTCTAGTGGGTTTTTGTTTTTGTGTGTGTATTTAGCGGTATGCATATATCATTCCCCAGTTAGTGGTCCTGAATTTGGCCAAATATACTAATTTATCTTTATTTTTAAGGGTGAGAGGTAAAATTCAGACTTAGTGTAAATAGGTGTAAGTTTACTGAGCACAATAGAATTGCACCAGGTTTGCATTTGTCCCACAGTCTCCTGGCAGAATATAGGACCAGCTACAGAATATGTTTGCTTAGCTCTGTGATAGGAGAAGCAGGGAAAATACAAAACCGATAATATTATTATGGATGTAATTCCCTTAGCATCTATAAAGTATACCTCTTGAGAGTGATGTGCAAATATAATGAGCAATCTTTTCTTATACTGAAAGAACATTTTTTTCTCCCTGATTGGGTGACATCAAAAGTCTCAGGTTTGGTTTGCCAAAAATTAGAAGAATTTTTTTCATTGTAACTATGACTTTTGTGTGTGTCTTGATTTACTAACTATTAGTCAGAATAACTATGACTGTTTGGGTTTGGGTCATGATTATGGTGAGTCTGAATAACTTCATTTTTGGTGGAAAAAATCTCTGTATTGACGAGTTGCCTCTAGTGATTAGATATCATTTTGAGGGTCAACAGGCTAGAGTCACAAGTAAACCAAAGTGCGTAGAAAACCAATGAGAAGTGAAGCTGGATCTCCCAAAGCCATTGGGCTAAAAGTTATGAGAGAGCTCCTTCTTCTTGTCCTATTTGTGCAAACTCACCTATAGGGAATTGATCTGGTAGACAAGGTTGGAGACCAGATCAGGCCCCTCAGATGAGTAATGCGGAGGAAAGCCTAACTTCACCCACTTCATGAATCACTCTGGGGCTTAGGAATCCCTTGCCTGATGTGGGACAGTAGTGTGCATGAAACATAGGTGCCTAGGGAACTTTCATAGTAAAAATGTAGTGCCAAGCAAGTTTAGATGTCTACAGGAATTGGGGGGGGCTGTTGAGCCAGGGTTTTGTGAATCCCAGTGGGGCCTGATTCTCTGATTCAGACACCTAAAATGGAAATTAGACACCTAAGTCCTTTTGTGACTCTAGGTTCAGATCTCCAAGGTAAAGGATAAGGCCCAGATTCTCTGCTCACCATTGCAATGCCTAAGTGATTTAATAACCTACAATTTCTTAGGTATATAAGTCATAAATGACCTTAGCAACAGTTAAACAAAATAATTATGAACAAAACAGAATTTGGTACACCCATCTCATTGTAATGGCGGTAGCCATCGTTGGAGCCACTGAGTCTGCCGAGTCTAATGCAGCCTGGAGGGAAGTTCTTGAGATCACCCTGCCCTCCTCTAGAAATTAAACTCCGTGCGTGAGTCAGCCAGGAGCAACTCCTGAAACTTTGCCAATGCACTCCAGGAATTGAAAGCATAGCGGCTGAGTACCGCTTGCTGGATGGCAACTCGAAGCTGGAGCCCACTGGTTGAGTAGACCTTCCAGCCGAAAAGGTCCAGCTTCTTAGTGTCCCATGACTTTGGAGTGGGGCCCGGCTGGCCCTGCTGCTTCTTATGATTTTCTGCATCAATCACTAGAGTCCCCGGTTCGGGGTGGGTGAATAGGTGTTTATACCCTTTCTCTGGCACAAAGTACCTCCTCTCCATCCCTTTAGCGGTGGGTGGTTTTGAGGCCGGGGTCTGCCAGAGCACCTTAGTGGTGTTCTGGATAGTGGTTATCAGAGGCAGGGTCACCTTAGATGGACCCTCAGGAGCAAGGATGTCCAACATTGGGTCTGACTCCTCTGTGACTGCCTCTATCTGGAGGTTTAGGTTGAAGGTCACTCTCCTAAGAAGGTCCTAGTGCCTCCTGGTATCCATCACCAGGAGGTTAGTGGTGGTGCCTGCCATCGCCTCGTCTGGTGAGGAGGAGGCCCATGGGACTGAGTCTTCCTGACCTTCCAGCTCCCTAGAGGTTGGGTCAGGTGCGTCGGTCCTCCTGATGACTGGAGGTGGCTCCAGTACCACTGGTGGTGCCGGCTCGGATGCTGTGCCTGTGTGTGAAGGCCCATAATCCTTGTCCCATTGGGTGTCCTCCAGAGCCCTGGGGGTGTGGCATGACACCGACATTCCTGAGTGGGGCGTATGGGGTGCGGATGCCACCAATGTGACCCTGGAGCCCTGTCCCTGAGCCTGATGATAGGCTCAAGGAGTCCAAAAGGGTCACTGTACTGGTCCCTGCCACTGGGGTTGCCAGGATACCATTGGTGCTTACAAGTCCACGACTCTGTGGTGCAGAGACCGTGAGCGGTACCGGCTGCATCTGGAGACAGAAGACAGCCTCCAACTTGGAAGAGTACTCTGAGTCCGACCATGGGGGGACGGAGCCCGACGGTGCCAGGAAGGGGTACTGGGGCAACGGGGAGTGGTGCCGTAACATTGTGGGCTTGTTCTGATGGTGAACAGGGTCCGGTGCTGCCATCGGTGCCGCGAAGGGTGCCAGTGATGGTGCCACATGCAGCGCCACCATAGATGCCACAGATGGTGCCGTTATCTGTGCCGCTGATGGTGCTTGAACTTGGGCTGGCATCTGGAGTGGTACCGGTGTTTGCTTCTGTGGGGCCAGGGAGTGGGCTGTCATGGCAATAAGGTCCTGTGCTGCCTCAAAGGTATCCAGTGTGGAGGGAAGATCGAGTTCTTCCTCCAATTCCTCCCCAGTCGGGGAGTCCACTGGCACCGGACTTGATGGACCTCCGGTTAGGCCCGGAGTCAACAGTGCCAGGTCTTCAGGGCCAGGTCATGGGTTTCCCAACATGGGACCCACCCTGCTGGAATCCCCTCATGGTTTCTTGATGGGGGAATGATCACTGTCTGCCTTCTTATTCTTATGCGGCACTGTGGACTGTGATCGGTGCTGCTCCTGCACCGAGGCTGGGGAGCTGCACACCAATGATGCTGGGGCCGTTTCTGGTACCGGCTGAGGTTGGAGGGCCCACCTCCATTAGGAGGAGCTTCAAAGCTTCAAATGATAGTCCTGGGTCTAAAGCTCCTGCAAATTGACCACTTGTCTGTCTGATGACCTTCTCCTAGGCACTTAAGACAAGCAGGATGCGGATCGCCTCTGGGCATAGGTTTTGTACACCTTTCACATGCCTTAAATCCCTATGACCGAGGCATGCCCCAGTGCCTGGGGAAAACTAGGAGGGGATCCCCCAAAGTACACTTAACCAACTATAAAATGATAGCCTATTGTAACTACAACTCTATGAAATTATTTACAATTAAGAAAGGGGGAACCATTAGGTAGGCACTTGTGAATGCAAGAGACTGAACTGCTCCAATGACCGTCACTGGCGGTAAGAAGGAACTGAGTAGGTGGTGGGTCGGCAGGGACCTATATACACTGCCATGAAGGCTCCACTCCAGGGGCCTCAACAGCTGACCTGACACATGAGCAATCACTCGAAGAAGAAACTAAACACCTAACTCAGTGTTTCTGAATTCCATTGGGTGACTAAGGCTCAGATCCTTAAAGTTATTTAGGTGCTTAACTCCCTAAACTTCAGTGAAAGTTACATGTTGCAGTACTAATCTTTGCCACACCCAACTTTTAGGCATGTAGGCTGAGATCTTGAAACTTCCTATGCCCCTTTGTAGATCCGTGTCATTATAGCTATCCTTATGAGGATAAAGAAGCAACCTACTTATTTTCTCCTCTAATTTATATCAGAAAAGGAGTTGGGGGAATTTGTTAATTGAACTGCTATTTCATGAGTTTCATAAAGACTTTCTGTGCTGGATGATGCGGAGCGGGGGGAGAGGAAATAAGGTCTATCAAGTGGAAAACTCACCATAGTATTATAAAGGAAAATGGTGATTATTCATCTTTAAGTTTGAATGTCAACATAAACTTTTCAATCTTCCCTCTCAGTTTATTTTATCATTAGAAGCTCTGGATAGAATTATAGTCTTGTAATTCCCACTAGCCCATGTATTACATGTCTTTGACTGGTTCATTAATAATCTTCCTACAAAATGCGGGAGCACACAGGTATCTAAATGCTAAACAAAAGCTATATAAAGTACTATTTATCTATCCTATCAAACAGACCATACACATTTTGCTTCTATTTAGCTTTAGTTCCTGGGTAACAAAATTAGAGCATAGAGAGTATAGGAAGCTTTAACTCCTAAATATCTCTTATTTTTTATATAAATTTAGCGGGCAAAATCTTCCAGGACTGGACTTTATTCAGTACAATTTTTTTCATAGTGTTAATCTGTAGAATTCAAACTGGATTTTTTTACTTCTATAACAACTTTGTATCTTTTCCTTTGTGGAATGAAAGACAACTCTGTATTCTGGGGGGGAGGGGGGAGGAATCTGGTTTGATGACTTTGAGGTTGATTGAGGTTTATGTTAGGTGTCACTTTTGAACTACTGTCAATAAAACTGTGGGCCTGATTCTCCAGTCAATTGAATTAAAATATTATAAATCAACAGCATTATACCAGCCTAAAACAGATGTAATATAATAATTGATAAGACTATCCTTAGTGGATTCATTGCAGACTTATTCAAAAAATAAAAGTTTGTTAATGTGTTGTGATAAATCTATAATAATGTACATGAAAGGTTGTTCCAACACTAAAATGGAAAAAAACCCTCAAAATATAAAATACTGTATTTAATTAGTTTTTCTACAAAATCAGTTCTCAGTATTTTACTGATTATTTCTAAAGTTACATACTGAATTTTTATATTTTAGAATTTGCTTGTCAAGCATGTCAAGTAATCAGTAAATTATTCAGCATAAAGTATGTTTTACAAGATTATTCTCTGGGATATTTCTCTGACCACTCACATTGGATGTAATTTCTTAACTTTTTTTTAAGAAACCTGCCCAATTTATTAGAAGTACTTATAAGTATAAAAGCCAAGAATGAAATGTTGTAGAATAATTGTGAAGACTTCACATCTTACATGAGGGTAGTTAGAAGACAAATGTGCATTTTAAAAAAATGACCTTGTCTTTTCACTTTGGATGTTTTCTCAAAATTATTCAAAGTGATGATAGTTCTTTCTACTTTTACAATCCTCTGTTCCTCTGCCTCAGTTAAAATATAACATTTTACTTTTCTATTTTTTTGATAAACTCACCTACCTTCAATTCTGAAAACACTCTTGCCAACTTTTTATATCTAGTGTATGAGTCTTGAAAAAGTCTTAAACTCAATTTTAAATGTTATATTTCTATGTGTTTGATGGTGCTGTTTCACTAGCAGTATTAAAAATACACCAGGACAGATTCCTAGCTGGTATAAATTGGCATAAGGCTATTGAGGATGCCAGTTTACACCATTGGAGAATCTGCCCCCCGCAAAAAAATTAAGTCTAACAAACCAATTCTAACATTATTTATGAATCTGATGCTTGTGAAATGCTCCACATTGATAGTCCTGGAGATTGTAATCTTCTGTTAAATTTTTGTGTGTAAAATGTCAAGGTGGAGCACAGGCATTTGCAGTACAAGCTTCCTCATAATCCTCTAAAAATGTGCCTCTGAATCCTGATTTAGGGAGACCACCTCTGGGGATTAGAGGACAGCTTAATGTCTATTAACTATACTCAGGCTTTGGCTTGCCTTCTAGCTATTACCCCAATCCTGCAAAGAAATACGTACATACTCGAATTCACGCATTATGCGTAGCCCTATTTACTCGATGGGAGTACTCAGAGTGTGTAAAATTAAGCATGTACATAAATCTTTGCAGGATTGGAACCAAGTTTGTTTGTCTAGGTTTCCATACAGTTCTGATTACCATGTTATCTGAGCACTTGTGACAAGGACCCCAGCAACTGCGAAATCTGGTAGCAAAGATGATTTGAATGCCTGTCCTCTAAGCAACTGAGCCATTGCACGATACGCCATGGCAAGTCATCGCTATCTGATAATAATGAACTATGGCCTGGGTTGGATTTGAAGAGGAGAACTAGATCAGAAAGGATTCATAACACCCTGCTAATCTCCTGAGTAATCCAGCTCTATAAGAAGGCAGGGGAAGATAAATTTTCATTCATCACAAACCTTCAAAACCATTCAAAACCACAGTACTGAAAACTGCAGTACCAGACTCTGTAGCTATCTCAACAACAACAGTACTATTAAAATAGTCTTTTCTTAATTAATAATTACTCTTAATGCAAATGAAAGACTGTCCACCAGGATGTCCCAATTAAGAACATTCTACTATATTGTATTCTACATAATTTCTTGATGAAAAAGAATATTAACATCAAAAGAAAGAGAATAATTCTGAAGGGCATAATTTACTGAACGTGGTTTGTATTCTATTAGGGCCCAATCCCAGCATAAGTGTCTTGTGTGGATTGGTGGGAGACTTGAGGCCTGAGAATAAATTCTGTTTTTGCCTCTATTGAGTTTTGCATTAAAAGTGCTGGGTTCTCTTTGTGAATCTGCAGAAAAATTTGCAATCACTTTGCCTTGGTATGACTATGCACATTTTTCTCTTATAGGCATATCTATTCTTTAAACTCCCCTTAATAAATTTTTTATGAAGTGCTGTACTGATTATAGTTATTAGCATATGCTTTTGTCACAAAGACCTGATTCAAAACCCATTGAAGTCCATGGAAAGACTCCCCTTAACTTCAGTTGGCTTTAGATCAGGCCCTACACAAGGACAATGTAAGCAAGAAAGAGATAAACATATCCAATCAATTGCTGAAATTGACATAATTTAGCTAAGTGGTATGAAGATAAACTCTATTGAGTTCTGCTGACAGATTTTTTTTTTTAAATATATTTTACTTTACAATTATTAAACCATCTCAGATTCGCAGACAATGTTGTGTTTATCACCAAAAATACTATCAAATTACAGAAAATGCAGAGAACTCAACACAAAAAGCAGCCAAGTTGGACTGAAAATTAACCGCTCTAAAACTAAATTTATGTGGTCTTATACCTTGCCAAAAGCCAAAATAACAATCAAGGGAGAACAAATAGAAGAAATTGAACAATATGTCAGTTTGGGCCAAGAAATTAATATGCACCAGGATCAGGAAGGTGAACTCTCGCAAACAAAGAAAGAAGACTGGTGAGCATTCAATTCTATGAAGGATGTCCTCCAAGTAAAAATAGACAAGGCAACATGTGCCAGTGTCTTCAACTCAACAGTACTGCCAGCAATGTTGTACGGCAGCGAAAAATGGGCGATGACTAAGACAGAGGAGCAGCAACTCTGTCATGGAGAGGGCAATAGAAAGAAGAATTCTGGGAATTTCAATCCGCAATCGAGTCCCCAATGAAGTGATCAGACAGCAGAGTGGCGTGCAGGACATTGTTGTTGAGTGTAGGCATAGTAAAATGTGATGGGCCGGGCATATAGCGAGGCTGACTGATAATCGATGGACTGCAGCTGTTGCCAACCTCAAACAGATGGGAAGATTTTATTGTGACAAGACATGGCCGTACATGGAGAAGGAAGGCCAGGAGATAGGAAGAATGGAAGACCTGTTGTGATCCGCGCAATCTATGCGAGGGCTGAAAAACTGATCGATCAAGGTGATTCGTCTTGATGTCAAGGTGAAGGTGACAATTAAATCTTGTCTTGTCTCTGAATTTCTACTACTTTCTACTTTGACGGTCTTGTTCCTGAATTTGAATTTTATCTGTCTTGTGTAGCTTGTGTAGCTAAAACAAATATACTATAGAGAATTAAATTTAATCATTTTGATTATGTTCACAACACAATTAATCATCTATTTGGGAACAGGAGAGTCATTCTTTTTGTGGAAAAGCTATAACTTCAATTATGTTGCTCCTTTTACATACCTTTTTATAATCATAGTTCTTTATAAATAATAAAAATTTAAGTTGTACTTCCTATTTCCTACATTCTTCCTAAAACAACATAGAACATTTTCTTATTGCAAAATGAAACCAGCTAACAGAGGGTTAAAAGCATGAAGGCAATTGTCACAGGATAAAGCCACTGCAGGTGGGTAGCTTAACTGGTTGTTAATTGGGTAGCAGGTGGACATAAATAGATGTCACAGAGAGTGTGTGTGAGGTTATTGTGGATGAAGGAACAGCATGAATACAGAGTTCAGGCCAACTTAAAATCAAAACATGTTAGACTTTTCTGCTGTATTCTTTAGAATTTGTCATGAAGAAGTCTGTTGTAGTCTTAAATTAAGAGAAAGTTGTTTGGCTTGCTTTTTTCACTTTGTAAAAATAATGAGATATGCTGCTCATTCGAATTCTGGAAGAACAAAAGGAATTAAATAATATTCAACAGACTTCTTCATGACAAATTCTAAAGGCAGAACTCCGATCCAGTAGAAGAAATGATTATATATATGCCAAAATCGCACAGGGCATGTTGGAGAGAGGCTACACCAGGGATGCAAAGCAGTGCCGCGTGAAAATTAAGGCGTTCAGACAAGCCTACCAAAAGACAAAGGAAGGCAAATGGTCACTCCAGGTCCGAGCCCCAGACATGTTGCTTCTATGATCAGCTGCATGCTATTCTTGGGGGGAGGCGACACTACCAATACCCCAACACTCTCAGTGGACACCTATAACGTAGCAGTCTCACACAACATGGATGAGGATTTTGTGGATGAGGAAGAGGAGGAGGAGAATGCGCAGCAGGCAACCAGAGAATCTGTTCTCCCTGGCAGCCAGGATTTTTAACTCCCAGGGCTTATTGTTCCCAGACTCTGAAGGTGGAGAAGGTACCTCTGGTGAGTGCACATTTGTAACGACACTACAGGGGTTAAAAGCAATTATGGTTAATGTTTGATTTGCCCCGAAGAATCGGGATACATTCGCGGCCAGTACAGCTACTGGAAAACTCTTTTAACATGTCTGGGATTAGAGTGGGAATCCTCCAGGGACATCTCCATGAAGCTCTCCTGGAGGTACTCTGAAAGCCTTTGCATAAGGTTTCTGGAGAGGGATGCCTTATTTCATCCTCCATGGTAGGACAATTTACCACGCCAAGCCAGTAGCAAGTGGTCTGGAATCATTGCAGCACAAAACATGGCTCTCATCTTGGTATTCCTGTGCTACAGGACAGGGGAAAGCAACTCACACAGTTCCATGAAAGTGGCCTTACACATGTGAAAGTTTTGCAGCCACTGGGAATCATCCCATACCTGCAACACTATGCTGTTCCACCAGTTTGTGCTTGTTTGCCAGGCCCAGAATCGGCATTTCACTGTATCAACATGCCCCAATGCCACCATGATATCCCAATTGCTACATCCTATGTTTTCAGGAATGTCTGTGACCATGTCCTCCTCACAATCTTCCTCATGCTGTCGGCTCCTAGCTAGGCTCTGCACATACTGCAGGATAATGCACAAGGTGTTTACAATACTCACAAAAGCAGTGTGGGCTCCATGCTTGCCGTGCTATGGCATCTGCACAGATAACCCAGGAAAAAAGGCATGAAATGATTGTTTGCTGTTGCTTTCAAAGAGGGAGGAAGAGAGGGGAGACTGACAACATGTACCCCAAACCACCTGCAACAATGTTTTTGCCCCATCAGGCATTGGGAGCTTAACCCAGAATTCCAATGGGAAGCAGGGACTTTGGGATAGCTACTCACAGTGCACCACTCCGTGAGTCAATGCTAGCCACAGCATAGAGGATGCACTCTGCCAACCTAATGCGCTTAGTGGGGACATGCATGATCAACTGTATAAAATTGCTTACTAAAGATCGACTTCTATAAAATTGACTTAATTTGTAGTGTAGACATGCCCTGAGTGACTGGGAGAAGCCTGGAGGACTCCTGGGATCACACCCTCCCTGGAAACTGAAACCCCTCACAGGGGAATCCCACTGAGTGTCTCTGATGGGAACAATGAGCCTGTGGGATATTCTGAAGCCCACCAAGTGCCTGTCACCAAGAAAAATCCTCCCCCCACCTGTCCCCCCTTTGTCAGGGGGAGGGCAAGGAGACTGGGGTGGAGACATTAACATTTGGCCATTGTTCACTGCTTCATTCCTGCTAGGTTTTGTTGATTTACATTTCTTTTAAAAAACCATTGTAATGATACATTGCATCTACTGCTTTTAATAAATATTTACGTTTCCATGACTTGTGTGTGGGACGTCCCTCCTAAGTATCGTGGATGTAAGGTGTTTTCAGGTTCGGGATTAGCCCCAGGATTCACAGTACATGCATTGGAATGTAACTGTCTGGTGCCATAACACAGCAAACACTTTTCTATCTGTCCCACAATCACCTCTGCATCCCCTTTCATAAATATCCTTAGTCCCAAGGGTGCATGGGAGGGATGGGGAGACTGCAGTTAGTGTCATATGCTCACAGAAATCACTGCTAGTTCCAAAAGCAGTAGAACTCACACAGAGAAAATGGGTAGATAAGTGTTTCTATGGCTTGGTTCACATGCAGAAAACTGAAACACAATTCAAAGTAACAATACAGACATCTCCCACTTCTCAGTGATTAAATGTCCCCTCCTTACCAATCCCCCGCAAAACCCTGACCAGTTCCAAACTTGGAATTCATGAGCCATAGCAGCTGCTAAATGTAGTTAGCACAGCTGAGAAAGTATGATTAAAAAAAATTATGGGTGCACTCCCCCAAGCAAATGTTGATAATATCATTAGCAGAGACTGAGTGCTTCTAATAAAAAAGGTTTGTACACAAGTGTGAAGACAAAAGCACTGTACAATGACAGCATTACAACTCAGTGACTCACCTCCACAGCACACACCCAACCCTAAAGGTGATAACCCAGTGGAGGTGCCCTGTTATAACCATCTTTCATGCATTCTGTGTCACAGGAACCAACAGCTAATGAACTTCAGCTGGAGAGGAACAAAATCCTCAAGCAGCTATGTAGCCCTACCAATATGTGCCAGGGTTTCCTCATATGTTTTTTCAGCAACTGTGCAGGCTGTGAAGATGTTCCTCGGCACATGGAGACATCATCCTCTGCCTCCTGGCTGCACTAAGATGTGTGCATATATGGAATACCTGATTTCCCGTGCCTGCTGGGAACCAGTCCTATTGGGCATGTGGGTGGGATCTGAGTGCCTGTAGGGAGTTTGTAAAACGGACTTGGCATGAGCGCACTCTGGATGGAAGCACTCTACCAATACAAATATTAAGGAGCCCCCAGCAGTCAACAATTATGCAAACTGTGTTAGCCACACTGGCATTCAGGTCAGTGCATAGGCAGTGCCAGAGCTTTGAGTCTACCACATGTGCATCTGCCTCTCTGGTCTACCAAGCCTTGCAAAACATGACTAGTAATCTTTTCAGTTCACTTACTCACTTGCCCCTTTGGTGGGCAAAGTGCTGGGATATGGGTTCCACCATGGCCCCTGCATAGTTCAGAAATTCCATCCTCTGGAATCCATCTTTTATTTTTGGAACTTTGCTTATGGCAACCACGCAAGGGCTGATCAGTGTTAATTGCTTCATAAGCCTGCACAGTCATGACCCTAACGGAGGGCTTCCCAATTCCAAAGTGATGTGCAACAGACTGATCATTGTCTGGTGTTACTAGCTTCCACAGGACAACAGCCAACCACTTCTGCACTGGTCAGAAGGGACCATTATGATCATCTAGTCTGACCTCCTGCACAATGCAGGCCACAGAATCTCACCCACCCACTCCTGGAATAATCCTCTCACCTGTGTCTCAGCTAGTGAAGTCCTCAAATCATTGTTTAAAGACTTCAAGATGCAGAGAATCCTCCAGCAAGTGACCCATGCCCCATGCTGCAGAGGAAGGCGAAAAACCTCCAGGGCATCTGCCAATCTACCCTGGAGGAAAATTCCTTCCCAACCCCAAATCTATCTTGCTGGATTAGAGTGTGACTGTGCTAAATGTATTAATAAATTATTTGTAAATGTAGACGAGTTCTTATAGTATGTGTTGCAACTGTGCACATCTGGATTCCCAACTATGTAATAATTAGAGTAATATTGGGCCTCATCTTGGGACAAGAACCTGCCAATCCTCAAAGTGATAACTGGGAATTCTTAAGTAATCAATAAAATTAATACATAAGGTATAGATCAGGCTACCCTTGGGAATGAAATGCAATTAGCTAATCTGAATATCAGGCTGGGTGAGCTAAAGGATTAATTATCCCTTCAGCTGAAGACTGATAAAAAGGGCACAGGAAGCAAGTGCAAGAGAGAGAGGAGTAGGGCTAGCTGAGCCCAGAGTGAGAGATCTCCAGGAAGGGACATCTCATCTCCTCTTGGGCTCTGGGAGAAGGGCTGAGGATACAATTAAATAATATTGCTACATAAAACTGTAAAGATGCTGGTGGAAGAAACACAGATAAACAATCAGATGTGGATATCCCATCAGTGGAGTCTGAGCAAGTTTCTGTGGTGCAAGAAAGCAGGAGCGGACTGCGCCTTGCTACAGATGTGTAAGAAAGTTCTTCCCAAATTCCATCCCAGTTGCCTACTTCACTGCCTAAACGTTTGTCCCATGGCAAGGAGCAGAAACACATCATCATCCCATTGCTCCCTGTCTTCCACCCAACTTGGCAGGAGGGTGAGGTGAGCAGAAACTGCCATCAGTAAAAGTATGAAGATAGGGGCACTACCAACACCACACAGCAAAGCTGTTCCTAGCTTGTCTCCCTGTGATGCACAGAACCCTGGGTTACTGCCTTTGAAAAACGAAAATAAGAAAGAAAAACTTGTAGCACCTTAGAGACTAACAAATTTATTTCAGCATAAGCTTTTGTGGGTTGTTACCCACTTCATCGGATGCATGGAATGAAACATACAGTACACAGATATTTATACAGTCAGAGAAACATGATAAGGTCGAGGTGCATAGACCAACCTTAAGAGGCGAAAAGGTAGCACTAATGTTGCATAACAAAAGTGTGAATACAAGCATATGCATGCATTATATGGTGTCCAGCACAGCATATGTGCACGCTTGGCACAGGTATAGTGTAGACATAGTCTTAGACGTACCTAATATTTACAGTTCTTAGAAAAACAGGAAACAGTGCATTGAGAGACTGTGTGTTGCAGTGGTTAGGGAACTGGGCCAACAATCAGGAGACCTGGATTCTTGTCCTGGTTCTGCCACTAATCCGCTTTGCGATCCTTGGTGAGTGGCTGTACTTCTCTCTGCTTCTGTTTTCCCTTACAACCAAGACAAGTCTGTCTTGTCTACTTAGACTGTAAATTCTTCAGGCCAGTAAATCTCTCTTACCCTGTGTTTATACATTGTCTGGCACAACAGGGCCCTTATCAGATATGCTACTCTAACACAATTAATCTGCAATACTATTTTTTTGTTTTCACTATGAAACGTTGAGCACTTTTTGGTGCTCTTAAGTAATACATAACAAATATAGTCAATTAAGGTTAGAAATAGGCCAAAGCCGGCTCTCACTGTAGCCAAAGAGAACAGGATTTGGGTCTAAGTGACTACTCCAAAAAATGGCATCTCTATCTAGTATCAATATTATTTTTATAGTGGTGCTTGCTATCCATCTGCACCCAGGGAAAGGTAGCCAGAACCCAATTTCAGGGAAGATTTCTTCTTTTAATTTAAATGTTATAGTATAGTTTTGCAAAGAATCTGAATGATGTTACCATACAGCTACAAGTTTTGAAATATTGAAAGCAACTTATTTCAAAGATAACTCTTACATTATAGAACTGGCAATCCTTATGAAAAGACAAAAGGTACTACACTTAAACGAGAATAATGGGGTAGGTCATTTACCTCATAGGGTAGTAATGGTGTACCATAATTCCAAAATAGGCAGTATTTTTATAAGGGAAGATGCATGTGAAGCAAAGTATTTTATTGCGCTGCCTGCTACTGTTTCTCTTCCTCTGTTCTTTGTCTGCCTGTTGTCTATATGTTGTGAGGTCTTTGGAGCAGGCAGCTTAACTTCATACTTGCCACTGAGGATTTGACTCTGCAAACTGGATGCTTAATGTCAGTGGGATTACTTGTGTGAATAAATGCTACTTGGTGTGAGAAAAAGTTGCAGATTCAGGCCCCGAGGGTCTGGTATACAGTAGGAATAATAATGTTAATGGTTAGATAAAAGTGCACATGAACACTTGACATACATATTTAAGCAAGAATTAGGGTTTTGACAAATTTTTACTATGTACCTCCCAAATTAATCCACTTAATGTATGAATCATTACAAACTCTGTTTTAATTAACAATGACATCATATACAGCATTTGCTCTGTGTGTGTGTGTGTGTGTGTGTGTGTGTGTGTGTGTGTGTGTGTGTGTGTGTGTGTGTGTGTGTGTGTGTGTGTGTGTGTGTGTGTGAAATAGGGCCTTCCTTAGTGCAACCTAGTGAAGGTTGCACTAAGATTATGGCTATACTTAAACCAGTACAATGGCACAGTTGCAGCTTCACCGCTGTTATGCTTCAGTGTAGACACTCACTACAACGATGGGAGGAGGTCTCCCATAGGTGTAGGTAATCCACCTCTCTGAGAGGCAATATCTAGGTTGACAGAAGAATTCAGGTCAGCTAAACTATGTTGCTCCGAGTTATGAATGTTTCACATCCCTGATAAACATGCCTTAGTTGACTGAACTTTTTAGTGTAGACCTGGCCTACTCATTTCTACTTTCTAGTCCTATCGTCCTATCATCTATGTTTTTATGTTTGCCCTCAGATGTGACCTATCCCAGTGGTCCCCAAACTTTAGTCCATGGCCCAAGGAGAGAACTGGCTGCTCACCTGATCCTATCTTTCTTCCTTCTTTCCTCATAAAATCCCATTTGAGACAGCTAAAATACATTAAACTCTTTCCCAGTAGAACTTTCCCATGTAATTAATTGCTGTAGTTTCCACAGAGATGTTCTGTGGACACAAACTGGATGCAAAGGACTCCACTAAAACAATTTCTTTTACAATGTGGTCTACACTGTGAAAAAGTTTGAAATCCCCTGGAGTGGTCGATGTTGCATAAAGGCATTATTAATTATTAATGATTATTTATTATTATGATCTCTAAGAGGGAATGAAATATAAAGGAGACACTTTCAGGTACTACTTTACTAGCCATACAGCAAATGTTTCCATTAAGCTTTTACAGATATATAGAGCTGCTCCAACAGCCTGTACAGATCCAGTAGCTTAATGCATCTCATCTAGGTCTCCTAAACCAGAGTTTGTCAATTCACGTCCCCTTTAAGGTAAGCATAGCTATCTTTCTGGAAACAGCATACTCTAGAGAACAGGGCATTGGATTGGGACTCAGGTGACATGGATCAATTTCCTGATCTGCTGTGTGACTTTTGTCCAGTCATTTCACTTCTGTGCACCACTGTTCCTGTCACCCCCTTTGTTTGTTTTGTCTATTTAGACCATAAACATTCTAGGGCAGGGATTATCTTGCATTGTGTGTGCATACAGTGTCGAGCACAATGGGGCTCCAATCTCAGTTGGTGGTGTCTAGATCAATCTAGTACAAATAGTAATAATGATGATGATAATTATAAACAGTAGAAGCCTTTCCATTGACCTAAGCGAGAGATGAATCAGGCCCATGAGCAGGGATGGAGAACCTGATTTAGAAGCAGTAAGAACCCCCATCTTCCAAATCTTTGCCCATCCCCCAAACTGAGCATTTCTGAAGGCAAGAGAACATTCGGCTATGGATCCCCACTATAACCTCCATCTCTGTCTTAAATGATCAGTTCTCAGGATCATAGGGAGAGAGACTCCATAAATCTGCAGCTTTCACAATCCCTCAGTGCCCTCTGGGATGTAAGGTGTAGTGTGCTTTTTAAATTTTAGAGAGCCTTAAGATTTGTGGAAAACAAAATTCACCTCACACTGGTGCTGTGCTAGCACACTCACTGGATCAGCTGTGAGGAGGAAGCTTAATTCCCAGTTACCTAATGAAGGGCTCATCATATGGCTACTGCATAGAACTGTATATATTTTTAATTGCCAGTATGGTTAGCTTATCATATAGAGTTGTAAGATTCAAGTATGTAGCTGGTAGCAAGTAGCTGGTGCAATAAAATCAACTGCATGGATTTTTCTGCATTGACTCATTCACAAAATAAAAAAAAAGATAACTTGAATCAGGGATTCTACAAACCCAGCAGTTTCTCTGACCAAACTGGTGAAACTAATTTATTCCCCAGCAAAAGCCAGCTCATCCAATCTGATATAGTTTTAGAAGGCATATTTTATTAGTATTGTTTACCGACAGAACTTGACAAACAACATGCATCAGATTAGGTCATAGTAATGCAGAAGTACTATTCTTTGTAGTGATTTGAATGGCAAAGAGTGAATAAAGGAAAATGCATTTAGTAATCCAGGGACAGAATCCAATATTAAGCAGTAATTGAAAAAAGATGTGTTGCTTGGAAACTGCTGAGAATACTGCTTTGTTTCAGCGGAGAGAAATATAAAGTAGGCATTAAAATAGTAAAACCTCTTTCCTCCTAAATGCAACTGATGGTAGTTTTAAGAAGCAGTGACAGAGAACTTTGAATACTGTACTTCAGCCCCACAAATGGTTCAATAAGACACCTTACAAATGTTAAAAGACTTATCCTTAGGTTAGCTAGATAGCATTAGACAATTCAGATGGAGTTATTAGGTTGTGGGTGCATGAACTTGGACTCAGATTAATGGTAATGAAATAGTCGTACTAAGAATAATGGCCCTTTCAGAAAAGAGTGCATCTAATCAGCGGTGTCATGCACCATTGAGTTTTTGTGCAAAGGGCTTGCTGTTTAATAGCTGTTTGGTGGCATTCAGGATTGGATGCAGTTATTAAACAACGTAAAAAGCTAATTTGTTTCTTGGCAGGGGGAGTTAGCCCTTTTACTCTCGCCCATACTCACACGTGATGACCCTGCAGTTAGATAAACAAAGAGATAGTAAATTATACATACGTAGCATGTGCAAAAGGCAGACGGGCTTAGTATTTATTCTGTGTAGACAAATTCAACACCACACTGAACATATGGTTATCTAGACAAGTATCCAAAGATTAATAATTTTATCAAAGGCATGAAATAATAATAAAAGCTGTGCCAAAAGCAGGTTCCAAGATTTTTCTGAAAAAATGAGAGGTATATCAAAACATCTAGAAAAAGTAAGTCTCATAGAGGAACTACAAAGAATCAA
This sequence comes from Macrochelys suwanniensis, assembly GCA_033296515.1. Taxonomy (NCBI): domain Eukaryota; kingdom Metazoa; phylum Chordata; order Testudines; family Chelydridae; genus Macrochelys; species Macrochelys suwanniensis. The sequence continues at coordinate 91,031,417 of CM065775.1, read as the reverse complement.
GCCAAAATCAGAGCAGAATATTGTCTGTAAAGGTTTTTTCATGTGTGTATAAAGAGTAAGCACCATAGCATATATAATAATAATATCTTATATTTATATAACACTTCTGAACCTGCAAGAAAACATATTGAAATCAACCACATGTAAAAATTGCTTTGTTAATGGGTGCATTGCAAGACTTAATTCAGTTTTAATTTAGCTTTGCAAACCTGTACAATAGTCTGACATTAAAACTGTGTAAACATAAAAATCAACCATAATTTTTCTCCAGAGTGGAAAATACATTTCTTTCTAGTATATTCTTTAGAAAATAGAAAGACCGTAGCACATGAAAACACTGTATTAACTTCCATGAGGCTCCCACAGAATTTGTGAAGTAATATGATTTTTATCTTTCTGTAAGAGCTGTTTTTAGTGTTTCATTATTATTTTTTGATTGGCTCCTGGCAAGCAGGTGTAAGGGGCAAGCAGGGGCAAGGAGGGAGAGAGTCAGGGGTGCACAGCGGGCCCACCACAGTCCCAGACTGCACACTGTGGGGATCTAGTCCCATAGAGTGTTGGGGTTCTTAGGGATTGGCTTGTTTTGGCCTTGTTTTGAAATGGGATTAGCTTGATTTTTGGCTTATTGTGAAAGTCGGGGTGCTTATTTACCGCGTGAAAATTGGCAATTGTGTCAAGAAGTCACAACATCTGAGCTTTGTGCAGAATGAAAGTTCAAAACTATTCTATTCAGAAATGTCAAACATTTCATTTCAACTTTTTTGATCGAAATGAAACATTTTCATGGTCCCAAACTGAAACTTTTTGTTTCAGTTTGTTGAACCAAATAAAAATGTTTTATTTTGAGTTAGTAAGAAATTAAACTGCATCTGTCTACGCTGCCACAGTGCCTTAAGGGAGCTCCAGTGTGAGTGTCTCATGTTCCCATTCTCTTCTATGTGCCAGGCTCCCTAGCCAGACCACATCTTCCAGCACTGTAGTATATGAGCATTTACGAATCTCGTATTAATCAAAATACCAATGTCTTTATTAACAATCTTAGTGGTATTTCTGTACAGCAGATATCTGCATACCTCCATTATCATCTATTTGTTATATCAGAACATGGGATTGTGTTTTCTGTACAAATATTTTGATTTAAGTGTTTTACACTAGGGAGCTGTCGGGGATATGTCAGTAAAGATGGTAACTATCTGCCTTCGCTTAAGGAATAATGCAAGAATGATTAGCTCTGACGTTCTGGCTTAATTTCCTTTTGAGCCTATGGAGTTGGTCTGATGAAGAGGTGCCAAAACAACCCCTTGATATTGAAGAAGCTTACTGGAGGAAAAAAATGCTTGCAAGGTTTAAATGTATTCAGCTGTGGGTACAAAGCGGGGGGGCAAGGGAACCAGACTGAAAGGACACTCAGACACAGGATCCCATGGGAATGTCTGAAGAAGCCAAGCATAGGTCTGGGGTAGTAGAATACCTGTGCAGGCTGCTTGTTGTTGTTTTTTTAAATCCTGCTTTTTTAACCCTTTAATGCTTTGTTCCAATTACCACACAAAAATTCTTAGTTTTAAGAATGCTGCTGGTCAATCTGTCAGTCTCATTGGTCCCAGTTTTTGAAAGAAAGGAAGGAATCACATGTGCCTGGAATCCAGTCAGACCTGCAGCATGTTAAGCAGTTGGTATACATGAGATTCTGCAGACAAGATCCAGTCTAGCAGTGGAAGAGTTGCGTGATTCCACCCCAAGACAACTAGAGGAAAGAGGCCTACTACCTGAGGATATGCACTCTGGGAGATCAGAAGTGTAACTGCTCTATTACTGTGGCACAGTTTTGGAATAGATTTTCAATAGTAGAGTGAAACCCTAGATTTAAAATACGATTATTATTCATATTGGTGTTCACGAAATTGATGTTTCTTACTCTCTTTGTAAAATATATTTGTAGAGCTGTACAAATTAAGAATAATAACAACTAATAATAATAGGGTTGCCCGCACAGGCGATTTAGCTCTACGAAAAAAGCCAATCAGTCAAATAGACTAATTATGAATAAGAAAATCTTTTCATTTGCTGGCTTTGCTGTCTGGCTAGGTTTATGATGGTAAGGAATTTGGAGTAAGATTTGCCATTTTCTTGACACACAAAAATCCATAGAATTCCAGGAGTAAAGCATAACCGTCTCCCCAACTGTCACATTTTGACCTACAAGAAAACAAGCCATTTCTAATCCAATCACATATAGTGCAATACTCAGAATTGAAACCATGAAGTTAGTTAACATGGACAAATGAAAGTATTTGAGATATTTTCGACAAACTTTTACTGAAAAATATTTTCTGATTTATTCAGCAATTCCTTGTGACATTCTTTACTTCCCAATGTGGCAGCACTAGGTAATAAATCCAAACTATTGCAAATATTATAGCCAGTGGAATTTAGTTTTTATTTTGCAGTAATGGAAAGCAATATTTTGAAAACACACATGAAATTTTAAATCATGAATCCATATATAAATAATTATTAGTTCTTCAGGGATGTTAATTGCTCAACTAGCATCCAGATAATGCCATCTAAATGGTTCTTAAATGATTGAAATACTGATTAAAATAATGTAATGTAAAGAAAAGACATTTTCACAGTTGGGGACTACAGTGAAAATAGTTATTGATTGATCAAAAATTATAGGGAATTCTTGCAAAAAACTGAACATACAAATGTATTAGTCCATCTACCTTTGTTTTTTCTGTTGATCCCATCAGTGGTATCTAAACCCTGAACAATCATTCTACATGGTATGTAAATTAAAGTGTTAAAAGAATTTGCTATTATACCATTAAAAGCCTAATCCAAAACCCATTAAAGTCAATGGAAGTCAAAAGGTGAAATAATTTGTAATAATTTAGCTTTAAATTCTAGTTTGTACACTTCATTCAGAGACCTCCCAATGCAAAGCTACTTTTCAAGAAGCACAAGAATATATCATCTGAAAAAATATAACATTCATTCAATATGTTACTTTAAAAAGCAAATTGGCATCAAATATTGAACAGTGGCTGAGTTCTGTAAGTCACACTCCAATGCTTTGGTCTAATATAAGTGTCCATTCCAATAAAAAAGAAACAACTTAACTGAGCTTAATAAGAACAAAACTGGAGTGCACTTGGAAAGACAGACTCCCAAGTTATTTTTCCTACAGATGACAACACCCCAAACTCTCCAGCACGGTATGACATGACAAAAGTCAGCCAGTGAAGAACAAGGTGAAAAATATTGGACTTGAGTATCCCCTGTGCCTGAATTCCAGAAAAGTGAGGAGGGCCAACAGGGAACCAATTACAACTCTTTTAATCTGCACTGGCCTGTCCTCATAGTTCGTTAGAGCAGTTTAAGGGTTGTTCTAATTTATGCTACATTTATATGGTCCCCAAGGGAACTTGTGCCTCTGGAGGATCAGCACAGTGGTGCAGTGCTCCAACACATTGGCAACATACCTTCTCACTCCCTCATGAACTGGTAGATCCCCAAGGCATGGAAAGAGGTTGATCCAGGAGCTGATTGTGATGGTGTTATACCAATAGGAAGTTCACTCTACCAGGTAATTATCTGATGGTGCAATACAGTCATAATCCAACCTGAACTGTGAAAAGGGGCACAGCATCTTGTTTGTAACATCAAAGCAAATTCTCATGGATAGATTTACCTTGATGTCCATGGCCTGTTTCTGGTGCTTGTTAAAGCTGCTTCCTTTTACAAGTTAACCCGTTACCCAGAGTTGCATGTGTTCATCTTTATTTTTCAGAAGCGATAAAGAGTCCTGTGACACCTTATAGACTAACAAACGTATTGGAGCATAAGCTTTCGTGGGTGAATACGCATTTCGTCAGATGCATGCAGACATTGGGACAAATGGGACATTTCCACTGCATGCGTCTGACGAAGTGGGTATTCACCCATGAAAGGTTATGCTCCAATACGTCTGTTAGTCTATAAGGTGCCACAGGACTCTTTGTCGCTTCTACAGATCCAGACTAACACGGATACCCCTCTGATACTTTATTTTTCAGTTATCCTATTAGGGGTTAGACTCTGCCACCCTCACCCATTGACCAGTACATTACCCAGTAAGTAGGCACACTGAAATAAATTATTTTAATTGTACTATTTGCAGAGTAAGGTACTGCTCAGCATGGGTAAGGATGGCTGAATCTGGCCCTTCATGATCTGCTAAACTAATTGATTTAGAATGAAGGTGAAAAAGTAATAATGGAATATGGGCATATGAGAGTGCTGGAATGCTTTTTAATGAGTCAGAAGAGGTAAAGGACCTACAAAGTCATTTTAATATGATGGTTTTATTTTCTATTATTTTTTAATCAGAAGACGTCCTTTATACCTATCTTTCACTCTAGTGATGGCATATCATATTTTGTTAATGTTCTTTTCCAAATTAATCTTACCATGTGGCTATTGCCCTTTTACTCAGTGAAACAGTATGGAATATAGATTAATGCAAGTCACCATGGAATTTAAAGTCTAAACAAAAGAGAACTTTTTAAAAAAAAGAGAAAATGTTAACCTATTTTGAATTGTTCATACCCAAGGGATGAGAACAAGCTTAGTGCTCAATTTTAAGTGAATCCAGTCATATGACAAATGCCCTTTTACTGTTATGAAACTTTTTTGAATTGTAGATTGAAACAATATACTTGGGGATTTCACAACAGACTAGTAAGTATAAAAGAATGAGGATATAAGCTTTGTTCAGCCAAGAATCCATGCTGACAGCAGACATTTTGCATAATGGATATTTTAAAACAATTAAGTAGGTCAAACATACACATTTAAGTGTTATCACTTTTTATTGTGTGAGTACACTTTCTGTTCTCTATCTCCTACACTCAAAAAGACACCTGTGAACCTGCCAGCTGCTGCAAGAGCATTTTAGCAGGCACCATTCTGCTGACTAGAACAATCGGCATTCAGTTTTGTCCTTCACTGTCTATCAGGCTCCTCCACTATTGAGGGTTCCAAGGTAAAGGCCAAACACTGTATTTCTTGCACAATACACTCTGAGTACCCTCATTTGTGAAAACTGACAAACCAGATATTATGCAAGTGCATGCATTCTAAAGAGTTTGCTCAGTCAGCTGTGAGTCTAAGGTTGCTCTACTTGTTCTGCTACTGAGTAGGAAAACTTTTACCCATAGAAGAAAAAGAATATGTTAAATAAATCTATAAGCAAAGAATTCAGAGAAAGACACTTGTCATATCTCCTGTGGTTCTATGCACTGGGATAATTTTATTATTGATGGTCTATGAAATAATACAGACAAGTTCGCCTTTTTGTTGTTTTTTTCTTTATTGTTCAACAACAACAAACATACTGCAGAACTCTGCATTTTGGACGTAATAAAACTTTGCCTCTGGTAAAAGTCTTCACTTGTCCCAGTAATATTGTATTTTATTGCTCTCATTTCAGCTGCGCCCGGTGTGGTGGTGCGTGCCTGTAATCCCAGCTACTTGGGAGGCTACGGTTGGCGGATCACTCAGGAGTTCTAGGCTGCTGTGTGCTTTGTCAATCTGGTGTCCGGTGCTACTGACATCCTGGCCAGCGGGTAGTTGGAGGACTGGCTACAACAACACGTCTGACGTGTTGTGATCGGCGCTTTCTCTGTGAAGGCTGAGAGACCAATCGATGAGAGTGACATTTCAGCTGTATTGATATATTTTAATGACAGTTTTGAAGAGATTTTTTAATCATATCAGTCTGTTTTAGTCACTATGTTGTGGAGATGACAGTGTTCTTTTTTTTTCTATGTAAAAGCACAATATAATGGGGAGGAAATTATTCTAGTAAAATTCAAGGAGTTGCTAAACTACTATCCTATACCCATACAAACATAGATGAGTAGAGGAGAGTTGTCCTGTGCAATCATGTCCCTTCCACGCAAGCCTTTCTACAGGATCAAGGAGACACACATAGTTTTGGGGTAGGCTGGCCCCACAGTATGCCAACATTTTTATGCCTGACTTAGAACAACGCTTCCTCAGCTCTCGTCCCCTAACACCCCTACTCTACTTGCGCTACATTGATGATATCTTCATCATTTGGACCCATGGAAAAGAAGCCCTTGAGGAATTCCACCATGATTTCAACAATTTCCATCCCACCATCAACCTCAGCCTAGACCAGTCCACACAAGCGGTCCATTTCCTAGACACTACTGTGCTAATAAGCGATGGTCACATAAACACCACCCTATACCGGAAACCTACTGACCGCTATACTTACCTACATGCCTCCAGCTTCCATCCAGGACACACCACACGATCCATTGTTTACAGCCAAGCTCTAAGATACAACCGCATTTGCTCCAATCCCTCAGACAGAGACAAACACCTACAAGATCTCTATCAAGCATTCTTAAAACTACAATACCCACCTGCTGAAGTAAAAAAACAGATTGACAGAGCCAAAAGAGTACCCAGGGGTCACCTACTACAAGACAGGCCCAAAAAAGAAAATAACAGAACGTCACTAGCCGTCACCTTTAGCCCCCAACTAAAACCTCTCCTGCGCATCATGAAAGATCTACAACCTATCCTAAAAGATGATCCCTCACTCTCACAGATCTTGGGGGACAGACCAATCCTCGCTTACAGACAGCCCCCCAACCTGAAGCAAATACTCACCAGCAACCACACACCATACAACAAAAACACTAACCCAGGAACCTATCCTTGCAACAAAGCCCGATGCCAACTCTGTCCACATATCTATTCAAGTGATACCATCATAGGACCTAATCACATCCGCCACACCATCAGGGGCTCATTCACCTGCACATCTACCAATGTGATTTATGCCATCATGTGCCAGCAATGCCCCTCTGCCATGTACATTGGCCAAACCGGACAGTCTCTACGCAAAAGAATAAACGGACATAAATCTGACATCAGGAATCATAACATTCAAAAACCAGTAGGAGAACATTTCAACCTCTCTAACCACTCAGTGACAGACTTGAGGGTCGCAATTTTACAACAGATGAACTTAAAAAACAGGCTACAACGAGAAGCTGTTGAACTTGAATTGATATGCAAACTAGATACCATCAACTCAGGATTAAATAGAGACTTGGAATGGCTTGGCCATTACGTTAACTGATTCTATTTCCCTTAAGTTAACGATCCTCATTCACACCTGTGTGTCAACTGTCCGCAATGGCCATCTTGTTTATCACTTCAAAGGTTTTTCTTCCCCTGCTGTTATGGTTCCTCTCAATTAATTAGCCTCTTAAGGTTGGTATAGGCACTTCCACCTTATCATGTTTCTCTGACTGTATAAATATCTGTCCACTGTATGTTCCATTCCATGCATCCGATGAAGTGGGTTCTAACCCACAAAAGCTTATGCTGAAATACATTTGTTAGTCTCTAAGGTGCCACAAGTATTTCTTTCTTTCTTATTTTCTTTTTGCTGACACAGACTAACACGGCTACTACACTGTAACCTAAAAATAATACTGACATCAATACGAGCTGTTGTATGGAAACACAAATCCTGACTCACAAGTGAGGGTTCCAGTGCAATGGCCAAAATGGAGTCTATTGGAGATGCACTTACAAGGAGTCAAAATGGGAACAAGATGTCCCATATCTAGTACAGAGGCTCAGGGCCTCCATATGGAAGGGTCTGGCCTCTGGAAGCTCCCTGAGAGGCATGGGTTTTTGGGGCCAAACCCCTGTTCACTACCTGCAGGGAGCAATTCCGCGCCCCCACCCTATAACTCTTAGCTGGGAGCTTATGGAGTTCCTGGTTTGCTTTCTTTCATAAGGAACGTTCAGTTAGCAAGATATAAATCCTGACCCCAACCACCAAGAAACAGATGAATTCATTTTGGGGCTGTCCAAAAACTACAGACACTTTGTTCGGCCATTCTGTATTATGACAGCACCCCTCATGAAGAAGAAATCTCTACTTCAAAACCAGTGTAATTTGCTTCTTGCAAGAGTTACCAGATTGACACCTCTGCATGCTGAAGTACTCTTCTACAGAACATGTATGATGGAGGCAGAGGCTGCTGCAGTGTGAGCTTCCCCATACTGCCCTTACAATTCATCCCACAATGCTAAATGTAAGAGGGAAGTTCATTTGCCATGCCCATACATTCTGCTGACACTTGAGATTGCTGTATGCAGTGGTGTTGAAGTCATATCGGTCCCAGGATACTAGAGACAAGGTGGGTGAGGTAATATTATATAAGAAAAATGGCCATACTGGGTCAGATTAAAGGTCCATCTAGCCCAGTATCCTGTCTTTTGACAGTGGCCAATGCCAGGTGCCCCAGAGGTAATGAACAGAACAGGTAATCATCAAGTGATCTATCCCCTTGGTTATGGTGTAGATCAGAGGTCGGCAACCTTCGACACGCGGTCCATTGGGGTAATCCGCTGGCAGGCCATGAGACATTTTGTTTACATTGACCATGTGCAGGCATGGCCCCCTGAAGCTCCTAGTGGGTGCAGTTCACCGTTCCCGGCCAGTGGGAGTTGTGGGAAGTGGCCACCAGCACGTCCCTGCAGCATACCTCCCGGGATGCCTTGTCTGGGTGACAGATGGGTGCCTCCATTCCCCTCAGAAGAGAGTCTCCAACCACCACTACCCTACATTTCCTCCTGTAGCTGTGATCCTCCCAGCCTTGGGGGTACATGGCTTCTCCTCTTCAGCCTTTGGGGTGATTCTATTCAGCACTGAGGAGGCCACACCTGGAGTATTGCATCCAGTTTTGGTCCCCCAACTACAGAAGGGATGTGGACAAATTGGAGAGAGTCCAGAGGAGGGCAAGCAGGCTGGGGCATATGACTTACGAGGAGAGGCTGAGGGAACTGGCGTTATTTAGTCTTCAGAAGAGAAGAGTGAGGGAGGATTTGATAACAGCCTTCAATTACCTGAAGGGGGGTTCCAAAGAGGATGGAACTAGGCTGTTCTCAGTGGTGACAAAACAAGAAGCAATGGTCTCAAGTTGCAGTGGGGGAGGTCTAGGTTGGCTATTAGGAAACACTATTTCACTAGGAGGGTGGTGAAGCACTGGAATGGGTTACCTAGGGAGGTGGTGGAATCTCCATCCTTAGAGGTTTTTAAGGCCTGGCTTGACAAAGCCTTGGCTGGGATGATTTAGTTGGTGTTGCTCCTGCTTTGAGCAGGGGAATGGACTAGATGACCTCCTGAGGTCTCTTCCAACACTAATATTCTATGATTCTATGATTCTAGTTTCTATGATAAACAGGAAAATCTTGAGTAGGAGCAGGGTGGGTTATATTACCTCTGTATTTAGCACTGTTGTGACCACTTCTGGAGTATTGTGTCCAGTTCTTGTGTCCACAATTCATGAAGGATGTTTAAAAATTGGAGAGGATTCAGAGAAGAGCTATCAAAATGACAAACAAAAAAAAAGACCAGAAAACATGCCTTATAGTGATAGAATAAAGGAACTTAATCAATTTAACTTATCAAAAAGAAGTTTAAGGAGTAACTTGGTAACAGTCTAAGTCCTGGTCTACACTACGAGGTTAGATTGAATTTAGCCACGTTAGGTCGATTTTATAAGCAATGTGTCTACACAACCAACCCTGTTCCATCGACCTAAAGGGCTCTTTAAATCGACTGCTGTACTCCTCCCCAGCGAGGGGAGTAGCACTAAAATTGACCTTGCAGGGTCAAATTTGGGGTAGTGCAGATGCAATTCGATGGTATTGGCCTCTGGGAGCTATCCCAGAGTGCTCTAATGTGACTGCTCTGGACAGCATTTTCAACTCCGATGCACTAGCCAGGTACACAGGAAAAGCACCGGGAAATTTTGAATTTCATTTCCTGTTTGGTCAGCGTGGTGAGCTCAGCAGCACAGGTGACCATGCAGTCCCAGAATTGCAAATGAGCTCCAGCATGGAGCAAACGGGAGACACTGGATCTGATTGCTGTATGGGGAGAAGAATCTGTGCAGGCCAAACTCTGATCAAAAAGAAAAAATGCTAATATGTATGCCAAAACTGCTCAGGGCATGGTGGAGAGAGGCTACACCAGGAACACACAGCAGTGCCGTGTGAAAATTAAGGCGCTCAGGCAAGCCTACCAAAAGACAAAGGAGGCAAACGGTTGCTCCGGGTCAGAGACCCATACATGCTGCTTCTATGATCAGCTGTATGGCATTCTAGGGGGGGACCCTACCACTACCCCAACACTGTCCATGGACACCTGCAAAGGGGGAGTCTCATGCAACAGGGAGGAGGATTTTGTGGATGAGGAAGAGTAGGAGGAGGAGGAAGAGGAGAATGCTCAGCAGGCAAGAGGAGAATCTGTTCTCCCCAGCAGCCAGGACCTTTTAAGCCAATACCCTCCCAAGGCGGGTTCCCGGACCCTGAATCTGGAGAAGGCACCTCTGGTGAGTGCACATTTGTAACTACAGTACAGGGTTTAGGGTTTAAAAGCAATTATGGTTAATGTTTGATTTTCCCTGAACAATTGGGATGCATCTGTGGCCAGTACAGCTACTGGAAAAGTCTGTTAATATGTCTGGGGATGGAGCAGGAATCCTCCAGGGACATCTCCATGAAGCTCTCCTGGAGGTACTCATAGACTCATAGACTTTAAGGTCAGAAGGGACCATTATGATCATCTAGTCTGACCTCCTGCACAATGCAGGCCACAGAATCTCACCCACCCACTCCTGGAATAATCCTATCACCTATGTCTCAGCTATTGAAGTCCTCAAATCATGGTTTAAAGACTTCAAGATGCAGAGAATCCTCCAGTAAGTGACCCGTGCCCCATGCTGCAGAGGAAGGCAAAAAACCTCCAGGGCCTCTGCCAATCTACCCTGGAGGAAAATTCCTTCCCGACCTCAAATATGGCGATCAGCTGAACCCCGAGCATGTGGGCAAGACTCACCAACCAGACACCCAGGAAAAAGTTATCTGTAGTAACTTCTAACATCCCATCATTGACCATTGGTCCTATTTACCACTGATGGCAATTAATTGACCTTTGACTAAGATCATGTTATCCCATCAAACCATCTCCTCCATAAATGTATCTAGCTTAAACTTGAAGCCAGATAGGTCTTTTGCCCCCACTGCTTCCCTTGGAAGGCTGTTCCAGAACTTCACTCCTCTGATGGTTAGAAACCTTCATCTAATTTCAAGTCTAAACTTCCTGATGGCCAGTTTATATCCATTTGTTCTTGTGTCCACATTGGTACTAAGCTTAAATAATTCCTCTCCCTCCCTGGTATTTATCCCTCTGATATATTTAAAGAGAGCAATCATATCTCCCCTCAGCCTTCTTTTGGTTAAGGTAAACAAACCAAGCTCCTTGAGTCTCCTTTCATACGACAGGTTTTCCATTCCTCAGATCATCCTACTCTGAAAGCCTTTGCAGAAGGTTTCTGGGGAGGACTGCCTTATTTCGTTCTCCACGGTAGGACACTTTACCACGCCAAGCCAGTAGTAAGTAGTCTGGAATCATTGCCGCACAAAGCATGGCAGCGAGTGGTCCTGGGTTCTGGTCGCATTCAAGCAACATTTGGTCTATAACTTTTGGTCTATATCTTAGCCTCAGGAGAGTGATATCATTCATGGCCACCTGGTTGAAATAGAGGAATTTTTGGAAGGGAACAGTAAAAGGACCTCGTTCATGCTGGGTTGTTTGTGTTTGGCTAAAAGGGATCATCCCTGAGAATAGCCACATGGTGGAGGGAAGGGTGAAGGGATCATCCCATAGAATCGCTACATAGTGGGGTGGGGCGAGGGGTGTGCTGCACATCCACCCGAAAACCGCAGCCCCTCCTTTTAAATGGCCAACCCAACCGGCATTGCTTGCTATGGGAAAGGAGGGCGCTGCAGTTTGAAACCATTCCCACATGTTATGAAGGCGGAAGAAGCCAACCCCTTTGGCTTTCCATGACTGCCTGGAAGCCGAATTCTGTTGCCCAGCCGTGTCTGATGTGTCACCATACCGGAAGGCACTCAATATAAAAGGGAAAATGTGACCTTGTACCTAAAGCACATGTGCTGTCTGCTGTGAATTGCTTGATTCACTGTGAAAGAGTCTCCCTTTTGTTCTCAGAAATGTATCTTCTTAAATTCTACTCTCCCTTTTTATCCTCCACAGGTGCAAATGTTTCTATGCTCCCCCATCATCTCCGTCCCAGAGGTTATTGCAGTTTAGAAGGCGAAAAAAATGCACTCACGATGACATGTTTTCTGACCTCCTGCACTGATAGGTCACAGCTGAATGCATGGAGGCATACAGAGACAGAAGCCAGGACATCATACAGTGAGCGCGATGAGAAGAGGCAGGAGGTGATGCTGAGGCTAATGGGGTAGCAAACGGACATGCTCAGGCACCTGATGGAGCTGCAGGATAGGCAAAAAGAGCACAGACCACTACTGCATCCACTGTATAACCACCTGCCCTCCTCCCCAAGTTCCATAGACTCCTCACCCAGATGCCCAAGAGCGCAGGAGTGGAGGCTCTGGGCACCCAGCCACTCCACTCCAGAGGATGGCCCAAGCAACAGAAGGCTGTCATTCTAACAGTTTTGATTTGTAGTGTGGCTACAATAAGCAATATGACCTTGTCCTTCCCTCCTCCCCTCCTGGTGTCTGGATGCTCAAAATAGGCTGCCAGGCGATTTGCCTCAACCTCCCACACCGCCATAAACGTCTCCCCCTTACTCTCACAGATATTATGGAGCACACAGCAAGCAGCAATAACAATGGGATTATTGGTTGTGCTGAGGTCTAACCTATGCAGTAAACAGCACCAGCGAGCTTTTAAACATCCAAAGGTGCATTCTACCACCATTCTGCACTTGCTCAGCCTATAGTTGAACTGCTCCTTACTATTGTCCAGGCTGCCTGTGTACGGCTTCATGAGCCATGGGAGCAAGGGGTAGGCTGGGTCTCTAAGGATGACTATAGGCATTTCAACATCCCCAACAGTAATTTTCTGGCCTGGGAAGTAAGTCCCTTCTTGCAGCTGTTGAAACAGCCCAGAGTTCCTAAAGATGTGAGGGTCATGCACCTTTCCCGGCCATCCCACGCTGATGTGGGTGAAACGTCCATTGTGATCCACCAGTGCTTGCAGCACCATTGAGAAGTACCCCTTGCGGTTTACGTACTGGTTGACAAGGTGGTCCAGTGCCAAGATATGCGTTCTGCCTATCGCCACATCACAGTTAGGGAACCCCATTGCAGCAAAGCCATCCACTATGACCTGCACATTTCCCAGAATCACTGCCCTTGCTAGCAGAATGTTAGTGATTGCCTTGGCTACTTGGATCACAACAGCCCCCACAGTAGATTTGCCCACTCCAAATTGATTCCCGACTGACCGGTAGCAGTCAGGCGTTGCAAGCTTCCACAGGGCTATCACCACTCGCTTCTCAACTTTCAGGACAGGTCTCATCTTCCCCTGTGCTTCAGGGTGGGGAAAAGCAACTCACAAAGTTCCACGAAAGTGGCCTTACGCATGCGAAAGTTTTGCAGCCACTGGGAATCATCCCATACCTGCAACCCATGTGGTCCCACCAGTCTGTGCTTGTTTGCTGGGCCCAGAATCGGCGTTCCACTGTATCAAACTACACCGCCATGATGTCCCAATTGCCACATCCTTTGCTTTCAGGAACATCTGTGTCCATGTCCTCCTCACAATCGTCCTCATGCTGGTGGCTCCTAGCCAGGTTCTGCACATACTGCAGGATAATGCACGAGGTGTTTACAATGCTCACAACAGCAGCAGTGAGCTGAGCGGGCTCCATGCTTGCAGTGCTATGGCATCTGCACGGATAACCCAGGAAAAAAAGTGAGAAATGATTGTCTACCATTGCTGTCACGGAGGGAGGGAGGGAGAGAGGGAGGAGAGATTGACGACATGTACCCAAAACCACCCGCAACAATGTTTTTGCCCCATCGGGCATTGGGAACTTAACCCAGAATTCCAGTGGGCAGTGGGGACTGAGGGAACTGTGGGATAGTGATGCTAGCCATGGTCGATGCTAGCCATGGTATTGAGTCAATGCTAGCCATGGTATTGAGGACGCACTCCACTGACTTAATGCGCTTAGTGGGGCCATACACAATCGACTGTATAAAATCGATTTCTAAAAATCGACTTCAATAAAATCAACATAATTTCATAGTGTAGACCTACCCTAAGTCCTACATGGTGAACAAAAAAGGTGACAATGGAGGGCTCCTCAATCTAGCTGACAAAGTTATAACACAAGAATCACTCTCTGAAGTGATGCTAGAGAAATTTATACTAGAACTAAGGAACAATTTTTTAGCAGCGACGATAATTATCCATTGGAACACTTTACCTAGTGTTGTGATTTTTTTTCCATTACTGGTAATTTTTAAATCAAAATTGGGTGCTTTTTCTAATAGATATGCTCTAGTTCAAACAGGAATTAGTTCAGGGAGTTCCCTATGGTCCGTATTATGCAAGAGGTCAGATAAGATGATCAGTGATTCCTTCTGGCCCTATAATCTATGAGTCTGTGATCTCGTGGGCTGCTCTAACTCAGTACAGAGAGATCAGCCATACATGCTGTTGAAATAGGATCGGGGAAGTGCAAAGGTGACTATTATGTCATGTTTGCAACAATGAATGCACACATTCTCACTTCCTGAACTTTCTGCAAATCACCCTAAGATCTGCCCTGCTCACTGTACATGAAAGGCCTTAACAATGCCCTTTTGTATTTGTTTTACTTATTTCATGTTCAGAGAATTAGACACACTACAGGGGTTTTCCTTTCAGATCTGAAAGACTGTAGTAGCAGTCCTTACATCTGTCACTGCATATTGAAAGTGTGCAGACTCAGCTGACAGAGCACTGGAATTTGGCTTGAGGTCTGAACAGACAAGGTGGCCTATCAAGAAATAAAATGATGATTCTCCACCCCATTACACCAGCTTTACACTAGTGTAACTCCATGCAAATTCAGTTGGTAAAACTGATATAACAGAGTGGAGAGTCACACCTGTGAATTTTATTATGGGAACAGGGTACTGAAACTACTAAAATAAATTGCTGATCAAATATAAGTGGTTCCTTTTCTGCAATATCAACTTGTCGGTAAACACCATCCTCTCCATGGCAATGTCACACAACCTGTCAGAACATTCTGCATAGCGGTGGCTGAAGAGGCCTGTACATGCAAGCTGTCACACAGCCTTTAGGATCCTACAAGAGAAGAGCCAGACTGCTAGAAAGTGACCGTGAATAACTCTATTTCAGCTGTGGGGAGAAGGAGTCACACCACATACCAAATGCTTTGAGTGAAATAAGGCAGACATAGGGAGCAAGAGAGGAGTAGGTACACGTAAATTACCTCACATTTTACGCATGCAATGTTGTAGCAGTGTCAGTCCCAGGATATTAGAAAGACAAGGTGGGTGAGATAATATCTTTCATTGGACCAATTTTTGTTGGTGAGAGAGACAAGCTTTCGCACTTCAGGTGACCTGAAGAAGAGCTCTGTGTAAGCTTGAAAGCTTGTCTCTCTCACCAGCAAAAATTGGTCCAATAAAAGATATCACCTCACCCACCTTGTCTCTCACATTTTAAGGACAGCCACTTTCTCCTTTCACTCACTGGTTTTACACCAGTGATTTCAATGGAGTTTCTCCAGATTTACAGAGTGTGATATGTATGGATTTATTATGGAGAACTAGAAAACCTCTAAGTTGACCAGCTCATATCTACCACATCACACTCTCAAAGATTCTGAAACCCACATAGCTTATTGAACATAATGATCAATACATAAGTAAATTTTCCCTCAAAAATCAACAGTGTTCCGGCTAAGGCACCAGTTATAGGAGGACTATAGGAACTTCTTTGGAACACAATTAGGTGGTTCACTGTATTGTCTCTTATTTAGTCAACTGTAGAACCTTGACGTCTGAGGAAGAAACACCTAAACTATACAGGTTTGCAATTTTATACATTTTAAGCAAAAGCATAAAATACATATAAACAAATAAAATTAAAAAGGCAGTGGGTTCATAGCAAATAATCAAATTAATCTAATGATCACGTTGGTTAAATAAACCAACAATTCCTTGGGAGTTCTGTGGAATGATTTGGGAAGGCGGCAATCTTGTTTATCAATCAGCTGCAAAAGTAATAAGGCATTATCAATGTCAATACTAATTGATATATTTATGTTGCAGTCAAATAGTTGACATGTGGAGGGTCAAATCACTCCCTGGTTGAAGCTAATGTTGATACTACAGTTCTAAATCCATTAAGCTAGCCTGTCAAAATTACCAGTGGAATGGAGGATAGGTGATAGCCAATCTCTTCTTCCCCACCTCCAACACAGGGTCATGATGAAATAATCAAATACAATTCAAAAGATTATTCAGCTTGTTATATTTAATATCCACATGACAAATTTTGGTTAAAATGACACGATTTCTCAGGATTAAAAATACAACTTCTAACACATAAAACATATGCATGCGTGATCTTTCAGATGTCAAGGTTGTTTAACGTAATGATACTTTAGGTATTTCAAGAACTATTCTATAGGCACCATCCTCAAGTACATTATCTGCATTCTAGCAACAGAGACCCACATGCACACCCACATACACACACAAGCCATATGTTGGAGCTTAAAACAAGTGCAAGAATGCTGAGGTAGAGGAGTCCCTCTACTAATAAAGATTGGAAAACAAACCAGCAGGACTGATACTTATGCAGGATGGTTGTCACAGCTCTTGTGGTTTAATTCTGCTTCAGTTGAAAAGATTAGCTTATAGTCTTGTTGATTAAAGGTTATCTGCTTGTAGTTGTTGAACCTTAGATGTTCCATGCTGCTGGACTCCTATTCTCAGAGGCCAGCTCTGAGGGTGGAGGAAGCACAAGCCTCTCTGTCAGGCATGGGGACGTTGCATAGCCAGAAGGTAGCAACCAGTGACTGCAGCAGCAGCTGTTGGAGGCAAACAAGCCCAAACAGAGCCAACTACCAACAAGAAGCTGTCTTCCTTTCTTTACGTTTCTGAAGATGATGGCCTGGCTAGTTCTTCCTCTTGGAGTTCCTCCTCAGGAGCTTCTTGGTGAATCAGAATGGGGTGCTCCTCTTCTGAGATCATTGGCATCACCCAGTATTAGATCACTTTTATGCAAACAAAGAAACTCCATGTTCCAATAACTTTAGGTTCAGAAAGTCCATGGTTCCAAAGATATTCAGTCAGTCAATTGGCATGTCCTTAGGTATTTTGAGACATTTGAGGTCATGGGCCAATCCACAGACATTATCTCAACCATCCTAAAAAGTCCTAACTCAAAAATAATTTGAAAAATGAAAAGTGAGCAAAAAGTTGGAACTGAAGTCATAGGAAAACATCAATTATACATTTACTCAGCCATGCCCAGAGAAAGACAATTCCTGTTTTACAGACAGATGCTTTTAAATTCCCCTTTATAGTTTGGTACTCAGCAGCTCAACTTTGAACATTTTTAGCATACAAACCTGTGTCTTTGGGTCTTCAGAAGTCTTCCTCCTTCAAGGACGGAAAGAAAGAAAAAAAATAAACAAACAGGAGCTAACTTTTTACTGAATCAACAGAAGGAGTAGGGACTGGTACTTGTATTACAATAGGGAAAAGATTCAAGTGTGTCCATACTTCTGCATATGTGTCTGATGATCAAAACTGGTAGGGGAAATAATGTGCATTTATTTCCCTAATTAAACTCCATGTTCTTAAAATCATAGGCAATATGTTTTTATTACATGGGGAATAAATCCAGATGGTCAGATAATTTAAAACAATGTATCAAGTCAGAAAGTCTGACCTATGGTATTTTTAGAAATGTGTAGTAGATTCTCCTACCTGCCAAGCTGAACTTCAGACTACATCCTTCCCCCATAAACAGATCTCCTTCATCAATACACCAGATCAGACCAGTTTTTTTTTTTAAGTTGCAAAGCATGCTTCTAGAATTTCTGCTCTGGGGTCCCTTGTACCAGCAAGCATCTGTCTGGAATGAAAACCACATAGAAACTTTGAAATTTTTTAAGCTCTGCTTCATTCTGGATAGTAAGGTAATTCTAACTCTGACAAGCATTTTCTTCAGTTAGAAAATGCTAGTTGTAGTAAATTTTTAAGCAGGAGTTCTCTTTAGCTAAGGTGCTTGAGCTTAAAATATTTTTACCTGTTTGAAACTTCTTGTTTGTTGGAGTATTTCCTGAAGCTTGATCAATGCTGTCTCTGATACTGTTGTATAATCATCTTCTCTTGGTACACCTCCTATTGTAGCTACAATATTCTACATAAATCCAACTGTGATTAAATAGAATAAAAAGCACATATGGTTTCAAAGTCAAGTACAATCAAAAGCCATGAAGATACTCCATGAGTACAGAAATGCTTGTTAGAAGCTCTATTCACTAAAAATGTGTCACAATAAAATGTTTGCAAGCAAACTCTTTTGGAAGAGAGCACTTGTTTGCTGATAACATTCCAGTGCTGAACTATATTTCATCATTAAAACACATGTTTGGATGCAAATTTGGCATGATACAAAAGTAGTTCAATTTAGTCTATGAAATCCTTGTTGTTCTACAGACCCTACAAAAATGAGATTCCATTTCATGATGTTATCCAAAAATGAATAATTTAAAATGGGTTTGTTTCCTTCATGGAAAGACAAAGATCTAACTGTTGAGAAAAATGTGATCTCTCCCTTTTCCTATATTTGGAAGATTACAGTGTTACTAATATTTTGAATATATGTGTTAGGTAAATAAAATTTTAGAACAAAATTCTTAAAAATGCATGCCTGAAAATATACATATAAATATGGATATAGGCACCTCCATAACAGTAGGTAATAAGCACTGACAATTGCTGCTGAAATAATATGGTAGTTATTTTGCATAGCACCTCCACTTGTTGAGGTAGCTATATATGGATTTATGTTCTTGAATTCAGGTAGCCAGGGTGGTTAGTCTTAGCTAGAGATTTTCTTTGGGTGCATGGGCCAGTTTTGAAGGATTACAATTCAAATAAGCTTGAAACTGTTTGATAAGAAGATTTCTCTGATACATTATTAGGAACACCTATACACAAATCTGGGTATTTAATAGGAAATAAATGCATATGAAATCTGCTTGATAAAAAGCTGGTTTGGAGGACTTTGAATTGTTCTGTGTAATACGGTACTTGGAGGGCCAGATGGTATAATGGTTAGTGTATCTAACCTCTAACACCTTGTCTTTCTGTTAGTGGAGGATGAGGGGTTATGGTGCCTTGTTCCTGACCTAAGGCTGGGAGTGTTCTCCCCCACCCACTGCATCTGTGTCCTAGCACTTAAGTGGGGTATGGTAGGGAATCTAAGGTTGTCATCCCTCCAGGATTGTTCTAGAGTCTCTAGGAATTAAAGATTAATGTCATGTGATGAAACCTCCAGGAATATGTCTAACCAAAACTGACAACCCTATAGGGGTCCTAGCCCAGGGAACTGTGGAATGTAACATCAGCAAATTTCTCCCCATTGAGAGTCTAAGTCTGCCATGCTGGGCAACTTCCTATCTGTGTGCTCCTTCAGTTTGGAGCATGGACCTTATAGTCCAAATTGTCAATAGCTTCACACAAAAAGTCCAGATAAGCAGGGCCTGGCAAGGCCTCCTGGTTTTTGAAATGGGTGGTGGGTGGCTCCACCATCTGTCTGGCTTCCTGGAGGGGTTTTTTCTCCTGCAGTCTGTCCACAACCCTTTGCCTGGGCCTGCGAGCTTTTCCTGGGCTTCGATTCCTCCTTTGTCTGGGCTCCTCTGGCCATCGCATACTCACCAAGCCTGGAGGGTGGGATTACCTGGGCCCAGTATTGCCTTTTAACTCATTTGGGCCAAGTGTGGGGTTTGCACACCCCATCACATGGTGACTGTGGGTACAGATCAGCCTGTTGTTGATTTTCCATTTTTAAATTCTTATACTGCATAGTCTCCATAGATTTCCTAGCCTAAAATTTACTCATAAAAGATTATCCAATTCTGCAAACCATTTACTCAAATGAGCAGTCCGTACCTATGTGATTAGCCTCACTAAAAGACAAGGGACTGCTCGTGTGAGTAAGGATAATTATTTTAAAAGTTTTCAGGATTGAGGATTCATATTACATCCTTAATATTAGGATTGAGGAGGGAAAATGTATGTATATAGTCATTGACTTTTATGTCATTGCAGTAGATACTATAGTTTTGTGCTAAGAACTATTTATCTCCTGATATATTTTATACTTATCTCTGTAATTGATATTCAAAATTGTCCTTATGACACTACATTGTCTATATTATATAGAAGATGACCAGTTATGAGAAATTAAACACAATGGGTCAAATTCACATCTTGGCTTCAGTGAGATTCCCAGCCACTTGTGTTTGGACTGAATATATTACTGTATCTCTGGAGTTAAATCTACAGTTACACTTATCAAATCCTGTGGGCCAATATAGTTACAATAACTTATTCAAAGATTAGATTAATGGGGCTTATTATAGTATTTAGTCTTGCTTAACAGAACAAGACTGATTATATTGGACTTTATTAATAATAATTGCCCTGTTAAGGAGACTTCTAGTAAAAAAAAGTACTTTTTTGTCTAGTAAATCCTTGGCCTCAACATCATTTTAAACTAAAGGGGTGTGCCTTCTCCAATCAATCAAACAGAAAGAGCCTTAGTATAATTTACATTTAAAAATGACTGGGATTTCTTTAGGAGTATTTATAGAGATTTTTCATATAAATTAAGTGCAGCTAGTTCTATTAGTTTATAAAGTCTCCACAGAAAAGTGACCTATTTTCTTTAACATTCTCTCCAGGCATTTTCTAAAGAATTTCTGCAGAATTTTGGTTATAGTGTTCTAAAAAAATAGGACTCTGCCACTGAGGAAAGGCACTAAACAAATACTCATTTATTACATCAGGTATTGCTTTAAAATCAGCAATGGTGATTGTGTTTGCTTGAGGGTAGAGTGACAGAGAGGAATTGCTGATGAAGAGACTATTTTCAATAGTTATGGTGGAGCATCACATGGTCAGGGACAAAATAACCTGGTATTGCCCTTGAGACAATACTGATTTTAATACTAACTGTTCAATAAGAGCATCTGACTATGTCATGAGTGTAGTATTTTCATTAGTCATGTTTGATTAAGTATTCAATGTCTTTGAGTAACTAAGAGGAAGCCTGTAGTTCCCATCACTGACAATCTAATTGCACTTTCATCTTTCCTAACACAAGAAAAAATATTGGGTTTCTGGGGAAAGAATGATTTCATACTGGATAAGAAGCTGATATGGGAAGTGCTACTGATATATTATGATTATTTGATGATGTTAATTTTGGAATATTGGAACTCACATTAAGAGTCACATTTCAAACTGAATATTATTTAAATTGCACAAACTAGTTACAGTATGTAGTGGGAACTACAACATCTAAGCAAATGCATCTTAACAGTAGTCTGAACTTCTCAGTGTCCTACTGAGTATTCAGTTTCTTTTAAAAATAGATATACAATGGAGTATGTTATTTTGGGAATATATCTGAAGGGAAAAAATATATACCTCTGACACTGGGAGGCCAGGTGCCAGCTCAAGTCAAGACACTAGATGTCAACTGAACACTGACACATACATAGCCAGAACTACTGTGGCTCACCTGTAGGTTAGTATTTTTAAAATAGGTATTAGTTATAAAAATGTGTTTAGAGTTTAGACCAGTGGTGGGCAACCTGATTGCGGGCCATGAGACATTTTGCTGAAGTTGACCATCCACAGCCACGGACCCCTGCAGCTCCCAGTGGCCACGGTTAACCATTACCGGCCACTGGTTTAGACTCAATGAAATGCTTGTAATCTATTGCATCCATTACTCTCTTTTATAATACCTGTATCCCATTTTATAAGATAATTGTTTTCTTTGTAACTAAATCACCATACAAGATTTAGTTTACATTACATTTACATAGCATTACACTAGTTTCCAACAGAAGGTGTTATCTCCTGCTCAACAAAAGAAGGACCATCAACACCAGATGAGCCATTGTGGAACATCAGAGGACAAAAGACTTTGTTGATTGGTCCTTGACCCACTCCATCTCCCCCCCCCCCCGCCCCATGCACTGAAGATGTACAACTGAATTCCTCCCAACAGCTGAATTTACAACTGAAAGCAGAAGCAGGGAAGGAATAAATGCTCCTAGCATGGATGAACTGTATCTTTTATACTGCTTGGACTCTAAGGGGCAAGGATTACTAAGCATAAGCAAAAGATACCCAGAGGTTGGCATGAGTTAGCCCTGAAGGACATATAGAGCTTGCTGGTTATAGAAGCTTCTATTACTTTTTAAAATTTAAGACTGGGACTCATTTGTGTGTATATATGTTTACCTGCTTTAACCTTGTCAATAATTCTCTTATTTCCTTTTCCTACTTAATAATAGTTTCCTAGTTAGATAGTTTATTATAGGATTGGCTATAAACATTATCTCTGGTGTGAAATATAAGGTGCAATTGACCTGGGGTGACTGGTCCTTTGGGACTGGGAGTAACCTGAATATTATTGTAATTTTTTGATGTAAGGGACCATCTGTCACAAAGGCAAGCTTCCTGGGGAGATAGATTGGACTACCCAAGTGGCTATTATAGTGCTTGAAGAGTTCACGCTTGATAATTGGTTGGTGAAATCTAAGTATAACACTCAGAATGAATTTGAGTTTTGTTCCCTGCTTCCAAACAGTCTTCCCTGAGGTTGGTACCAAAGCTTTTGAACCACTGCAGGGAAGCTTGACAACACCTTATTCACTGTACTGATTCATAGATTCATAGATTCTAGGGCTGGAAGGGACCTCGAGAGGTCATCGAGTCCAGCCCCCTGCCCTCATGGCAGGACCAAATACTGTCTAGACCCTCCCTGATAGACATTTATCTAACCTACTCTTAAATATCTCCAGAGATGGAGATTCCACAACCTCCCTGGGCAGTTTATTCCAGTGTTTAACCACTCTGACAGTTAGGAACTTTTTCCTAATGTCCAACCTAAACCTCCCTTGCTGCAGTTTAAGCCCATTGCTTCTTGTTCTATCCTCAGAGGCTAAGATGAACAAGTTTTCTCCCTCCTCCTTATGACACCCTTTTAGATACCTGAAGACTGCTATCATGTCCCCTCTCAGTCTTCTCTTTTCCAAACTAAACAAACCCAATTCCTTCAGCCTTCCTTCATAGGTCATGTTCTCTAGACCCTTAATCATTCTTGTTTCTCTTCTCTGGACCCTCTCCAATTTCTCCACCTCTTTCTTGAAATGCAGTGCTCAGAACTGGACACAAACTCCAGTTGAGGCCTAACCAGCGTAGAGTAGAGCGGAAGAATGACTTCTCGTGCCTTGCTCACAACACACCTGTTGATCTAGTGAATGGTAAGTGAATGTTCATGGGTAGAGTCATCTTTATGCTTTTGAATCAAAAGTCAAATGAATTAATGTTCTCTGTGACCTCCTGTCAACCCTAAATTGGACAGCTGGGTTAGTGAATGGGAATTTTAATTGAAAATGATTTGCATAGGTAATTGTAATATTGACATGCCTACCCTTCACATGGCTGAATGAAATGTGTTCTCTGGGGTGACAGGGTGTGCACTTAATTCCACACAAAAATGTTGGACTAGAAAACAGCAGCCAAACCTCCTGAGATCCCAGCAAGATTTTTCAGAAAAGGTCAAAGTCTAGTTCAAGGCTGAACATTCCTTTGATCAGGCAGATGGCTCCCCCCACCATCTTAGATTTTTAAACAGTACCTTTCACTAAGGTATCTAAGTACATACTTTTACTCCATGTTGCTGACTGAGCTGTGGGTGGTCAGGCCTAGTGGTTGAAACAAGAGCTCTGCCTACCAGTTAGAGATGGTTCAGGGTGGAAAGAATCTAGGCAATGAGCCAAGTGTCAGCACCGCAGGGATAAAGGCCAAATGCCAGAGCCAGCGAGTAAAGCAGAGCTGTAAGCCAGGGGAGAAGAATCCAGAACACTGATGCTGGAGGGGTGCAGGAGCAGGGTACGAAGTGGGCTGCAGCAGGAACAGGAACAAGTGGTGGAACAGAGCAGGATCAGGGACTGGAACAAGAGAAAGCATAACTCTGGGCATGGTATGTGTTTAGCAACTGCTGATCTACAATAAGGTGTAAAAGCAGGGCTGCTAAACCAGCAGCCAATCAAGGGCTGTGGCCACTGTGGTCATTTCAAGGCAGTGCAGTGGGGCTCATTCATTGCCTAGCGGTGGAGTTAGCCTGGGAACAGGCCAGCAGCTCATCCTAGCTGGCCTGGTCCCTGAGAGCACTCCTCTTCTTTTGGGGTTGCATCCCAGGAGACCTTGGGGCAGTTTCTTGGTGGAAGGAGCACAGGAGGTCCAGGATGTGGATGTGTTCCATGGGTTCCCACAAATGCTCATCTGAGCCGTATCCCTTCCAGTCAATCAGATATCAGAGTCTTCCTGAGACCCAGCAGCAGTCAGGAATCTTCTAGACCACATATTCCTCATGGGCCTGCATGGTTATCTGCAGAGGGTGAGGAGCAGCAAACCTTGACATTGATCCTCCAGGGACAACATGCCCATCCCAGAACAGAAGTGATGATGCAAGTGATCAAGATTTCTAACCATCAGAGGAGTGAAATTCTAGAACAGCTTTTCCAGGGGAGCAGTGGGAGCAAAATTCTAACTGGCTTCAAGACTGAACTTCATAAGTATGGAGGTGATGGTAGGATGGTACAGCCTACAATAGCATGTGGCCCATTGGTGACTGCCAGTAGCAAAAATCCCCTACTGCTGGAGAGGGGACACTAGATTGGGTGGGCTCTAAGAATTCTTTCCCAGGTATTGGTCTTGCCCACATGCTCAGGGTCTAACTGATTGCCATATTTGGGGTAGGGAAGGAATTATCCCTTAGGTCACATTGACAGAAACCCTGGGGGGGGGGGGTCACCTTCCTCTGCAGCATGGGGCCCAGGTGATTTGTTTAAACTAGTGTAAATGGTTAAACTAGCGTAAATGGTGAATTCTCTGGAACTTGAAGTCTTTAAACCATGATTTGAGGAAAATTGGATTTCTGTGGACCTTTCTTGAAAAGAAAGAAGTTGCTCTCAATGTGTTTCTGTGTCTTTATTCCACTGTTGTCTCCGGTGATATAAAAAAGGTGAACCAGTGTTTCTCAAGCACATTTACCAAAAAAAAAAAAAGGCCCCAAAATACTGTCACCTTTTCATTTACTAAAGAAGCTGCATGAAGTCTCTGCAGAATCTCTTCCCCAGCCTGATTGTTGCACTTCACATCTTTTCCTGCTGCTTACCCGTGTCTGTGGCCAGCATGGAATGATCATTTAGTGTGCTCAAATGTGTGAAGAACTACCACAGCACAACTATGGGTCAGTGGAGAGCTAATGGCCTAGCAACTCGTGCAGTTGAAAGTGATCTGGCAAGATTGGTGAGTTTCAATGCCACTATTTTTCATTTGCCGCAAAGAAGGCAGGAAAGCACTATTATAAGTTGAAGATCTTAAAATAAATCATATGGAAACTTCTTTTATTCTTCTTGATTCTTTACTGCATTTTTTATTACCACAGACTGACAGTGTTCTGTTCTCATATTTTCAGCTTGTACTTGAGTCTTGTATTCCTCAGTTAAATTTATTTATTTATGGAAATACCGGTACTTTGCTTATGTAGGTACTACAGACGTTTTGGGGGCCCCAGTAAAATTGTCCCCCTTTTACCCTGCTGTTGTCAGTCCTGGTGTGGCTGTTGCTCAATAGAAAAAGACATGAAGAGGTTTGTTTATGCTTATGTCATTTTTAAAATAGGCTTTTATAATTCATTATTCTTTAGCCTACCCGCCTGACCAATTAAGTGACTGTCATCAATATAGAAAATTGTGGATGAGCTTATTGCCAGTTATCGGTGATTTTGTCATTTTCCTCCAGTTTTGAAATCTTTGTATTGAATATAAGATTCTTGACAAAACATCATCCTATACAATTTTTTAATGTGCCTAGTTATTTTTGTAGATCAAAACCCTATAGTGTTGTTTTTCTCTAAATATCACTTAGATATTTGGGCCTATAGCTTTTATGGCCAAATTCTAGCTTTGGACATGAAAGCACTGCTCTCATTGAGTGTGAGCTCTCCTTCTCTTCTCACATCTTCAATATCTGCTGATCTGTCCATCATCTGAGCAATATTGCCCATTTGTGCCACGTCCTTAACTCCAGTTCAGCTTACATTGTCACTCACCTTTCATCTCCTCACATCTTGATTAGAACAGCTCACTTCTCTAAGGCATATCGAAATCCTATCACTCCAGCATCTGCAGAATCCCACAGCTTCATTCACATGCATACAAAACAGGGTGACAATATCAATCAACCTGGCTCCCCATTCATTTCCAGATATGGTTCAAAATTTCCCCTTTTGAGCAGTGGTGTATTAGCCACTTTTATATTAGACAATTGGGGGGGCCTGGAAAAATGGGCACCCTGTGCCCCAACCACTCCACCCGCCCGGCGCTCCTGCTGGGGAGCAGAGTCGGGGTGCTATGGCTTGCCCTGCTCCGGCCACCTAGCACTCCTTCTGGGAAGCAGGGGAAGCCCCCACGCCCCAATCCCACTCCCCAGCAGGAACATGGGGGGGGGGGAAGGGATACTACCCCCACTTGCTCTGGCCCAGGGATCCAAGAAACCTTAATCTGCCTCTGCATATGCAGCAAAATTACTAAATTTTAAAATAGCTTATCTTAATTCTAGTACACAAAGAGATGGTTTGTGATTATGACTCTACAAGTGGCATTTGCAAATTTTCATGTGTAGAGTATAACAATGGTTAATATACCCTGCACCTTTAAAAAAGAGCTAGGTCTTCTGTCTTTGCCATCTTATGAAGAGTCTCCAAACAGAAGAGAGAGATTGAGGATACATGTTTAGATGCCACAAAAATCGGGGCCTCATTCAAAGCCCATTGAATCCAAATTTGTAATGGGCTTTGGATCAGGCCATATGTTCCTAAAGAAGACACAACAGACAGATAGATAATTAGATAGCTAGAAAAGATGTCAGAGAACAGACTTTCTTGTAAGTCAGTAGAGTTACTCCAGATATAAATTGGTGTAAATGAGTTCAGAATTTGACTGTTCCGTTTTATCAGATTAGTCCTGACCATGCGTTTACAAAGAGGTGACAGTTAGGAAATACAGTTTGGGCCCAATCCCACTCCCCCTGAAAGCAGCAGGAATTTTGCCATTGATTTAAAATGGAAGTAAGATCAGACCTTTTATAATTCTGCAGACCACATTTAGCATCTTGAGCTATGCATTGGGCATATCTAAAGCATCTAGTTTTCATCTATGTTTACCTCAACCATATCAACAACAATCTTTTAAGTGCCATCATCCTATTCAATGTCACCACTTCAGTGAGGATGAGCCTGATTCATGGGCTCGCACTTGGAGGCACCTTTTGCCTCAGATACTATGCCAAGAACAAAAGCGCAATACTGAAGTGGCTAAATACTGTGTTGTGCTGAAAAAAAAGGAAGAATGTGCCTGCGCCCTTTTCATTTAGCTTCTATTTTGGAGAAGAATTTAGAAACAGTAAAGTTCACATTTGGTCAGGTTGCACTTGCTGCTCCAGTGAAATTATCAAATTCAGTGGCAAGGAAACTAAAATCACCCATGGTAACATGTTCCTCACACTTAATACTCAAAAGCAATACTGACAGTTCTGTACTACAGGGCAAGAGTGCATTAAACCAAAGATAATGCTGCCTGCTTTGTTTTTTGTTCTCTTTATCTATTTGCTATTATATTTAAAGAGGAGTTGAGCAATTCAGAAACTTTCACATTGCATTATGTATTGCCTAGTAGCACATAAGCTATCTGCCAGTAGCTCCTTGTATTGGAGTATTGGAGTATTCATCTTTTCTTTTAAAAAAATGCAAGTTATTGATTTAAATAATAAAAAGATGGATTTCACCTAATACAGATAATAAAGAAATTAACCCTAAATGAGACCTGGATTGGTTTACTTAAATTTTACAGTATAATACAAACAACAAATATTTCTGGGTTGGGGAAGTATGTAGGGATGAAATAAAAGTAGGCACAGGACATCATCAACAGCCAATACACAGGGTACCCATTTCATCAGTCTTTTCGTGTTTTTCCATATGGCTTGCTAACACACATTCAGACATGTGGCATGCTCTGCAAAGTACACAAGTATTGTAGCCTAATCAGTGGTCACAAAACTTAGAATTTTACTTTCCCAATAACCATCCACTCACACGTCTTTGCTTCTTATTAATATACATGAACAGCAAATATAATCATTTGAATTACCCAGATGTTTATCCTTTTTAACATTAACCTAATACATTTACTTTCTCACAAATGTTTAATAAATCTTATCCCTAACAATAAAATATTTTCCATATATCTCACCTACCTATCTATGTATATCTCACAACACCTTATTTAACCTGCAAAAGAATCAAGAAGGACTCAGGTCTGTAGACAGCAACAACACAAATACCAATGTAGAAGGTCTAGTCAATATTGCATAAGACACATTGTCCAAGTGGAATTGCCCAGCTTCTCTTCATGGTGGTATCTCAAGATGATCGGCAAGAATTTCCCCCCTTTTTCTATTATTTTTCTCTATATAAAGCATGTAAGTCACAACCACCTGCATTCACATGTCTAAGGTCACTGAGACACTTTCTCCAAAATTGCAGAATCAAGTTCTTTCCGACTTGCCAAATCAAGATTAATGGCTTTTCTACATAGGGACACTCAGGAAAGTTAAGACAAATTAAATAAAGGTGTGAAGTTATAGTGCATTCATCCAAATACATTCAACCTCTGTGTGGACATTCTCATTCAGAAGTAAAGTAGTCTTAGTTCACTTTAGCTCAATCCTCCATAGATTCATTCCATCCAAATGTGCTTTAAATTCATGCCTTTACTTAATTCGTCTCTATTTTCCCATGTGTCCCCATGTAGACAAATCCTAGGACATTGTCCCTTAATAGCTTGTCACTACATTAATGACTGCACATTGTTAAACACATTTCATTTACATGTTCAAAACATAGACTGTCTTTTGATTCTTATATAGCTCCTTCTGCACATTACATAGGCAACAAAATTAGAGAGCAGGATATTTGAGACTGTCTGAAAGGGGAAGAGGTGGATAAATGTGATGTCAACAGAATCTAGTTTGCTAATTGTTTCTTCAATTACAAAAAGGAGTTTGGGTTCTGGCAATTTTTTTTAAGCAGAATGAATATTTTGTCTATCCAGAAATTATAGGATTAACATCCTTTCCCTCTTTTTAAATGATGTGCTTGCTGTAGCCTCATCTAGTATTTAACTTCTAGTAAGTATAGAGAAACTGCAGCTTCTCTTACTTGTATAGTTAATTTTAAAGGAGATATCGATCCTTATGTAGCTAAATTCCATCAGGGCTACCTTCCTGTTTTACTGGCACCTTCACTTCAAATGATTGCCCAAGGTATGCATAGAAAGCATGCTAGTCAATAGCTATAGGAGATCTGACTAATGGACGCTGGTAGGTTAGTGCACAGAGACATCCTGACAAGGAGTGGAAGTTCCCATTCTAACTTCAGTGAAAGATTTCAACAAAGATTGTTCCCTAACTAGTCCATTATCTTAAAGCAATTAGTCTGGAGGTGGCTGTGTTATTAAATGGGCATTTTTCTTGAACAGTTCATGAAATTACCTGGAAATTATCATTTTGGAAAATTCTGGCAGAACAGAATTATTCTGGTATTGACCAGTTTGTTCACAGCTCTACAGTATCTTGATCCTGGCTACCTTAGGGAGTTTCTCCACAGGCTCTGTTTTAAGATTTGAGATCAGCTGAGATGCTACTAAAATTCACTTGATTTGAACTATGTTGGGTGGTTGGAGCAGGCGGCTCTCAGGAGAGGCTCTGGAATTTGCTTTTCATATTTGCCTGTCTCCCAAAGTCCAAGACTGTGGACCTAAAGGTTATAATGCAAAACTCATCTGTTTGTGATGCTTTTTGCATGATGCACTAGGTGAATGTCGATGTAGGATGAATGTTGCTCTGATTGGGATGGAATTCTCTTAGGAGTGATTATTGTAATATAATTGAAGTTTGTATGGTAGTGACATGGAATCAGAGATCTTGATGCATATTTAAATAATAAAAAAAGAAATAAACTGTTTATTGGATGGTATTTATCATTGGTTTATATTAAGAGTGTTGTATGTTCCGTAAGACTATCATTGTGCCAGGTGACATAGACAATTCTAGGGGTGTGGAGTATTCTCTCCATGTGGCTCTCTTCCATACATTTCCGAGCTACCTTCCAGACAGTGATACCGTGATAGAGCCAGGTGTGGGAGTGGGAGTAGGAGTAGGAAGATGCAAACCCCCATAAGCCTGAGCCATTCAAAAAAAACCCCAACCAACAACTTCCCAATGCCTCTCCTAGTTGACTTTTATCTTTTCCAATTTCCAGGCATGATTTGTGGATAATTAACTGCAACTGACACACAACTGATGCTATCATCTGTTAATACAAAATTAATAACTTTTGAAATTACACTTTAATCAATGAATCTTTATTGGTATGCATTAGATCTTAGTTACAGGAGTTCAGTAAATTAGGTCTCTCTTGGTTCTGTTGTTTTCTATGTTGGTAATTTTTGTTTGTTTGGTATTTTTAGAAAATATTAAACTTTGGTCAATGTCTCTATTTTTAGGGAGTCATAATTCCGGAATCCCTTGTCCAATTTATTTCACGTTTGGTACAAAAATTCAACCTTAACTTCAGACTTAGCCTCCCAATTTTAAAGTTGGAAACTGAGTTGCACCATCAACTATACACACCATAAAATGATCAATACTTTTGCTAGAAACAGTGACTCCAGTTAGAACTGTAAGGGAATAATAAAATCTCTGAAATTTAGAACATCTATTTTCAAAATTAGCAAGAAATAGAATTAATTAAAAATAAGCATAGCAAGAAGGCACAGAAGAGTTTGGAAAAAGTGTTAAAAATAAATTAGATTATGCCCAACGTATATGCATACTATCTAGCAATAAATACGCTGAGAATGAAAGAGGGGTAATATGGATGAAAAGTAATCAAAGTTAAAACAGGGTTATGGAAGGGTACATTCATCAAGTACTGAGAAGAATTGGAAAGATTACAAAATGCAGCTAAGTGTAAAAAATGATAAGTAAAGCAAAGGTGGGGAATGAAAGGCAGATTACATAAAAGGTTATGATTAATAAGAAAATTTCCAAGTACATGAAGAACAAAAGGTCAGCAGGAGAAACACTACAGTCTCTAAAATATGGCAAGAGTAGTTTATTGCCAGAAGAGGTAGACATTGATTTAAAAAAAGGGGGGGTTAAAAAAGGTGATGAAGGACAGCTGCAAGAAACAGACATAAATTTCCCAGGAGAAGAAGAAGAAATGCTAAGGGTAATCACACCAGAAGAGTTGATCAAGAAATTAGAACATCTAGCAGTCAATAAAACTTTATGGCATGATGGAATGCATTGCAGAATTCTAAAGGAAGAAGCAAAATAAATACGGGAACACGTAGGAAAAATCTTAAACGTGGGAGACAGCGATGGTATGGAGAGACACTAATTCAACAAAAAGAAAAGGAATACTTGTGGCACCTTAGAGACTAACACATTTATTTCAGCATAAGCTTTCGTGGACTACAATCCACTTCTTTGGATGCATAGAATGGAACATACAGTAAGAGGATATTTATACATTCAGAGAAACATGAAAAGGTGGAAGTAATCATACCAACTGTAAGAGGCTAATTAATTGAGAGGAACTATTATCAGCAGGGGGGAAAAAGACTTTTGAAGTGATAATCAAGATGGCCCATTACGGACAGTTGACACAAAGGTTTGAGGGTACTTAACTAGGATACTAAACCAGGGGAAATAGATTCAATTAACGTAATGACCGAGCCACTTCCAGTCTCTGTTCAAACCTGAGTTAATGGTATCTAGTTTGCATATTAATTCAAGTTCAGCAGCTTCTCATTGGAGTCTGTTTTTGAAGCTTTTCTGTTGCAAAATTGCCACCTTTAAGTCTGTCACTGAGTGATTAGAGAGGTTGAAGTGTTCTCCTACTGGTTTTTGAATGTTATGATTCCTGATGTCAGATTTGTGTCCGTTTATTCTTTTGCATAGAGACTGTCTGGTTTGGCCAATGTACATGGCAGATAGGCATTGGTTTGAAGATGGATAGTACTGTCATGTGCTGCAGGGGGCGGTTTTGCAATGAAATATGAATCATGGTTGACCTAACTGTTGGAGCTGGGAGATAATCCTGGAAAACTGTATCAGCTTGATCAGTTCCAGGCAGGCTTAATTACTAGAGATTCCTCCATGACTACACTAGCTGTGTCTCCCAAAAGTATTAAGTGTTGTACATGTGAAAACATACTAATTTGGTGTAATTGTGAGATGCCTCACCTGAAGAAGTGGGGTTTGTATTTTGGTCGAAAGGGAATAGGTTTATGTTCGTGCCTATCTCTACTGAAAGTGAGTTTCCAAATTTTTGGCTAGCTGATGAGAAATCTCTGTTGCCTTCACACATGTACAGATATCTAACTTCTGAAACTGACAGCTACATTGTTCCAGTGTAGTAGAGCTGTGGTGTGGGTCATGATCATGCTGGAAACACTGCTCTTCTCATTGTCAAGAGCAAAGTC
This sequence comes from Macrochelys suwanniensis, assembly GCA_033296515.1. Classification (NCBI taxonomy): domain Eukaryota; kingdom Metazoa; phylum Chordata; order Testudines; family Chelydridae; genus Macrochelys; species Macrochelys suwanniensis. Next base: position 90,998,571 of record CM065775.1, on the reverse strand, counting down.
TGAAGTTATGCATTATTTTAGTACCTTGAAGTTTTGGTCATTCAAAAATATTGTGTTGCAAGGCTTGTGGGAAGTCTGTTTACATATGTAAAGTTATGAGGACTGTGCACATCCTAGCTTAGACACTATATTACCAAATAACCAGATTTTATACTCAAATGTCTGCCTGGTACTTAGGTGGAGTTTTATCTCAGGCAGACATTTGTTCAGTGAATCTATTTATCAAACAGTACTTTATCTAAGCAAGGACGTGGGCAGCCTTTTTAATAAGGCATATACAACTATGCAGTACAACTAGAAATAATTTTTTAAAAACCACCCTACTATATAGAAATGTTGCATGATACATTTAACAGATGGTCAGGGAATATCTGTATTTTTCATCAAAGTACTAAAAAGGTCTAAATGTTTATGATATGAAATGTTTGTTGTGACATTAGTATTTTCATTTCTGAATTGCATTCTGTCATCTTTATTATCTTCTGTATTGGTAATTTGAAATCGTCTTTTCAATATTTATTGTTTAAAAAGCTGGACCAGTAGCTTTTTTAATTTATTAGAAAACTCCAGCCCCACTATTATCACATAGCCCAGCTTCTCTCTTTGCTCCTAAAGTGACAATTCATAATCCTGTATTTAGAGTGCAATGCATTTCCACAGAACTTTTGTTTTCAGATCAACTTTAGGATTTCATATTGGGATTAAGCAGAAGAGGGGATGTAAAGGATCTACAGTCTCATCTGAATACTCTCATGTGCATTTCTCATTAATATTACTGGGAGTTTCATGCATGAATGGAAATGTCAGTGTCAGCAATCAAGGTAAGAAAAAATATGAAAACAATATTTAGTCAAATATTTAAAAATTTGCCTCAGCACAAAATATCCTTGAAAAGGATTGTAAAGATAAAACCATTTTAGATCAGATTCTGCAGCTCTGTCCTAATGAGTAGTGTTGTACTCTATGAAGCATCCCATCAAATTCAGTTGGTCTGTTCATGGTCTAAAGTACTAATCATATAAAGTACTAAGTGTGGCAGAATCAGCCTCTTGATTGCTGTGTATTTGGGATCATATAAAATGTTATGTTTGAATATATTTTTACTCAGAAATGTGTCTGAAGTGAAACAAATTACAATATATTTTTGTATGTAAGCACAATGTGTTTCTGTCTTAAGAAAAATGAATATAAAATATGAGGGGCCCACTATGATTTCTGTCTGTTGTTAAATCAGCTCATACAGAATGTATGTTGAAATGAATGGTTACTTCACTACGATAAACAAGACAACTTTCACATATTTAATATGAAATATGATGCTTATCAACAAGAAATCTGTGATTCCCATATTCGCAGAAGGAAAGAGGAAGTGAGTGTTATATTATTGGCAATATAAAGGATGTTGTAATTAATTCATTATATATACATATATATATGAAAAGGTGTCTTTTGTTGCACTAAGCATAGAAACAAATGAGTCGTCAGATTTTTCTATAGCAATAACATTTACTGCTACATTTTCAGCAGTTCTTCTTAGACGTTAGTTTTTTATATTCAAAAGGAGAGTTCACACTGATATTCCGGGACAGAGTAAAGATTAATAAAAATATTGTTTTTTCCAGTAAAACTGTGTTTGACTACTCAGGAGCTGATTCTTCAGACATTACTCCAATGAAAGTTTTATTTCAGTAAGATCCTCAGGACGAGACCTAAAATTTGATACAGAAAAATGTGCTTTTGTATTTTAAAAGCATGGCTGTCAGATCCTCAGATGCTGTGGAATGATATAGCTCTGTTTATACCAGTTAAAGATTTGGTCTATGCTTATTTCTATAATTTAAAAAAAAAATAATGCTGCAAATTCTGTCCTCGGTTACACTTGTGCAATTCCACCGAATTATAGAGGCTGTCTAGATGTATCTGAGGTAATCTTGGACCAGTATTTTAAAATATAGATTCTAAATTAATATAATCATTTAAATTACTTTCTATGAAATATAGATTAAATCAGTTTTTAATTTGTGAGCCAGACTGCACTGAGCATTACACAGCTGCAGAAATATTCATATATTAGGAATGGTAAATCTGCTTTCTGAAATGCTAAGGTTAATGATTTTCTAATTCCAGATAAACTTCACTTAGCTCTTTATTAACTCCTGGACAGCAAAGTGGAGAGTTCCCAGAGCTACCTGATAATGTGGTATGAGCTTTTCAGTGTAAATGGTAAGGGATTTAAGATGATATTGAGTTCTCAAAACCTTTCCCTTTCCTCCCCATCACTCCAGAAAAAATTGGGCTACTTCTTCCCTTTCTCCAGCAACAAGAGTTAAAGTAGTGAAGGTGGATGGGGGTGGGGTGGGAAAGAGCCAGCAACTGTTTCATTTAATAGCAGATGGGTAGCTCCCCATTCTGTTCCTGGCTTGGAGGACAGCAGCACCTTTTCCACATGGGCTAGTGCAATGTGAGCACCCCTTCTGTTTCAATGTCCAGAGCCAAATTTACACACTGTGAGTAGGTAAAGATTTTACATTTTGCACCATCAGGTGGTAACTAGGAGTAAAGGTATTAGAATATTTAAGAAAGAAAAGGGAGAGAGAGGAAGACAAGCATTCTGATGTACCGGAAGAAAGAGGCAATAAGGGAAGGCAAGGAAAGAAAGCGGCAATGAGTATAGGATCACCGCCCTGCCATATTAAAGAGGGGCTTGTCAGGATTGATAGGGAAAGAGTCCTAAGGTCTGCTTTTGGAGTCCTCTTACACTGACTCCTGAGGTCAGTGTGATTAGAGCAACTGGTGCTTTTGATTGGACAATTCAAAGGCCATCAGGCACCTGGCCTCTTCCGATTCCCTCTCCCTTCTCATTAAAGTAGTTGCACTAAAAAATTAGGAAGTACCAGATTTAAACTTGTTTGTGCAGTCTTAAATTGTGCTCCCCTTATGCTCATGCACTATAATACAGTATTTAATTATATACTCTCATATTGTTTTTCCCCTCAGTCCCTAACTCATTCAACTCCCATGATGTATCCCTGCCTTATTTGCTGAAGCAGATGGAAGCTGTGTAGAGAATGAAGCAGAGGGGAAGAGGAAGGGTGGTCTTGCTGTTAAGGCAGTTCTCGAAATCCAGGAGAATTGGGTTTCCAGAATTCATATGTGATTCCAGAGTTTCTATGTGATGGAAGGTGAGCCATTTAAATCCACATTTTCACAGGTGGGCTCAAATTGCAACATAAGACACTTGCAATCTAATTTGCAGAAGTGCTGAGCACTCACAAATGCAATCTTAAATCAATGGGAGCTATAGATGCCTAACTCCTCTAAGGCCTGGTCACACTAAAAAATTAGATCAACCAAGCTATGTCATTCAGGGCTGTGAAAAATTTTGTGCCGTGAGCTCCATAATTCGGTTGACCTAACCCCCGGCATAGACACACCTAGGTCAATGGAAAAATTCTTTCAGCCTAACTACTTCCTCTTGGAGAGGGGGACGAACTACATTAATGGAAAAACCCCTTCTGTTGATGTAGGCAGCATTGACACTATGGCGCTGTGTGCAGTATTCCAGTAGCTGACTGAGAGATATCTAAGCCATTAGCAGTTATCTTTGAAAAATCATGGAAGATGGGAGAGATTCCAAAGGACTGGAAAATAGAAAATATAGTGCCCATCTATAAAAAGGAAAATAAGGACAACCCAGGGAATTACAGACCAGTCAGCTTAACTTCAGTACCCTGAAAGATAATGGAGCAAATAATTAAGCAATCATTTTGCAAACAACTAGAAGATTATAAGGTAAAAAGTAACAGACAGCATGGATTTGTAATGAAAAAATTGTGTCAAACCAAACAAATAGCTTTTGATAGGGTAACAAGCCTTGTGAATGGGGGGGATGAGGTAGGTGTGGTATATCTTGACTTTAATAAGGCTTTTGATATGGTTTCACATGGTATTCTCATGAACAAACTAGGGAAATACAATCTAGATGGAGTTACTATAAGGTGGGTGCATAACTGATTGGAAAACAATTCCCAGAGTGTAGTTATCAGTGGTTCATAGTTAAGCTGGAAGGGCATATTGAGTGGAGTCCCCCGCGGGTCAGTTCTGGGTCCAGGTCTGTTCAATATCTTCATCAATGATTTAGATAATGGCATAGTGACTACACATATAAAGTTTTCAGCTAGGAGGGGTTGCAAGTGCTTTTGAGGATAGGATTAAAATTCAAAATTATCTGGACAAATTGGAGCAATGGTCTGAAGTAAATAGGATGAAATTCAATAAGGACAAATGCAAAGTACTCCACTTAGGAAGGAACAATCAGTTGCACACATACAAAATGGGAAATGGCTGCCTAGGAAGGAGTACTGCGGAAAGAGATCTAGGCATCATCGTGGATCACAAGGTAAATATGAGTCAACAGTGTAACACTGTTGCAAAAAAAAGCAAACATCATTCTGGGATGTATTAGCAGGAATGTTGTAAGCAAGACACGAGAAGTAATTTTTCCATTCTACTCCACACTGATTAGGCCTCCACTAGAGTATTGTGTCCAGTTCTGGGCAGCACATTTCAGGAAAGATGTGGAAAAATTGAAGAAAGTCCAGAGAAGAGCAACAAAAATAATTAAAGTTCTAGAAAACATGACCTGTGAGGGAAAAATGAAAAAAAAATGTTTTTTTTAGTCTGGAGAAGAGAAGACTAAGAGGGTACATTCATAGATTCATAGATTCTAGGGCTGGAAGGGACCTCGAGAGGTCATCGAGTCCAGCCCCCTGCCCTCATGGCACGACCAATTACTGTCTAGACCATCCCTGATAGACATTTATCTAACCTACTCTTAAATATCTCCAGAGATGGAGATTCCACTACCTCCCTGGGCAGTTTATTCCAGTGTTTAACCACCCTGACAGTTAGGAACTTTTTCCTAATGTCCAACCTAAACCTCCCTTGCTGCAGTTTAAGCCCATTGCTTCTTGTTCTATCCTCAGAGGCTAAGATGAACAAGTTTTCTCCCTCCTCCTTATGACACCCTTTTAGATACCTGAAGACCGCTATCATGTCCCCTCTCAGTCTTCTCTTTTCCAAACTAAACAAACCCAATTCCTTCAGCCTTCCTTCATAGGTCATGTTCTCTAGACCCTTAATCATTCTTGTTGCTCTTCTCTGGACCCTCTCCAATTTCTCCACATCTTTCTTGAAATGCGGTGCCCAGAACTGGACACAATACTCCAGTTGAGGCCTAACCAGTGCAGATTAGAGCAGAAGAATGACTTCTCGTGTCTTGCTCACAACACACCTGTTAATGCAGCCCAGAATCAAGTTTGCTTTTTTTGCAACAGCATTACACTGTTGACTCATATTTAGCTTGTGGTCCACTATAACCCCTAGATCCCTTTCTGCCGTACTCCTTCCTAGACAGTCTCCTCCCATTCTGTATGTGTGAAACGGATTGTTCCTACCTAAGTGGAGCACTTTGCATTTGTCCTTATTAAACTTCATCCTGTTTACCTCTGACCATTTCTCCAATTTGTCCAGATCATTTTGAATTATGACCCTATCCTCCAAAGCAGTTGCAATCGCTCCCAGTTTGGTATCATCTGCAAACTTAATAAGCGTACTTTCTATGCCAATATCCAAGTCATTGATGAAGATATTTAACAGAGCCAGTCCCAAAACAGACCCTTGCGGAACCCCACTCATTATACCTTTCCAGCAGGATTGGGAACCATTAATAACTACTCTCTGAGTATGGTTATCCAGCCAGTTGTGCACCCACCTTATAGTAGCCCCATCTAAGTTGTATTTCCCTAGTTTATTGATAAGAATATCATGTGAAACCGTAACAAATGCCTTACTAAAGTCTAGGTATACCACATCCACCGCTTCTCCCTTATCCACAAGACTCGTTATCCTATCAAAGAAAGCTATCAGATTGGTTTGACATGATTTGTTCTTTACAAATCCATGCTGGTTATTCCCTGTCACCTTACCACCTTCCAAGTGTTTGCAGATGATTTCCTTAATTACTTGCTCCATTATTTTCTCTGGCACAGAAGTTAAACTAACTGGTCTGTAGTTTCCTGGGTTGTTTTTATTTCCCTTTTTATAGATGGGCACTATATTTTCCCTTTTCCAGTCTTCTGGAATCTCTCCTGTCTCCCATGATTTACCAAAGATAATAGCTAGAGGCTCAGATACCTCCTCTGTTAGGTCCTTGAGTATTCTAGGATGCATTTCATCAGGTCCTGGTGACTTGCAGGTATCTAACTTATCTAAGTGATTTTTAACTTGTTCTTTTTTTATTTTATCTTCTAAACCTTTCCCCTTCCCATTAGCATTCACTATGTTAGGTATTCCTTCAGATTTCTCAGTGAAGACCGAAACAAAGAAGTCATTAAGCATCTCTGCCATTTCCAAGTTTCCTGTTACTGTTTCTCCCTCCTCACTGAGTAGTGGGCCTACCCTGTCCTTGGTCTTCCTCTTGCTTCTAATGTATTGATAAAAAGTTTTCTTGTTTCCCTTTATTCCTGTAGCTAGTTTGAGCTCATTTTGTGCCTTTGCCTTTCTAATCTTGCCCCTGCATTCCCGTGTTGTTTGTCTATATTCATCCTTTGTAATTTGTCCTAGTTTCCATTTTTTATATGACTCCTTTTTATTTTTTAGACCTTGCGAGATCTCGTGGTTAAGCCAAGGTGGTCTTTTGCCACATTTTCTATCTTTCCTACCCAGCGGAATAGTTTGCTTTTGGGCCCTTAATAGTGTCCCTTTGAAATACTGCCAGCTCTCCTCAGTTGTTTTTCCCCTCAGTCTTGATTCCCATCGGACCTTACCTATCAGCTCTCTGAGATTACCAAAATCCGCTTTCCTGAAATCTATTGTCTCTATTTTGCTGTACTCCCTTCTACCCTTCCTTAGAATTGTGAACTCTATGATTTCATGATCACGTTCACCCAAGCTGCCTTCTACTTTCAAGTTCTCAACGAGTTCCTCCCTATTTGTTAAAATCAAATCTAGAACAGCTTCCCCCCTAGTAGCTTTCTCAACCTTCTGAAATAAAAAGTTGTCTGCAATGCAGTCCAAGAACTTATTGGATAGTCTGTGCCCCGCTGTGTTATTTTCCCAACATATATCTGGATACTTGAAGTCCCCCATCACCACCAAATCTTGGGCTTTGGATGATTTTGTTAATTGTTTAAAAAAAGCCTCATCCACCTCTTCCACCTGTTTAGGTGGCCTGTAGTAGACTCCTAGCATGACATCACCCTTGTTTTTTACCCCTTTTAGCCTAACCCAGAGACTCTCAACACTTCCGTCCCCTATGTCCATCTCCACCTCAGTCCAAGTGTGTACATTTTTAATATATAAGGCAACACCTCCTCCCTTTTTCCCCTGTCTATCCTTCCTGAGCAAGCTGTACCCATCCACACCAACATTCCAATCATGTGTATTATCCCACCAAGTTTCGGTGATGCCAACAATGTCATAGTTGAATTTATTTATTAACACTTCCAGTTCCTCCTATTTATTACTCATACTTCTTGCATTTGTATACAGGCATCTAAGATACTGATTTGATCTTGCCTCCCAGTTTTGCCCTGACCCTCCTATCTCTTTGTAATTAGAGTCCACGCTCCCTCCTATTTCCGACCCATCTCCCAGGTCCCCATGTTCTCCACTTACCTGTGGGCTTTGCTCACCTGTCCCTGTCGAACCTAGTTTAAAGCCCTCCTCACTAGGTTTGCCAGTCTGTATCCAAATAGGGTCTTTCCCCTCCTCGAAAGGTGAACACCATCGCTGCCTAGCAGTTCTTCCTGGATTAGCATCCCGTGGTCGAGGAAGCCAAAGCCCTCCTGGCGACACCATCTTCACAGCCAAGCATTCACCTCCACGATGCACCTGTCTCTGCCCGTGCCCCTACCTTTGACAAGAAGGATCAAAGAGAATACCACCTGCGCTCCAAACGCCTTCACCCGTACACCCAGAGCCCTGTAGTCACTCTTGATCTGCTCAGTGTCACACCTCGCAGTATCATTTGTGCCCACATGGATGAGTAGCATGGGGTAGTTCAAGTACATAAAAGGCTGTTACAAAGGGAAGGGAGCAAATTGTTCCCATTAACCTCTAAGGATAGGACAAGAAGCAAGGGGCTTAAATTGCAGTAAGGGCAGTTTAGGTTGGACATTAGTGAAAACTTCCCAACTGTTAGGGTAGTTAAGCACTTGAAATAAATTGCCTGGGGAGTTGTGGAGATTTTTTAAGAGTACGTTAGACAAAAACCTGTCAGAGATGGTCTAGATAATACTTCGTCCTGCCATGAGTGCAGGGTACCGGACTAGATGATCTCTTGAGGTCCCTTACAGTCCTATGATTCTACGATTTATATAAAATGTGCAGATGCTGTACTATATCATACACATGCAGTAGGATCTTTATACATTACATATGTAGAGCACCGGTGGGAACTGCTGATAGCTAAGCTATGCAAATGAATGATTTTACCCTTATGCTATTCCTCTCACACTCCTCCTTTCTATTTGTATTACTCATTTCTCATTTCTTGTCTTAAATTAGACTATGAGTTCTTTGGGGGCAGAGGCAATGCATAGCACAATTGGGCCTAGATCCTCATCAGGGCCTCTGGGCATTATTGTAATCCAAATAAATAATAATGAGTATAAAATAATGAGGAAAAACAATGACTACCAAAATGTGTTAATCTCTCTTGAGTTTGAGCCAGCAGGAGTCTCTCTTGCACTGCCTTTCACAGGAGCACATAAGATATTTCACACAAAAACACATTTTCCAGATGATGAAGAATTCTGAGTTTTAATACTTTGTTATTGCAAAACTAATTACAACCATTGTAATATTGCCAACATGTATCTGTTTTCTTATTCAGCAGAAAACCTCGAACTGAAACATAATGGATGCTTTTTGTCTCAGCATTTTAGGAAAGTTAATTTGGTGCAGGCTGCATTAGTCATAATTACACCTAGTGTTACACATAAAATGTACAGCATAACTGAAACATTGACAAATCTAATTTAGTCATGCCTTTGTCCAATTGAAGATTCACAGTGCATAAAAGAATAAGTGTTAATGTAATAATAAACAGAGATTACTAAACTTTTCAAAGTGTCATGTCCACACAAGTAACAAGACAAGACAATTCATTGTTTAATAAGGAGAAAAATAAAATAAAATAGTGGACATTAGCAAGTGGTTCTGTTTCTCTTAAAATAAAACATACATACAAAAATGGCAGAGATAATATGCAATAGTAAAATGTTATAGAATAATTCTCTGCAAGGGTCAAACTGGACAGAAAATTAGTTACACAAATAAATCATCATCGACATTTTTTAGATATTATTTGTGTCCATCTTTTTGAAGAGTGTATCAGAAGGGCTATACACTTCTGCCAAAGTAGACCTTGGGATAATCATTTACCATCACAAATCGCTGTTGGGCTACACTGGATTATTAAAGACAACTTTTCTGGTTCAGCCAAGTTCCCTGAGCATCCTGGGTCACCTGTGCTCCTAGGGGTCATGACTGAGGCATGGTTTTGGGGAGGAGAGCTCAATCAGTATTTTCAAAAGAATTTTGGGGTAACAAAAGAGGTGCTCCATGTGCATCAAATGTCCGACTAAGCCAGAAGGTGCAAGTTAAGGTATTCAAGCAGCAGATCACACCTCATGGGCTGTCCTTAGTGTGTATATCTATCAATCATTCTCCAAAACAAAATAGAATCATTCCCACTAACAAATGACTAATTGTGAGTGAATTGGAGAAAGCGATTTTAATAAAAAGTTTTGGAGAGGCCCGGGAAAGGGATAAGAACCTGGCAAGAACACAAACACACATACTGATGTCTAGGAGGAGAGTATGTATTGGGGTTGAACACACAGAGTTAGAAAAATAGCTATGGGAAACGTCAATACAGCATCCAGTTGTGCCTTTGTGTATATAATGAGACACCTCTGGGAAGGGATGAGGCAGGGAAGAAGGCTCAAAATCAAACAGAGCTTGTCATGATTTTAAAAGCAGCATTTCCAGATACACTACTCACTGGATGCCTGAAATATGCAAGGCAAAAGGGGTCTGACGTTATGTTTGGGTCTTTTAGAAGCTGCCTGTAATCTGCTTCATATTTCTCTTTTGCAAAAATTGAGTACATATATAAAAATCTATAAAAAAGGGAAATAAGGACAATCTGTGGAATTACATATGAGTCATCTTAACTTCAGTACCTGGGAATGATAATGGAGCAAATAATTAAGCAATCAGTTTGCAAACCCATAGAAAATAATAAGGTGATAAGTAACAGTCAGCAAGGGCAGTTTAGGTTGGACATTAGGAAAAAGTTCCTAACTGTCAGGGTGGTTAAGCACTAGAATAAATTGCCTAGGGGGGTTGTGGAATCTATCACTGGAGATTTTTAAGAGCAGGTCAGGGATGGTCTAGATAATACTTAGTCCTGCCATGAGTGTAGGGGACTGGATTATATGATCTCTAAAGTACTTTCCAGTCCTATGGATCTATTGTTCTATAGATTTAAAAGCATCCATAATATGTGACTCAGAGATCCCTGTAACACCTAGTAAAGGGGGCTTTCTCTCACATCTGGAGCTCCTTGGGAGCTTGTTCTTTGTAGGATTGCCACAGAGGCCATATGAGAGGAAAATCATAGGTGGGTGGGGGAGAATATAGGTATGATATCTTGGAATGAGGGCAGCACAGTAGCAGAGAATCACACCATCCATGAACAGTCAGGTTCTCAAGTTTTCATGCCATGAGTGCTCAGTTTGCTGCCTGAGTATTTGTTATTCTTGAGATGGATGGAGAGAATTTTCCAAAAGGGAGCAATGTGCATGATCACCTTTGAAAATTCCCCACTTGTGCAAGTGCCCAAGTGTACCCAAGGGTAGCCCATTGAAAATTCACCTGTGTATATTTATTATACATTAAACCTAATTTCTGCAGAAATTAAGAATCCCCAGATGAGAGCAATAGATCTCTGAGCCATTAGCAAATATCTGTGAGAACTCCTGGAGGATGGAGGAGATCCCAGAGGACTGCAAAAGAGCAAATATAGTACCTGTCTATAAAAAGGGGAATAAAGACAACTCAGGATATTATAGACCAGTAGGCTTAACTTGGGTACACAGAAAGATAATGGAGCAAATAATCAAACAATCAATTTGTAAGCACCTAGAAGAAAATAAAGTGATAAGAAATAGTCAGCGTGGATTTGTCAAGAACAAATCACATCAAATTAGTCTAATATTCTTTGACAGGATAACAAGCCTTGTGAATGGGGGAAAGCAATAGATGTGGTATAGCTTAACTTTAGTAAGGTTTTTTATACTATCTCACATGACCTTCCCATAAATAAAACAGAGCAATACAACCTAGATGAACCTACTATAAGGTGGGTGCACAACTGGTTGGAAAAGCATAATTGGAGAGCAGTTATCAATGGTTCACAATCAAGCTAGAAGGGCACATCGAGTGGGGTCCTGTGGGAATCTGCCCTGGATCTGATTCTATTCAATATCTTCAAATTATTTGGATAACGGTATAGATAGAGCGTACACTTAAGGTTTTCAGATGATACCAACCTGGGGAGGGGTAGCAAGTGCTTTGGAAGACAGGATTAGAATTCAAAATGATCTTGACAATCTGGAGAAATGGTCTGAAATAAATAGGTTGAAATTCAATAAGGACAAATGCAAAGTACTACACTTAGGAAGGAATAATTGCCAAGATACAAAATGGGAAATGACTGCCTAGGAAAGAGTATTGTGGAAAAAGTATTGGGTAGTGAACATCATTCTGAGATATATTAGCAGGAGTATTGTAAGCAACAGGCAAGAAGTAATTCTTCTGTTCTACTCAACATTGATAAGGCCTTGGCTGGAGAACTGTCTCCAGTTCTGGGCACCAAACCTAGGGAAAGATGTAGATAAATTGGAGAAAGTCCAGAGGAGAGCAACAAAAAAATATTAAAGGTCTAGACAATATGACCTATGGGGAAAGATTAAAAAAACGTGGGTTTGTTTAGTCTGAAGACGAGAAGACTGATCGGGAACACGATAATAATTTTCAAATATGTAAAAGATTGTTATAAGGAGGGGGATGATATTAACCACTGAAGACAAGACAAGAAATAATGAGTTTAAATTGTAGCAAGGGAAACTTAGGTTAGACATTAGGAAAAAGCTTCCTAATTGTAAATGTAGTTAAGCACTGGAGCAAATTTGTCCAGGGAGGTTGTGGAATCTCCACCATTAGAGGTTTTTAAGAACAAACACCTTTCAGGGATGGTCTAGATCAGGGGTCTCAAACTCAATTTACCTTAGGGCCAGTGCCAGTCCTCAAATCCTCCCAGCAGGCCAATAATGTCAATGAAGACGGTGTTCAGAAAAGAAAACGTTTATATTGTATTTTTTATTTCATATTTCTTAGAAATAATAAAACTGTCATACAACTTTATACAATTCTTCGCCTTCCAGAGAGTTTTTAGTGTTTTCCAGACACCTGGCAACGCTTCAGTTCTGTCTGTTTGTTGATGTTTGGCCTCCGTGACTGAGCAGTTGAAATCTTCAGGATTGCAGCAAGGTGTGCATCAGATAGCTGTGTTTGGTATTTGACTTGTTTATAATCATTGTGGAAAAAAGTGATGCTGTCTCCATGTCTGACCCTGCCCAGCAACTAATGATGCTGTTCCACGGCTGACTCTGCCTGACAACTAATGATGCTGCCTCCATGGCTGACTCTGCCCGGCACCTAATTATGGCATCTCTGTCCCTCTCCCACAGTCAATGGGAGCTGTGGGGGGCGGCACCTGCACCAGACATTGCCGGCCACATGTCTTCCTGTGTCTCTCCTCCGCGGGCTGCAGTGGGGAGGTTCTCGGGCTGCAGATGGCCCGCGGGCTGGGACTTTGAGACCTCTGGTCTAGATAATACCTAGTTCTATCTCTGTGCAGGGGACTGAACTAGATTACCTATTGGAGTCCCTTCTAGTCCTATTTTTTATGATTCTACTACCTGCAACCCACTATGTTGTTACAGTATACAGAAGACATGGTTATATTTCAATCCTGGCCACTAAATTAACCCTTTCATTATCTTGGCATGCATTATTGAACACAGTCTGCAACTAGTCCCTGTATTTAACTTCTTTTAATGTAAAGAGGAGTTTGGAGCTTATGCGCTGAATTTTTGGGGATGTAAAGCAGTTATTTTGCTGGGAGTGTGGGATGTGAAAAAGAGGAAAATGGAAGGGAGAAGACCTCAAAAACATCAGATATTCATCCAAACATTTTGGGCCTCATCCAAACTGAACTTAACCTCTGAACTTTTAAGGATTCACCCATTATTACTTAAAACAAGAACTTCTGCAATGAGCAGTAACTCTGTGTCTGACATGCATTAGAGACAGAATTACACTAGCTGCTTACATTTTTAATTATCCCATTATTATGGAGAGGGCTGCTGTATCCTCTGATAAACTGTCTTAATAAAATCACCAACCATAGTCTTATAAGTACATCAGTTTAAAAATGAGTAAAAAACAGCAGAAACTCAGCTTTGCACCCAACGTCGCTAAGCCATGTAGGACGAGCATCAAGTTCAGTTTTGTCTGCTTTCATGCAGATTGCAGTACTGAGCTATGTGTTGAATTTGCCTTCTTCCTTTGAGTAATCACTATCATTTCATTGAACTTCTGACTTTACTCCAGGGCATAGAGGTAATGAAAACCAATATCAGATGCATACAATATTAGACAACCTTATTGCAGTGCTGCCATCACACATCATTACTATCAATTTGACCTTGTCAGCACACTGTGCAATATGTTCTTTGCTCTAGGTTTTATTACTGCTATTCTCACTGTCTGAAAGAGCTACATGATCTAATTGATCTCAACAACCCCCCTCACCCATTCCCAGAATAAGTGCTCTGTACTCAGACATATTGCAATGATTTCTCCCAGTTTTTCATAACTCAAATCTGATACAGACCCGTTATGTGCGTTATCATGCACTACAATGTATTTCATTTTTCAGATAAGATCGTGCACTTCCTGCGATTCACTTTCTTGTAACGTGAGTAAGATGTTTATTAGGGATGCATGCTTCAGACTGAGGGATTTACTGTTGTTGACACACTTACACCATCAGTTATTTAAAAAATATTATAAGTAAAACTCCCATTAGATGAACATAATGCTCTTGGCATAACTCTTAAAAATATGAATAGGGTCTTCGAGCCATTGTGTCCATAAGCGTCACTGAGCACACAGAAGGAGAATATTTTCAATTATAATAAAAACTATATAAAACACATAGAATAAATATTATAAATTGGGAATTAGAGGGCTATAGTACATTTATTGTAGTGATAGGCACATGAGAAACTATCTAGAAATAACCTTGCATTTCACATATCTAATATCACATCTCAGAATACAAGTCACAATTTTCAAACTTGGGTGCCTAAAATTATACACCTAGATCCATATTTAGACACCTAAATGTAAGTGGCCTAATTTTCAGAGGAGCATAGTGCCTGAAACTTCTACTGAAGCTATTTGAAAACTGTAGTGATCTGCGCCTCTGAAAATAAGTCTACGAGTTTATGTGATTAAATATGGATGTAGGCATTTAATTCAAGGCACCTAATAATTTGGCCAATGAGATTTGGGCATTAGTTCAATAGCTGGTTACCTGCTCCACAGACTCCCTCTCTTAAGTGCTTCTATTGTGAAAAAAAGGACCTGTGATCACTGGAGCATGAAATAAACAAAGAAAAGCAGGAGACGTGATAAGGAACAATATCGAATGACAGCAGCAACAGCTGGCAGAAGGGCAACACTGAGAAATGGAGAGAGCATTAACACGGAGAGAGTAGAAATTGCGAGGGAAATGATTTCATTTGAGAGGGAAAGGGAGAGAACTGGAAACTGAAGAATATAGATTCAGACTTGGATTTATGTATTGTATAAAATAAAAATCAGTGAGATTTTCAATTTCCCACTATAATTCTGTGGCAGGATTTTGGTCACCACACAAATGACCCAGTTTTTGTTATTGTGGGTTATAATGTCACCATTATAACCCACAAAAACCTAGTGGAAGTGTTATTGTTGCATAATGTATTAGTGGCTGTTTGTTAATATCTTTTGTATACAATTCAGTCAGGGACTTTGCTAAATCATGGGACTGCAGCTCAAGTGCTTTTTCTAGTCACCAATAGCCTGTAATGAAGCAGCTCTGAAGAGCTTTAGGTTAGAATAACAAAATGATAATTGAAAGTATCAGCAATTTCTACTTTCTGAATGTTTTTAGAGATGGAAATGTTATAGCACAGGAATGGAGGAGAGACAGAACCATGACTCATCCCAGAAAGAGGAAAGGTTACCCACCTTGTGCAGTAACTGGAGTTCTACCAGATGTGTGTCCCTGTAGATACTCCACTGCAGGTGACTCCTGAGCAGTGTCCCCCTAAGAAAGTGTGAGTTTCAGAACAGCGTTCAATACAGAATAGAGAACTGTGTTGCCCACAGCCACATCTGATTTTTGCTGCAGGCATCAGGATTTAATGGTTAGAAAAGGTATGAACTAGGGACCAAGTTGCCACTCTACAGATGTCTGCAATTGATATGTCCTCAAGTAAGGCTATTGCTGTAGATACTGCTCTTGTAGAATGTGCTATCACTCTCAAAGGGGAGTTGGACATGAGTTCTGTTGTAACAAACCTTAATACAACTGGAGATCCACCAAACTCTTGTTTCTCTCTGTAATGGATACAAATAGTCTAGGAGATTTTCTAAATGGTTTTGTCCTGTCTAGATAGAAAACTATGCAGTCCTGACATCTAGATTATGGACTATGGCTTCTTGAATAGTCTGATGCAGTTTTGAGAAGAAAACCGGGAGATGAGTGGTTTGATAAATATGGAATACTGAGGACACGTTAGGTAAGAATCTTGGATTCTTAGACTGACATTGTCTCTTTAGAGAACACTGTAAATAAGGGAGTCTGACATTAAAACCCCCAACTCTCCTATACTTTGGGCAGAAGTAATCTCTACCAGAAAGGCTATCTTTATAGATAAACCTAATAATGAACACTTAGCTGGTTCAAAGTAGGGCTGACAAACCATTAAAAAATAATTGTGATTGATTGCAAGAATTAAAAAAAATTGTGATTAATCGCACAATTAATCACACTGTTAAACAATAATAGAATAATATTTAAATATTAAACATTTTCTACATTTTCAAATACATCAATTTCAATTAAAACACAGAATACAAAGTGTACAGTGCTCACTTTATATTTATTTTTATTACAAATATTTGCACTGTAAAAAACAAAAGAAATAATATTTTTCAATTCACCTAATACAAGTGCTGTAGTGCAATCTCTTTATCATGAAAATTGAACTTACAAAGGTAGAATTATGTACAAAAAATAACTGCATTCAAAAATAAAACAATGTAAAATTGTAGAGCCTGCAAGTCCACTCAGTCCTATCTCTTGTTCATAGAATCATAGAATCATAGAATCTCAGGGTTGGAAGGGACCTCAGGAGGTCATCTAGTCCAACCCCCTGCTCAAAGCAGGACCAAACCCAATTAGATCATCCCAGCCAGGGCTTTGTCAAGCCTGACCTTAAAAACATCTAAGGAAGGAGATTCCACCACCTCCCTAGGTAACCCATTCCAGTGCTTCACCACCCTACTAGTGAAAAAGTTTTTCCTAATATCCAACCTAAACCTCCCCCTCTGCAACTTGAGACCATTACTCCTTGTTCTGTCATCTTCTACCACTGAGAACAGTCTAGATCCATCCTCTTTGGAACCCCCTTTCAGGTAGTTGAAAGCAGCTATCAAATCCCCCCTCATTCTTCTCTTCTGCAGGCTAAACAATCCCAGTTCCCTCAGCCTCTCCTCATAAGTCATGTGCTCGAGCCCCCTAATCATTTTTGTTGCCCTCCGTTGGACTCTTTCCAATTTATCCACATCCTTCTTGTAGCGTGGGGCCCAAAACTGGACACAGTACTCCAAATGAGGCCTCACCAGTGCCGAATAGAGGGGAATAATCACGTCCCTCGATCTGCTGGAAATGCCCCTACTTATACAGCCCAAAATGCCGTTAGCCTTCTTGGCAACAAGGGCACACTGTTGACTCATATTCAGCTTTTCGTCCACCGTAACCCCTAGGTCCTTTTCTGCAGAACTGCTGCCCAGCCATTTGGTCCCTAGTCTGTAGCAGTGCATGGGATTCTTGCGTCCTAAGTGCAGGACTCTGCACTTGTCCTTGTTGAACCTCATCAGATTTCTTTTGGCCCAATCCTCTAATTTGTCTAGGTCCCTCTGTATCCTGTCCCTACCCTCCAGCGTATCAACCACTCCTCCCAGTTTAGTGTCATCTGCAAACTTGCTAAGGGTGCAGTCCACACCATCCTCCAGATCGTTGATGAAGATATTGAACAAAACCGGCCCCAGCACCGACCCTTGGGGCACTCCACTTGATACCGGCTGCCAACTAGACATGGAGCCATTGATCACTACCCGTTGAGCACGACCATCCAGCCAGTTTTCTATCCACCTTACCGTGCATTCATTCAGCCCATACTTCCTTAACTTGCTGGCAAGAACACTGTGGGAGACTGTATCAAAAGCTTTGCTAAAGTCAAGAAATAGCACATCCACTGCTTTCCCCTCATCCACAGAGCCGGTTATCTCATCATAGAAGGCAATTAGGTTAGTCAGGCATGACTTGCCCTTGGTGAATCCATGCTGACTGTTCCTGATCACTTTCCCCTCCTTTAAGTGGTTCAGAATTGATTCCTTGAGGACCTGTTCCATGATTTTTCCAGGGACTGAGGTGAGACTGACTGGCCTGTAGTTCCCCGGATCTTCCTTCTTCCCTTTTTTTAAAGATGGGCACTACATTAGCTTTTTTCCAGTCATCCGGGACCTCCCCCGATTGCCATGATTTGTCAAAGATAATGGCCAATGGCTCTGCAATCACATCGGCCAACTCCTTTAGCACCCTCGGATGCAGTGCATCCAGCCCCATGGACTTGTGTTCGTCCAGCTTTTCTAAATAGTCCCGAACTACTTCTTTCTCCACAGAGGGCTGGTCACCTCCTCCCCATACCGTGCTGCGGAGTGCAGCCGCCTGGGAGCTGACCTTGTCTGTGAAGACAGAGGCAAAAAAAGCATTGAGTACACTAGCTTTCTCCACATCCTCTGTCACTAGGTTCCCTCCCTCATTCAGCAAGGGGCCCACACTTTCCTTGACTTTCTTCTTGTTGCTCACATACCTGAAGAAACCCTTCTTGTTACTCCTAACATCTCCAGCTAGCTGCAACTCCAAGTGTGATTTGGCCTTCCTAATTTCACTCCTGCATGCCTGAACAATATTTATATACTCCTCCCTGGTCATTTGTCCAATCTTCCACTTCTTGTAAGCTGCTTTTTTGTGTTTAAGACGAGCAAGGATTTCACTGTTAAGCCAAGCTGGTCGCCTGCCATATTTACTTTTCTTTCTACACCTCGGGATGGTTTGTTCCTGCAACCTCAATAAGGAGTCTTTAAAATACAGCCAGCTTTCCTCGACTCCTTTCCCCCCCATGTTATTCTCCCAGGGGACCTTGCCCATCAGTTCCCTGAGGGAGTCAAAGTCTGCTTTTCTGAAGTCCAGCGTCTCTGTTCTACTGCTCTCCTTTCTTCCTTGTGTCAGGATCCTGAACTCAACCATCTCATGGTCACTGCCTCCCAGGTTCCCATCCACTATTGCTTCCTCTACTATTTCCTCCCTGTTTGTGAGCAGCAGGTCAAGAAGAGCTTTTCCCCTAGTTGGTTCCTCCAGCACTTGCACCAGGAAATTGTCCCCTACACTTTCCAAAAACTTCCTGGATTGTCTGTGGACCGCTGTATTGCTCTCCCAGCAGATATCGGGGTGATTAAAGTCACCCATGAGAACCAGGGCCTGTGATCTAGTAACTTCTGTTAGTTGCTGGAAGAAAGCCTCATCCACCTCATCCCCCTGGTCTGGTGGTCTGTAGCAGACTCCCACCACGACATTACCCATGTTGCTCCCACTTCTAAATTGAATCCAGAGACTCTCAGGTTTTTCTGCAGTTTCATACTGGAGCTCTGAGCAGTCATACTGCTCTCTTACATACAACGCAACTCCCCCACCTTTTCTGCCCTGCCTATCCTTCCTGAACAGTTTATATCCATCCATGACAGTACTCCAATCATGTGAGTTATCCCACCAAGTCTCTGTTATTCCAATTACATCATAATTCCTTGACTGTGCCAGGACTTCCAGTTCTCCCTGCTTGTTCCCCAGGCTTCTTGCATTTGTGTATAGGCATTTAAGATAACTCACCGATCGTCCTGCTGTCCCAGTGTGGGGCAGGAGCCCTCCCCTCTTGCACTCACCTACTTGTGCTTCCTCCCGGTATCCCACTACCCCACTTACCTCGGGGCTTTGGTCTCCTTTGTTCAGCCAATTGCTCAGACAAACAAGACAAGTTTGTTTACATTTGCAGGAGATAATGCTGCCCGCTTCTTGTTTACAATGTCACCTGAAAGTGAGAACAGGCATTCTCATGACACAATTGTAGCTGGCGTCGCAAAATATTTATGTGCCAGATGCGCTAAAGATTCATATGTCCCTTCATGCTTTAACCACCATTCCAGGGGACATGTATCCATGCTGATGATGGGTTCTGCTCAATAACAATCCAAAGCACTGCAGACCAACGCATGTTATTTTCATTATTTGAGTCAGATGCCACAAGCAGAAGGTTGATTTTTCTTTTTTGGTGATTCAGGTTCTGTAGTTTCCACATCGGAATGTTGCTCTTTTAAGACTCCTGAAAGCACGCACCAAAGCTCATCCCTCTCAAATTTTGGAAGGCATTTCAGATTCTTAAAGCTTGGGTCAAGTGCTGTAGTTATCTTTAGAAATATGACTTTGGTACCTTCTTTGCGTTTTGTGAAATCTGCAGTGAAAGAGTTCTTAAAATGAACAACAGGTGCTGGGTCATCTTCCGATACTGCTATAACATGAAATATATGGAAGAATGCGGATAAAATAGAGCAGAGACATACAATTCTCCCCAAAGGAGTTCAGTCACATATTTAATTAACACATTTTTAATAAACATCATCAGCATGGAAGCATGTTCTCTGGAATGGTGGCCGAAGCATGAAGGGGCATACAAACATTTAGCATATCTGGCACGTAAATACCTTGCAATGCCAGCTACAAAAGTGTCTTGCAAATGTCTATTCTCACTTTCTGGTGACATTGTAAATAAAAAGAGGGCAGCATTATCGCCTGTAAATATAAACAAACTTGTTTGTCTTAGCAATTATCTGAACAAGAAATAGGACCGAGTGGACTTGTAGGCGCTTAAGTTTTACATTGTTTTGTTTTTGAGTGCAGTTATGTAACAAAAAAAATCAACGTATTTAAGCTGCACTTTCATGACAAAGAGATAGTACTTGTATAAGGTGAATTAAAAAATACAATTTCTTTTATTATTTTATAGTGCAAATATTTGTAATAAAATAATATACACTTTGATTTCAATTACAATACAGAATACAATATATATGAAAATGTAGAAAAACATCCAAAATATTTAATACACTTCAACTGGTATTCTAGTGTTTAACAGTGAGATTAAAACTGCGATTAATCACGATTAATTTTATAAATCGCGATTAATTTGAGTTAACTGCGCGAGTTAACTGCGATTACAACCCTAGTTCAAACGGATGCTTCATAAGGCCATTAAGCACTAGGTTCAGGTCCAAGGTAGGGGTAGGGTCACTGATTTATGGGGAGATATTTGACAAACCTTACAGAAATCTTGCCATAGTAGGGTGAGCGAAGAGAGAAAACCTCCCTGTGGGGGGTGTGAAAGGCAGTTATTGCCACTAAGTGAACACTAATAGAATTGATAAATAAACACATCTTCAATTTCAATAGATAATCCATTACCCTAAGAAGAGGAGAGTGAGGTGGCAAAATCTGATGACTTACACCAAAGATAGTATCAGTTTCATTTCTGAAGGTTAGTATTTTTTGTAGATGGTTTTCTATTATTTAATAAAAGTTGTTGTACTTTTGAGGAACAAGATCTCTCTATCCCTGAGAACCATTGAGGAACCATGCTGGACCCTGAGAATCTATAAATTGGGATGAAGTTTTTGACCTGTATCTTGAGTCAGTAGGTAAGAATCAGAGCTTAAATTCTCAAAGATGGTTTCCTAGAGCCCCCTGCTCCCTGCATTTGGGACTCTAGGCATTAGCCCCATTGAGCAGAGTATGCTGGGGTATCTTTTTTGCATTTTGTCAAATTTGCAATGAAAGTGTTCTTAAAATGAACAACATGTGCTGGGTCATCATCCGAGACTGCTATAACATGACATATATGGCAGAATGCGGGTAAAACAGAGCAGGAAACATACAGTTCTCCCCCAAGGACTTCAGTCACAAATTTAATTAATGCATTATTTTTAATGAGCATCATCAGCATGGAAGCATGTACTCTGGAAAGATGGCAGAAGCATGAAGATGTATATGAATCTTTAGCGCATCTGGCATGTAAATATCTTGTGACACCAGCTACAACAGTGCCATGTGAATGCCTGTTCTCACCTTCAGGTGACATTGTAATTAAGAAGTGGGCAGCATTACCTCCCATGAATGTAAACAAACTTGTTTCTCTTAGCGATTGGCTGAACAAGAAGTAGGACTGAGTGGACTTGTAGGCTTTAAAGTTTTACATTGTTTTGTTTTTGAGTATAGTTATGTAACCAAAAAAATTACATTTGTAACTTGCACTTTCATGATATAAGAGATTGCACTATAATACTTGTATGAGGTGTATTGCAAATACTATTTCTTTTGTTTATAAATTTTACAGTGCAAATATTTGTAATAAAAATAATATAAAGTGAGCACTGTACAATTTGTATTCTGTATTGTAATTGAAATCAATATATTCAAAAACGTAGAAAAACATCCAAAAATATTTAACAAATGTCAGTTGGTATTCTATTGTTTAACAGTGCGATTAACCATGATTATTTTTTAAAATTGTGATTAATTTTGTTTAGTTAATCGCGTGAGCTAACTGTGATTAATCAACAGCCCTAGTATAAATATTTATATACCATGTGCATATTAGCATTTGCATACTATATGCTATTACTTATATGTTCACATCTACAAAGGAATGGGTTTCATTCATTTATACACATGGGCACATGTAGATATTTTGGTAAATATAGGTAGATTTCTGGCAGATTCCTAATTAATTCATGTAGTGTGTGAGGGGGGAGAAGTGCATGGGTACAGGCATATGCTGTCTGGGATCTGAATATGTCTATATTAGAAATCTGAGATATTAAGAGTCAGGTGAGTGGTGTACAGGTGGGGGAGGGGTTATTTTGTTTTTGTTTTTTGCATGGAGAGGCACTCAGCAGCTATCCATGTAACAACTGAGCAAACACTGATTTTTCATGAGCTCTATTAAGTTTTGCTCCTGGAATGTATAGGGGTTTAACAAACCCTCCAAAAGAATCAAAACTTTGATGCACTTACAATCAAATGAATATCATATAACTTTCCTTCAGGAGACTCATTTAAGGAATGAAGATGGAGAGAGAATTAAAAAAAACAACTATGGGTGAAACATGACTATCACTCCTCTTTCATCTCCAGAATCAGAGGAGTAGTGATACTAATCCATAAGAGCCTAACTTTTCAATTTATTCAGATGTAGTAGGATCCAGAAGGCACATACATCATAACTGAAGGCACTTCCAATACTAAGAGATTAATTTGGGGGAGTGTGTATAATAATCCTAGTGGTGAAAATGCTAGTTATTGCAGAACTAACTGACATTATTTCCAACAGAGTTGATATCCCAGTTGTACTAGAAGGAGACTAGAATGCTGTCACTGTTGACATCATCATAGTGTTCCAGGCAAAAATCTCAGCCCTTTTTAAATCATTCATTATCACAAATGAAGGCTAGTAGATATTTCAAGAATGAATCATCCTATGAAGTGAATCATCCTATGAAGCATGACTAAATATATTCCTTCACGATTTATTGCCTCCTATTCCAGATTTTAGATTATTACGAAATCTAAGGTGCTAGTGCCTGCATGTCGGAAAGTGGAATTGGTTATATCATCATCTTTGATCACACTCCAGTTCCTTTTCACATATATACTGGTGATAGTACTACAAGAGCCTCAAGATGGAAGTTAAATGTACATCTACTTAGAGACGGTATATTTCTTCAGGTGATTGAAACTTCCATTAGCAACTTATTGACGGAAAATACAAATACTGTCTCCTCTACTATAACTTTATGGGAAGCAATGAAGGTATCTTTAGGGGAGAATGCATAAAATTTGCACCTGAAAAGAAGAAGGAAATAATTTACTTAATTCTTTGTCTGTGGAGGTTGCTAAATTTGAAAAGAACCATAAAGAAGACCCTCAGAATAATGAGCAGCTGCACGCTCTCATTACCTCAGAATGCAAAAACAATTAATGTATGTCTATACAGATTGAATTCAATGCTTAATAGAGTTAAACAGAGTTATTATGAATGAGGAGAAAAGGTGTGCAAACTGGAAAATTAAACTGGCTTCATCCAATAACCTATAGGACTTTGCTGCAGGACAATTTTCTTTCTGTTCTAAAACCTGGTCAAATTAACAGACAATTTAAAGACTTTTATGAATCTCCTTACACATTTCCTGGTGACTTAAATTCCAATCTATTTGACCAATTAACGGAGGGACTACCTCTAAATATACTGTCACTACCTCAAACTGATCATATGGAGGAAGATATCTTTCTAACGAAGCTAAGCGGGCAATTGGCTCACTAAACTTCAGCCTAGCTCCTGGGTACAATGGCTTTCCAGCAGAATTTTATAAGACATTTATCACACAATTAGTACTGAATACTTTCAGAAGTCGATAAATGAAATATTTACAAAAGAAACAATATCTTGAAACATGAGGATGCAGACAATTACCGTAATTCTAAAAGGAACCAAAAAAGGACAAGGGTGGTCTTTATTGTGGCAATTAGCACCCTCTCTCTGTTGAATATAGATGATAAAATTCTGATTCTCTCTTCATGCTTACACAGCATTGCTCCATGAATAATTTATGTGAATCCAGTGGGTTTTATTTGTAGTAGAGTAGGGGTGGACAATACTCAGAAGATATTCAATTAAATCTGCCAGGCACAAACAACTGATGCGCTAACCGCTATTCTAGCATTAGATTCTAAAAGGCCTTCAATCAAATGGAATGGCCATATCTACCAGTGATCCTGAAAAAATTAGGATTTGGACCTAAATTTCTGACCTGGTTTGATATTGTTTAATAATTAACCCTTGCCTCTGTTCAGAAAAATGATGTTATATTCTCCACTTTTCAGTTAAATCAATGAACATGTCTGGGATGCACTCAGTCTCCTCTACTATTTGATATAGCCATGGCACTAGTAGTAGCATATATCAGGTACACACCCTTCATTGAAGGAATTACCAATGAGGATAGAGTATAAAATTTGTCTCTATGCAGATGATATTCTGTTCACTCTCAAAAGTACTCCTTTTCAAATCCACTGCTACTATCTTCAGTAAATTATTTCGGTGAGATATCAGGACTTTGTTTCATGAAAAAGGGATCTCACCCAGAAATATCCATCACTTGTTTCAGTTTATGCAAAGTCACTGTCTGTTTACTTCTTAGATGAAGGACACCAGGGTATCTCTTTGCACCCCTAAATATACCAACACAGACCTTTGATGCTCACCTCAACATAAGGATCACACCCCCCTTTCACTCAACTGTTTCTCTTTTCTGGTTAGCTTCCTTCTGGAGTCTTCTACTAGCTCTTCATCAGCATTTGACTTAGAATGCTAATAAACTCCTGCTGCATGACATACAATGCACAGTGGTCCTCCCAGCGGATAAGTGTCTCCAATCTCCTATCTAGAGGAGTTTGTCTTAAGACAGGGTACTTTTTGACTGTAGTTTTTAACTACAGACCTAGATAACATAATTTTCAGTACATATAATAACTCCTCATATATTTGTTGTACATACATGTCACCCTTGTAATTTTGACCAGTATGACACAGGTTTTTGTTACAGAGCTTACATGGCATTCTTTACCTAAGGGTTCCCTGTATACCTCAATGTCCTCTGCCAGTTGGGGTTCTTGGATCACACTGGATAGAATTCATATCTAATCTCAGGGTTTCAGTACTGCTCAGAGAAATACTGGATGGATTTCCTTTACGAGCACAGCAGTGTGCTTTTAGGATAGTAAAATTGGGAGCCTCTTCTGCATTGCAGATGCTATATATTCTACAGGAGGAAAGTAAACTGTGTACTATAGCTAATACATAAATGTTCCCCTTTTCTCTGTTGAATTTATTGCTGCGTGTACAAATACAGAGACAGGCACTCTTCACAGTGGGAGGAGGAATACTGAATCCTGTTTTATTTACTTGATTTACAGATGGGTGATCGCCACTGCAAGATCAGAATGTCAAAAACTTTAATGCATGCTAGTTCCTTAACATCCACTCTAACAATCTTTTCTTCTAACACCATAAAGATGGGCTGGCTCTGGTAAGGCAGATGGTTTATTTCCTCTAGTCAGTTTTATTGCAGCAGAATTACAGACATAATGAAGACACCAAGATTTCTTGAGCAAGCAGGACATCAGTAAGGCACAGTGACCCGAGGATGATCATTTATAATCTGACAAAATAGGCCTACTTCTTTGATAAATAGCGTGGCCATTCCTTTCTAGATTAAAATAAATACTATATTCTTCTCTTCCGGCTTGCCACCCACATATTAAAAATATCAGACAGCCTCATTCCGACCAGATGGTATTTTAATATTTCCCTAATAGCTGACTATTTGTTTTCCTTCTTTAAAAAAAAAGTGACAGCTCTTCTTAGAAAAATATCTAATGAAGCCTCAGTCCCTTCTGAAGCCATCCTCTGGGAAACAATGAAGGCCTATATGTATGGCTGAATTATCTTTCTTTTTGCAAAGAAAAAGAATCTTGCACTGGTTCAGCTGAATTAACTGTTTCATAGATTCATAGATTCCAAGTCCAGAAGGGATTGTTGAGATCTTCTTATCACACGCAGAGGTTTCCAAACCAATATGCAGGAGCCTTATTAGTGAAGTGCAGACCACCATCAAATCTAGTCAGAGAGCAGTCATCAGTGATGTGACATTATCTGTCTTTGCCCACAGCCACATATGGAATAATCTTGTTGGCCCCAGGAGTGAAGGTTGGCTGTATATTGACTCTGGCCTCTTCAAAATCAGTTCAGAAGGGTGGTGTGGTAAATCAAAGCTGGGTACATGTGTGGTTGGGTCAGCTATAAGAAACTGGTTTCTGACATCAGCTGCAGACCATTCTTCACATCGACATTGCAGAGAAATTTGGTTTGGTACTCTGTACCCCAAAGCAGCACCCTGAAACCCCCATATTCACCTGTCATTTAATTATAATATATTTCATACAAACCATGCCATATAAGATATATGAAAGGTCATGATCTGCTGAAAGCCATTGTTTTGTCAAAGTATGTATATCATTAGTGCATATACAGTTATCAGATTTTGCTGTATGGTTGTTACTTAAATATGTTGTTAGTTTGAGATTCTCCACTGCTAGTTCTCCAGTGACAACAAAAGAGGTGACCACTCCCAGGAGGGTGTTAAACTACCATTAATCAGCAAGGGAACTGTAATCAAGGCTGGAAGAGGGTTGCGCAATTATTGCATATGGGGCATTACTCAACTCGGACTCAACAAAGCCCATCAGGACATGTCTGGGCTAGTGTTTTCCAGGCACACGGATTGAAGAGGTAAGATAGGCAAAAGCATAATGCCACTGTCCCCTTTCTCCTCTCCCACCTATGCAGAAAGCAACAAGAACGCTGGGAAGACAAAGACTTGAACTGAGGAGACTGATCCCAGGTTAAAGGGGAAGCCTGTGTATTAAGAACTATAACCTACTAGCAACATCCAGTGGGGTGAGAAAAACTGCTTGATCCAAATACTGCCTAGTCTAATAGGGTTTAAGATTTACACCATGTGCTTACCTTTTATTTTCTTTGGTAAATATCTCTGACCTTTGGTGCCTACCACTTAGGGTAGGTCCACACTACCCGCCCGATTAGGTGGGTAGAGATCGATCTTCTGGGATCGATTTATCGCGTCTCATCTGGACGCGATAAATCGATCCCAGAAGCGCTCCCCCGTCGACTGCGGAACTCCTGCTCGCCAAGAAGGAGGAAGCGCTGTCGACGGGGGAGCCTGCCTGCACCGCGTGGACCCGCAGTAAGTATATTTAGTTCGATCTAGGAAACGTCGACTTCAGCTACGCTATTCTCGTAGCTGAAGTTGCGTTTCCTAGATCGATCCCCCACCCCAGTGTGGACCAGCCCTTATAATCACTTAGTATCTATCTTTTGGCAGTTAATAAATCTGTTTTGTATTTTACCTAAAACAGTGTGTTTTGGCTCAACTGCTTGGGAAATCTCTGCTCAGTTTACAAAGGCTAGTTTATGTCCTCTCTGCATCAAAAGAGGGGCAGACTGAGTAACAAACCTCAACTAGTTAGACTTCTGGCTAGGGCAAGATGGTATATTCTAGGGATGCAAGACTGGGGGCTTGGGAGATTTGCTGGTTTCTTTCTCTGTATGATTCATGAATGGCTCAGGGAGCATTCATGCAATTTAGCTGGGTGTGGGGCTCCATGTGTTGTTGTGGTAAGTGATAACAGTGCTTGGCGGGGTCTGCTGCTTGTCAGTACCAAAGCATTGTGAGAGACAACCCAGGCTGTAGAGTTAAGAAGGCACAGAGGTACCCCAGTTCCAGGTTGTACCCCAGGGGATCCCGTCACATCTGGGCAAGGCAAGTGGCCCCACAATGGATGCCCTGATGGCAACCACACTGTTGCATGGTTAAAGAGGTCTGTGTATAGGGATAGGCTTGGGTTTACCCCTATGTTCTCAACCATTCTTGTTGTAGCATCTTCACACAGATGTGTGGAGGAATGACATCACTTAACACGGTAAGCCACAGTACTGGTGTGGGTCGAATTATTTCAATTATGATGTCCATGATTGAGTGCAGTTGTGTATTAATCAACCTGACATGATATTAGTGGAGTCACACCAGGGCTGCAGAGTAACACAGGGTTAAACCTGATTATCAGAATGTATGAGTGTTTGCTCTCCATGAAATGCCAGCCAATTTGCTCAGAATGTTGTTATGCATCCTCACCCTTAGCCACTGTTTCCCTCAAGTAGTTAACATATGTGAGAAATCTGTCTAGAGTTACTCTGAAGTAGACTTGGTGGGATTTATGTTTCAAGTGATGTCAATTGCGAAAGATATTCAGTTATTGATCTGATCTGGCATTGTGAAGATGGAACACACTCATAACTGTCTTGGCCACAGTTGGTTGTAAATGCCACGACTACAGTATTTGTCCATCTTAATCAAGTCAGTGTTTAGGGTGTCTTCAGGAATGACTGTGTTAGGATGCCTAAGCAAATGTCATATGTGTATGTGAACTTGTGGGCCAAGGTAAGCAAAAGGCTGGTTGTGTACAGGTTGAAAAGCATCGGAGTCAGCACAGAGCCTTGGGGTAGACCATTCGTCTGTCTTTTCCACATGCTAACCATTGTGATCATCTAGTCTGACTCCTGTATAACACAGGCCACAGAACTTCCCCAAAACAATATGTAGAGCATTTCTTTTACCAAAACATCTAATGATGGTTTTAAAACTATCATTGACAGAGAATCTAGCATGACTCTTGATCAATTGTTCTAACGGTTAATCAGTCTCATTGTTAAAAAAATACCCCTTATTTCCAATGTACTTAAGTATTTAATGTACTGAAGGAGCTAGATTGCATTATACAACCACAACTAGTCATGTACTGCTTCAGAAAAGTTATTATACTAGATATGAAATCATGTTTAATATGGCAGATCAGGAATATCCCACATTTTGGCTTGTTCTCTTGCTCCCTGCCAGGCTCCTCTATTCTCATTCTCTATTTTCCTCTATTCATCATACTGACAGCTGCTCTTGAATTCCATTACCTGGTACTCTTCCTTGCCCCACTGGTGTTCACTCAGTTCTGAAACACAAGGCCAGAACAAGGTATTGATTGCTGCTCAGGGGACATCTCTTGCTCCCCGTTTTGGGCATGCTTCAGACAGCGAAGGACATGCTGATTGCTAGAGGCAGAGGAGTAGATGGCGTTTCACAGGTTTGTGCAGCACCTCTATGTTGCTTGCAGGTTTGTGGAGAGGTGAAGAACAAGGACCCAGGGGAGAAGAAGAAGAAGGCATGAAAAAAATTAACATTAAAAAAACTAGTAGATCTCTATTCAGGACCATGCATATCTCCTTCCAGCCTGTAATGGAGCCTTTGGGAGCACAAAAGAAGGACAAGAAAAGAGGTTTATAATAAATAAAAAAAGTCGCTGAAATTAGGAATGACTCAAAAATGGGCGAGACTAGACCTGGGTGAATAGTCCAATAAGTTATTCTCAGACATTCACTCTGAATGAAGACTACAAATTCACTGTGTTAACATACCACATTATGTTTCTTATGCTAGCATAAAAAACCAAAGAGAACTAGAGTTCAGCTGAGAATTCTCTCTTCGGAGGTAGGTTGAGATAACTCACTTGACAAAACAAAACTAATAGCCATGTGCAAAAAAAGACATGTTTTATAGGCTCCATTACTGCACAGTAGACATTTAAGTGTTTACTTGCTAGTATGTCTTTGTTTTAGCAAAAACTGATAGCAGGTTTCCTTGTCCTTTCCTTTAAATAAATTGCACAAAACTGAAAGTGGGAGTGTGATCAATACTTTTTGCCAATTTTCTTCTTAAAAGCCAGTAATTTAAGGTTGTGTATGCAAAGTTGGATTTTACACATTATGTATTATCTGCAGATTTTAACTGTTAGACTGAAATTAAGGTAAACGAAAGCCTGAAGATTAAAAGACACAAACATAAAAAAGAAACTATTGACTGGCATCAAGAATGGCTGATTTTACCACGAAATTCAAGGAGGTTTACATCTGATACCAACATAAAGATGAACCTGTTGAGAAACTGTTTCAAACAATGGGAGGGACTTCACCATCAGTTTAAAACCGAAATATAATATTTTTAACTTTGCTGGGAATTTCTACTTCCATTTGAGGATCTGCATGAAAATACAGGGTTCATACTTTACTACCCTTTACTGCATAAATTGATGGTATTCTATTTATTAGAGTAACTCGATGGAAAGAAACTTGAAACAATTAAGATGTTTTAAGGGGTAAAAGCAATACAATCACACTTTTCTAAAATGGATTGAAAAAATAAATATTTTCATGTAACATAGGCACCAAACAAACATTGATAAAAGGGGGGATAAGAAATCCCAGGAGCTCCTAGATAAATTACTTTTCTAAATGAGGGCAAAATTAGAAATCTGGTCCAGGAATGTATACTACAGACTCTTTCTATTTGGGAATTAAGACGTTTGTAACAGCAAAGTAGGAAATAAAAGCATAGTAAAGTGATACTTTGTGTGACAAAGTTCCTCCTCTACCTTGGTGAGTCCTGCCCTTATTGGCAGATTTTGATCGCCTCAGAGATCTTCCCCTCTGGTAGAACCCACAGTCAAATTCCTCCTGTGTCTGATCAGGAGTTGGGAGGTTTGGGGGGAACCCGGGCCCGCCCTTTACTCCGGGTTCCAGCCCAGGGCCCTGTGGATTGCAGTCGTCTATAGGGTTTCCTGTAACAGCTGCGTGACAGCTACAACTCCCTGGGCTACTTCCCCACGGCCTCCTCCCAACACCTTCTTTACGCTTACTGCAGGACCTTCCTCCTGATGGTCTGCTGATGCTTGTACTCCTCAGTCCTTCAACTCTTCTCCCTCTCAACTCCTTGTGTGCCTCTTGCTCCCAGCTCCTCGCACGCCACACCACAAACTAAAGTGAGCTCCTTTTTAAACCCAGGTGCCCTGATTAGCCTGCCTGTCTTAATTGATTCTAGCAGGTTCTTCTTAATTGGCTCCAGGTGTCCTAATTAGCCTGCCTGCCTTAAATTGGTTCCAGAAAGTTCCTGCTTGCTCTAGTGCAGCCCCTGCTCTGGTCACTCGGAACAGAAAACTATTAATCCAATGGCCAGTATATTTGCCTTCTGTGAGATTTCTGTATCCCACTTGTCTGGGTCTGTCACATTTGGAAAAAACAGATGCTGTCAAGACAGTGGAAATGTCAGCTGTTTTCTCTCTCATCTTCTCTGATTCAATAAACAATTCTCTAAACAGCATAGTACCTTACATTGTTGACATTAATTCTGGTCCATCTGGAAAGGAGTGATATTTAAGAATGTATTATCAAACTTAACCTAGAAAAAAATTCATACCAATATATTTTCAACCCAGGGATGATTAAAAATTTGCCAAGCTACCTCATTACACATTCACATGGCAGCCACCATACACTAGAATATACAGCATGTGTAATACACATGACAACATATAAATATACATGAATTGTCTACTCTTCGTAAGAAAATATTTTCCCTGAGAATTTTCAAATAGAAGATGAACCGAGAATGTTCCTGTTATGGCTAATCTTCTGCTTAACTGGTATTGTTACGGCTCAATACTCATTTACAATTCTATATTTTGATAGGGAGTTAAATCACATAATGGAATATGGATGTGGATTGTTTGTGTCCCGATTTCCTCTTCTTCTTTAAAGTTTGATTGGTTTTCAATCTGTTCAAAAACAGAGATACTGGGCTTGACTCAACCCTATGTTACTCCAGTTTCTATCAGGTTCACAGCTCCCAGTTATAAAAAGTTGGAAGGGAGTTGTGGTGATACTTGGCCCCCTTTCAATCTCTACTCTGCCTAGTTCCCAGTCCAGCAAAGACTCTAAAAGAGACAGATTATGAACTGATGTAAAGCAGCATACTCCAATAGTAATTGACTCCAATAGAGCTACACCATTTATATCAACTGAGAATTTGACCCCTACACTTTGTGTGAGAAGGGCTGTGTGAATATTTCATTTTTGCACTTAAAGTGCTTAGTGAACATTGGAAGTTAATGAACATTTATTTTTTGTCAAGCATGATGGTGAAGAATTATCAAGTATCTCGTTTATACTGTGGTCAGTTTAAAAAGAATGACTGTAGGAGTGTGCGGCCATCTCTCCCTGTTAATCTTGGAGGGAGGCCATGTCCCCTTAGTATCCTATTCCTATGAAGGCAATCTGAAAGGGGGAAATTAACTGTCTCTGGGGCCCAGGTCCCCTGGGCTGGGCTGGGCAATAATCCACCTCTGGGGCTCAAGCACTCAGGCAGGGTAGAGCCCCAAACAGTCTAAGGGTCTTTGTCCCTCCAGTGATTAGTCTAGGAGCCCAGGCCCTCAAGCAGGGCAGGGCATCAACTAGTCTAAAGACTGCAGCCCTCAGGCAGGGCAGAGCAGTAAGGGGTCTAGCATCCTAGTTCTGGAAGATGGTAGACTAACACAGGGCTCCTGACCTACCGTGGGGAGGCTGCCACCCCAGGGGTGGGGTTGGCAGCAGGGGGTAAGGGGACTCAGGCCCATCCTACTCCACCGGGTCCCAGCCCAGGGCCCTAACAGTGCTGGAGAGTTCCACCACTAGGTCAGCAGGGAATCCCGTCACAACACGCTGACCTGGATTCAGGCAGCAATGCAGCTAGACTAGAGTCAGCTGTCCATGGGCAACTTCCTCCCCTCCCCTCGAGTTGTACCTGGGTCCCAGGGTCATCCTCTGTCTCCCTGGGATACATTGCCAGTGACAGTCCCAGAAGCTCCTCTGCATCAGACATGCCTGGCAGCTCTGGTGGCTCTGGCGAGTCCTCAGGACAGTAGACGTCTTCTATGGGCTCCTGCTTCAGGAACAGGCAGGAAGCATCTGTCTCCCTCTGTGGACCCAGCACAATTGAGCTGCAGGTCCCTCCTTTTATAAATCTTGTTCCTGTCTCGACTCTCTGTTTCTGGGGCTGTGGACATGGACTTCCTGGTTCCACCCACCAGGGGGAGCATGGCCATTCCTCCCTGTCAATCTCTGAGGGAGGCCATGCCTCCTCACTACAATGAGTTAAAAGTATTTCCAGGTACTACACCTGCTCTTTATTCTTCCTTCTGATAAAATGTTTTCTGTCCCCTGTTGCTGTATGAAAAACCCACACAAACATGTGAACTGAACTAAATGACTATAAAGGGGAAGCATGGACAGTGATTATATATATAGTGCTATCAAATAGCCCAAAGGCTTAATCCTCAAGTTAAGCTGCTGAAGGCTCACAATCTGATCCACTACAGCACATATGAATAATATACTAGTTTCCTTCCTTTTATGCATAGTGAGCTCAAAGTGCTTCATTTCATTTTTTCAAAAAAATATGTGTACAAATGATATACAGGGATCATTTTACCCACCATAGAAATGCATCCTTCTCTAGAGTTGAATGTGGCAAAGTAACAGCTTCATTACACACCAGTTAAGAACAGGAAATGAATATTTTAAAAGAATTACAGTACTTGATTCTAATGTGCTCCACTCAGTGGCTCTGCCTTAGTGAAAATGTATGTGTTACATTTTATATGGTTATGTTAACATGTAATGGTTAAAGGTCTTTAGATATCTTTTTAAAAGTTGTCTGGGGCTTCAGCATAAATGAACATAACAATGTTTCCTGAGTAATTTGAGGACAACATATGTAATAAGGACCCAGAAGTAGGACTAGTAAGAAAAGAGGCTGTATAAAATAAGTCAGAATTGGCAATGGAGATCAGTGTATTTGCATTTAGAGGTTATAAGGCATCATTAGACTGTGGATGAGTCAAGATGATTCTTTAACTGAAGCTTTGGCAACTGAAATCCTTACACAAACTGAGATTGTGAGAGTTACAAAGAGATCTTAGGAAAGAAGTTGAAAGCTGGAACAACAAGGATTGCGATTTGTCCTGGTCTGACTTACAGGAGTAACCAGGGAGTTACTCTGGTACTGGTTTACAGCCAGGACTCTCAATTTTTTTTCCTAACGTGATCTCCTTTTAGACTGTGCAAATGCTTGCGTTTCCCCCAATGGATTCTTAAGACAGTTGTGTTTGTAAATTGAACATTATTATAAATCATCATAGCTTACAAAATAATAGTACCAATGTGTGAGTTTGGATGAATAGAGTTATTCCATTCATGGCATGATATTTTTGAAACACAAAAGGGAATTTTATACTTAGCAATACAATAGATATCTAGATAGAAATAACAGTTTTTGTATTTATTTTTAATATTCTTGTGAATCCTGATTTGCACAGAAACAATGTGCTTTCAGGGCCTCTGGTAAGAAAATTGTATATTTGTTTTTAACTAAAATCCAGAACTCTCACACATCTTGAAACCAAAAACTCAGTTTAAAGCTTTGTGAAAAAACAACTCAACAAAGGAGTGTTGAATTTCTGTCACAGGTCAGATCTTCCATTGGTGAAAATTGGGATAGTTCTATTAAGTTCAGTGAAGCTGCACAGCTGAGCATCTGAACTTTGGTGACTACCTGGTTTTGTTAACTGCTTCCTTGATAAATGAGTCACACAGACACTTTAGGAAGATCAACTGAGAAGCAATCTTTAAACTTTGGTGAAGTTTCTCAGTATGGCTATTTATAATCACCTTCACATCAATGTTCTTGTCAATTTATAATCCAGCAGAAAGTGAGAGATGCCTCTTTCAATATGAAGAGTAGACCTTCTGCCTCTTTTGAACCCACTGAGTTTCTCTTTCACTGACATGAAATTACAATTACACCCCTTTAAGGATAAGTTTAAAATGTTCTAGCATTCAGAAATATTGGTAAGGTAAGCAAGTATGAAGATAAAAGGAATAATGTAAACAGCTCCAGTTCTCAAGCACTGTGATGTGAACAAACACATAATGATCAGTGTGGATCCAAGCAGCTCTGATTTAGGTGGTGCATTGTTGCAACTACATGGATCTGAGTGGAAGACAGTGGCATTTTGTTCTTGCACACTCCCTGAAGCAGAAAAATGACATGCATAGATTGAAAAGGAGTGCCTGGCAAGTGTATGGGCGTGTGAGAACTTTCACAGATATTCATGTGGACTGGGTTTGTTTACACTGATAGACCATAAACTGCATGTAACTAGGGTTTCCAGGCATCCAGTTTTCGACTGGAATGCCTGGTCGAGGAGAGACCCTGGTGGCTCCGGTTAGTACTGCTGACTTGACTGTTAAAAGTTGAGACAGCGACACAGTGGGGTGGGGCTAAGGCAGATAGGCTCCCTTACCTGGCTTCGCGCAGCTCCCAGAAGTGGCCGGCATGTCTCTGCAGCCCCTAGGAACAGGGGTGGCTAGGAAGGCTGCATGCACTGCCCCGAGCGCCAGCTCCACAGCTCCCATTGGCCGGAAACCGTGGCCAATGGGAGCTGCGTAGGCGGGGCATGTGGGTGCGGGCAGCATGCAGAGCCGCCAGGCCGGGCTTCCACTTAGGGGCCGCAGGGACAGGACAGCTGCTTCCAGGAGCTGCCTAAGGTAAGTACTGTCCAGACCCCACAGCCCAACCCCCCCACCCCAACTCTCTGCCCCAGCCCAGAGCCCCCTCCCACACCCAAACTCCCTCCCAGATCCCACAACCCCTCCTGCACTCCGAGCCCCTCAGCCCCACCCCCCAGCCGTATCCCCCTCCTGCACCCCAAACCCCTTATCCCCAGCCCACCCCACAGTCCACACCCCCAGCTGGAGCCCTCACCCTATTCCACACCCCAACCCCTTGCCCCAGCCTGATGAAAATGAGTGTGTGAACAAGGTTTGGGGAGAGTGAGGGAGGGAGGGAAGGGGATGGAGTGAGTGGGGGCGGGGTCTTGGAGAAGGGGTGGGGTGGATCTCGGGGAAGGGGTGGAGCAGGGATAGGGCAATGGTGTTCAGTTTTCTGCAATGAGAAAGTTGACAACCCTACTTGAAACCCTCAACAATGGAAAAGGCCTGGAGCAACTGCGATGCCAACGTCCATGGATAAGGTTAATGCAATTTAACCCAATTGCTAAAAATGTTCCCAAGAAAAGAACTGGTAGTAACAGAACCTCTGCCATGGAGCCCAGCATCACGCTCAATTACACATATCATGGTCTTTGAACAATCATTACAAATATTCTCACAATGACCACAAACCTTGATACAAATATTTTCTATAGCATTGCCTGGCAGCATTTTGTAAACCAACAAGTCTTCCTGATATACCATAAAGTCTAACTATTCCGCTGAACTTAGGGTGACCAGACAGAAAGTGTGAAAAATCGGGACAGTGAATGGGGAATAATAGGCACCTATATAAGACAAAACCCTGAATATTGGGACTGTCCCTATAAAATTGGGACATCTGGTCACCCTAGCTTGGAAGGGAAAAAGAGCATATATAACAAGAACATTAGGTCTGATTCTGACCTCACCTATACTGGTTTTCATGAATTCAACTGAATTGACTCCAAGTGAATTATTCCTTATTTACATCAGGGAAAAGGAGACGAGAATCAGGTCTTTTGTGTTTAATATTTCAGTGTATACAGATTGCACAGTATCCTTTAAAATAGTTTGTGGGCTCTGCTGTAGTAATCATGGTTTTTTAAATATATTTTAGGAAGCAGTCACGGTAGCTGTTTTTATCTGTAACTAGGCCTTGCTTGTTGTTTATTTAGTAAGCATGGGCTATTTTGAACTTACCATGACTGTATAGCTTCTTCATAATATTGTTGTTGTGTAAAGGGCAAAAACACAATGAATATGTTGGCAACATCTGGCTTTGTAATGTTCATGATCATATTCAGAGCACAAGACAAAATCATAGTCTCAGCTATGAGGACATATTCTGATCTCAGGGGTGCCAGTGGAAATCTGGAGTTACTCTATTAAATCAAATGGAGTGAAGTTACCCTGGACTTACATTGTTTAATTGGCATGGTTACAAGGCTAGCTGCATTCCGTCCCCTTTCTGATCTCGGTGTGAGCACCCCCTCAGGTGTTCGGCCTTTTGCCTTTATCTGTCTTCAGGTGGAATCTCATGTTTCTTCCACTCTTAGACTGGGACCCAGTTATGTTACCATGTGTACCACTCACTTATTACCCTGCAGGCCAGTCTTGATTTGGGTACCTGCTCGATTCTCCCTTTTGTAACTCATGACCAGTGATACTGAGCAACAATCTTCTTAAATGTGTTTACATAGCAGTTTCAAAAAAGCATTAGATAAAAAATATTTTAAAATAAAGAGCCTACATACATCCAGTCCAGTCTCATCCAATCTTATTGTTCACTAAAGCTAACTTAGGTGCTTTTGACTTAATTTACAGAAAAAGAACTCTCATTATTTTAGAAAGCAAATATTTCCCACCCAACCCCGTCATTGTTGACAGCATGTCCTGCTGTTCTCCTAGCACACCTGTGTTGTGTCTGTCTGGTTCTCTCTGAAGCAGAAGAGAGGGGATTCTTCCATTCAAGAGGGAATCATTACTATATTCCTCTATAGCATTGTTTCATGGCCCAGGTGTGAACTCTCCCAGTGCTTCAGACTATTATTTTCTGGTCTTGGCTACTCAATTGTTTGGGTGGATAAATCCATTAATGGATTGTAATCACTGGTCTGATGGCTGTCTCTCGTCTGTGGGTGAGAGGGCTGAAAATGTCTGAGTAGGTGGACATTTCCACTGCATGCACCTGAAGAAGTGGGTATTCACTCACGAAAGCTTATGCTCCAATACGTCTGTTAGTCTATTAGGTGCCACAGAACTCTTTGTCACTTCTACAGATCCAGACTAACACGGCTACCTCTCTGATACTTGAGTAGGTGGGGCTCCCTCAATCCCCTTTCTAAGCCTAATACACAATCTGAGAAATCAAGCATATAAAACACATTTTGGATATAGATAAAAATGGACACTTAATACAGAGATATCTATAGCCATATATTTTCACAGCAACAGACATCTAACTCTAACAACATGTATACATTTTTTTCAATATGTAACTTTAGTAAGTATGATAACAGAAGGGCCTCTTAGTTCCTATTTGCTGAAAATAAAACAGCCCTTTGGTTTTCCAGACACAACAGCTTCTTCTTGGAAAAATGAACAGGCCTGTTTACAAGTGCTGCACAAATGCTGATAGCTTCATATTCCTCACTGAGATTGCTTCCCCACAAGATAAACACTGAGGTCCAACTTGGTCAGTAAAACACATATGTAAATTGAAGATATTTTTCATCATATGTTCTAATCCAGTAACTGTTGACTAACTGCATTAGAAGGGGCAGTTCTTATAGGGAATTCATCCCTTGTGGGAAAGGGTCAGGCTAAGTGGGTAAGCGTTCTACAGAAAATCTGCAGGCTCCTTGTCACAGCAACCTGAGGGAACAAAACATATATTTCGGACTAAGGATGTGGGAAAAGAAAACA
This sequence comes from Macrochelys suwanniensis, assembly GCA_033296515.1. Taxonomy (NCBI): domain Eukaryota; kingdom Metazoa; phylum Chordata; order Testudines; family Chelydridae; genus Macrochelys; species Macrochelys suwanniensis. Next base: position 90,959,923 of record CM065775.1, on the reverse strand, counting down.
AACAAATACAAAAACCCAGGAGAAAGGAGATGCCCAGCTCTGTGTTCTCAAAGAAAGAACACTTTGAAAAATTCCTAGAGAAAAAACTACACTGAACTGGAGTTAAGGTTAAGTGCATGTATCAGTAGGGGTAAAAAAACCATTACTGAGATGCTGTAATTACCCCCAAACCAAACATTAGAAACTCAGAAAGTTCAGAGTTAAGGTTACATTTAATAGAAATTCAAATATTTTAAGGTAAGGAAATGCATTATTAATGCATCCAAACAAACCTTAACTCCATCATATAGTGATGTCATGCAATAACCAAATGAATCAAGCATTTTATTGTTTGTGGTCCCGGTTTAGACAAAACAGATTTTTAAAGAGACCGGATTTTTTCATTATTTCCCCCCTTGTGGAATCACTGTTTTTTACTCCCTCCCATTGTGCACAACCCTTTGGGATAGGTAGAAGTCAGCCTTAAGTGATAAAATGTAGGATGCAGCATAAAGCAGAGAAATTACTGTCATTTGAGGCTGATCAAACCTATTTTATACTACATAAAAGGATACAAAAATGATAAATCTCTCACACACTGACACACTGTCTCGGCTTTCAATTTCTTTCCAAATTAGTTCTCAACTTCCCCCGCCTCCTCATACATCTTAGCTTTTACTCTGTGGATTATAAAAGTAATTTTCAAGGATGGTGGTAACTGCAGTTGCTTTTAATTATACCTTAGGAGAATGTTAGACAGGTTTACATTGTTATCTACTATGGCGAAGTAAGTCATTTTTAGTTTCAATGGCAGAGATATGAAATACCCAAGGACACCTGTGACTAATGGGAACTTGCAAATTTTTAAAATATGGTCTTGTTTAGCAATGAACAAGAGATGAGCCAAAGAAGAAATAACAAGGATGGTATCTAAGTTTATTACATATAAATTAGTTTGCTTACTGCTGTGATTAGCATTCTATCGGCCATTCCGTGGATAGTAGTCACCCTTGTCAGAAGTAAATTGCTGACAATATAAACTGTATATAAGCCAATGTCAATCAAGTTAGCAAGAGCTGTCCACTGCCTATTTCAAAGCTCACTGTTTTATTAGCCTTGAGCCAAGGTTACTTTACTTTGCCTTTGCATGTGATGTTATGTGACATGTATTTTATTCTCTTTATAAATGAGAGAGGTATAATGGCTGCTCTGAATGCTATAACTGCATATATATGTAAGAGTTAAAAGCACTCAATAAGCAATGCAGTCTATTTATTTCAAAAATATCAGGCTAATTTGTATTCATTTATACTGAAAGTAGGACACACTTGACAGCTATTAATCTGTATTGTAATTAGCATTAGCCTTGCAAGCTGAAGATAATGTAAAAGCTTATGCCATAATATAAAATGTTTCAATGGATCATAATTAACAAACAACTTCAGTTTCTGATTAATAATTTTTCTTTTATTGTTTTAGAGGTTGTGCCCAATTATTATAAATGAATATAAATTAATTAATACCATGTGTCAAAGACCAGATCACCTAGCAATATTTTTAAAATATTTTTCCTTCTACATTCATTTTCTTTTTCCATGAATCAATAAATAATTTCTGAAATATCCTTCCATTATTCTGTGGAATTTCAGATATTAGTCTAGTGGTATTATCCATTAAAAGGTAGGCCTAGCTATATAGAGAACAGCATGATAATTGTCTCACGGTTAAAAGTATAAATTAATGAATAAAATAATGAAAGAAAATTGCTCTAGTAAATGCTGAGATAAATCTTAATTCCTCCATTGTTTCTAATAAAAAAACAAACTGCCAGTTCTGATATTTTTAAAAACAAAAACAAGGATGGGGATGCTTAAGACACAATTGGAAAACATCTAAAAATGACAGAATTTACAGATTATTATTTTCAATGTATGGTGCATTAAAGATGGATCAAAACAGTTCAGTCGTTCATACCAATTCAAAGTCAAGCCACCATGTTAATTAGGAAATAGAGTCTCTGCTTTATCTACTTTGTTATCCTTAATAAACAACAGCTTTGTGTTCAGTAAATAGTGTTATAGACAGACTGTTCATAAATCAGTGAAGAGGAACTTGTCTACCATTAAAAAATGTCTCTGAGAAGGTTAACTATATAACTGTGATGACAGGTTTCAGAGTGTTAGTCTGTATTTGCAAAAAGAACAAGGAGTACTTATGGCACCTTAGAGACTATCAAATTTATTTGGGCATAAGCTTTCGTGGGCTAAAGCCCACTTCATCAGATGCATAGAAGTGGGCTTTAGCCCATAAAAGTTTAAACCCAAATAAATTTGTTAGTCTCTAAGGTGACACAAGTACTCATCATTATTTTTATATAACTATGGCCAACCTAAAGGCTCAGCACACATGACACTGTTGCTTGATAGACAAATATTGGGCTTTCACACCCCAGGTCGGCAAAGGCTAACACACTTTCACTGGGCCTCTGGAGAAGGGGTGAGAAGGAAAGAGTGTGAATCACATCACTCAAAAGCTTCTCCGAGCAACAGGTTTAGATCACATCATCAGGCAAGTTAAATACCATGATTAGCTATGGCAGGTATCAGCAAACTTCGGCACGCAGCTTGCCAGGGTAAGCCCCCTGGCGGGCCGGGCTGATTTGTTTACTTGCCACATCCGCCGGTTTGGCCGATCGCGGCTCCCACTGGCCGCGGTTCACCGTTCCCGGTCAATGGGGGCTGCGGGAAGCGGCGCAGGTCAGGGGATGTGCTGGCTGCCGCTTCCCACGGCCCCCATTGGTCAGGGATGGCAAACCACAGCCAGTGGGAGCTGCAATCGGCCAAACCGGCGGACACGGCAAGTAAACAAACCAGCCTGGCCCGCCAGGGGGCTTTCCCTGGTGAGCCACGTGCTGAAGGTTGCTGATGCCTGTGCTAGGGGCTCTGCATATGGAGATGGTAGATGATACAGTGAGTGAAAGGCCAGTCCAGAAAGAACAAGTAAATGGTCCATGGTGTGCAGTGTGTAGATCAGATGTTATAATTTTGTGTTCTACTCCTTTAAGTGTAAAGAGCCTGCTTGTGTATCTGGTAGGGAGCAGTGCTACAAGTCAATGCAAGATGGCTGTTACAGAGTGAGTTACACACTGTCTCTTTCTTGCTCGCTCTTTTAGGATATGTCTATACTTCAAGTGAAGGACACGTGATTGACACATCCGTGCTAGCTTTAATCCAGCTAGCATGGGTAACAATAGTAAAGTCGATGTGGTGATGATGGTTTGAACTTGGATTTGACAGTTGAATAGCTGTTTGCTGGGTACCCCAAGTACTTGGATGCTTGGGTTGCTAATCATAGCACAAGCCTGTGCCACCATGTCTTCACTACTAGTGTTTACCCATGCTCTAGATATCTAGCATGGATATGACTACCTGTGCTACAATCATGACTTCACTTCCTTAGGTTGAAACAAAAATGAAACTGAAAGTTTTGCTCTTCGTGTATGAACAAAATAAAATTCACATGACATTGCTCACATAGGTGAGCATAACCCTGAAATCCCTTTCCTCAAAGAAGGGAGGGGAAATCTGAAGGAACAACATAGTCTACCAAGTAAAGAACTTTCCACTAACAGTTATTACATCCCTCAAAATTCAAAAAATAGGCTAAAATACCTGCTGGAGCATTACAGACTTCTATGGAAATATAAAATATTACATGATATGACTGTAATTTACTCCGTGGGTCATAATGTCTTTTTCCATGTGGTGGCAACTCCTATTAGAGATGTAGATGACTGCTTTTTTCGTCTCTTAATTCTTAATCAAATAATTTTATAAAGCACTTCTATCTCAGAAACTAGAGTCCATATAATCTGATTTCATTTATGATAAGAATCAGATCAGTGGACATCTATGATACTGGTACTAGTAGATTTATAGATTATAAGGCCAGAAGGGATCATAGTGATCATCTAGTCTGACCTCCGGCATAACACGGGCTACAGAACTTTCCTGAATTAATTCCTGTTTGCAATAGAACTTATCTTTTAGAAAAACATCCCATCTTGATTTTAAAATTGCCAGTGATGGAAAGTCTACCACAACCGTTAGTAAGTTGTTCCAATGGGTAATTACTATCAATGTTAAAATTATTCTCACTGCTCTCAAGGTATTCAAAACTCAAAATGTTCTTACTGTGAACTGCTTAAAAGACTGAGATTTTCTGGTAGTCAATCCTATTATACCTTCTCTCCATAAAGGAGAATCTCAGCTTTGAATTAAACATAAGTGATTTCCTATGCTGTTACTTGGCAAAGATAGCTTTGAGTGGAGAGGAAGGGGAAGAGAGTATTTTACTTGGGGATTGTCACATTTACCACCCTCTGAGATGGAACATTTTTGAGGGACTCCTTGTAAGGATTTTGCATCTTATCTCTGCTGTAGCACCTATAGGGCTTGGTGGGCTTGGTTATGTGAACAAATGGCTCACATAGAATAGTATAAAGGACACGATAAAAGTAAACTCACTTTAATAAATGGGTGTAGCTGTTACCCATTTTATGTCTTCTGTTTATTTCCACTCCCTGACTACTGAATTTTCTCTAGTCAACTACAGCCTTGCTGATCTAATTTCTCCAAGTCGCATTATGACTAACTTCTGTTCTCCTCAGATTTTAGTGTCATCAAACTTGATCACCGCTGAATTTTTTTAAAAAAAGTATTACTTGCCAAGGAGAAATATGCAGCAGCGAAGGATGGTGCGGAAAGGTGTTTATGCTGCCTTTTTATTTGTTTTTTTAAAAGATAATTTATTTTTCAAGAAAGCCTCTGTGAAACATCAAATGGCTTGCCTACAATTAGTAGGTAGTTCAGTGCTTGAATACTATCTGATGCTTCATGATTGTGACAGAAGGTGCTTCTCTTTGACAATTATCCCCACAATTTCTCAAAATCAGTCTGACAGTTCAACTGGGATTTTTATAGTAGTATGCACTTTAATCGTGTACTCTCAGGAAACTGATATGATCTATGACATATATATTTATATTCATCTGACCTAACTTGAGTGTTCTCTCTTACTTTTCATGGGTGATTTCTTTGTGTGTAGGATCATAGCTTGTAACCAGGTTATATGCATCTAATTTGATTTTGTTTCTGTGGTTGCTTGAAAATTTGGTGAAGTTTACTACTCCATACAGTGCTGCTTCTCTAGTCAGAGATTTTGACTTGGTTTGTGCTGTTTAATCTGTTACAGTAATGCATGCTGCCAAATACAGGCCTTTCTCTATCTATCTCTGGCCTCTGACTCTGACCTCAACTCTTGTGATTCCTCCAACTCTAGCCTGGTGACTCCCATCCCCGATGGTCAGACCTCAGCAGAGCTGTGACCACTAACCAAGACTGCCTACACCCCAGTCCCTTATAGAGCAGGAGACAACTGAATCATGTATTTGTTAGATTCTTTCTTACTTAGTATCTTCACTAATAAGCTAGTAGAGGGAACAAAATGCACAATTCATGGAATTATTTTACAGAGGATAACAAACCATGAGGTTTGTAGTTGCAACCAGTGATGACCAAGAAATAATACTAAAGGGCTCAGAATGATTAGCAATATGGATTGAAAGCAAGCAAGTAAAAAGATTGAATTTGAAGAACTGCAAAGTTGCAAACTAACCGCACTTGGGATCAGTAATAAAAAACACAGCTATTCCAAGACATCAACCCAAAACATGGCTCTAGGAATTATTTTGGGGAAAATTCTCGGGCCTCTGCTATACAGGAGATCAGACTTAATGATTACAAAGTTTCCTTCTGGCCTTAGAATCTATTAATCTATAATATTTAGGAACTCATTTATAAGAAATTTTACTTAATCAGTTATGCATCTGGATTAAAATTAAAAAGTTATATAAAAGGTCACAACAAATAATTATTTTGAAACATTTGAGGAATGGGAACCTGGGCTATGAAAGTAATACCTTGACCTTCTGTAAAGAGCAGCATTATTGGAAACAATTCTAAAACATAATTATGACTTGATGAAAATGTAATGGTATACAATATATTCAAATAAAGTGTGAACTAGCTAATATTCAGAAAATTATTGCTTAGATTGCTTTTATATAAGTTAATATGCTGCCTGGGCCAAGTTCAGCTTTCAAGAACACCAGAACAATTTCACTGACATGTGTGAAGATGCATGGAGTGTAAGTGAGTTGGAGAAGAATGTGGCTTATCTGAATATAGTACAATGATGTTACGTTTAAAAGAGGTTCAGTCTTCTGTGATGACATGGGCTTGATTCTTCAAGATGCTGAGTAATTACTGTAGGGGAACTGAGATAATATTTCATATAGTATATCAACACCTATTCTAGATGTACACATGATTAGATAAAGGCGGCAAAGAGTCCTGTGGCACCTTATAGACCCAGGGGTCTCAAACACGCGGCCCATGGGCCACATGCGGCCCGCGGAGTTATTTCCTGTGGCCCACCATAGGCGCCGACACCACAGGCGGCCAAGCTCCAAACATTATTGAGTGTTTATATTTTATTAAAACCCCTCTTTGCATTACAGTTTTTAAAAAGTTAATACATTGACTTTTAATAGAATACTATATTACTCTTCATTTTTTTCATGTTTGACTATATTTTTGTATCATTGTATGAAAAGGTTTCAGTGATGCGGCCCTCGGGCCAATTTACTAGTTCTCATATGGCCCTCGTGGTGATTTGAGTTTGAGATCCCTGTTATAGACTAACAGATGTATTGGAGCATAAGCTTTCGTGGGTGAATACCCACTTCTTCAGATGCATGTAGTGGAAATTTCCAGAGGACTACATAAAAGAATAAATGGACACAAATCAGATATTAGTAATGGCAATATACAAAAACCTGTAGGAGAACATGTCAATCTCCCTGGACACACAATAGCAGATTTAAAGGTAGCCATCCTGCAGCAAAAAAATTTCAGGACCAGACTTCAAAGAGAAACTGCCGAGCTTCAGTTCATTTGCAAATTTGACACCATCAGCTCAGGATTAAACAAAGACTGTGAATGGTTAGCCAACTACAAAAACAGTTTCTCCTCCCTCGGTGTTCACACCTCATCTGCTAGAAGAGGGCCTCATCCTCACTGATTGAACTAATCTCATTATCCCTAGCCTGATTCTTGCTTGCATATTTATATCTGCCTCTGGAAATTTCCACTACATGCATCTGAAGAAGTGGGTATTCACCCATGAAAGCTTATGCTCCAATAAGTCTGTTAGTCTATAAGGTACCACAGGACTCTTTGCTGCTTTTACAGATCCAGACTAACACGGCTACCCCTCTGATACTTGACATGATTAGATATTCATTTATAAACTGCATGCCATGATTTTTTATGTTAATTTTTATTCTATTGTTTTCAACAAGAAGCTCTACTGGATAAATTCCAACATGTCCCTCAGTGCATGTGTCTGTCAAGTCTGCAGTGGATCACAAAGCTGTTCTGGGAAGAGTAACATACCATAAAGCCAGATTGTGCCTGGCTATAACAGTACTGGAGGAGGGAGCAAGAAGTGTTTTCTCCCCTTTTTTCTCCCCAGACATTACTGCAGTCCCTACCTACTCTCATGCAGGCAAACAGTGCCCCAAAAGGCCTGGGGAAGCATATGTGGGAGATGAAAGCCATCACAATGGCCCTATTTTCTCACTGGCTGATAGAATGAGGCCATCACATAGTAGAGCCGAGATTAAGGAAAAATGGCTTTAAGCTGCTAAACTAGTACTCAGGAGATCTGGGTTCATTTCTCTTCTCTGCCATAGATCTCCTGTGTGACCTTTGACAAATTATTTAATCTCTCTGTGATCTTTGGAGCACACACTCCCTCTTTCTATGTACATGTACAATACCTAGTACAATGAGATTGGGGGCTGTAGATGGTACTGTAGTAGAAATAATTCATAATCTCAATGTACTGGGGATTTTATGAGGCGGAATGTCTTCCAATGCCCCCATAGGGTGGTGTAGTTCTGCATTGCCCCTCACTCTGGGTGTGTCTGTAAGGGTATAGATTCCAAGGCGAAAAAGGGCGATAGTGATCATCTTGTTTGACCTCCTATATGACACAGGCCATAGAACTTCCTGAAAACAATACGTAGGACATTTATTTTAGGGGGAAAAACATCCAATCTTGATTTTAAAATTGTCAGTGATGGAGACCACGACCAATGATAAATTGTTCCAATGGTTAAATACCCTCACTGTTAAAAATGTGTACCTTCTTTCCAATCTGAATTTGTTTTAGCTTCACCTTTAAACCATTGGATTATGTTATAACTTTCTCTGGTAGAAAGGTAGGTACTTATATTCTGTAATCAAGTCACCCCTTAACCTTATCGTTGTTAAACTAAACAAATCAAGCTCTTTAAGTCCATTGCTGCAAGGTATGTCTTCCAATTCTATAATTATTCTTGTTGCTCTTTGCTGGATCTATCTGTGTGCCACACTGGCTCTGGGCAGATAGCCCATACATCAGACCTCGATCAAACTGCCCAAGAAGATCACAGACTCAGTTCATTAGTGAGGGTGCTTGGGCAGGTTTATTGTTAATGAAGCATGGTTCTAGTGTCCTATATGTGCTACAGGTACAATAACACATGTATACCCATTACAATGAACTTGGCTCAGTGAGTGGTGGGACTATCCATTCCCCTCTTGGCCATACAAAGACACCACCCCCTATGACCATTCTTTTGTACACCCCCCCGTGAATTTCCCCAACACTCCCCCAGTTTTGTGAACTAGTTACATGCCAATTTAGTGACACCCTCCCCCCCCTCAGTAAATTAGAACACCCCCCCTAATTTCAATTCCTGGGGAGGCCACTGCACTGACACAACAAAGTTATGTATTTCCCCTCTGACATAGTTAGTTACCACCTTTACCTTGTACAGGTTGGTTCGATCAAAACATCTCTATCTGTCGCCCTTAGCTTTAGGAGGGCTCAGTATGTCCCTGTATCTTTTTCAGGGAGTGTGTTTACACCATTACATTGTATCAGGATATTCTGATACTACCCTTCTGGAATGTGTTTATGTGAATACTTAGTGCCTAGGAATGCTTGTATTTTTGAAAAGCTAGCCCTGTTCTTGCCAAGTTCATGTATCAGATAGTAAACCTGCAAGCAGGCATCTGCTTTGTAGAAGGGCTTGACATTTGCTCATAGCCTGACTCTTGATATCTTTGCTTTATTTCAGCAGGGCCTGACTTTAGTTCAGGCCTTAGGCCTCACACCAGGCCTCTTATACCAGGCTCATGTCTCGGGCTCTCTCTTTCCTTTACAGTATGGAATATCCACATACAGAGATAAAATGGCAGCTGCTGACATTCCAGGTCTGTGGGTAGGATAGCATGTGTGGAGTGCTGGGTTGTATCCAAAGGATGTGATCTAATCCCCACAAAGCCCTCTTTAGTTCCTCACCCTGGCTTTGGCTATAAAGGGAAGAGTCAATATCCATTTTAAGAAATAAATATATTCATTGTAGTCTCTCCAGATTTTTAGATTTTAGTGCTGCTGGTGTTGAATGAATGTACCTGAATAGAGAAAAAATTTCTGCTTCCAGCTATGTGGAGTGGATGCTTCTCTTTAGCAGAGGAGAACAGGAAACTGAAGCTGACAGCAATAAGCTGAACCCTAATTAACTGCTGAATATGTTGCAGTCAGATCTATGAAATCACAAGCAAAGTCAAACTTGTCTATAACATAATGGAATCATACTGGCGCCTCCAAAATAATTGAAGTTTTGAGTGTTGCTGTAAAATCACATTTATTTAGGGATAAAAAGAACTAGCTTTCTCAGAGATAAAGAATATTAATTGGCCTGGCGGTGTTTGAAGACCATAAAGGATAACAGCAAAAACACAGAGTCAGTAAATAATCATTGTATATGTTTCTTATTGCAGAAGAAAATCAGTATAAATAAAGAATTATAGTCGTTACTGAAATGCCGAACTATAACTAGCACTTAATCCTATCAAAGCAACACTATTACTCTTGTATCTATACACTCAGGACTTGACTAAGACCTGTGAAACCTCGGCATTCATCAGCATGTTCCAAACTACATATGAACCCTGGCTGTGGGGAATATGACAAGGGGAGGCTTGAGGTAGTGCATTGCATTGGCTCCTTCTTCTACTTTTGGGGGTCAATTGCTGGTCAGGTAAGCCCAAACAGTGGGCTTGGCTTTATGGTGATAGGTTCAGGACCAGAGCACCTGGGGTATGTTCCAATTTGTCACATCCCTCAAGCAGACCTGGAAACTTTGAAATACTGCGCTAGCATGCTAGTATGGATAAAGGGAGTTAGAAACCTGTGTGCTAAAGCCTCACAGCACTACCTTGCTCTGTATGCTCTGTTGACTCCGTCAGGGAGTCAAAGGGGCACAGGTGGCCGCAGAGCAATCATCTAGCAATTGTTCTAGTCATGTTGTCAATGGCTGGGACAGACATAGAGCCAGGGCTGTTGTTTGCAGAGGAACAGAGAGTCAGAAGACTTCCCTCACCAAATCCTATGTATGCTCAGGTCCAGCACATTCCCATCCCTATTGGCCCAGCCTGCATTAACGGAATGGGAAGTCTAGGAGCAATTCATCTTTTGAATTAAGCTTTCCTCTCTATCTCATTTTAAGTAAAAGAGGAGTATATGCCCCTAAATTACATAGATTCTGCAAATTTGGTTCTTTCCTGCTCTCATTTGAGGCTCTTCAGTTTCCATTTCCTGACCATTTAGTCGTTTTTACCTATGTGTTTATGTAATGTAGCAATGGATTGTAAGCAAGCCATACAAAAAGTAAACTTTAAAGGTTCTAATATTTAAAATGACATCTCTGTAGTTACATGCAGCTTAGAATGTGTATTTGCCTGCAGGTACAAATGAATGAATTTGTATGTTTAAACCCCATTTGCATGCTCAAATGAAACCCAAATTAGCTCAGTATGGATCTGATTCTTCAGTGCTTTGCACCTTGTATAGTCACTTATACCTGTGCAAAATGGGTCTAAAACGCTTCCAGATCAGAATTCTTTGCTCCTTTTACTGATGGTAACATTTTACACTCACTTTGCTCTCCGTTTGCATAGATGTGCAGGACTTTACAAGTTGCAAGACAATGGAGAACTGGTCTTAAATGGGTTTTACTTACGTAAATTATATAATTTTCAGGCACAAGTGAGTTAGCACCAAAATTCTGCATACAGCTGATCTGATCTCAGATATGTGCATGCCCAAATGAATGCCCATGGAGGCCACTTTCAAAATGTGGTGCAGAATATTTTCATATAATTGTTGGACCTGACTCACTGTTCTGATTCAAGTCTGTTATTTTGATTCAGTGAGAATTAAATTTATCATCCAAAATTAACATTAATAACTTTTGAATGGAGTATAATCAGTATATTTTTATTAAGAGCTTTGTTATCTAATTAAAATACTTTATCACAGGTCGACTTAAAGATCAGCTTATTAAAAACTGAAAGCGTAAAACATAATATCAAAGTTATTAATTATTATTATTACTATTAGTAATATCCCAAAGTGTTGCCAACATTCTAATTTTTAGATATTATTCGGTGATGTGGCATGATTATCACTGACTTTTATTTATAATAATTAAATAGTTGAAGAAAAGTTTCACCTCCAGTTAAATGCAGGGATCTCCTATTTTTGCATACATCATACAGCCAAGGGATATGATTTGGCTTTGTCATATAATTTACACAAAAAATGGTATACAATATCCCACCATTACAAAAGCAGCAAGTATCTTTAAAAAAAGTCAGAATATAAAGCTTTGATTATCTTTTTTTAAGAAGCCATGGATGTAATTAACTAGGGCTATATGAAAGATTGATATAGATCTTTAGTGAAGGTTCACTAAATACCCAGTGGGGATTCTCAGAGATGTCTGCAAATGAGTAAAAAAAATGAGTCACATGGTACCTGGATTTCACAGCTCCTGCATGTTTCCTACTTCCCATTTATATGGATTTTTGGAGCACTGCCCCTGACCAATTGCCTCCTTGAAATATCTAGCTGCTTCTCTGATAAACCCTGAAAATGGATCTTTCAGGAATTAGATTTTGTAGTACACATAAAATGATTCAATCAAATGAACTATTTAAAAGATTCTACCATTACATACAAATACAACATATGCCACTAAATTAGGATGCTCTACATTACAATTACTATTTTAATTAGCCTTTACCATTGAATTGATTTAGCCTAAAGAGTAACTTTCAATAGTGACTGCTTAAGCTGGATAATCAGTGCTGACACCGTAGACAACAAGAATGGACATTGTCCCAGGCCTGGTTTTAGCCCAGTTTCCAAGATAGCATGTTGAGTGTTTGTGGACCTGTTCAGTTTTCCAGAAAGTACCAGAGGGACCAAAATACAGGATAATAGCAGGGGGCAGAGTCCATCTTCGATGCACTGACACATAGTGCTCTATAATGTCATTGGGACATTATCATATGATAAATCCAATCAGAAATGTGAGTGCAATTATTATGAAATGTCAGCCCTCAGCTAGCCAGTGGTAACAGAAGTGCCGTAATGATGCTTGTTGCTAGCTTCATCCCCTGCCTGCTTCAGTCAATCATTTCAATTGTTTTCCTCAGCCAGCTGGTAAGATAATTAATAGAACACAAAATATCAGGGGACAGAGGGTAGACTGGAAAAACAGCACAGGGGGCACTAAGAATCTGAGTCTGGTCAACCAGCAGCTGGGGAGGTGAGCTGTAAATGATACAAGCTGAGAAAGGAAGGCATGTTTCCGGGAAGTAGGGCTGTTTGGCCTCTACATAGAATCTTCACCTACCCTACCCCCTGCTGTCAGAATCTGTCTCTCCTCCCTAGGACGGGCCTCCCAGCAGCTCTGCAAAAGTATTAGGAATTACACAGAATGATGTTTCTCCTCCGAGCACTACAGGAACAGCAGCAGCGTAGTGAGATGAGGTGTGCAACCTGCAAAGAGAGCAGAAGTCAGGAGAATTTCCCACAGGGACTGCAGAGTCCTGACTGAACGTGTTGGGTCAGCCCCTTACCTGGTGTAAATTAGAATAATGTTAATGCTGCTTTATACCAGTTGAAGAGCTGGCCTACAGTTTTTACCTAAATAGTACAATTAGCAACCTTGACTCAACAAGGACATCATGGCTATCTTGGTTGCACTGCTAGTGTAGGCTCCAGGGCTTTGGCTGTGTAACCCACTGGTGCATGTGTGTTACAAATCCCCCTCTGTGCCAACCCAGAGGTGATATGAGTTGTTACAGCCACTGGCTTCAGGATCTTGGCACTTTAGCTCAAGCTGTAGTTGCTCATACTTTTAGCTCTGGAGGTTCCCAATTGAATTCCTGCTGTGACAGTGTTACCCAGGGTTTTCAAAACCCAAAGCAGAGGTAACTTAGCTGTGTTTCTCCAGCTGGTATCAGGAATAAATCAATGGGGGAACATAGTTCCTCCGCCTGATATATGATTGATACAAACCAGAGTGCTTTTACCTAAAACTACTTTATTTTATATCTTAAGCACATATACATATATATGCTGTCACAACATATTCAGAGAATCTTAAACACTTTCTAACTAAACTTTTTATAAGCTTTCTCCAAACAAAGGACATAACTCATAGTAGCCCCTAACAGGCTAACAATTTCCCTAGCAACAGCTAATAACAATTCATTATTCTCCTTATCAGCAAAGCATTTCAAATCATACCACAACAAAACTTACATGTCAGAGACACCTAAAACCAAGGCTGTCCAAACATTCCTTCTGTTTTCATGGACCCTTCACTTCTTATCCCATCCTTCCATTCTCATAGCAAAACTGCAAACAGGTAGCTGCATGGCCTTGCCTTCTCAGGGGCCTAAAAAGATTATGCCTATCTAGTTAATGTTTGGATTTGAGCTGGCCGTGGCTGAACATACATGGTGACTTACTGCAATGGTGTCAAGTAATAGAGTAATAGGGTACATGCAGGGATATCAAATTTAGGGACTACAACAGCTACACTCAGAAGTTGCCCACACATGAAGAAAAGGTGTGAATGGCTTCATCAACCCAAATTCCACTCAGTCATCAAACATTTCTGTCAAAAAATGAATTGTCACATGGATGAACTACCCCATTGCAAATACAACTGTTCCAAACAAAGAACTCATGCAAGTGATGTGCCTGCAAGAGGTATCCTTGCTTAGCATAGATGATTATAAATTAATTCAACAAACACTTGGATTTTTTTTCCCGAAAGAAGAAAAGATTGAGAGGTGTGTGAAAAAACAGGCAAGTCAGATTATGTTGATTTGAAAGTGCAATTATTGTGAGTGACCTTTTTTTTTGTTCTCAAAGTTGTTTATGTTTCCAATGTGGCAAACTTATTTAAAATCTTAAGATCCAACATAATTTGTGACTATTCAGTAAATAACTAGGACCAGATTCTGACCCCCTTACTCATGCTGAGTAGTAATTAACTACAATAATTAGCTCATCTCATTTCAATGACACCAAATTATAAAGTTACATGCTATAAAGCATGAATACGGTGTCAAATTATGGCCCTAAATAATTGCCTTCTTGTACCCTTACTTATTAATTTAATACTTTCCATAATTTTTCTGTTTACAGCACCAACTCTAATGTCATCTACATAGAACGGTATGGGATTTATCTAATTTCTTTACATACTTATTTCTCTTATGCTTCAGACCTCTAGATTTGTGGGTCAAAAAAGAAACATTCTTTAAAATGTGCTCATTAAAAGAACATTTTCAAAGTACATAAAATTAAAAAAAAATAGAACTGAGTTCTTTAATTAACTTCTGATCTCTAAGTATATGAAACTCAGGCGATGGAAGAGATTTTTTGTCTATTGAACTATGGATTTTAGATAAGAAATTTTAAATAACCTTTTGAGTTGTGACCATGCATGGGGATAAGATTCTTTGCTTTTCCTTCTGTTTGCTTTATCACTTTCAATATATAACTTCCAAAAAATTCTGGTTTGTTTTCTGTGTGTGACAAAGATAAATTGTTTGTTCATTTGCTGTAAACACAAGTTCTAATGTTTGGAGTCTATGCAATCAATCTAGTTATAAGAGAAACTCAGAGACAAAATACAGTATATAAATACAAACATAAATATATTTCAGATGCCACACCTTCTTCTTAAGAATATGGTAGTGAATATATTCTTTTCAGTATTTTCTCATTTAACAAAAAATTACAGACCTGAAAAAATAGCAATGAACTTAGCAATGAATTAGGAGTTAATACGATCCTCTTTCAAATCCTTCTTTAAGATCACTTCTTTCATTTCTTTTAGAGATTACCCCACAAATACTAGACAAGATGAAGTTCAGAGGAGGTGGGTGAGATAAGTTATTTTATTGGAACAACTTCGGTATCCAACATGGCTACAACAACACTGCAAACAACATGATGAAGTCCAATTGGGTATAAATAATATTTATTTATTTTTTAAAATGTGCATATGTTAATTGTATCTCTGCCACTTTACCTTTGCAAGCAGCTTATTGTCTTAAGAATAGATTCACAAAAGGCTTTGGTATCTAACTCCCTAAGTCCACAATTTAGGTGCCACTGGCAATCATAAAACTCTCACTCCATTGTCACCTAATTCTTGAGGTGCCTAAAGTTCCATGTTTATCGTCCCCTAGTTGCCTAAGTTTCTGCATCTGGGCATGTGCATAGCTGCCTCAGTATAGGTGCCCAGGTGTCTATCCCATGCCTAAGCACCAATAGGAGCCTGAAACTAGGCATTGTCCCATCTACTTGACCCGCAGGGCACAATCAAATAGGCATTTTCTGAAAATGCCTAACTGCATACAAAACAGCCAGCTGGGAGGCATCCCTCATAACCCTTAGTCCAATGGTCACAGAACTTACCAAGGATGTGGGAGACCCCATTTGAATTCCCCCTTCTACCTGATAGGGAGCAGGGAATTGAATAGGGGTCTTCTATCTCTCAGGAGGCTGCCCTACCTGGTGGGCTATGGAATATGCCAGTAGGGGTTTCTCTCAGTCTCTCCTGTTGAAGCTGTTCCACCATGTATAAGTAACTAAAGATGTGTTGGGCAAGAGAGAAATCATGAGAATGACTCTATAGCCCCGAGATTACTCTCACCTGAAGAATGGGAGACAAACGTTCAAATTCTTTCTCCTCCTCATGCAAAGGGAGGAACTTCAATCAGGCTCTTACACCTTTCTGCCCAGTTTGTGTGGAATTAAGTGGGTACTATCACCTTTCTCACAAGCAATTCCTGACTACAGGAGAGGGTTCCTGGCTGCAATAATCAATGAAGCTATGTCAATCTGCAGCAATTTTGGATATGGTCCGGAGGGATTTGGACCAGGGACCGTGTCATCCTGTATGTGTAGACAGTGCCCAGCACATTGGGCTTCTAGAATATCATCACTATTAATAAAACAATGTCTGGAGACAGAAAAACAAAAAAAATATTTTGAGGTTCCTGCAAATATTTTTATATCAAGACAAAATATCTACAATTGTTTGCTCTTTAGATATGAAATGACTGATAAGGCATTTAATGAACTAGGGTGGCAGTATGGCCTGGAGACATAAACCCAGAACTAGGAATCAGACACTTCTAAGTTCCCAGCGCTGGTGCACTGTCTACAGTGGCACGTTATAGCACTGAAACTTGCGGCGCTCAGGGCATAGGCGCCGACTCCGTGGGTGCTCCGGGCCTGGACCACACATGGGGAAAAAATTGGTGGGTGCTCAGCACCCACCGGCAGCTCCCCGCCAGCCCAGGGCCTGCGCCCAGCTCACCGCACCACCGGGAGACGTTGCGGGGCCCCGCCCCTGACGCCGGGTGACGTTGCGTCGGCATCGGGGGCGGGGCCCCGCCACGTCACCTGGCATTGGGGGCGGGGCCCAGGGGTGGGGGCGGGGCCCAGCGTCAGCCCCCACCGGCGCCGCCGGAAGTTGGTGCCTGTGGCTCAGGGGAGTGTTTTTTCACACCCCTGTGTGATAAAGTTGCAGCGCTGTAAAATGCCAGTGTAGACAAGCCCCTAGTGAGGTTTCAAAGAAGTACAACAATGTGGATTAAAAAGCAGAGCATCAGGGAAGAGAATCTGCAGGGTTATTTAAGATTCAGAAGAAAGAATTAGAGGTAATGGACTTAACAACTGGTTAAGTATGAGATAAAAAAATCATTTATATGGAAGATGAACTATTGGATAAATACAGCTGGAAGTTTAAACAAGGTGTGAAGTCTACTGAGGAACAGATAGCAGGTATAATTAGCAACAATACTTCACACCACTTTAGAAACAAGACACTGGGAAGTGCTTTGAAAACGAAGAAATTAAATCTCTTGTGGTTCCCAGGTGTAAAGGGGAGGACACCAATTTGTTATAAACATGTTCAAACTCAGGATTCAGAAGCAGAGATAAAAGAAAGAGCCAAACAAACAAACAAAACACCACACTGCTTAATATGTTCAAAACAACTGGATCATATTGGTGGATCATATTGGAATGGTAACTGTGATAATGACTTGTATGTTATAATTACTTATTATTGAGTTCAGAGGCCTCAGTCAAGATCAAGACCACATTGTGCTTTGGTGCGGTACAAATATACAGATAGAGAGGGTTCCCATCTTAAAGACTTTACAATCCAAGTAGATAAGCAAGAAACAAAAAGTTTGGGAGGGGAACAATTCACATATATATTTACTATTTTGGGGTTTTTTTTGTAATTGCATAAATAAATATCTTTCCCTGGCTGCCCCATAGTTTATGTCATATGACTCTATAGCCAGTTTTATACAGGAGATCAGACAAGATTATCACAATATCCTTTTCTGAATTTATAAGCTATGAATAACATATGGATCTTTATGTTAACCAATTTCTTGTAAACATTGAAGAAAAGTCTTCAGAAGGGATTTGAAGTAGGAGAGAGTCATAAGACTAATAGGTCAGTTAAGTAAGGTGTCCCATGTGTAAGGAAGTATAGAAGAAAGCACAAATATATATATATATGGAGGGAGAGGACAAATAGGCAGTTGAGGCTGGCATCATTGGCAGAGTGGGGAACGTGGGGATGGGAGTCAATGTGATAAGAGACAAGAGTGGATGAGTAGGGAGGGGCAGAATTGGGAAGTGGCTTGAAGATGAGGACAAGAAGATTGAATTTGATACAGTGAAAGGGGGAATTGCCTTAATCTAACGTAAAACTTATTTAGGTTGAAAGTATATAATAATAAAAATATGTAGCTATTCTTTTGGGCCTTTCATCAGTAGAACTCAAAGAACCTTACAAAAGAATGATTTCCCCTAGTTTACCAATGGGGAAACTGAGGCAAAGAGTGATTAAGTGATTTGGCAAACGCCACTCAGCAGGCCTGTGACAGAACCTGGAATAAAACCGAGGTCTCCTGAGTCCAGTGCAGAGCTCTATTCATTAGTATATATGGAAAAAAATATAACAGGGAGTGACTCTTACTGTTGCTGAAACAATCTCAGATCAGTTCTAATATCTCAGTTAAGACAGTCGGATGACTCTAGACCAAATATAGAAGCTGCATTCTTATTTTAGCAAGCTAAAAGTATCATAAAGCAATCTCTACTTTTATTATTGTTTCCCCTAGACATTGTTTTTAAATGCATCACTATCGAAAAATTGGTTTGCTCTACAATTGTACTTTCCTTTTTCCACGAAGTGTAATTTTGCAAGACAGTGTCAGAGACTTTGGAGATCCTTTAAATATCAATACATTTCACCAGGCTTTTTTTGTTCTTTTAAGAAACAAAGGAAATGTAATATTGTTGAGAGTCACCAAATTTTGTTTGTTTGAATCCATAAGCACTTTGATCTTTGGAGAAATGGTGTTGTTGATTGTGGTGCAATTCTTCTTAGCAGTCTTTTCCATACCTAGGTAAAAAGCCTGATGGTGAAGTCCTGACCTCAATGGGAGTTTTGCCATTGGTTTCAGTGGAACTGGATTTAAGTCTCTATGATTGGATTATTTCTTAGATGCACTGATCTTGCCTTCAGAATGTACCCACGAAAGCAACACAAATGAATTCCCTTGTGTCAAAAACGTGACTGGTTAAAATGTCTCTTTGGTTTCCCTCCCAAACACTAAGGCCTCTGTGGCTTTGCTGTGAAACTTTTGTATCTCCATATACATAGTACATTGGGCATAAGAACATAAGAATGGCTATACTTGGTCAGACCAAAAGTCCATCTAGCCCAGTACCCTGTTTTCCGACAGTGGCAAATGCCAGGTGCTGCAGAGGGAATGAACAGAACATGTAAGCATCAAGTGATCCATCACCTGTCGCCCATTCAAAGCATCTTGCAAACAGAGGCATGGTTTTGTATCCCTGCCCATCCTGGCTAATAGCCATTTAAGGACCTATCTTCCATGAATGGACCTATCCTCCATGATACATTTTATATAACTATCCCAGTGCTAATGTACTAATTCTTTCATAAGAATCATGGCTTTTATGCTACATTGTGTGAGGATACTACTGAGAGAAGACACTAGTGTGAGAAGGCAAAATGCAGAGGTACCATCTGATGACTCGTTTACAATTGGACTTTGGTGAATAAAGATGGAGGTGGCATTACTCCCAGAGGCATCTTCACTGCAACCCTATCCTCATTTTCTCATAAAATGAAAACATTTAATGATTTAAGAAAATTGTGATTTTAATTAAAGCTAATTAAAATGTGTGTCTTAAAAGTGTCATTTAGATTCATGGGAGAATGTAAAAAAATTAAATGGCCTTTTAAATGTCATTTATAGTCTAATGGTGACAAGGATAGTCATGTGCTACTTTCCTTGCAATAATCCCTGGGGACAAACTACTTGGCCTTCAGCGTCATCGTTTATCTACCTGGGAACTGAATCATTGCTTAGTTTAAAAGGCACAAAGGTTAATATTATTCTTTAATCATATCACTAATGTGTCAGATCCTGTTACATTATATCCAGTATGGCATCACATGACATACATTACATAGCTTCAGCAGGCAATTTCTTTTATGATGCCTGGCAGCTTAAAAATCCAATAACATTCTGCCCTTGATGATGCAGATGTCATCCTTTTGCAATACATTCTTTTCAACAAAATACTCAGTTCCTTAGACATGTACATTTTTTTTCTAATCTGCTTTGATTAGGTAGCAAAAACAGAGTTCAGATAAGGTTTCTAAATGCTGCTTTCAGTCTGCAGAAGACTTTAGGTACCCATTTAATAAAGTTGTACAGATAAGAATAGGACATACTAATTAGAAAAATGGCTCTTTGGAAAAGCAACAATTTTGACGAAAACACAAATATTGCTCAGCACAACATATTACAAGAGTTAACCTTTTGGAGTCAAAATTCATTGCACCGTTCTCAAACTGAGAGTCAGCTTTCATTCTAAGTGACCACTACATTCATGGATATTTGAAAAAATGGTAAATGTTAGATTAGCTAAAGGAAGATAAGCATATTTTTCCCATGAAACTTGGAATCCCTAATCAACCAACAAATATTATGGGACAAATATTACTATGTAGGCACTGGCGGGTGCAAGGAGCAATAAAGAGCCATGCTTCTCTGTAAATGATAGTCAAAGAGGCACCATCCAATTCTGGGTAAAATTTTCCATCTGAAACATTTTTTCTTGGAAAATACAGATTCAGGTCAAATAAAACATTTTGCAGATTCATGTAGAATTTGCCTAATTATTTGGGTAAAAACATTGATGAAAAAGCTATCTGAAGGGGTTTGGCCTGCATTTCTGGGTAGGTTTCATTCTCATAGTACCTGGCATTGGAAAAAAAAACAACCCTTGCATTGGGTTGGTACTACCTATTCCATTGAAGATTGTACATCCTATGTTTAAAAGCCACCTCAGTAACTTAGTTTTAGTTCTCTAGGTACCAAGTAAGAGTGGAGGAATTATTTTACTTTGTCTGTATACCACACCTGTGAGATCCTGGATCAACCTTTAATACTAATTTTTCTCTACCAAAAGTCCACTCCTATCATTAACAGAGTATAGGAGACTCTAGCTAATATTTTCCACATGGTTTTACATGCCTAATTGCATTAATGTCCTCTGCCTCACTTCTATTTTTAACTCCTTACATTGCATTTTGTTGCCTTTAGTTTTGAAATTTCAGGTTACACTTTTATCTTAAGTAGAAATCAGTAATGCGGAACCTTGTTGAAAGTGTTTCTCTAAATCCGTTACCCAGGGTTTTCAGAACCCAAAGCATTGGTAACGTAACTCTTTTTCTCCAGGTGGTGTCAGGAATAAATCAAAGGAGACACGGGTCTTCCATCTGATATATGATTGATTCAAATCAGAGTGTTTTACCTAAAACGACTCTTTATTAGGTCTCAAGCACGCGCGTGCGAACCCTTCCCCCCACCAGGGCTGGCTCTGGCTTTTTTGCCGCCCCAGGCAAAAAACCACCCGCCACCGACCTGGCCAGGAGCGCGACATGCCTGTGGCCCCGCTGCCCTGGCTGGGGTGCCGGCGGGGAGCGCGGCATGCCAGCAGCCCTGCACTCCCCCCGGCTGGAGCGCCCCAGCCAGAAGGAGGGCGGCTTGCCCACGGCCCCGCTCTCCCTCGGCCAGAGTGCCGGGAGGAGGGTGGCTTGAGTGCCGTGGGGAGAGTGGCTTGCCCGCGGCCCCGCTCTCCCTCGGCCAGAGCACCGGGGGGAGGGCGGCTTGCCAGCGGCCCCGCTCTCCCCCCCGCCGGAGCGCCCCAGCCAAAAGGAGGGCGGCTTGCCCGCGGCCCCGCTTTCCTCCCGGCCGAGCGGCGGGAGAGGGCGGCTTGAGGGGGCCCCGCGGCAAGAGAAGAGTGGCGGAGCGGCGGACCTCATGCCCCATTGCCACCACCATGGGTGAGAATGGGATGGCAGTCCGAGTCCCACAGCGGCAATTTGGCAGCGGGAAGAGTGGACCTGCTGCCGAATTGCCGCCGGGGGACTCGAACTGCCGCCCCATTCTCGATGCTGCCCCAAGCACCAGCTTGAAAAGCACCAGCTTGAAAAGCTGGTGCCTGGAGCCGGCCCTGCCCACGCCCCCCCCACACACAAAGTAGCCTCTGAGCATCCTAAACCTTTATATGAATCTATCCTTTCACTTTATCTATCCCAGTCAGTAAAACTGCGGCTTGCAGCTGTTTTTGTTCTGTGTGCCTAAGCAAGGCCAAATTATTTCTATGTGATGTCCTTGCTTCCAGTTTTCAGGGGAGGGGGCTGCTTAAGTGCACAAGGGGGCTGAAGATTATATCAAATATAGTTCTATCACAACAAATCCATATAAATTAATATCAGTCTTGCTCATGAAAAAGTTGTAGGTTAGTTAGGCAGGATTTTCCATCTTCTGAATCCACTCTGATTATCAGCTAGATTATTTTGTACTAATGCCTGCATCTAGCATCTCTCTTCTTATCAATATGTTCAGTAATACATTTAGATCCTTTCTTAATCTTCTCTTTCTCAAATAACACAGATCTAGTTTCTCTTACTTTCTTTTCAGACAAATTCCTGGAACCCCTGTATCATTTTGGCTATACTCTGCTTAACCCATTTTCATTTAAATATTTTCTGCTGCTATCTGGGGGGAAAAAACCTCACTGAAGGGCTCCCTGTTGAGATAGATAACATATTTGCAAATTGAGGTAGTTGTTTCTCTATGAAAGGATATGGCAGGTCTTAATATATAAAAGTGAGCTACATTTCCCAGGTTTATAATGTGCTGAAGTATTCTGGGACGCATTATACTTCTTCTCTGGCTCTCATTACTTAACAAAGACACTGAGTGGATCTCCAAGGCCATTCATACAATTCGAATGACTATACATGTCTGTTGGGCTGAGCAGAAATTTTGGTTCCATCCGCGAGGAGAGGGAGGTCTTAGAATAGCTACTGAGGATTTATTTCTTTACTCTGAATTACAGAAACAATACATATATGAATACATCTATCCCTGCTATACATACAGGCATCTTATATTGTATTACCCTCCAAACTTTTAAAGGGCTTATATGTATTCCCATCTCATTTTATATAACCAAATGGTGTATAATGTAAAGGTTTCCCTAACTTGACGCAGTTGCAATGGCATCAAGGGGCCACTACAGCACTGAGGAATCAGTATAATGGAGGTGTGCCTTTTCTCAGGCCACAACTTTGACATCACCTCTACACCATCAATGGGCTCTCTATTCTTGGGTGATTCTTCCATGGCTGACTATACTGGCTTTATGCTACTTTTCACTAGTGTTATGGAATAAAGTGGCTGCAGTCTAGACCAGGATCTGAGTCACTTCATTTAGAATAAGCTCTAGAAATTCTGCACACAACCCCGTGTTCCAAGTGGATAATTATCCAACCGTTAACTGCATCCATAATATTCAGATAACTTGTAAGTCATGTCATAACTACCTTCTGTTGCATATGCCTCCATTTTCAATAATCTGTTCCTAATACTTTTCACGAACATGTTCTAGTAGGTCCTTCCACCTTTTTTTTTCTAGCATTCATTTGCAAGCTGCACTTACAACTGTGCTTCACATATGTCCCAAATGCTGATCCGATGGCTTTATGGATTACAAATTAAAACAGAAAAAAATCCATTTGGAGTATCAACCCAGGAGAAAAATACTAAAATAACCCATTATCATCATATTGTTTTCCTTCTAACTGAACTGAAGACATGCTAATGCAGATTAAACTGCCTTCTCCTCCCTTAAACTTAATTCTAACCATCGCTTTCTTCTGCAGCAAGAATACCAGACAAGTAACTAAACAAAGAAATAAAGGAAAACATTTGAGGCATCCATATTTTGCCTTCATTTCTTAAATATAACTACACAACTTAACTTTGAAATATATTTCTTTGAGGTTAAATCCATTCTACATACATAGGACTAGTGGGTGAAGAACAAAGGGATTTCAGATATGCAATTCTCCCTCCAAACCAAACCCAGTGAGCTACCTGATGGGTCGCTTCTTTGCAGCTGTTCTCCCAGCATATAGGCAACCTGTTTGTTTGGGTTGCAGAAATGTCGGAATCACTGACTTTCCCCTCAGTCCCCATCATCATCTTCTGAACTAGCCTATACTGGATTGTCATCAAGATTTTTTTCCATGGCATTTACTGGGCTACCCAGGCACCCCTAGATGGTCACTGTGCCACAATTCCCCAGGGTTTAAAAACAAGCATAAGAATCATAGAATCATAAAATATTAGGGTTGGAAGAGACCTCATGAGGTCATCTACCCCAATCCCCTACTCAAAGCAGGACCAACACCAAACTAAATCCTCCGAGCCAGGCCTTAAAAACCTCTAAGGATGGAGATTCACCACCTCCCTAGGCAACCCATTCCAGTGCTTCACCACCCTCCTAGTGAAATAGTGTTTCCTAATATCCAACGTAGACCTCCCCTACTGCAACTGTCATGCTGAAGTGTCATGATGAAACAATCAGGGATGTAAGAGGCATGTGACGAGGGAGGGGTAAGTTGTTTCCTTGGTACTGTTCAACCCACACTTGCCCTGCCATCTCTGAACACTCAGAACCTGTAAGAGTTCTTCACATTGCGGAATGGGAGAGTTAGGGGAGAATCTGTAGTGAAGTCCATCGTTTATTTCCACCAAACTCCAAGGGATGTGTATATTCACTCCTGAGTGGGGGCAGGAAAAGGGATAGTTCTCATTTGCAGCCTTAAGGCCCACTTCTGCCACTCTCACACTCAGTAATACCTTAGGCCTCAGTTCAGCATAGCATTTGAACATATGCTTAAATCCATTTCTGGTCATGAAAGCACCTATGTATGTACCATTGACTCAGCACGTGCCCAAAGCTAAGCATATACTTCAGTGCTTTGCTCAATGACAAAGGACTGTGCAAGTAATCCTACTGAAGCCAATATGACTTGTGTAGTAAAGAAGTACTCGACATCAGTAAGGGTGGTAGCATGGAGCACTAAACTACCTGGGACATCTGGTGAAAATTGACTTCAGTGAAGCTATTTTCCTTTACACCTGTTGAGAATCTGATCTTCTGTTTTGAAACTCAAATGCAGACACTGACTGTGTCTTCAGAAATAGCAACAAAATGAGTTTTGTTTGTATTAAATGTAAATGGTATTGATGCCATAATTTTCCTCAGTAGCAGCAACAAATTGCAAGCAAAGGCAGGTCATTACACTATCAATTGGCTTTAGGGCTTTTTCCATTTTACCAGAGCAGAAAAGAAGAATCCAGCTAATCAACATTCTAGCAGTGCCAAGAATTCATCTTAAAGACATAACCCAAACCCTACTTTTCCTGCTCTAAATCACATTATTTTTAGCATTTTTCTTAGATATTCTGAGGCTGGAGTTATAACATCTATGCACGTTTTCATTTTTGCTGAAATCCATGTCTGTGCTTGGTTTATAAGATGTCTCTACAAATTTTGACATTTATATAAGTTGTCAGTTTAGACATCAATGCCTTATGCCAACTCTGATTATTAGCAGAATCATTTTTTTTCTTACAGAAATGGAAGAAAACAGACTTTCCTGACATTCTTAGAATATTAAAAATGTTATATTCATCTGCTTTTGTATTAAGTTAATTTTTCCTGAAGGAGAAAAGAAAATGAAGAACCCCATTAATGTGCTTTTTATTTATTTATTTATTTACTTGCTTACTTCAGATATGCTTCTGTCACTTGACGTAGCTGAAGATCTTTCCTAAGTTAACATGGACTTAATTTGCTTGCTACATTTATAGCAGTTGCATTTCTAATTTTAAAAGCCTATAACTACAACAGATTATGCTGAAAGAGGCAGTTTGTCAAGTGGCTTTGCTTCCAGATCTTTGGAGTGTTAAGTAAAGGAATGAGTTTTCATATCCTTGCATTGTTTCTTTATTATTACATTTTATCTGAGTTACAGAGCAGTACAACACTTCAATTGGGCTGCACCCAATACTTTGTACTTATAGATCAAGGTCAGGGAAAATGGCCTTTGGGAAAATGGTGCCCTGGCCGAACTGTCCACGTGAAGAGGGGACTCATGGGCGGGCCCGCTGGTTTCACAGAGGTGAGTGCTGCTGTCTGAGCCTCTCTGACAGGCTGGCAGGTCCAGGCAGCATCACTTGCCCTTGGCCCAGCTGTCTGTGGGCTTCAGCACTAGGCTCACCCGCACTCACTCCCACTTCGGCAGCCCATGCAAGCCAGCTTGTGGCACGCAGACGGTGCTCCCGTGACAATGGTACCCTCGGCAGTCACCCACGTCACCCACCTGTAAGGCCAGCCTTGATCGGGGTAAAGTGTTAACATCATTGAAGTCAATAGCAGTTTTGCCACTAACTTCAACAAGGCCAGGATTTCACCTCTAATATTACTTCAAAAGTCCATCAAATACAGAGCATGAAATCCTGGCCTTAGTGAAGTAAATGGCAAAACTCACATAAACTCAAATAAGGTTAGGAGTTTATCCAGAAGAAGGTGATCTGAAAGATAAATTAGTTGGTGAATTATTAATTGATTATTATTTTAAAATGTGCTATTGTACTCAATAAGAACAATAAAATGGGTTACTGCCTCAAAGATCTTACAATCAAGAATTTATACATATGTAAAGTGAGGATAAAAAACAGAGAGGGGGATACAAAGTGAGTTAGACCAACAGTTAGAATCATAAGATCACATAGTTACTCATCTTAGTCATATGCAGGGGTGTAATTTCAGAAAAATCAGGGGGTGA
Source organism: Macrochelys suwanniensis (assembly GCA_033296515.1). Taxonomy (NCBI): domain Eukaryota; kingdom Metazoa; phylum Chordata; order Testudines; family Chelydridae; genus Macrochelys; species Macrochelys suwanniensis. The sequence goes on along the minus strand of CM065775.1, from coordinate 90,933,114 downwards.
AGTTGTGTCAGCATATAGAAAATTATATTATATCCTACAAAGTTTGGGGGGAGCAGCAAGAAATAGATCTAATTCTCCCTTATGTCTTCTATGAAAAGCCGTGAGGGGAAACAAAGGCATTCAACTGGGAGGTGACTACCCTTTCCCCCATACTAGATGATGCGCTTGGTCTTAGGAACTGTGATGGTATGTAACCCTATATTCACCTCCTTTACAGGACTATGATAACTTTTGTACAAAGCATGCCTTGTGAGCACTGTTCCCACTAAGCTGTGCACGTGTGCGCACGCACACAGATCCTAAACCCCGCGCACATGGTGAAACACCACATGCACAAAAAATTAAATACTACATCGGAGCCAGGCTGAAATATCATTTACAGGTGATATTTGACATTGTTCGCCCGCCATCTATCAACAAAGCCAGATTCCACTAGCTGGCAAGGTGGGGAAAGGGAAAGGAGAGCAATGAATCTACATCTAGACAAGAAACAGCTGGGGTCCACATAGACTTTCTGTCTCCTGAGCTTCAGCTGGAGATGCTTTTCAAAGAAGAGAAAGAACTATAAGATGGGAGAGTACACACTCTAAATCAGGCCTGCACAACATGCAGCCTGGGGGCCGCATGCGGCCCGCATGGGCTCACTGTGTGGCCCGCGGGAGCGGGGGGGGGGGGGGGTGAGTAGGCAAGCAGCGGGGTGGGGCAAGCCAACAGCCGGCTGGCCAGCCAGTGGGCAGGGTGGTGAAGAGGCCAGAGGCAGGCTGGAGAGTGAGGGTGAGCCAGTGGCAGGGGGCGGGGGCAGCAGCAGAAGGTAAGAGGCCAGCAGCGGGCAAGCAGGTGAACTGGCGGTGGGGGGAGCTGGCGAGCCGGCAGTGGACAGACAGGTGAGCTGGTGGCGGTGGCGGAGGGGCTGAGGAGGCGAACGGGCGGCGGGGTGTGAGTAGGTGAGCCGGGCGGGGTGGGGGATGATGAGCAGGGCGGGCAGTGGCAGGGCGGCAGGTGAGCTGGGGGTGAGGGCTGAGGAGGTGAGCGGGCGGCTGGGGGTGAGGAGGCGAGCCAGGGGAGGGTGGGGGGATGACGAGCCGAGTGGGCGGGCAGTAGTGGCGAGGCTTTATACTGGGGGCGGGGGGGTGAGGAGGCGAGTCGGTGGCTGGAGAGCGGCAAATCTCCCAGATTCAAAATCTGGGACTGTGTCCGTTGGTCCTTTTTGCTGTTTGTCTCTGGGCTGGGGGTTGTCCCAATGCTGCAAGGAGGATGTTCCCAAAGGAAGGTGCTTGCTTCTAACCCCTAAGGCCGTCAGTATGTCTGATCTTCTCTAGTCAGCCCACTTGACAAGTTTGATTGTCCTTGGTCTGGCTCCCATCCCCTCTCCAAGGGTTGCAGCTGTCTGGAGGTGCCTGCCTTCCACGCCTTCCTCATTCACACCTCATTCATTCAACAGGGCAATTGAATACAAAGTGGGGGGACGATCTTATTCTACTTCTAGCAAAAAGACATTTTTCTTTTACCTTAATTATACTACCTTAAGGGCCCGCTATAACATATTACCAAGGTTCAATACAAAGTCATATACAAGTTATACAAAAATGCATAATGCAGAGATTTATCTACAACTGTATTGATTGACTGTTGTGTGCAGTAATATAGAGACCCCTGGGGGGGTGAGGAGGGGGGTGATGGTGGGGCCAAGCGGGGAGTGGGCGGGTCATATTTTACTGCTGTGATCTGGTCACTCTATGCTCGCTGTTTCTTTCCCCCTATACAGGCTTCCACATCCCAGCACTGGGGAAGGAGGGGTTGTTTCTGCGGGGTGGGCGGCGCTGGGGGGGGAGGGGTTGTTTCGGAGGGGCCGGGGGGTTTCGACCCTCAGCTGTTTTCTTTGGAGTAATATGGCCCTCACCACTTTACGAATTGTGCAGGCCTGGTCTAAATGATCTCTCCCTTTCCCTTTACCCACAACACCAGAAGAACAAAGGAAGCAGCATTGGACTGGGGGAGATATCCTGACTGAAAAAAATCCAGCCAGTAAGACTGCTGAAACATGTGATGAAAGAGACTTTGCTTTGAATTCACTTATCTTGTTAAGTTACGCATTCGATGAGTTTTACTTTGATTTTTCTTGTTACCTATTCTGACTCTTATACCTCATTATTTGCATTCACTTAAAATCTATCCTTCTGTAGTTAATAAACATGTTTTATTGTGTTATCTATACCAGTGTGTTTGAAATGAAGTGTTTGTGAAACTCTATTTGAGAAAATAGAATGTGTGCATATCATTTTCTATTAATAAAATAACACACTTTATATGAACTTGTATTGTCCAGGAGAGAGCTGGGGAAAGTCTGGGACTGGGAGTTTGCTGGTGACACTCTGCAGTGTAATTCAAGAGTGTCTGCCACTGCAGTAATTGAATTGGTTTTACATGTCCACACTATACTACTTGTGTTGGGGTTGTGTGTCCTCACTAGGAGCGCTTGCACCGATTTAACTGCCAGTGTGGGGTATTGTGGGATGGTTTCTGAAAAGCAGCAACTGTCCATGTAAGCAACACAGTATCAAAGTGGTAGAACTAGAAAGTAGAAGGAGACTGTAGACTCAGAGGAAAGTGCAAAGAGACGAAAGCTCTAGGAATAGAAGAGGAGGGTGGGAGAGAAGTAGGAAAGTGGAACGAGTGTAGGAGTATTTTTGCTGAACAATGCATAATTTTTAACCTAATCATTACAATGTTATTAACTTTAAAAGTGTCTGTAATATACTGTTGATTTGTACCTGTTCTTGAATGATCTTAAATAATCAGCTCAAGGGATCATGTTCCCATATTACTCCAAATATTTTTTTGGAGAGCCCACATACTTAATTGCACAAGTATACTTTTTAGACTTCTATTACATTTGAAAAGAGTGTGTATAATTTGAAGACTGAACATAAATGTGAGAAGATTGGAACAGGTTTAATGAGTGTGCATTTCATATTTTACAAGCAAGTTGCATGTTTAAAAGTGCCATCCTACTGAGCTGGGTCTGGAAACTGAAAGGAAAGCACAACAGGAAAAAAAGCAAACACTTAGGGCCAAATTGTGAGTTTAGGTTTGTTGACACTTAAAATTATTTCACTACTTTTTCATAAGTTACACAATAAACTTAAAGAAAATCAAATACTTGTGGCACCTTAGAGACTAACAAATTTATTTCAGCATAAGCTTTCGTGGGTTAGAACCCACTTCATCGGATGCATGGAATGAAACATACAGTAGACAGATATTTATACAGTCAGAGAAACATGATAAGGTGGAAGTGCAAATACCAACCCTAAGAGGCTAATTAATTGAGAGGAACCATAACAGCAGGGGAAGAAAAACCTTTGAAGTGATAAACAAGATGGCCAATGTGGACAGTTGACACACAGGTGTGAATGAGGATCGTTAACTTAAGGGAAATAGATTCAACTTAGTAGCCTTGTCCACTGCAGGGATTTTACCAGTTAATACAGCAGTTACATCACTTTTTCCTGCACTAAAATTCTGTGCCAGATCTTGAAAACTTTACCCACTTTTAAAGGGTAGATAACTGAAAAGTAGGGGGGTAATGTGATTTCCCTTCATAAATGACCAGAATTGTGTCCTCTTAGATTCAGAAGTGATATGTGTATATTGAATTTCTGGTGATACCTTGAGATTTCTCTGTGATTTGTGGATTACAATAAATATGAGAAAATTATTATTTGAACAAAATAGACAATGTGGTACTTGTAGTAATGCATTAAGAAAGGTAGCAATATTAAATAGTTATTTTAATTATGACGGTAGTTACCTAAACTGAAGTGGGTGGGCAGAAAAATGTTTAAGTCATAAACAATGTTCTAAATTGAAAAGAGATGGTTACTTTTGCATTGTATAAGTGACACTTATGAATATGTTTTTAAATACCTGTGACATTCAAATGTTTAATTTAGTATTCCCCTTTTCATAGATTATAAGACAGAAACCTAAAGAGGAATTAAAAATTTCCTTAGCTATTCAAATGCATACCAAATCTAAGTGGTTTTGAACTGAATGTATTACTATTACAAAGTTTCTGGACGTGTTCAGGGAATACTGTTTTGCAATGAGTGTAAGGGAAAGTTTCTTATTATGGGGAAAATACGATGCACCGGGGTGCATACTAACAGAGTTTTGCTTTTACCTTCCATTTATACTGAATAATTAGGACCATTTATTTTTAAAAAAATCATTGTTAATATAGCTGTCTATTAGGGCCTGATCCCGTTCCCAAAGTGCGGAGGTATATTTCTTTAAAATGTTATTTGAATGTGTTCTGCTATGGAATTTTGAACTATTGGGTTTTCCATAGTGGTGAATTAACTTTTACCCTGTTGCATTAATGAAGTATATGTGAAGAAGTGACATGAAGGGAAAGTAACAGCAATCACATCAGACTGGAGTGAGCATACTTCTTGTACTTTAAGGGATATTCCCATATTTTGGCTCTTCTTGTCTTTAGACCTCTTTTCAATAAGGAGCTAGTATTTGATCAGATAAGTTTTTTCTCAGGAAATAGTCATGCAAAAGATCATACACTGATACAAATGAATCATGAATATAATCTTTTCATGTACTCCTTCATTTTGACCACGGTCCAGGCTCTTAGGTCTCCATGTTTCATGTTCTCAAACTATAAAAGTGTACTATATGATGCTGGTAGCATCTTAAACCTTATAAGTCACTGTAATTTAATAACTTACATTTCAGAGAAAGTTGTTAAGTTAGAAAACAGAAGTTTGAGGGCAGAGTAAAGAGTGTTGCGTTTGATTGTTCAATTTCATACATCCCATTAAATCCCTTAAAGTAACGTTTCCGAAATTTCTATTTTTTAAAATATCTGAATGTTATTTTAACATTTTGTTTTTCCCTAAACTGATAACTATTAACAGACTTACCTGCTGCTTCATAACACTTTTGCCAAGGACTTTCTTTGAGCTTTTGATCAATTTGTCAAAGACAAATATTGGTACCCCTGCCATATGGAACTACTTATTTTCCAAGAAGTGTATAAATCACATTACATTGTAGATGACAGATATGAATTTACATATATTGCTTTCCTGGTTTTTAGAACGGCACACAATTTTTTAAGAACTATAGTTGCAAGCTTTTCAGTATCCCTCAACTTCACTGGCTTCAAATTCACTGGCTATGTTCAGGAACTTGGCAGAAATGCTTGCTGGGCTTACAGACTGTAAGCTGTAGAAGGCTTGCAGACAGGGACACATCAATGATTAAGGACTTCCATCTCTTGTAAAAAGAGAACAGCAGCTCTCCTGGCTGGCCAGCAGATCTTGCCCTTCTCTCTTCTGTCCTGAAAACAGAGTGATTCAGCTTCTTCACCTAAAACAGCTCTTCCACAGGCAGTTTTGCCAATAAACAAAGCTCTAGAATTATACCTAACACCCTAGAGTGCCTGGACGGCTGTCCCTAGTTTTGTTACCTCTGTCAGCAGGAAAAATACTAGGCCACACCTCAGACCTGAGAGAGTAGAATATGCTAGCAATGTTCCCTTCGCTGTGTAAGACCTATTGGGATGGTCCACTGGGAAAGCTTAGATGGGGTCTTAGGCAAGGGAAGAAAAACACTTGAGAGGGAACAGAGAATCAGGTAAAAGGCTTGGAGTATGGAGATCAGGGAGGGCTAAAGTGGGAAGAGAGAGATTCAGGAATCAGAGAAGGGAGGGAGAAATTTGACACTGAAATTGACACAATTAAGCATAGTGAATTATTTCTTTCACATGTAGTTTGAACATTGTTCAGATGATCATTCACCTTTGATATTTATCTGACTAATTTATTCCTAGTCTATTTGAAATACAGTTAAGGACTTGAAATCTGAGTAATATTTCACTGAAACACAACAAATAAAAATACTACTCTAAGGGACACCTACTATCAACACACAGTTTCTTTTCTGGGTTGAACTAAGGTAAACTACGTAGGAGTAGCAGAGTTCTTTTGATCAATAGCATTAATGTATTCAGGGCACTTGCTTTCCATGAGTACTTTATCTATCACTTCTATGATTTCCATCGATATATCAAAAGTGACTGTTGATTATAATATAATATAATATAATATAATATAATATAATATAAATCTGCATTAGCTGGTTTCTATTTTTTCTTCTTTTAGAAATTAATTTATATTTATATTGAATAAAGATAAAGAAATCACACAATCACAAGCATGTACATATGTGCATGTGACTGGCACTAAAGGAGGATTAAGGAAGAGAGAATATTAAAATAGTGTGACAATTTCCATAAAAACATAATTAAAAATAATTGAAGAAAGAATTATAATCATTCTGATCCAGCCATGTATTCCTTTGGAAGAAAAGTGGATGTTTGAAGAAGAGCCAGTAAGAAGCTTACTCACTGCTTAGGTTAAATATAATGTAATTGGATTTCTCTGCCTTTCAGCATTTTGGCCGGTGATGACTAATGGCAAACTTTGGAGCTCAGTAATAACCACCCCCTTTTAAAATTTAATAAACTGGATTAGTAAGAATCATTCTCACAACATTAGAGGAGAGCTATCTTATTTATAACAGAAATTATTTAATCACATAGACTACTTCTAAAAACAATTCATATAACTACTGAAAACTTTGGTAACTGGATGTCCTTTTATACTCTCTCTCTCTCTCTCTCTTCCCCCCCACTCCTCCACACCCACCTCCCTCCCTCTCAGAAATGTATTAAAACCCAGTGCAGTTACTTTGTTTTCTATGTGTGTGAGTGTCTGTACAATTGAAAGATCAGATTTTTTAAAGAAGGCAAGTGTTCATACCTCTTGAAGTGTATTTTCTATGCAGTTCAACCATGAGGATTTCGATACATAGCCCCTATTAGTGTTAATGGAGACAAGCAGACAATTCCCTATACTTGAAAATATATTCCCTAAAGTTTATTCAATGAACACACACATAAGCACAAGGATTCAAGAAGGCTCATAGTGAGCATATTCCTCATTCTTACACCACATGCCTCTCATACGATTTCACCATAATTTCAATGAAAAATGCATAACATATTTTTTAACTTCTGCAGTGTCAATATTTTTACCCCTCACCCCAGAATCTGGTGAATATTTGGGGAAGTTTTTCCAGGTACAAAGAATGGTGACAATCATGATCCAACAGAGAGGATGGAAGATGGGAAGGAACTGTCTCATGGACATTAATTGCACAGATTCTTTTTTTCCAAAATATAGCTTAGGGGCTCTTTCATGTACTTTCTAATGAGTCAAACCTCCCATTTCACCATAATTTCACCATAATTTCAATGAAAAATGCATAACATATTTTTTAACTTCTGCAGTGTCAATATTTTTACCCCTCACCCCAGAATCTGGTGAATATTTGGGGAAGTTTTTCCAGGTACAAAGAATGGTGACAATCATGATCCAACAGAGAGGATGGAAGATGGGAAGGAACTGTCTCATGGACATTAATTGCACAGATTCTTTTTTTCCAAAATATAGCTTAGGGGCTCTTTCATGTACTTTCTAATGAGTCAAACCTCCCATTGAAGTAATCTCCTGCTTGTCAATAAGTATTTTCAAAACAGGGTAATGGGTATTATATTTTTATGTGGATAAACTGTCCTTAGACAAACTTCCCCAGTGTTAAGTGTAAGTATATTCACCGCATTCAGCACTAGAGATACAGCGCTTCACATTTTTCCCCCTTCAGTAAGAACCATTTTTCCTGTGGTCATGACATGGACATCCAGATTTCGGGGAAGATCCTCACATAATGTAAATTGGTGTAGTCACATGACACTCACAACACTTACACTGTTTCTAACCAATAAACTCCCACCAAAATACAAACAACCACAGCTTTACCCCGAAAAGTGAGGAATACCAAAGACTCCATGAAGTCCACTACAGACTTCACAATTGGTATTAATTTTATTTGAAAGATGCTCAGATACAATGGTGATTGGAGGAAATACAAAACTCTAAGATAGAGATGAGAATTTGGCTTTACAATAGTAATTAGAGAAAAGAGAGGAAAAAGCCAATAGATGGCAATTGTCTCCACTTTTAGAAAATGTTCTTAAATTATATTAAAAGAAAATCCAAAAGCAAATGAGAGAGAGAGAGAGAGAGAGAGAGAGAGAGAGAGAGAGAAGGGGTGAAAATAATCCATCTGTTCCAATGCATTGAAAGTAATTGTATGTGTTTAATTTTCCCTGTTAATTGACATCAAAAGTTAGTGTTCATGCAAGGCTGAATTACAATTTGTATAGTTAATTGTACCTGTTCTGTGCAAGTGAAATAAACCTGAAACTGACCTACTTTTCACTAGCAGTCATTGCAGGCCATTCATCTAAAGATTAATATGTACATTTCAGTCAGCAGACTGCTCACATGCAGCTCACTGTGAGCATTCCTTCTATTATTTTAGATTCCCAGTACAATATTCAAGCTGTTTGATTGGTTTCCTGGATCACATTATGTTATCTTTATTCTGACTTAACCATTATAAACAGAAAGTAGGCCAGAGCATTACACAAGAGGATTACATTTAGTTACTTCCATGGATCCCAAAATTTAAAATACCTGATTCCTCCTTGCCTGCAGAAGAAAGATGCAAACCACTGGAAACAAGATTTATTATATAGCAATGTTTATATACAGTTGTATCTGTATAAATGTTAATACATGTCATGTTAATACAAAGCAATTGAGTTTAAGTGCACATATGGAGCTCTATTAGACAATTATTTGGGGGGAAGGGGAAGTCCCTCTTTCATCTGAATAATCACCGCATGATCTGGGTTCTATCCTGTCTCCATTACATCAGTTATCACCCACATTTATCCCAGTCCCTGTTTCATCACAAATGATTCAGTAATCACATGGACATCATCAGTCCTACTTGCAAAAGTTGTGATCACCTATCTTTCTCTCTGTCATCTGATTAACTGCATCACTGGCTGGCCACACTCCAGGTGTTCTGTTGATGGAGGTAAGAATTATGACAGGTAACTTCTTGCACAGGTCTTGCATGCATCTATGAGTTACTTGTAGGGAAAAATGCCAAAGAGGACACAAACCTATCAGCACTCCATAAAAGATTTAGAGAGTACAGGTAGGATGTGTACTGATATACAGAGAAATAGGGAGTTTTCAGAAAAAAGAAACTGTTGTAAGAGAAAAAATCCAGTATACTTTTATTTTAGTGGAAACTCTTTGGCTTCAACTTTTGTTTTTGAGATTTTTTATTAATTATGTTCCCTGCCAGACACATCAACACAAACAGCAGTAGAGCAAGTTTCACTTCTTTTCATTTGTGTATTTATATAGTAGCTACAGCACTAAGGTTGTGTTTGAAATGTATCTTTGAAGGTCAGTTTCGTTTATATACTTATTCTTTGAAATATATGAAACATCTGTTCTTCCCATGGAATATAACCTTCATTACGAAAACAGCACACTATCAGCATGGCATAAAGATGAAACAATCTCATAACATCCACATCCTTTAGAGAGAACTCTTCAATTATTTTAGAAATATGTAGCAAATCAAGTGATTACTTAAAAAAGAAATAGGTATTGACAGCCAGAGGAACCAGATTTGTATTAACTTTAGATGTGATTGTAAGGGCTACAGTAAGAAAGACTTGTCCTTCCGAGAACTGTGCTTTTAATCTAAACAGTGATGGGCATTCTATATGGAAGTGCATTTTCGTAATGATTATTCTGTCATGACAGTTTTTAGGATTGATTCTGCTACAACATAATGGTCACACACCAAGTAGTCATATCATATAAATAGATGAAGTCCCAAAATCCCAACTCACCCTTCTCAAGTACAAAATAATGCAGCGTAGGCTACTCACTTACCTGGAAATATTTGCAAGTCAGCCTTGAGTAACAGGCATTATGACTCTGATCCTCGTCAGCCAGCTAATATCCACACAAGTCTGTAAAATATAAGGCTATATATTTAGCACTTAGAAGCACCAATATAAGCATTTCTGAATTTAAATTTATTTTAGCAGAAATAATTCTATAATGCTCAGAGACAAATTAAATTAGGTAATCCTCTTGAGGTTGTTGGAAAAATCAGAGGGAAATAGATTTAAGTAAAATAGACATAATATATGTAATAATAACTTAATGCGAGCTTTTTCTTTTTCTAACAGAAACTAATAAATAGATGGAATGTTCTTTCAAATGGAGTCAAGCAGTAAAATGTATTTAAGCAAAAAATGAATGACTGTATGGTAGCTAATAAGGGTCACTAACCAGTTTTGTGACTCGGTCTAGAGGACCTCTAACACATCTTTTTTCACCTTCTAGTGCTTGGCAGTGGGGGAGCTCTGCCGACAAGTTTTGCCTTTCTGGAAGCCGTCCCTGGAATGTTATCAGAGACATTTAAAGTCAATACAAACTAAAACTATTAAATTTTATGACAGTTCCTGGATTCCAAGGAATATATGTGGGTTGGGAAATTAATGTATGTATTGCCTAGGACTGGCTGGAAAACATGAATTTAATTTTTTGAAATATTTTGAGGTCTTGTTCCACATTGGGATGAAACTGAGGCCTTTCAAAATTTTCCTTGAAAATCAAGAACACAAGAAAGACATGACAGAATAGTTTGGAAAGGGCACAGAGTTATCACATAAGAGACCAAGGTTTGAGTCCCTTCTTTGTGTCCTGGGTGAGCATCTTATTGCTATTGACTATTTGAGGGTGGTGTGATTAGCACAGAAATTCCATCTTGGACTTTAGAAAGTTTTCTTGAAACTGATACGTTACTGCAAAAAAAAAAATGGTTTCGATGAATTTACATTTTCTGATGAAAAAAACATTTCTGTTGAAAACGTTCTGACCAACTCTAATAACACCCCTGTCTTCCCACTCCCAGTCCCCAGATCCTTGCCTGGCGTACACTGGCATTGTGCCACTAAAGTCAGTGTAGTTGTGCCAATTTACACCACTCGAGGACCTGGGCTTATAGGCTTCATTCCGCTCTGTTACACCATTGTCAACCCAGAATAACTTCATTTACCTTAAAGGAGTTATTCCAGATTTACACCCATACGTCTGAGAACCGAGTTTGGTCACACACCTTAGCAGGGCTGCACTGGGTGTACATCAGGACAGAATCTGACCCTATCTTTTTACTGCATCTTTCTCATTCCATATACACTTTACTTCACATACTTCACATACCATATTTCTTCTTCTAAATATCTGCTGCAAATCCCATTTTCATTTACCTTATCTCCTCCCCATCCAATTCTTCTGTGCAAAGTCAGACAGGTTAACACAAACTGGTGGTTCTGAGTTAAAGACACTCCACTTAGAATCATGCTGTGATTTGTAGTTTGTTTCTTGAAGATTAGAATATCTTCAGTTTCTAAGTGCTCCCTTGTGTTCTATGCCTTTTCAGACCTCGCCATTGCCATCTCCCCTCCTCCCCCCCCTCCCCCTGCCAATTGTGTGATTGTTTGGACATTTGAATTGAAATTGAAACATTAATACACACCTTAAAAGCATATAAAGTGTATGATAAAATACGTGTAGCTGAAAAAGTATAATAGATTTGAAAAATATGAACATAGACTAGCTTCCTCATACAGTTGTTGTTTTTTATGACAATGTTAGTGCATTCATTTTTGTGATGTTGGCCAACCTAATAATTTCAAATTATGATTTGTAAACAAAGTCTAAATGAGCTCTCCCTAACAGCTAGTGATGAGCTGGGGGCTGGGGGGAAAGGCTTCAGAACCAGATTGTATTTACATTCACACCTAATCTACCTAGATATCCAGCAAACAGAGCTGTGTTGCCCAAGTGATAGATTTTGGCTGGGGTTGGGTTACAAATCACTTGAATGCAGGGGGAGGGGGAATAAAATGTTCTTATTTTTATTGTATGAGTAAAGGGCAGTAGAATTGTACTTAGCATATGCTGATTGAGGGCATCAAGAGAGAGTGTGGGGACAGGTGTTTTGCTTGATGGTCTGCCTGAGTCACAAGTACTATTTGTACCTGCCCCTCTCCATTGTTTAAAGACAAAGCTGATTAGGCTCCACAGATAGTTTTTTGTTTTGTTAAGTGACCACTCCAGCTGAAATCACTGATAATCAGATCTAAGTGCTTAGACCTGCTGTGGGACAGTGTTTCTGTGGAAGAGACAGCCCAGCCTACACTAGCAATGAGGTTCCCCCACTGAGAGCTCAGCTGAAATCACAGAGATGGGTGGAATCTCAAGAGACCAACTCGCAGAGGTCATAGTGGCAGGTGGCAGCAGAAGGTGACGGCGCAGGGCCATTGGCAACAGAGCGATGGAGTGAATGGTGGCACAACAAACAACAGTGGCCAGAGCGAACAGTGAGCAGCTGGGAGAATGAGCAAGGTGCCTTCTTCCCCCAACCTGGGAGGTGAACTCATGTGAAAGCACCTCTGAACTCTGAGTCTCCACTGACCAAGGACAACACCGGTGAATGTTAATGAGGCTGTTAAGAATGCTGGAGACACAACACAGTTCATGCGAACAAACATGGCCGCGGCATCATACTTTCTATTTAAGCAAGAGATACCACAAACTACAAACTGGAGGCAATGTTAAGTGCATTGTCACTTGTTCATCCTGAAGTTGAACACTGGTTCCGAACAAGACCAGCAAATGCTCACTATCTTTCTGCAAGAAACTCAACTGACTGGCTAGAAACATGTGGTGCAACAGTGAAAAACTCAACAGTTGAAAAAGTGAAGAACTCTCTCACCACATTCAAAAAATGTGCATACATGGCTGATGAATGCACCGATGCAAATGGGCATCAAGTATTAATGGGCATTGTGTACGTTATCTTGATGTCAGTGGTAGGCCAGTAGATGCATTTCTAGATGTTCAAGTTATAGAAGACACATCGGCTGCATCCCTGACAACCCACATCTTAGAAGAGTTAAATGCTTGTCAACTGGACCCCAAACAGATGGCTGCTTGTGCATTTGATGGAGCAGCTGGAAGACATGGTCGAGTACAAGCTTTGCTCAGAGAAAAGTGTAACCCTAATTTCTCCTATACACACTGCAGAGGCCATCTATTCCAACTAGGGCTAGTACGAGCTGCAGACTCTTCAAAAGACTTTAAAAAAGCTATAAATTTAATGTCTTCATTATATTATTTTTTCAGCAAATGTCCAAAAAGACTGAATATCTTGGAAAATATAGACGATGCACTGGTACGGAAGTTCAAATTAGTCCAACCTGGGAAAACCCTCTGGCTTTCTCTTGAGCGATCCTTGGCTGTTGTCTTAAAATTACTCCAGTGGTTATTACTGGCTTTGGAAAGTATCTACCAAGATGGGATGGATCTAAGTAGTGAGGCTGGTGGATTACTTTTGCTACTACGTTCAGAGAAGACTGTTGCCATTCTCTCTCTTATAAGTCTACTGTTGAAAACACTTGGGTCATTAAACAATGCCATCCAGGCATCTGCTACAACTGTAGTAGATCTTTGTCCAGCAATAGAAGCTACATTTAGATCAATCAGAGTGCTATCCATTGAAAAAATACTGGAAGAAACAAAGACTTCAGTCCAGAAGTTGACTAATGAAGGCATTTATACTGAATCCCTAAGTGAAGAGGACAAGAAGTGTTTGTTAAGACAACTGAAAAAGTACACAGACTTGATTCTTAAAAATCTACAACAGTGACTTCTAGATTCTACTCAACCTCTAAGTAGCTTTTACAGATCCCTGTCCTATAAAACACCGACAGTTGAGTGGAGTGAGGCACTACCAGCAATGGGGCTGCCATGTGCTCAGGACAGAATAGAGAATTTCAACACAGAGTGGAATATCATACGACAAATAAATGAAGATTTGACTTCAACTTCTTTTTTATCATCACTAGTGGCTCGACGTGGTCTTTATGCTATGTTTCCTGGGATGAAAGAAGTAGGAATTCATCTCTTGCTACTCTCAGTCACAACAGCTACAGTTGAGCGTTCTTTTTCATCATTGAATATAATTTTTTGTGTTCTGAAAGAAGTTGCCTTCTGCCTGATCATGACTAATGAGCATATCAACTGAAGGAATGGAAATACCAGACACATGAGAAGCCACTAAAAGATGAATGCATTGCATTCAAGAAGTTCATTAACAGAGTTGTGCAAAATTATAACAAGAAACCAAGAAGGATGTAGATGTAGTGCTTCATGGAAAGCTTGAGTAGCCAACTTTAATTTGTGTGATGATTTTAAAACATGAGCTAAATCTAATAAAATGGTCATGAAACATTTTTCAGTTTTTACTATGGTGCCATAGAGCCCACCTTCACACTCTCACCCCTCATTGACCCTGACCCTCCTCTCCCCCCATAAATTCGAACACCCCCCTAATTTCAATTCCTGGGGAAAACACTGTTACTTACAGCTATAGAGTTGCATCTTCTAACCTAAACTTTACCGCCTTCATTTCTGGGATAGTAGCAGGTACCTTGCATAACTAGTGAGTTGATGCTAAGAAGTATATGCAGAATACATAGACACTTTCAATATCATGCCCGTGGCTTCAATGCAATACATCAGTCTTTCTTTCTGTGGTTTTCAATAGATTTTCTATCCTCTTTGAAACGACCAGATTGCAGTTAAGGGATCTGATAAATGCATCAGCTTCTGGGCTACAGTTTACTGAATAAAAATATCTTAAGAAATATTATGAAGCTAATAAATATATAATCCATTGTAAAGAGTTATTGAATGGTGAATTTCTTTTCTCACCTCCTCAGTGGTTGCTGAGAAAGCCAGCAAAACACCATTTTGCGAAGAATTGTTTAAGAATAGATCCCCTACATTAACAAAATATATTAGTTTTAGGCTCATATTGGAGCCTGAGATTGACATTTAGTATTTTGAAGTACCTGAAGATTCATTTCATATCACATATGGATGTTGTGGGAAATCATGGTTACAAGTGAAATTTTTACTGGGGTGAGATACCCTTTTCTTTAATGTAAATTCGCTTACATAGTGAACGTGGAACTAGATGGATCATGGAACAGGTAAATGGCTATGAAGTCCTTAATCTCTAGAGTCCTGATCCTCTATGTGGAGGATCTATGTGGAGACAGGCAGACCCTTGCACCCACTCAGAGCCCACACTGAAGTCAGAGGAGCTCTGTGTGCATGCACAGGTCTGTCTCTGCACAATTCATTGCAAGATCGGGACCTAGATCAAGAGGTGAAATTGCTGGTTGTTATAGGTCATCTGGTAAGGTGCTGACTGCCCTCCACTCCAGTTGGCTTCACTTCTAAACATGGTTCCTCCAGAGCCTGAGGAAATTTTCAGTACTTTACATGCTTTTATAATTAATTCCCATTCTCTCATTTACTGTGTCATCTTGAATTGCCCGCTTTCTGTTGTGCAATACCTTTTTATCTGTTCTAGGATGTGTCAGGGATTTCATTACTGTAGGAATGCAATCTAAACTATCTCACCAAACCATTTTGTTATCAATTATAAATAATCTGGAATTGATTTCTATAGGGCCTTTCATCCCTCTAATGGAAAGTGAAGGTGGTGAACTAAATGCAGCAAGCTGCCAGAATTGCATTGCCCTCATTATTATAGGGGGGGGGAACAAAACCAAAACCAAATTAAAAGCTTTTTCAAATTCCTGACTCCAATCTGGAAAATCTGAAGCTATCTTTCAAACAGATGTCTTGCTCTCAACAAAAGTGGCAATTCAGACTCTTCTCTAAAAAGATCTTTCTTTATAGTTTCTCAGGGTCTACTGAAACTCCTTAATGTAGGGAATCCTTTTCTGGGATCCTTCTCCAGCATGCTTTTATGACAGCTAACTCTTTTAAACTGGCAGAAAAACAATGACCATATACTGCAGCTTGCAGTATCTTGCTTCCTTCCTGGTGTTAAGTATCACTGTTATTTTTTCTCTTGTTATCAAGGAGATGGCACACCAAAGTATCCCAAAGTGTTTTACAAATATTCAGGAATGATGTAGTCCATCACTGAAACATAGTTACTGCTGGGATAGAATGCAAATGGTGTTTAGAGCTCAACACTACCAAGTAATTTAGGACAGGAACTGAATGGTCAGTAGAAAGTAAAGGATGTGAACACCCCAGGAAAAGTCAGACAGGCAGAATGTAATTATCCTGATTGAAATTTAGCTAGGACATAGGATTAATGTAACTTCTCTTGTGAAAAATTTGGTAGAAACTTTAATTAGCACAGTGGTCAGAACTCAATTTTACATTTGATCCAAGGCTAATGAGAGATACTGCTAGACAGTGGGAAGCAGCTCACTGAAGAAGGTCTTTTAGGGGGAAAAGTGTCTATAGATTTTGTTTTCCTTTAGGGTTTTCTTGGATGTATGACCAAGTATTTTCTTAGTATATGAAATATGGAAGTAAACTGATTCTGAAATTTTATTCTGCTGCTTTCCCATCCTAATCTCTATCTTTTAATGTACTGGTATGGGACATTATAATAATAATTATTTATTCAGAATGTAAGTCTAGTATGTTTTGCAGTCAAATGACATATCCTGGAGGCATAATGCTTATCATGCATACAATGTAAAGCATGTGCTTGCTTCAGTCTGTTGGGATTCTTCAATCCCAGATCTTAGCTGAAATATGTAACAGAAATTTCATTTCATAGCCATAATTGGGGAGTGAAAAAAACAAGTAGAGCATTATTTACATTTCTTTTTCACGTGCTTTGTTTCTTTGAACTTATCAAGTACGGACTTAATCAACGACATCTAAAATGTTTGGTAAAGACCTGCCCTGATGTTGTTACATTTGAAAAGACAGCAGCAAAGAGAATATTGATTATATTATGTTGAAGACATCTTGTTGGAATTAAAAATGAAAAAGCTTCAAATAAATATAGATCATAGTGAAAAATTAATTTACAAGATTTCTAAGCACTGACTAGTCAATATATAGATCTCTTTGAAATGTTTTAATAATTTTAATTACATCTCAGATGCAGTACACTTTAGAAACAACTCATACAGGACGTTGAGAAGTTTTTATATCTGGAGTGATTATGGCTGGAATTTTTAAAGGAGCCTAAGGAAATTAGGTACTTAAATCCTATACAATTTCAATAGGAGCTGGGCACTCATCTCCCTGAGGTCCCTTTGAAAATTCAAACCTACATGAATGAAGAAAATGGTCCAGATTACACCAGATGATATGAATCCAAATGGATCCAGTTATTTCTTGGATCTACACTGATTTATATCATCTGAAGTTCTAGCTCAATAAGGACACTAAAAAGACGTATGTTACAATCCGCTTCAGCATGCTACAATCTGCATCAGAATGTTACAATCCACTTCAGAACAATAGTTTGGAGCTGTAGTAATAAAACTCATCACATCTTGTTCCAATTCTTTTTAAATTTTGCTTTAAACAAACATGCATTGAAATATTTTCCAACTCTGCGTCCTCCCATGCAGAGTTTTGCACTTTAATTACAAATTTCAGAAGTGTCCATTCATCTCTTTTATACTATAAACTCTTTCAAGCAAAGACTGTCATTTAGTATATGTTTGTACAGGGTTGTGACCTGGTTGATGCCATTATTAGGTGTTTTTGTAATATAAATAAAAATAATCAGAAGGGGAGGGGCTTTTGAAGTAGCATTTGTTTATAGGTGGAACAGGGCCAAGATTTCCACGTTTTTTAGTTTTGTAGATGAAAATTTGTATGTGAAATCATATATATGAATGTGTGCATGCTATCCTTGCAGAAGGGAATTATAAAATATATGGCCCACATCTGCAAATTGTGGTTGCTGTCTGTTCCCTTACACCTTCGTGTATACAGCCATGTGTGCACAGATTTTTGCACACATAACAACCTTCACACATATAAGCTCTATTTACATACAAATTGTGTGAATATCAAACATGAATGTGCTATGTGTATAAATATCCAAACCCTCTGCTCCACTCCCTGTGCTTTGCTTTTGGCAGAACTAGGGGGTGAATAGCTGTCTTAGATAGCTGTGATTTCTACTTCTATAGGGTAAGCTCCTAGGGGCATAAAGCCAGCATAGTCACCTATATTTCACCTGCTCCTGCCAACCCTTGGTGTATAGCCTATTCTGGAGACTTGGCTGGATTGTCTGAACCATCTGTAAATTGCTTTCTACTGCTGGCATAGATAGAGCAGCCTTAGGGCTGCTCTAATTTGTGGTTCCAGGATTATGGGATGAAAAATTTGCACTTTTACTAATAAAGGCAAAGTGGAGGCCCCTTTGGGTATTCGGCCTATTATGTGAATTCAATAAATGTGTATGAAACAATGCTTTGATCCCCTCCTTTGCAGTTGGATTCTTAATAATAAATGCTTTTGTTTGTCTTTGAACAAAACTTTATCCTATTGAAAAATATAGTAGCTTTTATTTTCTTACATCATTCAGAATACCATAAGACACTCATTATTTCTTGCTTTCAGTTTTTACTTCAGTGCCGCTCCCCACAAAAATAAATGTATTGAAGAAATCTTTGATCTTATATCAAAGCCAACAGGCCTTCTTGGATCCAGTATGTCTTCGGTGGACTTTAAAAAGAACACAACAAAAGGTAACAGCACTCTAAGGAACCTGTGGATGAAAAAGGCCTAAACATAATGAGGGTTTCACTGCACACAAATCTGTATACAAGCAATCTTGTTTTATAATAATAACAGTGATTCTTATCACATACTGTATTATAGCTAACAAAGAATACATGCTTGGAAACAGGAACACTTGATTTTATTTTCCACAGGAGGAGATGATCATCAACAGAGAATTACTCAAACACCAGAGCTGTAGCTAAGAATGGCACAAGGCATATCACAGTGTAGGAGAAAGAGATCCCTGGAGCACTGGACCTGATGTAAGATCTGAGGCCTGAACCATAGTCAGTAAAGTTAGGCCATGAACCAAAGTCAGGCCATGTATTAAAGCAGATGCTTACAGGTTTACTGTCCAATACATGATGTTGGCAAAGATATTGCTAGTGTTGCTAGAACACAGGCATTCCTATGAGGCAGCAGATATGGGATATGTGTGTGAACACACTCCAAAAGATTAGCATGGTACCTCCTGACCTAATACAATATAAGAGGGTTTGACAGAAGTAATGAATAGGGATGTCTTGCTTGAGACACCTGGAGCAAGGTACAAGGGGAGGTAATAATCATAGGTCATGAAACACATTAAGTGGTATATAAACTGTCTCAGCCTATAAATGTTCGGGTGCCTCACCTTAATCCTTTGTGTGGCCTAGGGGACAGCAGAGACTCCTGCTGCTGACTGAGCCACTCCTTGCCACTGGGCACTCCTGTGTTTGTGCATCTGTAACCATGGATCCAGGGCACTTATACTGTGCCTTTAATGCAATAAACCTGGCTGTGTGCCATTGTCACTGAATTGTACCTATGGTCATTCTTGATGAATAACACTGAGGTCTGCTGTATTAGAAAGCCACATTCTACTCTTGTGTTAATAACATAGGAGTTGAAGGAACAGAAACACTAAACAGCTGTAACAGTTCAAAGCAGCCCCTGGATAGAGTTAGCATAGTGTAGGGGGCCTTGGTCCTCTGCGGAGTGGTGGGGCAACACCCCGCCTCGCTACACATGCTCGGCTGGGTTGGGGAATCCTCAGCCTTTGGCCCTAACTTCAGGTAGGGCCCTGCAAGTGGCACAAGATACGCCCAGGCCCTGGGTCAGGCAAACAACCAGTCAGCGGCTCAGGCCCTTAGGCAGGGACTGAGCAGTGAGTTCAATGTAAGCCCAGGCCCTGGGGCAGGGCAGGGCAGCAAGCAAATAGTCAAGGGCTCAGGCCCTCAGGCAGGGACTGAGCAAGGACCAATAGGAAACACCAGGCTCCTGGCTTTGAGTGACCAGGAAGAGGGGGACACTGCCACCCGCGAGGTGGGTGGCAGGGGGGACGCAGGCCCACCCACTCCACTGCGTCCCAGCCCGGGGCCCTAGCAGCGGCAGAAAAACCCGCTGCTGAGTCAGTGGAGATCCTGGCCGCAACACACTGACATGGGCTCTGGCAGTGCTGCAGCCAGACTAGGGTCGGCTGCCCCCCGGGCTACTTCCGGACTCCCCCTCGTAGGGTACCTGGGTCAGGGTGGCGTCCTCGGAGGGTTCCAGCACCATGGGCCCCTCCTCTGGGTAACGGGTGAGGGGCAGGCTCGGCAGCTCCTCTGGGTCACGGGCGCAGGGCTGGTCCGGCCAATCTAGGCGTGTACCCGGGGCCGCAGGGTTTTCCCAGTCACGGGCTGGGCTGGCTGCATCTGGCCTCCCCAGCGGCTGGTCCCCAAGTGAGTTCTGAGGGCCCGCCTTTATACTTCCGGGTCACGCTTTTCTACTTCCAGGTCACGGCCTGTCCCTCTGAGGGGCGGGCCCAGAGCTTCCTGGCTCCGCCCACTCTGGTGTCTGGGGAGGTTCTTCCCTCTGCGGGGTGGTGGGGCACCAGCCCGCCTCACTACACACGGCAACAACTTTCCAGTCTTTAGCACTTAACAACACGAGGCTGACCTCAGGCATAAGCTTCAAGTGACTGTATGGGGCCCCTATTTATTATTTCTATTATTGTAAGTCCTGGGTATCCCAATCACAGACCAGAACTTCATTGTCTCAGGCACTCTAAAACAGAACACAATTATGGTCCTTTTCCCATAAAGCTTACAGCTTAAGTATAAGACGGGAGGTAAGAGACAAATACAGATAGCTGAGGGAGTACAAGGAAGCAGTATTGGTCAACATGATGGGCTGTCATCTCAGCACATCAACAGCTCAGCCATTGTCAAGCTTTTTTGTAGGCATCATGGGAATAAAGAGTTTTAATGTGACATTTGAAGGAGGAAAATCAATTGGTTTCATAGATGTTTATGGGGAGTACCTCCCAAGCATGGGTGTCAGTATAGGAGAAAACACGAAGATTCTTGCTTGAAAATTTAACAAGTGGATGATTGAGGTTGTCATCATGGGCTAATCAGAGGTGGCAACTGACCCTTTAATACTGAATGAGAGAAGATAGGATAGGTATAGTGAAGGGTAGGCCTCGAGGGGCCTTGAAAATGAAGACCGGCAGCTTGTTTGCTAGGATACAGAAGAGGGAGCCAGTAGAGGGAATGAAAGAGAAAGTGACATTGTCAAAACAACAGAGTAGGCAAATAATCTTTGCAGCAGCCTTCTAAATGGATACAAGCTGGAGAAGAGTGCAGTGGCTAGAGAAAAGGATGTTGCAATAACTGAGATGTGAGATGACTGGACAGAAGTTTTCACTGTGTAGAGGTGTCATGCAGAAAGAATCTTAAAGACTTGGACATCAACTTGGACCTCACAATCGGGCTAAGATGATACCCAGGTTATGGGTCTTCGTGTCAGACAGGATGCTGATGTTGTCTGCCAGGAGTGAGAAAGGATGTTGCATGGAAGGCTTGGGGAGAAAGATTAAGAACTCTTTTTAGCCATGTTGAGCTTGAGTCGACAGCAAGATATTCACAAGGAAAGGTTAGAAAGACAGGCTGAGATTTTAGTCTGGACAGAAGGAGACAGGTCAGGAGTAGAAAGATAGACCTCAAAGTTGTCAACATATAGTAATTTAATTTGTGTTTGTGGATAAGATATAGAGGGAGACGATAAGGGGATCAAAAATAAATTTGTGTGGCACTCCCACAGAAAGATGGAGACTGAAAGAGGACAGGCTGCAGGAGAGATTAGGGAAGTAGGAGGAGAACTAGGAAAAGACAAACTCACAGTGCCAAAGGAGGACAACATTACAAAAAGAGCATGGTCAGCTGTGTCAAAGGTGACTGACATGTCAAAGAGGATTAGGATGGAGTCCTGGTACTGAGATTTGGCTAAGGATAGGTCATTAGAAATTTTGGTGAGAGCAGGTTCTGCTCTTTTGGATCCAGCTGAGTCAACAGCTCAAAGAAAAACTCAGTATTCCCACATACTTCTTGTAATTTAGCCCTCTGCAAGAAAATAGTCATTCTCTCCTCTCGTAGTTCAGATCCCCACCAATCAAATAGTGCTGTTTGAAATCAGACTACATTAAAATGCACAAGGGAACTTTTGGTGTGCACCAGCAGGGTTCATAATGCCAGTTAGTGTATGACATGCTGCTGTGCACTGGATTTACACCCCATATGCTGCACACAAGCCCTTAGCAAAACAGCTGGATGTGCCAGAAAAGCAATACATTTGACAATAATTCAGCAGAGTGTGGACTTTCCATCCTGACTGGTTTCTGGGCTTTAGGTCAATTGAAGTGTTGATCAGCTGAAGCACTATTTTGTTTTCATGTTTTTTTCTCAGGTGTGAAATCTCAGAGAAAAGTTAACTTTTGTTCTGGAAAAAGAAGGATGGCATTTATATCTATAGTACATACTGCTACACTTCAAAGTATATTGGGTTGCAGAATTGTATACGTGATGAGAGATCCTCACTTCAAAAAGCTTCTTCATCATTTCCTGCTGTGACAGGTTCCCCCCCCCCCCCCTCCAGGGTGCCACTGATGTTCTGGGGTACCACTGACCTTGCCTGTTCCACCAGCCTGGGCTCTCTTACACTGTCCTACTGAGTCAGACCCTCAAGCCTCCTCCAGCACACACACACGTAGGGACGTACCCAGCTGCAGAAAGACACAGACACTGAAATCAGCTCTGTATGGGAAGATTCAGCTAGGGAATTACCGTGCACTCCCGGTCTGGTGTGCAAACCCAGAATTGTACCATCTTGCACCCCAGAGAAAACTGCACAGCATTGTTTTATGGCAGATTACAAATGTTCTTGATGACAATCTGCTCTTGCTTGAAGTTTACAACCCCGGGTGTTTCTTTCACAGGCCAGACCCCTTTTCCAGCCTGGGCTCAGTCGTTCTCTTCTCCCCTCCCCTTGCTTTTGAGTTTGTTTCTTAGATGTTTCTAGCAGTCATCCTGGGTGGGGATTCAATGAAAAATGAACCCTGATTAATTGACTTCCCTGTCTTACATAGGATTTACATATGGTGGGAATCCTTTGCTTTTCGGTGTGATTCCCACTGCCCTCAGTGAAAAAATACTGGTATTCTTTGGAGTCCAATACTAGGTGACATGATCACATAACCCTGCAGAGTCAAAGCAGCCAGGAGTCAAAGGCCATTTGTAGCATCCCAGGAAACTTCTCAGGAAGGTGGGAGATTAGCATCTTCAAAGACCTATTGTTCTTCCTAATGGCCCATCCAGACAGATTGCATTCTGTCTGGTGGGCAGTCCCCAGGTGTAAACCCACTTGCAATTGATACATAGTCAATATTCCTAACTTCAGATACAGAAATGATACATGCATACAAATAGGTAGGGTGACCAGACAGCAAGTGTGAAAAATCGGGACAGGGGTTGTAGGGTAATAGGAACCTATATAAGAAAAAGACCCCAAAATTGGGACTGTCCCTATAAAATCGGGACATCTGGTCATTCTACAAATAGGATAATCATATTCAGTAAATCATAACCTTTCCAATGATACCTCACATGACCCATCTTGCATAAAATACATCTTAGATATGCTATAATCATATTATAACAATATTTCTATGAAGAATATGGGGGCATAGTGTCACACCTGCTATTAGAAGTGCTATCATTTCCAAGGCAATGTTAGCTACCCAAATCTTCACCATTTTACAGCTTGCAGTCCTGAAAAACAGTACAATTCATTTTATTTAACTAACAAAGGTAGTGAGTGACGAAGTATAAAGTGGAGAAGGTATTTGAAATGAATCATATAATGGAAAATGTGCAATTCCAATCCACTGAAAGGCTCAATAGTTATACATATCCAGTGAATTGGAGTTATTAACCTTGTACACATACAGAAGAACTATGAACTGTAAACCTAATTCTGCAGCCCTTACATATAATAAGTAGTCCTTATTCATGCAAGTACTCTCATTAATTTCAATGACTCTGTGGGTAAGTACACTCAACATACACAAGGGTGGAAAAAGCATGCTCTGTAAAATCAATTTTAAATGACATCTACCTATGTCACACAAGACAATAATATCTTGGATGGTGCAATGAATTCAAAGATGAGGGAAAAAACCTGTTTTTTTAAAACATTACATTAACGCTTTAAAGTTAAAAGACACCTGCCCTAGAGTAAACAATGTATACAGTGTTATATAGTTAATTAAGAATCTTTACTGTTAGAAAGAAAAAGGAGCAGGTTGACCCAGAGGCGGATATGAGTACAGGCTTTTTTATTGCGATACTTGTTCCCCTGGACCCAATTGTCCAGTAAGCACCAAAGTGATTACAACACACTCTTTTTGGTTAGATTAGTATGTTCATGCCTAAATCCGTTAAAACACCCTAAAACCTCTTATTAAGTAATAGAAACACCCACCGTTAGTAAACCCACATCTATCCATTACTCATAGGGAGGGAGGGGAAGATAACATTCCTTTTACCTTCTTTTACACAAAGGGCATTTCTCCTGCAGCTGCAGCCCTATCAATCTTTCTGAGCAACAGAGAAGGGAAGAATCTGGCAATTTATATTTTAGACAAAGAAATACTGAAGAATTTGCAACTTATGTATTAGACAATATAATACCGACTAATCTGTATCTTATGTATTTAGACACAAAAATATTGCCTACATATGCCTTTGTCCCCTAATACCATATCAGCACATTAGCAGCTTATTGTTATACTTAACCCTAAAGTATCCCAACATTTACTAGTGTACATAAACACTTAATCATGCGTTACTTGCTTGTTTCTATTCAGATATCTTACTGGATCTTATAAAAATGTTAGGTATCTGGGACAGTTGTTCATACCTTTCTCTTTATTTGTAGATTAACAAAGCTAGAAAGAGAAAAAAACAGAGAGACCATTTACTAATTCCCATCTTTCCAAAAGAGTTGCTGGATTTTTCTCATCTAAAGAACAATGGCTTGTTTTGGACATACACCACTCACAATTACAAATATGATAGGCAATTGATAAGTAAAAAATAAACAAAAGACTCCTTTCCACCTTTTTTCATTATGCTCTTCAGATAGTTGTTGCATGAATTTACATTTACATTGGACACGGTGTGGGAATTAGAAATCAAGTTAGATGCTTGATACAGACATCTTTGTCATGATGAACTGGGAAGTTTCATTAAATAAATAAAACACTGGACATTTGTGTACCATATTACTTCTTTTTATCTTTACAATTTCCCAACCTCATATTTGTATGAAAGACTAGGATTATTTTATCTGATGCATTGGCAAATAGGTTCTATTCATGCAGTACGTACTGACAAACAAGATTTATTGGATTCACTGTTCTTTAAACTTTAGAACCTGAGAAACCATTTATTTTTCAGGATTGTTTAGCTTGATGGGAGAGACAGCATTATCATGGTGCTGAATGATGTGAAAAATAAGGGGAAAAAGGGTGCCTAGCTGATTTTTATATGCTTTTATTGCTGTCATATGTAAAATATATACGATAATACTATAGTGTATTAAAATGCTTCAGATGAAATGAGTGTTGTTCTGATCTTTCCCAGACTGATCAGCTTATTTTGAACGTTTTAACATTTCACAGCTTTGTCACAGACTATTTTGAAGTACAAAATCCTCCACTTTGAATGCAAGACATACTTAACATGCAATTGCTGAAGTATGTATTAGAGAAATACTAAGATTTAGGGCCCCGTCTTGCAGGAGTTAGTAATGTGAGTAGACCCACTGATGTCCGTGTACCACATACCTCAGTACTGTGTTCAAGATTGGGTCCTTAAAGAACGTTTCTGGATGTTATGCATGACTCTGAATTCATACCAGGTTTTACAAGATGCATGATTCATTTGTATATCTGAGATAAAAACTGGCATCTAAAGTTATTACATCTTCAAATAAAAGATGTAAAAGAAACTCTTTTAAAAGTTAAAGTAATTCTCAGACATAGGGACGATTTGACAGCTTGTGTAACTCTCTTCCTTAACTCAGCTGCACATCAAACAAAACCAATTCTGTGTATAACTTCACTGTAATTGTGGTTATAGTGTGCCATCAGTTTTTAGGAACAACTCCTCAGGTTACTGTGGCCTTTGGAATGGTAGCATGTGATGATTTGGGAAAATTTATGAGTTCTATTTGAGATTATAAACCCTAGTCTATAGGTATCTTTCTCAAGGGGCAATCCTCCATGTTGAATGTAAGGCTGACCTTTGCATGCCAGCTGTCTTTTTTAACACCATCTTGGAATGCAAGTGCAAGGGGTTGTGATATAGAGCTCGCAATGGAGGGTGATTAAACCTTGATGATCCTCTGATTCATGGGAAAGCACCTTGGACAATGAGTTTGCAACTGCACCAGGCAAACCAGTTTTCCAATTTGGTCTCCGGAGACATGGTAACCTGTCAACTGATCACCCAACAGGGGGGTTGAGGATGACCAGAGAGTCACTGGCAAAGAGAGACTGAAGGTGATAAAATTACCAGATCTGCTTGGAGCAGCTGTCTCACCTACCAGAGCTGGAAGATGAATACATGCTAGAGGAGTGCACCTGGGATCCCAGAAAGAACTGTGACCAAAGCCCAGAGAACACTTAGGGGCTGTCCATAAATTACATAGTGCATTTTTGTGATTATTCAAGCCCCACCCACCCCCTTGTAAAACTAAAACAAACATACAAAATTAAGGACTCTCCCCACCAATGGTTTATGTAGTCAAGGCTGGCTTTAAGCTGATTCCTCCGCTCTGGCGGGAGGTTTTTTTTAAATTTTTGCTCCGACAAGTCCGGCGGGGCCCCGCCGTCGTTCTTCGCGTGGGGCCCTGCACCCGTTAAATCCGGCCCTGTATGTAATTTATGGACAGCATTCTATGTGTTCATTAGTGTAGCTAGTGAGCAGTTATTTATCACTTTTCAGGCCCTATTGCACCTTTGATATTTTTGGAGCTCTGATTCCAATTTGGGAATTTTTGGCGATGGCTGAGACCACATGTCCCTCCAGCGATGGTGTCATCCCTAGAACAGATGAGCACACTTATGACTTTTCTGAGTGGGAAGTACACAACCACTGTTGATGTTCTATGTGTCTAGCCTTCACTAACCAGACACACAATGATCAAAGAAGAAACACACTTACTACAGTAATTATATTTTCTTGTCCACACTCTGCCTATGGAAACTTTCTCCTGCGGGCTCTATAGCTCCTATGTTGGCTGGGCTCACTTGAAGAGCTTCACGGGCTTCTAACTAGAGCTGTATGGACTTAAAAAACTGTTTGTCCTTAATAACACTATCTTCACACTATAACTCAGCTTGCTCTTTAGTATTTGCAGTCCCCATGTTCAGACACTGTCTGAATATATTACACCAAAAATCCCCAAACGCAAGGAGAAAGAGAAACCAGCTTTATAATTTTAGGAAGAGGCAGGGAAAGATGAAGATATAGGAGAAAGCTATAGTATAATATTGAAGATCATAGTATTTATGTGATAATCCAAACAATGTACTTGGGGAGTAACTCACCCAGAGTGCACTTTGCTACCTGTGATTGTATACCCATCCCCCATCCATTTGCTAGCAGCTCTCATGACACACTGATCACTGTTCTAGGGATGATGTTGCTATGCTAGTAAAGAGCGATTCATCAGCAGCTGAAATGTCTTTTCCAAAGGTCCCAATCTGAGGAGAGCCAAAAAGACTTTCTTCAGTAAAGTGTGAAAAGGCAAGGCATTCTGGGAAGCTTTTCTGTCTCTAGGTAACTCTGTCTATGCTAAATTCTTTCATCCCTTTTGAGGTGATCACCAAGGCAATTTGCAAAATAAACTCTGAAAGCCTGCTGCTGTTTATCTTTTCAGTACTTATCTCCTTTACACAGTTCAGGAAACATGTTGCAGAAAGATCCTTAAACAGTCCCTCCAGCTTCTCCAGGCAGCTCTCAAACAAAGAAAAGCTAAATGAAAGCAACCGCAGCAACAATTTCATTTCAGTTACTTAGTTTTCCTTCCATTCTTTCTACAACAGGTACGGTGCTTTTGGAAATCAGCTCAGTCTCCTGTGGCTTGCTACTGGTGACAGATCATTAAATGCTTCCTGGGCTCTTACCATGAGAAGCAATAAAGTTTAGTAAGAGGAGCAAAATAGTTATGTCACTGTCACTATCAACTGTTTGTGTCTGATACAAGTCCAAGCCATAGTAAGCAAACAACCTCTAATGCCTTTAACTCTCAT
Organism: Macrochelys suwanniensis; assembly: GCA_033296515.1. Lineage (NCBI taxonomy): Eukaryota > Metazoa > Chordata > Testudines > Chelydridae > Macrochelys > Macrochelys suwanniensis. Next base: position 90,904,818 of record CM065775.1, on the reverse strand, counting down.
ATTTCCTGTTGCTATGATAGCTCTGCCTTATGCCCCTTCACAGGTGCCTGGCTCTATTATCAGACCAGTTTTTCCACACGAATCACAATCTCAGTTTTGGACCTCTTTCTAACATTGGTCCTGGTCCAATTCCCACTGAAGTCAGGGGGTGTCTTTCCATTTGGATCAGGCCATTAATGAGGGGTTTATGGATTCATATTCCTTCCATTATTTTTAATCTAAAACAAAATTGATTTTCATCTTGCTGATTAAGGTTGCACCAGTTTTGTCACCGTCCACAGAGAGTGTAAATGAAGCTGAGTTTTAGGAAGAAAGAAAACCTTTGATGCAATACTATAGTGTAAATGAGGCAGCTAAATATAGTTATGCTGAATTTTGCTATGTATTTAGAGAAGTTATGTTAGTCTACAGCAATCAGTGAATAAATTATAATATTATGGATATAAATAAACTTTACAGCAAAGTCTTAAAGCAACTCTTGTAAAACAAATCCCTGCAGCTTTTTTAGCGGCCGATTAATTTGGGACAGAGTAATGCTACATTGTGACTAGTGACATGAATCACAGAAGCACATTTAAGATACATGCAGATACTATTTCTCTGTGTATGTATATAGGCCAAACTACTAACTTCTGTCAGTGGAATGATAGTTGCACTTGTAGTATTAGTAAACTCTTCTTAAGGAGGTTGTGCACAGTCCTAGTATTGCATTACTTCAAGCAATGCAGATTTGCTGAATGACATCATGCCAGTAGAGGAGATGCTATTATCTTAATTAAACATAGGTCACACCTTTACTTAATACCAATCTTTATGAAACCTGAAGAGTATACCAGTGCTGGGAGGCAGCTAGAAAGTAATGCACCAGACATATGAAACATAAAGAGACAGAGGAGAATAGGACAAGAGATGGAAAAAAGAATGGGCTCTCTTGAGATGTAAAACTTGCAAAGATATTCAAGTATCATTAGTGAACTTTTATGACAAAGTTTTTGGATGCCCCTCTTGAAATGACTTGTATTTAATAAATTAAAAAATTAATCTGACAAGTTGGCTAAAGTGACAGAAAAAGTAATGTTGTTATATCTGTCAATAAATGATGAATAGGTAATCTAATACATAGTTCAATTTCCCACGCTCTGTACACTTTGTACAATGTATCATAATAATTTTCTAGTTCCTCCATCCAATACAATGAGCATATTAATGTACAAAAACAAACAAAAACCCCTGTTTTTAAAAAGTCAAGAATAGAAGATTGCTTGAAGTAATACCTTGTATGCATAGAACTGCATTTCACTTACATCAGGATTTTGCTTTGGTAAATAGTACATATTATAAAATATTAATTCAAGCATTTCTTGTTGAGATTAAGTAAGGAGAAAAAACCAAATGTATGCCACTTAAAATACATTTTTAGATATAATAAAAATGATGAATTAATATGGAACTTTCTGAAGCTCACCAGCTGTCCTTCACTTAATAAAATAGGTGGGTTTTACCCAGCATGATTATCCCTTTCCAGAAGACAAACTGCCGTATGTTTTTGAAACACAGTATATGCAAAATGTCAAGAATTATTAGAAAATACATCTGCCTGTACAGGGCTGTCAATGAAAAGTAGTAGGCAGTTGTTGGAACTCTCCCATTTTTTATTCATTTTCCAAGGGCAGCTTAGAAGATCTATTATTTTCATGCAATTTTGCCATGCAAGCTCCACTGGAAATACATTTCTTAAGAGACAAGGTATTTCAATCTAAAATGGAAATGTTATGTCTTTTGGAGTCCTTCAGTGAAGATGGGTGTGATGGGTTGGATCACAGAAATCCCCTTGGGGCTGTCAACTGATGTGCCAAGACTACTTCTGCCCTTGCCTTCCCTGCCAGCTTGGAACTCCAGAACCCTGCCTGGTTATGCCAGACACACTTGCTGGCCACAAACACAGACCCAGGTCTGAATTAAGTCCCACAAACTGCAGGCTTAACTGAAAGCAGCTTAAGAAGTGTTCCTGTCTTTAACACTCAGATGCCCAACTCCCAGTGGGGTCCAAATCCCAAATAAATCCGTTTTACCCCATATAAAGATTAGACAGGGTAAATTCATAAATTGTTCACCCTCTATAACACTGATAGAGAGATATGCACAGCTGTTTGCCCACCCCCAGGTATTAATACACACTCTGGGTTAATTAATAAGTAAAAAGTGATTTTATTAAATACAGAAAGTAGGATTTATGTGGTTCAAAGTAGTAACGGACAGAACAAAGTGAATTACCAAGCAAAATAAAATAAAACACACAAGTCTATGCCTAATACAGTAAGAAAACTGAATACAGATAAATGCTCACCGTCAAAGATGTTCCAGTAAGCTTCCTTTCACAGACTAGTCTCCTTCAAGTCTGGGTCCAGCAATCACTCACACCCCCTGTAGTTACTGTCCTTTGTCCCAGTTTCTTTCAGGTATCCTTTGGGGTGGAGCTGCTATCTCTTGAGCCAGCTGAAGACAAAATGGAGGGGTCTCCCAGGGGTTTAAATAGACTTTCTCTTGTGGGTGGACACTCCTCCCCCCCCCTGCATAGAATCCAGCTACAAAATGGAGATTTGGAGTCACATGGGTAAGTCACATGCCCATGCATGACTCAAAACTTAGAGGTAGCAGCCATTGTTTGACTTCTTATGTGGATTGGAACTTTCCAAGATCCATTGTTCGTTAAGTGTTTCTTGATTGGGCACTTAACTTGCACATTCCTTTCTCAAGAAGCTGACCAAATGTTTTACCAAGGCTACTTAGAAATTAAGCAAGTACACAGCCAACATTCAACTTTGAACACAAAAATGATACATGCATACAAATAGGAGGAATAGATTCAGTAGATCATAACCTTTGCAGAGATATGTTACATGGTATATGTAGGATAAAGCATATTTCAGTTATGTCATATATACACTCATAAACATATTTCCATAAAGCCTTATGGGATGCAATGTCACACTGGGCTTGGGTATATAACAACAATACATTTCACTGAAAAAAGAACCCCTGGACTAGCGTAGCCTGGAAGGATGCAGTCTTTCTGACACATAACTATTTGGCACCACAAATGTTTGAGGGCTGCAGCACATAGTGACTTATTGCACTGTCTTGTGTTTTCTCTGGATCATTCCAAAAGGGCCTAAGCACTATGGGCCAGATTTTTAAAGATATGTAGGCACCTAAAGATAGAGGTATGCACCTAGTGGGATTTTCAAAATAACCTAATGAGGGGGTAAGTCAACAAGGGGGATTAAGTTTGAACATTGCAATACCTCATATTTAGGCACTCTGCCACCTAGTAGAATCCACACTCCACAATTAGGTGCCCAGGCTCCTTATTCAATGAATGGGAGAAGTTAGGTGCCTAAGAATGGGAGCCTCAAAAACTACCAGGTTTAGTAAGGACCTGCCAAGCTAGCCAGCAGGAAATGCTGAGGAGAGGGGAGACCTAAGTCCTGCCCCTCAAGGGGAATCAGGCATGTAATTCTGTGACAGAAATAGGCACCTCCCTCTGCTCAGTATTCACAGCTGTGAATACTCTTCTTGGCACCCGTAAAGCACCTCCTAATGGCTGGGTATGGTACTGCAGCCCTTTTCTTGTCCCCAGCTCCCCCTGCAGGTTGCCAGCCATCCTTCATGGATCTTCAGCAGGAAGAGGAATAGAGTAGAAACAGAATAAGTAAGAATACTCTAGCGAGGTAGGTTACCTCTTTTATAGGGCAAAGTGCCGGAAATCCTTCCTCCTATGCCCAAATTTCATTCATCACCCACAAAATGTTAGGGTACACTTACTTCATAGGCTAGTATGTATGTGCATATTGATGACATGTATATACACACATAAGTCTCCTTGTGGTGTACCTGTTAAGTCTGTGGGTACAAATTGAAAAAAACCCTATGCCATTCTTCCATTGTCTATTGGTCTAGATAAAAGGTCTTCGACATAGGCGTGTGTACTTATCTATTTAGGTAACTAGCTATAGGTAAACTTTACTTCTGGGTAAAAGGTCTTAATATAGATATGCAAACTTTGCCTTAGCTTAACATACAGGATATGGCCTGTAGGTCTCTTGCATTATAGCCAAACTTACTTTAATATACATTTATAAACCTATTACATCAAATACTTAAACTATAAGAAAAGATATAGATATAGATATATATATATATATATATATATATATATATATATATATATATATATATATATATGCAAGAAAACAGGTTAGTCCTATAGGCTACACATAAAATTAAAGTGATGCAGAGTGAGAAGTCTCAGGGCCTCAGTAGGTACATTAAAGGAGCACACTTTGGTGGTCACATTTAAATCTCTTTATCATTAGCAATCAAAATGTCATTTTTAACAAAAGTAATAGCAGTTACTCCAGTGTTCGCCTCAATTTCTAATATGGATTGCTTTCAGTCTCAGTAGCTTTTATTCAATAAAATACTCTTAATCAATTTCTGCCTCTAAAGTGTGTGTAGTTGTGGCCAGCCCTATGATGATCACTCCCTTATGCCATAAAAGGTGTGGTTTGATAGTTAGTGCCATTGTTCATCATGGACTAAATTCTACTTCCCTTTACATAGAAGTGCAATAGTGGGAATAGTTCTACACTCCAGGTGGGACTTGAACTCACAATCTCTGGCTTATCCATTAGGCCACTGGGACCACAGGAATGTGGGAGGAGCAAGCAAGGAGCTCTTACCCACTTACACAGCAGAACTCTAGCCCCTGTATTACCAGGAGAGCAGTGTTTCTACTGAGACTTTTTTCTGGGGGGCATATAGTGTCCTGAAGTGAGTGGGGCATAAGAAGAGGCATGGATTTTCTCCCTTTTTGTTCAGGCTAGCAGAGAGGACCAGATGAACCAGCATGGGTGTGACATACTGGGGTACAATTCAGACCAGTGTGTGTAGAGGGTGGGAGGGGCTGTGTCACTCTTGCCCTGCACACTTGGGTGCCTTACAATGCCTTGCTGAAGTAGCTCCCACCTGGGCCACTGAAAAACAGCCTTCCAGAACGCAAGCCACACTCTGAGTGTAACTGCAGCCTGTCAGTTACACCCTGGCTCTCAAGACCCTTGGTTATACTGCAGGGTGTCCCAACACAACCCAATCTCAGATTTTCTCCCAGAAATTTATGTCCTGTACTGCCAAACCTCCTTTTGGACAGGACAAACATGTTAAGGCTGTTATTTCTTTAAGGGAATAATATGCCAATTTATTATCTCAGTTACCCAGACACTTCTATTTAAACACATTGGATTAGATAAACAGTAAAACCAGTTTATTAATTACAAAAAAATAGATTTTAAGTGAGTACAAGTAATGAGGCATAAAAGTCAGAAATAGTTACAAAATAAATATAAAATGCTATCTAGAATCTACTTAAGAAACTATCTTAGTTGCAAAGGAAATTTTCTCACCACATGCTCCAGAAGATTACTGACCAAACTTTCAGGTGAGGACCCCTCCCTTGAAGACCAATAGCTGTTTCCTTTTGCCTTCTCAGGTGAGGTGAATGCAACGGTCAGGGAGAGATACAGGCCGGAGTCTTTGGGTGTTTGGCCCTGTTTTTATAGTTCAAGCCCCCTCTTGAAAAAAACATTTCCAACAGAGGACTTAGATACAAAGAGTCTGTGAGGAAGGATACTTCCTGCTGGCTTTTTTCACCTCTTGGAGCTTTCTTTGTTTCCTTTCCTGCTTGATGACTCTGTTTACTGCTTAAATGCAAATTAAGTCATGCACACACTCCTGTATTTAGGTCAGACTTGGTTCTCAACTTCTGTTTGGACAGGGCTGTGGGGTTTGGCATGTGTTAATAACATCCTACAGGGAAATCGTATAATTTCACCGACAATGTTGCCACACATATTTTATCAGGACAACACTGACCAGCAAATTATGAGTTTTCAAATAATACCTCACAAGGCATACCTTGTACAAAGGTTATTATAATAGTGTGTTGGGTGTGAATACAGAGGTATATTCCATCAAGGGGGGAAAGGGGACGTGTCTGTACCCCTCAAAGCCTGGGATGCCCACAGTATATTCCAATATGCATTCTGTATCTCTCAGGTAGAAGGCTCCAGCACAATCACTGGGGGTCTCCGTGTGTGTGTGTGTGTGCTGCAGTCCCTGCAAACAGGGGCTGTGATGAATAGACACAATCTGTTCCTTTATGTATTAAGTCCATAACTCCATACATTTCAAGGCTTGATTTTTAAAAAAAGATATAACAATCTTAAAGAAAGTATTTTCCTAATGGGCTAATGTTTTAGTGAAAGTAAAGCACCGTACACAGCAAGATTCATAATAAACAACAATACATTAGTTTATTCAAATAATTGTATAGCTATGCCACCAATCTGTTTGCACTTGCCCAGTTTTTTTGGGCCAAGAGAAAAACCTCAGGGTAATTAATACCTGCCAATATGAATAGCAATACATCAAAGTATTTTAGTAATAAACTATTTCTGAATGGAAATTTTGTATACTTCCACTTAGACTTATGAAATTGAAAAATTACAGATTGAAATATTTAGCCCTTTTACTTTAGCCATTATCCATAATAACCCTTACCTGTTTGTTGAATTCCCTTACCCTTTTCAATCTCATTACAAGAATTAAGGAATTAGTGCCAATTCATCAACATTAAATAAGGGAGACTGTCCGATATTCTTAAAATTAACTACCTGCATCTGTCCCTAGGAACTTGACTGGAAGAAATACAATTCTAATTTGCTAGTTAAGCAAAAGCAATAGTTTGCTTCAGAGAGACAGCTGAGTTATTCCTGGTCAGCTATTTCTAATATTTGGCCTTGATTCTGGTCTGCAACCTTATTGAGTTTCACTGACCTCCTTGATACTGGGGATTTCAAGATTGAATTGTCCCATTACATAAATAAGAACAGCCATAAGAGCTGTGCTAATGTACATCATGACTGCAACAGTCCTAAGGGGGCAGTTTGGCAACCTGCACTATAGCGCTCTGCACCCTCCTGCCCCTCACTCACCAGATATATCACTTCCTCCCTACAGCATACAGTGGCACATGCTTTTGCTGGATGCACAGGGGCTTGGTAATGGTATAAAGTCATTCTAGGGCTCATGCTACTATGAGGACCCCTTTGTGCTGATGGTGGTTGTTGTCCTTTGTGACTGAAGATGACACTGATGATGGTTTTCATCTTGTGAGTTCAGTTGTGGCTAAAAAGACCCTTGCATGAGTGGCAGTCCTTTCTTCATGAAGTGCATAGGTGGCTTGAAGCCAAGGAAGGGATTACAGTCTGTGCGTGCTGAGTCTGCCACTTTTTATGACTCAGCCTTTGTGCCTCAAGATCCACATAACAGTTAATCTTGAACTGCTTGCCAGCATGATCTACCTGTTGCTGACAACTCCAAGCTGTCAATGTCAATGTTACACTGCTTCTAGTTCTGATTCAATGTGTCTTTGAAGCATTTCTTCTGGCTGCATCGTATGCGGCTGCCCACTTTCAGTTCACCATAGCAACTGCTTTGGCATTCTGGTGTCGTCCATCCGCAACATATGAGCAGCCCAGCATAACTGTGATGTGATAAGCATGGCTTTGATCCTTGTGGAGTGACTATGTTCTAGAACCTCATTATTGGTAGCTTTATCTTGCCATTTGATAGAGAGTATGGCATGCAGATGTCCTAAATGGACCTTTTCTAGAAGCTTAACGTGATGCTTGTAGGAGGTCCTGCTCTCACACACATACAAGTTGGACAGAACAACTGCTTTATAGATTTTTATAGACAAGACTTGGTTTGAAGTTTAATATCATGTTGCTGCCAGACTCTGCTTGATAGTCTGCCAAATGATAAACTGGCTTGGTTGATACAATTTGTCAGATCCTTATTTATGGTAATATCATTTGATAATCTTATCTGCCAAGGCAGCAGAAGTCTGTAACAGCATTCAGCTATGTGCTGCTGATGGTGACTTTTGGTTTCGTGTAGGGTTTCCCTGACACAGGAAAATCTGTCTTTTTCAGATTGATTGCCAGCCCATATTTTTCTGCAGACTCTGCAAATTTGTTTATAATCAATTGTATGACTTCTAGAGTATGTGCCTCTAGAGCACAGTCATCAGTATAAAACAGATCATGAACAATTGCTTCAAAAATCCTTCTTGGAAGATCACAGCCTATTCAGATTAAATAACTTTCCAGAGGATAGGCAACCTTGCCAGATGAATGTGTACTCTGCACCAATCTCTGCAAGTTGCCCTTTGTCTCTTACCTGTTCACCTGTGCTCCAGTGGCACAAATTCACAAAAGAACTGATGGGGGTTAGGGTGCAATCTATGGCTGTCAATGTGGAATCATTCTGTAGGACCTCTAAAGTAGAGGTAACTGCTATGCCTGAATCCACTTTATATGCTGTTGTGGAGTGCAACACCTTTGGCTGCCACAGAAACTGCTGAGGTCTTTATTACTGACCTGGTAGCTAAAGGTATGGGTTAGTGGGTGTCTGGGCATGTTCCACATACTGTTGGTCCTGTTCAGTGTATCTCTGGAGCCCTAAGCTGCTCCAAAATCCCTTGAACAATTTGCCTGGGCATGCAATGGCATGCAAGGATCCAGTTACCAATTGGTATCACTCAGGATGTACTGCAAGAGTCATGCAAGTGGAGACAATATGTACCAGCAGGGAGGACTTGTTAGCCTGAAAAAAGAAAGCTTGTTAGTCTGGATCACCTTTGAGATGATTGCTCTGACAGCTGTGATTTGACTTATGCTTGATGCTATATATAATAACCTAACCCATTTATCCTTTAATGCTGATTATTTGCATTGCTTGATTAGAAGGCAGAGCAAACATTGAATTGTGCTTGAGCATTTATTGTACATCAGGTGATCTATTTAATTCATTCTTATGAACAGTCACAAACTCTTACATACTCGCTGCTAGCTTGGTATATCCACAGTATCATGCATCCTATGTCTGGTAATCGACGTGTTTATTCCTTATTATCAAACTTCCTGATTGGTGAAGGGGCAGCGCTCAGCTTCTACTTGACCCAACAGCAACCAGAGCTCACTGGCAGCTCACTGTGTTTCATGCTGCAACTCTGCTTGATCCTGCCCCTGCTTCCATTCAACCCATGACTGCTCCTGCCCAGACTGTGCTTGTGCCAGTTCCTGCGCTTTTTCATTCTTGACACCCCTGGTTCTGACCCCCAGTTCTGCTTCCTGGCCACATCTCTGGCTCACAAATTGACTCTGGCATTCTGCTTCCAATCCCTGGCTCTGACCCTCAGCTCTGCTCTTGACTATACCCCCTGATTGTCCCATGGCCATGATTTTGTATTCTGTCTCAGCTCTGTTCTAACCTCCAGGCCTGGTCACCCCTATGGCTCTGATTGTTAGGCCCAACCACCCACATCCCAGTTGTGATCCTGCAGGAATATAGGTGCACAAACTAAGCAGATTATCCAAGGCATAGATGTCCAACTGGATAGTTGCTACTTTAACTAATAAACATAGTGCAACATGAATATTACATATAGATTGTTGTAAAAGTTTGTACTTGAAACTTTTTTCAGGTGAAAAATGCAGCTATGACATCTCCAAAATGTTTTGTGAGCTTGTTTAAATGTCATCAAACTGTTTTAAAAGAAAAAAAATACAAAATGAAAACATTTTGTTTCAACATTTTCAAAACAAAAAAGTTTTGATTTTTCAGTTTATCACTTTGAAATGTCCTTCCATTTCATTAAAAAAACTATTTTAAAATGTTTAAAAATTATCTAAATGAAAATATGTTAAACCCAAAATGATTTTTTAGATTCTTTGGAATTGAAGGAAAATAAAAAAAATACATTATTCTTGCAGCTCCAGTTACAAATATACATTTTGAAATGTGCACTGTTTGCTATTTGCATAAACTGTTTGCACTTGACTCCTGTAACTAACCCACACTATAAGAATTTCAGATTATAGATTTGGTTACAATTTGCACTGGTTGGGTTAGTTACATAAAGTCATGTTGTGTTGTGGTTGTTCCTTGAATAGACAACTTATGTAAATAACCAGCACAGCATGAACTGTGAGTTCTCCAACTAAATATACAAGCCTAAATTTACTTTTGGTGAAATTTTTGGCAAAAATAGTATTAATTTTTATGAGCATATGTGCTAGTAATTCTTGCATATCCAGATGTTCATAGAAATGAAATAGGAAAGGGTTGTGAACAGGGCCAAACTGAAATTCATGTTTGAATATGATTAAATATTTGTGGAAACTTTCCCCACTATGTATTCAGCTCTAATTTTTTTTTAAATGGTATAGAATTTCCCCATGTACAGGCTCTCAGTTCAGAAAGTGCAGCTAGAGCTGAGCTGCAGGTAACAAAGACTTTGAATTATGGGACTATTTCAAAAGACATTAAGTACAGAAAATAGATAGAACATTTCATTCTGAATGAGAGGAGAGATTCAGATGAGACATGAAGATTTCACCCTAGAGAACAGTAGTACTTTTGTCATAATTCTCCTTTTAAAAATAATTCCAACAGCTATCTTTTATTTAGCAGCTCCGTACTTTTCATTTTCCCTGCAGTGAGTTAGTGATGACCCTTGCGATAGTAGTAATTAAACCTTTCAGATGCAATAAGGGCCTCTGACATTCTCAAAAGGAGAATTACAAATTAGAACCTGACAATCTAACCCTCTGAATAGAATTTTTTGAAAGAGCCTATTTCCCCTTGTTTTTTTAACTCCAATTCAATCTTGGTAGATACAGTGTAGACATGTATGGTGTAGACAAAAAATGGTTTCAGCTACGTAATAGATAATAGATTTCAAGATAATAAGGATATTGCATATGCATTTTATATTGTTCTATCCATGCTGGTGATAGCAAAATAAATGTTATCTCCTACAAGTAGATTTGTTCCCCATCTAATGGAAGTAGGACTAGCTAAATATATATTATGGACTAGAATAGGATGGTCCTATGGTGGATGTGGTGTGGACTATCAGGAAACGTTCCTTGTTCTGCTGGGGTTGGGGTAGGGCAGTAGTTTGCTACAACCCCTTTAAAGGCTGTTGCATATACTCCTACTATTGGAGATGGCTAAATCTGCTGGCCAGTGCGTTGGATATGGGGTGGAAGTGGAGGTCACGGACACACTTACTTCCTGAACACCCTTCTGTTTAAGCTGCTCTCAGGAAGCCTTTAGCTGGCTTCTCTAAACAAAGTCTCCATACACTTAAGCTGAAGTGAACATCATGATTAATGGAGCTGAAAGTGAAGTATTGACCTTGAGGGATAATAAATCATGATGTTCCCAGAAATAAGAACTCAGTACATTGTATCAAGGGTTTACAACCTAGAGGATATAAACAGATTTCAACGAGTGATATAACTATCCTCTTTATCTATGGCTAGATGGGAGGGGGCTCCCAGTTTTCTTTTTGTATTGTAATATGGAGTCACTGTATGGAAAAGTTAAGAACCATTGGTCCATATGTATTGGAGAATAGCATCTTGTAATCAGTAGGACTCCTTTCTTGAGGACGGTACTACCAATCTATGTGAAGGTAATAAGGGCCCTGAATTATGGGCATGAATTCCTCAACAAGCTTTCTCTTTTCTAAACTAATGTTCTAAACAGAAAATCAAATTAGAGTGCCAGAAAAAAGGATTCATTCGCCAATCTGCTCTGGGTATGTTAAGTGACTGCTTCTCTGGGAATGTCTAAATATGGGTTTAGGAGCCTAGCTGTAGGCACCAAGTTTGCAAATTATGACCTAGAAGGTTGAATAAAATGTATTCCACCCCAGAAAAAAAAATTGTTACACCCAATTAACCCCCTCTTTCCATATCCGACCATCCCCTGCTCATTACATTACTGTTTTTGAGTTAAAACAATGACGAGCTAAAATTTTCTTCTTGTTCAGTATGGACTGATGTGTAATAGACAAAGAAAGGAAAAAATAAGATGGAGAAAGGGTATGATTCGAGGGGTTTATTTTTAAAGAGAAGGCCAGTGAGTTAGACCCTAAAACATGATGTTGCATTAGGCAGAAGTTTCATTTATATTTGGGACAGGATTATCCTGAACCCCTAATGCAGCCATGTAGGGCCAACAGGGGAGTAAGGCCTCCTCTCTCCATGCAACTACATTAGGGCTGCCCAGATTGCAGATTGAAGCCTAGAGAGGAGACCGTTCTGGATGCTTTCCATTCAAACTAGAGCAAGGAGGAGGAGTGGGAAGAGTGGTAGTTGAGACAGTTGTATTCCCCTTTACCCATATATGCTGGCCAGGCACAAGTGGGAAAACTGCACCCTGAAAAAGGATAAGGTAATTAATTTACTCCCCCATAACTGCGGGGAACAGAGGCACAGTGGAGGCATTGTGACTCTGAATCACAATCCCTTCCAGCTGCTTCTCTTAGGACCAGACAACTGTGTGCTACCCACAGGTACAAGGCTGAACCTAAAGGCTCAGCCTCACCCTTAGAAAAGAGAATGTTCTAATATAACATAGAAGTCATGGTTGCATTAATGGAACAGGTACTGAAAGCTGTGTTCTTGTCAAGTCAGGATTCTAAAAGCTGCAATCCCCATCGTACTAGTATTTTAAGACTGTTTTAAGTGGCAAGATTCTTTCCAAACCCCCCTTTTAACTGGAACAAATGAATGGACAAGAGGAACCAACTCTCCTAGTAGACTGTACATAGTTTTCATCTATTAGATGGAGAACACATCCTGGGGTTAGAAAACTGCACTATGGTTTTGTCCCAACAGAACAATGAGTTGCATTTACTGTATTTCCATGTCCTCCATGCAAGTGTACAAGGGTTTGGTAATACAGAATAAATTCACTGCTGAAGATAGTGATGAAATGAAAGACTGTGAATTAAAAAAATCCTCTATATCATATCTCAACTTTAATCATTTTGTCTTTTTTCTCTTCCCTATGCTTTTAAAGCTGCCTTCCTCACAAAATGTATCAAACTTATCATGAAAGACCAAACTTATAATAAGTACCTTATTATAGCACTGGAGTTTTTCCTCTTATGGCAGACTGAGGTAGGTTAGTTTTTTCTTAAAACAGATTAATCCTTTCATATTCCTGCCTGAGGCAGAGGTCATTCATAGGTGCAAAGCTAGTGACTGACTTGATCTGACATGCAGTTCCTGATCTGGAGGAACTGAATGAACTAATAATTTCTCTTTATTCCACTGATATTTAGTATATACCATGCACCATATCTTCAGCTGGTCTAAATCAGCATAAATCCATTAAGACCATGGAGATCCTCAGTTGATTTAAATCAGTGTATCTGACATATATGAATATGAATGCAAAAATATTATTCCAGTACATAGCAAAATCATTGACAGTGCTTGTCAAATAAGGCCCATCCAAAGGTGAGAAATGTATTCATTTAGTTATTTATTGCATTTATATAGCAATCTATATGTCCAAGTGTCAAAGCTAATTCCCCACTCTGGCACTTCAAATGCAGAAGGTGGAGGCCTGCAAGGATTCTAAAAATTAATACTGGCCACGCCAGGCTTGTATTAAACTCCTAAGGTTACAGCTTCTCTCTGACCTTGGATTGGTAGATGCTGCCACCACCCGAGTGCAGAACCCCTTTGAGAGCCCAGGGAATTCCTTCCTGTGGGGTACCCTCAAGCCCTTTCACCCCCCACTCACCCTGGGGAAGAGCTTAGAAAGAAAAAAAAGAAATCAGCTGTTGCCACGAGCTAATTAAACAACATGTGCACAAACCTCTTAAGACACAAAAACCCAATTCTGTTATTAAAAAAAGGTAAATTTTATTAATAAAATAATAAAGAAAATACATCTGGGAACTCAGACTATTGCTAGATTTTAAAAGAGCAACTACAAGAATTAAGCACCAAGAATAGCTTTCTTGAGGTACAGTTTAAAGGTTACAAGCAAATCAAAAGCACCTCAGGTTAGCACAGAGGAATCCACAAGCCATAACTAAATCACCTGGATCACCTGGATCGATCGGACTTCAGCTGTCGTTAAGACTGCGCTGATCACAACACATCTGCCATTCTTCTCGCACTCTTGCCTTTCTTCTCCACGTTCGTCTAAAACGTTTAACGATGTCATCTTCCCATCTTCTTGGAGACCGACCGGGGGGTCTTTTCTGTTCTCGCGGGTACCACTCAGCAATGATTGCGGTCCACCTTTTATCCGTGAGCCGTGCTGTGTGGCCTGCCCATCGCATCTTGTTATGTCTGCTTTCCACGACAATGTCTTTCACACCGCTGCGTTCTGTGATGATTTCATTTGGTATACGATCCAGAAGGGAGATTCCCAACATAGCTCGTTCCATTGCCCTTTCAGCTACCAACAGCCGTTGCTCTTCTCTCTTCGTCAGTGCCCACATTTCACTGCCATACAGCATGGCTGGCAGCACTGCTGAATTGAAAATATTTTTACGTGTGGTCTTGTCAATTTTTCCTTTGAGGACGTCCTTGATGGAATTAAACGCACACCATCCTGCCCGAATCCTTCGCGAGAGTTCTCCGTTCAGGTCTTGGCGCATATTAACTTCTTGGCCCAAATATATGTACTGTTCCAAGTACATATAACTAAATAAAACCGATAAACCTAATCATGTCTTCCTAGACATTTCCTGATCTACTTACATATCTGGGGTTTTAAATGAGTAGTTTCTAGGTATGATTCTGATGATTTTTTCATACCTAGTGCAAGCTTCTTACAGCATAGCTGCTGCCCTGTCTGCCTCTCCCTGGGAGACGAACAGGGGAGACAGACAAAAAAGGAGTCTTTTTTAATTTTAAAAAGTTCTAGCCTTCCCATTGGCTCTTTGGCCAGGTGCCCACTCGCTTCCTTTTACCTATGCATAGCAGTGAGCCTTTTTAACCCTTTACAAGTAGAGCAATTAGACAACAGCTACTAAGAGGGATTTTATAGCTACTGGCTGGCTGGGTGTTCATAAAAGGGAGCTCCCCTTCCCCCTTTCATTTATCACACCAAGAGTGAGTAAGGGTAACAGAATCAGGTTCTGTATTTCTTTTGTAACTTTCAAAGATTATTTATTCTATAGTTGTGGGGTGGGGAGAGAGAGGGGGGAGAGGAGGTTCTGTTAATGTCACTTATTCATAGGACAGGATTCCCTCAGGTCTGCCAGATGCTTTTTATGAGTGTTTCACTAGCAACCAGTGCTGTGACAAGCAGGCAGAAACAGAACTTTATTAAACCTGCTGAGAGGCCAGTGTTTCAGAATGAAGCTCTGCTGTATGTGTCCCAGCACCACACTTGCATTGCTGAGCCTCTCATCCCTGACAAACCTGGGTTTCTCCTGTAATCCCCCCGATTCTATTTATCATACTACAGACAGAAAGGCATCACAAAAGGATAATCATCTTCATTTGGTTATCATACTGTTTAAGTTGTAGAGATAGCCCATATAATCTATGTATTAAATCATATACTTACATATAAAATATATTGTTATCCACTGTCTGATTTTGTTGCATTCCTAGAACAGAACAAGCACCTATTTTTGCTGACTTTGATGAAGCATTCTTTCTGTACTGCTCTAAGCTTTGGTCTCATTAAGGTTTCACTTTAAAAATTATCTTGTCTTTATATGTCATTGCTTTTAGGGAAATAGTTCATTATTTTCCCATGAAGTGATAAGACTTACTGTGAGCAAACCAGAATAATACTAGGATAGCTGCCCTGGAAATATACTCTATGGACTCCACCCTGCAAAGAGCTGAGCTCTTTTTTGAAGTGCTGACCACCCTAATGCTTCAACTGCAGTGGACAACCCTCAACTCCTTGCAGGATCAAGCCTTATGCCTAGGGATCTTTAAGGCATTAAGTAAATATGAAATGAAATACTGATACATGTTAAATTCATTAGCATTATTCCCCAGGTGTAAAGCAGTGTTCAGGTAATCATGTCAGCCTGCAAATCAAAGAACAGCTTTACCAGCTGCTGCAAAGGAAGTGAGATGAATTTTAATATCACCTACAGAGCTGGCTTCCAGGGACTGAGGTTCCTCATAAACAAAAACTCGGTATTAGTCTATGTTATCTATTCATATTGGATTACTGTGATTAGGGCAAATATGCAGACACATCCCATCTACAAAAATAGACAATTATATGAAAAAGGTGTTGAGGACTGTAGCTATGCACAAATAGATCTGATGATTTAATGACTCATCATGGTTTACTGAAAACTCGTGTCATAATTTAATGAGAGAATGCTTGTTTACACCACACCACATTAAATTGACCTGTAGAGTAATCCAGTTATTCCATAAGGATACTACTTTGAAAGTTTGTCTTTTATCTAAATCCAAGTGGTATTTTGTTATTGCAAAAAATTCAATTGACAGCCTTTCACCTCAACAAAACCCAGATCAGTTAATAATCTAAAATAATCTTGTGGTTTTATCTTTGTACCCAGTGGGAGAATACTTTCTCTTAATTTGGTACAGTTCAGCACATGTTTTCATCTCAAATTTCAGGCAAAAAAAAGCATGATAGTTTTTTCTCACCTCCAAAACTGCCTTTCTAACTACAGTGTAACCCTTGTAGCTGCCATAGATCTTCAGGGCCTGGACCTGATGAAAAACAGCCTTTCATTCTAAGGTCCTGTCTTATCCCTCTGGTCTCCTCTGTTTCTCCCTCCCACCCCATCCCCCACTCTTAGTTTTAATTACAACCTGAATGATTGTTTTCTGCACTAGAGATGGATTGAGGAGATTGTGTTTCTGTGGCCCATGAGCAGAAAAAGAGCCCAAGTCATGGGTAGTTGTTTTAGTTCCGTGACTGGATGAGAGTGGGCAAGTAATTCTGGGGCAAATAATTACACACATACATTTAAAATTCTGTTTTTAAAATATTTGTGCATGAGACTTTGAAGTTAACATTCCTACTAGTAAAATTCAATAATTTATAAGTTTATAAGAGCAAACACAACCAGGGTGTGCTCATAGTGAATTGATCAGAAATATTTAACCCCATATTTGACAGTTCCTTCCCACCCCTTTGCCGCACCAGTATTCAGTCAACTCAATCTCATGAGTCTTTATAGGCTGTTGTGGGTGTTTGAAGTTGTCCATGTAAATATGGGGGAGAAGAAAGGGGATGATACGTGATCTAGATATAGAGCCTGAGTCACCACCTTTTAGAAAGATATCCATTCTTGATTTGAAGATTTCAAATGATGGAGATTCCACTGCATCTCTAGGTAAATTGTTCTAATGGTTAATTACCCTCATAAAAATAGTGCCTATTTGTTTCTAGAGATCTGGAATTATATATTAAACAGATCATAACTCAAAAGTGTTTGGACTTATTTTTTAAAAAAAATTGGATCTGTTCATTTGGTTCAGATTTGTCTCCAATAATAAAATTGACAATAATTTGGCATATTTCATAAAGCACTAGTATGTTAGAAAAGTGAGACTACTTTACTATAAAACTGAGCAGAGAATAACCATATTCAAATGACATCCAGATGGGATAAGGATATAATAAAAGTTAGTGTTTTAAAATAAATCCAATTTTTCTCATACATTTTGAAAGTTTGCTTTCTATGATAGGAGTTTGCTGCTAGTGAGAAGCAGGTATACCACTTGTTAGCACTGTTTTCTGCCCTTTTGTCCTGTGCATAACTGAATTATAATAGGGAAGGTATGATGCTGAAGTATTTTGGATTATTAAAATCCCCTTTCCACCAAAAGTAAAGATGATTGGACGTTGAGTGCAGAGGACTGTAAAGAAGTATATTATGATGGCCAGAGATTAAAAGTCATCTGTGTGTGCCCCATTCAAGTGATTAGCTCTCTCATAATCATTTAAATATGAACTAGAATGAAACACAAGGCAGCTCTAACTGATATGAAGTTTAACAGGAACCCTGCACCAAGCTTCAATTGAAAGTTCATTCATAACAGACAATGCAATTTGATGGACATAAAATGGAGTGAGAACAAATTTCATATGGAGTTCAAAATTAAAAATCCATGCTCTGAGACGAAAACAAACAAACAAATGAACTAATATTGACTTTTTCTTGATGGGAATACCTTTGACCTTAGATTGCATTGTGTTATATCATCAATTTAAACTACTGCTTTGTTTTAAATTGGATAGTTTTAATTGTACCCAAACTCATCTTTTGGCAGAAGCTTTCCCATAATAACAAAGAAGAGAGGGGAAGAATGAAAAAAAGTATGAAAAAAGACAGACAAACTCCAAATGGAAGTGGCTAAATGTTATTTCTAATATATATATGACTCTCAAATACTGTGTTTTGACTCCTAAATGCCTACAGAGATTGGCACTTCATAAATAGGACAGAATAGGATAGAATTCCATATGAAAAATTACATGATGTGAATGTTGAGTTTGCAAAACAAAGCATTTATAAATCAGGAGACAGTAGAATAATCTTCTCCTTCTTGTGTGCATGAATTATGATTTGGGTTTTATTTCATGGTCAGATTATTTCTCAGATAATTCAGCAGAATATCATAAATGTACATATACATTTGTGTCATGTTGTAAGGAGGTCTATGGTACAAATAGACAGTCACATACTGAGTTATTTCTGAAATTACACAATATATTATCAGAAAGTACCACTTTTTCTACAATCTGAAGTACCATTCATAATTGCACAGCTTGAAACTCCTCCCACCCTCCCCTGATCCCATTAATACTCACCCAACACAATCTGGTTGTGACAGTGTATCCCATACGGCTTTATGGGAGATGCTTATAAATGTATATATGATATAACTGGAATATGTTTTATGCTACATGTGCCATGTAACATATCTCTGTAAAAGTTATGATCCACTGAATCTATTCCTCCTGTTTGTAGTCATGTATCATTTTTGTAGTTGAAGTTATGAATATTGGTTGTATATTTGCTTGTTTTTTACATAGCCTTAGTAAGAGCGTTTGATCAGTGTCTTGAGAAAGGAATGTGCAGGTTAAGTGCCCCATCAAGAAACACTTAACAGACAATAGAACTTGGAAACACCAATCCACATCTGAGCTTTGTCAGGAATGTGGCTTGGCTGGTAAGGAACTGAGTTGTGCATGGACATGTGACTTGCCCATGTGACCCCCAAACTCTATTTTGTAACTGGATGCTACACAGGAAGAGAGAGGGGTGTCCACCCAGAGGAGAAAGCCTATTTAAACCCCTGGGAGACCCCCTCCATTTTGTCTTCAACTGGCTAAAAAGAGAGCCTCTCCACCCACCATGGATATACCTGGAAGAAACTGGAACAAAGGACAATAACTATAGGGGGTGTGATTGATTGCTGGACCCAGGCTAGGAGGACCATAGCCTGTAAAAGGAAGTTTACTGGAACTGGTGAGGTTTTTATCTGTATTCAGTTTGATTAGACATAGAATTGCATGTTTTGTTTTATTTTACTTGGTAATTCACTTTGTTCTGTCTGTTACTACTTGGAACCACTTAAATCCTACTTTCTGTACTTATTAAAATAACTTTTTACTTATTAATTAACCTGGAGTACGTGTTAGTACCTGGAGGGGGCAAACAGCTGTGCATATCTCTCTATCTGTGATATAGAGGGCGAACAATTTATGAGTTTACCCTGCATAAGTTTTATACAGGGTCAAATGGATTTATTCAGGGTTTGAATCCCATTGGGAGTTGGGCACCTGGGTATAAAAGGCAAGAATACTTCCTAAGCTGCTTCCAGGCAAGCCCACAGCTGTTAGGGGACGTGGTTCAGACCTGGGTCTGGGTTTGCAGCAGGCTTGCGGGTCTGGCTCAAACCAGACAGGATTCTGGAGTCCCCAAGCTGGAAAAGGCAGGAAAGCAGGGGCAGGAGTAGTCTTAGCATACCAGGTGGCAGCCCCAAGGGGGTTTCTGTGATACCAACCCGTCACACTGGCAACTACAGTAATGTTTCCTTAACAGATCTTGCTCCCTACATCTCCGTAATGCAGGAATTATGCAGAGCTGGATTTCCAGTCCCACAGTACACAGCTCAGCAACTTTGCAGGACTGGAGCACTAGTCCGTCACACACCATATTCCCATAGCCAATGCTCCTCCCACTGTACAGATGTTGTTACTGATGTCTGACTTGCCTTCCCCTTCCCTCTACTTTCCATTGACAATAGTCTTCCTCCACACAGAACCCCGGTATTTGTTGTCCCTGAAAATCACAACACATCTCCTTATGCACAATTCCCATAACAGAACATATTCAATACACTTCATCTTAAAATCAATTTCTTATTTTTTTTCCTTTTGCACATACACACCACCTTACTGTAATTGTTCAATAATCAGCATTTAAATGGAAATCTCTGAATTTATAGGCACACATATGTATGATGTGCATGAAGTTTTGGTGGACCATTGATTGTTGTCATCTATCTGTTATCCTCGTGCACAAAGGATTGTTTAAAACCTTTTAAATCAGCCAATGAAAAAAATATTTTCAGAAATCACCAAATGTCCCTGCTAAATTTAAAAATTTCTAACAGGTATTGTATCATTCAAGTTCAACTACTGTTCAAAAATAGGATGCGAACACTTACATTAAATTGTCAAAAATGTATTTTTTCTACTTCCTTCATTTTAAAAAAACAGCAGAACCCCTTTAGCTCAAGTTTTCAAGGAAATAATTTGCTCCTGGTTGAATTGTAAACTCAACAAATTCCATCTATTTCATCCTAAAATAGATTGTCAAAGTTCTAAGTATCTGAAAATAACCTTTTAAAATGGAAACCTTCTTGCAGCCTTAACTATAGGTTGCATTCTGCACTTTGCCTGCATCGGAAATATATGCATAGCTAAGCTGCTAGGGAAAATCAGTTTTTTGCTTCTGATTAATAGGAATTGCACATGTGTGTCCAGGAGAAAATAGTCTTTCTCTTACCTTCCCCCTCTAGTAAGTGGATTTTTTTCACATCTGTTATATTTCTGATGAGATCTTGTTGATGAACTATATCAGCAATGCAGCTGTGGAATTCATTGCTAAAATAGGAAAAGATACCATATAAGGAGTTCTTTGTTTCAGTTTATAAGTAAATCAAACATGATTTCATGCATAATTACATTTCAATTGTTGTCACTAAAATGTATGAAAAACAGAAAACTGCTCCAGGAAATGCAGTACATGTTCTATTTTATATAAGTTCTTATATTTTCCTCACCACTATCATATCTGAGTGCCTGCCAGTAATGCATTAAGCAACAGGACTAATATTTGTCATGTTTTTTCTCTCATCCTTTCACCAGCAGGGGAAGTTTATGTAGTGGACTGTGGTGTAGGGGTGTATATATACACACACGCAGAGAGAAAGTGAGAGAGTGCTATGTTAATGTTAAAGGAGGGAAGGTCAAAGAAATGCACCTTGCACTTAGAGCAGAAAGTGAGATTTGTGATGGTCATTAGGGGACAAGATCCAAGAAAGCTCCGTCTTCTGCAGAGATGTGAGAGCCTAGTTAAAGAGGGCACCTCTGTCCACGCCCTGTATGACCAAGATCAAGAGTTGAGCGAGTAAGGCTCCAGAAATGCCTTCTTTTCAGCATCAGTCTCCAGAGGCTGCTGGATTCTAGGCTCTCTGGGATCATCTGCATGAACTTATCCATACAACAGGACTCTTCTTAAGAACAATATTTATTTAAAAAGAGGGAAAATGGTAGTAAAACAAAAGAAAGACTTTGTATAACATACCACATCTGAATACTTCATAAAGTCCAGTGAGATAGGTTTCACACCTCTATATCTAACACTTCTAAAAATCAGTGGTCGCTGATAATTTCTTGATCATCTCTGGCACAGCATCCCATTACAGTCTCCAGAGAAAGCTCCCCCATATTCCCCATCCAACCTGCTTATCTAGTCCCAAGAGTTAGAGTTAATCGTCATATTGCGATGAGGTTAAATCGGCAATAACAAAAAGGAGATCAAGAATATTCCCTGGATGAAATGTCAATGTGTTGTCCCCCAGACAAGGACTATTGACCTTCATTACCTCTTTGTCTCTGTCTTTGTCTTTGTCTTCAGCCTTCCTGTCTCCAAGTTCAGCATTTCAAAGGCCACTTTGCTTGTCACTTTCTTAGACACTGCTCGCCCATCAAGGTTGATTCTTGGTTTGCATGTCCATGGTTTTGGCTATGAATGTTAGATCACATTCATATGCCTGATATACTCAGCTTCTGTCTTATCAAGTCAAAGAGAGCATGGATTTGCCTTTTTAGAAAAAATGTCTTATCGGTATTCAATTATGAGGAAATATAAATTACTGATAGGCCCTTGGCCCTCTGTCACAAATAAGTCTTCAGAGTAAAAAAAAAAAAAAGCCCTTTCATTAAGATGTTATACCATTGTCATTTTTACTGTGGCTAGTTGGTAATATAAACTTCTTTTAATGTTCCTATCTGTCTTTTATATTTCACAATGTGTCATCGTTGTGGACTACCAGGAAAGACTCTGTAGACCATTGATGGTTCAGTGATTGCAGTTTCAGAACCAATCACCCTGTATTTTCTTCCTATTGTTTTGCAAGATTCAGATAAATCCTAGACATGGTAAAATTTCTCTCTTTTATTAGTGTGTCTTTATCAGTTATGTGCACGCTTTGAGCGGAAATTACTTAGCTCCATATAGAAGACATCTTAAGGTCTAGAAATAAAATATTGAAGGAATGAATTATGATTTGTACCTAAAGAGATTCTTCTGATTGTCTGGAAGCAAAGTCAAGAGAAATTCATATTCTTACGGAGTGTATTTGTTACATACACTATCTAAGGACTTTCAGAGATTGTTTATATAAAAAGGAAAATATAGTGTGTGTCCGAGTAGTTATGCTGTTCATCCCAGGAGAGTATAATTACCAAACAATGGCATGGAAAATTAGTCATTGATTAGTAGAAGTGAATAATCTAATAGTCATCATTTTAAATATGCTCTGTTAAATGCATAATTAGCAATAATCCCAAGAAAATTATTGACCCAGAAAATCCAGCAGTTAGAAAACAAATTTTAATTCCCGATGAATGTGATGATTCCTGAAGTAAGTAATAGAATAGCATGAGTATTCAGTGAACTTTATAATAGATATGTAATTAGCAAAACTATTCTTAATAAAATTGTTATTTTACTTCAGGTATGACCAAAAATAGATCAAGACCAACCTGATTCAATCTAATGCTTACTTTTCATTGGATTTGGAGACTGTGAGAATACTCTGCATTGTAAGTTTACATCTCAGCTTTGTTCAGCAACCTTTTTTTATTAATGTGTTTAAATCAGAGGAGTCTTGGGACCATTAAAGTTATCATCCAACCAAAGAAGCACAGATAGTAATCAAGCTGTTCAGGTTGTTACTGCCTCCTGTTAATGAAAATCTGTTTGTGAAATTACCCCTTTAAAGGGTAGTAGTTCATTTTGACAGACTGTGTAGTGCCTTTCCGCAGGAACGCAGTTTTTGTATCTCTAACAATGGGTGCTTTAGGTAGTTTCCATTCAGTCATGCATCAGACAAATACTCCATTTCCTGGGTCTAAAACTCAATGAGCCAAATTTGTCATGCTAGAAGATAACTTTAAAAACATTTGCAACAAACAGACTTTTCCTGAGCACACAGGGTGTAAAAGAACCTTAATGTTATGTTTTATAGCTGGTAACTTAACTGTCTGCTATTTTTTTATGGTATGCAAAGTTTACTATGCATCTTTCCATTTCAAGATCTTGCATTGAAATTAACTGAAAATATTACTCACATACTGTAGCTGATGCAAACAATAAAAAAGGGAACTGTATAATTAAGATCTGAAATTACAGAGCTATTTTAAGTTGTATATTTTTTAGGATTTATTTTTTCTGTTCTAAGTTTAAAAGCTAGCATCATAACTGGATGACATGTTTGTTTCTGCTAATAAAACATTGCAAGAAATGTGAGAGCACACTTAGCATTGATAACTCTGTATGAGCGTCATTATACTAGAGTGATGGTGGAAGGTAGTCTATTCTCTTTTATTCCGTTTCCCCTGAGCAGTAACTTTATGTTCTATCAACTAATCATTGCTGATTTATGATGCAGACTTCAGTCCAGAAAGGAATGATCATCAGTCACTTGTTACCTGGATGTTCACAGAGTACTGTATTTTTACCTGTGTTGGAGCCAAGAATCGCTGGTATCTGCGTGAAGTGCTTTTATAATGCCTACTAACCTTTGGGCTTAATATTTTTTTAAAAAACTTTCAATGGGCAGAATTCAGTTTCCCCACTGGAAAATAGAGAGGGACCAGACCTTGCACTCCATTGAGCTAAGGGACTGCAATTCTGCCTGGCGTTTTTATGGACTGCACAAGACTCTTTGAGACTTTTCTGCCAATAGGCACATACCTAAGGAGCTGGAAAAATCTGGCTTTAATGAGACCAACCAGACTAAAAGCAAATTGTTAGAGGTAATGTTAGGTACATGGCTAAAGGATCTGGAGATTATGTGGCAGGGAACCACATTCACTCGCCTGCCCCTTGCAATTATTGGAAGGTCCTGCTGCTCTCTTTCTCCCCACTTTTTTCTCTGAGGGAGGGTGGGAAGTGGTAAGAAGAGCCTTTCTCTTCTGTAGTTTCCTGGGGCAGGGGCCCACATGGCCTCAAAATTACATCCAATTCACCAGTAGAGTAGAAACAACTTTTTAGGAATTGTAAGTACCTTAGCTTTTAGCATTTGTCAAAATACAATGATGTTTTATACCAGCAGGATTGTGTGCTTTCTGCTGTCAGTGCATACTGCATAAAACTGTCTTGCGGCCGAAAAGTGCCTTCTTCATGAAAGTTTTCAAAAGCATATTTAGTTATTTTAAATTAGGCTAACATGCACAAGTGATAACATTTTAAATTACAACAGAGTACAGGTTAAAAAAAAAATCTGATCAACCAAGAAAAATTGATTTCAATAGAAGCAGAAATTGACCAACACTGAGTGCTTTTGAACATCCTATCCTATAAAATATAAAACTATATCCTATAATTTGAAGGCAGTCTAATGGTCCTTCAGGTATGTCCAATACATCCATAGTCTTGGTTACATGCATTTTGTAATGATGAGTAGTTTGTAAAAATTAGTAGTCCTTTTACTGAGTAATATTTTATATTAATAAATTCATAGCTTCAGGTCAGAAGGGGTCATTATCATCTAGTATGACTTCCTGCATATCAGAGGCCAAAGAGACTCACCCAATAATTTCTGCATGAAGCCAAAAAAAGTCTATTTGAGCTATAGCATGTCTTTTAAAAAGATTAAAGACTTCAAGTAATGGAGAACCTCTCTAGGTTCTACGAGTTAATTTCCCCCTTAAAAGTTTGCATCTTATTTCTAATCTGAATGTGTCTAACTTCAACTTTCAACCATTGGATCTCATTCTGTTTTTCTTATGCTAGATTAACGAGCTGTCTACCATCAGAAATCTATTCCCTGTGTAGACCATGATCAAGTCATCACTTAACTTTCTCTTACATGAACTAAATAGATTTAGCTTCTTTAGACTCTCACTATAAGACATGTTTTCTAGACCTTGGATCATTCTTGTAGCATTTTTCTGAACTCTCTCCAATTTGTCAAAATCTATTTTGAAGTATGGACATCAGAACTGGACAAAGGATTACAGTTGTGGTTTCACTGTATACTGTACTTAAATATCCTAGCTCCCTACTCCTGCTTGATATTCTCTTGCTTATTCATCCAAGGATCACATTTTCACGCTTAACTACTGCATTGCACTGGGAGCTGATGTTCAACTGATCATCTGTCATGATTCCAAACTCCTATTCAGAATCACAACTTTCCAGGATTCGGTCCCCATCTTACAAATGTGGCCTACATTCCTTTGTCCTAGATATACAACCTTATATTTGGCTGTGTTAAAATGCATGCTGTTCAAATAAACCACATTGGTCTGTATAACTGACCTGTCCCCATCATTATTTATCACTTTACCATTTTTTTATATTTCTTCCAGGTAATGGATAAAGATATTGCATAGAATGGGGCCAAGAACAGATCCCTGTGCAATCCCTCTAGAAACATGACAATTCCCCATTTACAATTACTTTTTTTCATTTATCAGTTGCCCAGTTGTTAATCAATTTAATAAGGGCTACATTGACTATATATAGTACCACTAGAAAAAAGGATGATGTGAGACTAAGTGAAATGCCTCACAGAAATCTAAGTATTTGAAACCAACGGCTACATTTATCAACCAGAATTGTGATCCTGTCAATAAAAGGAAATCAAAATTATTTAACAAAACCTACTTTTCATGAAATCATGTTTATTGCCATTAAACATTCTGCCATCTTTAAATTCTCTAGTGATTTTGTCCCATATCAGCCTTTCCATGATTTTGCCCAAGGTATGTATCAGAGTAACCTGCCTATAGTTTCCTGGGTAATCTTGTTTACCTTTTTTAATAACAGCACAGCATTAGCTATTTTCCAGTCCTCTGGAACTTCCCTAATGTTCCAAAATTCATTTAAAATCAACGTTAATGGTTCAGAGAGCACCTAGGTCAATTATTTTAATATTCTACACTGCGAGATATCCATTTTTGAAGATTTAAAAATATTTAACTTTCAACAATTACTATTTAACATCCTCCTTTAATTACTGATAGAATAGAAAATATTTCATTATCAATGTAAGATATGACTAAATCAATCTTCTGTTTTCTGAATACAGGACAGAAATATTTATTGAATACTTTTTCCTTTTCTACACCATTATTAACAATAATGTTACCATCCTTGTCTATCATTGGACCTATACCAGTATTAGGATTTTATTTGATCCTGGAATATTTAAAGAATTCATTATTATTGCCTTAATCCTACTGGCAGCAGATTTTGTTGATACCTTTAGCATCCCTTATCAATTGTCTTCATTTTCTAACTGCTGAGTTGTAGTCTTTCTTAAAAACATTATTATTTTTCCATTTGTTTGCTTGTTTGTTGTTTTTGTTGCCTTAAGAGCCTTTTTAACTAGGATGTTATTTTAAACGACAAAGTCTTCTTCCATGACTACAGAATTGTGGTTTTGAGGTATCTAATAAAACATTCTTAATCACATATTTTTATATTTAAATATTTCCTCCTATTCAACTTTGCTTATGATTATTTTCAGCTTTGGGAATTAGGCCTATTTAAAGCAACAAACATATATATTGTTGACGGGGATGGTATTCTGTTTGCACATAGCAAATGAAATTAGATCATGATCACTTGCACCTAGGCAATCATTACCTTTCAATTCAATTTATCTTTATCCAGCAGACTGAGGATTAATATAACATTAAACTAAGTTGATTTCAATACTTTGTGTTAGAAAGTTATCATACATAACTTTTAGAAACTCCAAAGATATTTGACTAGTGGCAGCATGAGACCTCTAGCATATGTCCAATAGAATGAAATCTCCCATGAATACACAATTTTTCCTCTCTACACATTATAGATAGATGTTTAAGAAGCTACTTATCCAGTTCCCTTGTCTGATTTGGTGGTCAATAGCAGACCTACACCAGTACCACATCTTGTGATTTACCAGATAGCACTTTGTTTTATATTGTTTTTATATCAGTTTCAGTCACAGCAAGCCCCGCCCATTGATATGTTTTTCACAATACTCGTGCTTTTTTCTTATTCCTTTACATCATAGTTAACTGTGGAGATACAGCATTATGGAATAAAGAATAACTAAAACTGCACTGCATAACAGAAACTTAAGGCACCTTTGCCTTTGTTTCTTTCTCTTTAGAATATAAGCTCTTTGGGTCAGGGATTGTCATTTAGAATATATTTGTACAAAACTTAGCACAATGGAGCCCTGGCCTAGTTGAGCCATCATCTCTGTCACAATGTTCAGTAATAATAATAATAAAATACAACCATGTTAACTCCGGTTAAAATGTAACCATATTTTAAATGTGAAGGTACCTTTTTATTGCATATGTAAACTGTTTTAATAGATAATATCAAATACATAAAAAGCAGAATCACAATGATACTGACCGCTTTAAGGTTTTAATATATATCACATCAGACTCTTTGCAAGTACTGCACATGGCTTTACAGCAACTTATCCAACCTCTAGGAAAAGACTGAAGTGTTCAGAATTTTAAGCTTCATTATGTCTCCATTTTGAGGCCCAAGAATGTTTAGCAAAAGTGTAATACAGTATCTAATGAGATGTCCGAAACAGAACAGACAATGGTTACATTTAGGCAGTCTGTATGGGCTATATTAAAAGTGAAACTTCACTTGTATGGATAAATGTTACTTCCTTGCAATTCAAACATTTTCTTTTCTAAGCTTTCCAACTATAATGAGTGCATTTTTGTTTTCTTATTTAATCCTGCCAACAGTAATGTTCCAAAAGCATGCTATTGATATGATACTGTCATAAACAGGACAGAGCAATTACTCCTCAACATTTCCTTCAATCTCCTATCACTTCAGGATTTAAGGTGTGGATATGGTGATGAAAATGTCTTTGTTGAACCCAGCAACATGCTGTGACAGGCAGCCAACAGGAGAAAACACTGAAGATGACAGCAGCCTGAAAAAGTTTTAAAATGTTAAACATTAGGGATAGAAAGAAAATGTGACCTGTGACACCGGAGCAATATAAACAGATAAGGCCTGATTCTCTTCTCATTCACATTGTTGCAAAGTAGGAGCAATTCCATTGAAGCCAATGGAGTTAACATTGGTTCACATGGGAGGAGAGTCAGGCCCTTAACATTTAGACACATTGTTTATACTTGTATATAGGAAATAGATGAGTCCCAGGAAAAGGCACAAGAGAAGCCTATAAACCCAGGCATCATATTAAACTATATTATACATTTTTGCTTATATTGGTAATGCCTTGAGTGAGTTATTTGTATGTGAAACTGCTTGAGGTCAGAGTTCAGGAATTGTGTTGAAGTATTTTTGAAGTATTGGATGTGTGCATTGTGGTTGGTCATCTACCACGATGAAAAGAGAGTCTCCAAGTGTGTTTTAATACTTCGATGATTGCTGGTTGAGGCATGCGATTTGAAGTTGCTGAGCATGTGGATGTTGTCTCAACTGGTCTTTTCCTGGATTTTTTAATGATTGTGCTGATAGGAAAGGCATTTAAGTAATATTAACTGAAAGTTAGTCATTTTTGTGTGGAAATGGATTGTCTGACAGTCCACTGAACTCCTGAAACTAATAAATCAAACTTCATAAAATAATGAGGAAAACTATGTGAAACCTGATAATGATCAGAGTGGCTGTTTCTGGTTTTTTTTTCCTGGCCATAACTGGCAGTGTAAATTTTATGAAGGAAATGTGGTGGAGACAGTAGTCTAGCAGGGACTGAGTTATTATAGCCCTTAAGACAGGTGATTATGATTTGTAGTTGACAGCTTAGGCAGGTTTCACTGTACATCTTATGAGCTTATAAAGCACAGAGGGGACACACTGTAAATTTACAACAAAATCAGTTAACAAGAAAAAATAGCAGAAATGGTGAGGATTATTAGAGGAATGAAAAGTGGGGAAAACCTCCATCGGGATCAAGTATATTTGATATTAATAGAAAATACAAATACGCAATTGTCATATCTTTTTTATATTTGTAAAGTCAGATGCTTCCAATAAAAGCTGCATTTCTTTATTCCAAGCCCCTCTCTCTCCTGTAAGCATCAGCATTTACTAAAAAGCTTGCTGATCTGTTTGAAGCTCTCCATTATGGAGCTTAAGTTGCTCATCTGTTTTCTTGACACTTCAATATGAAGTAGATAGGAAAAGTTCAGTCATATCACGTTATTGCCTGTCCATTTTGTACTCGTTTTTACCAGGCTTGCATTTGAATTGAAACAGCTTTTCCATCTGTAAAGAACAAGCTATTAGTTGACTGAAGCAGCAGAGATAAATAAACCTTGAAAGACTTTTCCCTGCCCCAGTATCGCTAAGGGCAGTTAACAAGAGCATACAGAATTCTTTGAAAATCCAGTGAAAAATCCTCTCGTTTCAAAATGTTGGCAAAAATAATTGTTTTCCCGGGTAGAAAGTCATTGGTTTTTCATATTAGCATACAGCCATATAAAGGAGAGAAGTGCTGATGGCAGGGCATTTTTGGTGACTCTGGAACTTACTGCCTCATTTATGGCTCAATTATTCATGATGATGAGCCCTCCCTCACCAAACCAGCAAATCACTTATGCATGCACTTAATTTTAAGTATGTGATTAAGCTCACTGAATCCACGTTCTTAAAGTGATGCATGTGCTTGAGTGCTTTGCTTGATAGGGATCAAAGTGCAGAGTCCAGTCATTGGTCAATAATAGCCTGAACTTAATACCTTTCCGGGACCGGGACATGCAGCAAAACCCACGTATTGGACAGTTTGAGAAGACTGCAGGTATGTCTGGGGTGGGCTGAAAGGGAACTTTTCTGTCACTGTGATTTATTGACTGGTTGTGGTTATCAGTTTCTGAGTTTTTAATGCTGCTTTTTGGCTGAGTTAATTGGCTACCTGTAATGCTGCTGGGAAGTCATAATTATGTTTAATTAATTGTTAAGGTGCCTAGAGCTTTTTGTAGGAATGCATCACAATGTTTTCGAAATTTAAATTAATACATGTTGCACAGAGCAAAAGCTAGTCACTTCACACAGCTGTAGTTGAGACTCTAGTGGGGTGAACTCACATCCATTTAGAATGTATTTTGAAGCTTACCATAGAAATGCCCCTAGCACTACTATAATTAAGGATACCTCAGCAGTCCCATTGTAATACAATCTTTAAGGGGTTTATAATTTGGCCGTAAATCTATGCTCTTAGTTGAAATTTGGCACAAAAGAGTGTCGGTTTTAATTTTATGCCAAATTTTGCTTAAATTGGTCTGTTCTTAAACCAGATTGAAAAAAAAATCAGTGTTTTCTAGTTTCAAAGCTTGTTTGCATTTCTATAAGTTTCAAAATAGGTTTTTTTTTAATTTAATGGGCACTGTCAAAATGATTTGAGTGGACACGATAGTGTTTTGAAATAAAATATTTTGAATATTGCCTGTGATCCTTTTATTTCTCCATCCCTTCATTTGTTTTCCTCTTGCAATAAGTTTTCCAACTTGTTCCTTTTCTTCTTCCATGTTAGTGCTGGTTCTAGAACTGAATATTTTTGTGTCTTCACTGTGGAGTTAGCCCAGACTAGGCTAACATGGGTGGAGCATCCCCATGGAAAAGCCTTACCTATACCTGACCTGTGTGGCTGTTTTCACAATCCAGTCTGTGTTCAGGGGTGTGTGACAGATGTGAGCCAAGGAAGTGTAAGAGTTGAAACGGCATTGAAATGTGCCAGCCAGGAATGGACGTTTGGTACAATAAGTGGGTTTCCCGGGGAATCCATGGGGGAGTGGTTAATGCACATTCCACAATCCCGTTTTCCAAATGCCAGCCCCTTTGCTAACTCCTGAGGAGTGGGCCATTACCTCTTCCAGGAGACTGCAGATCAAAGGCCCAAGATGAATAAAGAAAAAGCTGAATTGTCCAGTTGGGGTTTGGTTCCTAATTAAAAAACTGACATGAGTTTATAACTAAGGTAGCAAATCCAGTTGTGAGGTTTGAAAGACTGACAGCTACCAAAGGCGTATGTTGGAGTTGGGTTTGACTGTTAGTAATCTTTAAGCATGCATGGAGGTTCTTGTATTTTTTATATGTTTTCTCTGTAAACTTTTGCCCTAAGAAAAAATGCAGTTTGCTTTTTGAAGGTTGGTATGTAACTGCTGTGATCTTTTATAGCCTCGGAGAGATAGTTAACCACAGGTGCTGGATCTCAGTCAAACCTGCTGGGAAATCACATTGAAATGCAGAGGGACTGCAAACCCTAACCCTCTAGTCTGGAAGGAGAGAGATGTGCGTCTCTGCTTCAAGAGAGGTGATGGCTTGGAGCTGGTAAACTCGCCCTCAAGGGCGACCACATCCTTTGTAATTTGACCTAGTTTCCACTTTTTGTAGGACTCTTTTTTGAGTTTCAGATCACTGAAGAGCTCCTAGTTAAGCCATGGTGGTCTCTTGCCCTGCTTCCTATCTTTCTTATGCAGTGGGATTGTTTGCTCTTGTGCCCTTAATAATGTCTCTTTGAAAAAACTGTAAACTCTTTTGAACTGTTTTTCCCCTTAGACTTGCTTCCCATGGGATCTTACCTACCAACACCCTGAGTTTGCTAAAGTCTTCCTTCTTGAAATCCATTAACTTTATTTTGCTGTTTTCCCTCCTACCATTCCTTAGAATCATGAACTCTACCATTTCATGATCACTTTCAGCTAAGCTGCCTTTCACTTTCAAATTCTCAACCAGTTCCTCCGTATTTGTCAAAATAAAATCTAGAACAGCCTTTCCCCTAGAAGCTTTCTACACTTTCTGAAATAAATAAATTATCTGCAATACATTCCAAGAACTCACTGGATAATCTGTGCCCTGCTGGGTTATTTTCCCAACAGGTATCTGGGTATTTGAAGTCCCCCATCACCACCAAGTCCTGTGCTTTGGATGATTTTGTTAGTTGTTTAAAAAAAGCATCGTCCACCTCTTTTTCCTGATTAGCTTGTCTGTAGTAGACCACTACCATGACATTGCCCTTGGTTTTTTTACCCGTTTTATCCTTACCAAGAGACATTCAACAAGTCTGTCTCCTATTTCCATCTCAATCTCTATCCAAGTGTATACATTTTTGATATATAAGACAACATCTCCTCCCTTTTCCCCCTGCCTGTCCTTCCTTAGCAAGCTATAACCAATATTCCAGCCATGTGTATTATCCTACCAAGTCTCCGTGATGCCAGCTATGTTATAATTCTGTTTGTTAACTAGCATTTCTAGGTCTTCCTGGTTATTCCCCAAACTTCTCACATTAGTATACAGACATCTAAGTTACTGATTTGATTTCCCCTCTACATTCTCTCTTGTCTCTCCCTTATCCCTGCTATAATGGCCCACGCTCCTCCCAGGTCTCCATGTTTTTGACTTACCTGTGGGCTTTTGTCTCCTACCTCTATAAAACATAGTTTAAAGCCCTTCTCACTAGTGTAGCCAGTCTGTATCTAAATATTCTCTTCTCCTTTCTTGATAGGTGGACCCCATCTCTGTTTAGCAATCCTTCTTCCCAGAACAATATCCTGTGCTCAAGGAAGCCAAAGCCCATGGTCAAGGAAGTCCAAGGATCTACACTAGTGGATAGTAAGTTCCAGGTAGAATTCAAACTGTTACCTGTCTATCTCCTTACCCACCTACGACATGCGGACTTCAAGCTGTCAATGGTTTCCATTTGATATAGAATAGAAATACTGATAAGAGGAATACCTCCAGCCAAAAGTAATTGACATGCAAACTAGCATCCAGATAAATTGCTCCTTTTGGCTAACTATAGTGCAGACAAGATCAAAAGTGATTTCAAAATGCTGTGTTAGACAGAAGGATGTTGAATGATCTAGGGGACAATAAACATTGTACAAATCTTACTACCTTCCCCCTGCCGGAGGGTGCACCACATCAAATGTTGCATTGTTGAAATGCTGATGAAACCTTACCTGATATGATCACACATTTCTGTATGTCCTTTGGGATCAAAATGATCACAAACTATAACTGAGGATGAGACATGGGATGAAGAGGAGGGATCTATGGGTAACTGGCTGGCCAAAGAGGTCAGAGGGGAGACAGAAAGGCTTTGTAACTTAACCTAAGTAAACTCATTTAGTTTACTAGGGTATTAGACATTTGGAGGATGATTTTTATTGTTAGGTGCCTCAAGATACAGCTAGGTGCCTACTGAGACTACCAAAAGCACGTAGGCACCTAACTCTCATTACTTTTGAAAATCTCAGTAGGCATCTAAATAACTTTAAAAATCTAGCCCGTTGCACCACCATTTATTCTGTTTTAATATGTTCTTATCTTTCTGTTTTTAATAAATCTCATAGTTAATGAAAACGTTTGAATTTTACGCTTTAGGAATTTTATGCAGACTGTACTGGACAGACAAATACCTTCAACCTGGTAAAGTAAGGGTCTCTTAAATATAAGCATTATGGCTTCATGATACAAAGGGCATAGACTTAAGAAGCCTATCTCACAATGAGTGTTGCTTGCAGGGTTGTGGCCCTTTGCATTTATGAGGAATGACTATTGACCGTGAATGAGAACTGGTTTAAGGTATGAAGGACAGCTAACTCACTCTGTATGGGCCTGATCCATACCCCACTGATGACAGTGTGAGTCTTTCTATTACCTTCAATGGGAGTTAGATTACATCCTATATAGCTCCATCACTGGAGTGTCTGAGTAGCCAAATGGTTTGGGACCTGGATACCTGGAACAGTGTTTCCCTGCTGATGTCATACTGCCACAACTGAGGTCAGCAGAGGCACTCAAGCTGGAACTCCCTTGTTATAAACAGGAGGTGTGTATAGGTGATGGCAATTGGCTATTCTTCATGATGTGTTGTCACTGTGGTGCAAACCAATAAAAAAGTCAGGGCCAAGTATAAGAATATAATAGACCTATCTTTACATGGAAGAAGTCATACATTTGGCAATGTTTCCATGCTAGAAGAGACCAGTATTTATAGATATGAGCTTTCTACTCTGGTAATATAAATTAGTGGTATCCCCAATACCTAAGGCATTAGCTATTAAAGAACTCCACTACATGCACTTAGATGTAATACATGACAAGACTGACATGTATTCCTATGCAGTGGCCCAACAGCAGTAATTTCACACTATGACACTTGCTAGCTATTTTTCACCCTTTATTTTGTTTTTCCATCATGGCCCTGAGGCTCCTAGATAAACTTGGCACTCACCAGAATCCCCTTTGTAACAGCTGCACTTAAATTTTATCAAATAGGCGGCATGTTAGATTTTCAGTGCACATAGATGCATTTTCAGACTGGCCTGAAGGTACTTAGAGGTCATTTGATACTCTATTAGGTGCCTCAGGAAATTGTCCTGGGCAATAAATAAACCTTGATTAAAATTGACCACTAAGTGAAAGGTATGTTTCCTAAGGTGATTGTAGTAAGAATAAAAACAATACACGTACGAGCATATCTCTAGGATGCTATAATAATTATAAAATTATAATAAATATTTTATTTTATAGCCTTGTATTTCAGCATTCTAATCTAATAATGAACAGTCTAAAGCCTATTCTGAGGATTTGAATAATATATGTGTTTATTATTTTAAAATTCCAGCATATACTAAGAGAATTAACTTACATCAAAAGAAAGTTGTCTGTTAAATTAAGTATCATTTAGCATATTAGAATTAAAAGCAGGGAGAGGAAAAAATACACAAAGATATTTTATACGCCATGAGCTCTGTACATAAAAGGATTATATCTTGTTTGATTTCACTACATAAATTACATGCAATATAAGACCTCAGGATCAAAAAAATGTGTAGGTCCTCCCTTTATGAGAGGCTCTGAACTTTGCCAAGGTACTCTAGTTAGGCCATATGTACTGTTTATTAACTCCACAGGACTACAACTACCTACAATTGAATTGGGTGGGCTAGACACTGCAAGGACTACAGCCCCATGATGCAGTGTTTCTTGTCCTCCGAGGGATACACTTTGAACTTTGTTCTGTGATCCTGTATCTGGGCAGAAGTAATAAGTCAGGAGATCCTACAGGGATTGTATCTAGGCTAGGGTAGCAGAGAGAGAGAGAGAAAGTTGGGCCCGGAGCTGGGTTCTGGTGCTGCCTTTCCAGGTTTGGGTGTCCGGCAGAAAAGGAGCCAGTGACAGTTGTCTGTGTTTGGATCTGGAAATTTGGGAGGGTCCACTGTCAAGCCATCTTTGCTGAGAGCACATGACCGGTATTAAGGCCACACTGCAAGCTTCAGCCCATTGACTCCTTCTCAGCAAGTGGCCACTGAAAGCTGCAGGCAGAAAGGACGAGTTAAACCGGCAGATCCTGAGACATGCCCACAGGCCATTGTAGAAAGTGTGAATGCCCAGAGGTTATCCTCATTTGGGGAGACCCTGTCAGTCCCCTTGGTGGCCTGCTGTGAAAGTCTTTGAGCTAGCAAGAGGTGTCATTGCAGGCCAGCCAATGTGAAGACCAGGCAGCTTTAAAAAAAACGATTGCCTCTATAGGGTTGGTGGATGTTGTTTTATATCCGAGATTATTACCAACTACTGCTGTGTCAGTCTTAACCTGCCATATACAAAAGTGTCTAACTTGTATTATCTGGATTGTCTCTGCTGAGTCAGAGATACCTAGTGCTGCCCTTAACTCCCATTCATCTAGCACCATCACAAGAAAGTGCCTGGAATTTAAAACTACAGAGGAGTGTGCATTCCAGGAGGGGTGAATTTGAATAATGTTGAACTTACACGAGAACATTCACCATTAACAATTTTTAACATGCACCTCAGTTGCAGTGAGTAGGGGTTAAATTGCCTTTAATGTTTGTAAGTCACCACTCTTAGCTGAACTGTTGCAATGCCACCTATTGACTAGTCCCAGTCATTACAGTAGGTACTCTATTTTATCCTATTGCATTCTCTTTGTATTTTGCTATATTACAGGGGTCGCCAAACTTATGATCCTCCCAGCCGCATATGATAATCTTCAGAAGTTCAAGAGCCGGGTGCACTTGCTTGTGGTTTCTGCCCTGCGGCAGGGTGGTGGGGATCAAGGCTTCAGCTCCATGGGAGACCGTTATCAAGAGTGGGGCTCAAGCCCCTAGACCCCCTCCCCACTGGGCAGAAGCTGCTAGCCCGACCACCCCTCCCCAGGGCAAAAGCCCCTAGCTCTCCCCCCCCAGTCTGTTAGGTGGAGAATTGGGGGACATGGGAGGTTCAGCATGCCACATTTTAACCGTAAAAGAGCTACATGTGGCTTGCGAGCCACAATTTGGCCATCCCTGCCACAATTTGCCCATCCCTGCTATATTCTAAGTAAAGCTTTCCTTGCTCCCAGTTGGGTGTTCAGTGTTTTCCTTAGAGCGATAAGTATCATTTGCCCTTATTTGCTAGGTCTATTGCATGATTTAGACTGGAGTTTTTCCTGGAAGCTACCTTAAGAGCGGTATATACTGCATACACAGGTGGAAACACTACCAACCGCTATTCTTCCTATGAACAGACAGGTGTTGCAGATATGTGGATAAAGGATTCCTACCTGTCCAACACCACTTCTGGGACCTCCCCAAGTTCTCTATTATCCTCAAGAACATCAGGCACCCAGGAAAGAGGTGAGCATATTTCTGCTCTGGAGTGATCCAAAAAGGAAGAGAGGATTGAAAATGGGATTGCACTCTTATGAAAAATATATAAACCAGTGATTATTTTAACAAATCCAACAGTTACTATACCATTTGCAACCAGGAGTGGAATATTAGCCCTTCATACAGTGTTGCACTCTTTGTAGGCACAAGAGTCACTGATATATGAGAACTGAGCCCCCGTGAGCTGCCTTTGATTGTTTTTTCAAACACATGGCAGTATAGAAAGGTCTTTAAAAAATGCCCTGCATGCATGCACAAGTTGAGTTCAGTGTAATTGCTTTTAGAATTAGCCAGTTCTCTGCAGGCCTAATCCACTGAAATCAGTGGAAGGATTATTGTTGATCTCAGTGGATCAGATCCATGAGAGCTATAAACTGGATGCTTCCTAGGAGTTTTGCAGGGATGAAAGTGTGTTTATAGCCTGTGGGAGGAAATGAATGTAAGACCTATCAGCTGGAGTCCCAGTTCTTCAGCAAGTTGTCTGACAGGCCCATTCTTCCTCTCCTTCTCCAGCTGCACAGCTTGCAGCCTTGCTGGGCTCTATATTTACAGTAGATTCTAACACTTCAAGGGGCTTTGGTATGGATTTTTTTCTCTTATATTGGTTGATTATTATGCAGAAGTATAATTAGTTAGTGACTGGCAAACCTGCCAGTGATGAGGTTTCATTTCATATAAGATCACCAGAGGTTCCTGCTTCTCCAACTCTCTTTAAGCTTTCTGCTTCTATTTTCTAAGTTTCATCCTTACAGCATAACTAAACAGTGACTCTTACACTTTTCAGGCAACCATAGAATAATTACCAGAGAAGGAACATTTCTGTATCAGTCAGTGCCCACTGCTTCCCATTCACTTATGTACGTTCTAACTCACAGTGAAGCATGTGCTGCTTCAAACCCCAATTTTGTGATCTCCACATTTCATCTGCAGGTTGGATGGTTATTCACAGCTGGATTGAAAGCAGGCAATTGCAATTCATAAGGACCCTGCACAGCACGAAAATATATCAGTGAAACCCACTGGTTGATCACATCTCTCAAGCTCTTCTCTGTATACGTGCAGAGAGTGAAAAAGTGGCAGAAATATGAATTCCTTATTTTTCAAGGTTTAACTATCTTCATGATAAATGATAATTTTCAGTTTTTCATGAAACCCATTACAACTTAAAATATTAAATATATTAATGGTACTGTAATACTGTAACCCTTCTGCCAGTAGCAGTGGACAGCAAGAAGGGCAAGGTTCAATATCTAGGGGTTTCTTTTCAACAATATAACCAAAACTGGCTCTAGCCCCCACCCAGTAACCTGGGAAAATTTCACTCTACCCACTGGGCGCCTCTGAAAGGCAATTCTTCCCCTCTCACAAGCACAAAGCCTGAGGTAGAAAGAGTTTGTTTAATAAAAGTAACCTAGCATTAATCTAAGAAAAACAGCACAGGCAGTATCCATAAACATACCTTAACACCCCAATCACAGTTGTGTCTGGTCAGCATAGACCCAAAGTTCATAGGTACATATGCATAAATTCTCCTATCATTTTCAGTGTCACAAACACCACCATGCTCACTGCTCCCACAAGCTGCCCTGCAATTTAAAAATAACAAAGAAGGCTCCTAACAAAGTCCATTTAGATTTATTTTTTGAACAGTGGGGAGAAACAGGTTGAACCTGTCTTATAGCAGAGCACTGAGGGCATACACTAATTGAAAGTTCTGTTTTCCCCTCTTACTTTCACAGGGCTCTGACATTCCAGCCCTTGTCCATCGGAGGTTCTTTAAACTGAGAATGGCTCCCTCCTTTTTGACAGGCTAAGCACAGTCTTTCTTTTCTGTATTCCCACAATAATTACAAACATTGGTGACCATATCTCACTACCCCTGGATTCAGTACTAACATGATTTGTGACCCAACACCAGCCACGGTGATTACAATGAGCAAAACACCACTCCATCAGCTGAATATCTAGCAAATCTAAGCAAAGCAGGAGCAAACTGTATTTACATAAACACACACAGGGTCTCTTCCCCCCTCCCAGTTAGCTATCAGGGCAGCATTCATTCAGACCCTGCTTACAATACCATTATAGCAGTACATCCTTCTGAAAATGCTGCCAAAACCAATTATAAAGATAATCTTTTGAGTATAGTACTGTTTGCTTTATTTTTCTTATCAAAGATCAGCTGTGAGTTATTCTGCTTATATTCTTCAAGTATCACAGACCTACATGCTGTCAGTGTTGACAAGTGTTCTCCTCTAGTTTAATTAAGAGGAGATTTCACTAGCACAGTTGAACTGCAGTACTCATCTGGACTATGCATCTTCAAAATGATGGCAGTCAAAACACTGGCTTCCCAGAGCATATTAATATATTATCTATGGGAAGAAACAAATGTGTCAATTAAACACCTATTGAATGAATTGAATTGGCAATTGGAGCTACATTAAAATACAAAACTCAAATATGTCACTGATGTTAGTTAAAATTAACAGTCCTACGCAACATTAATCAGAATTACCCTACGGGGAAACACACAATTTTGCTACTTTCTTATGGGATCACTCACATTTTTACAGAACAGTGTTCCTCACCCATAGATGTGTCTGTATAATATGGCAAGAAAGACTGTAAAATCATCTGATAGATTGAAGTGTTTTCTGACAAGATATTTAAAAATCTTTGAAAGTTGCCAGCATAACATGATCTGTCAGATGAAGCAATGAACAGAGTTGGAGTACAACATTTTGTTAATGGCAATGATTTTGTTCACCATTTCTTTGCAACATTGGAGAAGAGTAAGCAGGAGAAAAGAAAGGCTGCTAGGTAGTTCTCAGATTTGGTGCTTCTATTGATCAAAGTGTATTGATTTTATTGAGCCTTGTTTCCTATTTATTTAGTATCAGTCAATGCAAAGGATTGAAAAGCACATTTGGCAACAAGAGAACAAATTATGTTTTAAAACCGCATTATGATGCTGGGATCCACAAGAACGTTACCTCACAGGGACATTGAGATGATAAATTCATTAAAATTGATGACATGCTCAGATGCTTTGATAAGAAGTCCCAATGAAAAGTCTAAAACATGAATGCATGACTTTAGAAAATAACTACAAAAACCCAGGGAGTGGCAATTGATTAATCATCAGCATCATTTAAAAACAAGAGCTCAAGTGAATCTCAATCTTTCCAATTATACAGCTTTACTGTAGCAGTTATCAACAATGTCTGAAGCTAGATCACCAGCTGATATCAATCAGCATAACTCCCTTGAGTAACATCAATTTACACTGCCTAAGGATCTCGCTTCAGTTGTTTAGTTACCAAAAGTGCATTTGTTCTATTAGTATTTTCACACAGCTTTTTCTTAAATGAGTTGTTGAAAACTGAATGGAGACATGAGATGACAGCATCTTCTTAAAATCTTATTTTTAGAGGGACTGAGTGTACTTTAAGAACAAGCCTAAATCAACATTTTGCTGGAAATGACTGCCAGGTTCAGGAGTTATTGGACTGCTATGTTCACAGCATACACATGGAGAAGTTGGATAGAATAAATACACTTGCTCGAAGTTTGCAAAGTAACACTGTTATATTTCTTAGAATTTAGAAGAACCCTAAACAGAGAGAGAAAACAGGCTGCTTCCTAAGGCACAGAAGCACAATCCTGCTTACCTTGCTTGAAGCTGGCCCTTTTCATACTGACTCTGGTTACATGTTTTTCTGCAGAGCCCTCCAGCCTAGAAACATGACCAGGAAACCATCTCCCTCCCAATCTCAGGCTACACTCATGGCAGCAAGTAGAATACAGACACTGCATGTCCCCTTAGCACTGGTATAAATAGCAGTGCACATGGTAAAGCGCTGCTTAAGTGAGTAAAGATGCAGAACCTTAAAAGGTATGTATCCTACACAGCTCTCTACATGTCTCCCATCACTACACAGCTAAAAATAGCAGTGTAGTGCACCACCACAGGGAGGAGCTGGAGCTTTTCTCTGCTGCCTGACCTTTGCCAGAGACTTTCACTGCACCAAGTAGCTACATGTACCCTATATGCTGCCTCCAGCATAGACAAGGTCTTCGAGTTAATCTATAACTGGACCGGTTGGTAATAGTGACCATAATATAATTAAATTTAACATCCATGTGGTGAGGAAAACTCCACAGCGGCCCAACACTGTAGCATTTAATTCAGAAAGGGGAACTTCACAAAAATGAGGAAGTTAGTGAAATAGAAATTAAAAGGTACAGTACCAAAAGTAAAATACCTGCAAGCTGCGTGGAAACTTTTTAAAGACACCATAATAGAGGCTCAACTTAAATGTATAGCCCAATTCAAAAAAAAAAAACATAGTAAGAGAACAAAAAAAGAGCTACTGTGGTTAAACAACAAAGTAAAAAAAGCAGTGAGAGGCAAAAAGGCATCTTTTAAAAATTGGAAGATAAATCTTAATGAGGAAAAGAGAAAAGAGCATAAACTCTGGCAAATAAAGTGTTAAAATATAATAAGAAAGACCAAAAAAGAATTTGAAGAACAGCTAGCCAAAGACTTCAAAAGCAATAGCAATTTTTTTAAAAATACACCAGAAGCAGAAAGCCAGCTAAACAACCAGTGGGGCCAGTGGATGGTCGAGATGCTAAAGGAGCACTCAAAGAAATGAAGGCCATTGCGGAGAAACTAAATGAATTCTTTGCATTGCTCTTCACTGTTGAGGATGTGAGGGAGATTTCCAGACCTGAGCCATTCTTTGTGGGTGACAAATCTGAGGAACTGTCCCAAACTGAGGTGTCATTAGAGGAGGTTTTGGAACAAATGGATAAACTAAACAGTAATAAGTCTCCAGGACCTGATGGTATTCACCCAAGAGTTCTGAAGGAACTCAAATGTGAAATTGCAGTACTACTAACTGTCATCTGTAACCTGTCATTTAAATCAGCTTCTGTACCAAATGACTGGAAGATAGCTAATGTGACACCAATTTTTAAAAAGGGCTCCAGAGGTGACCCCGACAACTACATGCCAGTAAGCCTCACTTCAGTACCGAGCAAATTGGTTGAAACTATCTTAAGGAACAAAATTGTAAGAAACATAGATGAACATAATTTGTTGGGAAATAATCAACATGGTTTTTGTAAATGGAAATCATGCCTCACCAATCTACTAGAATTCTTTGAGGGGGTCAACAAGCATGCAGACAAAGGAGATCCAGTGGGTATAGTGTATTTAGATTTTCAGAAAGCCTTTGACAAAGTCCCTCACCAAAGGCTCTTAAGGAAAATAAGCAGTCCTGGGATAAGAGGGAAGGTTCTCTCATGGATTGGTAACTGGTTAAAAAATAGGAAAGAAAGGGTAGGAATAAATGGTCAGTTTTCAGAATGGAGAGAGGTAAATAGTGGTGTCCCCCAGCGATCTGTACGGGGCCCAGTCCTATTTAACATATTCAGAAACAATCTGGAAAAAGGGGTAAACAGTGAGGTAGCAAAATTTGCAGATGATACAAAACTATTCAAGATAGTTAAGTCCCAGGCAGCCTGCCAAGAGCTACAAAAGGATCTCACAAAACTGGATGGCTGGGCAACAAAATGGCAGATGAAATTTAATGTTGATAAATGCAAAGTAATGCACATTGAAAAACATAATCCTAAGTATACATGCAGGGATTTCACTTTTGGTACAGTACCTTTTAATTTGGTACCCCCCACCTACATGGTTATTGTTAGTAATCTAGCATAAGTAGATCTACCATGTCCGTCTGCCGGAGCTGGGAGGCACACCCCCATCTGCAGTGTAGATGTACCCTTAAAGTGTTGGCTTGCAATTCCAACACAGTCCTTAATACATGTCATGTAAAAGATGCTCTGGACCTAGTCTCTTACTCTCCTGACATAATAGTACAATAGCTGGGGGATCCCCGGTTGACTTAAGGCAGCAATTTGGCACTTGGGCACAATAGGAATGGTGTAAAGCAGCCAGGTGGGAATACAGACAGTGTCTCTTTATGTTTTATAATAATGAGAGATTTCAGTTTGTTGATTTTGTAGTTTTGGTGTTTCTCTTTGGAGTGGGATAGGCAATGCTTATTGCAGTATCCCCTTCTGCCAGGATCGGAAAACAACAGATGGCTGCAGCAGTTTTAGCACTTATCTGTGCCCGGGCTCAAAAGAACACTGGGTGAGGCAAGATTACTGTGCTATATCCATAGTGAATTGGAAATTATTTCTAAGGCTTTGGAGCAAAATAAAAACAGGATGCCTAGATAAAGGTTATGGGATGGTGGGCAATGAGGACATTCAAAGGTGCTGCCCTCAAAGACCAGAGATATGCGCAATGTCCAGGCTCTAGTTAGCCCAAATTTTGTCTCATAGGCCTACACAACCATGCAGAATGATGCCTGTTACTGATTCCTGTATTACATGAGTGCTCAAGCTTCAAGATACAAGGTGTTAGGCACAGTTTAAAAGAAACAAATCGATGTGGAGTGTGGAATGTCTTCCTTGGCTGCCTAAGTGTTGTAAAATCAGGAAAAGAATTTAGAAAATAAATGATAAAATGCCTGTGTGGCCCCAAATTGACCTGTAACCAGAACCTTATTTGCGATTATTCAGAGTATATTGAAAATAAATAACTAAACAAACATCACTTTACTTTCTCAGGATTATCCTCCTTTCTTTGCTGTATAGTTTAATTATAGCCTTTAAACACAGCTGAATGTTCCATTTTCCTAACAAAATCTTGTTTGATCACTGGATTCTGGGGCAAATGAGAGTACAAACAAGGGGCATAGATAACAAATTAACAGATAAAAGATTTAAGAGGGTTTAACTTGATGCAAAAAATACCTGGAAAATGGGGATTGCAGTGACTGAAAAAAATGGCTAGGACAATATAATTAACATATTCAGGATGCTAAAGAAGATGGAGTAGTTACATGTAGATGAAGTCTTTGCATTAATTATATATGTGTAGTAATTCTATGGTCAGGCTCAGAGGGAAGCCACTCTGCCTCACTGCATCACACATGAAACAATCAATTAACAAGCTAGGTCTCTGGCCCGGGCAGAGCAGCACACAGTATATTGCCCAGCCTTCTGGCTGAAGCAGGTGTAATGCCAGCTTAGTGCATGACCCTCTACTACATTAGCTAAAAGCCAACTGGTTGTTAGCTAAGGCTGTAGAGCAGAATCATTTTATCTCTCTCTCTAAGTCAGCGGTTCTCAACTGTGGTCCGCCACTTGTTCAGGGAAAGACCCTGGTG
Source organism: Macrochelys suwanniensis (assembly GCA_033296515.1). Classification (NCBI taxonomy): domain Eukaryota; kingdom Metazoa; phylum Chordata; order Testudines; family Chelydridae; genus Macrochelys; species Macrochelys suwanniensis. Next base: position 90,860,182 of record CM065775.1, on the reverse strand, counting down.
CGCCAGGCCGGTTTGTTTACCTGCCACATCCGCAGGTTTGGCTGGTTGCGGCTCCCACTGTCCTTGGTCCTGCTTGCAGACTAGGGAGCACTGTAGGGAAGTGTGTAATCTAGGTGCAGTGAGTTTGCAAAGAGCAAATTTTATTTCTTAAAATCCAGAACCTTAAATAGTGTTATGTTGCAACCCTCCATTATGTTTTTTATCTAATGTCTCTAGGTGTAAATATAACAAGTATCAAACTTGGTATTTTGCTTAATTGTTGGCCAGCAGTACAAGGAAGGGTAAGTGGTTAGAATACTAACTTAGGACTCTGGACCCAGGTCCAATTTCCCACCCTTTCTCAGACTTCCCAAAATGACCTTTGGTAAGTCACTTAGCTCCAGATTCACCAAGGCTCTCTCTCCTTTCTCCTCAGAGGGGAGAAGGAGCAGAAAAAAATTACTCGTTTCTTCCTAAAGAGAAAAAAAGAACGAGTCAGAGGAAGATGCGCACCTCTTTTCAGCAGAAACAGGAGTAAGTCAAGTAATAAGGCAAATCATATCTGTACCTTCTTCCGCCCATCGACCCACTAACAATTCTTAAATTAGTGTAGTGGTTCTGCCACCTCAGATCCTGATTCCAGCAAGCTGCGAAGGACTTGACCACAGGAGACGGTCAGAGGGACAAATATTTTGCTAGCTGAAGGGCTGTTTATTTCAAATGCTGATTGTATTTGGCTCCCCTTCTCTAGAGGTTTGCAAAATTGGGCATTGAAGTTGTGAGGCAACATGCATAGACTGATAACAAAAAAGAAACTTAGAAGAACCTGTAGCAAAACAGAAAATGATATTAAAGTGTGAGCTAAAAAACATTGGAAATTGCTGGCCAGTCTTATAAATTAGAGTATAAATTGATTTCTAACAATTTAATAATATGCTCTGATAGTCAGACACTGCCTGTCCCTTACATTGCTGGGAATCCATAAGGGCTGTGAGTGTTTCTTTCTGCTACAGCTGCCCCTTCCACATCCTCAGCATGTCATTAACATTCATTTTGTAAATCCATTGGTGAATGTCACATTCATTTGGGACAGATTTTGCCTGGTTGCACTTAATGAAAATGTGCACAGGTGGTAGGGAGGGCATAGGACCATTCCTTATTTTTTTGGCCCGTGTATGGGTGAGATGGGATCTGGTTTCTGCACAAAAAGGAGAACAGGGAATGATCCCTCTCTACTTCGCTTGTATGCACACTTTGCAAGAGGGTGGTGATAGGAGTCAGGACATGGCTTCCTTCTCCTACATGCATGACCAGGTATATTGTATGGTGCATGTAATAGGTGTGTAGCCGTCGATAATTCAGAAGGTATTCTGTCTGAGGCAATACTGTCCCATGTTCCCCCTACAGTGCTCCAGATCCACACTTCCACTTTCCATAGTCTATGCCTAAACGGAATATCAAACTCTTTAGGAGCAATTTGCCCTGAGCATAGCATATGTTACTACTGAAGTGGACCTGAAATGTCAACTAGAACTCTACATTCTGGCCCAGATAATTGAATGATGCCTGCCCTTTCAGTTTCCATCCTTAGTTTGTGGATTCTAACAACTCTGGGTACAATTTGTGCAATTTAGATTAGGTACCTAATTTTGCCTGCCAGACAGATGCATACATGTCTCAGTGACCTGAATAGGATCTGCAATTCTTTGCACCTGTAAAACAGCATGTGCAAAAAGTAGTCAAGGAAGCCAGGCTGAAAATCAGTTTTACAGCACAAAAGTGAAGGTTAATGTCACTTGAATATACAGGGAATTTCATTATTAGTTAGAAAGCCAACTTTTATGCCAGTCACTAGTACAGTTACAAAAGACTTTCAGAATCTGGTGAAACTTGTTGATTAGAAACCTAAAAGGGATTCTTGATGCTGAGAAAACTTTTGAGTGAGCACTGGGCAAGTATCACTTCACGCCCTTCCCACCCTGTCATTTCAGGGGAGGGATTTATAGTTTCAACCTTAAACCAGGGAAAACTTGGTGAGTTAAGTTACATTTTGCTTGGAGTTTTCAGATTAATTCAAAAACTAAAACTGGAAGTGACTCAACTTGTGAACCCAGATGAACTGGAAGTTGATGATAGAGGATATGACAACTGTTATGATAACCAAAAATCCTATGTTTTATACAGATCCATTAACAGACTTTCTAGGAGAAGATGGAGTGAGAATCAATAGTGTGTCTGATTGGTGTCAAGGCTAGGAATAGGGGAGAGGGATAGCTCAGTGGTTTGAGCATTGGCCTGCTAAACGCAGGGTTATGAGTTCAATCCTTGAGTGGGCGATTTGGGGATTGGTCCTGCTTTGAGCAGGAGGTTGGACTAGATGACTTCCTAAGGTCCCTTCCAACCCTGATATTCTATGAATGGTGAAAAATATGACCTGGGCTTAATAGAGAAGTAGGTACTTTTAGTTCCCTTTCTCTTCTTGCCCTCCCGTTCCCCCACACTCTCATTAACATGTATTTCTATCTTTACTGATGAGCTTCAGCAATTTCATGAGATGAGATGTGTGCAAGATACCTGTGTCTCACGTTTTTTATAAACAATGGTAAAGAAAAAATAAATACATTGAGTATCGTTTCTTACTATGTGGAACATTTAGTTTTCAATACAACTTTCCTTCAGATTCACCACAGTAAGAAAGTACCATGTTGTCTCTGGTCCTCATTTTCTGCTCTGTTTTTCATTCTTTAAATGGTTCATGGAAAGCATATGTTTGTTATTATATCACTAAGGACCAGGTGCTGCCACGCTTACTGATTTTGAGTAGTAACTTATTCTGCAAGTGGTCCCATGGAGGATTCATAGATTCATAGATTCTAGGGCTGGAAGGAACCTCGAGAGGTCATCGAGTCCAGCCCCCTGCCCTCATGGCAGGACCAAATACTGTCTAGACCCTCCCTGATAGACATTTATCTAACCTACTCTTAAATATCTCCAGAGATGGAGATTCCACAACCTCCCTGGGCAGTTTATTCCAGTGTTTAACCACCCTGAAAGGAACTTTTTCCTAATGTCCAACCTAAAGTTCTATCCTTAGAGGCTAAGATGAACAAGTTTTCTCCCTCCTCCTTATGACACCCTTTTAGATACCTGAAGACTGCTATCATGTCCCCTCTCAGTCTTCTCTTTTCCAAACTAAACAAACCCAATTCCTTCAGCCTTCCTTCATAGGTCATGTTCTCTAGACCCTTAATCATTCTTGTTGCTCTTCTCTGGACCCTCTCCAATTTCTCCACATCTTTCTTGAAATGCAGTGCCCAGAACTGGACACAATACTCCAGCTGAGGCCTAACCAGTGCAGAGTAGAGCGGAAGAATGACTTCTCATGTCTTGCTCACCACACACCTGTTAATGCAGCCCAGAATCAAGTTTGCTTTTTTTGCAACAGCATCACACTGTTGACTCATATTTAGCTTGTGGTCCACTATAACCCCTAGATCCCTTCCTGCCGTACTCCTTCCTAGACAGTCTCCTCCCATTCTGTATGTGTGAAATTGATTGTTCCTATCTACGTGGAGCACTTTGCATTTGTCCTTATTAAACTTCATCCTGTTTACCTCTGACCATTTCTCCAATTTGTCTAGATAATTTTGAATTATGACCCTATCCTCCAAAGCAGTTGCAATCGCTCCCAGTTTGGTATCATCTGCAAACTTAATAAGCGTACTTTCTATGCCAATATCCAAGTCGTTGATGAAGATATTGAACAGAGCCGGTCCCAAAACAGACCCTTGCGGAACCCCACTCGTTATACCTTTCCAGCAGGATTGGGAACCATTAATAACTATTCTCTGAGTACGGTTATACAGCCAGTTGTGCATCCACCTTATAGTAGCCCCATCTAAGTTGTATTTCCCTAGTTTATTGATAAGAATATCATGCAAGACCATATCAAATGCCTTACTAAAGTCTAGGTATACCACATCCACCGCTTCTCCCTTATCCACAAGACTCGTTATCCTATCAAAGAAAGCTATCAGATTGGTTTGACATGACTTGTTCTTTACAAATCCATGCTGGCTATTCCCTATCACCGTACCACCTTCCAAGTGTTTGCAGATGATTTCCTTAATTACTTGCTCCATTATTTTCCCTGGCACAGAAGTTAAACTAACTGGTCTGTAGTTTCCTGGGTTGTTTTTATTTCCCTTTTTATAGATGGGCACTATATTTTCCCTTTTCCAGTCTTCTGGAATCTCTCCTGTCTCCCATGATTTACCAAAGATAATAGCTAGAGGCTCAGATACCTCCTCTATTAGCTCCTTGAGTATTCTAGGATGCATTTCATCAGGTCCTGGTGACTTGCAGGCATCTAACTTATCTAAGTGATTTTTATCTTGTTCTTTTTTTATTTTATCTTCTAAACCTTCCCCCTTCCCATTTTTATTCACTATGTTAGGCATTCCTTCAGACTTCTTGGTGAAGACCAAAACAAAGAAGTCATTAAGCATCTCTGCCATTTCCAGGTTTCCTGTTACTTTTTCTCCCTCCTCACTGAGAAGTGGGCCTACCCTGTCCTTGGTCTTCCTCTTGCTTCTAATGTATTGATAAAAAGTTTTCTTGTTTCCCTTTATTCCTGTAGCTAGTTTAAGCTCATTTTGTGCTTTTGCCTTTCTAATCTTGCCCCTGCATTCCCATGTTGTTTGCCTATATTCATCCTTTGTAATTTGTCCTAGTTTCCATTTTTTATACGACTCCTTTTTATTTTTTAGATCTTGCAAGATCTCATGGTTAAGCCAAGGTGGTCTTTTGCCACATTTTCTATCTTTCCTACCCAGCGGAATAGTTTGCTTTTGGGCCCTTAATAGTGTCCCTTTGAAATACTGCCAGCTCTCCTCAGTTGTTTTTCCCCTCAGTCTTGATTCCCATCGGACCTTACCTATCAGCTCTCTGAGCTTACCAAAATCCGCTTTCCTGAAATCCATTGTCTCTATTTTGCTGTACTCCCTTCTACCCTTCCTTAGAATTGTGAACTCTATGATTTCATGATCACTTTCACCCAAGCTGCCTTCTACTTTCAAGTTCTCAACGAGTTCCTCCCTATTTGTTAAAATCAAATCTAGAACAGCTTCCCCCCTAGTAGCTTTCTCAACCTTCTGAAATAAAAAGTTGTCTGCAATGCAGTCCAAGAACTTATTGGATAGTCTGTGCCCCGCTGAGTTATTTTCCCAACATATATCTGGATACTTGAAGTCCCCCATCACCACCAAATCTTGGGCTTTGGATGATTTTGTTAGTTGTTTAAAAAAAGCCTCATCCACCTCTTCCACCTGGTTAGGTGGCCTGTAGCAGACTCCTAGCATGACATCACCCTTGTTTTTTACCCCTTTTAGCCTAACCCAGAGACTCTCAACACTTCCGTCCCCTATGTCCATCTCCACCTCAGTCCAAGTGTGTACATTTTTAATATATAAGGCAACACCTCCTCCCTTTTTCCCCTGTCTATCCTTCCTGAGCAAGCTGTACCCATCCATACCAACATTCCAATCATGTGTATTATCCCACCAAGTTTCAGTGATGCCAACAATGTCATAGTTGAATTTATTTATTAGCACTTCCAGTTCTTCCTGCTTATTACCCATACTTCTTGCATTTGTATACAGGCATCTAAGATACTGATTTGATCTTGCCTCCCAGTTTTGCCCTGACCCTCCTATCTCTTTGCCATTAGAGCCCACGCTCCCTCCTATTTCCGACCCATCTCCCAGGTCCCCATGTTCTCCACTTACCTGTGGGCTTTGCTCACCTGTCCCCGTCGAACTTAGTTTAAAGCCCTCCTCACTAAGTTGGCCAGTCTGTGTCCAAATAGGGTCTTTCCCCTCCTCGAAAGGTGAACGCCATCTCTGCCTAGCTAGGATACTAGTAGAAAAAGGTAAATGGCAAAACCTGGCCTTTTTGTAATAGAACATGAGAAATTACTCAGTTGATATCACCTTGTAAAAAAGACTAAAAGAGTATAATGAACCAAACAGTGAGAGGTGCCGAGAATGTGCTGCTGGCAAATGACTTTCATAAAGCCAATAGCAATTTAAGGCACCCATATGGGTTATCCCTATGTTGGATTAAGAAAGAAATTAAATCACTGATAACCTAAATGGAGTGTAGTTACCTTGTGGTGAAAGTTCCAGAGGAGGCTCACAAACATTTCAAACAATAAATACAAAACATTATTTTCACTATCAGATTTCCCCCCCTATCTTGTGCTTTTTTAGACTTGCTTCCATATGTTTGTAGCAGTGGTGGCTCAATATCATAATTACTATGCTCTCTCCAAATATTCCAGGAATCAGAAGCTTTCAAAGCTCTTAAAATCATAAAGACACAAACTGAGTTCAGCTACCTAAGACACTCTTCAGCTAAAGCCTGTGACAGCTCTGTAGGTAGCTCTCCATTGTTTTGAATATCTCAGCTGCAAACACAATACAAAGGGACCAATTCCGATCTTAGGCACACCAAGAGTGGAGTTCATCTAGATTTTCATTGGTATAGCTGAGGTCTTGGTCTCTTCTTAATTAACGTATAAGAATATAATTGTGATGTTCATAGGATACCCTTAGAAGAGTAAGATTTTATTGGGGACACAGAAGCTAGTTGTTTGTTGTGCTTTCATTGCTCCACAACAGCAGCAACTATAGACTTTAAAATTATCTTGCCTATTTCAAGTGGCAATAATAGTTTATTATAAGGTTTTCTTTCAGTTCCTTGGCCATGGAAGTAGCTACTACTTTCTGCATGGATTCAACCACTGTTTTACTGTCACAATGTTAAAGCTAGGTAGTTTCAGTACTATTGTTACTCACACATCCACTTTTCCCCACCATTGCTGGAAAAATGTAAGCCATACAGTACCTACAGATGGTAAAGATACTCTATTCTTGTTCTGTAACTTATCACCATTTTGTAGAGTTGATTGCACAATGCCCATTATTGTTCACAGGAAATGTTGAAAAAATCCAAGATTTTCTGCTTTTTTAAAAAGGAAAAATAGAAGCCAGATTTTTTTTGGTTCATTTTGGTCAAAAGCAATTGTTCAATAAAAATTGTTCTGATGGAAAAATTTTGACCATCTCTGACATTTGGCTCTTCTCTCTTCTGCTTAACATTTTGGGAGCAGCAAGAGAGAAAGCTGAGCTTTATATATTCCTTACTTTTGTGGTGACTACAGAAACTATGAGGTCTTGGGAGAGACATCCTTAAACGATATGCTTACCACAACTCAGAACTTTATGGCTGTTAAATTGTTATTTTCTTTTTCTTACTGTTATGGGGCAATAAAAGTAGGACAACAAATAATAAGAGCCATTGGTCCTATCATTAAATCCATTCAGATGGAGTTGAATATAAACTATTATGAAAGTAAAAAAAAATCATGCCCTGGAGTTACTGCACCTGGGAATCTTCCTAGCTCATCAATTTCACTGCTTGATTCCTACGGCTCTCCTACTAGGTGCTCACATCCCTTATTGTCAGGATTCATATGTATGCTTCCTGTACATTGGTCAGTGTCCCAGATGTGATGCCTGTTCTGAGTAATCACTTTTTCAGATAATAGCTACAGTGAGTCAAAAAGAAAAAAATACACTGACAAAATGGAATAGCAAATTTCAGTCCACTCTCATTTTCTGTATCTTTAAAAAGTACAAAATAGTTGTTTATGGGGAGTTAAGACATAGCACAAACGGGTTCTTTTGGCCTTGATCCTGGAAGGTGCAACACATGGCACCTTACAGGTTCAGGCCCTCAGGAGGCATCATTAATTATATTGCAAGTACAAGTTGCTGGTAAACAGAACATGTAGTTTCACACTTCCTTTAGCTTTATTTTCCCATAGCACATTTATCAGAACTTTGTGTTAAGGGAAACTGTCAGAAAGCAGGGACTAAGCCACTGAACACTATACACTAATCATCAAAGCACACAAAGAATTACGTCTCACCTCCTCTTGAATTTAGAGGCTTCAAGAACAAAAAAACCAACCAAGTAAGATGACAAGAAAAGTTTCCCTGCAGAGAAATCTGACAGATCCTTTGAATACCTTTCCCACATTCCTTTGTTGTGCTACACTTTGGTTTTAATAAAGTAACAGGGGAGGAAGTTGCAAAAAATACAGACAGAAATAAATGGAAAGTGGTATTCAGAAAGGAGCTCTGGAACCATGATGGCAACCTCCCTTCAGTGGAAGTTTAGCCTGGCTAAGGTATTCAGAAAAAAGGCCACAAAGAAGTCTTTTCTATCTAGCTTATTAAGTTCTTTATTGAAACTTGTAATAGATTTGTGATAACCGCACTAGAGACACTGCATAACTTAGGAATGCACATAGCTGCCTACATAAACATGAGCCTTGGAAGTGCTTACTCCCTTGTACACCTGATGCTGCTGTGGGATTATCACTTAATTACAACTTTAGCCTTGGCAGCAGAGATGCATATAAAATAATATTGAAATTCAAAAGCTGCCATTTCTCATGGCCCTCTGCCAGTCATTTTGTAGTTATAATTGGAAAAGTGTTTAAAATGCTTTTGTAGCCACCTTGTTGAAATAAGTGTTAAAAATCCAATATCTACAAAAAAGAAATGCCAGAGAACTTTAGTAACTGATGCTTCACGATCCCTCAATTTAAAGGAGGCAGCTTTAAAAGAAGTGGGCCTAATTCTATTCTCATTTATACCAATTTAAATTAGGAGTAACACCACGGAAGTTAACAGACAGATCATCAGCTAATGTAAATCAATGCAGTGAGGTCAATGGAGCTACCCTGATATATGAACAGGCCCATAAATTACACATTTGGTTCTTGGTGGTCCATAGTCCATTAGTATTAGCCCAAGAATTCCAAGTGAACCCTAAGAGCCCAGTCTTCCCAACATACCTCCATAAGGCACAACTAAATCTACCCGCCAAAATATTCTGGTACCTTTCTCCATTACTATTAGGTATCTTCTGGGATGAAGGTAGAAGTGACCTGCAAATTCCTTTGCAAAGACAATTCCTGATATCCGTTGAGGTGACCAGCTTCTGCTCCTCCTATGTGCTTCCTTGATTTGCAAAAAAGCCTGCTATCCCCCTGGAAGCACCATGGATTATTTTTTGGGGGTGGGGTACAGAATATCCTGACCACCCGCATCTGAACAGCAGGACAGAAGAAATGGTTTCAACTCCTGGTGCTTCTCTGATGCATAAGTGGAAAATCAAAAACTCGCCTTCCTGTGATGGGGGTGAGAACATCCAAACCATTGAATACATCATAATACAGAGCCCCAAACATGGATTAAATGGGGAACAGGATGATATTCACAACATCACACAGGAGGCCTTGAAATGGTTTATGAATCTACAACTGCATCTATGGAATGTTGCTCTACAGATGCCATATGTGTGCAAGCACTGTCTGAATGAACTGAATGAATTCTCCCCTGACAGTTAGCTGGGAGGGGGATAGACTTCAGTAGGAAACTGTATTTACATGAACACACCTACTCTGCTTAGATATCCAGCAGATAGAATGGTGTTGCTCAAAGTAATCAATTTTGGCTGGTATTGGGTTACAAATAACTTTAGTACTGAATGCAGGGGTAGTGAAATGCTGTTATCAATGTGTTGTCATTATTATATGAACGAACGGGAGCAGAACTGTGCTTAACCTGTCCTAAATGAGGTGATCACCCTCAGCTGAAGGGATCTCTGTAAGCCAGGGACTCAAATGACAGAGCCCTGCAAAAGTAAGAGGGATGGGGATAGGTGTCCCAGTCAGGAAGTGAACTCTCCCTAAGGACCCCTGAACTGGCTTAATCTGTTTCTCCCCACTGTTTAAAGAAAGAGCTAAATAGGTTTTATTAGGAGCCTCTTTGTTACTTTAAATGCTCAATCGGGGCTGAAGTCAGTTGTGGTAGGACTGTGTTTCTGTCCAGCCTGCTAAGAGCTGAAAATTACTGAGAGAGTGATGTGCTGTGGTCACAGCAGAGAGGCAGGTGGCAGCAGAAGGTGGCTGATGGTCGGCCAGAAAATGAGTGGGTGGTGAGGCAGTGAGCAGAACGAGTGGCTGGCGAGGCAATGATGAACTGCAGCTGGCAGGATGACCAGCCAGAGCAAGTGCTCAGATGGAGGAGCAAGCAAGGTGCCTTCCTCCCCAGGCAGGAGGTGAACTCACACAGATGCACTTCTGAATCCTGGGTCCTCACTGACTAAGGACAACCACTGTGAGTGGGGTATGGTGAGGGAGAAGAGAGGGGCACAAAAAGGAAGTTTTGGTTGTAGAACTCAAGAACATGAGGCGGAAGGCACTGCCCCACGTACTCTGGAGTGGGTGTCCTGCTCACAGTTTTATGATTATGAATCCCACTTGTGGCATTTTCCCTAATTAATGTCGGGTGACTTCCCTCCTTTCATTAAAAGTTTCTTTTCTACACTCAGACTCTGTGCTTGCGAGTGGGGAAACATTGCCTCTCAGAGGCATCAGGGGTGGTGTGTATTTTTCCCAGGTCACTGGGTGGGGGATCAAGCTGTCTCTGTGTTGTATTATTGAAAAGAAACTCCTAGATATTGAACCCGGCCCTGGTTGCTGCTGGCTACCCCTGGCAGAAAGGTTACATGAGAGAGAGAGAGAGAGAGAGAGAGAGACTCATTGCATGTTGGGGTCTGAGACTTCTCAGAGGGCTCAAGCAGTAATTAAAGAATCTCTAAAGTTCCTATTCTGGTCTATAAATTGATAGACTGAAAATAAGGTATAATTTTTTGACAGTCAAGGTAATCAGCCATTGGAATAGTTTACCAAGAGTCATGGTTGACAATTTTTAAATAAAACTTAGATGTTTTTCTAAAGGACATGCTCTAGGAATTATTTGGGGAAGTTCAATGGCCTGTGTTATATAGGAAGTCAGACTAGATGATCGCAATGGTCCCTTCTGGCCTTGGAATCTATCAGTCTATGAATAAACCTATCCTGTCATTACAAATGGATATAAACATACCAGAGTATAGACAAGCAGCAGGTTATTTTAGTTTAGGTGTCTTCAATGAATTTTGGCATTTTTTGTAGAAAGTTTTGCAAACTTTGTCCTCTGCTAAAATAGAATTATTTTATAAAACAATAAATACTGAATCTATTGTATATTTCCCTTTTCTACAACAGATTCCATGTTCCTTTTGAAATCAATAGGAGTTGCAGATAATCAGCATATCTAAGGATTTAGTCTCAAGTGTGCAATGTAAACCAATAATTCATAAGCTTTAAGAGCAAGTGCTAAACATGAATAGGTCTGATTCTCTACTGTACTTGCACCGGGTATAGTCATTTAAAAAGCTGCCAGTTCTATTTTGGTTGCATTTTATACCTATATTGCGCCACTGTAATTGACTAAAAAGGGAAAGACAGTGGAGAATCAAGACAAACATCTAACCTCAGATGTCAATTCAATGTACAACTTGAAATGAATATCCAAGTAGGCTGGAAAAGGGGAAACTTTGCAAACTGTGACTTCCTTCTTTTTTTCCCCCAGTTATAAATACTTGAGAAAAGTTACAGTTCGTATCAGTGCCTTTCTAATACGTTTCTATTATTTTGCTTCACTTTATTTCACTTTAATATGTTACAACTTAAATTTGATAAACGCATAACTAGACAAAGCATAATTGTTTATTATACAATAGCTAGATTTTATTACATACTGTCCATTTTTCAAATGCTATATAAACGTTATTAATTGTCACAGCACCCCTAAATTACTGAAGTACTAGTAGAAATGGATCCTTAGCGTTCTGAACTCTGGAGGTGTTTCGATCCAGGTTTTTGATTAAGTGAACCATTAGGATGGTGTAATTTCACTCTGTGGTGATTAATGGCACTAGTGTTGAGGTAAGTGTAAAAAATGTGATTGTGTTTGTCTCCTTCCACCCTGCTTCTAACTTGGACACCTGTGCAGGGAAATAGCACAACATATTATTTATTTGTATTACCACAGTCCTTTGGAGGCCTAATTAGGACCAGAATCTCATTGTGGTAGGTAATATACCAGGCATCGGCAACCTTCGGCATGCAGTTCGCCAGGGTAAGCCCCCTGGTGGGTCGGGCCAATTTGTTTACTTGCTGCATCCACTGGTTCAGCCGATCACGGCTCCCACTCACCGCGGTTCACCGTCCCAGGTCAATGGGGGCTGCGGGAAGCAGCGCAGGCCAGGGGATATGCTGGCCTCCATTGGCTGGGGATGGCGAACTGTGGCCAGTGGGAGCCGCGATCGGCCGAACCGGCAGACACGTCAAGTAAACAAACCGTCCCGGCCCACCTGGGGGCTTACCCTGGTGAGCTGCGTGCCAAAGGTTGCCGATGCCTGTAATATAGAAACAAAAGAGAGTTTACCCCAGAGAGTTTACAGTGTAAGTAAGAGACAAGGAAAAAAAAGATGGAGACAAAGACAGATAGGGGAGTACAAGGAAATGATGAGACAATATGGGTCAGCATGATGGGCTATGTTGTCTACACACCAGCAGCTTAAAAAGTTTTTTGTGGGTACCATGCATGTAGAAAACTCCAATTTTTTACATGAGATACTCTACAGTAGACAAGAAGACAGAGAACAGGCTTCTGTTCGAGGTATTGGGTGGGACTCAGAAGATGTGCTGTCACTTCCCTGTTGTGCAACAAACTTCCAACATAATCTTGGGCAAGCCACTTAATCTCTGTGACTCAGTTTCCAATCGATAAAATTGTGATAATATTTTCCTACCTCATAGGCATGTTGAAAAATTACATTCATTAATGTTTTTGGAATCCTTATACATGTATTTAGAGAGCGAGAGAGAAAGATCTTCAACTGGTGTAAATCAGGATCGATCCATTGAAGTCAATGGTATTCGATTTGGTTGAAGATCAAATGTTTTAGAATAAATCAGGTGGCCAAAAAGAGCCGAGTGTAAAAGAGTGCAACTCCGCTGAAGTAAATGGTGTTAAAAGGATGCTTAATTTAGATCATAGAACTTAAACCAGTGCCATTAGATCAGGCCCTTAATTCATATGCCAGCAAAGACACAAAAGTGCTCCTTTGATTGGTATATACTACTCATAGAATCATAGAATCATAGAAGATTAGGGTTGGAAGCAACCTCAGGAGGTCATCTAGTCCAACTCTCTGCTCAAAGCCGGACCAACACCAACTAAATCATCCCAGCCAAGGCTTTGTCAAGTTGGGCTTCAAAAACCTCTAAGGCTGGAGATTCCACCACATCCCTTGTTAATCCATTCCAGTGCTTCACCACCCTCCTAGTGAAATATTTTTTCCTAATATCCAACCTAGACCTCCCCCGTTGCAACTTGAGACCATTGCTCCTCCTTCTGTCATCTGCCACCACTGAAAACAGCCGAGCTCCTTCCTCTTTGGAACTCCCCTTCAGGTAGTTGAAGGCTGCTATAAAATCCCCCCTCACTCTTCTCTTCTGAAGACTAAATAAACCCAGTTCCCTCAGCCTCTCCTCATAACTCATGTGCTCCAGCACCCTAGTCATTTTTGTTGCCCTCTGCTGGACGCTCTCCAATTTGTCCACATCCTTTCAGGGGCAGGGGGGCAAACCTGGACGCAATACTCCATATGTAGCCTTGCCAGTGCCAAATAGAGTGGAATAATCACTTCCTTCGATCCGCTGGCAATGCTCCTACTAATGCAGCTCAATATGCCATTAGCCTTCTTGGCAACAAGGGCACACTGTTGACTCATATTCAGCTTTTCATCCACTGTAATCCCCAGGTCCTTTTCTGCAGAACTTCTGCTTTGCCAGTCGGTCCCCAAACTGTAGCGGCGCATGGGATTCTTCCATCCTAAGTGCAGGACTCTGGACTTGTCCTTTTTGAACCTCATCAGATTTCTTTGGCCCAATCCTCCAATTTATCTAGGTCCCTCAGACCCTGTCTCTACCATCCAGAGTATCTACCACTCCCGCCAACTTGGTGTCATCCACGACTTGCTGAGGGTGTAATCCATTCCATCATCCAGATCATTAATGAAGATATTGAACAAAACCGATCCTCGGACCAACCCCTGGGGCACTCCATTTGATACCGGCTGCCAACTAGACATCAAGCCATAGATCACTACCCATTGAGCCCGACGATCTAGCCAGATTTCTATCCATCTTATAGTCCATTCATCCAATCCATACTTTTTTAACTTGATGGCAAGAATACTGTGGGAGTGATGCCACATGGGGTGATTCCAAACAGTTTGATGGATTTTATCTAATATAATCTCCTGTAGCAGAAGTTAATAACTTTAAGCAAGTAATAAAGTATTTTATTTTAAAGAATTCTCATTAATATGCCTTCAGTCCAACAACAGCTTTATTTTTGTCACTAAGAGCTAAACCTTGTCATAACTGGGTTAGACCACATAATCTTTGGCTATCCCTTGATGCAAGGATGATGTTTGCCCAGGTGGGTTTTTAGGTTCTCCTCAAAGTGAGCTGTGGCTTGGTGTATGGTGTGAGGCCCATGTGTTCTGCGCGCCAAGTCCTCCCAGTTTGTTGGATTGATGCATCCCTTTTTTAGGTGTATTTCCAGTCTGTCTTTGAAGTGCTTCCACTGCCCTCCGTGAGTCCTTCTTCCCTCACTTAACTAAGAGAAGAGTACTTGCTTCAGGAGGCGAGTATCAGGCACAGTGGGCAGCCCAGCGAAGTTGGTGTTTCATGACCAGCATTTCTATACTGCTGATGCTGGCTGCAGAAAGAATGCTGATGTCAGTGCATTGGTCTTCCCAGCTGATCCCGAGAATCTTCCTGAGGGGTGCTGCTGGAACCACTCCAGCCTCTGGAGATTTTGTCTGTAGGTCTCACACCCATAGAGACTGGTGGGAATGACAACTGCCTTGTAAACCAAAATCTTGGTGCCTCTTTGCAGCTCTCTATCATTGAAGACTCATTTGAGTAGTCTTCCAAAGGATGTGTTGGCACAGTGGATCCTGTACACCACATAATATGCTTGATATTAATACATTTTGGACTTAGTTGTGTTATACATATAATTCATTTATGATTAATCATCTCAGAATAACACCCATCAAACATCCTTAAGTGAAATCATGGCCCACTAAAGTCAATGGGAGTTTTCTGATTGACCTCAATGGGTCTAGGATGTCACTGCTTGTATCTGTTGTAGAAAATATATTAATAATGTATCACTTTTCAGCCACAGCTTTTCCTTGTTGCAGAGCAGGGAAGTAAGTCCACATCTCATGAGTCCCAACACAATACCAGAAACAATAAGGATCCAAGTTTATTTATAGCAAGGCTATAGAATGATAATATTGTTGTGTTGACAGATTCTAAATCACTACCAAGATCTTTAACAATCAGACAGTCATACATGGTCTTCTTGGCCATGATCCAAAACCCTTTGAAGTCAATGGAAAAACTCCCAATAATTACTTAAGATAACCCTAGAGTAAAATAATTAGAGATAATAAGTTACTTAGTTTAGTATTTATGCAACTTCATATTGAAAAGATGAGAAGCTTCCAGTTTGACTTGATATAGGGGCAAAACTGTACTGAAACATTAACAGCGATGTTCCCTAAAATCTACACATTGGTTCAATTTAACCATCCACTATCAACTGCATGAAAAAAACAACAACCTAGAATTCCCATTTGTCAAGGAACCTTTATATAATTAAATTTATAATACTGAATGTCTTTGTTCTCTGACATAATTTCAGCCGTCTCAAAGAAAGAAATAAGACTCCAAAAATGTCACACACTCACATTTATTCATATGAGACAACAATGTTCACATTACACAACCTTTATCCTGTGCTTGGCCAGTGGTTGACCTTGAAGATGTGAAATACAAAATGAAGCAATTAGTATACACAATAGACAGTTGTATCATGTGCGTGCTATGGGTTAGAGAGAGAAAAAAAACCACCTGAGAAAACATTACAACAAAAAACATTGCCAAGGATGGTGGTCTGCTGTAATATATATACTGTGTTGAAAATAAATGTGAAAGCAGCTGTTGCTCTTCATACAGTGTTTGAATATTCTGTATATACTACATGACATTCCTTTAAGTTGTTGTTCATGTACAGTATCAGTTCTGAAGACATTCTGTTCCAGCCATGTACTATTATATCTTCTACAGATATCCAACTCCTTTTGATCCTGCAATATATAAACATTCTGTGCATTACAATGGGAAGGCATATTTCATTTTTTTCTCTTACACTGTCTTGTGTGTACTAATCGTGTTTTTATCTCTATTTCCAATATTTTGGCCTCTCTGGAGGTATACAGAAAAATGTCACTATAAAGTAAAAGCCACAATCTATTGTAGTTCAGGAACAAAGAAGATCAATGAACTTCCTGAAGGAAAACTGTGATATATAAAAGGGCAACAATAATAATCTATAACATTCTACTCTGGGGGCATATGCCCTTCATATGAGGAGGAATTCATCTATCTCTGTCATGATTCAGCTCTGAACATGATTTGTTCGAAACACCCAAATAAAGGTTAAATAATGCAATCCTTATACATATCAATAATCTTTGCTCTTAAGAGTAGACCTATCAATTTCAATGCCTCAAGATTACTCACAGTAGTAAGGGTTATGAGATGGGCTCTAAACTTCAACTATGTCTCATAACTTTTCCTGAAGGCAATTCAGGAACACTCTACACCATAAGAATGAACTACATGCATATATACTTAATACAATTGGTCAAAAATGGGAATTTTTTAAATTTTTGGAAAAAAGTCATCTGGATTTTTTCAAAAACATTTTAATTTTTGATGTCCTTTAATTGAAATTTGATTTTCAATTATGGGGACTCTCAGTGCTGCCATAATATTGTAATGGGTTCTGTTAGACCTTGTTATCAGTTGGGAATAAGTGTGAAATAATGGAAATAATAGTCTCAAAAACCAAAACATAGGCACATCTCTCTGCCTCAAACAAATCTAAATGCAAGGTTGCCTTGGAATTTGAATGACCTGAGTATTGTTTGACACGTGTGTGTGTGTGTGTGTGTGTGTGTGAGAGAGAGAGAGGAGTCAACATCACAGGGAAAGATATAACCTGTACAAACATGGTGTATGGCCTTGAGAGAAGCTTACAGATGGAGCTTCTGGGTTCCTCCTCTGTTCAGGGAAACAGGATTGTGTATGCTCATTGTAAATACACAAAATGTTGTCAGAGAAAATATCTATCATCAGCAGCCTCTCCTCCTCAAAAAAGAACTAGATAAATTCATGAAGGATAGGTCCATCAATGGCTATGGTGTCCCAACCTCTGTTTGCCAGAAACTGGGAATGGGTGACAGGGGATAGATCATTTGATGATTACCTGTTCTGTTCATTCCCTCTGGAGCACCTGGCATTGGCCACTGTCTGAAGACAGGATACTGGGCTAGATGGACCTTTGGTCTGACCCGGTATGGCTGTTCTTATGTTCCTAACTGGGAGACCTGCAAGACATCAACTTTACCTAACTGCTTGGGTCAAAAGGGGTAACAATACAAATTGTAAATAATATATATAATAAGATTCAGGATTGTCACATGTCTATATACCCTCTGAAACCTAGAATGTCCATTGAGTCAGTGTGAAGTGATGGAAACAGCTACAAGCATGGCTGAGAGCTCTTTTTGTTCAGAATATCACCAGGTTGGATCATCACTGGGATATGTTCATAGAATCATAGAATCATAGAATCTCAGGGTTGGAAGGGACCTCAGGAGGTCATCTAGTCCAACCCCCTGCTCAAAGCAGGACCAAACCCAACTAAATCATCCCAGCCAGGGCTTTGTCAAGCCTGACCTTAAAAACCTCCAAGGAAGGAGATTCCACCAGCTCCCTAGGTAACCCATTCCAGTGCTTCACCACCCTACTAGTGAAAAAGTTTTTCCTAATATCCAACCTAAACCTCCCCCTCTGCAACTTGAGACCATTACTCCTTGTTCTGTCATCTTCTACCACTGAGAACAGTCTAGATCCATCCTCTTTGGAACCCCCTTTCAGGTAGTTGAAAGCAGCTATCAAATCCCTCCTCATTCTTCTCTTCTGCAGGCTAAACAATCCCAGTTCCCTCAGCCTCTCCTCATAAGTCATGTGCTCCAGACCCCTAATCATTTTTGTTGCCCTCCGCTGGACTCTTTCCAATTTATCCACATCCTTCTTGTAGTGTGGGGCCCAAAACTGGACACAGTACTCCAAATGAGGCCTCACCAGTGCCGAATAGAGGGGAATAATCACGTCCCTCAATCTGCTGGAAATGCCCCTACTTATGCAGCCCAAGATGCCGTTAGCCTTCTTGGCAAGAAGGGCACACTGTTGACTCATATTCAGCTTTTCGTCCACCGTAACCCCTAGGTCCTTTTCTACAGAACTGCTGCCCAGCCATTCGGTCCCTAGTCTATAGCAGTGCATGGGATTCTTCCGTCCTAAGTGCAGGACTCTGCACTTGTCCTTGTTGAACCTCATCAGATTTCTTTTGGCCCAATCCTCTAATTTGTCTAGGTCCCTCTGTATCCTATCCCTACCCTCCAACGTATCAACCACTCCTCCCAGTTTAGTGTCATCTGCAAACTTGCTAAGGGTGCAGTCCACACCATCCTCCAGATCGTTGATGAAGATATTGAACAAAACCGGCCCCAGCACTGACCCTTGGGGCACTCCACTTGATACCGGCTGCCAACTAGACATGGAGCCATTGATCACTACCCGTTGAGCGCGACCATCCAGCCAGTTTTCTATCCACCTTACCGTCCATTCATCCAGCCCATACTTCTTTAACTTGCTGGCAAGAACACTGTGGGAGACTGTATCAAAAGCTTTGCTAAAGTCAAGAAATAGCACATCCACTGCTTTCCCCTCATCCACAGAGCCAGTTATCTCATCATAGAAGGCAATTAGGTTAGTCAGGCATGACTTGCCCTTGGTGAATCCATGCTGACTGTTCCTGATCACTTTCCCCTCCTTTAAGTGGTTCAGAATTGATTCCTTGAGGACCTGTTCCATGATTTTTCCAGGGACTGAGGTGAGACTGACTGGCCTGTAGTTCCCCGGATCTTCCTTCTTCCCTTTTTTAAAGATTGGCACTACATTAGCTTTTTTCCAGTCATCCGGGACCTCCCGCGATTGCCATGATTTGTCAAAGATAATGGCCAATGGCTCTGCAATCACATCAGCCAACTCCTTTAGCACTCTCGGATGCAGTGCATCCGGCCCCATGGACTTGTGCTCGTCCAGCTTTTCTAAATAGTCCCGAACTACTTCTTTCTCCACAGAGGGCTGGTCACCTCCTCCCCATACCGTGCTGCGGAGTGCAGCCGCCTGGGAGCTGACCTCGTCTGTGAAGACAGAGGCAAAAAAAGCATTGAGTACGCTAGCTTTCTCCACATCCTCTGTCACTGGGTTCCCTCCCTCATTCAGCAAGGGGCCCACACTTTCGTTGACTTTCTTCTTGTTGCTCACATACCTGAAGAAACCCTTCTTGTTACTCCTAACATCTCCGGCTAGCTGCAACTCCAAGTGTGATTTGGCCTTCCTAATTTCACTCCTGCATGCCTGAACAATATTTTTATACTCCTCCCTAGTCATTTGTCCAATCTTCCACTTCTTGTAAGCTGCTTTATTGTGTTTAAGATGAGCAAGGATTTCACTGTTAAGCCAAGCTGGTCACCTGCCATATTTACTTTTCTTTCTACACATTGGGATGGTTTGTTCCTGCAACCTCAATAAGGATTCTTTAAAATACAGCCAGCTTTCCTCGACTCCTTTCCCCCTCATGTTATTGTCCCAGGGGACCTTGCCCATCAGTTCCCTGATTGTTGGCATCCAATTTCTAAGTTCTCAGAAATTTTGACTTTACAAATTATAGTTGTGCAGTATACAGCTACAATAAGGCACCATATTTATGTCATGCCAAGAGTTGAAAACATTGTGATATTAGAAGTATCAACTAATCACCAACATTATGCTACAGCTAATTAGCATGCAACAATTTAATTGGGTGTATGAAAGAAGCTGGATAGACTGGTGGTTTACTTCACCCAACTGCCACTCCCCTGCAACAGCATGGGCTTTCTGCTGCTAGTGATAATAATATTATTAATAATACATAGTCTGACATAACTCCAAACCTAAATTAAATATGGACCAGCCATTAGAAGAATTTGTTAAGGACAGCTACAGGGATGTATGGCATCCTCTCTCCAACGACAACTGCATGAACATACAAAATGGCCCATGTTTTCATGAGCTTCCTACGCTTCCAATGTTATGTTTCCCATATTCAGACCATAATTATCTTCAAAACAACTTTAAAAAATCCTCTATTCGATCCCTGCTTACCATTTTAGACAGAGAAGATGGACAGGAGTTGACTTATTCCTTGATCTGACCTAGGCATGCATTGATAAGTTTTGATCATCTCTGGAGTAAATATTCATAACTAAATGATTTATATAGCAGAAAAATTCCAGTGGTTTCAGATCTATGGGTGTTTTGTCTGTAATTTTTCTTAACTACATTTTTTTGGTTCTGGACTAAAGTAATGTGACCTTAATATGTGCTCCTAAATATGTGGCAGCTGGCTCATTGCTAATTACCCTTCTGTACTCCATGTTGCATGCTAGTATGGATGTCAAGGGAATTTTCTAACTATGTTACATGAAGTCCTTCAGTAATCATTACTAGTTTCCATATGCCTTGGATGGCCATTGGCAAGGCACACTGAAAAGATATATATGAGTGAGGAACAAGCATGGTACAGGAAGCTGAAACCAATCATGCATTCATTTAAAAAGCTGCCTGGTAATTGGGATCAAGTTTTGAGGATGTCATGGAAGACCAAGGATCACTCAGATAACATATTATTGATGACCTTAACCTTGATTTTAAGAGATATGTAGTCATACGTTGGCTTTGGGCTCCGTAAATCAAAATTATTTGTGAATAGTTTCATTCTTTACTTGTAAGACAAAGCTGCTGAAAAACTTGTCAGTTCAATTCAGATAAACACCCAAACATCTAAACTTGTACATATCTGTATGATATATAATAAGGGGTTAAAAACCTCAAGAACAAGGTGCTAAATCCACAAGGTGATTCAGGTGTTGCAATGCTCACCCATGCTAAGCAAATACAAGCAGCAAGAGGTACACAGCTAATTCCCAAAAATGTTGTTATTTTTGGCACTAACACCTCTCATAACAAATGCTTTCAGACCTCCATCTTTGCTTTTAGTGTATCCAAGAGGTAGAACAGTAAAAAGGTTTTGTTGGGGAAAAGAAATTAAAAAATCTAAACAGTCTGCCAAACTCTAGAATCAATAATCCATTGTTTGAAGTCACAAAACCCCTCCCCCATATTACTTTAAAAACACTCTGATTTGAACAGAATAATATGTTTGTGCTTTCTACTGATAACCAATAATACAGAGTCACTTTCTGGTGTGGTTTACAGGAATTCTGCTGGTCTGTACTGTATGTGTATAAAAGTTGCTTATTCTTTATTCACAAAGTCTGATTTAACCTCATTATTATTATTTCTTGTATTATGGCTTATGAATAGCAATATATCATTGAATTTCTACTGAATACATAATGTCAAAAATAGCCTTGTGTTATGTCCTATTGAAGACCATTACATTCAACAGAGAAAATGGTTGTTTCATATTTTTTGTGCATTGTTTATCAACTTGTACTTTTCCATTACAGATTCTGCAGAGTGAAATTAAATAGAATCTCATTTATATATTATGAAGCAATTAAAACAAAGAGTCTAATGCCAAGATTTGATTTTGCCAAAAACAAAAGTACATTTTAATCTCTCAGGACTGAGAATAACAACAATTCATTTTTCCGTAGTCCCTTTTGACTAGTCTGTTCACTTTAACACCAAGCTCTGACATCTGTGCATTTTCAGTTGAGGTTCATGTTAGTATTCCACCTTTCCTAACTGCATCTTCATTCCCGTCAAAACATATTTTTTAAAGAAGAGATTTCTGGACCACCCTTTCTCTGAATATTGCATTTTTTTATGTCACTGTCCTTGATTTTCCTTTAGGATGTAGCCTCTTTACATCACTCTGACAATGAGATGTAAATTAATTCTTTCCCAATCCACTCAAAACCCCAATTGACGCCGTGGCTTGTCTGGATGGTGTGATGCTGGCCTAATGAGTCTGTATTAGACCTCCTCTCTGCCCTGCCATAGCTAGGGTTGCCAACTTTATACTCGCACAAAACCGAACAGCTTGTCCAGCACTCTGCCCCACTCCTCTTCTGAGGCCCTGCCCCTTATATGAGGTCCCACCCCCTGCTCATTCCATCCCCCCTCCCTGTGTCACTCGCTCTCCCCACCCTCACTCATTTGCTCATTTTCACTGAGCAGGGGAAGGGGGTTGGGGTGTAGGGGGAGTGAGGGCTATGGCTGTGGGTGCAGGCTCTGGTGTGGGGCCAGGGATGAGGGATTTGGGGTGCAGGAGGGGCTCCGGGCTGGGACTGAGGAGTTTGGAGTGCGGGAGGGGGCTCTGGGCTGGGTTGGGGGGTTGAGGTGCAGGGGGGGTGAGGGCTCTGGCTGGGGGTGCAGGCTCTGGGGTGGGACTGGGGATGAGCGGTATGGGATGCAGGAGGGTGATGAGTACTGAGGCAAGAATTAGGAAGGTACACAGGTATTTTACTGGGGGTGCAGGAACAAACCATCCCAATGTGCAGAAAGAACAGCAAATATGGCAAGCGACCATTTTGGCTTAACAGTGAAATCTTTGTTGAGCTTAAACTCAAAAAGGAAGCTTACAATAATTGGAAACTTGGACAGATGACTAGGGAGGAGTATAAAATATTGCTCAAGCAAGCAGGGGTGTAATCAGGAAGGCCAAAGCACAACTGTAATTGCAGCTAAAAAGGGATGTGAAGGGTAACAAGAAGGGTTTCTACAGGTATGTTAGCAACAAGAAGAAGGTCAGCGAAAGTGTGGGACCCTTTCTGAATTGGGGAGGCAACCTAGTGACAGATGATATGGAAAAAAATACTCAATGCTTTTTTTTTGTCTTGGTCTTCACAGACAAGGTCAGCTCCCAGACTGCTGCACTGGGCAGCACAGTATGGGGAGGAGGTGAGCAGCCTGCAGTGGTGAAAGGAAAGGTTAAGGACTATTTAGAAAAGCTGGACATGCACAAGTCCATGGGGCCAGATACAATGCATCCAAGGGTGCTGAGGGAGTTGGCTGTTGTGATTTCAGAGCCATTCCCCATTATCTTTGAAAACTTGTGGCAATTGGAGGAGGTCCCGGACTAGGAAAAAGGCAAATATAGCACCCTTCTTTTAAAAAAGGGAAGAGGAGGAATCCGGGTAATAACAGAGCCTCACCTCAGTCCATGGAAAAATAATGGAGCAGGTCTTCAAGGAATCCATTTTGAAGCACTTGTAGGAGAGGAAGGTGATCAGGAACAGTCAACATGGATTCACCAAGAGAATGTCATGCCTGACCAACTTGATTGTCTTCTCTGATGAGATAACTGGCTTTGTGGATATGGAGAAAGTGGAGGACGTGATATATCCTGACTTTAGTAAAACTTTTGATATGGTCTCCCACAGTATTCTTGCCAGCAAGTTAAAAAACTATGGATTGGATTAATGCACTATAAGGTGGATAGAAATCTGGCTAGATCGGCAGGCTCCATAGGTAGTGATCAATGGCTCGATATCCAGTTGGCAGCCGGTATCAAGTGGAGTGCCCTAGAGCCAGTTCTTTTCAACATCTTCATTAATGATCTCCATGATGGGATTCAATCTTTCAATCAATCTTCCTGGTCACTCAGTAACAGACTTAAAAGTCGCAATTCTGCAACAAAAAAACTTCAAAAACAGACTCCAACAAGAAACTGCTGAGCTGGAATTAATTTGCAAACTGGATACCATTAAATTAGGCTTGAATAAAGACTGGGAGAGGATGGGTCATTACACAGACTAAAATTATTTCCCCATGCTAACTTTTCTCCCTACTGTTACTCACACCTTCTTGTCAACTGTTTGAAATAGGCCATACTGATTATCACTACAAACATTTTTTTTTCTTCTAATAGCTCACCTTAACTGATTAGCCACTTAAAGTTGGTATGGCAACCATCTCCACCTTTTCATGTTCTCTGTGTATATCTATCTATCTATCTATATATCTTCCTTCTGTATGTTCCACTCTATGCATCTGATGAAGTGGGTTCTAGCTTATGCC
The DNA here is from genome assembly GCA_033296515.1 of Macrochelys suwanniensis. Classification (NCBI taxonomy): domain Eukaryota; kingdom Metazoa; phylum Chordata; order Testudines; family Chelydridae; genus Macrochelys; species Macrochelys suwanniensis. The sequence continues at coordinate 90,835,929 of CM065775.1, read as the reverse complement.
CAAATACATTTGTTAGTCTCTAAGGTGCCACGAGTACTGCTCATTCTTTTTGCTAAAATAGTGTGTCCAGTTCTGGTGTCGACAATTCAGGAAGAATATTGATAAATTGGAGAGGATTCAGAATCGGGGGAATGATTAAAAGATTAGCAAACATATCTTAAAGTCATAGGCACCAACTTCTAATGGCGCTGGTGGGTGCTCGACCCCCCTCTGCCTCCGGCCCCACCCCAACTTCACCCCTGCCCTGCCCCCTCCTGCCCTCATTCCAAACCCTTCCCCAAAGTCCCCGCCCCAACTCTGCCCCCTCCCTGCCCCTATTCAACTCCCTGCCCTGGCTCTGCCTCTTCCCCACCTCCTCCCCTCAGCACGCCATGTTCCCGCTCCTTCCCCCTCCCTCTCTGAGTTTGCTACAGCTGTTTGGCCGCGGGAAGCGCTGGGAGGGAGGGAGGAGAAGGGACGTGACGTGCTCAGGGGAGGAGGAGGAGGCGGAGGCAGAGGCAGAGGAGGAGGTGAGGTGGGGGGGCGGGGAGCTTGGCTGCCGGTGGGTGTAGAGCACTCACTAATTTTTCCCCGTGGGTGCTTCAGCCCTGGAACACCCACAGAGTTGGTGCCTATGCTTATAGTGATAGATTTAATGAGCTCAACCTATTTAGTTTAACAAGAAGAGTAGGTTACAGGATGACTTGATTACAGTCTATAAGTACCTTCATGGGGAACAAATATTTGACAATAGGCTCTTCAATCAAGCAGAGAAAGATGTAACATGATTCAATGCCTGGAAGCTGAAGCCAGACAAATTCAGACTGGAAATAAGGAATAAATGTTTTAATATAATTAGCCATGGGAACAATTTACAAAGGGTCATGGTGGATTATCCATCACATACAACTTTTAAATCAAGATTGGATTTTTTTCCCTTTAAAGATATGCTGCAGGAGTCTAGGAGTTATTTTGGGGAAGTTCTACACCCTGTGCTATACAGTAGGTCAGACTAGAAGATCACAATGTTCCTTTCTGGCATTAAAACGTGTGAATGTATGAGCGAAAAAGTACTTTTGAAAGAAGTGGATTAAAATATTCTGGTGTTTTAAAGAAAAATGTCCACTTTATAAACTGAAAGTCACCTCTTCACATTAGAATTCTGATTTTCAGTAGGTGTGCAGTAACAATTCTGTGGGTGTGCAGTAACCTCAGTGCTGAATCATTAGTTTCAACAGTAATATGAGTTTAACTCACCTAACATTGCCAGTGTTTGACTCTAAAATATTCAAAAGTCACAGGCTCTGTGTTCAGGCTCAGACGTACTAAATGAAATGATGGGACATTTGTTTAAATGAAAACTACATAGTCATGATGTAAGGAGGTGGAATGGGGCAAAAAGGTTGAGTATCTTTTATATCTGAAGCATGTAAGAGAATGCTGGAAAGTTTGCACATTCAGCTGCATTTTGATAGTAAATGTCTCCAGGACACACACACAAAATTTTCATAAAATTCTATTGCATGTAATTCAGAACGCTTTGGGCTTCCAATCAATTTTTACTGAGAAATGTAGGCAAGGAGTTTTAAATGGTGCAGTCACAACAAAAGTAGCAATACTCCCACTTCATAAAATGATATGCCACACCAGTACATCAACTATATTTAGGCAAGTGCCCTAGGTGTGGTAGAATTTTTATCAAAGTTTTAACATTTGAATTGCTGGATTCATTTTCTTTGTCACAGAAAAATCAAAGATTTTCTGTACCTTCACAAAAGACTCACTACCAACAGAAGGATGTTGTGATTTTGTTCTTTCCCAAAAATCTTACTTTATATTACCGAATGAGAATATTACTGAAGCAACTATAAATACAAACTGTCATTCAAATAGATTTAGTCAAATAGTTCATTTAGAATAATATGTGTGATGAAATTAGCATTATTTGTTGAACAATTTTTTTTGGTGAACCTGATTATTTTCATCATCTCTCCAGATCCAGAAATAAAGGACTATATTTTCTGCCGGTATAAGTTGTCATGACTTTACTTTAATGGAACTATATTGACTCACAGAAGCTGAGGATATTACCCCAAATAATATGCATTTTTCAGATTGTACAAAGAGTTGTTACAATTATATTCAATAAACGTTTTAAAGTCTTGTATGGTTTTTGTACTTTTCTTTTGGCAGAAGGAAGTAGCTTTGTAGACTTTACATTTTCTTGTCAGCTGTAATACTAACAATCGCTCCTGTATTACTTCTATCACTTCTTCCCATAGCAAATTCCTTTGAAGTATTTACTTTATGATGTGTGTTTATAAATCTTACCTGATTTAAGATGAAACTAAACTAATCATTACTAATTCCAGGATTCTAATGATAGACATCTTTATGTTTTCTAAATGTATACTCCAGTCTTTGTAACTCCTTGCCAAAATGTAAAATGCTAGCATTCTCTCTTCTTTTTTTTTCATTTTCTGTAATTATGTCATCTAATTATCAAAACTGATTTTGGCTTTCACTGGGTCTGATAAAAATACCCACAACTTGCTGAGAACTGGGAAACATCTATATTATTTTATATAAATATCATATGCATTTTAGTTTATTTCCGTGAGAATAAGCTGCCTGAATGGACAGAGTTAACTCAAAGGAAGCTGTAAAATGGATAGGGTTGCCAACTTTCTACTCACACAAAACTGAACACCCTTGCCCAAGCCCCCTGCCCCGCCACTCCTCCAAGGCCCTGCTCCTGCCCCATCCCTTCTCTGAGGCCCCACCCTTGCTAACTCCGTCCCCCTTCCCTCTATTGCTTGTTCTCCCTCCCACCCTTGCTCATTTTCACCAGGTTGGGGCAGGGGGTTGGGGTGTGTGTTGGGGGCGAGGGCTCCAGCTGGGGAGTGCAGGCTTTGGTGTGTGGCCAGGGATGAGGGATTTGGGGTGCAGGAGGGGGCTGGGGCTGAGGGGTTTGGAGTACGGGAGAGGGTTCAATGCTGGGGTAGGGGGTTGGGGCCTAGGTGGGCAGTGAAGGCTCTGTCTGGGGGTGCAGGCTCTAGGGTGGAAATGGGGATTAGAGTTTTGGGGTGCAGGACGGTGCTCTGGGCTGGGATTGAGGGGTTCAGAGGGCAGGAGGGGGATCAGGGCTAGGGCAGGGGGTTGAGGTCTGTGTGGGCAGTGAGGGCTCTGGCTGGAGGTGCAGGCTCTGGGGTGGGGCTGGGGATGAAGGGTTTGGGGTGAACGAGGGGGCTCTGGGCTGGGGCAGGTGGTTGGACTGGAGATAGACAACAGGTTTAAAACAAACAAAAGGAAGTGTTTGTTTTTCACACAACACACAGTCCACATGTGGAGCTTCTTGACAGAGGATGTTGTGAAGGTGAAGACTATAACAAGGTTCAAAGAAGAACTAGATAAGTTCATGGAGGATAGGTCCATCAACGGCTATTAGCCAGGATGGTCAGGATGGTGTCCCTAGCCTCTGTTTGCCAGCAGCTGGAAATAGGCCACAGGGGATGGATCACTAGATGATTACCTGTTCTGTTTATTCCCTCTGGGACACCTGGCATTGGCCACTATTGGAAGACAGGATACTGGGCTAGATGGACCTTTGGTCTCACCCATTATGGCTGTTCTTGTGTTCTTATTTTTGTTCCTTACTTTGTTCTTCACACTAGTGTGTATGGAGAGGACTGGCAGCATAGTCTTTATGTTCTGTTCTTTATCAATTTGTAGTTGTCTGATTTTTCTGTATTCCTAAAGAAGTCTATGTTAAGTACCTATGTGTACATTTTCAAAGCAGCATGTAGTTGTGTTGATTCCATTAATATCAGTGGAAGTTGTGTGGCTAAATTCTATCAAAGACATGGGAATTTTATCCGTACTTTATTTCCTTGCACGGAAAACTGAAAAGTTGCATTTATGGTTTTGGAGATCCATGTCAGACTTCTTGTTTACCTTAATTAAGAACAAGATCTGCAAGTATTTTGAGAATCCAAGTTTTTTTACTGTACTACTTTAATATAAACGATTTATTGTAACATTTCCTAAACTTGTTTAAATTCAGTGGAGTTCAGATTATACAATTTTGCTCCCAAAACAAATAGTTCATGTTGCCCACAATGACCAGGCACACACACAGTCAGTCATCTCTATAAACTTACTTAAACCCTTTTACTCTTTTATGAATGCAGAACAAATTATTTAAACAGACTATCTCTTAGCTGACTAACAGATGCTCACGGTATTTTACATAATCTGGCCTAGGGAGTCATCAATCTTAAATTATTGTGACTTGTTTTACTTTTAGTTAAAAAATTCAATGAAGAGGATAATGTTACTAAGAATATTCCATTTCTAGTTACATTTCAAAACCCCATGCTAATGGTTGGAAACATAATAAATGGACAGACCTTGCTGTGGAATCTTTGCTGTCAGTTCACTGTATGCACTCTCCATAATCACCTTTCCAGTTCTAAGGAAAGGTACATTTTACTCATACTCTTCTGCCTTAGTTAAAGTTACATTGTGATCTTCATTATTAACTCTGAGTCTTTATAAGTGAGGAGGGTTTTGACAGCAGCCTTTAACTACCTGAAGAGGGGTTCCAAGGAGGATGGATCTCGGCTGTTCTCAGTGGTGGCAGATGACAGAACAAGGAGCAATGGTCTCAAGTTGCAATGGGGGAGGTCTAGGTTGGATATTAGGAAACACTATTTCACTAGGAGGGTGGTGAAGCACTGGAATGGGTTACCTAGGGAGGTGGTGGAATCTCTATCCTTAGAGGTTTTTAAGGCCTGGATTGACAAAGCCCTGGATGAGATAATTTAGTTGTGGTTGGTCCTGCTTTGAGCAGTGGGTTGATATAGATGACCTTCCGAGGTCTCTTCCAATCCTAATCTTCTATGATTTCAATTTGCATCAATATGAAAAGAAGCAAAATTGCTTTGAGTTAGTCAATGTAAGATATAAGTTTGAACCCACATTCTGCTCATGTTTGTATTATCCAATTCCTCTTCTACATCATTTATGGCCTCTAAGTAGATGGCATGAATGGGGAACACACGGTCAACCAATGAGTGAGACTCCAAACATTTCTAGAAAGGATCGAGGATGAGGAGCTAAAGTGAAGGTGGATTTCTTAGGCACCTTCCTGAGGAGAAGGCAGGATGTTTAATTTTTCCAGAGGGGAGAGAAAAGAGAGTCATCAGTGGTTGTGTCGAGCCAGAGAATGGCCTCTGCATTTAAAAACTCACCAGTGGAGATGAATCATTTAGGCAGAGATCTGGCAGGAGACTCCAGCAGGAGATTCCTCTGCTTTATCTTCCTCCTCTTCAATGGTGCCTGAGTTACTGGCTAGTTCACAAGCAAAGTTTTATCCAGCTCCTCCTTGCAAACTGTTGTCACAAGTCTATGGGAGCCACACACTATTCTGTAGAAGCGACAAAGAGTCCTGTGGCACCTTATAGACTAACAGACGTATTGGAGCATAAGCTTTCATGGGTGAATACCCACTTCGCATCTGAAGAAGTGAATATTTACCCACGAAAGCTTATGCTCCAATACGTCTGTTAGTCTATAAGGTGCCACAGGACTCTTTGTCGCTTCTACAGATCCAGACTAACACGGCTACCCCTCTGATACTTGACACTATTCTGGCCTCTCACACAGAACAAAAACAAACTCTGACTGAGACTAGGGGAATATTTTTGCAGGAAGAAGATTCTACCTCCTGGCCCTTGAAAATTATTTCATATTCATCTGTTTTCTGGATGTAAATCTACTGCAGGCAAGCTGTGCACATGCAGTTGCACATGCAGTTGCATTAGCTGATTCTCACTACTGAAGCAGGATACAACTGTTGACCTGCAACAGGGGCTATCTAGAAAGTTCACTGCTGGGTCTGATATATCTCTGTGGGGACTAACTATTACCTACCTCATTGACAGACAGGAGAACACACCTCTCGTCTATACTGGAAATAGGCTGAATCATGCAGTAAAATATTGTATATCATCGGTTCTCAACCTTTTCTATTCTGGGAGTTCCACAGGACATCCCTCCCATGTAATGGGGCTCAAGCTCAGACTCACCTCTTATTTAGCAGTATGGGGAGCACAGGGTGGTTGAGACCTATTTACATCTCCAGGGATCCCTCCAGCAGACACAACCTCCATGTTGAGAACCCCATTATATTAAAACAACAGTTATGGAGGCCCAAACTTAGAAAAGCAAGGAAATAATGAGTTAAGATAATAAGGTCATCTGCAATTTATGCCTAGATATTTTAGCAAATATAGTAGACTGAGGTGGCTGCTAATACCAGGAAGAAGGAAGAGTTCTTGAAACTGCTGGTGACTATAGATATCCTCAGTTTGACTCTTACCAGAGTTTCCCCAGGATACATCAGGAGTAATTCCACTGACTTCAATGTATGCACACTGGTTTAAAAGCAGTATGAGACTAGAATCATGCCCAATATATGCTTCTTTATGCACAAGAAGATAAAGGTATTAATTAAATAAATATGTTAGTCTTTAAGGTGCCACCGGACTCCTTGTTGTGTTAACTTTCTTACATGCATTTGTTTGTGCCATACCCTTAAAAAATATAAAGGCAGTTTGTTTTAACTACATTTTTGTCCAGTCGGTCTCACCAGTGGATTATCCTGAGACTTCTTATTGCTTTCAGCACTTTTATTTAAGGCCTTGGCTTTTAGTTTCCATCTGACAGTTTTACCTCTTGGGTTGTTAGTCATGAATGATTTGTATTTTTAATGGATTTTCTTCATGCTTGACCTCCTTTATATGCCTCAGCTTTTTTCCCCCTCAAGGTACATAGTTATTGGTTTCAGTGCCCCACGTTTCCTGGTCTTTTACAAATTAGTAAAATAATTAATCTGCTTTTCAGGGTCTATAAGCAGCCTAACTGCAGCTTGTTGCTACAACAGCACAGATGGAGGACTCCAGTGTAATAAATGTATAGGCATGCACAGAACTTATAGCACACACATAGCACCAATTCAACACGGTACTGAAGTATGTGTGTGGTTTTATTTGCATGAGTAACCCCACTGTCATATATATATATATATATATATATATATATATATATATATATATATATATATATATATATATATATATATATATATATATATATATAGTGACAAAGTTCCTCCTCTACCTTGGTGAGTCCTATGCTTATTGGTGGATTTTGATCGCCTCAGAGATCTTCCCCTCTGGTAGAACCCACAGTCAAATTCCTCCTGTGTCTGATCAGGAGTTGGGAGGTTTGGGGGGAACCCGGGCCCGCCCTTTACTCCGGGTTCCAGCCCAGGGCCCTGTGGATTGCAGTTGTCTATAGGGTTTCCTGTAACAGCTGCGTTACAGCTACAACTCCCTGGGCTACTTCCCCACGGCCTCCGCCCAACACCTTCTTTACGCTTACTGCAGGACCTTCCTCCTGATGGTCTGCTGATGCTTGTACTCCTCAGTCCTTCAACTCTTCTCCCTCTCAACTCCTTGTGTGCCTCTTGCTCCCAGCTCCTCGCACGCCACACCACAAACTAAAGTGAGCTCCTTTTTAAACCCAGGTGCCCTGATTAGCCTGCCTGTCTTAATTGATTCTAGCAGGTTCTTCTTAATTGGCTCCAGGTGTCCTAATTAGCTCGCCTTCCTTAAACTGGTTCCAGAAAGTTTCCGCTTGTTCTAGTGCAGCCCCTGCTCTGGTCACTCAGGGAACAGAAAACTATTAATCCAATGGCCAGCATATTTGCCTTCTATGAGCTTTCTGTATCCCACTTGTCTGGGTCTGTCACAATATATATATATAAACTCATGTATGTGCTTCAATAGGGGTCATAATGAATATGCAATAGTTTCTCCAAATAGGAGTAGTTATATATATTTGATGTAAAGGAATGTAGCTTTAATTCCTTGGTCTACAAATAATCCACCAAACATTTTGAGCTTGTTCAGTGTCCAATGAAAAGATAATTTGGATATTATTATTACAAGATAATTGTCCATCCATTTCAAGATGCAGATGAGAGATCAAAACTGACTGACAAACTTAGGAGCAAATTTTCAAAAAATGAATACCTCCAAAAGTTCTCCCAGTGTGCCTTGAAACCCCCACAGTAGCACACACAAATGGCATTTTTTGCCTTTTGCTCTTTTGACTCATGGATTATCACCAAATGGTTAACTAAGCTTTAATTGCAATATTTTCTTTATGGGGTATAATGTAAATAGCTTAAATAGAACACGGATCCACCTTGCATTTTCAGTGTCAGCAGTTAAAAAGGTCATTTCTTTCTCTTACAAATGGAGCACTCTAAATATGGGAATCATTAAGAGAAACATATAGAATCATATGCAATGGCATTCTTCTGACTGCATTTTAATAACTTGTATTATCTTTACTGAGTGTCAATGGTATGCTTACTGTGTAAAAATGTGACAAAAACAACAATTCCTTCTCCAGAATTCAACAAGACTCTTGATTTTGTTCGCTGCCAGCAGCTAGATCCCAGCCCCTCATATAAGATAAGATGTGTCTTATTTCTGAGATGTCTTTAACTATAGGCAATTTTATGCTTTAACTGACCTAAAGAGAATATTTGATAGTGAAATGTTATCAGTGCATCTGTTTAGAAAGGAAGGCTGAAAAAAGAAGTTTGGACAAAGTAAAATGAGCAACTTTTTTTATGACCCTATAACACAAAAGTAGCTGATAAGCAGCCAAATATCCATTTATCATCAATGGAATTTCTGCATACATAATAATGGTAGGATCAGGCCCTGTTTTCTTATTTCAAGTATACTTCCTATTCACCTCTTTTGACTATTACCCTTGTGTACATATGGTTTTACTGGTTTAATCCCAATTTTGTCTGGGTTCATTATGACATTAGCATTAATTTAATATGAATTAGTGATGTATATAGAGTTATAGATAGATAGATAGATAGATAGATTTTGACCTGAAGGCAGCATTCCCCAAAGTTTTATTTCTTTCAGGCCATAAATTCTAGTTTGCCTTTTGTTTTTTGTTGCAGTTGTTCACTGTTTCATTGAACTATTATTTTCCCATGTCATTGCTATTCACATGCAAACCACTTTATTGCCCGACAGTGCTAATGGTGGATGGCAGCTTATCCACAAACAAAACAATGATACATTTATAAAAGGATATATGTCTACTATGTCTGAAATATTAAGGCAAATGTTCAAATTATCATGCAGGATCTCAGATTTATGAAATTAGACTTACTTAGTTTGTGCTTCACTGCATGATATTTCTATTTCTATGAAGTCCCATTTTAATTGTTTTCTATAGTTTTTACTTTAAGAGGTCACAACTAATGAATCCCAGCAATTTTTTTAATTTGTTTCAAGGTTTAATCCCCATCATGTGGATCAAATTAGGGTCAGATCTGACATCTTTTTCTTATTTAATCTGAAATGTTTTATTTTAATATAAATAATAATGTAAACCTTCCTAACCCCATATGCAATGAAATTACAGTTTTTGTAAGTATCATCAGACAGGAGATTAAGCCTTAGTGGTTTGTTCATGTTTGAGAACTTCAAAGTAGAATTGTAGTTTAGTATCTAGTCTGGTAATAAATTATTTAATAGAACACAAATTATAAGTAAAATGTCTACTACATATATTTAATAATTTTACTTTCCTCTCTCTTTGTTTTTTTAATTGCATGGTATTTTTCTGTTCCCACACAGTCATTGTTCAGTTTAACTTGGCTCTCATTGCAACCTTGTCTTGACAATTTAATGGAGAAAGATTATTTGCATTTGGAAAAATTAAAAAATCAAACTAGTATTATAACCTATACAACTCCAAGTATTAAATATCATGCATCTATATGACAAATGCTTCATTTTACATTAATCTAAGGCAGGTTTTAAAAAGTCTTCCTCTTTGTGTGGCTAGGCAGCAAGTGTGCTATGGCTGCTGCTTATCACGGTAAACAGTATTGTTTCAATATTTTCTTGTACTGCCCTTGCATACAAGAACTGTTGTCTCTTATCTTAGACTTAACACTGTTTTCTATGTGTAGAATGCTCAAAGAATGGGGCTCTGATCCATTACTGGAGCTTCTAGGCATTGCCATAATACAAATTATAGATGATAATTGTGAAGGCTTTGTTGTGTGTTTCAAATAGGCAGGGGCAGCTCTATGGTTTTTGCTGCCCCAAGCACGGCAGTCAGGCGGCCTTCAGTGGCATGCCTGCTGGCTGTCCGCTGGTCACGCAGATTCGGTGGTGTTTCTGCGGGTGATCCACCGGTCTCGCGCCTTTGGCTTGCTTGCCGCCGAATTGCCTCCGAAACCGCGGGACTGGCGGACCTCTCGCAGGCATGCCGCTGAAGGCTGCCTGACTGCCGCCCTCACAGCAACCGGCGGGCCGCCCCCTGTGGCTTACCGCTCCAGGCACACGCTTGCTGCGCTGCAAATAGGTATTCAGACTCTATCATACACAGTTTGAGATTTCTCACATTCAGATCGTCAGGGTCACAAAGTCTTAGTCCGAGAACCCCAAATTTTGAGAGTTCAGAAACTGAGCTTATATTTAGAACAATACTTTGCAACTTCATAATGGATCAACTAAAACCAACCTCTTAGATTCAAACTAGCAAATTTCAGGGTGCTCAAAATATAGACACAAATGTTGTAGCTCAGACCCCTCTGTAAGCACAGCTTGACTGCCCTAAGCTTATTTGTATTTTCATGGTTCCGTGTGTAATACTATGACAGGGCATTATTAGTAGCATTCTGCTCACTGCTGTTGCTGCAGAATGAAGAGGCTGCAGGCTTAGCTATGAGCAATTAAACACTTTCTGTTGGGGGATTGTGAGCACCTGCTCATCACTGGGCTAATGATGTAATTGGGAGGATATAAGTGGAAAGAAGAGGAAGCAAGGGGAAGCTTAGAAGGGGAGGCAGAACTGAGGAGTGAAGAATGCAGGGAAGTCTCTTCTTGCTGTGAGTCTGTGTTACACTGTGATACTTTGTAAGAAAAGAATAAATACATACATGGTGAAAGGCTAACAATGTGGTGTGTGTGTGTGTGTGTGTGTGAGTGTCAGTGTCAGTGTGTGTGTGTGTGTGAGACCACACAAACTGACCAGGCAATGAGGTATACAAGAGAGCAACAATGGTGCCCTGTGACAAATACCATAAGAAAGTAACATCAGAAAAGATTACAAAAAATGGCTTCTTAAAAATATGAAATACTAACTCATTTTCCTTTAAAATTTTATGGTAGCTCAAATTTTTTGTTTGTTTTTTTCCCCTGGTTAAAATGGCTTTTGGACAACATGGAAACTTTGATTTTTCTATTTTTCAATGAGGTGAAACACAAGATTTCTATTCAGTTAACCAAAACACTTATTTTTCTTAATTTGGGGCTTTCCCATCCTATTTCTTTTCTTTTTCTTCCTACCTCCCATCAGATTGGGTACAATGAAAAGTTTCATTTTGATTTCACCATTTTAAACTTTAAAATTTTTTGAGTATCAATTCATTAAAATTTAGAAACAAAAAGTCATTCAGAAAATGTGAATGTTCAAAGTTTTTTATTTTCCTTCCCCTGAACAGATTTGGTTTCAACAAATTGACATTTTCTGATGGAAAAACATTTTATGGGAAAATTCCCAAACAGCTCTATTTCTGGTGTTTGTGATTTCAGCTGACTTGGACATAAAGGAAATCATGCAATTTCTATTTATCTGATCCATCAAGTCACAGCAAATCATATTTTGTGTTGGGATATTTGGCAAAGGTAACATTTCATGCCTGGGATGATTATTATTTATTAATTACAGTAACATTTAGAGCACCAGCCATAACTGGGACTTCATTTTGAAAGCACTATGCAAACATACAGCACAAGAGAGTCCCTTCTTCCAAGAGCTTACAATGTAAATGGAAAAGACAGAGAAAATTTGAGCGGGGGGGTGGGGGGAGAGGCACATGAAGGTATGGCAATTGCCTAAGGGAACAAAACCTGCATCCACTGACTCCCAGTCCAGCTCCTCATCCACCTGACCCCTCCACCCCCAACAAAGAAAATTGCCAAACTTTGTTCCCTCGTGGTACTGATCTGTTACATATACCTGACTTGTTAGATATGCACTGATACTTTGCCTGATAATATAGACTGAGTTCTGTATTATAGTACATTACAACTCCTTTTGAACACCAATGTTGTAGTGCCAATCAACATGTTGGGCCAATTGGCCTTTAGATATGGATGTACAACTCTCATTGACTTCATTGGGAGTTGCATGCATGTACCTGAGTGCACAATTACAGCCTTCATTATTTTTTGTTTCAGACTTGGGATTACTGAGCCTACCAGCTGCCTTCTCGTTCTTGTCATATTTTATAAAAGGAAAAACTTGCCTTTCTTAATAGTTGGCTTCTCTTCCATGCCTACTGCTACTAAGGTTGTCTGTACATATTTATAGAAATTAGGTGCAACCCTAGAGGTCCCAGAAAAGAGTCAATGTGGTTTCATGAAATATAGAGTAGTCCTGAATTCTCCCCACTTCCCAGTGTGCATTCAGCAGACCATGAAGTAACATAGGTGCAGCAAAATCAGAGGAAAAGTACTGAGTAATAGTGCAAACTTCACAAATGTGCATGGGAAGTACATTGAACAATATAAACTACACATCAGTGTCAGCATGCTTGACTGCCCCACTGAAATACACAAGAGTCTGCAATGCAGGGAAATGCCACATGTGAATTGTGACAACCACAAAATAAATTTTAAAAGAGAGAAAGGAGAAGATAAATTATTTTGCTTATAATTCATTATCACCTCAAAATCTTGAAACTGAAAGACAAACATAATAGAACTAATATAACAAGACTTAGGTTGTACAATTCTTGAAGTTAATAACTTAAATGTGAATTGCAAATGTGAAATTAAAATTGAGGTTAGTCTGCAGATGTATGGTGACTGCCCCCAAGGGGCATTCAGCATAGAAATAAAATTTAACATTATTTATAAAATTATATTCTCCTATATGCAATCTTCTAGCAATACCTGATTTGCTAATGACATCCTGATATGTGCCCTGCTATGATAACGGATTTGATGTGGACACAGGACAGTGAGACACACGTGCCACGGCTAACTGCGGAGGCCATTACTTCATTTAAAACTCTTAACCAACAAGGAACCACTTCCCCAACCTCACAGCAGGGTTGTTCTAGTGAGGTCTTCAACTGGGCACCAATAGCCCTAGGTTCTACAAATCTGAGTGAGGGCATGAGATCAATGCCCCCTCTGCACCTTCAGGCCTGTCCAGGGACCATGGCTGGAAGCTCTAACGTTCCAACCTGATCTCAGGGTGCATGCTTAAGCAGCACACTCGGTTACAAGGACCTCATATTGGACTCTTTTTAACCCACCAACACACTAGAACCCACCACAGGGTATGACAACAAAGTGGTACAAGGATTAGGACCTAGCCATCATAGCAGACATCTCTCTTGATGCTGCAGTAATCAGTTGCTGTCACAGGGCTGTCTTTAATGCCTATATTTAACTGGAACTGGTGCAGAGAAGGGCTACTAGGATGATAAGAGGAATGGAGAACCTGCCTTACGAGAGAAGACTCAAGGAACTTGGCTTGTTTAGCCTTACAAAACAAAGCCTGAGGGAAAATATGATTGCTCTCTATAAATGCATGAGAGGGATAAATACCAGGAAGGGGAAGGAGTTATTTAAGTTACTTGTCAATGTTAACACAAGAACAAATGGTTACAAACTGGCCATTGATAAGTTTAGGCTTGTTTCTAACCATCAAAGGAGTGAAGTTCTGGAAGACCCTTACATGGGGAGCAATGGGGGCAAAAACCCAACTGATTTCTTGACTGATCTTGATAAGTTTATGGCGGGGATGGTATGATGAGATAGGCCACATGCCATTGCAGACAATCTGCGACTACTATCTAGCAAATATCCCCAATGGCTGTAGTTGGGACACTAGATGGGGAGGCATGTGTGTTACTACAGTGAATTTTTTCCCAGGTTGGCTGGTGGGTCTTGCCAACACGCTCAGGTCTAATTGATCATCATATCTGTGTTCAGGAAGGAATTTACCCCCCAGGTCAGATTGACAGAGACCCTGTTTTGTTTTGTTTTTGTTTGTTTTGCCTTCCTCTGCAGCATAGGCTATGGGTCACTTGCAGGAAGTGCTTAATTTGTAATGAAAGAGATTCTGAGGCTCAAGCAATTAGGTGCTGGGGCTCAAGCAATTTTTTTACTGTTGTAACTGAGGTGGCAAGCCCGGAGGTACTCGGGATATGAAGTGCCAAGCCTCGAGGTGCCAGGGCTGAGGCCTGGTACAAATTAAGCACTGCTTGCAGGTTTAAACTAGATTAAATGGGGGACTGCCTGTAACTTGAAGCCTTTTAAATCATGATTTGAGGATGTTAGTAATTCAGCCAGAGGTTATGGGTCTATTAAAGGAATGAGTGGGTGAGGTTCTATGGCCTGCAACATGCAGAATGTCAGACTAGATGGTCATGACGGTCCCTTCTAGCATTACAATCTGAATCTGAGACATCCACTCTGGCAGTCAGCTAGAAAAGGATACACTCACCACCTGGGACTCTCCAAAAAATATCTGTCCCCATGTCCATCCTCCCTAAACAGTTCTGGGGAAGTAAACTTAATCCCCATGTGGGAAATTACTGTACCCTCTATTGTTATCATACATATATCAATTTCCTGGTTCACATCCTGCCAATTGATTTTGGCAGGTCTAGTGATTCCTTGCCATGCTTGGGTTGAAAGCATACCCGAACAGACCAACAACTCTCAATGGAAAAAGTCTGATGTCCCTTGTGATGGGGCATTTACCCTACATTGGCCCAGAGAGGCCAGTTAGCCATAGGCTGCGCCTGGAAGAGAGCTAGGATGCAATGAAGGATGAAGCTCACCTAGGCAGAAACAGAGAGCTGGGAGCAGAGAAGGGGGGCCTGCAGTTACACTCCCTGATGCAAGAGGAGGAACAGTAGACACCTGGAAGGAGCAGTAAGGGCTGGAAGAATAAAGACCTGAGCTGCTGAGTTGAGAGTCCCTGGATTGGAACCCGGTGTAGAGAGTGCACCCAGGTTCCCCTACAAGTCACTGTAGGAGTAGCATGCCGGGGCAGCATATCTGGGGTTTGCCAGGGATAATATGGAAAGAGACTTTTATAATAAAGCGGATGGGGCTAAGCCATGAAGAGGAAAATACTGCAACTCCTAGAGAATGAGAGAGGCTGGGGCAGGCTGATAAACCTCAGGACCATGAGACCACGTGGTGAGCTAATCCTCAGATGGTCTACTAGGAGGTGCTGGAGATGAAAGGAAGTGGGACCAGTCTCATCCCTCTTTATTCTAATTGAATTAACCCCTTATGTTATGTGTAAATCATTCTACCCCCCCAGGTGAATAACGATTACCTTCAGGGAATGAGAACAGCCTGCCATAGAGCAGAAGGGGGGTCTAGCTGGTTTTTGCATGCCCCGTGAATAAGCACAGCCCAGACTTCTGTCTTTTCAGGACTTTTCAGAAAGCATTTCAGAGAGTTAAACCTCAGGGGTATTGTATGTAAAACCCTGATAACAGATATTTATAATTCCTAGTGAAGTGCAAAGATAGAGTACTGTACAGCTTCTTAGTAAACAAACCCTACTTAATGTACACAGAAAATGTTGTAAATAGTGTTTGGAAGACTATGAATAACTATTAAACAAAGACTATTAGACAGCAAATCTACTCATGTTCCTCATACAGACTTTCCCTCTTGCTGCTGTTATATATATTCAAATGTAAGGTTTCAGCATAACATGTATACTTCTTCCTTTGGCATACACACGTTCCCCTCTGATTATCTTTCAGACAGGATTTCTCCAGGATTAATCTTTATAGTTTGGTCATAATATTCACTGTGTATCACCTGAACTCTTCAGAGCTTGGGAAAATAGCAGCATCTCAGTTCTTTCAAACTTCTCAGAACCCTGTCAGCAAACAAACATTCTGGGGAGCTCTGCAGCTGGCAGCATCCCAGGCCTTGGGTTAATAGCTGACCAGTCCTCTCAGTTGCTGTATCCAAAGTAGTACATGTTTGGGGACCAGCACAGAAAATATTAATTCCTTGGATCTCTATAAGTCTCTCACTGTACGGGGCACTGTCTTTCCCTCATATACCCAGATAAATCAGGCAAGAATTTACAGACCTTAACTTAATGGAATTCTGCCCTGTTCACTTTAGCTGAGACAGAATCCCAGTTTAAAGTGGATAGCTAAATGTAAACTCCATAGAGTAGGTAGCCTCCACAAGTAACAAATGCTCCCTTCCCAGTGCTCTCTCTGTATGTCCATACAACACACTATCCACGGTGGACCAAACTTTATCCTAATGGAAGGTTTCCCTAGTACATACAGTTGGGTAACACTAACTAGCATCCAAAGTTATACAGGATACCTGTCATCGCAGCCATATCACTTGGTCCTGTATCACACAGCTGATGATTCCACAGGGCTGTTTTTAACTCCTATATTTATAACCTACCCCACCAGTCCCCCTTGTGCTCTGGTTGTCTCAGCTCTCATAGGGTGACCAGGATGTAGCCTGACAAGGGATTGCCCACAATAAAAACTTTGTATACAACCTCAGACCAGCTATTGAGCATGTCAAATAACTGCATCACCCGACACCTGGATGTTTCTAGGACTTTCTAGGTGTGTTGTGCAGAGAAACAGATTATTCCAACTAGAACTCACATCTCCTCCGCACTGCTTCTCTCCTTTTCTTTAGGCCAAACAAAGTTACATGTTAAGAACATAAGGATGGCCATACTGGATCAGACCAAAGGTCCATACCCTATCTTCCAACAGTGGCCAAAGATGCTGGATGAACAATTAAAAATATCTTGATGCCCGTTATATCAGAGCAAGCTGGGATGATTTTAGAGAACAAGGAAATCTCAGATGATTGTATAGGGATGAAAAATGCTTTTCTATAGATAAGTAAAAAATCTATTTCTATGCTGATTTCCTCTCACATCATGAGTTGGGTCATTCAGCACATTTCTGTGCTTCTGTGGGTTGGGCCTTTCAGCTGGACTACATTCCCCATGATGCACCGTGGCGCCCTAGGGAAACCCATGATACAACTGCCTTCCCTACCTATATGGTGAGCCTGTGAAGCGTCATGGGAAATGTAGTCTGATAAGGGAGCCTGACCTATAGAGGAGAATGGGAGTATGATACACCCAAACAACAACTCCCATGAGGCACCATGTCGGCATTTCTGAATTGGAGAAAAAAGGCCCCCAAATTTAGTTTTTAATTTTTCATCAAAAACTTAAAATTTTCCAAATAAAAAGCCCTTGTCCAACCAGCTATATAAATTACAAATTGACACATAAGGAGGTGTATGTTACAATAGGTTATACTTACAGAGATTTCCATATACCTACTTATAACCACTCCGCCACTGTATAAGTTAATGTAACTTAACTGCTGAGGAGCTAGAACAAAAAATAAATTGAAATATGGTTTTTTACTTTATTTATGTCATTTTGCACCATATTCCAGTTCTTTAATGTGTATGTTAACACCTAGATACTCTTACACATTAGCAGAGCAAGTGTAAAGTATGTTTAAAGGCCTCAGTGCTGTATGTTGTTCTAACACACTATCCCGTTCCACTTTTTTGAATGTCATCCATCAAGTCTATGATTCTGTAATAGACTATCAATTAATAATAATTGCACACATTAACATTTTCAAATTACAGCTCAAGAAAATGAAGGCAACTCACTCAAAATGGGTCTCTTCAATGATTATCCCTTCACAATAGAAACCTTGTAACCAAGATTTTCACAGGACATAGATCAACAAAGGCTAAGATTACTCAAGCAAGTATTGAGAAACAGAATACCAGAACACTCATCACAGAGGTATTATTTATGGATGCACATATCTTGCAATCAGCTGCTAGAAATCTTTTCGGGAGCACCAAAATTCCTGGGAAGTACCTCCAAATGGCAACAAAGAAAAGAACCTTGGAACAGAACTAACGCAAAGAAGAAAAAGCGACGATTTCCAGATTTGTCCTAAACGTTTGTACCTTTGTATAACAAAAGATCATTATACAAATATAAATCTGGTGCCTGGCTTTTTGACTTTGCTGATAATAAAAGTTCATATTAAAAATACAATTTGGTCTTTACATTTGAAATTTCATAAAAGATACAAATAAAGACTGTTCTCTGTAATACCATGTTTGCTTTTTTTTTTTCTTTGAGAAATTGGAAACTGTGAATGTTAAATGGATGCATCAGATTGAAACCTAGGGAGCAGGGGTATTAAGTTTGCATAGCCAGAACTTTCTCTTTGGTCAAGGTTTTGATAAATTCTTTCAATAATTCTTCTCGAGTAAAGAAAAGGTAAGCAATAAAATGGAAACCAACACATGCATATATGTCCATTCCAGGATCAGAAAAAAATAGTTCGGGACAGTAGTGGTTGTGATGTAAAGCATATCTGCTTAGTTTAATAAAAAAGGCAAGTTTTGCTGTTTTTTACTACTGCATCCTTGTGGAAGCTACATGCCACTGGGAGGCTTAGCTGACTCCCACACCATCAACGGAACGTGAACTAAATTCCTATTGAAGGGCCCTATGTGAAACTCCATTGTCTTCAGATAATGCCCTGAATTAAGGCTGTGTGTCCTGTCTGAAGACAAGAGGGTCACACAGGTGTAACTGAGGGCAGCATTTGATCCACAGAATTGTTGAAATTGGTGATGATGTAAAAACTTGATATTCACATACCAGGCTGAGTTTGTGTGACTACCATCTAGAAAAAATATTTGATGAGTAAATTTGTTATGAATAACTGAGATGGAATAAATGTGCTCCCTTTGCCTTTTAATAGTCACCTTCCAAAATTCTCCATATTCCTATAAGCCATAAATACAAAACCTTCTTACCTTCCCCCACCTATGATATTCATGCACCAGAGCAAGGGTTGTATTTGGTCGATCCATTCTATCTATAAATCATCTTTGTATGAGTGACTATGACCCCACTTTTTCTTTTCATTCCCATTACTTTAATTTTATACATTACACATTTGGTTTATCACTGAAAGTTTTGTTCTTTGAAATGCTTGGGCTTCCCTGTTGTGAAGGAGCCTGGTTTTGTTGCTATTGCAGCTTCCCTTTCTTAATATTATTTTATTATACTTTTGTGTTAATTTTTAGTCTTGTGACTGATACCCTGCTTGCAAGCAAATCTGTGAGGTCCATCTAACTCTGCCTGTGCAGCTGGCCCTACCACTTTTTCCTAGGTAACTGCATCTAGAATAGGGGCTTGATGAAGTATGTGACTGGGCATCCAGATACATGGCAAAGTAACACTATTGGTGGGTGTTTATCAGGTGCAGCTGTGTTTCTGTAGACCCTATGCATGGCCCAGGACCATGGCCATTCTCGTTTCCATATTCTGTTCAGTTCAGATATCATCACAAGCGCAATTCCTCACGCAAGTTTAAATATTCCCTTCTCTTCCAGTGTCAGTTACATCTGTAGCTTATTTTCACTTCAACTTCTTCCTACTACTCACCAACACAAAATCATTTGTGTGTAAATCTCTGGGTAGATTAGTGACCAAATTAATTCCTTATTCAATTAAAGCCATTGGAGTTGTGCCTGCTTAAGCTACAGGTGAATTTATCCCAACATGCGTTCTATGCTATTTCTACCCTCACCCTTCTGTCTCACAAAATAAAAGTTCCGAAGAGTGGTTCACTATGTTAGTTAGTTGGTTCAACATTTTTTCAGCACAAAGTTTCATGCAAAAGTGACTTTTCAACATTTTTCCTGATGTAATAATAATAGCCATTACCTCAACATTTCATGGAAAGACTAAAAAGACTGGGGAGGGGGGATGGTGATAGTGGGGGGAAAAGTGGAAGGATTGCCAGAAATGGAATTTGGGTGTGAAATTTATTTTGAAAAAATAAACTAGTATATTTATGCATAGCTCTCATCATAACAATTCCCCTTTGGTTCCTCAACAATGAAAAATGCAGGAGATTGAATTTTTTTAAAAAAATTGAGATGTTGAACTACAGAGACATCTATTCTCAATTTGGTGGTTCCCACATATGATGGCAGTCTGTAGATTTACATGTTTTCGTCTGACTCTAAAGGGTAGGCTATACAGAGGCAGATCCATCTGCAGGATCTCATCTAGGGGTCATCAGTTGCCAAGTGTTTGGCCAAAGAAATAGAATCTTCTCTAATTGCTCATTTTGTCGTATTGGTCAGAAAATGCTGGATTTTTTTCCCCCAATCCTTTTGCAAATAGTTTCATCCACATTTTGAATGTTTGAACATTTTCAGCCAGCTGTACTCTTTCTGTTTATTTAACATCTGATGTTGTTTTTCTTTTCAGACTCAGGGTCGGTTTTTTGGTACTTGATATTATGATTTTTCTTCTTGAAATTAAATAGTGATCTAATAAGACCCTTGTGAATCATGGAAAATATAGGCACATAATGAAGTCTATTCCATATCAGAAGTTCAGATAGTCCAGCATCCTGCTTCTTATATTGCTTAGCACCAGATGCTTCAGAAGAAGGTGCAAGAAAATCCACAGTGCACAATAATGGAATAATCTGCTCACAGGGACAGGGACATTTTCTTCCTCTGTTGGTTTAAGTGCTGAAGAAAGAGGGTTTATATCTCTTTGCAACGTAATGTCAAAAAACAGGCAAACAATTTTATTTGCCTGTAATGATGAGATTGTAATTACATGCATTGTACCTAAGGCTCTTTTTTCCAGGTTTTATTTTGTTTAAAATTTCCCTGGAAGTTATCAGTAAAAATGGGTGAAAATTGGTGCAAAAATTAACTTCACAGTATTGTGGATAAATATTAGGGTTAATACTGGGAGACAGGAGGACAGAAAAAAGCAACACATACAGAAAAGTAAGAGTACTGAAAGTTAAACCAGTTTAATTATATGGTTTATTTTATGAATTGTATATTAGCAGTACAAACATCTATACACACACACACACACACATATGCATGCATGTGTGGGGGTGTGTATCTACCACCACATTACATTGTTTAACAGGCACTTCACATTTACACTTAGACTAATTTAATATTAATATAATTGCATCTGCCTAATGTAACGCTTTAGATTTTTCTTAATATAGTATTTTCATGTACATAAGTGGTCAAATATTTGGATGAAAACTGGTAAAAAATGAATAGCTTCTGTACGGGAAATGTCAGAGACATTAGTAAAACCTGAAAATAAAGGGCCTTATTTGTACCCTACTTGCAATATTGTGACTAGCCTTCGTTTAGGTTTGAAGCTGGCCCACTTTGCACAGCTTTGTTCAGAATCCAACTGCTCTTGCTTATTTTTCTTGTTATTGTACAAAGTAAATGGAGAAACAATATAAATGTATATATGAAGTCTGATAGAACACACACCTCCCACACATGCTATCATTTAGATGTTTTAATCAAACTGAAAGGGTATTATTTCTATTTTGTGATGTATACATAAAACAGCCATTAATTCCTTTTTAAGCTTTTGAGCTTTTCTAGCCTTTCATCTGGCTACAGTATTTGCTCATCTTTTTTAATGGCATTTGAAGCTGCAACATATTAGCTTTCAGTTGTTTGAAAGTGTTAAACATTTACCCTCAGATTTCTAAGCATGGGAAGTGGGTGAATACCATTTTTCTCTTCAGAAGCTGTTTTCTTTCAAGTAGGAGGTTGCATAGTAGCAGTACTATCTTGAAATACTGGGTTCTGAAGCATATGAATGTGTAAAAACAGTGGCTCTATGAACCATCTGAAGCAAAGGATGAAAGGATGGAGATGGAGATGCAGCTATTGCAGGATATACCTCTCTGCTGATCATCAGGTAAATAGCTTGCTTAGACTACTGAAGCGCTGACTGCATTTATAAGACTCTGCCAGCAGGGGACTCCCTTGCATTATAATTGAGCTGAATAAGGATACTTTTGTTTTACATATATACTTTTTTTTTAACAGTGTTAACTCTGAAACTATAAACACTTCTACATGGAGCCTGGTAGTGATAGGATTAGTACTTTTTGATGATTCAGATGTACAGTGTCCAATTCTTTAATGAAAAGCTTATGAAAGAGTATTCAGAAACAAAATGCACAAAATACCGCAAACTGTTCTGTGTGTTTCTATGCATTCTTTAGATTTTGGCACTGAAAAATAGGCACCTTAAAGAAATACCTCTCTCTCTCTCTCTCTCTCTCTCTCTCTTTCTCTAATTCAGAAAAATCAACATAGTGTGAATATTATCTTTGGGGCAGATTTAGGGTGACCAGACAGCAAGTGTGAAAAATCGGGACGGGGGTGGGGGATAATAGGAGCCTATATAAGAAAAAGACCCCAAAATCGGGACTATCCCTATAAAATTGGGACATCTGCTCACCCTAGGTGGATTTTCCAAGGCCAAATGGCAGTTAGACCCCAGTTCCTCATCGGCTTTCAGTCTGCCAAGCTGCCCTTTATGTCTCTGAAAATCTCCCTCTCTAAATCCAGATACTTTATATATCCCCCATCACTGTAGTATCTGAGCACTTCCGAAACATTATTGAGGTTGCCATCACACCACTCATGTGAGATAGGAAAGTTTTATTATTATTATTTTATGCTATTTTATTAACTAATATGGTTTTAAAACATGGTGAAATGAGACACACAGTAGCTCACTGGTACCAATGGAGCTACACCAGTTTGCAGCAGCTAAGGTGCTGGGACATATTGCCTTCTTTGTCTCTGGTTTTAGGAGACACCCATGGGTATTTTGTTTGCAAGCTTACCTGACCTGAGTGCCTCTCTAATGTTGTCATTTTGGGAACTGTTTCCTAGGAATGGGGTAGTTAAATAAATGCAAATATATTCTGAATTTTCAAAGATATTTATTTCTAAACTACTCCCTTTAAAAGCCATCTGTTTTTTATTTTATTTTTTATTTTTAGTAGTGATGTACCACTCAAGTATATCTCAACACCCTTAAACTGTAGTGTCTATTGGAACTAGTGGAAAATCTTAGGAATCGATCCAACATATTCAAACCTGGATGACTAAAATTAGCTCCCCAAACCATATTCAGTATCCAGATAGGAAGCCTATTTTCAAAAGAGTTGGACACCCAGTATCTCCTACTGATTTAATCACTTTTGAAAATCAGGCTACTTATTTAGGTGCCTATATATGGATTTAAGCAGGCACCTTTGAGAATCTTCTCCTGCAACTTAACAAAGTGTGCCAGACATGCCTCACAAGATTAAATAACAGCATAGTACATCTACAAACAAGAAAGTTCTGTGATGATTTTTTTTTTCTAAATACTGGCTATTTGAAAAAGGAAATAGGAAAACAAGGGATCGGTGAATGGGTTTGATATGAAACAGTCCTGAACTCTTGCCAGTTTTGTAGACTGAATTGTTTCAATGTGCTTTTTATTTCCTATTGCAGTTTCCATCTGGAACCAGACCCAGAAGCACCAAAATTATCATCAGAAAAGCTGTTCTTCTGGTATTTCTGGCCAAGAATGGAAACAAAACTGCTAGAAAATTTAAAATATAAAAAATTCACATCACAACCCCAGCCTTATTTAGGTGGGAGATGTTGGAGGAGTTCTGGTAAACTTTGGATAAATGTTCAAACATTAGGATGTTTACAGTAACCAAATGAATATGTGACACATTCTGCATCACAACCTGCTAGTTTAAGATATCGCACATGTGCAGAGTGAAACTGACGTCAGTGGGAGTGTGGATGGACGCAGGGGTCCTGATTGTGGTTCCATCATCTCTAGCTCAGTGTCTGAACCAAGGGCTGGCAAGTTATCTTAATCCTCTCCCTGCTTTAACTGATGCATTTTCCAGTGCCAAGACTCAGATCAGGTCTCTTAGTTTTCAGGGTCTAATCAGGGCCGGCGCTTCCACTAGGCGACTCTAGGCGGTCGCCTAGGGCGGCAGGATTTGGGGGGCGGCATTTCACCACCCTCAACGGAATTTCGGCGGCGACTCATATCCCGGCAGCGATTCGGTGACAGGTTTTTCTCTGGGTGGCAAGAAAAGTGGCCACTGAAACGCCGCCAAGAACGCAGCTTCAGAGGAGCTGCCGCCGAAGCGCTGCCAATTACTGCGGAGGAGTGCTGCCGCCTAGGGCGGCAAAAACTCTGGTGCCACTCCTGGGTCTAATACAAGGTCTATGTCAAGAGCAAGATGACATATTAAAACAAATTCTAAATGAGCACAATTTTAAAATGAGTTTTGGTTGCTAAAGGATTGTCTTCATGGGGAAACAAATTTGATGCATAAAAATCACTGCAGGATGGATAAAAATCAATGTTTTTTTAAAATAAAAATATATCTTTTTTAAATTTAAAGCTGATATTTATATAACTTAAATACAGGAGGGTTATTTTAAACTATTTTAAAATTAAAATTGATCTAGTTAAGGTATAAACTTATCATGATCTATTAAAATAATTGAAATTAAATAAAGAAGTAATATAATGTAGTACATATTTGTTACCAAGTTTTAAAGAAAGACAAATCTTTCTGAACTGAACTGGTGGAAGTCATTAGTTAAGAACCTGGAACCAGGTTTTGTTGAAGTGTTAAGACAGCTTTTGACATTAGTAGCCTCTTCTGCAGGTGAGGAGAGAATTTTTTTTTCATTTCAGTTTATTCAACCATTTCAGTTCAATGACTAGTTCATTAAAAAGGTAAGAAACAGATTGGAGTTGAAAAAGCAGGAAAGTTGTTTTCCTCTTCCAATCTGTGAATAAAAATTTTGTGTGAAAGGATGAAATTGACTAATTCTAAATTACTGAAGGACATGTTGATCAGAAATAATCATTTCAATTCACTAACTACAGATAATAATTCCTTTGTTTAATAAATCAGTTAGTTTTAAATGCAAAACTTGTTTTGATGAACTTTTTTTCTTATGTATCCGGCACATTTAAGGTAGTTTTATTACAAAAATAAGCTGCTTTTGTAAGTTTTAATTCGATTTGGCTTTTCATCCAGATAGAGCTTGACACAAATCACAAGGGAAAAAATTATCATCTAGTAAATAAGGAACACATCATTCCCCGTTTTCTAGCATAATACAATATGTAAAATTGAAACATCTGAAAAAATGTATGTTTAAATGATATGATTACTTACATTATGTTTATAAACACATATTTATCATCCTGGTGAGCAAAAAAAGCACCAAATTTAGTGTAAAGGCTATATTTAGTTCCACATCAACGTGTTTTAATGGTTACCAACCAATCAGAATCAACGTTTATTTAGGAAAATAATTTAAAAGTACAAATGCAATGCACAATTAAAAACCATGATTTAAATCAAGGTTTCCTGCTTGCTGATTTAAATCATCATTAACATTGATGATTTAAATCAATTACCCCAGCTATTCTGCAATAGCTGCTCCTTTTGAACCCTCTCATTCTGCAGTGAAAATGCTTTGTCCGCTGTAGCTCAATCCACTTTGGAAGTGGATTAAGCTAAACTACAGAAAAGGCACACTTAGGGCAGGTCTACACGACCGCTTAAATTGGTATAATTTACATTGCTCAGGGGTTTGAAAATGCCACCCCCTGAGCAATGCAAGTTGCAGCAGCCTAAATGCTGTCTAAACCAGTGCTATATCAGTGGGAGATGCTTTCCCCCCCGACATAGCTTCCACCTCTCATGGAGGTGGAGTAATTATGCCGACAGGAGAGCTCTCTCTCATGGGCATACAGCATCTTCACCAGACACATTACAGCTGCACAGCTGCATTGATGCAGCTGCACCAATGTGGTGCTTTTAGAGTAGGCTAGCCCGTAGTATGGAATGAGTGTCCACTGGGCAGCTGATGTAGAATAGATTTACATTGACACCCTAGTTAGTTTCAAAATAACGTGCCTGTATTGATGTCATCAGTAACACCAATGAAGTTATCTATCTCATTATTTATAACACTCATACCCATAAAAACAAGGAGAAGAGTAGTAAATGAAGGACATGAAAGTTAAAGGCATGAGCAGGAAGACGTTTAGAGGAAAGGTGAGACCTGAGGGGGAGGGGTGATGACAATGAACTTCTTTCTCATTTTTATATTTTAATATTCTTATTAGTTATTATTGTCACTTTACTATTGCCTTTGTGGTGTTTGTAAATTCTTTATTTTTGATAAAGCTTTTTGTGAGATTAGAGTTTACACTTGTAAATCGACTATATCCGTGGAGGAGAGCAATCTGCTTAATAACATAGAAAGCTCTCAGGCCTGCTGGAAGGGATGGCTTAGGAAAACAGGGAAATTACCAATGTAACACCTCTTTGACTTTTTGTGCCAGCCAAAGTAAAAGGTCTTTTCATTGAACGAGGGGACACACTAAGTGATGCAGCCCCAAGCACATACAGAGTAGCTGCATTTCATGCCCATTTCTACATCGGCCTAATATATACACAAAACCGTAGCTAAATTTCATATGAGGAATTTTTTTTCAGGTGCATGCAAATTAGTGCATACGCAATTTTCTGATTAGCATGATTAACCATTCCTGTTTGCATCTAACATTTGCCTGGTTACTATGCCACAACATCTATACAGAGGTTTTGCATCACAGGAGACCTGTACACTGATAGAGTATAACCCCTTCTGGTTCTCATTTGATTCCTCGTTCCCTGAGAGGAACACGAGTGCAGTCAAAAAACATGAGACAGATTGGGAAAAGTATACTGTCAAGTAATTCTCTCATATTTTTTGTTGGTGAAATGTGTGTGTGTGTGTGTTTGTGTTACTCTGATAAACTATCTCCTAAATATGACATTCAGAAATTACTTTGTATAGTTGGGAACATAAGGATGGTGCCAGGCTCCTCTGGATAATGACTGAATCCACCATATACTGCAGAGTATGCATCTCTCCAGATCATCTGCTAACTCCTCACGGGCATTCAGGGTAATTTGTGCCTTTCATTTGCACTTCTGCCAGACTCCATGGCTCTCTACCTCTTTTTCTCCATAATCTCAAAGTTTGAAGTTGACACCCGTGTAAGATGGGAGCATGCTGCTTCTGTGGTGTCAAGTAGCCACAAACTGCTGTTAAGTGACTGCTTACTTTTTCTTCTGTGTGTAATATGGCTGGTCTAAAGAATCAATGCAGGGCAACTGGTATGGGCGAGTCCCTTGGGGAGAGCACTGCAGGATGCAATTTTTAGCACAAATGTTTGGGGCTACATCTCCCATTTATACTCACAGTCACTCCTTTAAAAACTTCATGCAAAACTCATTTTCCAGGCCTCACTCAGAAAATTTTTTCCCCTTATAGTTGTAAATTTTGCTGGGTGGAAACATGGTGGAACCCAGTTGTGCTGCTTTATTGTGTACACAAGTTGCTAGCAGTAGCGTAGGCAGGTCCGGAGCAGAGGGGGAGCGGCGCTATAAAAAGGCGCCTCCCCAGGCTCCCCCTGTACTCACCCGGCAGCGCCTTTGGCGGTGCTCCGGGTCTTAAGTGGCACTTCGGCGGTGGGTCCTCACTCGCTCCGGATCTACGGTGGTACCTGCCGCCGAAATGCCGCCGAAGACCTGGAGCGCTGCCGGGTGAGTGCAAGAAGCTCTGCTAAAAAAAGGCGCCACTTCCTTTTTAAGGTGCCGCTTCTGCTCACAGGGAGAGCAGCCGCTCCCCCTGCTCCCACCCTGGCTATGCTACTGGTTGCTAGGACTGTGCTTTCTGCTCACTATCACAGTCTTGAAGCTTAATATAAATTATTTGTTTTGCTTTTCCTTTTAAACTCAGTTTTACTCCTTTCCCTCTGTTGCTGTTGCTAGAATTGTTTTTATTGTTGGGTGATGGTTGTTTTCTTTGTTTTTTGTTTTTGTTTACAATTGCAACACTTCAGTTGAGCTACATTCTTGAGGGTTATGTCCTTCTCTTTAGCATCTATAGCATCTCTTGGCACCACAAGGATATTTTACAGTTTTGCTACGAAACACACACAGAGCTGTTCTCTGGAATATCTCCCCTGCAGTTCCAAACCCTCTCTAGAGGCAGCATCCATTATAGCTGCAATCTCTATTGCTTTCTTAAATAGGAGCTCAGCTTCTGACAGTAGATATTTTTGGCTATGTTCGTTCCCTAAGCCATAAATGAATCTATCTCACTATGAGTCTTGTAAAGTGTTTCTGAAATGAAAATGATCCAATAATTTGTCTTGACTCTTCCCTTTCCTCTGATCATGCACACAGAATCCACATATTTCTGTAACCAAAGGTTTTGGGATTAGGTGAATTTCTAAATTGTTTTATGGTATCAGTAATTTCCCACTTCCCTGAACTATTCATTTGCAAAGCAAATTGCATTTCCCGTTTAAACACAGCCTCATAGCAGATATTTCCTCTCTAACCCGTAGGGGCCAAATCCTGATACTCTGATTCAGCCCTCAGGTAAAATTCTCATTTAAATTACCAAACCTCTCTCCCTTAGCTTTCTCCTTTTCTTTAGTCATACTTAGGAAAAGGGAAGATTTCAGATATTAGCAAAAGTGTAGGAGCTATTTTAGGTGGTTTTCCAAAACCTTTTAATATTTTTTTCCTTTTGCTCATGAATACACTGGAGAACTGAAGAGAAATGTTTTCATTCCCCCATTAGGCCGTTGTGTTACTTGTGATTTGCTTTATCAAATGTTTTGAACCTCAGAGGGAACTGACATGGATTTGTTTATTTCCTAGTGTTGCACCCAAACTACAGGTCTTGCATAGTTTGACTATGTATCTTTCTTAAAGGACTAAGAGCAACAAAGCAGGTGAGGTAATAACTTCTGTTGGTGAGAGAGACAAGTTTTTAAGCTACACAGAGCTCTTCTTCAGGTAGGGGAAAGGTAGACAGAGTGTCACAGCTAAATACAAGGTGGAACAGATTGTTTAGCATAAGTAGTTCACACATTTTCTAAAGATATGTCTACACTGCAATTAGACACTTGTGGCTGGCCTGTGGCAGCTGACTAGGGCTTATGGGACTTGGGCGAAGGGGCTGTTTAATTGTGGTGTAGACGTTGCTGTGGGACCCTGCAAAGGGGAGGCTCCCAGATCTTGGGCTTCAGCCCAAGCCCAAATGTCTATACCACAATTTAAACAGCCTCTTAGCCCAAGCCCCATAAGCCCGAGTCAGCTAGCACAGGCCAGCTTCAGGTTTTTAATTGCAGTGTAGACATACGGTCAGAGATCATTCAAGATGAAGAGGCCTGTAAAGATCTCTGCAGTCATGGGACACAAAAGGGGCTTAGCGGGTTAAGACAGACTAGTGAGAATATGACAATCTTTTTTCTATTATAAAGGGCCAGTTCGTGGTTATACCCTGTGCAGATGCACAGTAGGTGGAAGGAACAAGGAATGTTGACTACAATTGGATCAAGGATTTTTCAGAGCTAGTTATCCCATGTGGTGGGGCTGGTGGCAGCAGAGGGTAGCTGGGGCCATAAGCCAGCAGAAAAAAGAAGCACATGCTGCACCTTCATAGGGATGATGTAAAATTGGTGTTTAGTGACAACAAAAAATAATTTTGAGTCTGCTGTTGTATAGTAGAGTTGGACTGCATCAAACCATGAGCTTCAGCTTCGTGAGTGGCTTCTCGCTATATAATCTGACAATGGCTCTAGAATTCTTGAAATTTTGCCAGGAATATAGACTGACCTATACATGCTTTATGTTTCCCTTCAGGGTCCTGTCAGATATTTTACAACAAAGGTAATTTCCAACCTCTAAAACTATTCCTAGAATGTGAGTGTTTTGTCCAGTGCCAGGAGTTTGTATGTCTCTCTGTCAAAACTATAGAATTTTGAGCTACACTGACAGCCCTTTTCCTCCAGTTAAGTCATTCAGACTATTTGGTCATTGAACACACAGAAGATCATTGGAAGAACCAGCAGTAGAACCCTGATATCAAGTCCAATGCCATTAACTTCTGGACCTGTGGTGGCTGTATATTTGTGTGTTGACTGTAAATAAAAA
Organism: Macrochelys suwanniensis; assembly: GCA_033296515.1. Classification (NCBI taxonomy): domain Eukaryota; kingdom Metazoa; phylum Chordata; order Testudines; family Chelydridae; genus Macrochelys; species Macrochelys suwanniensis. The sequence continues at coordinate 90,805,823 of CM065775.1, read as the reverse complement.
TAAATCATATTACGTTATTTAGATAAACTGGTCCCCAAATGTACTTTAACAGTATCACTTTGCAATGCAACAGATCAAATAGATAAAATGTGGTTGGAGATGGGCTTAAGGGGAAGCATATGGATCTGAATACAGACTAAGTTAAATTTGTATCTGGAATTGATGATTAAATAGGGTCAGGATTCAGGTTAAGTACTGCGGAAATCTTGTGAGATTTTGACCCCAAATGTTAAAAGTGTGCAGCTCCTGCTAACAGAATTGTGGTAACAGGTTAGTTCTAATGTTAGATACAACCTTAGATGGGCGAGGATCTGGGTACTGAAATTTGAAACATCTCCCACTCTTAAAATTGAGTGGGAGAAAGGGGACATGGAAGTAGACTTGGATTTAAGGTTTTGCTTTTGGCCTCTTTTAGATACAATATAAATGACAATTGGTGCAAAACAAAGAAATTGACTAAAGGAAAAATATTTCAAAAAGAAATTAATCAGTGAATTAATGGCCATTTTCTAAAAGCTGAGTCTGTTGTTAGGATGCAAAGAGCAGCAAGGAGATGTGAAAATTCTCTACTGTTGTCTTCCTTGCTTCCTCATGAACAGGACTGAAGTAGTTCTGGTAAAGGATAAGAAGCCTATAATTAATTTTTTCTCCTAGTCCATTATATCATACAGATACTTTTATATCTTCTACACCAGATCTTTTCCTTTCATACAACACAAAAATGATCATTAATCACAACCATATCTTCCTTTTCATGTGAATCCAAAATTAGCCTTATTCTTCCATAGGACAGTTGTATGGATACTGAGTTCTTTTTGTGTATCAAGAGCCAAGTTCACCATTCCTCCAGTAAAAACATGAAATTGTGCAGATGAGGGTAGGCAGGAGAGGGAAGCGGTGTTTTCCTTTCCATTTCTTTCAACCATGTAGTGCAAGGGACTGAAATTCTCTTACATGTTTTTATGCGGCAAAGTTCTGAACAGCTGCCACAGAATGTGACACATGCAGTATATTTCCATCGGCATTTGGTAGGGTGCTTGTGAGACAGGGGTAGACAAAAAAAGTAACCTTTTGGTTTGGTCATAGCTGTGCTAGTTTTGACTTGATTTAGATCCTATTTAACTTTGTCTTATCTCTAATTCTTTGTTTATTGTGTGAGTTCCTCTCTAAGTCTAATAACCCTAAACATCCATGACTCAGCATATTCAATCACACATTGTGCTTTAAAGCTGCTTTCCAAAAATTCTACGACACACCCAGATACAATAATGTCCTTTATAGAAAGTCCTACAGAATTTAATGTAAGCCAATAGAGTTTTATAGAAATGTATTATAGTTCAATAGAAATTACTCTAAAACCCCACAGAATTGAATGGAGAATGATATGTTTCCTACAGGGATGAATCACTTTATAGAATCTTGTAAGATGGATATACATTTCTGTTAAATTTTGTAGAATGATTAAAAGGTGGTCATGCTTGTTTAATTTCTATAGAAATATTTTTTTCTGAAAAGTGATTGTTATGATAAATAAATTAATAATTAATTAATGGTAGCTTGTTGTAACTGTCCTATAGTAGCTCCAGGTCATGGCTTTTCCTCTCATTTTTTTATTTGACTTGATTAATTGCCCTCATAATATCTATGTATCTCCCTGGCAACAACACTCCTTGCCCTCTACAGCTGATATGTTTCTTTCTTGGATGATGTTGGCACTTACACTTGCAATGGAATTTCTGCTGTTATGGGTATCATTAACTCATACAGTAATAGCATATATCCTCTTTATACATATATAGCCTCTATATACAGTCCAACCTTATTTCAGAATGCGGCAGGTGATCTGACATCACGAAACATTACTTTGGATGGAATCTGATTAGACAATAAAGTATTATACTGTCTGGTAGACAGTCTATATTTACAAAATAAATACAGAACATAATGAATCGCATCCCTTCTCTTTTACTCGCACACAGTGTGGTCAGTGAGACAGAACAGACAGACTTTTCTCCACAAAGTGTTCCTATAACAAGTGCCATGAAAGAAGGATCTAATCTGTTCTAGTGGTTTTTCATCATATTTTATTGTTTAAATATTTGCTTTGAGTAATACAGTATGAAAATCTCTAATGTGATTACAGTGTTAACACAACGATAATAAGTTGTGATTGAACTTTTCTAATATAATAGAAAGCTAATAATATAATATGATGTGATGGATAGTCACAATTGTTCACATGTTATTCCACATAGCCAATCTAAATAACTAGCTATTGAAAGGGCATAATATCACAACACATATATGGTAATGCTTCTCTTAAACCCTTAAGACATGGTAATAATGATCATCCAGCTGCTTTGCACTTGCTGGAAGCTGTTCATTATTTCTTAAAATATTGCTACCTTGTCATCTGAAACAAGTGAGGACATTTATATTTAGGATGCATACATTATATTTTTGAAGTTTGAAAATATAATTTTGAAAAACAGTAACTCTGAAAATACATATTGCTTCAGAGAGATACAGGCAGAGCCTCTGACCATAAAATACCTTTGAAAGCCTTGTTAAACTTGTAACCATTTGGTTACTTATATTGGTATACCCCCAGAGATATATCAACTTTTCATATCATCTCTTACATAAAGGTATATTTACTAAGCTATGAATGCCTTCAGAAAAATGCTTAATATTAAAGGTGTTGGATAGGGTTTAGAGTTAGGGTTAATCATATTAGAGTTAAACTACAAATCGTTGATGAAACTAGCCAAAATGACAATATTCTGCTACTTATTTTTTATATTGGATCAAGAAAGACCATTCCAATATTATTTTTTAAAAGTAGCAGAAATCAAACCAGCCCATTACATGTAGCCTCTGAAGAGAACATAAGAGAAAAGTGTCAAATATATTGTAACATACTCTAATGTATACAGTCTACCATATTCAATATCTTTCTAAATCTATTTCATGCAAAAGACTACTGTTAATAAAACATTAAGATAGAAAAATCAAGCACTTACATTCAAATTATGAGTTAACATTAAAATTTCAACCTTAACTTTCTTCAGTTATGCTAATATAAAATATAGATTTTATCTAACAATATAAATGATTTACAAACTAAAACAATCTAGAAATTCTTATACAAACTTGTACAATAAGTTGTAGTTCTATATGAGTCTTTGATCTTGGCTTAATTTCTAACTCAGTGAAACCTGGCATGAAAGCTAAGTTTGAAGAAAATTAGTTTCAGTACTTTTAAAGTTACTGTATTAATATTTAATGTCAGCAAACATCAACTCAAACCTAGAGCAATTTCAAATGTGTGTGTGGGAGTATTTAAAGCACTTGTGCTTTATATTCAATCATTTGTAATCAGTAGGTGTCCCATTGTTATGGGTGCCTCACAGTTCAGAATCAGAAAACACATCCAATGTTAACAATTTTGAGTAGACCTGCAAAATAATTTTTTGGACAATCTAACTCAAAAGAAACAATGTCCTTCGTGACAACACAAGTATGCACAGGGTTGTCCTAAAGATTTGGGGGGGGGGGGCGTTGAAATTTAAGTGACTCATTTTATACTAAATCAGATATTATGAGATTCTGAAACTGACTTGAGAGACCATCAGGTCTTGAGATCTGATTTGTTTTAGAATCTCAGCCCAGGCTTATGAACATTTGGTGAATGTGGGCTGAGGGTGTTCACGTATGAGGAAAACCAATTATCCTCCTTCCCAGCCACCAATACACCTAACTTTTCACCCACTAATCGCCACAATTTGGCAGAGATACAGAGAGAGAGAGAGAGCGCTTCAAGGCCAACAACTCCGTGTCTGCCTAATTGTTCCTATGTTTGTGATCTCACACATTTTCATTTAATGCGGGAGGGAGCAAGAGAGAGAACTTTTAAAAATTAAAGTTAATTCCTTAGTACATTTTACCTACCTAATAGTCCCTTGCTGTTGTTCTTCATGTCCTGTCCTAAAATGTTGTATAGTTAGAGAATTAATTAGAAATGAATTATAGATACTTGGTGGGAATTTCCATTTTATCATATCATATCGTGCAATTTGTTTAACCCAAAGTCCAAAAAACAAAGAGAGAGAGAGAGAGAGAGAGAGGAAAAACAAACAAAAAAATGGTCCTGACTCATTAGTCAGTTCCTCTGACCCACTAACCATTTTATTGTTTTTCTCTGGATCCCTCCACATTATCTTGGTCATTTGGATACTGAGGTGCCAAGTATTTATGTAAGTATCCAGGTGCAGTCTCTCCAGAACAGTATAAAGGAACTACCACCACCTTCCCCGATGATTAATGCTTATGATTCAGTCCAAGATCAAATTAGCTATTTGTTGTTGCTACGTCATATAGCAAGCTCATCTGGCAATGCTACTATCCAGGTGTCTTCTGCCTATTTAATATCTGTGTAGTGTTGTGATTTTCTGCCCATATTTCTAACCTCTCTGGTTTCCTTTGTGGTACTCTTGTGCCCATGCTGTTTTCAAAGACCTCCCAAGTTAGTATCATCTGCACCCAGATCATTAAAGAAGATGTTAAAAAAACAGAATCTAACAAGTCTGTGTGGCATCATGCTAGATAACTTTGCCTAATTCAGTGCACAGGGATATCCATAGATTATAAACACAGGGCTGCGAGACATTTTGTTTACATTGACCGTCTGCAGGCACGGCCCCCCACAGCTCCCAGTGGCTTCGGTTCTCTGTTCCTGGCCAATGGGAGCTGTGGGGAGCGGTGGCCAGCACATCCCTATGGCACGCCATTTCCTGCCGCTCCCATTGGCCAGGAACTTCAAACTACGGCCACTGGGAGCTGCGGGGAGGGGAGTTCCTGCAGCTGTTCAATGTAAACAAAACATCTCGTGGCTTGCCAGAGGATTACCCTGATGGGCCGTGTGCCGAAGGTTGCTGATCCCTACTATAGGACTTCCTTGAAGTAATTCCTGTTTGAACTACAGCGTATCTTAGAAAAAAGCCAAACTTTACTGAAAAATTTCCAGTGATAGAGAATCCACCACAACCATGGGTAAGTTGTTACAATGGCTAATTACCAGTATCGTTACATGTTTGCACCTTATTTCTAGTCTAAATTTGTCAAACTTCAACCTCCAGCCATCGGTTCTTGTTATGCCTTTGTCTAAATGACTGAAGAGCCTTCTGTACTTTATATTATCATTACCTTTCATTTACAATCCAGTGATAGTATTTGTATGAATTAGTGAAGTTTGCCTATGGTAGTGACTGCTACTCTATGATGGGTGAAGTGATACCTACCTACATATTGAAGGCTAAATAAAGCTTTCATACTTTACTCTGGCCTCAATGCGTGATCTCTGTAAGTGCACGAAGGGGAACGTATCCCTGTAGAAGGCTGGAGTTCTGCCACTATGCCATGCTTTCCTATTCCCCCAATGGAAGTTGTCCACAGGAACCATACAGACTTCTGCTTCCTCGGGGTTGGAGGATTGGGGAGGGTACAGTTAAGCTCGCTGGACTCCTCTGGATTCTCCTCCATCAAACCCCGTGTGTTTTGTTTATACACAATATAAATGTTAAACAAAAAATTAACATAGACTAATCAATGTGAATTATGTAGCTGGCCAAGCTCTATTTTTAATGACAAATGCACTACTTAAGTAAGAGCATACATATGCAAAGTCTTTTGTGTTTTAGTACCTCAAATTTCAGGAATGAAATTTCTCTCTCTCTCAGGTTGGGTGTTTTTGCTTCATAAGAATGGTTCCCAACTTCTCTGAGGCACTTGCTCGTGGTTCCTGGAAAGCAGTAAGATCACTCTGTCACCCTCTTTGGTTCCAACTGCCCCTACAGGCATCCAGTCTCTCAAATGATTCTCCCCTCCCCCCCAACAAAAGATCAAAATACTTTTTAAAGATAGCTATTCTACTATTCAAATATTACTTACTTTCTGTGTCTGTGATTGTTGCTCTCACCATGAGGCTATGGCATGAATACAAATGGGAGAGTAGGTTGTCCCTGAAATCAGAAATGGGGAATGTAGTCTGCCTGACTGCACCATTAAACAATTTCTTTATTAAGATGTGGTCCAAGAATTGTAAGTTTGAGTCTGACGGAAAAATCAGGTTTCACTATTCTCTCCAGAGCCCCTTAACTCCTGTAACCAGTTAGCCATTATGTCCACAAGTCTTTGGATTTTGGCACATCCTTTGTCCTACCCCAAATGATATTAAAAAAACAACAACAAAAGCATTGTCTTCTTTTATTGCCATTCCCAGTCATATTTACATAGTATTAGTCTTCAAAATACATTTCTGAACTGAACCTTAGTTCTCCCTAATGACCAAAGTACATCTTTGCTGATTCACATCTAAACATGCTCAATAGGCAAATCGCTGTGAGGGGTTTGTCTCAAAAACACCAGGGCAAGTTATATACATACACTGGTACATATGTATATACAGTCTCAGAAGATTAATACAAAGTTTCAATCATACTTGGAATTTTCAAAGTTGCTTATGGATTGGGATCCCCAATTCCTATTAATTTTAATGGGCACTGCATATGAAACCTTTAGGCAGCTTTGAAAATCTACTCCATGTATCCAAATGTACTAGTATGCCTTTGATTCTCAGTATGCAATACTTTTCAAAAGTGACCATGAACAAGATTTTCAAACTTGCGTATCCAAGTTGTCATTAAAAGGCAGAAAAGGTGGGGGAGTTGCGTTGTATGTAAGAGAGCAGTATGACTGCTCAGAGCTCCAGTATGAAACTGCAGAAAAACCTGAGAGTCTCTGGATTAAATTTAGAAGTGTGAGCAACAAGGGTAATGTCGTGGTGGAAGTCTGATACAGACCACCAGACCAGGGGGATGAGGTGGACGAGGCTTTCTTCCAGCAACTAACAGAAGTTGCTAGATCACAGGTCCTGGTTCTCATGGGTAACTTTAATCACCCCAATATCTGCTGAGAGAGCAATACAGCGGTGCACAGACAATCCAGGAAGTTTCTGGAAAGTGTAGGGGACAATTTCCTGGTGCAAGTGCTGGAGGAACCAACTAGGGGAAAAGCTCTTCTTGACCTGCTGCTCACAAACAGGGAAGAAATAGTAGAGGAAGCAATAGTGGATGGGAACCTGGGAGGCAGTAACCATGAGATAGTCGAGTTCAGGATCCTGACACAAGGAAGAAAGGAGAGCAGTAGAACAGAGACCCTGGACTTCAGAAAAGCAGACTTTGACTCCCTCAGGGAACTGATGGGCAAGGTCCCCTGGGAGAATAACATGAGGGGGAAAGGAGTCAAGGAAAGCTGGCTGTATTTTAAAGAATCCTTATTGAGGTTGCAGGAACAAACCATCCCAATGTGTAGGAAGAAAAGTAAATATGGCAGGCGACCAGCTTGGCTTAACAGTGAAATCCTTGCTCGTCTTAAACACAAAAAAGCAGCTTACAAGAAGTGGAAGATTGGACAAATAACCAGGGAGGAGTATAAAAATATTGTTCAGGCATGCAGGAGTGAAATTAGGAAGGCCAAATCACACTTGGAGTTGCAGCTAGCCGGAGATGTTAGGAGTAACAAGAAGGGTTTCTTCAGGTATGTGAGCAACAAGAAGAAAGTCAACGAAAGTGTGGGCCCCTTGCTGAATGAGGGAGGGAACCTAGTGACAGAGGATGTGGAGAAAGCTAGTGTACTCAATACTTTTTTTGCCTCTCTCTTCACAGACAAGGTCAGCTCCCAGACGGCTGTACTCTGCAGCATGGTATGGGGAGGAGGTGACCAGCTGTCTGTGGAGAAAGAAGTAGTTCGGGACTATTTAGAAAAGCTGGACGAGCACAAGTCCATGGGACCGGATGCACTGCATCCGAGGGTGCTAAAGGAGTTGGCCGATGAGATTGCAGAGCCATTGGCCATTATCTTTGAAAAATCATGGCAATCGCGGGAGGTCCCGGATGACTGGAAAAAAGCTAATGTAGTGCCCATCTTTAAAAAAGGGAAGAAGGAAGATCCAGGGAACTACAGGCCAGTCAGCCTCACTTCAGTCCCTGGAAAAATCATGGAACAGGTCCTCAAGGAATCAGTTCTGAACCACTTAAAGGAGGGGAAAGTGATCAGGAACAGTCAGCATGGATTCACCAAGGGCAAGTCATGCCTGACTAACCTAATTGCCTTCTATGATGAGATAACTGGCTCTGTGGATGAGGGGAAAGCAGTGGATGTGCTATTTCTTGACTTTATCAAAGCTTTTGATACAGTCTCCCACAGTATTCTTGCCAGCAAGTTAAAGAAGTATGGGCTGGATGAATGGACGGTAAGGTGGATAGAAAACTGGCTAGATGGTCGGGCTCAACAGGTAGTGATCAATGGTTCCATGTCTAGTTGGCAGCCGGTATCAAGTGGAGTGCCCCAAGGGTCGGTGCTGGGGCCGGTTTTGTTCAATATCTTCATTAACGATCTGGAGGATTGTGTGGACTGCACCCTTAGAAAGTTTGCAGATGACAGTAAACTGGGAGGAGTGGTTGATATGCTGGAGGGTAGGGATAGGATACAGAGGGACCTAGACAAATTAGAGGATTGGGCCAAAAGAAATCTGATGAGGTTCAACAAGGACAAGTGCAGAGTCCTGCACTTAGGATGGAAGAATCCCATGCACTGCTACAGACTAGGGACTGAATGGCTGGGCAGCAGTTCTGCAGAAAAGGACCCAGGGGTTACAGTGGACGAAAAGCTGAATATGAGTCAACAGTGTGCCCTTGTTGCCAAGAAGGCTAATGGCATTTTGGGTTGTATAAGTAGGGGCATTTCCAGCAGATTGAGGGACGTGATCATTCCCCTCTATTCGGCACTGGTGAGGCCTCATTTGGAGTACTGTGTCCAGTTTTGGGCCCCACACTACAAGAAGGATGTGGATAAATTGGAAAGAGTCCAGCGGAAGGCAACAAAAATGATTAGGGGGCTGGAGCACATGACTTATGAGGAGAGGCTGAGGGAACTGGGATTGTTTAGCCTGCAGAAGAGAAGAATGAGGGGGGATTTGATAGCTGCTTTCAACTACCTGAAAGGGGGTTCCAAAGAGGATGGATCTAGACTGTTCTCAGTGGTAGAAGATGACAGAACAAGGAGTAATGGTCTCAAATTGCAGAGGGGGAGGTTTAGGTTTGACATTAGGAAAAACTTTTTCACTAGTAGGGTGGTGAAGAACTGGAATGGGTTACCTAGGGAGGTGGTGGAATCTCCTTCCTTAGAGGTTTTTAAGGTCAGGCTTGACAAAGCCCTGGCTGGGATGATTTAGTTGGGTTTGGTCCTGCTTTGAGCAGGGGGTTGGACTAGATGACCTCCTGAGGTCCCTTCCAACCCTGAGATTCTATGATTCTATGATTATCTTTTGTTAAGAGCTGATGCAAACGGCTGACACAAAGGAATCCATTGCCAGTGAACAATAAGAACAAATGCTATTGGTTCTAGTAAAGCTATGAACAATGCAGCATGTTAATGAGAATGTTCTATTGGAACATTATCTATTAACTAACCATTTACCTATATACCTGAGTCTTTTTTATAGGGCACTTTTACAATAGTCATCCAAAACATGATTTACTATTATTGTTGCAAATTAAGCTTTTCAGTAAAAGGATGCTAATTGATCATTCAGTTCTCTTGAAACAGGAAAATGCCATTTAATGGAACTTGTTTTCTTTCTTCTAAACTACAGTATGATTCTTGTTAACTTTGAATTTTCTTGAGTGTGCATCGTACGTTCATATAAGAAAAAAAATCAATTTGAAAAAACAAAAACACAATGCAATGATAAGTGATAAGATAACATCAGTTAAATCCAATTTAATACACACAGTGGTAATAACTAACCATGAGGAAACAAAATGAGCATATCCAAGTAAACATAAGGAGATATAAAACCCCATTAGGTGAAGAATTCCACTTTTCAAGTAAAAACCACCAGAACTACTGTAACATAAAAGAGAGAAAGAAACATGTATTTCTGTCCTTAGTGGCCTCAGTCTAGCAGGATAAAGGAATGCATACTTTGAGATCATATTTTCTATATATTTTATCCATATTTTAATACCTATAAATGCCTGCTGACATGTAAGAATGGAGCTGTAATCTAGATAAAAAGTTTTTTCAGCCCTGAAACTCAACTCAGATTTATAAGACAGTGTTTAAATTGTGCTACTCTTCATCATTCTAACAGTTAAACCTTGTACAGTGCTTTGGTGGTGTTAGCCATCTAGCCTTCCTGAGGCTAGCCCAGTATGTGCAATATATTGTAACACATTATAAAGATGAAGTTCAGAATTATTCATCACTGCTGCTTTCATAAACGATGTACGTCCTCTTCTTCTCCACGGATAAAGGTCTCTTACATCTGTTCACCTTCTGGAACCCCTACTACATTACAACTTCTCATTGTTTTATTATTCTCTGTTAGAAACAGGAACAGCATTTTATCTAGAGAAATCATTTCCTCCAAGTTTTCAATTTTTTCTCCAATCTCTTTCATTCTTGAAATAAGGCTTCCCCTTTTTTCTCTATTGCTACATAAAATGAGTCCACTCTTTTGTAAATAGCTGCAAAATTCTTATTAAACCGTCATCATTAACATTTTAATTGTTCACTAACAAGCCCATTACCAAATCAAAACTTAGCTCCCCAGAGTCTGCTAACTCTGATAGAGAAAGCTGACAGATCACTATTTTGGTTATCTATTATTATTTACTAATATCTATTTATATTTCTAATGCATAAAAAACAGCTACTGAAAACCACTAGGCCTATGTATATAAATGAAATCATGCACTTAATGTGAAGTGACTGACGGAAGCATTAGTGAAAAAAATCTAAAGGACCAAAACTCTCTCTCATTTATGCCAGTGTAAATCCAGAGTATTTGAGGGCAGAACTTGGCACCACAGGCCACATTTTCCCCTGACATCAGCCCATCTAAGTCCATTGAGTTAATGGTATAGAATGAATTTTTCCCTAAATATTTAGGAGATACACAGACAAATTCAAAGGTGACCTAACAGGTGATGTAAATTACACATTGGTATAAGTATGTAGTTTTCATATCATGAGGGTAGAAAGTCATGGTGGTAGATAGAAAGCAACAAACAGGTGTGTATATGAAGAAGTAAAATGGGGGTAGAGGGAGGCTGCTCTGTCTTACATCTTATTGCTCCCTTCCCCTAATCCCCCACCATTCAATTCACTTACTCATTCACACTGACTTATCTACATGAAAGTTACCCAATCATTTATTTCACCTTTCTGTTTAGGCACGAGAGGTGGTTTAACTTTTGGTATTGTAAAGTAGGCCATATTTTGCCATTGATTTTAGAAAGAACCTAATGACTTACATGGAACCTTCAGCTTAAAAACATGATGACACAATATGGCCATAGGGAAAGATGAAACATTTAGATACAATAAGAAGTGGAATGAACTTAACCTTTCATTAGGCTTAGAAAAGATTAATTATTTTTTCTCAAATTCTCATTTTCATGCACCTCTTCCATTTCTGGCTTTGGCTTAAAGTGAAAATGGGAGCACTGATTATACCATGTAAATACTGTGCTTTAATAGAGAACCAGATTGAATCAAGAAATGCTGGAAATGTTACAAGGTGCTTGCTTTTAGGAAATTTCCAGTCCAAGTTTTATTTTTTTTAAGTAAGTTCAGGTAATCATCAAAACTTTGGAATGCTTTCCCAAACTAAACCTCTTATACTTATGAGATTAAGTTTTATCTCTGCTTGTATCTTTATTCTTTATGGCCCCAATCTTGTACTGAGAACCAAATGGACAGACCCTGAGCTTGTGCAGAGCCCAGGTGAAGTCAATTGGGTTCCACATGGGCAGAAGGGTCCACTTTCCTATTTCTCAGTGCATGATTTGGGCGTAAGTTCTTATCAGGTACCCATACTAATTATAACCAACATATCTTTGTTTCTCAGCAATTCATAAACACATAGAAAAATGTATTCTGAACTATCTAATTGGATAAATAGCATCCCACTGCAATCAATTTCTTATCTTGGTCCATCCCCATTAACAGTACCTTTTACTAATAATACAAATGCCTGGGGAAAATGAACTCATTAGAAAGTATATAATAGCAGCTTCTAAGGCATTTTCTAAACATTTGTATATGGTTTCCTTTGCAGTTCCAATCAAAACCCTAAGATGGTGTAGATAAAAGTAGGTTAGCTCTAATTAAGTAGGCGAAGATAAATTCTTAATCTGGAAATCTCTGTTGCTGCCTAAAGAGACTATCAATAAGCAGAAGCCAATGAAATCTCCATGGAAATCCAAGCACTATGATGTTCAAAAAGTTTTGTTATGTTTAGTATGTTTTAGGATATAAAATCTGCCTATAGAAAATTGGGAATGCACTGAACTTGAATTTATTTTTAAACTGTTATTTAAATATTTAGTTGTGAATAGAAGTAACACATTATTATCATTTATTTCCCTTTCAACTACAAATTCAATGTACATTAAAAACGTCTTAGAACATGCATCTATCAATCTCATTTTTCTCTCAAGTAACATACTTTAATTAGGTTAATGTCTCAATGTCTCTCTATTTAAGTAGATAGTACGTTGTATTATCTACTACACTTGGCATATAGGAGGGTAACAGAGATAGGCCAAGAGCCAGTGTGGCTACATAATTAAAATCAGGGGATAAATTTGGTATAAGCTTATTTATTATTTCAGTTGAAAATATTATCCAAGGCTGATTTAAAATATTATAATGTTATATATCTTGCACAAGAATGGCTACTCAGTTGGAAGGTATAGAAAATTTTGGGAGGTTCCTCTTTCACACTCTCCTCTACAAGTTTTGACTCCCTTGAAAGAAACAGAGAGTTTGATTCCTAGAAAACGGGGGATTCTCCAAGATCCATGGAAATCAGTGTCATCCATACAGGGTCACTCTCCCTAATAATGTCTGTCACCGCCTGCATTGGTTACTATACTAGTAATCTCAAAAATGGGTTCATGCTGCTGTAGAGATGGAAAAGCTAGGTAAATTAATGATGACATTGTTAGCATTTACTTACCCACAAAAGTTCAATTGGGCTGGGTGGGAGCGGGGTGGAGAGATATGCCACCTATGTGGCTGTCCTGCCTGACCCACTCCCTCCCAAGTGTGAATACTTAACCCAAAAAAAATCCTTGCTGTGGAGCTGGGATTAATGATACTAGAGAAACAGTATCTTCCCTCCCCTGCTTCCCATACTGACATCTACTGGATAAAAAAATATCAATGTGCATATTATTTTTATTTATTATTTTATTATTAAGTAATTTATACTTCAATATCAAAGACAGTGTGCTGGGTTAAATTCCCACAAAGTGGAATGTTACAAATGGACGCCATATGGAGACTTGAACTCCTGTGCACCTTAGACATTTTTTATAAATGCACTCAGAAGCACTCTATAAAAATCCTGCACTACATATCATCATCAGAAACCTAATGTGGGGAGTTCAGAACCAAAACATAGGCTCTACCATTTGGGCTAAGGAGAAACTAAAGAGTAGCAACATGTAGTAGTAAAAACAACCTCTTATTCTTTCTGTAGACCATCCATGGGAGGGGGACATGATGTACTTAGTAATGAACACTATGAGTTTAATCTAGTGCTTATTGAATTTAAGGGGAGTCTTTCCATCAACTTTGATGGGTGTTGGATTGGGCCCTATATTGGATAAACCATGTTTTCAGGTTAAGGAGGCCTCTGAATTTGTACATAGATTCTATGATAAGACAGAAACTATAAAGCTAGCTCTGTGGGGGGAGGAGGGTTTTCTGGTTTCAGACACTGATTTCAATTCCAGGGCTGTCAGATATGTTTCTGATATGGATAGCTAAATCTAAGACCTCAGCTCTTTCCTTAGTTCACAAGTCTCTCACAACTACTTTTAATGTCCTACCTCCTGCTGAAGAGCTTTTATCTCTGAGAATAAAAGATCACTTGTGCTTATCCACTGCTGAAAATAACAAGAACCCATCTTGCAAGGTCAAAGGACAGATGGCTATGATGTTAAAAGGTGTCAGTTGCTGGAGGTATGAAGAAGGCTTCCCAGTACTTAAGAAAGTTGAAGTTTCTTGATGCCAAGAACTCTACAAATTCAATATACTGATCTAGCGGGGGAAGTAAATCTTGTTATTGTTTGTAAAGCAGGCTCTGGTTAACCTATTCAGGAAATACGCACAGTCTATTCTGTACATCTCTCTCGCTTATAGTGGCTTTTTTCTGTATTAAATTTACATGAATCCTTCTAAGCATCTAAATTTGACACAACAAAAAAAATCACAAATCTGCTAGTTCTATACATTATTTTTATATATGTATGTAATTTCCAGATGTCTAGTATTATTTCTCTACCTTAGGGAAATTAGAGAGGTTGTTTTGTTTTTGTTTTTTACAAATTGACATAACCTATTCAATGTGCTCATCATACATTTTTAATCAGATTAAACTCTGTCTCTTTTGAAGCTGTTCATATGTCCCGTTTGCCCTGGCTGTGCATCCTGCCAATGTGAATATTAATATCACCATATTGTCACATCTTCAGTATTTGTAAATTAGAAAAGTTCCCATTTGACCTTTACATGAATTATTGAAATTATTATAAATGTCCAAATTGATAGTGAGTATAGATCCTTCTCCGCGTAATACTTACATACAGAATGTGTGCACCATTCATGTGTCAACCCACATGAAACCTGTCAGGCAGTGACAACTTCTTAGTACTTTCACCCATTCTTAATTGTTATGAAAGATGTTGTTTCTGATATTTAAAATGCACTTTATGCTGCAACTATAAAAATGACAGGGCACCAACTACCCCAAGGCCTGAAATACAACTGTTTATTTGACAGTTTCTGTAGATGTTGATGTGTTCCTGATACCTTTCTAATCAAATGGCCCAGTTTGTAGTTATAAATCATAGGATTAAACTTCCTTATGATCAAATTGTGGCCTGCCAAGAACAGTAATGAAGGACCACAAGATTTCCAATTACCTCTTGCACAAGCTACCTTCATCACAGATAGCAACATGAGAGGGGGAGCAACATCTACAGAGCCACTGCATCCCCTTCTTGCACTGGTGGGCAGCAGAGGGCAGAATGAGGTGGGAACTGGGCTCATTCCCCTCAACACACTAGCCAGCCTGCTGCACTGGACACACTGAGGAACTTGCATTGCATTGGGTAGACATAATTTATTTCCTCCCTATATCAGCGGTGGGCCTGGGGGAAATTATGACTGAGTCACAATCTCTTTCCTGTGGTGCTTCTGGGGTGGCACAATAAAGTGATGCCGTTTACTCTGGGTTTGTGGCAATGGCACAATTGAATATTTAGATTACAAGCTATTTGGGATAGGGATCATCTTTTTGTTATGCATGTACCATGCTTAGCATAATGGGGCTCTGATCCCACATTGGGGTCCCTAGGTTCAATTAATAAATAATAATAATAATGATAGTGAGATGTCCTGTCCTGCAAGGTATTTGTTTTTATACAAACTTCATTATTCTTTTTGAGCACAAATTGTAGTATAGAATTCAAAGCAGAATTTTACATTGATTATATAGATATTACGTCACATACTCTCTCTCTCTCTCTCTCTCTTCTAGAATGAATTCCTTTAATTAATTGATTTGTAATAGGAAAGTACCCAGATGCCAAGTCTGGAGATGATTTGATCCTACAATAATTCATAATGCTTTAGCTAAGTAACTCCTGATGGTTACAATGTTGTAAGTAGGAAGTAAAAGAAAATTGTTAGTTGGGACATTAAAGATTAACAGCAACAACAACAACAATAAAAGTAAGGCTTTGAAAAAATATTGGAAGGAAGGGGTCCATATTTTCTATGTAATTTTCTCCTTTGGCTTTCCTTCTTGCCATGATGAATGATGTTGTAGTGTACAGAATACCTTGAAATGAATCTCAGGTAGCCTGACATTAACATGATAGCTTTTTTAAAAAACCCAAGCAGATAATTCAATTTCCCCAATGCACACTTTACAAACAAACAAACAAACAAACAAACAAACCACCTTTAAATTTTGACATTGGGGATGTTTTTGCCACTTAGAAATCTAATAATGTGGTGTTTACAATAGATTAATTATAATTATATAATTATATTATGTATATTAATACTCATTCTATCATATTCTCTTCAGAATGGGTAATTCCATCTGTCTGAGTGCTGCATGGAAGCATATTCAAAACCTCCTGACTCTTAAACTGTTTCATCTAAATGGATTGACAGGAATCACAAGGACCCATGTGGAAACTTTTCCCTCAACATCTAAAACATAAATCCCTCTCACTGAAAGACAATCTGATATATAGAAGAATACAGCAGCTCAGGCACACAATGATCCTACAGCAGATGCACATGCACTCCCAGCTGACTAACAAAGGAGTCAAATCTGTTTTGGATGTTTGAACCAAAAACAACCATCCCGATCCTTCTCAGGAAAAAATCCATTTTAGATGTTGGCATCTGCAATCTTCATCTGCCAAATACAGATGAAAGTGAAGGCTTTTCAATACCATGTGAGAGGGACTCATGCTACTCATTTGGTGGCTGAGTTGGGAGGATTGTGATGGTTGAAGATAACCTCCCCAGACACTACTGATCTAATCTTGAACATTTCCTTCATGGTGCTGAATACCTTCCATTTTAATTGACTTCAATACCTACTTTCATTGGAGCTGAGTGCATTTATCACTTACAGGAAGCACTCAGCGCCTTCCTGGATTAGGCTGGATTACCATCAATGAAAGTGTTATCTAATAAAGCCTGCAATATGGACACAGTTAAACACCTCTTTCAATCTGCAAATGCACTCGGAATCTTTATATCTTTCATTAGAATAATCACAAGAACGTTCTAGCCACAGGTTTTGCTCCCCTTAGGAACCTCTTTTAATTTGAATACAATTAGTCATGGGGGAACTGAGAAAGGTCATGACTTGTATTACGTCTTATTTAAATTAATTGATTTCCTACACTTCTCCTTTCTCTTCTTGCATATAGATGTGTTCCTGGCCTAACCCCTCTCTGTCAGTATCACCCCACTCCCCACCTGCTGTCCCTATGATTGTTCCATCAGACCCTTCAAATCTCTTCTTTATTCACTTTTCTTACTACTATTTAATTTAAGATCAGTTTACCCATTTCATTGAGTTAGATAAATGTAACAAGAAGAAAACACATTTCACAGATTCAGAAACTTGACCTAAAGATCACTACAGATCTCACACATGAAACATATGCATTTGGTGAGGAATCATCAAGGATCTAGCCATGAAAAGAGACAAAATATGACAACATATTGCTAAAAATGTCACCCGTGGGAAACAACCTATGTTATACAGAGAGATCTCAAGCAGAGAAGTGAGGATAAAATCCAATATCCAATGAATCTGGATAGACATTCCAGAGGGAAGTTGCTGAATGAACATAACAAAGCCGTTTTCCCCTTGAAAAATGCCAAATGAAAAGTTTTCAGTCTATTTTATATATATTTATCTTTAATTTTTGTTGAACTATTTCTTCAGAAAAAAATCTAACGTGCTCTAGCTGTAAGCATTTAAGTAAATATCTAGTCAGACAGCTATTATTATTATTATATTACCTTAGCATCTTTCATGTTGAGTAATGTCTACCAATCCCCTAAATAAGTAGAAACGTAAGATACCAATAAAAAGCTGAACCAGCTCATCTAGTCCCTCTCCCTCAAAGCAGAATTGTTCTCTACACAACATTTAAATTATTTTGTTATATCTAGTTTTAAATGTGCCAATCAATGGAGTATCCACTATTCCACAGAATAATATATTTCACTCTCAGTTACCTTTCCAAATAGCCAGCCTGCTTTTCCCCTTTCTAAATGTGTCTACTTATTCTAATGTACCCTTCTTTAAAGAACCTTAAAATATCCTCTCCCGCCTCTATGTTTACACTGCTATATTTCTCCTTAATCCTTTAACCAAGATTTATACATTCCGTTCTTTTAATATTTCCTAATAAATCAATCCCTCCAGTCCCTTGTTCAGTTTTCTTGCCCTTCTCTGAACTCTCTTTAGTTTTTCCATCTCTTTCTGATAACAATTTAACCAGGCATGAATATAATATTCCACATGCAGTAGCATGCAGAGAGCCACAAAGAGGGGGATTATGCTTCTTTGGTCTTTTACTGCTTTGTATACAGCCCACTTTATGCTGGCGTTTGTATCTGACACATAATATTGTAAACCCATTTCTAATTTGCTGTTTAATATCCCCTCTAGGACTCATCACACTACAGCTTACTGTATATCTGTGTGAGATGAGATACATTACTAGGGATTCTATAGAAAACATAACTGAGCTAGAAGTGCCTCCTACTGTACCTGTCAAGAGCCACATGATGGCATTTCAACTCTTCAGGGTGCCAGGCTGCCAAGAGGGAGGTTAGCAGATGCAGCTTTCCACAAAATACATAGAGGTAAAACTGGAAAAAATGATTATTTAATGAGCTATCAAACATATTATTGCACAATAAACATCTCCCTTTACCTGCAAAAACTGTGCATATGTCTTGTTTCCTTACTGATCCTTGCCTCAAAAATTCTGCTGTATTTATTATTCCCCTGCTTGTTTTTCAGGCTTCTTTTAAATGCAGTTCTGGGTCATTTAGCATTTGTCTCTCCTCCAAATCAGAGCTTTGTTCCTGTGGGTTTGACATTTCAATCTTTGCCTCTTTTAGTAAAGATAGGCTATATTTGATGGATGGTAGTAGTGAAATATATAACATGCTGTGAATATCTTACACACACTTTAGACATATAATATAGTACTGTGCCACTGGATTTAGCAGCACATCTAGCACACATTATAAAGATGCAACATGTCCGTTCAGTGATTAATCTTAGTTTTAAAACTTGATTATACTTTTCCTCTGAGGGATTTAAGGACAAGCAACCCAAGTCATTATCCCCTTCTGCAAAGGATACATGCTGTCACCTAACCCACTAAAACATAACAGTTTAACTGCCTATTGACCAATTTATGTTAGAAACAATTATACCACCAGTCAGCACTATTTTAAATGGATATGACAAACCTGATAGTATATGTAAGAGTCATGGCCAAAAATTTCAGAATTGTTTTGGGTGCCTTGAGTTTTTATGCCCAAGTTCTTTAATGGGGCCTGAATTTCAGAAAATGCTAAACACCCACCCTCTCACTCATCCCAAGTCCCTTTAATAACCAACATTACTCTTGGCCTATGACTTTATTATTATTTACATATCTCCAGTTGAGTGCCTGGCTTGTTACAGATTTCTGGGAAAGAATGGTAACTGCATTGATGACTATGCAATCTAAACTATAGGCTGTGACAGGGTATCATCCTTTTGGGTCATAGGGATGACTGGGAATATTGAAGGCTGGAAGTTGAAGAACTCCTGCATTAGAAGGCAAGGGATAACATACAAGGCTAGGAAAGAACAGAAACTGCTTAGACTATCTTGCAGCCTGCTTAAGGAAGACTAAGTCAGCTGGAACACTCATGGTAGGGGGAGGCAGTCCTGGGTGCCTTGGCTATGGTAAGGTTTGTTTCACCTGTGCCAGTAAACTGTGTAAAGGCACCTTCTTTCTTTTTTTCTTGGAGGAGTGGAGGAGAGATGGAGGTAAGCTGTGTGTCATTTTGAGCCTGGAAAGGGCTTTCAAGATGCCCTGGAAAGAAAGGGTTTGGACTCTTATTTCCGCCTCACAAAAGGGGATACTTGAATCCAAAGACCGTGGCTTGGCTTCAGTCCTGCTTGTCTTGGGGCCCATTCCTAAAGCAACAGAGACTTCAGGAGATTGAAAGAGGGACATAATGGGTTTTGGAGTCACACCTGCACTGATGCCTTTGCTCAAGGCCCAAGACCAAAGCTCAAAAAAGAGAAGAGCCTGAGAGTTCCCCATTGAACTGGACGAGGGATCACCACCACGGGCATCTCTTTAATGTGTAATAGAAGAGGTGTGACTGAGACCTCCTTTGTGGTGACAAGGTATCATGGAACACATCCTGCACTTGATGGAGCAGCAAAAGCAGTTCAACACAATCAGGCACAGCAAAAGCAGCAATGTGCCAACAGCTCAGAAACACTTGCAGCAGACCCAGACTGCCTTCCTGTGGATATTAGCAAAGGGTCAGATAACTCAAGCAAGATGTGCAACTGGTGCACCAGGAAAGGAATTACCTGTTCCAAGAGTGTCTGCTGCAGCATGTCACTGACCTGCCCTTGATGGAGAATCTGTGGATCTTTAGAAGAGTGCCCAAGCAGCCAGAACCCTGTTCTAGCTAACATGGGCCCAGACAACAGCCAGCAAGCATTCCTAACCATGTTCAAGCAGGTTGCTGCCACTGCCACTAGCAGCCAGGATTTCACCACAATTATTTTGGGAAAAGATATTAAACTCTCCTGCCTCAGGACATAAACCAGACTAAAAATTAGGAGTTAGGAAGCAACTTTCACTGGTGACAGATTATTTCATAATTGTGTAAAGCAAAGTTCTCCCACATTCCTTTGAAGCATCTGACCATTCTCAGCAACAGAATATTGGACCAGATGGATCACCAGTATGATCTGCTGTGGCAATTCCAAGGTTCCTGAGAAAATTTACTGTGAGTCCTAATCTCTTTAAATCCTGAACTCCCATTTACTTGAATGGCAGTTCCTCAGGAAGAGCACTTACAGGACTGGGCCTGATCTGTATTATTTGCAATATGTAACTATCATGCACCATGTTACAAAAAGTTGTAGTTATCACTGATGAATATATCATCCAGAATCTTAGTCGCACATAGTATTCTATATAGGTTTATCATTTTACACATTAGTAATTTCTTCTCTAGAGATTTTTCTTAAACCACCTTTGACTCACTCCTCAAATCATCTCCTCTTTTTGCCTCCACTTTTCTTTCTGTACAGGATCTTCAATTTCTCCCAAGATAAAACTGATAAAATACAATGTAACCTACATCCTCCCTTTCCCCTCCCCCCCCAATTCTCTCCTTTGTCCCCTGTCACAGATGCAGACGTTTCTCCTCCACTGTCCTCGTCTAACCTTTCCACTTGCTTCAATGGTCCCATCCCAGCTCATCTCCTGATCTACCTTGTGCTCACTCTCATCCCCACCCTTATTCTTCTCCTTATCTTCTTGCTCTTCTTTGACTCTTTCCCATCCCCATACAAGCATACTATAGTCTCACAAATCTTAAAAAACAAAAATGGCTCTCCCACTAACTCCCCATCTCCCTTCTCTCATCCATCTCTAAGTTCATTGAATGCACTGCCTACAATTCCTCTCCTCTATTCCATTCTCGACACTCTCTAATCTGACTTCTGCACTGGACTCCACTGAAATCATTCTTGTCAAAGTGTCTAATGATCTCCCACCTACCAAATCTCAGAACCAGTATTCAATCCTCATGACATTTGATTTATCAGCCATCTTCTTCAATTCTCTTCTTCCTTGGCTTTCATGACTGGTTCTCTTCCTACTTCTCCAACAGTTACTTCAGCATGTACTTAATAGGATCTCCTTACTTAACTACCATCTGTATGCTGATAACTCGCAGATTTACCTTTCTATTCCAGACCTGTCTCCTTCTGTCCAAACTAAAATCTTACCTTGTCTCTTTAACATCTCCTCATGGATGTCTGGCCATCAAGTCAACGTGGCTAAAATAGAACTCTAAACCATCCAAACAAGCACCCCCCCCCCCACCACACCAACCTCCTTTCTCAGTCACTATGAACAACACCACCATACTGCCTGCCACTTTGGCATATAACCTGGATCTCATCATCAACTTGGAGCTCTCTGTAAGTCCCCACATGCAGGCTAAATGTTGCAGATTCTTTCTTTATAACATCTCTTAGATAAGGGATTTCCAATGCATCCACTCGTGTCCAACCTCCCATCATCTCATATCTCAACTACTTTTTCCTTGGCCTTGACAAATTATGGCACGTGAATCAATATCCTTTTTCTGGCAGAAACCTGTTTGTCAACTCTGCCTTAGTACAGAATATAAGAACATATTTCCACTATATATACATAACAACGTATAAAGTAGCAGTGCTTACATTTTATTACAATATTCACAACCAGTGAGACACTGGCTTTCATTTAAGACCTCACATGATATTCTTTATGGATAAATATTATGAAAGCAATGTACTAGTGAGTTTGTCAGGCCTGTTGGGAGTTGCTGTTGCAGAAAAATGAACCCTTTAATAGCTGGCGCCAGTGGACCTATGTTTCACACAAATGCAATCTTGCCCTGCTTATATCTATTCAGAATGCTGCTGTAAAGGTCATTTTCCTATCTTGTCATCTTGGCCATATCAGCCCTCTCTTTGAATCTCTTTTCTAGCTCTCTCTCCTCTATCATATCAAACATAAACAGCTTGTCTTTATTTTCAAGGTATTTCACAATCTATCCGCATGCAACCTGTTTTTATAATATCTTTTATATATTTTATATATCAATTTTATTATAATTTTTATAATAACCAGTTAAATAACATCCATAGGCCAAGTTCTCCTTGCCTTATTCTTGCAATCAATTCCATTGACTTCAGTGGGACTACTCACATGAGTAAAATGAACAGGTCTCGGCATTATCTCCATCTGCAACAAAATACATATTTCACCTTTCACACTCGATATGTAGCTATCAACATATTTATCTCTGCGTACAGTGAATACATAGACATTAAAATGGACATGTAAGTAAAAGGAAAAGCTATCTTGCTCTCAACAATAATGCCCATTTAGCTTTAAATTCTAGAATATTGTTATAGGATTAAAAAGGAATGTTGGCTAGAATGCTGAAATTATCCCAATTGTGTTGGTCACTTCTCTACGTTAAAATCCAGAGACCTGATCTTTCAAAGAATGGTGGATGGACCTGCTCCCCCTGGAACCCGTTGGCTTCCCTGGGGTTCTGTCTGGAATCAGGGTTTTAGTTACAAGGAGATCACTGCAGGAACCAGGCCATAAATAGTCCATGGTGGATGAAAGTTGGAAAGCATGAGAATATGGGCAATGTTGATAATGAACACAATGTTGATAATTATAAGGGACAGTACTTGGTCCTGCTAGTGAAGGCAGGGGACTGGACTCGATGACCTTTCAAGGTCCTTCCAGTTCTATGAGATAGTTATATCTCCATATATAACACTTTATTGATTTATAAAATAAAGTTTTGACTTTTCTTTTCTTTTTATGTGTTTAATAAACATTGAAAATAATTTTTTTTTAGTGATTACAATGTTGGAAACCAGGTGTTGAGAAACCAAATCCTAAAACACAAAATAAAAATATGAACAAATATGGCAATATATAAATTACAATTGCCTACATCCCCAATCTGATCCTTACAATGTCCACTGCTCTTTATGGAAAGTGCAACAGGATATTTCACTAACATGTTCGGGCTTATTTTTTCCAGTTTTAAAATCTCATTTAATTTCTTTCATATATTTATATTTCCAAACTTCTGGCCTTGATTTGCTTCATTTTCCCTGCCTAGATGTATTCACCTCCCATGGAAAATCCAGTCAGCTCATGCCTTGTTCAAATAACTTGAGAGAGCTGCTTTTTCATATAATTTCCTTTTGCACTTATCACATACAATCTGACAGCACAAGTAAGCTATTGTTATTGCACCATGTACAATCACATTTACCAATATCGTATGAAGTATCAAATCAAGAATGTCAATTTTGTGTGTTATTTCCTCAGATAGCATGAAACACGGACAAAGACAGACACAACCCCTTTTCTTTTTCTACATTAGCCTTCCATGTAAGCAGATTACAACAGCACCTCAGAGTTACAAACATCTTGAGAATGGAGGTTGTTCATAACTCTGAAATGTTCATAACTCTGAAAAACATGGTTGTTCTTTCAAAAGTTTACAGCTGAACATTGACTTAATGCAGCTTTGAAACTTTACTATGCAGAAGGAAAATGTTGCTTTCCTTAATTTTTTTTGTAGTTTACTTTTAACACCATACTGTACTGTATTTTCTGCCCTTTTTTTTTTTTTTTTTGGTCTCTGCTGCTGCATGATTGTGTAACTCCAGTTCCAGATAAGGTTTGTGGTTGACTGGTCAGTTCATAACTCTGATGTTCATAACCCTAAGGTTCTACTGTATCCTATTGTCCTCAGGTAAAATTGGCAAAAGCACCACAGTAGTTTAGGGGACTATGTTCCATATTTAGATGTGATTTAGGCACTTGGGCCTAGATCCTGAAAGGGATTGATTTCTCTGAGGATTGGGGCCTTAAAACCTTAAGCTGCATTGAAAGTCAATGACTCCTAAGTCACATAGTTATTTTTGAAAATTTTACTCATCATTTTCATTCTAGACCTTTTCCATTCTTTCTCTGTAATGTCCTCCTCTGTTATCCTGGTCTTTATGTAGATTGCAAGCTCTCATGGTAAGGAAAGCTCTTGGTAATTTGTTATTTGTGGTAGCATGAACATCTATGGGTCTGCACAAGTAACAAACAATAAACAACTCCCCGATTCTTTAGCTACCAAAGAAAACAGAGAACTCTGAGAAGAATCCTATTCATAGATTCCAAATCCAGAAGGGACCATTGTGATCATGAAGTCTGACCTCCGGTAGAAAAAAGACCATGGAACTTCCCCAAAATAACCAAGATCATATCTTTTAGAAAAACATCCAAACTTGACTTTAAAATGGTCAGTGATGGAGAATCCACCATAACCCTTGGTAAACTGTTCCAATAGTTAATTACTCTCGCCATTTAAACAATTGCCTTATTTCCAGTCTGAATTTGTTTAGCTTCAACTTCCAGTCATTGGTTCATGTTATACCTTGATCTACTACATTATAGACTCAAGGACTTTAAGACCAGAAGGGACCATCATAAGAACATAAGAATGGCCATACTGGGTAAGACATGTTACATATGGACATATGGTATGATATGGTACATCAAGCTCAGGGCCCTGACTTCTGACTGTGACCAGTGCCAGATGCTTCAGAGAGAATGAACAGAACAGGGTAATTATCAATACATATATCCTCTGTCATGCAGTCCCAGCATCTAATAGTCAGAGGTTAACGGAAATCCAGGGTTATGTCCCTGACCATCTTAGATAGAAGCCATTGATGGACATATCCACAATGAATTTATATCATTCTTTTTTAAGTAAACAGTTATACTTTTGGATTTCACAACATTCCCTGGCAACGAGTTCCACAGGTTGTCTGTGCATTGTGTGAAGAAGAATTTCCTTATGTTTGTTTTAAACTTACTGCCTATTAATTTCATTGGGTGACCCTTTGTTATGTGAAGGGGTAAATAATACTTCCTTATACACATTCTCCACATCAGGGTTTCTCAAACTTGGTTTGCAGATTACTCAGGGTAAGCCCCGGGCAGGCCGCGAGACGCTGTGTTTACCTAAGCTTCCGCAGGTGCAACCGCTTGCAGGTCCCAGTGGCCGTGGTTCACTGTTCCCGGTCAATGGGAGCTGCGGGAAGCGATGTGGGCCAGGCCACCTCTTCCCGCAGCTCCCAGTATCCAGGAATGGCGAATCGCATCCACTGGGAGCTGCGAGCGGCCATACCTGCGGACACTCAGGTAAATAAAGTGTCTCGTGGCCTGTCAGGGGCTTACCCTGAACAAACCGCGAACCAAGTTTGGGAACCCCTGCTCCACACCATTTATGTTTTTATAAATCTCTGTCATATCCCCCCCCCTTAGTCATTTCTTTTCTAAGATCAGCAGTACCAATCTTTTTAATCTTTCCTCATATGGAAGCTGTTCCATACTCCTAATAATTTTTGTTGCCCTTCTCTGTACTTTTTTCAATTCTAGTATATAATTTTTGAGATGGAGGGAAGTATAACTGTCTTCACTATTCAAGGGTGTGGGAATATTATTGATGTATATAGTTGCGTTATGATATTCTCTGTCTTATTATCTATCCCTTTCCAAATGGCTCCTAACATTCTAATAGCTTTTTAGAGTCCTGCTACGCACTGATCAGACATTTAGAGAGAACTATCCATCATGACTCCAAGATCTCTTTCTTGAGTGGTAACAACTAATTTAGCCCCCATCATTTTGTAGGTATAGTCGAGATTATGTTTTCCAATTTGCATTACGTGGTATTTCTCAACATTGAATTTCATCTGCCATTTTATTGCCCAGTCTCCCAGTTTTGTGAGATCCCTTTGTAACTCTTTGCAGTCAGCTTTGAATTTAACTATTTTGAGTAATTTTGTATTGTCTACAGACTTTGCCACCTCACTGTTTATCCAAGACACTTCTTGGTTCAGGATCTTTCTCCTTACCTGGTCAAAGGAAAGAAATGCAGCGAGGAAGGGGGGATGATGAAAGTTGTAGTCCACTGCTTAGCCAATCCACAAATATAGGGTACATTTATACCAGAATAACTACATCCACACAAGGGGCTATGTGATGGACAGTGATTACTGGTGGTGTCACTTAGTGGTTAGGGTGTTAGGTGCGTGGTTGCTATATCTCTACTGTTTTTCACACCTGGTGTCAGTCTGCCTTTTATTGGGTGTTACCTCAAACCTCCATTCAGGTTATCACTCAGTCCTATCTCTCCCCAGTGTGACAAGATTCCTAGGAAGATATGGGGTTTGATCCCAGGTGGGGGTTTCAACAGGTATTTTTCCTTTCCATCCTTCCCCCTGGGGGGAGGGAATCTTGAAGGTATGGGTTGTCATGTCCTTCTTAATGGGGGGAGGTTTGGTAGGGGAGCCTGGAGCCTCCCACTCCACCAGGATCTGGACCAGGGCCCTGTAAAGGTTACCAAATATCCAGCACCCAGGGGTGCCTTAAGGCTGCTTCCCTGGGCTGCTTCCTACGACCCACTCTCTTGACAAATCTTGCAGTTTATTTAAACTAGGGAGAGAAAAGATACCAGCTGAACCTTCATCCTGCACTGGGCTCAGCTGGCAGGCTCTTCCTCTCCAGGGGAAGGTTTCTGCCTTGCCCTTCTTCAAGAGCTCTTAGGGCAGGTCCTTCTCCCTGCCTTGGTATGCCTCTTCTGGTTTTTGAAGCTCTACTTCCAGCTGCAGCATGTTCTGCAGGGGTGACTGTACAGGGTCACCTGGCCCAGAGTTGCTCCTCAACCCCCTCAGTTTGAGTGCTGGGTTTATACACCCCATCACAGGCTACACTAATATAGTTATATTTGTAAAAACATCACACCCTTAACTGACATAGTTATACACCATGTGTAGACCAGGCCTTAGTAAGACACCTTTGAAATATAAAAATAATTGGAGGGAATAAGAATAACATACCGATTATATAATGATGGTACCTGAAACACCTGACCAGATATGGAGAGCCTTTGAGTATTTAATTTGCCGTTTAGAATCTTAATATCCTGGTCCACAATAAGCTGGATTGTTCATACTTCTAACAGCATTAATTAATAACTTCTGCGTGTTTATTTCCCCCCTATAATTCATATTGGCACTTGGATTGCCTTTCTTTTCCTCCTCCTTCTACTCTTATACTAAGATTAAAGACTTTAGCTCTCTTTGATGCCAAGATATTCATTTTATGATTTAGCTGCAAATTATGTCTCTTAATTAATGGGTTTACTGAACAAGTGCCTAAGAACCAAAATCACACACAAAAACCTCCTTTCTACTGTGTGATTTATTAATTATGAATTATGAATTATTAATTATTATTATTGTTTATTTGTACCTCAGTCATGGGATAGCATCCCATTGTGCTAGGGCTATATAAACACAGAACAAAAAGACAAGCACTGCCCAAAACAGTCATAAGTAAGGAGCTTATTATCTAAGACTCTTTCATCCCTTTAGTCTAATAGAGCTAGATTTCCACCAATAACACAGATTTTCACATTCTCAGATTCTGACTTTCAGTGGGATTTAGGCATCTTTCTTCCATAGAAATTCCTGAAAATCCTACCCATAGGTGCCCAAAATATGGCTCCTAAAACATATTTAGGCACTTCAGTGAATGTATCCTAGTTTTCAAGAGTGCTGACCTTCCTATAGCATGTGCAATAAGGATGCTTAGTACCTCTGAAAATAAAAGTCATTTATTTAGGTTAATAAATATAGATTTAGGTACTTAACTTTAGGCACCCAGATTTGAAAATTCTGCCCATTGTTATTAATGCTAAGCTTTATCATGGAAGGTAAAAGTGAACGAGATAGGCACTGTTGTATGACACTGAATTGTATTATGAGAGATAGCATGATCACACAAATAAAGACTATATATATATATATTAATGCACATGAACAAGGGACAGAATTCTGGTTTAATTTCCTGACTTTTGCAGGCTTATCTGTCCAGTCCTCATACTCTTTGAATATAGGTTGTTTTTTTGTGTGTGTTTATCATTGTCACATTTCGTATCTTTCATACAACTGTATCATAAAATTCATCTAAACAAATTTTAGTCGATACATGCAAATCCAAGTCACGTGTGTAGATTAAAATATATTATACAGATAGGATCTGTGCTGTTCTGGTTTAATTGTGACAAAGTTTTAAAGTTTTAAAGACTTTTAAAGACTTTTAAAGTTTTAAACACAAAGGGACAAATTCTCCACAGAACAAAATACATTTATTTGGCATAGATATGCTATGCAGTGAAATAATTTTAGGGAAAACAAACCCCCATCATATAAGGGATTCAGCCATGGAAGTCTAATTAATGCTTCTGGGGGCTACATGGCTTAGTCATAAGAACAATGCAAAATGCACTGACAGTTCATCCTATTTCATTTTGCTAAAAATAGCAGTAAAGTTCTATTCAATGATTGGGAGGGAGAAAAGAGAGATGGAGTGAAGATCAGAATTAAAGACAAATTTGTAAGGTTTATGGAGTTTATCAGAGGCTTTGAACTTAATGTGACTTTGAATAATTCAACAGTTCCTTAACTTTAACCATGAGAACAAATGGAGACAGGGTGTGCTTTTTATATGTCTTCTCTTGAGCTGAAATATGCATTAGCATACATCAAACTTTTACATTTAATTCTAAGTAAATGGAGGATGCATTACACTGGTCTACAATTTTTGAGAAGTCGTCTGCTTCAGAGATAAAATGTGCTATTTAGTATGTATTTTGATGTGCTGAATTCAAATATGACAATTAAAACAACTGATTGGCTACTGTTTCTAAGATATTTAAGTTTTTACATTTTATGTCTATGTATATTGTGTAGATAGTAGAGTTTTAATCATAAATTGTAAACCTAGGTCTTTTCATGTGTTTATGGTTGCTTTACATGATACTATTTCACCTGTCCTGTTTATGTAACACTTTAAAAATCAGCAAAGGGGTTATATAAATAAAATTTATTATGAAACAAAAGGCAAAAAACTATTATGTACATAGTTTAGTCCTATTCAGTGTCTACTCGGCGCTTCTTGGCTTGTCTCTTGTATTCATTAAATGGAGCATCTCTTGTCACTGTCCAGCAATAGTCTGCAAGCATTGATGGGCTCCATTTTCCCTGATAGCGTTTCTCCATTGTTGCAATGTCCTGGTGAAATCGCTCGCCATGCTCGTCGCTCACTGCTGCGCAGTTCGGTAGAAAAAAATCTAGATGAGAGTGGAAAAAATGTATCTTTAGTGACATGTTTCAACCAAGGCTTTTGTATGCCTTGAGGAGGTTTTCCACCAACAACCTGTAGTTGTCTGCCTTGTTGTTTCCGAGAAAATTGATTGCCACTAACTGGAAGGCTTTCCATGCCTTTTTTTCCTTGCCACGCAGTGCATGGTCAAATGCATTATCTCAAAGAAGTTCACGAATCTGAGGACCAGCAAAGACACCTTCCTTTATCTTAGCTTCACTTAACCTTGGAAATTTTCCACAGAGGTACTTCAAAGCTGCTTGTGTTTTGTCAATGGCCTTGACAAAGTTCTTCCTCAGACCCAGCTTGATGTGTAAGGGTGGTAACAAAATCTTCCTTGATTCAACAAGTGGTGGATGCTGAACACTTTTCCTCCCAGGCTCCAATGACTGTCGGAGTGGCCAATCTTTCTTGATGTAGTGGGAATCTCTTGCACGACTATCCCATTCACAGAGAAAACAGCAGTACTTTGTGTATCCAGTCTGCAGACCAAGCAAGAGAGCAACAACCTTCAAATCGCCACAAAGCTGCCACTGATGTTGGTCATAGTTTATGCACCTCAAAAGTTGTTTCATGTTGTCATAGGTTTCCTTCATATGGACTGCATGACCAAGTGGAATTGATGGCAAAACATTGCCATGATGCAGTAAAACAGCTTTAAGACTTGTCTTCGATGAATCAATGAACAGTCTCCACTCATCTGGATCGTGAACGATGTTGAGGGCGGCCATCACACCATTGATGTTGTTGCAGGCTACAAGATCACCTTCCATGAAGAAGAATGGGACAAGATCCTTTTGACGGTCACGCAACATGGAAACCCTACCATCACCTGCCAGGAGATTCCACTGCTGTAGTCTGGAGCCCAAAAGCTCTGCCTTACTCTTGGGTAGTTCCAAATCCCTGACAAGGATATTCAGTTCACCTTGTGTTATGAGGTGTGGTTCAGAGGAGGAGGATGGGAGAAAATGTGGGTCCTGTGACATTGATGGTTCAGGACCAGAAGTTTCATCCTCTTCCTCGTCTGACTCAAGTGAGAATGATTCTGGTGCATCAGGCCCGGCAGTCCTTCTCCGTGGGGTACTGGGCGTATAGCTGATGGAATGTTTGGATAATGCACAGTCCACTTTTTCTTCTTTGACACACCTTTCCCAACTGGAGGCACCATGCAGAAGTAACAATTGCTGGTATGATCTGTTGGCTCTCTCCAAATCATTGGCACTGCAAAAGGCATAGATTTCCTTTTCCTGTTCAACCACTGGCGAAGATTTCAGAAGCATTTTGGCTGTAGAGCAGTGTTATCAGTTCTTCTGGGATATAAGATTGATTGCACTAGTAAAGGGGATGTCCTGATACAGACTTTTTAAAGATTCACCGATATACAAGTAGCAAAAGATGTTTTCACTGTGCTCAAAAAAAGGCCATGCCTAGGCTTGAGGGAATATGAGAAAATCCACTTGTGAAGCATGTTTGATTTTTTTTACTTTATGTTATTTAAATTCCACCTAATCATGAGTCTAAAGGTAATGTATTTGTAAAAGTTCATCAACAAACCATGAAGTCTCTTCCTTGATTATGAGGTAGATCACTTTCCAGTCGCTGAGCTTCCATGTACCATGTGCTGCAAGATCTGCAATGGCACACTTATACCTGCACGTATCTGGCTTGGTGGGTAGATGAGTCAACTACACAGGAGAAATATACAGAGAGAAAGAATATATGATAGGCTTCAAACTGGGCTTGTTTAGTTGGCAGGAGAGAAGAGTGAAGGGGGGATTTGATAGCAGCCTTCAACTACCTGAAGTGGGGGTTCCAAAGAGGATGGAGCTCAGCTGTTCTCAGTGGTGGCAGATGACAGAACAAGGAGCAATGGTCTCAAGTTGCAGTGGAGGAGGTCTAGGTTGGATATTAGGAAAAACTGTTTCACTAGGAGGGTGGTGAAACACCTGAATGGGTTACCTAGGGAGGTGGTGGAATCTCCATCCTTAGAGGTTTTTAAGGCCTGGCTTGACAAAGCACTGGCTGGGATGATTTAGTTGGGGTTGGTCCTGCTCTGAACAGGGGGTTGGGCTAGATAACCTCCTGAGGTGTCTTCCAACCCTAATCTTCTATGATTCTATGATTCTATAATGTGGTATAAAGGTTTTATCAGATGAATGATCCATATAAGTCACCACTGAACAAGCCAGGATACATTATGTGAGTCATCCCGAATGAATGCCAGTAAAACACAATCCCACTGTCATGTAGTCTGTGCATATCATATGTTTTATAGGAAAAACTACTAATGTTTGTAATTTTAAAAATGTTATTGGTATAATTCTTTTCTACATCTGCCTGTAAAGCCAGGCTACCTTTAGTATCATAAATCTCACTGCACAATCTTTGCAGAAAGAGGAAAATTATAACAAATACATATTTTTAAACATTTAAAATGGCCTAAAAAGTTTGTCTTTAAGTAAGAATTCTCCATGTTTCAGGGCCAATATCGTAGGACTTTGCCGGGCTGGCAGAAAATGTGATCTATGGCTTTGGATAGCTGGAAATCTCATCTTAGATCAACAAAGAGAATTTAGTTTTAGCTCTACAGTGCCTAACTTATAGGAGCCCTCATGCCAAAGGAAATTCACGGCCCTGAGTCAGGGTGTCTAGGCACCCTATACAGTTCATGGGGAGGGTTAGATTTACAGAAGCCAGCAACCTGAGCAGTGAGCTGCTTAAACTAGCCAGAAAGAAATAATGAAGAGAGGGGTATAGCCTAAGCCTGACCTCTCAAAGACAGTTAGGCGCCTACCTCTGCTTGAGATTCACACCTGTGAACCCTCTTCTGTTGTTAGGCACCTAAGCCTTTTCCTGTGAAAGAATTAAGGAGAAAGATCCCCCTTTATAATCTTTAGCCCTATGGTAGGAGCATTAATCAGGCTGTGGGAGACCCAGGTTCACATCCCTTCTCTGCCTGATATGGAGAAAGGATTTGAACCTCCATCCCCTTTTCTCAGATGAGTGACCGAACCACTAAGCTATGGAATGGGGCTTCTTCAATCTCTCCTTTTGAAACTGTTCCACTTAACATAAAAAAAAAAACACTAGTCGTTGGACTAACAAAAGGGTGCAAATGACTCTGTAGCCTAGTGGTCAAGGTACACTCCTGGAATACAGGAGGTCTGAGTCCCTGTTCCAATGACGTTATGTATGCATATATACTTTCTGACCACTAAACTAAACCACTTTATATCATGTATATATGTTGTGGGCTCGCCCTGTATTTATATACAGGGCCATCCCACAACATTTTGCCACCTGAGGCAGGGAGCTCAAATGACGCTTCCATGCCCCCTCGCTTGTGCCAAAACTTTGAAAGGTTTCAATTCTGCCTTCTTCCTGTTCTACTCCTCTCATGGTACTGCTCTGTTACCAACCCCAATAAAGTAGAACTAACAACTTAAAATGCCTTGTTCAAAAATGTTAGGTAACTCTTAACTTTCAAACTCCTGAACAGCAAATGTAACTTTTTTTGTCTGCATAGTAAACACTGGCATTTTTATCTGTTTGAATAATCAAAGTGGTACTTTCTTTGCCTTCTTGGTTGCAAAGATTTGAATTGCTTCCTGAAGGTCCACAGTCTGGGCCAGCTTATGCTCTATTGAGATGGTTGCAAAGCCGACCAGCCTCTCCTGTGTCATTGTGGAGCGTAGATGTGTTTTTATTAACTTCAGCTTGGAGAAGCTGCATTCTCCACTGGCAACTGTTACAGGAAGTGTTAGAAGTATCCTCAGAGCAACAAAAGCATTTGGAAAGAGGATGGTCATCTTATTTGTGCAAATATATTCCAGAACAGCCTTTGGAGTTGATCCTGCTGAAATGTATCTTGAAAGGGCTTCCAGTTCATCACCTAAATCACTCACATCAATATCGTGCATGTCATCATGTGTCAACACTGTCTCTAGTGCCCTGCATTGCTGGCGTAGGTCTTCTTCAGGTATAGTGAGGAGTTTTGGACTATCATACAACATCCCAAATATACTGCTGTGTTCCTTGAACTGCATAAAATGTTCTTCAACTGACTGTATTGCACAATCTAGCACCTGGTTAAAGAATTCAACTTTGAATTGTTGTTTGGGGTCTCTTATGGGATTATCCCGTGCCTCGTAATCAAAATGTCTTCTTCGGTGTCTCTTGTATTCTTGAATGGGTGGGAAAATTGCTTCAGTGGAAAGTTCCTCTGCCAACTTCTGTGCACTCTTAAGAACATTTTGAAATCCCTCATCTGACCGATAAGACTGTAGGTATGACTTTGCTTTGTCCAGTTGTTCCATTGCTCCAGATATATCAAGGTCAACTCCTTGGAGTCTCTTGCTTACAACATTTATTTCAAACAATATGTCATGCCACAACACTAAGCCACACAGATGTTTGAAGTTATGTATGTTTCTGGTGATTCCATTTCCCTCTGCCACTGTTCTCCCACGAACAGTTTCTGTCATAGCATTATCCTCCATTATGGCATCTATGGCATCATATCTCTTCCCAGTTTGGTGTTTGATAGGCTTTATCATCTCCACTTGACTTTCCCATCGTGTGGCACTCAGTGGTTTCAGTGTCAGAGAGGATGTTCCCAGATGTTGCTTCAAAATTTGCCATCGATGCGTTGATGCAGAGAAAAATACATAGATGCTTTGAATTACATTAAAAAATTCAGCAGCCTCACCAGAAGCTGATGCTGCATCACTGACCACCAAGTTCAATGAATGAGAACTGCATGGGACAAAAAAAACTTAAGGGTTTAACTCTTGGATCCGTGTCTGCACTCCTTCGTTCTTTCCTTTCATGTTGGCACCATTATTGTAGCCCTGACATCTCATGTCAGCTATCACAATTCCTGTATCTTCCAGTTTTTTAAGAAGCACATTTGTCATACCAGCTCCTGTAGTATCATCAATGTCAATGAATTCTAGAAAATGCTCTCTGACAGTCACCATTGCAGGGACATTGTCACTAGGTTCTGTTGTTGTCACAAAATGCACCATTAAAGTACTTTGTTCTGTATAGCTGATGTCAGGTGTGCAGTCCAGAATAACAGAGTAATATCTTTCTGACTTCAGATCTGCCACAATCTTCTCTTTGACTTTTGTTGCCAGTAACAGGATGATCTCATTTTGAATTGTTTTTCCAAAGTAGTGGTGCGTGTACATTTCTTGGGTGATAACTCTTCATAGATGCTCCTGGAGTACAGCATCAAACTCTGCCATCATCTCCACAATTTTAAGGAATTTTCCATTGTTTGGCCCATACAGCTGATCTGAAGTGCCACACAGTGCTAGGTTTTGGGTAGCAAGCATTCTCACAATGGAAATGAGCCTTTTCAGAACATTTTGCCAGTAAAGAGATTCTAATGCAATCTTTTCTTGATGCTGATCATCTATGGTGGCCTTTAACCTTAGTCTCATCTCAAGCTCTTCCACCTATGGAATGCTCTCTGGTTATTTGCTGTCTTCTCATGGCATGCCAGATTTCTAGCCAGATTTTTCCATTCCTTTTTTCCTGTAGAACCCAACGTGGCATGAACATTAGACTGGAAGAGTTTGCAACAAATAGAGTATGCTTCATACTGGGTTCTTGAGTTCATAAGCCATGGCCTCTCCACTTTGTCTTCAATTGGGGATTTCACGCCAGTAATGTGTTGCATGGAAACTTCTATTTTCCTTGTCTTTGGGGAACATGAAGTTTTTCACTTGCTGTGGCCCATGCAGTACAAGGAAGTCCTTCTGGCTACTGCTCAAGTGGGTCCACAGTCCTGGATCATCTAGACTTAAGGAACTAAACTCAGCATCAGCTGTTTCTTGCGCCTCTACCACACTCTTCTCTGATCTACACTTTTCTTCAGGAATGTGCATGGTTACATCCATTTGAGATGGAGATATGGATGCTGCAGTAGCTGCCAGGTCACCTGCACTCTGACTAACTGGAAGATCAGTCATCTCCTCACCACTCACATCCTCACTGGGGCCGGAAGGCTCACCGTGAACATTTGTGTCTATGTATCTCAGGAGAATTCCTTCCTGCTTAGATAGAAAAGCTTCCTTTGCTTTCTTTCTTTTTCTGAATGCTACCCCAGAGGGGCGTTTTCTTCTTTCACTCATGACTGCTATTCTGTGCCAGCTATAGTGGCCCTCTACACTCAATTGAAGGGGACAAATAAGCAGGCTGGTAGCTGGGCCTGAGTGAGGGAAGATATCAGCATCTTAAGGGCCTAACTGGCTCCTACTACTTCAGTTGACTGCCTGTTCTCCTCAAGTGGGTTCAGGGAAGCAGCGGGAAACAGGAAGCTCCCTGAGAAGCTGGTGTTAATCAGTCCAGGCTCCTTGGGGTGCTAGAGAGGTACATAAGAGGCTCCTCCTCCACTCTCCCCCTGCAGCTCCTGCTGCTTTCTGTTATTCCCTCTCACCTTTTCTCCTGCCTCACTGTTATGTCTCTTGTGCCCTCCTTCCTCCAGCACAGCACTCCACCATCTCTGTGCATCTAGAGCAGAGAGAATACATATGCACCAGCAGCAGACACAATTTTCTACACTCTGGGTCCTAGTTGCCCTCCCCCGCAAAAAAGTCTGGCATCTGAGGTGGCCGCCTCAGTTCGCCTCATGGTAAGGCCAGCTCTGTAATATATATATATGTGTGTGTGTGTGTGTGTGTGTGTGTGTGTGTGTGTGTGTGTGTGTGTGTGTGTGTGAGAGTGTGTGTGTGTGTGTGTGTGTATACATGGTATAAAGGAAGGAATGTTTTGTTGACATGAGTTTGGTATGGTTGCCTTATGCAGACTATACGAAACAAGTGTCAATAATATGTTATGCCACAGCAGACTAAAATAAATTGTGGATGTATCACCTATGAGGGTTTTTTGGGGGGTGGAGGGCACAAAAGAAAAAAACACCCTCCTAACTATTTCACATTTATTTTACTAAGTTTTAATACCTTTATTAGGACTATTTTGTTTTTCCCTCTACCTTTAAAGTCAAATGCTTTGTTATCATAATTCCCAATGTATAGGGCTCAGAGAGAATTATTAAAACTCCGCATATAATCTAGACTTGCATTTCTATCCCTTCCATATCACATCTGCTCTGTGTCCCAATGGAAAGTTGAACATCTCATCATTCTTGTGGTACAAAGCTTCTACTGCTAACCCTGCAATGCTTCAAGACATCATACTTTAAACTTGTGATAAAAGCTTCCGCAGGACTGAATCTTGCCCATCCTTGGTCTTGTGGAGGGATATATCTATATTGGGGGACAGACTGGAGGGTGGCCAGAAGGGGAGGAAATCGAGCATCTGTGGAAAGATGGGTGGGGAGAAAATTATGTGGCAACTTGATTTAAATAAAGCAAATTATTTTGAAGCTGCTCAAGAATTTCAAATGTCAAAATAAATTCCAGAGTTGATTAGTGAGCAAAGAGCAATTAAGGCAATCAAAGGGCATGATACATTAGTTTGTCACATATCAGAGTTTTGAAATATACCACATACCTATCGTCCTCATCTATATTTATAGTCTCCAATGCATGGACAGGCTAGATCTTCTCAATAAAATGTGGTAAGAAATTTTTAACATAGCAAAACAATGTTTTTTTCCCTTAATTTTGTGCTTGTAAATCTCTCAATTGTTTTAGCTGAAACTTAAAATAAAATTAAATAAAATTTCAGCCTGAGAAAGATGGAAATTATCAGTCCAAATGGTTAAAGCGTGGCAAAGTGAAGGGCAACCTCAACTCTATGCATAAATACTAGCAGTGCCTATAATATCTCTATGTCTGCACACACATGGAGTAGCCACATTTTCAGTATATTCAACCCAAGTGTTCAAACATCATGAATCAAGCCCTCAAAATTGTGAAATTGACTTAAAAATCATGAAATTTTAAAATATATTTTTAGTTCTTTTTCAATTTATTTTTATTTCAGTTCTTGACTCGTTTCATTCATAAGGCTAGAAACGTATCTACCTTATTTTTTAATTGCAAGCTGAGAGTATCATGTAATAATATGTAACTCCAGAGACTGGGGCTTTAGGAAAGAGTCCAAATATCATACATTTTATGATAACATTGCAAGAGATAGCAACAGTGATTTTTTAAAAACAAATATTTATTTTTTAGAGACAGTTTTATTTCCAATAGTATTCCCCATTGTGTTTCTCATCTGGCTCTCGGCCTGTTGTTCTTGGGAGCCTAGAAGGCCATCCTGGACTCAGAGGATCTTCTCTGAGAAATAAGATAATTCCTCTCAATAGGATGTGTTGTATTCTGGGTATTAGTGGGTATGTCTACATAGCCAGCTGAATTGGGCTCACGGAGCTTAGGCTGCAGGACTGTTTCATTGCCCTGGGCTGGCGCCTGAGCTCTGGTACCCTCTCACCTCACAGGATTCTAGAGACCAGGCTCCTAGCCTAAGCCTGGAAGTCTATTCAGCTAGAAAACAGCCCTACTGCCATAGCTCCACAAGTCATGGATGTTTAGTTGCTTCATGGACATACCCAGTCAAGGCCTCTTGCTTCAAACAAGGAAAGAAAAGGAAAGTAAATAAAGAAATAAAAGTTCCCAACAAATTAGCAATCCTTATATGAACAACCTCTCTCACACACACACACACACACACACACACACACACACACACACACACACACACATGCTCCTGCCGCATCGAAGGCTGCTGCCTTTCTGTCCTGTTACTGCCTTTGTGGCTCTGTACCCGGCATTCAGAGGCTCCAGAGAAGAGTGGAACTGTGGCTGAAGCAGGGACCTGGTCTGCACAACAGCAACCAGAAGCCTCCTTCCAGCTCTCTACGGCTTCCAGTAGTGGCAAAAATAAAATTGCATTAATTTAGCCAATTTCTACCCATAATTATGTCCAGGACAAAGAGCATCCAGGAGGGGGTTGAAAAACTCAGGGCAGTCCCCAGCATAACGAGACTGTCGGAAAGAACACATGTCTGTGAGATGGACAGAGAGAGAGAGCAGGCAACACTCATTTTTGGTTCATCTGTTGGAGCTTCTGTCTGGTCTGTGTCGGACACACACACAATGGCACTAGCTGTCATACCAATGTACTCTACTAATTGGTTAAGAGCTCCGTAGTATGTGGGCACCTGACACAAAATACAAATCTGCTATGATCCACACACTTAGGGTGACCAGAAAGCAAATGTGAAAAACCGGGACAGGGGTGGGGTGTAATAGGAGCCTATATAAGAAAAAGACCCAAAAATTGGGACTGTCCCTATAAAATCGGGACATCTGGTCACCCTACACACACTTCATGTTGATTCTGTAAGGCTTACCATCAGCAGGCAATGTTTTGGTCAGGAAGAAGAATTAACTCCTGATGATATTTTACAATAGTATCACTGCATTTCTCAAGCAAGCAATTCGTGCTAATTCAATAGGTATTCTGGAAAGTTTCCCAAAGCCACAGACAATGCATCCCTCCTGCCTCAGCGCTCTTTCCCCTCTGCAACCTCAAAGGTCTTAAACTGAAGAGGTTGTGAATTTTTAAGGGTCTGCTACTCCCTCCCTGCTTGGGAAAGAAGTGTAGCTTGAGGGGGAAGCATCACCTGAGCTGGTAGCACCTGGAAAACCCTGCACTGGGAGACAGTATATAAGCCACGTCCCTCCAGCCGAGTCCCTTCTCACAACTGGATTAGCATGCAAGGGTATGGAGGTCTGTACTTAGCACACAGAAGTCCTTTGCTCTCTTTGGCTTCTCTCCATCAAATCATATACCAATAAATCTTCATGAGCAAACTCCTTTACTTAATTGCTATAGTTTTCTTGTGCTCCAAAATGTCTGAATTTGTTTTCTATTCATTTAGTAGTCTCTGTCAGCTCCTAAAACAAAAAAAAAGTCCAAGAAAAATAACAAATCCCTCCTTCTCCATCTCTTCAATTCTCAGTTTCTGAAATGCTTTTGAGAAATATGCTTAGAAGGTCATGAATTCTTGATTTTTATTTAATGGACATTAACATGACGATCTGGAAGAGGGCATAAAGACTACAAAGCAGGCTGATTAAATTTGCAGATGATACTAAATTTGAAGACCTTAATATATTAGGAAGTTGGGTTGCAAATTAAATAACAAAACAAAATAAAACAAAAAATAACCCCAAGATGCTGTTGTAGAGGCATAGAGCCATTTTTCACCCTCTGATACTGGCACAGTAAGATTTGTTTTAACCAAAATCAATCAGATCCTACCCACGACTTCCTTCAAACACACACTCAACCTTCTTCCTTCTTTATTTGCAGGTCATCTGTAATCCAAAGGAACTTGTGAAGATGAAACCTGTGAAGAGAGGTTGCTGTGTCAGTGGTGAAGGACAAAAGATTGTTACATCTTTAAACCATCAGCAGGGTGATCTATTGGTAGAATGATACTCTTCCTCAGAGGTCTCTGGAATCAATCACTCCTCAAAGTCGGACCATCAAATCAGATCCTTGATCTGGGGAGCTACATGTGTCCTGACTCAAATTGAAGGAGGCAATGTCCAGCTTATGACAAGGCCTATGAATGCGCATTGCCTGAAGATGGTTAAATATAACTTGTGAGCCTTTTTTCTAGCAATCCTTATATGAGCTACCTCAAACCCTTGTTTATCTTTTTCACCATGTATTATTTTTTCCTGCTTGTGTTCCAGAAAGATGACCAGGCTCTTGCTCTCTTTTTGACTCCCACTTTCCTTTTCTCACCTTTTCTTTTTAGATGTGTTTTTCATCACAAACTTAATGGGCACCAGATAAACAGCAGTCACTTTATGAGCTCTCAGGGCTTTTTTCTACGAGAGTTCACAGGTAGGATGTGCAATTCACTGGCCTGGCCAATCTCTTTAGCTCAAAAGAGGACGTTGGAAACTATGTAATTGTTAGAAATTATTAGTTCAGCTCAGCTAGGTTGCAAGGTGAGGATTTCTTCTTAACTAATATTTCTTGAAATAAATTGAGTGATTTAATGAAAAAAAACAAACGTTAAAAGACCTGAAAGTAACATACCCCATCTCTGATATCTGTGATCAAAAATTATGTACAGAATAAGACTAGTGTACTTTTATCTGTCTTCCCCAATGCTTTTCTCACACAAGATGATAACACTTGAATCATTTCTGCATGAGCCACTGGACCACAAGGGATATCCTGAAGGATTTCCATTTGCATTTCTTTCTCTTGTTTTCAGAAAGCTTCACTTAATTTTGGAGATGTATCTGAAATCCTCATTTACTATATTTGACAGCCTAATGGCTACGGTCATGACAGCTTTTCTGATCCAGAACTTTCTTGACAGGAGAAACTTCCCTACCCACCCACACTTCCCTCTATACAATAAGAAATGTCATTGTATATTATGTCCACAGTTGTTATGTTACCTTCAGTTATTGGATAAAATGGTATTCCAGCCTTTACACACATCAAATATGGATGCCACTTCTCCCTGGAGTTTAGGATTATCTTCAAAAGTGCTTTCCTGGAACTCAGTGTAATCATGATAGGATACCTCTGCCAGCACCTGTATTAAGTCATAAGTGGGAGTGATTATCCTGGCTTGTTGTCTCTTGCTGCTTGAGAGAGATTGCAAAAATAGCTTCCATTGAGTCAGGTTTATCGTCTCCAAGAGGTTACTTTCTAAAATAAAGCAGTAGCAGTTGCATTGTTATGTAGCTCTTGATGTGCTTTTTGGCTAGTCACATACCACCTAGACTGTCACAAAGTTAGCAGTGGAATAGCACAACCCAGAAGGCTTTATGTGACCAGTTCCGTTCTGTCAATGTGACCCCGGAGTACTGGCCTGCTAAAAAGAATGAAAAATAAGCATAGCAGACGTTCCATGAGATTTCAAAGTCTCCACTTATCTTTCAGAGTTGAACTGGGTACAAAATATGCCCTTCTTAGGACACCATCGATTATCAGGATATGCAGGAGGAGAGTATACATATATGTCAGAGCAAGACAGATGTGTAGAACTTTTCTGTGTATTTATTTTAGGGTTTTCTGTAGTGTCCATGATACCTTAGTATCTAAGTGCCTTTGGTGCAGAAATCAATTGCTTATCTGAACAATCCCTCATATACCTGTCTAGCATGGTATGTATTCACTGATACACAAATATGTCATCCTCACATAGAAGCAGAAGCAGGCTTCACAAAGGCAAAAAAAAGAGTTTGTATTTTCTATCAATATTAAATGGCCGTAGAGAGCCAAAATAGTTCACACGAGATATTCCAATACAAAAGCTTGAAAAACAGAGTCTGTGTATCAGGAGCACAATAAGTTACAGTGTTACTCTAAAATTATTAAAATTTATTGTAATATTATAACGTCTGTAAATTAACTAAAGCATGTGCTTTTAGACTTACTTTTCATTTTAGTTGTAAATGTGCTACTATTACATCATTACCACATTAATGTAAGAAAAAAATACCTACCATTTTTGTAGATCCATTCTGCTAATCATGGCACAAACACATAGTGAGGTACAGTCCCTGCCCCAAAGAGATTACAGTCTAAGTAGAAAAGACAGACAAAGGGTAAGAGGGGACACAGAGTCACAGGAAGACAAAGTGGTTTACCTAAGCTAACGAAGAAGGAGAGTGGCAGAGCCAGGCTTGAATATCCAGGTCTCCTGACTCTCAATCTCATACTCTGTCCAGTGGGCCAAGAGTAATATATAATAATGTTAAATAACTATCATTTTACTAAACTTGCTATATTATTATAAAAACACTATAGATTTACAATACATACTTTTCTTCCTGTACCCATTTATAATTTAACTACATTTAACGTACAGTAATGCTACTTTGTTTATACTAAAAATAACTAGGACCAAAATCAGTGCTCCTATCCATAAGCTTTGGGGAGAAAAAAGGTATACAGACTGGATTGTATTTTCATAAGCACCCTTATTTCTGCAAGGAAGATATGACAATCTTTTTTAAAGAACAAAATATTTTATTATTCAAAGTGAACTACAACAGTGGAATCTACTGAACGTTTCTTGAAGAAATAAGCATATTAATTTTAAAGGATATTAAACATTTTCTGTTCATCTAAGTGATATGTGTGTCATAGATTTTTTTTCTGCTGTCTTGAGTTACTTGAGGTAAGAATAAATTGAATAGAAAGGTGCTTACGTGTCATTTATATACTTGTGCTTACAAAATGCATCTTTGATGCTGCATTTAGCTATTACTGGTTATTCCCCTAGTTATATTCTCCAGATCAGTAAGTATAAATTTGTAATCAATCTGAGAAAAAGT
This sequence comes from Macrochelys suwanniensis, assembly GCA_033296515.1. Lineage (NCBI taxonomy): Eukaryota > Metazoa > Chordata > Testudines > Chelydridae > Macrochelys > Macrochelys suwanniensis. The sequence continues at coordinate 90,762,772 of CM065775.1, read as the reverse complement.
CTAAAGGTGATAAGTGTGTCATATTTATCTTACACCTTGGGAATAAGGTAGTTTGCAAAAGGAACCTATTTTTTAAAGTTATGAATGCATAATTTAAATGAGAGGGAAAATTTCCAAGAGGGGGAAAATTGCTTCTGTAGTGAGCCAGCCACTCACAGTCCCTATTGAAGCCCAAATTAATGGTGTTTGCAAATGAATTGTAGCTTTGCAGTTTCTCTTTGAAGTCTGTTTTTGAAGTTTTTTTGTTGAAGGATAGTTACTTTTAAATCTGTTATTGGATGTCCAGGGAGATTGAAGTGTTCCCCTACTGGCTTTTGTATGTTACCATTACTGATGTCTGATTTGTGTCCATTTTTTCTTTTGCGTCGAGACTGTCTGGTTTGGCCAATGTACATGGCAGAGGGGCATTTCTGGCACATGATGGCATATATCACATTAGTAGATGTGCAGGTGAATGAGCCCCTGATGGTGTTTCTTATGTTGTGGGGTCCTCTGATGGTGTGGCTAGAATAGCTATGAAGACAGAGTAGGCAACTGGGTTTGTTACAGGGATTGGTTCCTCGGTTAGTGTTTCTGTGGTGTGGTGTGTAGTTGCTGGTGAGCAATTTTCCCTCTCTTGGTATTGGCACCGCGTCATCAGTTACTGGATGTGGACCACATCCACCCTGACTGAATTGGCCATGTCAACACTGGTTCTCCACTTGTAAGGTAACTCCCTTCTCTTCATGTGCCAATGTATTTATGCCTGTATCTGTAATTTTCACTCCATGTATCTGAAAAAGTGGGGTGTTTTTTACCCACGAAAGCTTATGCCCAAATAAATCTGTTAGTCTTTAAGGTGCCACTGGACTCCTCATTTGTTTTTTCAGAATGAATCTATGCACAACTGAGTGGATGCATTTTTCTTTATTAAATCTCTGCTGTGTCACAGTTTATGAACCCATTATTTCCTGCTGGACTGCTAGGACTTGCCAACTGGAATCAGCCAGTCTAGAAGGAGCAGCTCTTCCTTTCATTGTGATTGCAAATGCCATATGTGAAACTTATAATTTTTGCATGTAGCTTGTAGGTTAATTCAGTAACTTGTCACCAAGTACTGAGACAATGGGTGCCATGTACAAATACATTAATAAACTCATCCAATCAAATTGTTTTGTGCATGTATTAATTATGTATTAATCACTGACAGTGTGCTTTGCTCTTCAGTGTAAAAACCATAGGGAGATGAATCTAACACAACTCAAATAACTGAAATCATGAGTCAGGTCCCCAAAAATCTGACGATTAAAGGACTAATACTACTGCTACAACTAGGGTTCTTTTATTTGTCTTCTGATGTCTGAGTTTTTTATATGCACTGCGGTCACGTTTTCAAGCTTTCCTCTGTAAACGTGAGGAATGGAAATTTTATTTTTGATTAAATGAAAGATGAAAGATTCTCATGAAATCAGGTATCTTGAAGGTCTGGGACTTTAAGCAAAGTACGTAATATCATGAGAAACACAATAAAAATTATGAATCTAATTGTCTCATTCTCATATACGCTAAGGCCACTTTACTCTGGCCATGCATACCAACTTGAAGGCCCATTTACAATGACACTTGTCTACACTACAATGCAAATTGCAAAAGCATAAAATCGCTGCAGTTAGAATATCACTTGTGAGCATGCACACTTGGCTGCTTGCATCTGCACTGCACATACTCACCATGAGTGCTCGATTTGATGCACAGTAGGCTGCGCCATCTGTAAATATCCGCGTGTTCCACTCACCACTGTCTGGCTCACTGACTTTGGGGAAATTTTCACAATGTATGGTGAGGCAGAAACAAGTCGCACAGGGGTGATGTGAGCAAGGGTTCAAGTTTCGATTACGCAGTATTGTCCGTCCCACAATGCCATCCATAGCCCATAATTTTTGCGCCTTTTTTAGATCCTTTAAACCCATGAGGCACTTTTTGGTGTCTGTCATCTCTGACAGAAGCATGGTGCCTGCAGAGTGCTGCACTATTCTCATAAACATTGCAAGCACAGGACAAATGATCCTCTGGTATTTGCAGAGCCACAGGAAGAATGACAAAAAAGGGGGACATGACAATTCTTTTGAGGACAGATTTCTATGGGACATAGGGAAAAACAATTCAAGGTTGGTGGTGGTCTTCATGGAGAAGCTGCAGACAGTGGAGTGCCACTTCCGGGCCTGAGAAACGAGCACTGAATGATGGGATCACATTGTAATGCTGTGGCTGAAAAACTTTTGGATGTGAAAGGCCACATTCACGGATCTGACTGCCAAGCTCATCTCAGCCCTCCAGTAAATGGACACCAGAAGAGCTGCACTGATGATTGAGATGGTGATGACACTCAGCTTTCAATGGTGGGCAATTGTTTTAGAGTTGGTGAAAACCCACATTGGGGGCCATTGTCATGCAAGAGTGTAGGGCCATTAATTGTTACCTGCTGGGCAGGACTCAGACTCTGGACAATATGCAGGACACAGGGGATGGATTTGCAGCAATGGGATTCCTGAACTGCGGTGGGGCAATAGATGGCACGTACATCCTTATTTTGGCACCAGCCCACCTTGTCACAGACTACATCAAATCAAGAGGTATACTTTTCCATGGTTATGCAAGAGCTGGTGGATCACTGAGGATGCTTCATGAATGTCAGTGTGGGCTGGTCAGGGAAGGTGCAGGACACTCACATCTTTAAGAACACGGAACTGATGGGAAAGCTGCAACCAGGGAATTTTTTTCCCGACTGGTGGATTATCATTGACAATGTTGAAATGCCAGTAGTTATCCTGGAGCATGCAGCCTATCCTTTGCTCCCCGGGCTCATGAGACCTTTAATGGTCAGTCACAGTAATGTGGTGTGCTGGACTATACGCTCTCTGGCCCTGGTACTTTGGGAGCTGCGAGGAATTAGTGTTGTGGTTGGTATACATTTATGAATATCACACTGTCTTTTAATGAATTATGAATTAAAATTGAATTATACAGTGCCTGCTGTACATGTATAATTATTACACTGTGTTTGTCATTGAACCTATGAATTCTGTGTCCTGTACAATTACAAGTAGTGGGTACTTTGAGTAGTGCTAGTCATTCTGCAGCATGTGTTGTAAAGTAATAAATATAAATTTATTGTATACTAACAGTGCAAAAATGATGTGCAATTAAGAAAAATACAATTCAAACCTCTACAATAAATAAATGGACCAAAACTTCAGCATTAGAAAAGTACAAACATTCCTACCATTTCAGTCCATTCTGGCTACCCATGTACGAGTCATGACTCCCACAAGTCAGTGTCTGTGAAGTTGTGCTTGTCCTTACTATCCCCAGTGTGGAGTGACAAGTAGTAGGGATTGTTGCGTGTTTGGATTTAATACGTCCTGATGTCAAAGAACTAACTCAGCTGAAGTTGTATTTAATTAAGACAATTAAACAATACTTAGTACAGCACTATACACATGCAGAAAAGGAAACATATATACCAAATGTGAGGCTGGAGAAAAGCGTCATCTTACATGAGTTCACTTCTGACTAACTCCCTAAAACTCACCTGTTACATACTGTTCAAAACATACTCAGTCCTATTTTGAATCAATAAACCAATGATGTCTGTAATTAATTTGTCACTCCTAAGACCATCTGTGACCCCTATTAGCTTTTAATACTTAGACATAAATCCATATGACAATGATTGGCTGATATATTGATTATAAAACAAACCTGCTATCACACATGTTCCTTGTCTATTTAATCAATTAGTAAGTTTATCAATTACAGAACATTTATGGGCATCCCTTATCAATTACATCATTTTGTTCACTACAACTTACATCTATAACAACAAGCATCTCTTTATACTATATATGTTCAGAGACAAGAGATGAACATGAAATATTGACCATGGAGTTTTTTTTCATGGCTCCTGGTTTACATATTTGATAAGCTAAAGTCATCTGCTCAATCATCCACTAGTCTATCAATTACAAAAAGAGATCTATAACCAAGTCATTATGACAGAGGTCATCTGTTAGAGTAATTCCTGATAAGATAAAAGCATCATTTGATAGATCATTATCTTATTAATCAGAGAAACACCTGCTACATATTAGTTACAAGTGCTTCCTTTCTGGACATCTGGACATTTCTCAAGAGTTTAGAGTAGAAGGAACACACAATCCATTATTTAATAATATACTAAGGTCCAGTAAAAAGTCAGCTTATTGATAACACACTAGGTTCAGCTAAAGTTCAGAGTATATATAATACAGGCCTACTAGAACAAAAACACTATTTATCCAGAAAAAAAACCCCTCTTTAACATTAGAGTTTACCCAGAACCTCTGGGTGACACAGAAATAATACTGGGCTGTCTGGTCAAGAGACTGTAATGTAAAAATATTTACTAACAGGATGAACTTCCTGATGCTACATGAAATGTGGGGTGTAGGCACCTGCTAAAATAGAGTTTTCCTTTGATTGTAAAAGGGAGACAAAGCCCATGATTGTTGGACCTGTAGTTCAACAAGAGTCTGCAGAATTTGTTTTTGCTGTGAAAGAAGCTTCACTATATCCTGACTCATATCCCTCTTCTTTTCCTGCTGGGACTCCTGGGCCTGTCAGCTCTTTCCTTCTTCATGCAGTCTGCCATCTCTGCCCTCTAGGCCATCTGTTCATGGTGTGACACAGCACTGACTTTCAGGATCTTGCTGAACATTTCCTCCCTAGTCTGCTTCTTTCACCTCATGTTTCCACAAGTGTTGAGGGTGAACCCCTCAAAGCTGAAATGGCAGCAGCTACAGATAAAAGACAGATGTATCATTGTGTTTAAAGTCACAATGGAGAATGGAAGATAAGTTTCAGAACTCCATTCCCTGATTCCGTAAGAGTTTTAAATAAGACTTGCTTATTGAAACTTCAGTTTTGGCGTTCCTCTCCACAACACCACTCTCCAGACCCAGATATGGTGAGTATGGCCCACTAGGGTGAAGGGTGGGGGACATGAGGAGGGAATGGTTCGGTTGCATCAAACAATAACATTTCAGCTCCTACTTCTGTGGTTATTAGTACAGGGCAACAGCACTGAGTACTGGCATCATTTTTCACAGGCATTGGTGATTTCAGCAGATATCTCACTCTTGAGGGTAATAAAGGCACAGAGAACACAGCTGCTGCTGGCATCCCAAAGCCACCTGGGCCTGTATGTCACTAGCCTCTTTGCTGTAACAGTGCCTGCCGAAGTCATTGCAAGAGTGGTGTGGGAAAGTGTCATAACATGAAGGAAGAAATAAAGCTGCCATCCCTAGAAATCTTCTGGAGAGAATTGCAGAATACTTCTCATTGATAACTCTCAGGAGAATACAAGGGATATCCCTATATAAACAAGTTGCTCCGCATGCACTCCATCTAACCTTACCAGGAGTGAAAAGCAGATAACAACTCTACTTCTGTACTGCTTCGGGTGACCAGACAGCAAGTGTGAAAAATCGGGACAGGGGGTGGGAGATAATAGGAGCTTATATAAGAAAAATACCCAAAAATCGGGACTGTCCCTATAAAATCGGGACATCTGGTCACCCAAGACTGCTCCCTCTTCTTGTACAAAGGAAAACAATGAAAAATCAATATCTGTGCCCTGGTAAGTTGGGAATGGGCTAGAAAAACTATAAGGACACACTTACCTGAGATTCCTTCCCCTTCATCAGTCTTGTCCAGGCTTGGCCAGCCGTTGGGAGTGGCTAGACCACAGTGGAGTATTGCAGCATTCTTGAACCCAATCTTTGTGTGTCCCTCCCCTACTTCTCTTCCTTACTGTTCATGGCAGGGGTCTGTGTCTTGGGTTCCTCTGAGGTATCCACAATGGTCTACGGGGTGTTGGTGAGGTCTCCGCCAAGTATGACATGCATCTTGTTGTAAAAGTGGCAGATCTGTGGCTCAGCACCAGATTAATTGTTGTCCTCCCTGGCCTTGTGGTACACCTGCTACAGTTTTTTTGGCTTTCATGCAGCGCTGCTGCTGAGCCATGTTTGACCCCTTTGCCTACATGCCCTGTGCAATCTTTTCATAGATGTCCACATTTCTACAAAAGGTCCATAGTTATGCCTGCACAGCTTTTTTTAACCACAGGCCCATGAGATCCAATGCCTTCTGTCTACTATAATCAGGAGTGCATCTAGTGCATGGAGCTGGTATGGTAGTTGGGCAGTTGCACACAACAAGAGACGGATAATAGACATGCTTACCAAGCTGGGCAATCAGGAAAAGTCATTTCAAAAATATGTAGGTGTTTTAAGGGTGCCTGTGTGGCTTTCTGTTTCCGTGAAACCTGAGCAGAAGAGTGACCGCAATTGTGACCACAGCAATCATTGTTGGGCATTGTGGGAAAGATGCTGGAGATTGTTAGGGATGACATAGGTCCCACAGTGTCTACACTTGCACTGGACACTTGCACAATACCATGATTTTAAATCCAGCTGTGAAAGATATTGGTGTGACAGATATTGCAACTCCATGCAGTATCTTTGGGGAAACATATTGTATTAAGCGTATGTATCACTGAGGGCTAGGGACTACATGTATGATTGTGTTCTACTCCAAGGGGAAGGTTACCATATCTCCTTCAGGAACTAAAACAGTGGGAAGTGATGAAGGTGAATCCCTCATGTTGTTGTTGGAAATTACTCAGATCAAGGATGATCTCTTTCATAGGTTATCTTTTTCATGGGTCATTTGGTTACCGCGGAGTCCAATCCTTGAGCAATAGGCTCGTTGGCAGACATTGCAGGTGGTGTTGGAAGACAGAGTTGGGCTATGATTGCTGTATGACAGTTGTGTTTCCTTTCTTTTCTGGCATTTTTCTGCAACCAGAGCAAGGTAATTTTCCTCAAAAGTGGATGTTCCCTTTCTGACAATTCTTCACCAGTTATCCCTATCCTGGGATGCTGTCTCCCAGTGTGAGGTGTCGATACCTCATCTCTTGATGTTTATCTTTAGGGTGTCTTTACAGCATTTCTCTTGGGCACCCCGTTTCCTTTCTCCTTTGGTGAGTTGGGCATACAGCAGTTGTTTTGGTAAACATACAAAAGGCATGTGCACACAGTGCCCGCTCCACCTCAGCTCATGTTGGATAACCAGTGCCTCAACACTGAAGATGTTGGCCTCTGTTAGGACACTGACATTAATGTGATGATCCTTCCACTTTATGTTGAGGATCTTCTGAAGAAAGTGCTGATGCTGGCATTCCAGGTTTTTCAGGTGGTTACTAGAGGTCACCTAAGTCTCATAGCTGTAGAGGAGAGTTGGGATTACCACCTCTTTATAAACTAAAAGTCTAGTATGTGTTCTGATGTGATTGTTGAACACCTGGCGAGACAGTCTGCCAAAAGCAAGGTTGGCACAGTAAATTCTGTGCCAAATCTCAATGTCTATGTCTGCCCTCAGTGAGAGATGGCTGCCAAGATAGGCAAAGTATTCTACATTTTCCAGTTCTTCTTTGACAGTGTAGATCTTCCTTGCTGGATTTTATGGTTGACTGGCTGGTGGAGAACTTTTGTTTTGCTGATGTTCAGAGATAGCCCTAGGCTTTTGTAGGCTTCAGAGAAGCAATTAAGGGCTGTTTGTAGATCCTCCATTGAGGGTGCAACTACAGTACAATCATCTGCATACTGAAGTTTGGTTATTCTTGCTGATATTATTTTAGTTCCTGCATGGAGACGAGAAAGATTGAAGAGGTTGCCGTCAATCCGATATTGGTTGCCAATGCCCTGTAGTAGACAGTCTTGGGTTAATGTTTTCATAGCTTCTAAGAAGATGGAGAAAAGAGTGGGTGCCAGTACACAGCCTTGTTTTACACCAGGTCGGATGACAAAGGGCTCAGAGGTAGAGCCACTGCACAGGATGAATTCAGTCATCTGGTCGTGGAGGAGTCTTACAATGGTGATAATTTGTTTGGGCAGCCAAACTTTGACATGATTTTTCACAGACCCTCATGGTTGACACAGTGAAAGGCTTTGGTCAGATCAATAAAGGCCATATACAGCTCCTGGTGTTGTTCTTGACATTTTTCCTGGATCTGCCTAGCTGCAAAAATCATGTTGGTTGTGCTTCATGATGGTCTGAAGCCACATTGAGTCTCTGGAAGTATTTTCTCTGCAAGAGGGAGCAGGCACTTCAGTAAGATTCTAGCAAGAATCTCCCCAGAAAGGGAGAGGGGGACAATGCCTCGATAGTTGCCATATTCGGCCCTGTCTCCCATTTTGAAAATGGTGATGATGTTAGCATTACGTAAATCAGCAGGGAATTCTTCAATGCACCAGATTTTGAGGGGCAGCAAGTGAAGATTGTTAGTCAGTTTTTCTCCCCACACTTTCAGTACTTCAGCTGGTATGCCATCAGGACCTGGTGCTTTACTGTTCATTTGTTTATTTCTTTGCAGACCTCCTCAGGTGTTGGTGTGTTGCCAAGAGTTTTCCATATTGGGTGCTGATGGATAGAGTCAATGGTGTCATTAGTCACAATCAATTCTCGATTTAGAAGCTTTTGATAGTGTGCCTTCCAGCGCTCTTTGATGGATTTGTTATCTTTAAGTAGGGTACTACCATCTTCAGATCTCAGAGATGTGAGGCCACATGAGCATAGTCCATACAGGGTCTTTATCTCACAAAAAAACTCAGCATATCATGTCTGTTAGCAAATATTTGGATTTCTTTTGCTTTGTCCTTCCACCACTTGTTTTTGATTTCTCGGATCCTCCTTTGAACTTCAGCTTTGAGCTGACGGAAAGAGCTCTGCTTCTGACTGGACTGGGGTTAGTTTTGCCAGTCACAGAAAGCTTTTTCTCTTCTGGTCCAAAAGAGGTGTAATCCCATTGTTGTTGTTGTTGTTGTTAGACCAGTCCTGATGGCAGCGGGTAGCAAGGCCAATGGATTGCTCACAAACCTCATGGATGGTCTGTTTTAGGGCTTCCCAGTCTTCTTCGATACTTCTGTTGTCATTTCCATGTGGGCATATGGCCAGTTTTTCAGTGAGGGGTGTTTGGAAGTTCTCTTGGTGTAATGAGCATTGAAATCTTTGGATGATGTATTGCTATCTGTCTGATTTGGATTGTTTTCTATGTTTCGGTGCAATCCTGATGGACATGACTGATCTCACCAGACAGTGGTCAGTCCAGCAATCATCGGCTGCTCTCACGACAAGGGTGATTTGGACATCTCTGAGATCCCATGTTCTTAGAATGACATAGTCTAGGAGGTGTCACTGTTCTGAGTGGGGGTGTTGCCAAGTTGTTTTGTACATGTTGCTTTCTCTGATGATTGTGTTTGTGATCACAAGGTCACGCTTTGCACATTTGCTGAGTAGAAGGATGCCATTGGAATTGATCTTGCCCACTCCTTTCTTCCCAGTGGTGCTGCACTATATGTTAGAATATTGACCAACTCTTGCATTAAAGTCCCGTACGAGGATATCTTATCTGTTTTTTGAATGGATGACAAAATGTTATCCAGGTCAGTGTAGAACAGGCCTGCACAACTCGTAAAGCAGCAAGGGCCATATGACTCCAAAGAAAACAGCTGAGGGCTGAACCCCCCCCCCCCGAGAAACAACCCCTCCTTCCCCAGCGCTGAGGTGTGGAAGCCTGTAGAGGGGGAAAGAAACAGCGTGCATAGGGTGACCAGATCACAGCAGTCAAATAGGACCCTCCCTCCTCCCCGCTCGGCCCCACGATCACACCCCTCTTCACGCCCCCAGGGGTCACTATATTACTGCACACAACAGTCAATCAATGCAGTTGTAGATAAATCTCTGCATTATGCACTTTTGTATAACTTTTATATGACTTTGTATTGAACCTTGGTAATATGTTATAGCGGGCCCCTAAGGTAGTATAATTAAGGTAAAAGAAAAATGTCTTTTTGCTAGAAGTAGAATAAGATCTTTCCCCCACTTTGTATTCAATTGCCCTGTTGAATGAATGAGATGTGAATGAGGAAGGTGTGGAAGGCAGGCACCTCCAGACTTCTGCAACCCTTGCCTACTCACCCCCCTGCGGGCCGCACAGTGAGCCCCCGTGGGCCTCATGTGCCCCCGGGCCACATGTTGTGCAGGCCTGGTATAGAAGGATTCTTTCTCTTCTTCTTCAGCATCAAGAGTTGGAGCATATGCACTGATGATAATGGCAAGTGACTTATTTACCAATTGGATGCAGAGGGTCATAAGGCGCTCGTTGATGCTGATTGGGAGCTCAGTCAGGCCGTTGACTAGAAGGTTTTTGATTGCAAAGCCAACACCATGTATTCACCTGTTGCTTGATGGTTTTCCTTTCCAGAAGAAAGTGTAACCACTGCCCTCTTCCCTCAAGTGGCCTTCATCAGTACATTGTTGTTTCATTGAGAGCAGCAATGTTGATGTTGTACTTCCTGAGTTCTCGGGCAACAATTGCTGTTCTGCATTTGGGTCTTTCACTTTTTGATTTATCTACTAGGGTACAGATATTCCAAGTTGCAAGAAACATTTTTGTTTTTTGACTGCTGTCATAAACATACAGCTAAGGGATTAAGAGTCCTCCTTACCTGTAAAGGGTTAAGAAGCTCAGGTAACCTGGCTGGCACCTGACCAAGAGGACCAATAAGGGGACAAGATACTTTCAAATCTGGGGTGGGGGAAGGCTTTGTCTGTTGTTCTGTGTGTTTGCTGGAGTCAAATGAAGAAGCAATCAATCCAGCTCAATTAAAATTAGTAAGTACTATAAGAAAATGTGTTAGCTTATCTTTTGTTTTGTTTGTAATTTTTCCGTGTGTTAAAAGGAAGGTGTTATTCCTGTTTTCTGTAACTTTAAGGTTTTGCCCAGAGGGGGGGGACCCTCTAAGTTTTAAAATTAAGTATTCTGTAAAATATTTACCATCCTGATTTTACAAAGATAATTTTTACCTTTCTTTTTTAATAAAATCCTTCCTTTAAAAACTGAAGTAATTTTTCCATTATTCTAAGACCCAGGGGTTGGGTCTTTGATCACTTTGTACCAATTGGTTAGGAGATTATTCTTAAGCCTCCCGAGGAAAAGGGGTGTAATGGCCTGAGGGGATATTTTGGGAGGAAGGGGAACTCCAAGTGGTCCATTTCCCTGGTTTTTGTTTAAATCACTTGGTGGTGGCAGCAGTTATCTTTTTTTCCTTCAAGGTACAAGGATTTGTACCTTGGGGAGTTTTTAACCTAAGCTGGTAGAAATAAGCTTAGGGGATCTCTCATGCGGGTCCCCATGACTGTACCCTAGAGTTCAAAGTGGGAAGGGAACCTTGACAACTGCATTGGGAGTGAGCCCTCTGAACACGGTTATCCAGTCAGGTATGGTGGGATAGCCTATGTTTGGGGCACTTTTTCTAGTCCCTTCCCCGTATAGGGTGAGCAGAGGGGTTCCTATAAAGGCCTGGTCAGTCATGACCACTGCTGTCAAAAATGCCCCTCTATCCCAGTGCAGGGGCACCTGATGACCATCTTGTGGTCACCGCCTGCATGTGGGTCTGTGACTAGGGACTCCTGGTGATCACTTCACCTATCCCCATTGCCACTCACCCATCTCTGCAGTACTCTTATGGGTTGGGGTGGGGAAAAAGTTCTTCCTGTGAAAGAAGCCTGCACGTGAGTAGTTTAATGTGGGGGAACTGTTCTGCACCAGCAGCCACACAAATCTTGGTGGAAGAGGTATCTATGTCCGATGGCAAGAAGGTCCAAGATGACCTGGAGATGATGCTGTTTCATCTGCCTGTTCTACTGTTGAGGTCTTATACTAGGTTGTGCTGGGCTGGGCTGCACTTTGTCTGGTTCTTCACCTTCAACTTTACCACCATGGGTGACCCTACTAGGAGTACAGGACTCCAGAAGTCATCGCTCTTAGGGCCTTAAGTATACACAAGCTTCTCCGCCACATCAAGGTGGCAGCCCAAGGTCAGATTGTAACTGCCTCCAGACAGGTACCACCCTTAGGGAGATTTGCAGATTCTTGTTCAAACTGGGTTTTCAGAGACTAGGAAAATAAAGCAAAAAAAGGGGCTTTTGTTTAAAAAGGCTGTGTTTAAACTGATTCAGGCCTTTTTTTTATGATGCAGTAAATGGACAGGTCCTCTATCCAAGGAGGACACACACATATACACATATATATGTCTCATCCCCTTACATAAGCATATATAAACCTGGGGAACTAATAAGGGATGATTGTCACAGCAGATAGAGAAGAATGATTATGAGGGAAGAAAGATCCACTGAAAGATATTATCTTGAAGAATTGTTAGTCCTCTCAGCTGTAAATAACAATGCCCTTACACATAAATCAGGTAAAGTGAGAATGTATAGAAATTACATTGGAAGATATGTTTCTCTTGGCAAAGAGGGTCTCTTTGTTTGAAAATGTATATAATGACACTGGTGTTGGAACTTAATTGGGGAATGAAACGGCTTGTTCCTCAAATAACAGTAAAGAAGATACACAGAGCCAGCTGTTTAACTTTCATCAAGGGTGGTAATGTATTTATTCTTTTTGTATTCTGCATAGTGCTGTACTAATCTGTAATCAATAAGCTTTGATTAACTAATTCCAACTGAGCCTGTTATTCAACAATCTTGAGTTGTCATTAATTCAAATTTGCAACATGGATGTATTGAGTTTTTACTTATACCATATTACACATGATACATGTGTGTAGTTATGTTATGAATTTTTCTCAGTACTGCACATTGAAATTTTTAAGGCCTATTCCTGTCTGTAGAATCAGCTGCCATTTTGTAAAATTGAATTAATACAGCATGTTATAGACAAGAAACACACATTCCAACTGAGCCTGTTATTCAACAATCTTGAGTTGTCATTAACTCAAATTTGCAACATGGGTGTATTGAGTTTTTACTTATATCATGTTACACATGATACATGTGTGTAGTTATGTTATGAATTTTTCTCAGTACTGCACATTGAAATTTTTAAGGCCTATTCCTGTCTGTAGAATCAGCTGCCATTTTGTAAAATTGAATTAATACAGCATGTTATAGACAAGAAACACACATTCCAACTGAGCCTGTTATTCAACAATCTTGAGTTGTCATTAACTCAAATTTGCAACATGGGTGTATTGAGTTTGTACTTATATCATGTTACACATGATACATGTGTGTAGTTATGTTATGAATTTTTCTCAGTACTGCACATTAGAATCAGCTGCCATTTTGTAAAATTGAATTAATACAGCATGTTATAGACAAGATACACACATTCCAACTGAGCCTGTTATTCAACAATCTTGAGTTGTCATCAATTCAAATTTGCAACATGGATGTATTGAGTTTTTACTTATACCATATTACACATGATACATGTGTGTAGTTATGTTATGAATTTTTCTCAGTACTGCACATTAGAATCAGCTGCCATTTTCTAAAATTGAATTAATACAGCATGTTATAGACAAGATACACACTTTCAGGAGGAGTTTACTTTTCTCATTTCTTCTTTTGCTGAGTAAAATATAAGTGATGCTTTGTTGTAAGTATGTAGGTGTGGTGGGCACCCTCTTTAAGGTGCCACCTGATGTAATGAGATGCCACTGAGCCCACCTGTTCCACCAGCCTGGGCCCCCTTTACTATGTCTTGCTGAGGCAGGCTCTTAAGCCTCCTCTAGCACACTCACAAGCAGGGACACACCCAGCTGCAGAAAAACACAGACACTGAGATCAACTCTAGGAAGACTCAGATTAAGGGACTTGCCCTAGAACTCAGGTGCCCACCTCCCTTGGAGTGCAGACCCAAAGATATATTGCCTTGTGCTGTATAGAAAAATCTGCACAGCGCAAGCTCATAAAAATTCTCCCTCTCCCTCAATGAAAGCGTGAAGAGCGATATACACAGCTTCTTGCCCCCCCAGATATGGACTGAACAAACTGGGTTATGTTATAAACAAGAAATAACTACAAAAGACAGATTTTAGTGATTATAGGGGATAGCAAACAGAACAGAGCAGATTACTAAGCAAACAAAACAAAACACCAAACTAAGCTTGTTTCACTAAAGAAACAGATTACAAAATGTAATTTATCACCCTAAATGTTGAATTAGGCAGGATGCAGAGTTTCTATAGCTTAGAGTTCCAGTTATCTCTTCTTACAGACTGGAGCCCTGTCTCAGTCTGGACTCACCCCTCCTTTCCCCTCGGGTACTATCTGCGATCTTTCTTCTTGGGTAGGCAATGGAGGAGAGCCCAGATTAACCCTCTCCCCAGCCTTAAAAAGGATTTACCTAAGGTGGGAAACCTTTGTTTGATCCCCATCACCCTACAGAGGAAAAGTATCAGCCGTGTCCAAGGTGGTATTTGTATTTTGTATCAGGTGACAAGACCACCTGACCTGGTAATGTCACAGCTATGTCCCAGTCCTTGGGAGGGAGAGAGATTAGTATCTTGACAGCCTTATTGTTTCTTCCTTATGGCCCATCAAAGTTGTAATGGCTGGTTGTCTGGTGGGTGTCTCCCAAATAAACACACAGTTGTAATTGTTACATAGTCAATATTCCTAACTTTAGATATGGAAATGATACATGCATACAAATTGGATAATCACATTCAGTAAATTATAACCTTGCTAATGATACCTTACAAGACCCATCTTGCATAAAATATATCTTAGTTAGGCCATATTCATATCATAACCATATTTCCATGAAGAATATGGAATGTAACGTCACAACAGGCCTGTTTGTTAGCCTGAGATAGAACTTTGGGTTTGATTTTTGATACTCTTATATCTTTACTAATATGTGTGAACAAAGAACAAAGACACTATGTGTTGCGTCTGCCCAGCCACATTAATACAATGAGAAAGGATAAGGGATAGAGTGAAAAGTGTTACTGGTTATGGTGGGAGTGTGATATATGAGCATACACTTGAAGGCTGCCTGGCTCCTCTCTCAAGCCAAGGTCAAACAACCAATTAGGAGGGGCAAAGGGGGATGATACGGGGAAGCATAAGACACACTAAAAGCCAAAGAAAAGCCTGGACTTGTCCAGTACACAACCTCGCTCCTTACTCCTCCCATGGGATACAAAAGGGGTAGTACCAAGTCCCCCCGACACATGACCCTCCAAAATGGAACATGACAATAAGTTGTAAGGGGTGGGACCAGGGGCGTGCAGTTTCCCACCTTGCTGTGTGAAAGCCCAGTGAACGAATGTCCTTTTAATGTGCCACTCACCTTTCTATCTGCTGCACCCTACTCACAGTTGGTTATCCTTCGTCAGTAAAGACCCAGAGTTCAGATGTGCATTCATGTGAGTCTTCCTCCCACCCCTGCAAAGGGTGTGTATGTGTCCAGCAATGTATCTGCTACTGCCTCTGCGACTAGATCACTGCTGCAGGCTGTTATCCCCGCTGCCGGTGTCTGCTTGCTCCAACTTCTGTTGCTGTTATTTCTGCTGCTGCTATCACTGTTGTTGCTTGCTGCTCACTGACACTTCAGTGATGCTGCATCCTGAGGTTCTTCCACACTGTCCCCATACCACATCAAAGGCTTAGCTCCTATACCTGCTTCTCAGTGATTTCAGCTCTCGCAATCACTGAACAGAAGCAAGGATTCTCACTTAAGTTCAAGCAGCTGTGTTTAAGGGCTGGAGAGGGGAGTGTCAGGGAGAGTTAAATCATGCCTAAGACTCTTTAGGCAGAGCATACACCATCAGGGTCCTAAATTCCAGACTCGGGCCCCACTGGGATTCACAAAACACCTATTCAGTTGCTGCCAAACAGTATAGGCTACTCCTGAGGGCATTCTGTGCCAAAAATTAAAAATTCTGCACCAAAGAAAAATAAATTCTGTACATAATATTTTAAAATTCTGCAAAATTCTGAAAATGTTATTTGTCAAATAAATGTGGAGTCTCCAGTATGCCATTGGGGAGCACAGGCCACTGGATGCACAGAGGAGGGAGATCACTGTGCAGCTCTCCTGTCCCTCCCCCTAGGATACAGACTCAGCGGTGAGGCTGCACCCAACCCTGACACAGTGTAAGGCCCAGGCCTGCCCCAGAAACACCCCAGGGGCCTGCCTCTGTGTGCCAGGTGCACCAGGTGTGGGCAGGCAGGGTCAGTAAGGCAGGATCCAAGTGTGGAGGGGCTTAGTATGGGGTGGTCCAGGTGTGGGTTGAAAGGGTTCTGTGTGGGGCAATCTGGATTTGGGAGGCTCAGTGAGAGATCCAGGTGCAGGGGGGTGGGGGGGTCTGGATGCACAGGGGCTTGTTGTGGGGTTCTGGTTGCAATGGTAATGGGACTCTGTAGGGGGGGGTCCAGGTGAAGGTGGTCGGGGCTCAGCAGGGTGGGGTCTGGGTGTGACAGGGATAGAGCTCAGCAGGGGGGTCTGGGTGTGGGGGGTCTCAGTGACAGGTCCACATTCTGGGGGAATAGGGCTCAGTGGGGTGGAGATATGGTTGCAGGTGGCTCTTCAGGGGGTCCAGATGCAGGGAGAGTGGGGCTCATGGGGGGGGGATTCTGAGTGTGGGGGCGTTGAGGCTCAGTGGGAGAATCTGAGTATGAGGACATCTGGATGCATGCGGATTGAGTGGATGGGGAGCAGCTCCCTGTACAGGGATTTTTCCCCCTGCAGCTGAGGATCAATGGGTGCAGGAAGCAGTGGGTGGATGGGTTGGGGAGTTGTTAGAGCTTCCTGGAGCTGGGAGGAGAAATCTGGGGGTGGGTCTGACCCGGCCCCAGATGCCATGAAGGGGAAGAGGAAGTCCCGGCCTCCCCAGCCCATCCGGCACTAGCAGCTGAGCAGGGTAGCAGGGTAGGAGCCACCAGCTGTGTCTTCCCTAGTCCTATCTCCTGCCCCACAGTGATTTACCTCTCTGCTGGCTGCCTTGGGCATCTGAAACATACTTCTGGGGTGGGTCACATTACCGCTCTTGTGGCTTTCCTTTGCTTCCCCCTCAGAAAGTCATTTGTCTGCGGGGAAGCAAAGACATCTGTGGGGGACATAAATTCTGCACATGCAAAGTGGAGCAGAATTCCCCAAGGAGTAATAGGCACCTAAAATCACTTAGAAGCTAAGCTTTTTCAGTAAATATTCCTTTACTGTCTGTGCTTTTGCCTGTGAGCATGCACACTGCTGGCTCAGCCTAGGTGTCCGGATGCCTATCTCCCTTCTACACCCCAGTGCAATTCATGAATGGGGAAACACAGGAATTCCTCTGCTTAACTCACCTGTGAGGCCTGATCTGGTAGGTGAGATCCAAGTCTGTTTACCATATCAAGGCTCTCACGTAAACAGCCAGGGATGGGGGTGGGGGAGTTTCCTCATTAATTTTAACCCATTGGTTAGGGTTCTCATTCTCCCTCCTGTTCAAGTGCTTTCTCCACATGAGGGGAGAAGGGATTTGAACAGGAATTGTGTTATCTTTCAGATGAATGGGGTGTGGGATATCCCGATATAGGGTTCTCTCAGTCTCTCCTGTTGAAGTTGTTGCACTGCGCATAAATAATTAAGTCATTGGACCAGAAAGAGTGAGCTGCTATGAGCGTGACTCTATAGCGTGGTGGGTAAAGGACTCACCTGAGACATAGGAAACCCAGTGTTCAGTGCCCCTGCTTTAATGACTCTTTCATTGGTTAGCCACAGTGGAATCGCTTCTGTAGGGGAGACTGAAAGAACTACCTATCACAGAGTGGGCAAACTTTTTGGCCTGAGGGCCACATCTTGGTATGGAAATTATATGCCGAAACATGAATGCTGACAAAATTGGGGGAGGGAGCTCTGGGCTGGGGTGAGGGGTTCAGAGTGTGAGAAGGGGCTCCGGGCTGGGACAGGGGGTTGGTGTGTAGGGGGGAAATGACTCCTACTAGGGGTATGGGCTCTGGGGTGGGACTGGGGATGAGGGGTTTGGGATGCAGGAGGGTGCTCCAGGCTGGGATAGAGGGGTTCAGAGGTCAGAAGGGGGCTCAGGGCTGGGGCAGTGGGTTGGGGTGTGGGAGGAGGTCAGTGGTGCAGGCTCTGGGCGGCGTTTATCTCAAGCAGCTTCCAGAAGCAGTGGCAGGTCTCCTCTCTGGATCCTACTCAGAGGCGTGGCCAGGCGACTCTGTGCACTGCCCCATCCATGGGCTTTGCCCTTGCATCTCCCATTGTCCATGGTTCCCAGCCACTGGGAGCTGCAGAGCTGGTGCTTGTGGTGGGGGAAGCATGCAGAGACCCCTGGCTGCCCCTACGTGTAGGAGCTGGAGTGGGGACATGCTGCTGCTTCCGTGAGCCACGTGGAACCACGGCACACGTGGAGTGGGGCAAGCCCTGACCCTGCTCCCCAGCTGGAGAGACAGACCAGGGCAAGCCCCTGACCCCACTCCCTGGTGGGAGCTCAAGGGCTAGATTGAAAGGTCTGATGGGCCGGATGCAGCCCACAGGCTGTAGTTTGCCACCCTTAACCATAGGTGCCGACTCCGTGGGTGCTCCGGGACTGGATCACCCACAGGGAAAAATTAGTTGGTGCTCTGCACCCACCAGCAGCCAAGATCCCCTTCCTGCCCCACCTCACCTCCTCCTCCGCTTCCATCTCCTCCCCTGAGCGTGCCGAGTCCCCCACAGCTGTTTGGCGGCGTAGCAAGCTCTGGGAGGGAGGGGGAGGAGAGGGAATGTGGAGCACTCAGGGGAGGAGGTGGGGAAGAGGCAGGGCTGGGGTGGGGATTTGGGGAAGGAGTCAGAATGGGGCAGGGAGGGGGAGGAGTTGGGGCAGGAACTTTGGGTAAGGGGTTGGATTGGGGGTGGGGCAGGGGCAGGAGGGTGCGGGGCAGGAGAGAGCAGGGGTGGAGTCAAGGCGGGGCCGGAGTCAGAGGGGGGTTGAGCACCCATCGGAGTGAGTAGAAGTCGGAGCCTATGCCCCTAACTTATCAGCATGTCCCATAGCACAGTGGTGTGATCACCCACCTAAGAAATGGCAGGCCACTGTTCAAATGCCTTCTCCTCCTCAGGTGGGAGTTGCTCACATCCCAGGTGTGTGCGCTAATCACTGGGCCTAAAGTTATGGGGAGCTCTACCTCCCCCTTGCAAAAACAGCATTGGGGCCTCATTTCAAGAGAGGGTTCATAGTTGAGAATCCCAAGTGGAGTCAGGTTCCTCGCTCAAGCCTGAACTTAGATGCTGAACTCTGTGAGAGGGGCATGGCTTAGGACACATCCCTCTCCTTAGTTTCTTCTATTGGCTATCTTAGTCACTTATCACTTAGGGCACTGGCTGTTGTGAATCCCATTCTGAGGCACCTATCCCTCCCCATTCATTGTATTAGAAGCCCGAGTGCTGAAATCAGGCATTGTGAATCCCAATGATTTTTCTGAGCATCTAAAAGTTAGCTAGGGCAACAGAGAGCATCTTCCTTGTGAATCTAGACCCTAGCATCTGATATCTCACTATATATTTTCCTTTATGGCAATAGTTAAATTATTCTTTCTCATTTTCCTCCGCTTTCTGGAAAATGGAACTAGAGAAAAATATGTACATTTTAAAATATTTGTTTTATAATTGAAATAGCTAGAAAATGGTTTGATAATTCTGTGTTTTCCCTTTTCTCTGAAGGCAAAGCAATGTTTTCTGTGCAAACTCTGTTTGAGCAGGCAGGGGAAAGCTGTATACAAATTTTGCTGGTAGGTATCCAAGGGGGTTACAATTTATGCAGTGTGCTTTGTGTAAACTCCGCTGCTGGAGCAGCCATAGGGGAGAAACTTGGCTGGTGGATCAGTTGACAATAAAAGATAAAGCAAAGAAGTTGGTTTGATTATTCGGGCTTTTCTATTTTCTGAGCAAATTCTACTCTTTTGCTGAGCTCACTAATAAAGGATATAGAAATCTGCTGACTGCAAATCTCCTCTAACTAGGTCCTCACTGTAGAAGGAACTCAATAAAAGCCATTGACTAACACTACTATCTCTCTCAATAGTAATTCCATGTTTGAATAATAAGAATACAGCAGGATATAATACTCACCACCTGATCAAGATGGTGGTAGTGACTGTGAAATGCTCAGGGAGATTAGAGAGGCTATACAATTTTTTAAAAATAATCTCAATAATAATGGGGGATTTCAACTATCCCCATACACACTGGGTACATGTCACCTCAGGTCAGGATGCAGCGAGAAAGTTTCTTGACACCTTAAATGACTGTTTCTTGGAGTAGCTAGTCCTAGAACCCACAAGAAAAGAGGCAATTCCTGATTTAGCCCTAAGTGGAGCACAGGATCTGGTCCAAGAGATGAATAAAGCTGAACCGCTTGGTAATAATGATCATAGAATCATAGAATCTCAGGGTTGGAAGGGACCTCAGGAGGTCATCTAGTCCAACCTCCTGCTCAAAGCAGGACCAACCCCAACTAAATCACATCCCAGCCAGGGCTTTGTCAAGCCTGACCTTAAAAACCTCTAAGGAAGGAGATTCCACCACCTCCCTAGGTAACCCATTCCAGTGCTTCACCACCCTACTAGTGAAAAAGTTTTTCCTAATATCCAACCTAAACCTCCCCCTCTGCAACTTGAGACCATTACTCCTTGTTCTGTCATCTTCTACCACTGAGAACAGTCTAGATCCATCCTCTTTGGAACCCCCTTTTAGGTAGTTGAAAGCAGCTATCAAATCCCCCCTCACTCTTCTCTTCTGCAGGCTAAACAATCCCAGTTCCCTCAGCCTCTCCTCATAAGTCATGTGCTCCAGCCCCCTAATCATTTTTGTTGCCCTCCGCTGGACTCTTTCCAATTTATCCACATCCTTCTTGTAGTGTGGGGCCCAAAACTGGACACAGTACTCCAAATGAGGCCTCACCAGTGCCAAATAGAGGGGAATAATCACGTCCCTCGATCTGCTGGAAATGCCCCTACTTATACAGCCCAAAATGCCGTTAGCCTTCTTGGCAACAAGGGCACACTGTTGACTCATATTCAGCTTTTCATCCACTGTAACCCCTAGGTCCTTTTCTGCATAACATAATAAAATGTAATATCCCTGTGGGGTTGGAAACACCGAAGCAGCCCACCACAGTAGCATTTAATTTCAGAAAGGGGAACTACACAACAATGAGGAAGTTAGTTAAACAGAAATTAAAAGATACAGTGCCAAAAGTGAAATCTCTGGCAGCTGTATGGAAACTTTTTAAAGACAACATAATAGAGGTTCAAATTAAATGTATGACACAAATTGAAAAAAAAACCATAGTAAGGGGACCATGGCTGAACAACAAAATAAAAGAAGCAGTTACAGACAAAAAAGCATTCTTTAAAAAGAGGAACTTAAATCCTACTGAGGAAAATAGAAAGGCACACAAACTCTGGCAAATGGAGAGTAAAAATCTAATTAGGCAGGACAAAAAAGATTTTGAAGAACAGCTAGCCAAAGACTGAAAAAGTAACAGCAAAAATTATTTTAAGTACATTAGAAGCAGGAAGCCTGCCAAAGAATCTGTGGGGCCACTGGATGATCGAGATGCTAATGGAGCACTCAAAAAAGATAAGGCCATCGCGGAGAAATTAAAAGAAATCTTTGCATCGGTCTTCATGGCTGATGATGTGAGGGAGATTTCTCAGCATAAGCTATTCTTTTTAGGTGACAAATCTGAGTAACTGTCCCAGATTGAGGTGTCATTAGAGGAGGTTTTGGAACAAATTGATAAACTAAACAGTAATAAGTCACCGGGACAAGGTGGTATTCACCCAAGAGTTCTGAACGAACTCATATGTGAAATTGCAGAACTAATAACTGTGGTTTGTAACCTATCTGTAGCTTCTTTAACAGATGATTGAAGGATAGCTAATGTTACACCAATTTTTAAAAAAGGCTCCAGAGATGATCCCGACAATTACAGGCCAGTAAGCCTAACATCACTACCAGGCAAATTGTTTGAAACTATAGTAAAGAACAGAATTATCAGACACATAGATGAACTTGATTTGTTTGGGGGGAGTCAACATAGTTTTTGGAAAGGGAAATCATGCTTTACTAATCTACTTGAATTCTTTGTGGGGGGGTCAACAAGCATGTGAACAAAGGTGATTCAGTGGATATAGTGTACTTAGATTTCCAGAAAGCCTTTGACAAGGTCCCTCACCAAGGGCTCTTAAGCAAAATTAGCTGTCATAGGATAAGATGGAAGGCTTTCTCATGGATCAGGTTAAAAGATAGGAAATAAAGGGTAATAATAAATGGTCAGTTTTCAGAATGGAGACAGGTAAATAGTGAAAAGAAAACAAGAAAAATACCTGTGGCACCTTAGAGACTAACAAATTTATTTCAGCATAAGCTTTCGTGGGCTAGAACCCACTTCATCAGATGCATGGAATGGAACATACAGTGAACAGATATTTATACATTCAAAGAAACATGAGATGGTGGAAGTGCCTATAACAACGTTAAGAGGCTAATTAATTGAAAGGAACTGTTATCAGTAGAAACTTTTGAAGTGATAATCAACGGGGCCATTATAGACAGTTGACACAAAGGTGTTAAGGGGGGAAATAAATTCAATTAACGTAATGACCGAGCCATCCACGGTCAATATTCAAGCCTAAGGTAATGATATCTAGTTTGCATATTAATTCCAATTGTGCAGTTTCTCATTGTAGCCTGTTTTTGAAGTTATTTTGTTGCAAAATTGCTACTTTTATATCTGTCATTGAGTGATTAGGGAGGTTGAAGTGTTCACCTACTGGCTTTTGAATGTGATGATTCCTGATGTCAGATTTGTGTCCGTTTATTCTTTTGCGTAGAGACTGTCCAGTTTGGCCAATGTACATGGCAGAGGGGCATTGCTGGCACATGATGGCATATATCACATTGGTATATGTGCAGGTGAATGAGCCCCTGATGGTGTGGCTGATGTGATTAGGTCCTATGGCGCGTGCCTGTAATCCCAGCTGCTTGGGATGCTGCGGTTGGCGGATTGCTCAGGAGTTCTAGGCTGCTGTGCGCTATGTCAATCGGGTGTCCGGTGCTACTGACAGCCTGGCCAGCGGGTAGTTGGAGGACTGGCTAGAACAACACATCTGATGTGTTGTGATTGGTGCTTTCTCTGTGAAGGCTGATAGACCGATCGATGACAGTGATGGTGTCACTTGAATAGATATGTGGACAGAGTTGGCATCGGGCTTTGTTGCAAGGATAGGTTCCTGGGATAGTGTTTTTGTTGTGTGGTTGCTGGTGAGTATTTGTTTCAGGTTGGGGGGCTGTCTGTAAGCGAGGACTGGTCTGTCTCCCAAGATCTGTGAGAGTGAGGGATCATCTTTCAGGATAGGTTGTAGATCTTTGATGATGTGCTGGAGAGGTTTTAGTTGGTGGCTGAAGGTGACGGTAAATAGGTAAATAGTGGTGTTTCCCAGGCATTTGTACTGGGCCCAGTACTGTTCAACATATTTATAAATGATCTGAAAAAGGGGCAAAATTTGCAGATGACACAAAACTACCCAAGATAGCTAAATGCAAAGAAGACTGTGAAGAGTTACAAAGGGATCTCACAAAACTGGGTGACTGAGCAACAAAATTGCAGATGAAATTCAGTGTTGACCAATGCAAAGTAATGCACATTGGAAAACATAATCTCAGCCATACATATAAAATGATGGGGTCTAAATTAGCTGTTACTACTCAAGAAAGAGATCTCGGAGTCTTTGTGGATAGTTCTCTGAAAACATCCACTCAATGTGCAGTGGCAGTCAAAAAAGTGAACAGAATGTTCGGAAGCATTAGGAAAGGGAAAGATAATAAGACAGAAAATATCATATTGCCTCTATATAAATCCATGGTCCACTCACGTGTGTAGATCTGGTTGTCCCATCTCAAAAAAGATATATTGGAATTTGAAAAGGTAGAGAAGGGCAACAAAAATGATTAGGGATATGGAATAGCTTCCATATGAGGAGGGATTAATAAGACTGGGACTTTTCAGCTTGGAAAAGAGACGACTAAAGGCAGACATGATAGAGGTCTATGAAATCATGACTGGTGTGGAGAAAATAAATAAGGAAGTGTTATTTACTCTTCCTCATAACACAAGAATGAGCCAAACACCATAACACCAAATGAAATTAATAGGCAGCAAGTTTTAAACAAACAAAAGGAAGTATTTTTTCACACAACACACAGTCAACCTGTGGAACTCTTTGCCAGAGGATGTTGTGAAGGTGAAGACTATAAAAGAGTTCAAAAAAGAGCTAAATAAGTTAATGGAGGATAGGTCCATCAATGGCTATTATCCAGGATGGGCAGGAATGATGTCCCTAGCTTCTGTCTGCCAGAACATGGGAATGGGCGACAGGGGATGAATCACTTGATGAAGACATGTTCTGTTCATTCCCTCTGAAGCACGTGACATTGGCCATTGTCGAAAGACAGGATGCAGAGCTAGTTTGACCATTGTTATGACCAATTATGATCGTTCTTATGTTCTCATTCTTTGGATGAAGTGAAGCAGAGGGGAGTAGGATGATGGGGCTATGTTTATTATTGTTTATTACATAGGATCACAAGGGTGGGTACCGGTACTAACTGTAAATGCTGTTTGGAATCTCCAGAAAAAGGATTTTGGAGAGACTGCCTGTTAAAATGAGACCATGTACCTGATAAAGAATTGGAATAATAAGGCCCAATCCAACTGCTACTGACGTCAGTAATAAGATTGTTGCCCCTTTTCGACCTTAGCAGCTCGTAAAATTTCTGGGCCCTTGGGATGTTCCAGAGGGAAGTACAATAGATGGAGTCTTATATTTTCTTTGATGCAATCTTGTCTATTTACAATGAATGTGCAAAGTCCTGCTCCTCTGAACAAAGGCGGAACCAAAACCAAAAGGAAGTTTCTTAGCTTACATCCCTCAAGCCTCTTTAGTCAGTCCTGAAAAGCTCTCTCTCTAGTTTTTCCCAGGGACACCCTGTGCTCACAGGCTATAGACAGACTTTCTGCCTCTTTCTCTGCTCTTGTCTGTTCTCCATTTCTTTGTGATCTGTTTTCTCTCCCACACATCATTGCCCGAAACAATATTCAGCCAAAAGCTCCTGGGTGGGTCCACACACATCTTTTTTTGTCTTACATGGGGGCTTATGATTATGTTATGTTAGTTGAAGGGTGAGTTCACACTGATCAATCTTATGGGATTTTAATTTAGCCCATTATAAGTTTTCAATCAGCTTATAACAGGACATTTTGGACTGTTTCTCTGCGATGGGGTTTTCAAACCCCACATTGGAGAACAAGGTATTAAAGAGGAGCTCTGGTCCCAAAATACCCTACCTGTCACACCTGTTAACCCTGCACAAGCTGGAGGTGGAGTTTAAAAAGGGAAGCAGAGCCACTCAGAGGAAGTGGACAGTGCAAGTGAGCAGACTTCTGCTCTGGAGAAGTACAGTCTAGAGCTTGTGTTGCCTGAGTCCAGGCCACACAGACCTAACAAAGCCTGCAAAGGAGAGGCTGGTGACTGTTTGTGAAGGTAAGAACATTTATTTTTGGCTCTTTAATTTACTTCTTGGGGAAAAGGGGGGACTTAGGTAGGAAGTGATCCAGGAAGGCAGCTGCTTAGCACCCCAAGGTACAAAACGTGGCTGTCTGCCATTGGGATCTGGATCAGAGCCCAGTGAGAAGGTAAGCACAGGCTCCCTTACCAACTCCAAAAGATGGGACTATAATAGGAGCCTTTATTTCAGTGGGGAATCCAGCTGGGGAAGACCATGAATACTCACGTGTCCAGTCCCCAATCCCTGAACTAAGGAGAAAAGCCCTGAAGCCCTTGCAGGCACCAAAAGACTACTCTGATATTGGAGTTTATATTGTATATCCCAAAAGGAATGGACTGCAATGTGCTACCCGCACTGGAGGGCTGAGACACAAAATAGGGGCCGGACCCCACAAAATAGAAATGTCATGAAAAAGAGAGAACATCGAGGAGGGAGACAACCGGCCACATCTCTGCCTGACCACTAGGTGGCACTGGTGGTGAGCATTCCCTTTCATAAGCTCAAAGAAAGCACCTAAACTACATTTCACTCTTCTGAGTGCTCAGGATGGATAGATTCAACAACTTGGGAAACAAGAACCAACACTCTGGTTGACTGTAAGTATCTGATCAGTATCAGCCAACTGAGTTCAAATTTCAAAACTACACAATGTAAAACAGCAGCTAAATTTCTGCAGACACTAACATAATGTAACAAATTCTGATTTTAATAGCATTTTTGCTTCCATGAGAAATTCCATACATTTTCAAGAAAGCCTTGAAAAGTAACCAGAACAATTTATTAAACTTTTCATTTTTGAAGCAAATGCTCCACACACCTCTAAAGATAAAAATTACTATAACTCTGGACAATTTAAACTACAGAAACGGCTTCTAGATTATTAAAACATTTCTCTTGTGTTCCAGTAGGACGCAGACTATTGGTTCTTATGGTACTGTATAACAATGAAGTGATTTTTCCAGAATGATACAGATAATACATGATGAGTGTATCCTTAGGTTTTATTTGGGCAGTTATCTGGATAATAGAGATGCTGATTTTTTTTTTAGAAAAGTAATTATAAAAAAATCCCAGTCAGAAATATGTAAACTTGTTCTCTCTCTCTCTCTCTCTCTCTCTCTCTCTCTCTCTGTGTGTGTGTGTGTGTGTTTGTGTTTTAAATTTACTGGGACTCAGGCTTCTAAATTTCCCAATCTCAG
Source organism: Macrochelys suwanniensis (assembly GCA_033296515.1). NCBI lineage: Eukaryota > Metazoa > Chordata > Testudines > Chelydridae > Macrochelys > Macrochelys suwanniensis. The sequence continues at coordinate 90,736,063 of CM065775.1, read as the reverse complement.
TGATAATATCTTCTGGCACAGAGAGTTAAGTGACATTTATTATCCTTGTGCTTCTTACACTCTCTTTTTGAAGTAACTCTCCAGCCAATGCTGCCTGGAAAACTGTCCCACTAAGTTTTCTTATAGTACAAACAATAAAATTATACATACTTTGTGTAGACTGCCTTTTATCTCCTCACTCAGAGCCCAAAGCTACTCAGCCACTATCCCCCATTGCTGTAACTAGTGCTATTTCTGGATACTGAGAGTATGTCTACACTAAAGCTAGGAAGTGTAATTTCCAGCTTAAGGAGATATATCCTCTGATTGAGCTAGCATGCTAAAAATTGAAGTGTAGTCATGTAGTCATGCACAAATAGCAGGAGAGGCTAGCTGCCTGAATTTCCACAGGGTCTCAGACAGGATTGTCCTTGAGGTGGCCAAATTCTCCCACTGCCCACACTACAGGACTGAATCTCATCTACATGTTAGATGTACAGCACCACGCTGGCAGTGCAAAGCAGCTTTAAAGTGAATGTAAATGTAATTTCTGCCCACCTTAAGGCCTTTTTGCACTGCCAGGGAAGTCCTAAGGGGACTTAATGTAAATGAGAATCAGGCCCTTATACCTCTAACCATGCTTATGCACATTTTTCATACATATTTAAGGTGACTTAGGGCATACCATGATTTATTGCTCTATAACCATGTTATCCTATTCCACACAAAGTTACAACATAGATATACTTGACTGTACCAATTAACCACCCCTGTCACAGTTAGATTTATAGTGTGCACTTGTCTCTAATTGGGCACTTAAGCATTCTATTTATTGGGAGGTCTCTGAATGTATTCTACACTGCAAGTGAAAGTATGATTGTACCATGGATAGGCAAGTTATTAAATGGTATTTAGCTGTGTGAGAAAGAAGGGTGAGATTCTAAGCTGTTATTTTAGGAAAGAAGTTGTCAAATACAAGAATAAAGGAAATATAAATAAATAATGTGGCAAATATTTTTCTCATATCTTATTCAATATAATACAGTACATCATGTACAGATTTTTTTATTGGAGTAATTTTAATTGGAACAGTTGCTTTATAAGAATAATAGGCTACCTAGTGTGGTGCCTAATTAAAAAATTCTCCTGTGTAAATGAGAGAGATCGAGATCATGTGACTCATGCATATCAAATATTAAAAATAACACAAAAATTGAAATGAATGAAAAACGTTCTGTGTATCTAAGGAAACTAAGAACTTAGACAATAAATATCCCATTTACTCTATGTCCCATACAGGTGCTGAGCCATCTTCCATTTAAATCAATAGGAGTTGGATTGGTCACATATTCCCTAAGGGCTCTCCTCAGCATTTTTACCTTATTTTTAGCCATCTGTTATTTGTCTTCTTGACATTAAATATTCCATTCAGCATGAAGTGTCACTAACTTTAATTGTTTGGCACTCCTATTATTACTTTTCTCAAAACCAATTTTTAGCTGTACCATGTCAGTGAATTAAAAAGCTTTTACTTTTTGAATATATTTTCTGTGAAATGGTAAAACTCAAGTACCATACTGCACCTTCATAGAGATATTTAGGTTTGTATTTTTTTAAAGGTATTGTCAACTGAGAAGTTGGTACAAGCTTTTATTTTTTAATAAAGTATAATAAAATAAAATAAAATACAAAACTATGCATCAATGTAAGGTTAAGGTTACCATGTTAAATTCTGGGAAGTCAGGCAATGCAAAAATTAAAGTGGACTATAACCTTAACTATGCAAAGTTGTTGTAGCATGTCGGTTCCAGGATAGAAAAGAGTCAAGGTGGGCGATATAATATCTTTTATTGGATCAAATTCTTTTATTTATGAGACAGTCATGCTTTGGAGCTTACACAGAGATCTTCTTCAGAGCTCTTCATGGATCCTAAATATGCCTATCACAACATGTGGTGTGCCTCATCCAGTGCACTAAATGTCCCAATAGCAACTATGTGGCTGAAACCAGACAATCACTGTGCTCTCGAATGAACTCACACAGGAAAATGATAAAAGACAAAATGGCCCTATCACCTGTGGTGAACACTTTTCACAAAGTGATCACTCTGACCTATCAGTCCTCATCCTCAAAGGGAACCTGCAGAACACTTTCAAAAGACGAGCCTTGGAGCTTAAATTCATATGTCATAAAATCATGGTCTGAACAGAGACACTGGATTTATGGCTTATTAGAACAATTTGTAACCTACTAACAACCCCTCCCCCTTCCTTTAGTCACTATAACTGGAGGAATGTTAATGGGCCAATTTACCTTCAATCCAATTAATCTCGAATGGTCCCTTGAAATATGTGTTAACTACTTATGCTAAATAATCTGTTCCACCTGTATTTAGCTTCGGCACTCTGAGTTAGTTTCCCAGAAATGAAGAAGATCTCTGAGCAAGCTCCAAAGCCTGTCTCTCTCATGAACAGAAGTTGGTCCAGTAAAAGATATTACTTCACCCATCTTTGTCTCTTTGATAACCTTAATTATGTCCACTTGCAGGAGCCATATTGTGCCATTATTTTGAAGCAGAACTCCCAACAAAGTGAAAGGACAGTTTACTTAAACTTGATAATATCCTATGGCTCTTTGAATACACTAAGATTTAGGCCTTGATCCTGAATAATTTTACTCACATGAATAGTCATATTGAAGTCCTAGTGATTTCAATGAGCTTTGGACCAGATCCCATGGGTAAAAAGTTAGTACGTGCAAATTTGGAGGAGAATAGTTTAACTACTTAAACACATATTATTATTCAGTAATGTAATTTGGGTGGGGTTTTCATAGGAGCCAAAGGGAGCTAAGTAAATTCAGTGGGATCTGGGCACTTAGACCCATTAGGCTCTTTTGAAAACCCCATCCAGTGGGACCATTCTTTCTACAACATTAGACACTCTTGTGTAGATCTTGTAATGTTGCATAGATTTCTGGTTTCATAGATTTCATAGGTTCCTAAACATCATTTACTCAAAAAGTATGCAATAAAATGCACGTGAATAGTGTAATACGGATGGAGTATAATTAATTATACTCAGCATTTTCCAAAGTGCTGTGTGGCCTAACTCTGCTCCCATTGAAATTAGTGGGAGTTTTTCCCATGTCTTCAATAGAAACAGAGTTACCCAAGAATCAAGTCTTAAAAGCATGTAAATACTTGATTTCATGTATGAATGGTTATAATTTGCTAAAAGAATGAGGAGTACTTGTGGCATCTTAGAGACTAGCAAATTCATTTGAGCATAAAATTTCATGGGCTACAGGCTCAATTCATCAGATGCGTAGAATGGAACATACAGTATGAAGATATATATACACACAGAACATGAAAAGGTGGAAGTTGCCATACCAACTCTAAGAGGCTAATTAATTAAGATGAGCTATTATCAGCAGGAGAAAAAAAACTTTTGTAGTGATAATCAAGATGGCCCATTTCAGACAGTTGACAAGAAGGTGTGAGGATACTTAACATGGGGAAATGGAATCAATTTGTGTAATTACCCAGCCACTCCCAGTCTCTATTCAAGCCAAAGTTAATGGCATCTAGTTTGCAAATTAATTCCAGTTCAGCAGTTTCTTGTTGGGGTCTGTTTTTTAAAGCTTTTCTGTTGCAGAATTGCCACCTTTAAGTTTGTTATTGAGGTTGAAGAATTTTCCTACTGGTTTTTGAATGTTATGATTCCTGATGTCAGATTTGTGTCCATTTATTCTTTTGCGTAGAAACTGTCTGGTTTGGCCAATGTACATGGCAAAGGGGCATTGCTGGCACATAATGGCATATATCACATTGGTAGATGTGCAGGTGAACGAGCCCCTGATGGCGTGGCTGATTTGATTAGGTCCTATGATGGTGTCACTTGAATAGATATGTGGACAGAGTTGGCATCGGACTTTATTGCAAGGATAGGTTCCTGGGTTAGTGTTTTTGTTGTGTGGTGTGTGGTTGCTGGTGAGTATTTGCTTCAGGTTGGGGGGCTGTCTGTAAGCGAGGACTGGTCTGTCTCCCAAGATCTGTGAGAGTGAGGGATCGTCTTTCAGCTATCCTCACACCTTCTTGTCAACTGTCTGAAATGGGCCATCTTGATTATCACTACAGAAGTTGTTTTTTTTCCTCCAGCTGATAATAGCTCATCTTAATTAATTAGCCTCTTAGAGTTGGTATGGCAACTTCCACCTTTTCATGTTCTCTGTGTGTATATATATATCTTCATACTGTATGTTCCATTCTATGCATCTGATGAAGTGAGCTGTAGCCCATGAAAGCTTATGCTCAAATAAATTTGTTAATCTCTAAGGTGCCACAAGTACTCCTCGTTCTTTTTGTGGATACAGACTAACACGACTGCTACTCTAAAACCTGGTAATACTTTGGTGGTTACCAGTTTAACCGTTTGCAAATTTAGTAGCAGAGACAGATATTATCTACACTATCTAATCTCTCTGTCTAGATAGGTAGATAAATGGAGGAAATGAAGGGGCAAGCAGTTGTCCTTAGTAAAGATTAACACCCATAAATTGCATTTTAGAATGTAATGGTCAACAGTAATTGAGGTATGTGAAAGCAAAAAGTTCTTAAATATTTATACAATAATGATTTTTCAAAAATCTTTTCATAATTCAAATATGGGTGAATGAATTTAGCTCAAACTCTCAGACTCCAACTCTGGTCTGAAATCAATCATGGCAAATTTTAACTGGAAAAGAATTATTTTCAAGAAGTTATGACATGTGAGAGGAATGGATTAAAATGATAGTTCTCCTGTAATCTTCCTGAGGAAAAAAAATTAGACTTCTGAAAAGTATTTGACTTGGTACCGCATGACATTTTGTGTAAGAAATTAAAACAATACAAAATCAACATGGCATACATAAAATAGATTAAAAACTATCAGATATTTAAAACTAAAGTTTGAGATTTCGGAAATCTTCATCAAGCAGTTACATTTCTGTTGGGGTCCAGCAGAAATAGGTCCTTAGCCCTGCACTATTTAACATTCCTGCCCTGATCTAGAAGAAAACAAAATCTTTTTTTTTTTTAGCAACTGACACAAAGCTTGGGCGAATGGTAAAGAATGATGAGGACAGGTCATTGATGCAAGGTGATCTGGAATGCTTGGTAATCTGGGCACCAGCAAACAATGTGCCTTTCAAATGTAAGGCCGTATATCTAACAAGACAAATTGTAGGCCACACTTACAGGATGGTTGCCTATACTGGAAGTTTCAGAGTGGTAGCCATCTCAGTATGTGTCAGCAAAAACAACGAGGAGTCCTTGTGGCACCTTAGAGACTAACACATTTATTTGGGCATAAGCTTTCGTGGGCTAGAACCCACTTCATCAGATGTATGGAGTGGAAAATACAGGAGCAGGTATAAATACATGAAAAGATGTGAGTTGCCTTCCAAGTGTGAGATCAGTCTAACGAGACAATTCAATTGACATCAGGATACCAAGGGAGGAAAAATAACTTTTGAAGTGGTAATGAGAGTGGCCCATTTCAGACAGTTGACAAGGAGGTGTGAGTAACAGTAGGGGGAAATTAGTATTGGGGAAATTAGGTTTAGGTTTTGAAATGTAATGACTCTGAAAAAGACTTTGGGTCATGATGGATAATCAGCTGAAAATGAGCTCCCTGCATGAGGTTGTGGCTAAAAGGGCTAATGTGGTCCTTGAAAATATTAAATAGGGATTTTGAGTAGGATTAGAGAGGTGATATTACCTATGGATTTGGTGCTGACGTGACCATTACTGGAATACTGTATTCAGTTCTGGTGTCTACACTTCAAGAAGAATGTTGATAAATTCAAGAGTGTTCAGAAAAGAGCCATGAAAATTTATAAAGGATTGGATAACATGCCTTATAGTGCTATATTCAAGGAGCTCCATCTATCTAGATTATCAAAGGAAGGTTAAGGGGTGGCTAGAACAGAGTCCATAAGTATGTTCATGGGGACAGGAATTTTATAATAGAAGGCTCTTTAATCTAGCAGAAAAAGATACAACAGATCCAGTAGCTAGAAGTCAAAGCTAGACAAATTTAAACCAGAAATGAGGCACAATTTTGAGGAACAATTTACCATGTTCTCTGTTGTATTCTCCATCAGTGGCAATATTTAAATCAAGAGTGAATGTTTTTTCTGCAACACTTACTCTAGTTCAAACAGGAATTCATTTGGGGAAGCTCTATGGCTTGTGTTATGTGGTTAAACTAGATGATCAGAATGGTCCCTTCTTGCTTTATAATCTATGAAAACTTTTGGCTTGTGCTGTTCTGAAAGTGATAGCAAGGGCACATTTAAATGATGAGTGTTTTTCTTTTTACAGAAACAAGGATTTGTTGTTAATGAATGAAGTGGCAAAGTGCAGAAATGTGCCTAAGGTAGCTGGAGGCAGCTAGAGAACAAGTAACAACCCAGAATCAGATTTAGTGGCTATAAAAGCTTCTTGGTGCAGTTAATGGTGTAACTGTTCTGTCAGACCAAAATAAAATTCTGACAGTTTCATTAAAGAGCTACATTTCACTTTTTAAAAGAAAAGGAACATTTAGTACCCTGTGAGATTTAAATGTTCAGACATGAAAAAGGGTACAAACCTTGTAAAAATTACATTTAATTTGGTACATTACTCTAAATTCTAAAAGACTTTACTGACGTAGTCATCTCATATAGATCAAGAATTCTCAGACTTTTTGTTTAGGGTGTGTCACGTTTTCAGGGCTAACTGCACCTTTGTCTCTTTCCTAGTCTATGAGTGCACCCCCAAAGGTTTCAGGCTTTGTGATTTACCTCTCCTGGGGTGGAATCAGTTCTCCTCGCCTTAGACTAGGCTACAATAACTTGGACATCAACAATGTTTACCCAGCAGGGGTGACTGGGTTCAAGAGTCTGTAAGCAGTGGTGAATATAGTGACCGAACAGCCTTCTTAAAACCAAAGTATTGTTTATTGTAGGAACAAAGCATTTGGTGAAATGGGATTTTAAAACAACAGTGTACATGCATGTTTACCTTATCAAAAGTCGTACTATCCCCCTGATGGTAAGCTAGGCAGGCCTAACTTCTTCAGATACTCCAGCACCATCTACTTCCTCTCGTGAGAAAGAGATCCTTTTACTGGGCATTTGGTTTTTTACATATATATATAGAAAACACAGAAACACAGAAAACACAATGTGTCATATATTCTTCCCAAAAAGCCACAGATTAAAGACAAGCTTCTATTGGGTGTTTCTGATCATCACTATGGTCACTAAGAACAATATTTTCTTATGACTGGATAACATGATATCCATTAGTATACATAGACCATTTAGTAGCATGTTTCTGTGGATTACAGCCCTTAACACATCTTTCTTTTGACTGCATAGAGGACCACAAAGTCCCTGGTTAGACCTGGGTGAACTTTTTTTCATCTAGTGGTGTGTGTGTATATGTTTTAAATGGGCTTTTTGGACCCCTCTCCCCATGTTTATTTTTCTTTCTTGAAAATATTTACCATTTTCTGACCATTTCTGCATATGATCTTCCAAAAATAGCATACTCCTCTCACTAAATAAATCAATAAATCATAAGTTATTATGGCCACCATCTTGGCTCACACACGAGGGATTGAACTGAGAACATTCAGAGCTAAAAGCATAAACAGCTACAGAAATAAAAACCAGGCTTTATACCTGGGGCCAGGCCCAATGAGAGAAATTCAGGGCCCTGGTACATTACTTTCAGTGGGGCCCTACCCCCTCCCATTTCACTGTATTTATACAGACATTAGAGTTGTTTTGGGCCCTAGTACAGTTGTCCCTCCTTATTCCCCATTTTGTCAGTACTGGCTGGGGTGGATGCAGTCTCAAGTCCTCTGTGGATTGGGCACAGAATGGGGGAAAACAACACACACTGACCAGTGGCTTATACACTCCCTGTAATCATGGGAAACTCATCCTGAACATGTAAGGCCTACAAGAGTTGAAGTCCTGGATGATCTCCCACTATATGAAAGCTGCCATTTTCGCCAGAAGCAGTGACTGAATTGTAAACTGCTTGAACTGCTACAACTTGATCTAAAGGGCTAATGCTCTCTAGCCGGGGCTGTGAGAGACTCATATCCCCTGTAGGTCAGGCATGGAAAAGGATCTCAGCACTGGATTACAAAGTCATGTCTATTTTGCAGCTGTGCTAGCAATGCAATTTAATTAAGGAAAATGCTGGAATCCAGAAGTATGTCAAAAAGATGAGAATGTCCTGATAGCCCAGGCTATTTCAACTAGTTCCGGTAGGTTGTTCTAGATGGCCAATTACTAAAGACATGAGCCTAAAGTTTTGTTTTAAAAATGTAAGTATTGGTAGCTTTCCCCAGAGGAGGACAATACCGCCATAAAAGCTCCTTTGCTACATTTTATAAATCATTGCTGATTATCTGATGATTCATTAACTGTTAGCTACTACTGGAAATCCTAAAGTAAGAATCACACTTACCATATTAAAAGAACCTTGAATAACTATCAGTTGTGACTGTAAAAGAACCTGAAGTGGATGAGTCTTTATTGTTCAGCTCCCAACTTGAGGACAAGTATATCTACAATGATTAAAAAAGCATGAGTAAAGCAGCCTTGCAGTAATGTCAAGAATATGTATTAGCCCAGGCAACTCACTTCATCTCAACTATAATGATCTAATGAAAAAGCTAATAACATTACTCACCCATCAAAAACAGTTAAACTCACCACCCTAGAGTGAGTAAGTAAGTAAAATGTTCGAAGGTTGTACTGAAGCAATAGGAAAAAGTTACATATCAAACATTATTGGAACTTTAGTTTAAGAGTACCTAAATGATACATTATGATATATGGTTCTGGGGCAATTGCAGGATATACAACATGAGTGATAAGAAATAAGCAAAACATAATTCAGACTGCAATCATACTTTATTTTGACATCTGTAGCTATCCATATTATAATCTAGAGCTTTCTTTTTCATTTGAATATGCTAAACAACTTATTCATTTTCTTAAAAAAAGAATGAACTTTCCTGTTACGGCTTCTCTTGGTCCAAGAGCTCTCCTTTTTTTTTTTTTTTTGGTTCTTCTTAGCATACGCACAATGTGCCTCAGGTGTCACGTGACCAGGATTCATCACCGAATTTGGACCGCTGGTTGGATCATCTGGTTGGGACAGGTACTAATGGGGAGTGTGTTGTGAATGCTGATCATGCCTCTTATTCTTTTTGTTTATTTTTAAGGACAATATTGGTTATCTTAATGGCAAACAGCTTTTGGGTTTAATATTTTCCTTAAAAGAGCAGTTAAAAGAGTAATATAAGAAATTACTATTACTCCAATACATTTTAATAATGTACAAAAAGATTCAAAATCAGATATATATCCACTCCCACTTTTCGGTAATTCCATCCTCAATTTCTGTGTCTGAAAGAGATAAAGGAAGAAGGGATAAATAGGAGAGAGAGAAATAACGTGTAGCTTTCAAAACTAGCATTCTTATTAGGTATCTATCATAGTTAATCTATTTTAATATAAGGTTAAAAAGATAAAACAGAATATAATAGTGGGTTGTCCTGACTTATCAGGTAAAATGTTTCGGACTGCTAAACTGTGCTGATGAGTTTCTGTTTTGGCTTAGTCAAATGAGTCAAAGTCACTTGATACCTTGTCAGTTTAAATTTTTCCCCCCAGAAAAATGAGCATCAGACTATGGCCTGGTCTACACTAGGACTTTATGTCGAATTTAGCAGCGTTAACTCGATTTAACCCTGCACCCATCCACATTACGAAGCTATTTATTTCGACATAAAGGGCTCTTTAATTCAATTTCTGTACTCCTCCCCGACGAGGGGAGTAGCGCCAAATTCGACATGACCATGTCGAATTCGGGTTACTGTGGACGGAATTCGACGCTAATAGCTCCGGGAGCTATCCCACAGTGCACCACTCCGTGGATGCTCTGGACAGCAGTCCGAGCTCGGATGCTCTGACCAGACACACAGGAAAAGCCCGGGAAAATTTGAATTCCTTTTCCTGTCTGACCAGTTTGAATCTCATTTCCTGTTTGGACTTCGTGGCGAGCTCAGCAGCACTGGCAACGATGCAGAGCTCTCCAGCGGAGGTGACCATGCAATCGCAGAATAGAAAGAGGGCCCCAGCATGGACTGATCGGGAAGTCTTGGATCTGATTGCTGTGTGGGGCGATGAGTCCGTGCTTTCGGAGCTGTGATCGAAAAAACGGAATGTGAAGATCTACGAGAAGATCTCAAAAGCCATGACGGAGAGAGGATACAGCCAGGATGCAACGCAGAGCCGCATGAAAATCAAGGAGCTGCGACAAGCATACCAGAAGACCAAAGAGTCAAATGGACGCTCCGGAGCCCAGCCCCAAACATGCCGTTTCTACGAGGCACTGCATGAAATGCTCGGTGGTACTGCCACCACTACCCCACCAGTGTCCGTGGACTCCGATGATGGGGTCTTATCTACGGCCACGTCGTCAGAGGTTTTCGCGGATGGTGAAGATGAGGAAGGAGATGAGGAGGATGAGGCAGTCGACAGCGCTTTCAACGCTGATTTCCCCGACAGCCAGGATCTCTTCATCACCCTGACTGAGATCCCCTACCAACCCTCCCAAGACGGTAACCCGGACCATGAATCAGGGGAAGGATCAGCAGGTCAGTGTTTTAAACATTTATTTTGAATAGAATAGGCATGATATGCTGGCAATGGGTTTTTATTGCTTAGTTTGCCCTAGACGCTTTCGTTGCCATTGCAGCTACTCGAAAAGTCTGTCAATATGTCTGGGGATAGAGGAGAAATCCTCCTCAGAGATCTCCACGAAGCTCTCCTGGAGGTACTGTGAAAGCCTTTGCATCAGGTTCCCAGGTAGAGCGGCCTTATTGTCTCCTCCATGGTAGGAAACTTTTCTGCGCCAGGCTAGTAGCAGGTACTCCAGTATTGCCTTGCACAGCATGGCGGCATATGGCCCCGGTGTTTGCTGGCATTCACGTAGCATACGGTCTTTCTCTGTCTCCATAATCCTCATCAGAGTGATATCAGTCATGGTGCCCTGGTTTGAATTAGGGGTATTTTAGTATGGGGACTTATTGCCTGTTCCTTTAAATAACTCTACCCAGCAGTTTCCAGCCACGCGGTGGGGGCAGGGAGGTGAACCGTTCATGCTGAGCGGTTCACAGGCAGCAGGCAGGGGTCTTTCCCGAGCCCAGCCACGCGGTGGGGGCGGGGAGGCGAACCGTTCAAACTGAACAGTTCGCAGGCAGCAGGCAGGGATCTTTCCCGGGACCAGCCACGTGGGGGGGAAGGGGAGGTGAACCGTTCATGCTGAGTGGTTCACAGGCAGCGGGCAGGGATCTTTCCCGGGAGCAGCCACGTGGTGGGGGCGGGGAGGTGAACCGTTCAAACTGAGTGGTTCGCAGGCAGCAGGCAGGGATCTTTCCCGGGACCAGCCACGCGGCGGGGGGGGGGGGGGGGTGCGGGGAGGTGAACCGTTCAAACTGAGCGGTTCGCAGGCAGCAGGCAGGGACCTTTCCTGGGACCAGCCACGCGTGTGTGGGGGAGGCGAACCGTTCATGCTGAGTGGTTCGCAGGCAGCGGGCAGGGATCTTTCCTGGGACCAGCCACGCGGGGGGGGGGGGGGGGGCGGGGAGGCGAACCGCTCATGCTGAGCGGTTTGCCAGCAGCAGGAACTAGCCACCACTAGGAGCTGTGCTTGAAACATGGTAGTAGGGCGCTGCTGTGAAGTAAGCTCTCAGCAGGCAAAAGTCTACAGCTTACCATGGTCTCCAGATAGCAGAATTCTGGTGTCCAGCCCCGCTTGTGTGATCTGTACACCAAGGCCCAAGGCACTCAATATAAAGACAGAGTATTCGATCTTGTACTGAGTGCACATGTGATAGGGAGTGTGCATGGTCTTGTTCCCAGGGAAAGAGTATAGTCATTGTTTGGGAAAATGTATCTTTGTGAGGAATTCACTCCCTTTCTCCCATCCCACAGCTGCGAGCGTCTCCTGCAGTACCCGTGCATCCCCCCCCCAGAGGCTGGCGCAGATCAGGCGGCGAAAAAAAAGGACACGGGACGAGACGTTCTCAGAACTTATGTCCTGTTCCCGAACCGAGGTGGCTCAGCAGACCCAGTGGAGGGAGAACATGTCGCAATACCAGCAATCATACAGCGAACGGGAGGACAGGTGGCGGCAGGAAGACCAGCAGGCGACTCAAACGCTGCTTGGACTAATGAGGGAGCAAACGGATACGCTCGGGCGCCTTGTAGATGTTCTGCAGGACCGGAGGCAGGACGAAAGAGCCCCGCTCTATTTGATTTCTAACCGCCCTCCCCCGCCACAAAGTCCAATCCCCCCCTCACCCAAAGTCACGAGAACGAGGGGCGGCAGGGGCTGTGGAAATAATTACTACACTCCTGCTGACTGCTCAAGTAGCAGAAGGCTCTCATTCCCCAAGATTTGATGGATCCTTTCCTTCCCTCCAACTGCACCCCACCCTAGCCCCCGTCCAAGTTTCATCCCATAACTCTGCTGTCCTTAATAAAAATTGCTGTTCTGTAAAGTACTGTTTCCTTGATTTCCTTTTAAAGGATGGTGTGTTTGAAGGGGGGAAAGGGGGTTGGTAATTTGAGAGGATAGGCAACATTAACTGGGTAAAGAAACATAGGCAGGTTCAGGTTCTGCTTACACAAAGGTAATAGTCACAGGTTACCCTGCTCGCTCTGGAAGCTAGCTTTCAAAGCTTCCCGGATGCGCAGCGCGTCCCGCTGGGCTCTTCTAATCGCCCGGGTGTCTGGCTGCACGTAATCAGCAGCCAGGCGATTTGCTTCAACCTCCCACCCCGCCATAAACGTCTCCCCCTTGCTCTCACAGAGATTGTGGAGCACACAGCAAGCTGCAATAACAGTGGGGATATTGGTTTGGCTGAGATCAGAGTGAGTCAATAAGCTTCTCCATCTCCCCTTGAGACGTCCAAAAGCACACTGCACCACCATTCTGCACTTGCTCAGACGGTAGTTGAAGAGCTCCTTTTCACTGTCCAGGACGCCTGTGTAGGGCTTCATGAGCCAGGGCATTAGAGGGTAGGCTGGGTCCCCGAGGATCACTATAGGCATCTCCACATCCCCAACAGTTATTTTGTGGTCCGGGAAGTAAATACCTTCCTGCAGCCGTCTAAACAGACCAGAGTTCCTGAAAATGCGAGCGTCATGAACCTTGCCCGGCCATCCGACGTTGATGTTGGTAAAACGTCCTTTGTGGGCCACCAGTGCTTGAAGCACCATAGCAAAGTAGCCCTTTCGGTTAATGTACTGGCTGCCCTGGTGGTCCGGTCCCAGGATAGAGATGTGAGTTCCATCAATAGCCCCACTGCAGTTTGGGAATCCCATTGCAGCAAAGCCATCTATGATCACCTGCACGTTTCCCAGGGTCACTACCTTTGAGAGCAGCAGGTCAATGATAGCATTGGCTACTTGCATCACAGCAACCCCCACGGTAGATTTGCCCACTCCAAATTGATTCACGACTGACCGGTAGCTGTCAGGCGAAGCAAGCTTCCAGAGGGCTATGGCCACTCGCTTCTGGATAGTCAGGGCTGCTCATATCCGGGTGTCCTGGTGCTTCAGGGCAGGGAACAGCAACTCACAAAGTTCCAGGAAAGTGCCCTTACGCATCCGAAAGTTTCGCAGCCACTGGGATTCATCCCAGACCTGCAGCACTATGCGGTCCCATCAGTCAGTGCTTGTTTCCCTTGCCCAGAATCGCTGTTCCACAGCATCAACATGACCCATTGCCACCATGATGTCCAGGGACCGGGGTCCCATGGTTTGTGAGAGGTGTGTGCCCCTCTCAGAGTTAATGTCCTCATGGCGCTTCCGTTGCCTCCTTGCCCGATTTATGAGCATCTGCCTCTGGAAAAGGTGGACGATAAGGTGCGAGGTGTTGACAACGGACAGAACAGCAGCGATGATTGCAGAGGGCTCCATGCTTGCGGTCCTGTGGCGTCCGCGCTGTCAATCACCAGAAAAGGGCACGAACTGATTGCCCGCCGGCGCTTTCACGGAGGGAGGGTGGGAGTGCGAGTTGAATGACGACATTTACCCCAAACCACCCTCGACACATTTTTTGCCCCAGCAGGCATTGGGGGCTCAACCCAGAATTCCAATGGGCAGCAGGAACTGTGGGATAGCTACCCACAGTGCACCGCTTGCAATGTTGATGCTTGCCCTGTTACTGTGGACTCACAAAGTCGAATGAATGTCCTTGCTGTGGATTCACACGTTCAACTTTGTAATATCAGTTTCACAAGTTCGGTTTAAGTAAAATCGAACTACTCTCGTAGTGTAGACATACCCTTAGTTTCCTCATAGATTATACTTTATCAGTTGTTTATTATAAATTATTTTAAATGCATTTTTCATTTAACTCATATCCATATATATTTTACACTATATTTATATGATTACCTTATTTAAAATCAGACCAATAATACACATTTCCAAGAAGCGTTCAATTTGTGCATTTAATTTGGACTTCTAATTTTTCTCCTATCATAAACACTCCATATGCATTTGTCAAACAGGAAAAAAAAGTCAGAATACCAAATAACAAAACACAGGAATGTAAATAACACAATATTTCATATCCTAATACCCAGCATTAGATTGTACATACTGACACAAACATCTAGCTAAAGAAGAACTCACATTCTGCTCCAATGACACGTGACACAAGTTCTTTACTCTTTTAAAAAAGCAGTTCATTAAAATTATACAAATTTAAATTGTCCCTCTTTTCATTTCCCCCCACCTCTTGTCTTCTGCAGGGTTTCAGAACATGCTGCCACTCAATTTAAGAAAGGAGTCCACACAGATTTAAAGTTTAGTTTGTTTATAAAGGAATGTAACATTGAGGAGAGACATATTTCCAAATCCTTACTCTTTTGTAAGTTTTTACATTTTTTCCGGTTATGCTATTATCTTTAGTTCACTTACTGCACTGAAAGTTACCTTGGTAGTGAGAGCATTAGAAACACACGTATAGAAATCCCAAGTACAGCCAACAAAACAAACCTAATATTTTGAAAGGAAACGTACTCTGTGGCCCCTACATGCACAGAACAAACTCTCTTTTCTCTTAAAAAAATTACTTTAGATTATAAAATAAGCAAATATAAAACAAACTGCTCTCAGTTATATTGGTGCAAAGCCGGATTAACTGGAGAAGAAGGTGATGAAGTGATTAGGGTGCTAGCCTGGGACTCAGGATATCTGACTGCAAGTTCTTGCTTCACCACACTTAGTTTTCCTTTCAGATCTCCAAACATAAAAGGGGATAATAGCACTTCCTGTCTCATGGGGGTGTTGTGAGAATAAATACATCAAATGATTGAGAGTTGCTCAGCTATGATGGAATTGGGGTCTGTATTAGTACTTAAGATAGTGCTCAATTGACTATGGATTTACAACTGTGAAGCAAAGATCAGAATATAGGTCATTATGGGCCAAACCCAGCCAACACCCATGCAAGTACCTCTACTTGTTCAAAGGAGACATAGTGGATGAGGTAATATATTTTACTGGACCAACTTGTGTTGGTTAAAGAGACGAGCTTTCGAGCTACACAAAGCTCTTCTTTAGATCTCAAAAGATGGTCTCTTCCACCAACAGAAGTTGATCAAGTAAAAGATATTCCCTCACCCACCTTGTTTCTTTAATATCCTGGGACCAACACAGCTACAACAACCCTACTCATACAAGCTGTTCTATTGACTTCAATGGAACTACTTATATGACTCCAGTTATAGACTTATTTGCAAGATCAACCCTATAGATGTGATTTTCTTTTAAATATAGCTTGTGCTGTTCATCCAACAAACATAACAGTAGAAAAGAATTACTGTCCACATGAAAGAATCCATACATGTGTATACTTGATTCATTCTCTCAAGCCATCATTTTCTGCAGGCTATATCTCAGATGTGTCATGCAAGACTATATATTTTAAGGGCAGACCCGCAAATCTTATCAGCCTATCAGCAGAGATACAAGTCAGAAAGTTTCTCTGGGGCTATACAAGTGCCCCAAATGCACAGCAAGTTCTGCATGCCTGACTCCTGGAACACAACAAAGGAAGTACACATGTGCTTCCTTATTCAGAGCACAGAGAACAAAGAAAGACAGAGGAAGAGGCCCTGAAATTTAAAATGAGCTAGCTGCCCTATTAATGGAAAGAGAAATATAAATTATTTTCCCAACCCGTAGAAAGTTTTAGGACTTCCTATACTTTCAATGATAAAATCAGTTATGTTATACGTATGTGTATATACTTAACAAAGAGACACTAATCTCTCCACAGTTAACTTTGCAACCAGGCATCCATTATATAAGCACATTTTCCAGTTTTTTTTACTTCAGTTAATAAAGAGAGAAGCTTGTGTTTCTTCTGTCTAAGCTTAACAGACCAAGCGTTTTATGTTTTAAAATGTTGTTGCACATGACAAATACAAATAATTTTAAAACATATGGACAAGACCTTGGTCTTTTAATGATTACATAATCAAAATTAGATATATAACTTAATGGAGGTTTGTCAAACTCATTGATATAAACCTAGACATTCTGTTTTACACATATTAATTGTGAATGAATATATACATGTAATTCTGAAGTCTCTTTAAAGAGAGAAAAAAATGTTATCTTGATATATACATCTCTGGTGCTGTTGTTATTTATGTACGTATTTGTTTTCTGGATTTTAAAAAAAAAGTTTATATGGATATTTTAAATTTCGTCACACACACGAAAAAGTCTCTCTTTCTTTGAATCATAGAATCATAGAATCTCAGGGTTGGAAGGGACCTCAGGAGGTCATCTTGTCCAACCCCCTGATCAAAGCAGGACCAACCCCAACTAAATCATCCCAGCCAGGGCTTTGTCAAGTCTGACCTTAAAAACCTCTAAGGAAGGAGATTCCACCACCTCCCTAGGTAACCCATTCCAGTGCTTCACCTAAAATGCTTGACATTAAAATAAGAGAGGTACTGGCACCAAAACAGATGACAGGAACTTTGATGGCAGTTTAAGAAGCGTTCCAACTTTTAAGAAATCTGTTTATCCACTGATGATTCTATTCATGTCAGAGTGACAGAACAAGATATGTCTGTATCAAATTGTGAGCTCCATTTTGTATTAGGAACTCCATTTTGTATGATGTGCTGACTTACTTGCCTGAGGGTAGCCTATTGAATTGCATTCCAGATAGCTGCTCTGCCCAGGAAAGGGGCTTGAGACCTCATTGAAGAAATATAACAGAAAAGCCACACTACACTCTGAAAATATCAACTTTAAATTATTCAACTACTGGCCCATTCCCATGGAACAATCTTTTGTTTTTTGTTGGTGTTTTTTACTCGGGGCCTGCAGGCTGTGCTGGGGAGAGGGTGGGGGAAGGAAAGGGAGCAACATGGCTGTTGGAAGGGGTTGGAATATTCCCATAGAGCACATGGCAAGGAGACAGAGACTCTATTTGAGAAAAGGATGCTGCTCTGAGGCAGGGGGAGGGACCATTGGCACATATAAGCAGGATGTTCAGGAGAGAGAGAGGGGAACAGGGACTCTGCCCAGCCTGAAAATGCTGATAAAACTCAGACTGTCAGAAGGGGTCAGGTCAAATTAGGGGTGATATCATAGAACTGTAACTCTCTAGTGCTTTTAAGAGTGAAGATACTGATTTAAAAAAAATCCTTTGCTAAGTCTGTGTTCCTTGCTTTGGTGAGGTCCCTGAAGGGGTTAAATTGGAAGCCCAAAGAACTCATTGCCTCAGTGAAGTTCTGGAGGAGTGTAAATAAGCAACAGGAACTTGGGAGATCTGAGGCACTGGTTTCAGGGCTTGGGGCAGCTGGAATGTGAGGTCACGCATTCCAAGGAAGGTCTCATACGAAAGGTCTGAAACCTGTGTGTGTTCCTAAGTGGCCCAGGGCTAGAAAGTTTGACTAGACTCTAACTAGACTCAGTCGAGCTGGAAGCACAAGTGATGCAGTGATTGGTTCCCTCTAGAGTGGTGTACAGGCAGAGAGCTACTGCGCGAGGTTGTCACTGTCAGTATTTGGCATTTATAGTCTATAGCAGTTTCATTTTCAAAGCATTAAGTAAGTAATCACTACAGCATTCCTGTGAAGTAGCTGAGTAAGAAAGAGAAAACACATTGGCCTGGAACAGCAAACCACGGCCAGTGGGAGCTGTGATCGGCTGAACCTGCAGACGCTGCAGATAAACAAACTGTCCCGGCCCACCAGGAGATTTCCCTGATGGGCCACGTGCCAAAGGCTGCTGATCCCTGATCTAGCCAGTGCTGCCAGGTGAGCACGGATGAGCCTGGGGAAGGGGAAGGGAACATGGTAGGTGCATGCATGCATTTTTACTTACAAGACTTAAAATTAAAGATGGCCCCCATCCTATCCCTAAATTAACAAGACAAAGATATTGACTTTTAATTGTTTTATTCAAATGAGAATAAGTAGAGGTACAGGAAATAGAGGTAGAGTTGGCATCTGCTTTTCATTCCCCTGTTGGATTAGGCAGGGCGGGGAGCAAGTGCAGCACTTTGTGTATGTGCATAGGGTTGTCCCTCTTATCTTCTGAGAGATCTCAAAAACTTTCATGGAGATACTCTGCAATCCTCTCTGGAAGGTTTCTAGAGATGGCTGCAGTATTTCTTCCTTCGCTTTAGGACACTGACCCATGACACTCCGCGATTAGTTCAGCTGGCACGATTGTAATAAACAGGCTAGGGGCATACGGGCTTGAGTGGCTTCGGCACTCCAGTAGTAGCTATGTTTTCTCAGGAGTCAGATATCAGCTGAGGCACACTAAAGCTGAAGTGTCAATAAGCATTTCTCATTAAAACCATTCATGGGAGTATGGAAAAGGAGTTTTGAAACAGTTCTTTCATTTCCCCTTGTGACTGTATATTCAGTGGTACATCTGATTGTTTTTGTAATCAGATTATGGCATGGAAGCCTTAGGAAGTGCCCCTTCCATGCCCAGAAAATGCCTGATGCTGATGAGGAGAAAGAAGAGGACAAGGGAGGAAATGTTCTGCAAGATCCTGAAAGCCAGTGCTACATTGGACCATGAACAAAGAGTTTGGAGGGCCAATATGACTGACAGGATGAAGAAAGAAAGGACAGAAAAAAGGCCCAATAATTCCAGTAGGAAAAGGAGAGGGAGCTGCACTAGGATTTGCCCCTTGGGTCAAGATTGACAAGGTACCTCTCGGTATCCAGTAATACCTCTACTTTCGAAAGAGCTACAGCAGCAACCACCAAAATCTATGTTTTTCACATGATATATAATCTTTCTTTTAGTACACAAGATCAGACAGAATGAGACAATGAAACAGTTAAATAAACACATAGTTCCCAAGGAGTAGAGTTGAGGTGCATATGATCTAACTTAATGTGCCTCACAGAAACTAGAAATTGGATTAATATTGCTTGCTCATGCTTGAAGCACAGAAAATTGCTCAAAGGCAGATGGAGAGGGAGCTAAAAATATAAAAATAAAATTCCCAGCAGAAATGAAGATTTTCACAGTTCAAATTGGTTTGTTCTAGAATATAAGTCTCAAGACCGCATAGTAAATAAGTTACAAATAGAGGAAGTTTAAGAATATTATATAGCTTGAACATATTGCTGAATATAAAGAACCTGGAAATATGAATACAGAACAATGTAATCATACAGGTTATTTGGATATGCAATAATAAAATACTTGATAATCAGACATTTTAAAAATATATATCAGCTATATATGTATACTGTTAATTATCTGTATTTTCCTCTGATGTTATTTATAGTTTTATTGCGTCACTAATCCCAGAGAGAGAGAGAGAGAGAGAGAGAGAGAGATGTGTTAACATTTCAACAGCACTGGAACTCGATGAAGCTTGTAACATTTTATGACATATGTCCTGTGGATATTTAAACTGAGTAAGATTCTTCTAACCACAGTTTCTTTGCTCCAATTGGTGAAAAGCTTACTTTCCTAATTAGTGTAATTTCAATACCTACCAATAATAGTCCAATTCATCTGTAGATAACAGGGTAGGTGATCAGAGTAATTACAAATAAAGTGGAGGCCACAAACATACAACATTCCTGATATGTTATTTAATGGTGTGACACGATGTGACAGCCATATACATGAATGCACACTAAATACAGTCTATTTAACACTGATTTTATAATTGTCAGAGTGTGACAGGGCAGGCTGGCCCCGCACTGGTATTGAGAGGGTTAACCCTTCCCTGCTGGTAGAGGAAGTCCCGCCCCTGAGGCTCTGCTGGGCATGCTCCAACCGGGAGCCAAGTATAAAAGCCTGCAGAGCTGCTCAGTCAGGGCTGGCGGCTGAGGGAGGAGGAAGCCCAGCGGAAGCTCCAGCCCAGGAGCAGCAGTACCTCGTTCAGGAGGGAACTGAGAGACCGGGAAGTAGGACCAGAGACTGGCAGCTGTCAGAACCCCAGGGAGCATTGGGGGCTGAAGAATCTGAAGACCCTGAGGACCCAGGGACTGCTACATCCGGAGAAGGGGTAGGAAGTGACCCAGGGAAGGGAAGGGAGTGGTATCTCCCACCACTCTAAGGGCAGCGTGTTGCGGTAGGATTCCCCTCTGACCCGGGGAGGACCACGCTGTTAAAGACAGGGCCCTGGGTCGGAACCCGGTGGAGGCGGGTGGGCCCCGGGCTCTCCTACCGGGGGTCTCTGAACCCCAGTCTCCATCAGTGTGGAGACGTACTTCACTCACCCCCCTCGTAACTCGAAGGAGATAGATGGACTCTGGCCACTAGGCCCCGTGATCCCCCGGGGAGGGGATTTAGAAGGACTTTGACCATTGGGCCAGATGGCCCTGACTACCGGGGAGGTAGTCGAACTGCCATAAGCGCAGGGAGGCGGGGTTAACTTTGTCCCCCCCTGGAAACAAAGGGGTGACGAAGTGCAAAGCCCGCCACAAGTGGTGGAGAATGCGGGCCTTGATCAGGGCCTGCTAGAAGGACCCGCATGTACAAGATGGAGACTGACAAGCTCCTAAAATGGCTACTGGAGAATCAGCAACAACACGCTGCACAACAGCAACAACAGCAGACGCAGCTGTTGCAGCAACTGGCGGCACAGCAGCAACTGCAGGCTGCACAGCAACAAGAAGCCCAGCAACAGCTAGTGCGGGAGTTAGCTGCCCAGCAGCAAGTAAGCCAAGATCGGCTCTTCCAACAGGTAGCGACCCTGTTGAAGACAGCCGTCACTCCTTCCCCCAACCCCACTGGAGGAGGGCCCGGGGAGGGCTGCGGGGGACTACCGATACGTCTGACAAAGATGGGGCCCGGGGATGACCCCGAAGCCTTCCTAGTAACTTTTGAACGAGTAGCTACGGCCACTCAGTGGCCCCTCGAGCATTGGGCCACTATCCTCGCTCCGTATCTAACGGGACCCGCGCAGGCCGCTTACCACAATCTTGACCCCCAGGAGGCACTGCAATATGAGAAGGTTAAGGCCGCCATCCTAGATCAGACAGGCATCAGTCCGGAGACATACCGACAGAGGCTGCGTCGGGAGAAATATTTGCCAGGAGCCAGGCCGCGGGCAGTGGCCCAGAAGGTCCGCGACCTCTGCTGGAGGTGGCTAGAGCCGGAGCGCCGTACTAGTTGCCAGGTGGCCGAGGCGGTGGCACTGGAACAGTTCCTCCGGATCCTGCCTACCGGGGGGAAGGAGTGGGTGCAACGACATCGGCCGAAAACTCTCGCAGAGGCCACGTCCCTCGTCGAGGACTTCATGGCGGGGGAACCGGAAGAGCGACTGGGTCTTAAGACAAGGACTTCAGGAAGGGGGGACCGACCCCCAGAAGGAGTGGTGCATAAAACCAGCGGGGGAGGTCCCCATTTGCCCTCCCGACAGGCGGGGTCTCCGTCAAATCCCAAGACCCGGGGCCCCTTGGGGGCGCACCTGCCCCGGGACCGAGAGGGACCGGCTGGGGACCCAAGCCTACTGCAAGGCACCTTATCTACAGAGGGGAATCACGATAGATGCTACCAATGTGGACAAAGGGGGCACTTCAGGAGAGAGTGCCCCTACATGGACTGTAATTATGGAGAGGTCCTGACGGCGGACCGACGAGCCCGGAAGGACGGGCCATCAAAGATGGTAATCCCGGTGCGAGTGGAGGGGACCCCTACCCTAGCATTGGTGGACTCAGGGTGCAGCCAGACCGTCATTCGCTCGGGACTGGTAGAGGACACCCTCCCCACCGGGGCCCCGATACACTTACAATGTATACACGGGGACGTGAAGTCTTACCCCACCGTCTGGGTGCAACTGGAGGTCGCCCAACAGGCTGCGCGCTGCTTAGTGGGAGTGGCTCCTAGATTAGCGTACCCCGTGGTGTTGGGCCGTGACTGGCCGGGTTTTGCCGGTCTTATGCAGGGGTGGAGCCAACAGCCCGAGAAGAGGAAGAGAGCCCCCTATCGGAGGCAGGGCTTGTTGGGCCAATCCGGGCCACAAGACCCTTTGGAGGGGACATCAAGAGGGCCCGAGGCAGCCAGAGGGAGCCAAGCCCCAACCGACGGTTCGACAGAAGAAGAAACGAGGTGGCTGGAGATCGATGGAGATTTCCTGGAGGAACAGAGAGGGGACTCCAGCCTTAGCCGGGCCTGGGAACAAGCAGTTAGCCAAGATGGCGAGGCCCATCCCCGGCAATATCGGCCCCAAGGCCCCCATTTTGAGATCCACAAGGACTTACTTTATCGGGTGGCCCAGGAGCCAGAGACACGAGTCGAGGTACGGCAATTATTGGTCCCCCGAAGGTTCCGAAGAGGACTGCTCCGTTTGGCCCACGCGGTCCCCTGGGCAGGACATTTGGGGCGAGAAAAGACCTTCCTCAGAATAGCCCAACGGTTTTTCTGGCCGGGCATACACCAAGAGGTCCGCGATTACTGTGCCTCTTGCCCGGAGTGCCAGAAGGCCGGCCCGAAGGGGGTACCCAGGGCTCCCCTGGTGCCTCTACCCGTAATCGGCACTCCTTTTGAACGGATAGGCCTCGATCTGGTAGGGCCCCTGGAGAAAAGTAGCTCGGGACATAAATACATCTTGGTCGTAGTAGACTATGCGACTAGGTATCCAGAGGCAGTACCCTTACGAACAACTACGGCCCCAGTTATCGCCAATGAGCTATTACAGATTTTTTCCCGGGTGGGGTTGCCACGGGAGATATTGACGGACCAGGGGACTAATGTAACCTCCAAACTGATGGCAGAACTCTGCAGACTACTGAACATCCGAGCCCTTAAGACCTCCGTCTACCACCCTCAGACGGATGGATTGGTGGAATGCTTTAATGGAACCCTGAAGTCCATGCTGCGGAAGTTCGTGGGGGATGATCCCCGCCAGTGGGACAAGTACCTGCCAGCACTCCTTTTCGCCATACGCGAGGTGCCCCAAGCTTCTACCGGGTTCTCCCCATTCGAGCTCCTCTACGGGAGACAACCCCGGGGAATTTTGGACCTCTTGAAAGAAACCTGGGAGGAGCAAGAAACCCGGGTCAAAAGTTCGGTCCAGTATATCCTCCATTTGAGGGAACGGCTTCGTGCACTGGGCACCCGAGCCAGGGAGAACCTGTTACAAGCACAACACAATCAGGAGACCCAGTATAATCGAGGGACGAAGATGAGGAACTTCGAACCGGGAGACCGTGTTCTGCTGTTACTGCCCTCCTCGGAGTCTAAATTATTAGCCAAGTGGCAGGGGCCATTGGAGGTGGTTCGACGGGTGGGGCCCGTCGATTACGAAATCCGGCTGTCTGGGCGACGAAGGGACACCCAAATATACCATGTTAACCTGCTGAAGGCATGGAAGGACCGCGAGGGTTTTATGATTGCCCCGTACCCCCCAGAACCGGAACTCGGGCCCCTAGCCGGCGAGTTCGAGGAGCCGGGCCTGGTAGCCATTGGCCGAGAGCTCGACCCTACGCAGCAAGAAGAGGTACGGCAGGTAGTAGCCGCGTTCCCCATGGTACTGTCCGCTCGACCGGGGAAAACAACGGTGACCAGCCACCACATCGCCACTATCCCTGGCCAAAAGGTGAGAGAGAACCACCGTCCGCTCCCCAAGAAAATGTGGGAGACCGTGCGGAAGGAGTTGGAACTGATGTTAACCCTGGGAGTAGTGGAAGAATCAAGGAGTGAGTGGAGAAGTCCCATAGTACTGGTCCCCAAGCCCGACGGTTCAGTGAGGTTTTGTATCGATTTTCGCAAAGTGAACGCCATCTCTCGCTTTGACGCCTACCCCATGCCACGAGTGGACGAGTTACTGGAGAGACTGGGACAGGCAGAATTTATCTCCACCCTGGACCTAACAAAGGGGTACTGGCAGATCCCTCTGACACCTACCTCACGAGCAAAGACAGCCTTTCCCACACCTTTTGGCCTTTTCCAATTTACGGTGATGCCCTTCGGGTTACATGGAGCAGCGGCTACCTTCCAGCAGCTTGTAAACCAGGTACTGAGCCCCCACAGTTCATACGCTGCGGCATACATTGATGACATTGTCATTTATAGCTCCAGCTGGGGAGACCATATTCAGCACCTAACCGAGGTACTGCAAGCCTTGGGCGACGCAGGCCTCACGGCAAATCCGGCCAAGTGTCATTTAGGACAGCGGGAAGTGACTTATTTAGGCTATACGGTAGGGCGAGGAAAATTACACCCCATGGTAGATAAGGTACGGGCTTTAAGGGACTACCCCACCCCAAAATCCAAAAAGCAGGTACGACAGTTCTTAGGGTTGGCAGGGTATTATCGGCGGTTTGTCCCCAATTTCTCGATGCTGGCCGCCCCCTTAACGGACCTAACAAAGAAGACACAGCCCCAGAAGTTCCAATGGATGGAGGAATGTGAGAATGCTTTTCACGCACTCCGAGAACACCTGACCCGGAAGCCTGTGTTAACCCAACCTGACTTTACGAAGCCCTTCCTTCTCCAGACAGACGCATCTGGAGTAGGTATAGGAGCTGTACTATCACAAGAGGTAGAGGGGGAAGATAACCCCATTTTGTACCTCAGCTGAAAACTCTTTCCACGCGAGACGCACTACTCTACCATAGAGCGGGAGGCCCTCGCAGTTAAGTGGTCCGTCGACACACTGCGATACTACTTGCTGGGGAACCACTTCTTTTTAGTGACTGATCACGCCCCCCTCCGCTGGATTAACAGCATGAAAGAAATGAATGACCGAATTATGAGGTGGTATTTGTGCCTCCAGCCCTATTCCTTTCAAGTGCTTCACAGGCCAGGTAAGGCCCACGGAAATGCGGACTTTTTTTCCCGGATGGGAGAAGAGAAGGACGAAGAAGAGGACAGGGCAGTGGAAACCCCTACCACCATTCTAAGGGGGAGGGTGTGTGACGGGGCAGGCTGGCCCCGCACTGGTATTGAGAGGGTTAACCCTTCCCTGCTGGTAGAGGAAGTCCCGCCCCTGAGGCTCTGCTGGGCATGCTCCAACCGGGAGCCAAGTATAAAAGCCTGCAGAGCTGCTCAGTCAGGGCTGGCGGCTGAGGGAGGAGGAAGCCCAGCGGAAGCTCCAGCCCAGGAGCAGCAGTACCTCGTTCAGGAGGGAACTGAGAGACCGGGAAGTAGGACCAGAGACTGGCAGCTGTCAGAACCCCAGGGAGCATTGGGGGCTGAAGAATCTGAAGACCCTGAGGACCCAGGGACTGCTACATCCGGAGAAGGGGTAGGAAGTGACCCAGGGAAGGGAAGGGAGTGGTATCTCCCACCACTCTAAGGGCAGCGTGTTGCGGTAGGATTCCCCGCTGACCCGGGGAGGACCACGCTGTTAAAGACAGGGCCCTGGGTCGGAACCCGGTGGAGGCGGGTGGGCCCCGGGCTCCCCTACCGGGGGTCTCTGAACCCCAGTCTCCATCAGTGTGGAGACGTACTCCACCCACCCACCTCGTAACTCGAAGGAGATAGATGGACTCCGGCCGCTAGGCCCCGTGATCCCCCGGGGAGGGGATTTAGAAGGACTTTGACCATTGGGCCAGACGGCCCTGACTACCGGGGAGGTAGTCGAACTGCCATAAGCTCAGGGAGGCGGGGTTAACCTCGTCCCCCCCTGGAAACAAAGGGGTGACGAAGTGCAAAGCCCGCCACACAGAGAATCATATAAATGTTGGATTGGAAGGGACTTTGAGAAATCATGAAGTCTGGTCCCCCGTGCTGAGGCAAAATGACGTATACCTACGTTATCCCTCACAAGTGTCTGTCCAACCTTTTCTTAATAACTTCCAACAATGGGGATTTCACAAGCTCTCTTGGAAGCTTAAATTCTGGACTTACTACCCTCATAGTTAGAAGAGTTTTACTAATGTCTAGCTAATTTGATATGGACATAGCAGCAAAATGAGAACAGGGCTAAATACTGGGAGCTGGGGAACACTGGCCAATCAGACCCCTCTCCCCCAACTGGCCAGACACTCCCATGGGAGGTGCTACATATTGTCCCATGGCAAGTGCCTCCCTCCTTTGCTACTGTGACTGTCCCCCTTTCCCTACCATTCCCAGCAATTTCCCTCACCTATTGATTCAGGTGGGTAATATTTCTTGTCCTTCAGTGGACATGGACAGCAATTGGTCACAGACCTTACTATATCTAAAGACTGTTATCGGGTCCCCACTCAGTCTTCATTTCGCAAGACTAAATGTGCCCAGGTTTTTTAACTTTTCCTCACAGATCAGTTTTTTTTAAACCTTTTATCATTTTTGTTACTCTCCTCTGGACTCTCTCCAATTTATCCACATCTTTCCTAAAGTATGGCGCCCAGAATTGGATGCAGTTCTCCAGCTGAGGCTTCACCAGTCATGACTAGCATGGGACAATTGTCTCCCATGTCTTATATATAACAGTCCTGTTAATACAGCCCAGAATATATTGGACTTTTTTCTCAACTACAGCACATTGTTGGGTCATATTCAATTTGTGATCCACTATAATCCCCAGATCTTTTCAGCAGTGCTCCCACTTATCCAGTTACTCCCCATTTTGTATTTGTGCTTTTGATTTTTCCTTCCTAAGTGTACTTATCTTTATCGAATTTCTGATCTTGTTGATTTCAATCAATTCTCCAGTTTGTCAAGGTCACTTTGAACTGTAATCCTGTCTTCCAAAGTTTTTGGAAACCCTCCTAGCTTGGTGTCATCTGTACATTTTATAAGCATGCTCCCCATTCCATTATCCAAGTCATTAGTGAAAATATTGAATAGTACTGGTCCCGGGACTGAACCCTGCAGGACCCCACTAGCTGCATCCTCCCAGTTTGAATGTGAATTGAGTGCTGCCTTTCAACCAGTTTTGCACCTAGATTATAATAGTTTCACCTAGACCATATTTCCCTAGTTTACTTATGAGAATGTCAAGTGGACTGTGTCCAAAACTTCACTAAAAGCAAGAACTATCTTCTGCTTCCTCCCTATCCATTTGGCCAGTAACTCTGTCAAAGAAGAACCTTATGCTGGCTTGGTATAATTTGTTCTTGACAAATCCATGTGGGCTATTTCTTATGCCCCTATTATCCTCTAGGTGCTCACAAACTGATTGTTTAATCATTGTCTCACTAACTTTCTGGTTATCAAAGTTAGGCTGACAGGTCTATAATTGCCTGGGTCCTCTTAGTTCCCCTTTTTAAAGTGAGGTGCCATGTTTCTCTTCTTCAGTCCTCTGGGACCACACTGCATTGTATTAATCCTTTCAGTGCTTTGCTTTATTCTTCTAGTAAATTCAGTAATAGTAGTGTGCGAATAATGCCCATGTTGTGTGAGGCACTGTGCACACATAGGAAGACCTATGTGAATTCAGTTCTTGTGGAAAGTACCTCTTCGGTAGATCTGGAGATTCAAGTCACGTATTTGTCCTAGTGAAAATATGTATATTAACAAATAACTGATTTGAACCTCCAGATCTATCAATGGGGTACCTTTCACAAGAATTGCACACTTATATAGAAACATGGAATGGAGCACTGCAGTCTTCTGCGCAGTGGTTCATCCATGTGCCCCAGCTGTGACTTGGAGAGTCCACATCTGTGGATCATAGAGTGGTTCATCCTCTAAGCTAACTCAGTCCTTAGACTCTCTGCACAGACTGCCTACAAGCATAGTGATTAATACCAATTGTGAGAATGTTATCTTTGTGATTTCTTCTCTAGCTCTCATATTCATTCACTCTTTATCAATCTACTCTCAGGGCAGGTCTACACTACAGCCTAATTTGATAAAACCTACATCTCCCAGGGGTGTAACCTCTGCCCCGAGTGACACAAGTTTCACAATATCCACACCAGCTCTATGTCAGTGGGAGATGCTCTCTCGCTAACGTAGCTTCCACTTCTCACCAACGTGGAGTAATTATGCCGACGGGAGAGTGCTCTCCTGTCGGCATAGTGCCTCTTCACCACACGTGCTACAATGGCGCAGCTGAATCAGTGAAGTGTATACTTGCCCCCAGTTCTTTATCTCCCTTCTTGCATCTTCCTTCTCCCTTACCTTACATCCAATACTTATAGTGCAGAGTTGAGTACAAGCATGGACACTGGTCCCCAGGCTTAATATTGGGTGGTATCTACCCGTAAATCATGGCAGAGCAGCTTTGCTGCCTATAAGTTCACAATATGGAGAAGAACCATCAGATGATCCGCAGGGAAGGCCAATATCTACAGAGGAAGAGGATATAGTGTGATCATACTAGTCACATTAAATTTCAGATGTGATAGGTACTGTTGTGAGTCTGCACAAGTCCTTGGGAGGATAGGCGAAGAAAGTAGCCTGTTTTCATCTGTCCTTTTGCCTTCTAATTTATCTAGTATAGATTTTACTGTTTCCAGACCTAAAAGGTATCTATCCATTGTGACGGGGCAAGGCCAGATGGCTATGGGAAAGTGGTAAGGAACCAGTATGTTAGCCCCAGGCTAAACAAATCCCTGATACTTTATGGCAGTTGCTCCAGGTTAATCAAGACACCTAGGGCCAATTAAGAACTTTCCAGAAGGCAGGGAGGTTGATTGAGACACCTGCAGCCAATCAGGGGCTGGCTGAAACTAGTCAAAAGCCTCCCAGTGAGTCAGTGAGGGACGCATGTGAGGAGCTGTGAAAGGAGGTTGCATGTGAGGAGTGAGAAGGCATACTGCTGGAAGATCCTGTGGTGAGGATAAAGAAGGTGTTGGGAGGAGTCCATGGGGAAGTAGCCCAGGGAGTTGTAGCTGTCGTGCAGTTGTTCCAGGAGGTACTCTAAGCAGCTGCAGTCCACAGGGCCCTGGGCTGGAACCCGGAGTAGAGGGCAGGCCCGGGTTCCCCCCAAAACTCCCAACTCCTGTCACAGGAGGAGTTGATCTGGACTATGGGTTCTACCAGAGGGGAAGATCTCTGAGGCAAAAAAAACCCCCGCCAATAAGCGCAGGACCCACCGAGGTAGAGGAGGAACTTTGTCACACCACATATGTGTATGCCTATCCATCCATCCAGTGATCATTTCCATGATCTTATTCTACCATCCAGACAAAAAAAATATGTGGATGAATAAAACAAATCAGCAATTCTAAATTAAAGCAAATCAAACAACAAGATTTTAATTTGATCTTTATCCTTTTTTAACACTATAGTTTGCTTGTGAATACTTCTGCTTTTCTAAGTAGAAGCAGGTAGCAGGTGTTTCCCATACAACAAATGATGCATGAAGAATGAGCATGAATAGTTAATCAAGGCAAGAATATTCAGAGAAAATTGAAAAGACCCAAGCAGTTGTTCTCTGAAATTGCAAATATGTTTGTAAGATTTTAATTAAAGAAGAAAATAAAACAATTTAAGGACTTCTAAAACAGTGAGGCTAAATCTTCAATTTTATATATGGGAAACATAATCTGAGGCCAACTGGATCAGCTTTTCTTAACAACAACAACAACAAATCTTAGCTGTTACATATCACTGTAGAGATTAGGCAACAAAGTCTCTTTACTTTTATTTGAAAGAATAGCAGATCCTTTCAGGGAGGATCAAGTAATAAGCTCCTGAAGCAAGGAGAACT
Organism: Macrochelys suwanniensis; assembly: GCA_033296515.1. Lineage (NCBI taxonomy): Eukaryota > Metazoa > Chordata > Testudines > Chelydridae > Macrochelys > Macrochelys suwanniensis. The sequence goes on along the minus strand of CM065775.1, from coordinate 90,705,905 downwards.
TTGTGTCCCGTGAATTCGAATCTTACTTCTATTTAATTTTTATTGAATTTTTAGCTCTTTTCTTTTTGAGAGTAGTCTTAAAAATGCAAACCAGTCCCTAGGATTGAAAAGAGTAAAAGTCTGGTCTCAACACCCAACATGCTCTAACTCCCACACACAAACTCCACTTATATAAAATGAGTCAAGTAAGTTTGGGGTATTTCCCAAGGAATCCTTTTGCTGACATTTCTGCAAAATCCTTAGCTAGTTCCACACATAGGGCTATAAAGAATGGTGGCAGAAATTAGCTACATTTGAAAGAGGTTAAAGTGTCCAATCCTGTCTGAGGGTAGAACTGAGCTGCTTGATGCTCACTCAGAAAGCCGCAACGCGGACCTTGCTGTTGCTTCAAGGAAGATAAATGCTGCTAAAAGAACACGAGAGATTTCCTACATAACTCCCACCTCATCCAGTTGTTCCTGCAGTGTTCAAGGATCGGAAGGAATGGAGGAAGAGTCACACCGGTGCTGTACAGAGTACAGTATTGTAGCCTTTGTAGATTTCTTCCCTCTCTGCCAGTTTTTACCAACCCAATCACAGCCTACATTTTGAAGAGTCAGCATTGGGAGGGAGACCACACCCGTGTTTCCTTCTCAATCTCCACCTCTAGCCTAACTTTCCACACCAGGTAGAAGAGACTGCTAGAAATCAGAGGAGACCCACTACTCCAAACACCTTCCCCACAAATCAGATTTGACTTGCCCACTTCAATAACGAATGGGTAGTCACCCTCAAGAAGTCACCCTGCCCAACACCAGATGTTGTCTGTTCCACACCCAGTTAACAATTTCAAAGGCAAAGGCCACAGGATACCCAGCCTGCAATGGGTACAGAACTGCTTTGCAGAACAGCAATCAAGTAGGGGAACCACTTGGAGTAGGTGGTGGACTTGGGGAAAGAATGATGGTTTGAGAAGGTGGACAGATTGATGTATTTGTGTGTGTGTGAGAGAGAGGAAGGAATGAGATTTATTTGGAAAAGGGAAGAGTATGGAACTGATGGAGTCTTCTGGATACAAAGAGTATTTTACCCTGGGAATGCCAGCATGTATAAGGGAGTCCATTCTTAAAATTTTAGCAGTGCATCACTTGGATTAAGTGAGCAAGATTTCTCTAGTGACATTTCAAACAAAAAAAAAATAAATTCCTTATGTGAGAACACAAGCTCAATAGAGCTACACAAGCTTATACCAACCAAGGATCTGGTCCTTACTGTTTAAATACTAAATAGATAGGCACAATAGAAATACACAAAATAGATAAACCAACTCTTTAAAAAGAGTTCTCTACTAAAATTACTACTAATTAAAATTGATGCTTAAGGTGTAATGAGTCAAATAAAAATAACCTCTTTTTAAAAAAAAGAACATTTGGAATGTGCAATCCATGTCAGTCAACATTTGCATTATTGATGTACTACAACTTGGCACAGGAAAGCTCGAGTTTCACATGACTTCCTCCTTCTGAAGAGATGTGAGATATTGAACATTTCCCATTGTTTGTGAGGGCACGTGGCTGAACAAATCAAGAGAAAGTTTACATTGAAAAGAAACCTCATGCTCTACTTTTTGTCTCTGTGAGTATAAGAATTGTCCGGAATTAGTTCAATCAGCCATTTATTTCTTCTTTTGCAAATATTTTATGCACATTTAAAATGTTCATGCTTCACCCTGCTTCCTTCCATCTATCCAGTGAGCAGGTCAGTAGCTTATTCACATCTGAGCCTGCAATGCAAACACACAAATGCATTGATTCAAAACCCATTGAAGTCAGTGTGGTCTTTTTGCTGACTTCATGTGGCTTTGGATCAGGCCCTAAAGCTCCTATCAGTCTTCTTTCCACCTGAATGAGTAAGTCTCCTTATTATCTTATAATGCAGTATATTTTTCAGTGATATATATGAGTACTATGTTGGCTGCTGGTCTTGATTCTCACTTACACTAAAAAGTTATGCCAACACTGTGAGTTAGAAGTGTGATTCTCCAGCTCACATATGTATATTCGCGGTAGCTCTGTAAGAGCTTAGCAGTGCCAAATACAAACCCTCCTGAAACCCATGGGTATGTACTCAGCATCGCTAAACTATGTAGATAGTGCCACTGCCTGTACTACTGTGAGTACACTACTATTTATACTTGTGCCAGCTCTTATTAATCTACAGCTAACATATATATGTGAGCTGGGGAAACATGCTCCTAGCTCATATGTAGATATAGCCTAAGAAGACTATATTGCTCTGGGAACATGAAGGGGCCTCACAATTGATGTAAATGATGTTTACATCCTCTTTTAGGTCTGTTAGCAGTCCTAGAGCAGTGTGACCTTATTGTAAATGATATCAGGTACTAGTGGTATTTGGAATAGTGGTGCAGAGACTGAACTGGGGACTATGCTGAATTAACATTGATTAAAGTAACACTTTTAATGATACTATTGCCAAGTTTTGTCACAAAATAATGTTTCATCATATACATTAAGACAAATCAGCAATGGAGACCTGCACACCTGAACAAAAAGTGGAGCCTGCCATAATACAGCAAATTAGAGACTGCTGTCCCTCAAATTCGATCGGTGTTGAAATACTAATTTTTAAAATACTAAAAATGCCCCAAAATGTTTAGGTCCAATCCTGCACTTTAAGAATAGTCAAGGTTTACAAGCATGGGTAAGAAAAATCCTCACCCTAATCTGTATCCTGTACAGAACACTTGTGAATAGCCATCTATGACAGGGGTGTGGATGGAGTTGGAAGACAGAGATGCACCCCCTATATGTGGTGCATTTTGCACATCACAAAATCCAAATCTCACACTAACTTCCAGGTTACCAAGAAATACAAGATTATGTCTCTTGCCTTTGTAGTACAGAAGGGAGGGAGCGGGCATAAAGACCCTCTCTCCTCTTATCCTTGCATATGAGTTGGGTATATTAAAAGCCCTCTGAATGTTTCAGGCCGGGAACAGAACCTAGATCTCCTGACTCCCAGCCTAGTCTCTGTCCACAAAACCCATTCAATCTCAACGTTTTTAATTATTTTAAATTGTGCCTCCGTTTCTTCCTCTATAAACAGGGACAACATATTTATCTACCTCAAGGGGTTGTTTGAAGTCTACATTAATTAATATTTGTAAAGTGTGATGATATCGTGTAGGAAGGCATTACAGCCCTTATTCTGAACCACTAAAATAAATGAGAGTTTTCAACTCACTTCAACAGAGGTAGGCTGTACATAAGCAAGGCATATTAGTATTATTATTATCATCTTGCTCTTCTAAAATGAATCCTGATTCATCCGAAACTATTTGAGCTTATTCATGAGGTATGAATTTTCATGTGAAAAAGTGGCATAATGTGCTTCTCAGTACTTCCAGATATAGTTGTGTTGGAATATCTGTGAGAAAGGTCTTTTTACAAAGTTTCTTACTCCTCCTCAGGCTCATAATAAAATGTTTAAAGATGTCAAGGGTGGCACCCCACTCCTGCCCTGAGGGGCTGGAAACGGCCCTGGGAGAGGGCTGAGGGTGAAAGCTAGGCTGACTGGCAAAGCAGCCACAGCTGTTGCCAGTTAATCAGGGCCCATCTGGCCCTTATAAGAGGGCAGTGGGCCTAGAGCAGAGACACTCTCTCTCTGCCTTTAGAGGGAGAAGGGCCTGGCTGCAAGGGCTAAACAGGGTACCTTGAGTGGAGCAGGGCTGGGGAAAGGCTAAGGGCACTGGGGAGCTCCGGCCTGAGAAAACCCCAGGCTGTGGCCAACTGGGTACAGGGGTTTCAGGGGGCAGCCCACGGGTAGGCTGAGGCAGCAGGTCCAAACCCCCTTTGCCTGTGATGAGTGGCTTGTACTACAGTCTGCCCCAGGGCGCGGGGGCTAGCTGGTGACTGGCAGTAGGCTATGACTGAGGCAAGGTGGGGATAGTGGGTTGGGGGTTCCCCTGGGGAGGGGAGACCCAGATCTGGGGGGTACTTCCAGGGGGCAGCACCCCAGTTAAAGGGGCACCGGGTCCTGGGAGGGACACGGGCCAGAGTGGTCAGGCGGATCACCGGCCAGGAGAGGGCGCTCCAGAGTCTGGTGAGCTAATTCCCCGGATAAATCAGCAGGAGGCGCCACCAGGTGAGTCCAACCTTGTCACACAAGGAAAGAAAATTAATTGAACTTATACAAAACTCAGAAAAAGTTCTACCTCAATTCTGTTTCAGTTGCTTGACACATATTCTGGTTGATTTTTACATTGTCCATATTGGTTTGCTCATCTGTAATAATTTAATTATTCTTGTGTCATAGGTATTTTCACACTACACAGAGAAGTGGGAAGTTGATTCTTCTCTACTGACACATATTAAATTTAAAACACTGATGTTCTTTATTAAGTAGTAGTTTGAATTTCTTTAGGTTTGAAGTTTAAGAAGTTGAAGTTAATTTAGTCTTGAGATACTTTTAAGTAGCTTTTCTGTTAAGTGTGATGGAACAAACAGATGGCTATAGAAAAGAAAGATGTTATTTCAAATTTAGTAAATTTCCTTGAGCTTTCAATTTCTGTAAACAATGAATTTGGAACTAAGATAGATATAGATATAGAGCAGTTTCCTAGAGAATATACGTAGTGGTAAAGAAACTAAATAATGGCTCAGATGTACATTCTAATTTGAAATGATTATCTGTAACACCATGAAAATATAGAAAAGGTTTATTTTGTTTGGTTATAGGTTTTTCTTTTGTTTATTTGTTTATTTTTGGTAAGTTTAAATTACAAAATGCTATCAATTATATGTACAATAAAAGCAGGCGGTCTCCCACTTGGATTTATATATCCCCATAGACATCATATACCAGATGGCTATTCAACACATTTTCTTTCAGATTTCTGGTGAGAGGATGTGGGAGATTTGCAGAACTTTTAGATCATTTTGCTCAAGGTGTATTTTTGTCATCTTGTAGCAATATGGAGTTTGCTGACAGTGATGGTAACACACCCCACAGGCTACCTGTATTCAGAAATGTTCTAATAAATGTCAACAAAGAAAAGGCAAGCGCCCATCTTACTGCTTTTGTAAGCACCTCCACTGTTCTTTCAGCATATGGCACTAAACAAATTAAGTTTGCTGGCTTGTTTTAGTGTATACCTGAAACTATCAAGGGCTAGCAACCAGTACTTTTAGTTAGGCTGAGTGTGAAGAGTCACAGTAAAATAAAACACTTATGTAAATCAAATAAAATGAAATAGTGAATTAGACACATAAAAAGAAGGTCCTGTCATTTCCAAGTGTGCTACTGCTTTTGTCCAGCAAATCTGTATCTGAAGTTTGTATGTGTATTTTAGGAGTGCTGATGATGTCTTTGTTAAATGCCATGTCCATGACATTTTTGTAAGATGTCTGGAAACTTTAAAATGGTATTGTCACCACTGGGATTTAATTTGGCTATTTCCTATTTACAGGACAGTGACACTGCTATGGTTCTGAACTCAGCTGAATGGCTCAGGTAGTAAGGGATATCCAAAATGCAGATTTATTAAATCACAGTCTTTACAACTGCCAGATATTTGAAAGGGACAGAGGCGCTTCTGTGAAACTGCCTGTTCCCCCATTTGTCATTTTATGAGGCTGGTGTAGGGAATGTGTCAGTCAAACATATATTTTATCCAGTTACTGAATGAGCAATATTCAGGGAATGTTTACAAAGGGTGTAAGGTCCTCCCAGAAACAAGTGCGATCCTAAAATTCACCCATTCCTCTCCATCTCTCCCCACCCCCACATTACAAAAAGCCTGGTTGATGTTATAGATCTCTTATCTGGTCTACTCTGAACTTCTTCCAGAGCTCCCTGACTCCTCCTTTTCTCCCTCTTCAGTTTATCAATAGCAAACTACTAAATGAATCTTCTCCTCCAGTCACTCTGAACTGTCATCCCCTTTCTTGAGTCCTGTCACTGGCTCCCTGTGTATTGCAAAGTTCAATCACCCTTTCTTCCTATTTTTCTTTTCTGAATTCACACAGGAATTAATACTTTCTGGGTGCCACATGGAAGAATGTATTAATCCTTGGCCCTTTCTCCCAGGGATATTGTGGATAATCTCATTAATGTTTGTGAGGCACTGAGATACTACAGACATGAACACCAGAGCAAAGTACATAATTATTAAGCAATAGTTGCTGTACATATTTCTGTTCTTGTGCATATTCTTCCTGCAAATCTGGAGGGGGTATTTGTTTTTTTTCTTAAAATAACCCTTGTCATCATGTATGAAGCATTAGAATTCTGTGATACTTTCTAATTAATTACACTAACTACAAACACATTTAAAAAACTGTCTTTTTGTGGAAGAGACAAAGAGTGTCCATTTTTTATTATAAAGTACAAGTGAATCCACTTGCTCAGAGAGAGGATGAATGCACTATAACACTCTGTCCTAGATGCCACTGAGTAAAGATGCAAGTCCATTGTTTCATGCTAAAGGATTTCATGTTGGAGCTCTATCTTGCCCTTGCCAAAATGCACAAAAACAAAAGCTTTCTCTTCTGATAAAATAACATCTTGAGCAGCATTTAATAAGAAATTGTCTGCTTGGAGTAAAAAAAAATCTAGACATACAACTTTTTTGGCAGCTATCCTGTTTCTATGGAGAATTACAACAGTTAAATCACAGCACATATTGGTAGATTTGTCTATGAAGTATGTTCTTAGTATCACTTTCCTTATTCTTTTTAGTGACAAGTGGCATAAGTGGCTATGTGAAGCCAAATCAGGAATAATTTTGAGTAACAGATATGTGTTCCTTAAAATATTCATGTCACACAGCACTGTTTTGACAAGATGTTATTCAGCCTTAGTGTCTGCTAAACAGCCCCTACAGCAGCTCAGGCAGGAGGAGTTGCGGGAGGTTTACCTTTTTGATGAGTACTTTATCACCTCTCCTTTGATGTGTAACTTTCTCTTCTGCAAATGCTATGGGCAAGTTCTCAGACTGAGAATGTTCCTGCATTTTGTGACTAAGGTGTTTTTGATGTATGACTCCATGTTAAAAATGCATTGCGTTTACTCGGCCTGCCATTATGGCTTGTCCTAGCTCTATATTGTCTTACTTTATTTACCTTACACGTATTCAGCAACCACCACTTCACTTTCCAGACTTTTTGAAGATTAACTCGATTTTTCATAATCAATGTGTCTTTCATAGCTACTGATGTGGCCTCCATTACCATAGTAACTGTGCGCATCACAATTGTTAATATTGTGATCCTCAGATTACCCCCATTGGGTAGAGAAGTATCATTATCCCTATTTAAATCTTTTTCTTTTAATAGATCAGGGAACTGAGTCAAAAAGAGACTAAATGACTTGCCCAAGGTCACACAGGAAACCTGTGGTGGAGCAGGGAATTAAAGCTTTGAGGTAGTTACTTGCTTGTCCTTAACCAGTGGTGCATCCTGCCACTCCTGGAAGGATGAACCAATTCTAGTTCAAACCAATTCTAGTTCAAGTACAGGGTGATTCCCAGAGCAAAGCCACAATCAATTACATTTTTATCCACACAAACATTTAAAATTTACTTGGAAATAAGATGGACTAGACAGAATTTATCTTTTAATTACACGGGATCAGACTGGAACCTATCCTCACTGATGATCACTTCTTGATATCAATGAGTAAGTGTTGCATGAGTAAGTGTTTACCAGGGCGAATAAGGGCTCCACAGTTTCCCCCTAACTAAATTTCAGAATAATGGTTTAAAAACTCCTAAATGAACTATTTTTTCCAGATTTTATAAAATCAGATATCTGTTTATAAAGATATCCATGTATGCCTAGACAAATGTAACATATTATCATCAAGATTATACTGCTGATGATAGAAGTTAATAACAGTTACAAGCAACAGCTGCACATTCAAGATTAAAACATGTTAGATAAACTATTTCAAAAATAAAGTGTTGTGAAGCATAATTTACAACCATTTTGGAACCATGCTTCTCTCAAGAAGAATGTTCCACGTGCCAACTCTCATCTGTGCATTTGAACTCCCAGGTACCTAACTTATAGTATAATATCTTACAGATAATTATCTAAACCAGCACAGAACAGAAGTCTTTATATTTCCCTGGTGTCTTTCGTCTAATGTAATCATGGTGGGTTTTGCTTTACAACCCTATTTTTCTCAACATAAAAAAATAATCTGTCTCCTACGCTGCAGCTTCTTTATTGCCTACCTGCTATTGCTCTGTGACCTGAAATCCTGAGCCTTTGAAACCACAGATATCAGATCAGAGTGCTCTGTGGTTGAAGAATAAACAGTAGGAGCTGTCTTGTATGCAGCCAAAAGATCTGTATCAGAATATATTCACTGGTAAAACAAATCTAAAAAAAAAAGAAGAGTTTGCAATTTTAGCTCACTGTCCCTTTTGTTCTCTTACTGAAGAGAACTTATGTTAGCAACTAACATTCACAAATCTTTGAAGTGACCAATTTTCTTAAGCCAGGAGCAAAGAGGGTTTGTTGAAGGTCCATTAGTAGTTTTATGAAATCTTAGAAAAGAAATGTTGGCAAACCTTGATGCCTGTGTAGATAATTTAACGTTAGTATTTTTTGAATTTCAGATGTTCTACAGTTAGAAAATTGGCAATTAATTATCACTAAGACTTTCCATTCAAAATTAGATACTTGCTCCAGGCTCCTCCTGTGGGATGTTGGACAAGAAGCTTATCTGTGCCTCATTTCCTCACCTGTAAAATGGGGATAATGTTTTCCTACATCATGGGATGTTGTGAGACACTCAGGCCTGGATGCACAAAAGGAGTTAAGAGCCTAAGTTCCCTTTTTAGACAGATAAATCACAGTTTCAGCCCTACTGTGATATACAATCCCCATCTTGCAGAATCCTATAGTTGCCTAAACTCACTGCTGTTAAAGTTCCCTAGGTGCCTATGTTTTGGCCGCTGGGCATGTGCACTGCTGTCTCACACTGGATGCCAGGGCACCTTTCTCCTGCCTAAGCCTTAGAGAGATACACAACGCAACTGAGAATAGATGGCACATACCTATCTTGCCAGGGCACCCTATCTGGTAGATGGAAACAGGAGCATCCCACGGTTGTTCCTGTGTTGTTTTTTTTAGCCGCCTAATAGTTGGGTATTGTGACACTCAGTGTCACAATGCCTAATGCCTTTTGTGCATCTAACCCTCAGATATATGGTAATGGGGGCCATATGAGTACCATAGGTAGATAGGTGTTTCCTTAGACTTTGATGGTGTTTGCTTTGGAAATCTATCTGTGTTTACAAATTTTTCAATCAATGGGAACACTAAATCTGTGTTTATGTTCTGTTAATATCATAAGAACATAACGGCCATATTTTTTCAGACCAATGGTCCATCTAGTCCATCTGGTCCACTATCCTGTCTTCCGATAGTGGCCAATGCCAGGTGCTTCAGAGGGAATGAACCAAGCAGGCAATCATTGAGTAATTCATCCCGATTCGTCCACTCCCAGCTTCTGGCAAACAAGCTAGTGCCACTCAGAACAGGGTGTTGCATCCCCCATCATCCTGGCTAATAACCAATGATAGATCTATCGTCCATGCACTTACCTGATTTTTTTAACCCTGTTATAGTTTTGGCTTTAACATGAGGAACACAGTGCAGAGGTGGGGGATGGGTGGGTGGAGATACTTGTCTTGAACTTGAGCGATTTATTTATATGAGTTCATTGGGACCACACATTATTAAGGCTCCCTAAGAATTACCATTGTAAGACTCCATATTCAGTTGCTTATAACTTTGCCAAACTTTAACTATTTGGGCTGAAATTTTTCATGCTGGGTGCCTGCCATAGACTAAATTATTCTGAAAAAAAGTCAGCCAAACCAGTACAGTCATTTCCACAACAAGGGTAGGAGAAGATATGTCATTTTGCCCATGTTAAAAAAAAATAAAAAATTCTGGAGACCTTTTCTTTGAAGTCTTCTAGCAACCTCATGCCTTGGAGCAGAGATTTTAAATTTTGCAGTGTGGTGAGCTTTGTACCAGGAATGCACCTTTTACAATCTCCATGAAAATCCACCCAAATTTGACCATGTTATAAGCCTTTGAAAAAAATTGCTGTTTGAATCAATAGAGACTTAGATTTTAGCAACTAAAATCTCTGAAGATTCCATCTCCGCTAATCATGCTCCATCTCCTCATAACTCCTACCACCCTCCCCACCAAGCAATTTAGCATCCCCTTACACCTATGACTTTAATTTGCCCCCTGCCCCTGGAGCAGTCTCTAATTACACGATCAAATATTCTCTTTCAAAGAGCCCTGCCTCATCCAGTGCACAGAATGGATGGGGTGCACTTAGTAAGAAATTGTTAAATGTGTGGCCCTAGGCTTTATGCACATTATTCAAAACTTGAAGACAGAATAAATTTCACATAAGGTTTATCTAAGTACTTCACCGACAAATGAATGTATCTGTGATGGTGTACCCCATAAAGCTTTATGGGGAGATGCTTATAAATGTATATATGATATAACTGGAATATGTTTTATGCTACATATGCCATGTAACATATCTCTGTAAAAGTTATGATCCACTGAATCTATTCCTCCTGTTTGTATGCATGTATCATTTTTATAGTTGAAGTTATGAATATTGGTTGTATTTCTTGAGAATGGGCACTTTACCTGCAAATTCCTATCAAGAAGTGCTTAACAGACAATAGAGCTTGCAGACGCCAGTCCACATCTGAGCTTCGTCAGGAATGTGGCTTGGCTCCTACGGAACTGACTGGTGCATGGTCATGTGTCTTGCCCATGTGACCCCAAAACTCCATTTGGTAACTGGATGCTACACAGGGAGAGGGAGGGGTATCCACCCGGGGGAGAAAGTCTATTTAAGCACCTGGGAGACCCCTCCACGTTGTCTTCAGCTGGCTAAAGAGAGAGCCTCTCCACCCCCACCCCCCCACCGACACACCTGAAAGAGACTGGAACAAAGGACAAGGATGATAGGGGGTGTGAGCGATTGCTGGACCCAGGCTAGGAGGACTATAGCCTGTAAAAGGAAGTTTGGTGGAACTGGTGAGGTTTTTATCTGTATTCAGTGTGATTAGACATAGACTTGCGTGTTTTATTTTATTAGTAATTCACTTTGTTCTGTCTGTTATTACTTGGAATGACTTAAATACTACTTTCTGTACTTATTAAAATAACTTTTCACTTATTAAGTTACCTGGAGTACGTGTTAGTACCTGGAGGGGGGCAAACAGCTGTGCATATCTCTCTATCTCTGACATAGAGGGCAAACTATTTATGATTTTACCCTGTGTAAGCTTTATACCGGGTAAAACGGATTTATTCATTGGGAATTGGGCACCTGAGTGTCAAAGGCAAGAACACTTCCTAAGCTGCTTCCAAGCAGGCCTACAGCTGTTAGGGGATGTGGTTCAGACCTGGGTCTGGGTTTGCAGCAGGCTAGCGGGTCTGGCTCAAAACAGACAGGATTCTGGAGTCCCAAGCTGGAAAAGGCAAGAAAGCAGGGGCAGAAGTAGTCTTGGCATACCAGGTGGCAGCTCCAAGGGGGTTTCTGTGATACCAACCCATCACAGTATCTACACAACATCCCTCTGAGCTGAGAGCAGTATTTTCCACATTTTACAGTTGGGAATTTGAGGCACAGAGATTAAGGTCAAAACTGTTCACTGGAGTTTGGTGGAGTACAGTAATTCTGATCACAGAGGATTTTGAGATTTCAAAATGTGTTTCCACTCTGATTCAGAACAACCAAAATTTTCAAAATTCTAAGCAAAATAGAACACCGTTCTCTACCCAGCTATACTGGGAGCCCCAGCTTCAGGACTATCTACCTCGTATCCGGTGACCTGAGCCTAGGAGTCAGTGCTCCCAGGCTCTTGGCTCCCTATAAGCCCTATAGGTAGGTGGGAAAGCAGGCAAGAGTCAGTCTGGTTTCCAAAGGAATTTTGTCAAAGTAGAGCCATAGCCACAAAACATTTCAATTTGGATGAAGTGGGGCATTCCAACTGTGACAAACGGGAAATGGATCTATTATCTTCCTATGAATGTGTGGCTCCATTTCTATATTCATATTTGTATTGCTACTTACCTGAATGCATATAGTTAGGTCAAAGAAAGTGGTAAAGGGGGTGGCTAAAGAAACTCTGGAAATATAAAACAATGACAGAGCTAAGACAGCCTCTCATGTACACAGCTTCAAAATATTTAAGATAACAATGTCTGGACCATCAATCAGGGGGAGAAATTACTTAGCTGGCTCCATCCAGGATAGAATGATTTACTCTTCCCAAAGCTGAGCCTGGTATCAAAGGAAACCTCAAAGACCTCAGAAAAGGGAGGGATGGGTTGGGTGATCTGAGAGCAGCTGGCCAGGATGTGTCAATAATAAGGCTGATACCCTGGTTGTCTCAGTCAGAAGTCTATTCTGCAGTTAGACACCCACAAGTGGCCTATGCCAGATGACTCGTGCTCACAGGGCCTGGGCTGATGGGGCTGTTTGTTTGCAGTGTAGACTTCCTGCTGAAGCCATTAAGTCTACACTGAAATTGAACAGCCCTGTAACCCAAGCCCTGTGAGCCCAAATCACCTGGCACAGGCAAGATACGGGTGTCTAATTGCAGTGTAGACATACCCTGTGATCCATGTGAGTTGGCCTCTTAGTATTTTAGCCTTTTCTCTATGCACATAGGGCCTTTGAGTAATGAATAAATTATATTTTGTTTTGAATACCTTTTTTTTCTGTTTCACTGGAAACATGTGCTGTCACAGGCTCCTGGGGGGAAAAAGGGGCTTGCAGGTACCAAACAACATTGCACTTGCTGAAATAGTCATAGTGAGTGTCCAAGTTATTCATATTTTAAAACTTGGCTACCAATACTGATACTGCAATGGCTCAAACTTAATATTCTTTTGATTTTATTGATGTTGTCTTATAATAAAGTTTCATCTGCATTCCTTGGTTGAGCCAACTGCAACGATTTTTCCATTACTTAAGATTGAATATTGGCAAGGTATTCTTAACAATGCCTTTTTCTGTAACTATAATATTTGGAGATATGCCTATCTCATAGAACTGGAAGGACCTTGAAAGGGCCAAGTACTGTCTCCTGACAGATTTTTGCCCCAGATGCCTAAATGGCCCCCTCAAGGATTGAACTCCCAACCCTGCATTTAGCAGGCCAATGCTCAAACCACTGAGCTGTCCCTTCCCTATACTATACTCCCTCTTAATTTTTCCTTTTTATTGGTGACTCTTTAGAATTACATAAATTACACACATTTATTTCTAATTACATAAATTAACTTTTTAACCCCTGGAGGAATGAGAACAAAAAATTGTAATGTTAAGTTTTTACCTGTCAAGCTTTGAATATCCGCTGCTACAACCCACAAAAAAAGAAAATAGCTGGTAACTTGGATAACTGCATTTCTTTTAAAGCTTTGATTATTTATTTGGGCATATGTGTGTAATAACTTGATGATTGGTTTGCTGATGGCAATATTTGATTCCTTTGAAAATCTACTCCCCGTGTGTCTGGTATGTGAGTGTCCTATTTTGATACCCTTGGAACAGAAATGTTTTATTTCTGTGGCAATGTATGCCTACTTATACAGTTCATAAATAAATGTTTTTTATCCCAAGGAATCTAGAAAAAATAATAATGATGGATCCTATATGATCTCCTTGTGGAAAAACAACCCTGGCTGACAACCAATGGTCTGGCATAATCTACCATCTCCAGCCACCTATCAGACCTTACATTTGCCAATAGAATGAGGGATTACCCAGATCCTTGTAGCAGGTTCTCAGTCTGGAGATTCTTAGTGGAGTACTTTTGAAATACAGGCCTATGGAGGATCTTTGATGTCCCATCACTATTCAGCCATTTAGGGATCTGGGGCAAGTCCTCAAACAAATATGAAGAAGTAGACAGGTGGTGACTTTGTTCAAGGCTGCATTCCTGGTAGAGTTTTTGGAGATGTTTAGAGTGAGTGAACTAATATGTGGGTCAGTGAGGGATACCTCAGGAAGTACTTTGGAGTGGAGGTATTTATAGTGGGAGGAGCAAGTGATCATCTTGACTCTAAGGATCTCTACAAGTTGGCACTACAGATACATGAATTAGGTTCCCACTCATCCAAGGTCAGGTCTGCGACAGCTGTCGGAGGACGGTTCAAGCAGTTGGCAATGGCATTCAAATGTACATAGAGTGTACGTGAGACCCCAAGTAGAGGATCAGAGCTAATTGTCTGTGTTTGTAATATCAGGATCATGCAAACAGGACAAGCGAGTTGTGGTGAGGTTCTGTGGGTACAATATTGTGTACTGAGTAGATAGGCAGGCTGCTGGGACACCACAGCTTGGCCTACGCACTGAGGCAGTCCTGAACTAGCATGAAAGGAGGGGCATGCTCTGGGTTCAGATGAGGCCCCTTGTACTCTTTGGAAGCCTGGAAGCAGGCACTGGATGTGATTCTTCAGTGAAAATGATTTAGGAATATGTAAGGGGGTTGACTTGATCAGAGCTAAGAGATTTGGTGAGGATCTAGAATTTGTTCCTGGGAGTGAGGATTATTTGGTATAGCAGGGAGGCATGAAGTCTCCATGGGTTGATAAAGCGAAAGGTAAGGAGGTTCATGAATAGGGATGTGGCTAAATTCATATTTAGCCAAGCCAGATTAGTAATTACTCATTTGGACATAATTTTCTGGGCACCTGTGTTATTCAGGGAGGATAGAGTACACCTCTCTGACTGGGGAGCTGATATATTTTTGTCAGATATTATGAAAGAAATCAGTAAATATTTGGGAACCCAGGCGGAGTAGAAGGCTACAGCCAAACTAATCATAGGCACCTCTTTGTGGCAGATGTCCAGTGCAGATACTCATCATGGAAGGGATATAGTTATTGGACAAAATGGATTGGAAGGGAATTTAAAGTAAAGCATCTCTCGAGGTAGCTGGGGAATAGGAGTTTGGGGATCCTAGCACCCTGGTACAGTGGAGATGCCAACCCTCCTACTTTTCAGTTCTATTAACCCTCATAAGAGGATAGAGCAGTGGGGTCCTAGCAATGGGCTAGTTCAGACAAGGTTAGGAAAGGAGAAGATTGAGGGCAACCCCCCTAAACAGGTGGAAATGATTAAAGAAATGATGACCTGCACTGTATGATTTATTAATGTGTATTCACAGACCTTTTAGGTGAATGAAATTGCAGCCTAATTAAACACATCCATTGCCTCCTGTCTTTCTTCCAGCCTGGCCTCACAAGAAATAATTCTGACAGTGACTAACTTTGTGTAATCCTCTGAGTCATTGTAGGATGAGTATGAAAGACCGAATCCATTTTGAACTCGGTATGTTCCCAGCTTTTATTACTGTTAGTAACTGTTAATAAGTATAACCTTGCACAGCATTGCCTGAAGAAAGGATATGCTGTCTCTGGAGTATTGTTAATAGTGTGATTGGAACTCAAATGAACTTTTAAGAGTCTCTGTATCCGCTCAATCTAAAGAGTGAGAGCAAGAGAAGGGGAGGAGGAAATAGACTCTGTACAGAAGTATAAATGACAATTTATGAATATAATTCAACAATGAAACCAGTAATTATAAAACTACTACAGTATCTGTCCTGTAATTCTTTCTGAAGGTGGACTCTCAGTAGCCATAACTTCCTGAAATTACAATTATCCCAAAACAAATGCTATGGGCTTGAACAATGGCTTTCTATTTGTAACCGTTTTGCCAGGTAGAGTCAGCAGTGAAAGGGCTGGGTTTAATATCTAGGGGTTCCTTTTTAGCAATACAACACAGAACCATCTTGAGCCTCCACCCAGCAACCTGAGAATACTACCCACTATAAATCTCTCCACTCAAAAGTACTTCCTGAGGTATCCCTCACTGACTCACATACTAGTTCACTGACTCTAAAATATCCCAAAAATATCAAATGGGGTGTAGATCCCTTAGGCAATACCCACACCATCAGGTACAAACCCCTGTCCCCATCTTCTCTCATCTGTGGTAGGCTTTGGCACCCCTACCCCCTGCTTAGCAACCACAGTTCAGTTGAGGATCAATGTCTGAATCAGAGCATGCCAAGCACGGTTCTGATCCCCTTGATTCACACGACAAGGACAACAACCCTTTACTACCCCTGGACTCAATAACAAAGTGCAATCCAACACCTGCCCAGAGTGATCATTTGGGCAAAGCAGCTTCATCATGTCGCTTATCTATGCAGAGTGGGTATGTCCATGCAAACAAGGCAGGCTCCTGAAGTCCTCTTCCACAGCTCATCAATAGATGTCAGGGGAGAGCTCATTCAGACCCTACTTACATATTACTAAAATTGATCTGTCTTTCGCACTTTGTTTGTTGTGCAATATAATGTACTACATTTCTGTAACTCTTCAGAGATAACAGATTATTTATAACAATTATATCTCAACAAATAGAGCTCTCCTTCCTTTCCGAGTAAAAGTGGCAGTGGACAGCTGTCTCCGTGGCATCATCCTGCCTCTGTCCTCCCAATCTTGCAGAGGCTGTTCTGTGTACTGGGGATCCTCTCTGGAGGTGGGGAAGAGGCTGCTCAGGTTGAGAATAGAACTAAGGGGCATACCACATTGTCCACTCTTCAGCCCCACCTGAGCTATTTTATCTTTTTTCTGGAGTCCGCACTCAGCTGTGTCTAGAGAAAATCCTGGTACCACTGTTCCATTAGTCCTGGTAGTGCTGTTCCATTAGTTCCAGAAGGGCCACCAGGGACCATAAGCAGTTCAGAAGCATACAGTCTCTGTGCATATGGCCCTGATCTCCAGTAATTGTTCCAAAATCTTCTAGGAGATTACCTAACCTACTCAAGGCTCCTGCTGTGAATTCTATTGATGGAGGGATGATTCATCAAAGGCACATTATTTCATGGATAATCTGGAAAGAGCAATGAACTGGGATTCAGGAGACCAGGTTCTATTCCTGGATTTGCCACTGGTCTCCTGGGTGACCTTGGGCTAGTCATGTCACTGCTCTCTGCCTCATTTTTCTCATCTATAAAAAAGGGAGAATGATACTGACCTCCTTTGTAAAGCAATTTGAGATCTAATGATGAAAAGTGTTGTATCAAAGCTAGATAGTATTATTAATACTGTTTATACCCAAGCAAACTCTCATTGTCTTCAAGCAGTGAAGTTTGGGAGCCCACAATTTGAAAAGATTTGTGTCCACTGATACTTAAGTAGTTTTTGTAGGATATTCCCAAAATATAAAACTATGGACAATGAACGCAAAAATATCATAATTGAAAACAGATATCAGTGACAACAAAAATAATATAAATAATCACTTCTGGTGGTACAAGTTTAATCTCGTCCTGAATTAAGTAAAACTGATGGTACTATAAGGAGAATTTGGTAAAGGTTAGGAATTTAAAACTGAATTTCCACTATCTGCCCATATTTGTACATTGGGGTAGGACTCTCTGGTTTTATAGTTTTCCCAAGCAAAGCTATTTTGCTTTAATTTTGGTTGAGGGATAACAGTTCTCTTGTAACCACATAAGGCAAACATTAAGTAATAAACAGAGTTAATGTTAAATTCCTTCCGGTGGAGAGTTAAACCCTTCCTCCCCCAATATATTAGCTATCTCCCTTCTCTTGGGTAGATAAGAATACACAGGAAAAAAGTGGAGATAGAGGCAGAGTTTGAAATTATTGCTTTAAATAACTGGACTATATAATAAGACACAAACGGTGTGCTGCTGTTCAGATCTCTGGGATTTCCTATGAATTTTTGGATTCTTTACAGTATATCATTATTTTTACAGATGCAACGTGTGCACAGATCAAATATGTGGTTGTGCACAAAGGACTTCTGCTGGGCCTGGGAGAGGTGAAAGAATCTTATTCCACCTAGACCATATGATTGCAGCAGTCATTCTGTGGCTATTACTGCAGTCTATCACTAAAAAGGTACATAATATAGAGTGAATATTTCATGTGCCAGCATCCATATCTTTTTGTTTGCATTTATCTAATATTTTTTATTGAAAACACAGCCATTTTCAATAGACATTGATTACTAGTTACTCAGTAACCATCACCCACACTTTGATATCTACTGTATAATGTGAACCTCAATTTGTCTTTTTCAGAGGAAAATGCTTTCAAAATAAATATTTTCCAGTAAACAGATATTTTAACAGGGCCAAATTCAGATCCTCTTACTAGCATTTAAGTAGTAATACATGGACTAGTAATTTCTCTGAAATCCGTGAGACTATTCTTGGAGTAAGGTGCTATTCAACATAAGTAAGAGGATCAGAGACTGACCCATGATTAATAATTCCTGCTGCTCTGTAATCATTTGAGAGGTAGGTTAAAAATAACAGTTCTATATATCCTTTGCTACTGGGACAATACGGAAAAATAATTCAGTACTTTCAATACTTAATTCCATATAGTGTAAACTGCTTTAGCATGTAATTCAATTATATTAATTATCAAGTCCATATGACCCATTCTTTTATGAATAAATACATCAGAGTTGAGGTCTCCACATAATTCTTTTGAGATTTTTCAGATGAAATGAAGCCTTGGGCACTATTGGCTTCAGGAAAATCTGATGAAGGGTGGTGTGCAGTGGCACAAGACACTCTCAGAACCCTGCCACTACAGTGGCCCACAGCCAGCATGCACAGCCCCTAAGTAGAGAGCATTGGTTTGGGTGTGTGGTGGGGCGTATGCCCCACACTAGCCTATAAAGGGTTAATAGAACCCTAGGGAGGCTGTGCACCTGGAAGCCAATTGGGGAAGACCCAAGGGAGGCTGTGAAGGAGACAGCCCTCTCCAATTGGCTATGTGGAGCAGCCAGTCAGGGCTGGGCAGGCCCATAAAAGAACAGTTGCAGGGCAGAACAGGTCAGTCACTCCCTGGAACTCAAGGAAGGAGGAGGACTGGCTGCTTTGCAGGCAGAGGGCGGCTAGCACTTTGGACAGAGCAGTGCTGGGCAGGATCAGGGAAGCGGGAGTAAGCTCTCAGCTGACTGCTGACAGGCTGGGGCCCTGAGACAAGGGTGGAGAAGGTGCTAGGGCTACAAGGAAATAGCCCAGGGAAGTGGACTGCGGGGCTGGAGGGGACACAGTATGTGGCTGCCATCTACAGGGTCCCTGGGCTGGGACCCAGAGTAGTAGGTGGGCCTGGGTCCTTCCTTCCCTCCCCTTTGCCCCAATTACCACCATGGAAGTGGCTGGACAGTGTACTATGGTTCCCTCGAAACGGGGCAGAACAGAGTATGACACAGCCAGAGGGCTGTGTCCTGAAAAGGACGCTATTTTCTTTGGGACAACACAGTTCCTGGAGCAGACGTGATGGCGGCGAGGGATCACCAGATGAGGGCTCACTGGCGAACTAAGCTAATTCCCAGGACAGCCAACAGGAGGTGCTGCAGTATTAAGTTGAGCCCTGTCACATGAGATTGTAGTAGAGTGTCTGGGAAATATGCTGATTCACTTCATCACTGTCAAGTTCCATCAACAAGGTTTTTTTAAATGTCCTAGCAGCAAATTTAAGACACGCACCCCTGGAAAGCACAGTAGTGCAAACCTGTTGTCTTTAATGGTATTTCCCCTCTGCTGGTATGCAGTCCCCCACTGTTGCAGGAAGATACATTGTATACCTCTCAACGGGAGCAGAAGGAGACCTGAATGTCTCATTTGCCTAATAGCTCATGCATCAAAGATTAGTGATGACAGAAACTGTTCTTTGGGCATTCTGAACTACTTCTGGGAATTATTCAAGTTTTGATAATTGAAAAATCAGTGTTTGGATTTAGAATTGAAGATCATTTCACAACTGCTATTCATTATTAGAATCTGTTTGTTTTTTTAAATGTGCTGAAAAAATGATTTAGATACAGTTAGCAAAAATGTTTTATTGTCTTATGAATAAAACATCTGTTTCATTAGCTGCATATCAACAACTTTGATTTTCCAAACTGGTTGAAGAAAAGTTGCAAACTAGAAACGTGCACAACTAACGAACATAAGAATGGCCATGCTGCCTCATCTAGCCCAGTATCCTATCTTTTGACAGTGGCCAATCCCAGATGCTTCAGAGGGAATTAACAGAAGATGACGACAATTTATTGTGTGATCAATACCTTTTGCCCAGTTCCAGCTTCTAGCAATCAGAGGTTCAGTGACAACCAGAGCATGGTATTGCATCCCTACCCACCTTATCTAATAGCCATTAATGGACCTATTCTCCATGAACTTATCAAATGTGTGTGGGGGGGAGGTTGAACCTAGGTATACTTTTGGCCTTCACAACATCACCTGGCAATGAGTTCCACAGCTTGACAGTGTATTGCTTGAAGTACTTCCTTATGTTTGTTTTGAACCTCCTGCCTATTAATTTCATTTGGCACCTTATAGACTAACAGACGTATTGGAGCATAAGCTTTCGTGGGTGAATACCCACTTCTTCAGATGCATGCAGTGGGTGAATACCCACACAGTTTCCACTGCATGCATCTGAAGAAGTGGGCTTATGCTCCAATATGTCTGTTAGTCTATAAGGTGCCACAGGACTCTTTGTCGCTTCTACAGATCCAGACTAACACGACTACCCCTCTGATACTTAATTTCATTTGGGTGATCCCTGGTTCATGTGTTATGGAGATGTAAAAACAATTCCTTATTCACTTTCTCCATACCATTCATGATTTTATAGCTATCTATCATATCCCTCCTTAGTCATCTATTTCCTAAAATGAACAGTCCCAGTCTTTTTAATCTCTTATCCTGTGGACCCTGTTCCCTACCACCAATC
Source organism: Macrochelys suwanniensis (assembly GCA_033296515.1). NCBI lineage: Eukaryota > Metazoa > Chordata > Testudines > Chelydridae > Macrochelys > Macrochelys suwanniensis. The sequence goes on along the minus strand of CM065775.1, from coordinate 90,685,035 downwards.
ACTTTTGTTGGCCTTTGCTGTAATTTTCCCAATTCTAATATACATTTTTTTCAGATGGAGCAACCAGAACTACATGCAGTATTCGGGATGTGGACATTCCATCGATTTATATAGTGGCATTATGATATTTTCTGAATTATCTATCCTTTTCCTAATGATTCCGAATAGCCTGTTAGTTTTTGGACTGCCGCTGCACACTGAGCATATGTTTTCAGAGAACTATCCATATTGACTCCAAGATTTTTCTTGAGTCATAACAGCTAATTTAGACCCCATTATTCTATATGAATAGTTGGGATTATGTTTTCCAATGTGCATTATTTGGCATTTATCAACATTGAATTTCATCTGCCATTTTGCTGCCCAGTCACCCCGTTTAATGAGATCTCTCTAATTCTTCACATTCAGCTTTGGACTTAACTATCTTGAGTAATTTTGTATTGTCTACATATTTTATCACCTACTGTTTACTTTTCCAGATCATTTATGTATACTTTGAACAGTACTGCTCCCAGTACAGATATTTGGGGACCCCACTATTGACCACTCTCCACTCGAAAACTGACCATTTATTCCTACCCTTTGTTTCCTGTCCTTTAATCAGTTACTGATCCATAAGAGGTCCTCCCCCCTTATCCTATGACTGCCTACCTTGGTTAAGAACCTTTTGTGAGGGACCTTGTCAAAGCCTTTCTGAAAGTCGAAGTACACTATATCCACTTGGTCATCCTTAGCCACATCTTTGTTGGCACCCTCAAAGAATTCTAATTGGTGAGTCATGATTTCCCTTTACAAAAGTCTTCCCCAACATATCGTGGTCATCTATATATCTGATAATTCTGTTCTAGGCTATAGTTAAAACCAATTTGCCAAGTACTGAAGTTAAGCTAACTGACCTTCAATTGCTAGCATCGTCTCTGGAGCCTTCTTTAAAAATCAATGTTACAGTAGCTATATTCCAGTCCTGTGGTATAGAAGCTGTTTTAAGCGATAATTTACATACCACAGTTAGTGAATACCATCTGGTCCTGGTGACTTATTACTGTTTAATTGATCAATTTGTTCCAAAACTTCCGCTACTGACACCTTAATCTGAAACCAGTGCTCAGATTTGTCTCCTAAAAAGAATGGCTCAGATGTGGGACTCTCCCTCACATCCTCTGCAGTGAAGACTGATGCAAAGAATTTATTTAGCTTCTCTGCAATGGCCTTCTCTTCATTGAGAGCTCCTTTAGCACCTCAATTATCCAATGGCCCCACTGATTGTTTGGCAGACTTTTTCCTTCTGCCGTACTTAAAATAAAATACGTTGTTACTATCAAAACAGAATGGAATAATACAGACAACGAATGAAGATTAGAAATGGCTGCTGGTTCAAGGAGCCATGCTTGACAAGAGCTGGCATTTGAACAGCCACAACTAGCTTACAAATATGCTAAGTCTCCATTTGGCACCAATAATTTCTTTGCTAATAAACAGTTTTAGCTTTATGAAGATTATAGTTAAAGAAACACAATTTAAAACTGAATAACTTTTCTTCAGTAAATCTGGAAGTTTTGCACAAGGTCTTAGCTTACAGTATTTGAATGCATCAGTAAGAGGGAAATTGCACTGTAGTGTATGTCTTTCAGCACGATTCTAAAATAATACAATTCTTTCCCTATTCATTTCTGTTTATATAATACACTATAAGAGACTACATTTTTTCCTGCAACTTTGGATGCACACAAATTCTCCTCCCCAGGACTCTGAAAGCTTATGTACATAAGGGATTAGAAAAAAATCCAGGTAGTACGTAAGCCTTACATTCAATTTCCTTCACCTCTTTTTCTTTCACTCACTCTTTTTCTCAATAAAGCAAATAATTACGTAACACAACATGTTATGAACTGTTGATATGGGGAAGTGATTTGGTGTACTCTTTTGTGTGAAGAAAGAATGAAAATATAAAATGCAGTTGAGTATTTTGATGTTTCCTCCTATCTCCCCTTTTGAAGGTAGCTTCAGGCTGACAGTTTGAAGAAACACATGTGCATCTTCCTCACAGTCACACCACATAACACCAAAGCATTGGGAAAATGAAACACACACACTTTCACATAGCAGCACTACACCACCTGCGTATACCTTCAATTTCTAGACTATCTACATGCCTGAGGAAATAAAAGGCCTATGTCAATGGATAGGGCCAAGACACATAAGAAAAGGAAGTCAGCAAGAGGGTATGATGAATCCCACCGGGCATCTGGATCTAACACAGGACTGCTTAGTCAGACCGGAATTTGAAATGGCTGTAGACCTTCTCTCCTTTTCTACCACTTCCTTCTCTCCCTAGCAACAACTACCTCCAAAGAGGGAGGAGAGAAGGGCTTGATTTAAAGGTACAATAAAAAATTATGACTAACTCCGAGTAGGGCACAGAGAAGACCATTACAATAAAAGCATATGCATTCTTCCTTGCAGATTCTAAAGCAGTCTTATATTAGTCTGGTACTGCCATAAAGCCTGTAGGAAAGAAAGACTCTACTGCATTTAATGTTATGTCATAAAATGGCTTTGCTTTGGTAGAATTGTTTTGTGGAACTGACAATATTCTTCCTGCAAGGTATCTTTTCAGTAATTGTAAAGAAAAGCAAACAAACAAGCAGATGTAGCACGTTTGAATTGCTAATGGAATAGGCTTCTCTTTGTCAGGGCTTACTTGTCTAAAATAAAGGCGTATCGTTAAAAAGTAACAATAGTGGCAGAAGACACAATGCTATGACAAGTGCTTGCCTAAGAGCTCCTTAATTAATTAAATTATACTTTTTTGCACTTGTGGTTTAAAAAAAAACCTGTGAGAAGAGTAAAGTGAGTACAGTTCTGCAGAAACTTTAAAGGAGTCAGTATTCTTTTTTTAAAAAAATAAAAATAAAAACATAGCAAAATGCCTGGAGGGTTTGGGTAGCCTGTTGAGCTTTGACTTGGGCTCTACCACAGCTAGAAAGAGAGGAGAGTGTCTCTTCCAGCAATGATGCCCCCTGGCTCATACAGATTTGTTTTACCTTAGAACATTTTTTTCTTCACGTAACCTTCATTAAAAAAAAATTGAGTAGCAGCTAATGTGCCACAATAGTTCAAAAAGTGAACTGAGGAGGTGTAAATAAATTTAAATTGCATATAATTATCACAATTACTTGTAACGTTATTCACTGAAATATTACAGATAATTAAAAGAGGCCGTGCTTCACCTTTGTGTTCTTGTGTTATAACTCAAGATTCTTGACAAATTGCTTTTTACAACACTGCTAGTGCCTATGGCAAAATTATTCTCACAGGAGAGCAGACTGCTAACTAGAACGACATTGATTCCCCCGCACAGGCAATTTGGTCTAAAGGGATCTGGCAATTTTGGAATGTTGGTATTAAAATGACACATTTTTATAATAAAGCAAGTTTTATTCTATGTTATGTTTGTTTTTATGTCATTTCACTGGAAAATATATCAGGGTTTACCATTTTTACAAGAGAAGCAGTTTGTCTAGTGGTTAGAATAAGGGACTGAAAGTCATCAGTCTCCATTTCTATTCCCATCTCTGTCATTTACATTGTAACCTTTGGCAAGTAGCTTAGGGTCAGATATTGAAAGGTGTTTAGGCTTCTAAATACCTTTTAACAGTCTGGTCTGTAATCTGTTTCTGCCTCAGTTTCCACATCTTTTAAATGAATATAAATAGCCTTACCTAAGTCACAGGAGTCTTAATAAGCTTAATATTTGAGTTGCTTAGAAAAAAAATTGCTGTATAAAAGTGCTGTATAAAAGTGTTATAACAATTACAGTAAATTTCAAGACAGCTATTTCAGTTTATTTTGTTGGTGTCAATCATGCATCTACTATATAATCTTGTGGGGAAATAGAAACTGCACATATGTTAGAACTAGTCAAAATTAGGAATATAAAAGAACACTGACAATTACTGATGGGAAGTTTGAAACCACAATCTTCCTCTGAATTTTCCCACTCTGTTTTAAGCAGACAGTTGTGTGTTATTGTAGGCTTGCCCAGTAGTGCTGGACTGATAACCTTTTAACGATGGGATTGAAAAGTTGTGTTTTTTTTAAATTCCCACATAAGTGCCTAGGAAAATTTTGAAAAATGTTATAAGAATAAAAATGCTACACTAGTTTCTGGGTTTGCAGCCCTACCAATGTCCCTTGATTTATCATTACTATTTTATTATTGGAGTGCCTAAAGGACTAATTGTGGCTCATTGTGCTAGGCACTATACAAACACAGTAGCACACAATTCTCACTCTGAAGAGTTTACAATTTAAATAGATAAAGTGGACACAGAGATGGCAGCGGACCTCATGTTAGTTCCACATTTTTTGGGGGGGTGGGTTTAGTTAGGAGGGGATAAGCTAAATAGAAAGAAAAATGAAGGGCAGAGAAAATGCCATCAGACCTGTAGAAAGTTCACTGTAGAGTGTCCAAAGATCCCTTAGCACTTAGCAATACTTAACATTTACACAGCATTATTCATCTTAAAAATGCTCTGTGGACATTAACTAATTAATCTTCCTAACATCCCTGAGAGGTAGGTATTATCTCCATTCTTTACACATAAAAAAATTGAGAGCTTACATTATTTTCCAAAGGCCACATAGTGCAGGATTAGAATAGAACATGAATTAGAACACCAAAATTCCTCGCTATCAATCCCATTCCCAACCCATGACTCCACCCTCTTCCCCTCTAAATGGGATAATGTTTTGTGTATTTTACATTTGGAAATGTTTTTAAAAAATCAACATTTCTATAGCATCTTCAGGGGTATGTCTGCCTTTACATTGTTGCATGGACTTTGAAGTTTCCTTAATCATTCCAGAGAAGATAAAAATATATGTATTTTTTACAACAGGATTTACTAGGGCTTGACTCAGTTCATAATTACCATAACCCATACTTCATATTAAGCACTGGAGAGACTACAACACGATTGGTCATATATGCTGCTTAAAATTCATTATAGATATAATTTAGGCTTAGCAGAAGTACTGTTCACAGTCAAATTCCATCTGGTAGTGTGAGGGAGTAATATTACTGCGGCCCTACAATGCTGCCAAATGATTTGATGTGCTGCTAGCTTTATGGTTCAAGTGCACTTAAAGAAGATCCGTCTGGATTGCTCTTTGAAAAGGAAGCATTCTTTTCAAAGAGCCTTCTGATTATAGAACCTCTGTAAATCCCCCTGAGTTATTCTGTGATGTCTTAAAATGTTCTGCTAGTTAGGGTCCTAAACGGTATACATCTGCCTTAATTATTGCTACATTTTAGACCATTACTATAGAATATTTTATAATACTTTTTAATAAGAAGGTAGCTGAATTTCTAGAGTGAAGGATTTGTTTCAAGCGTCTTATCTCTAGAACGCCAAGTTTAAACATTGTTTTTCAGGATCATGCCATAAAACACCAGATGTGACACATTACAAATAATCAGAACTATTGTAACATATATTACTATGGCTGTTTCTAGAAGAACGCATCATGTGCAAAGTGCTGTACAAACATACCATTAGGCTCAAATCAATGCTCTGAAGGCTCAGTTTAAATGCTCAGTTTAAAATGCATTCATTTTTTCCCTCCCAGTACATACTATTTTGATGAAAACTCATGCTCTAGATTAACAAAGAGGAAGGAGACCTACTGACAGTTACTATTGACTGGGTGTTATAACATGACTAGACTATAAACGACAGGTGAGGATTCTCCCTCTGAATGATTTTAGGATTTGAACAATATTGTTCTGTAACCTCAATATATTTAAAATGTTGATGTCAGACACAGAGAGCCCCTGGGACCTACCTCCAGTATTCTATTATTGCTGTGAGGAGACCCCCCTCTAGAAAAAGTCCTTCTATAGTATTCCATATATTTCCATTAGTATCATCTATGTGAGAGGAAGAATAGTCCAGTAGTTAGGGCACTAGCGTAGGACTTGAGATACCCAGATTCAATTTTCTGCTATGCCATAAGGCTTATGCTGTGACCTTGGCAAGTGACTTGCCTCTTTTCGCTTGAGTTCCCATCCAAAAAACAAGGATAATAGTTTTTGTCTTTTTGTGAGCATAAATACATTAAAGACTGGGGAAACTCACATACTACAGTAATGGGGGCCATCCAAGATAGAGATATGTCTTAGCATGCCAATAAGAATATTTAAACAGAAAATAAATAGTCCTGTCTTCCCTGGCTCCTCCTGAGAGGCATAGCAATAGTACTGTGACCCAGGGAGCTCCTCAGTGCCAACCGCAGAGGGCACACCATACTATAACTCTCATCATGCAAGACACCCATTGCCCCCAACTCACTGTTGTCATGATCTGTATCCAAAAGGTGTCACAAAAGGCATCATATGTAAACTGGTGACAGATTATTGCATGATGTATGCACAGTTAATGTATAAATAATTATATATGTGTGCTGTAAATATGTTCCTAAAATTTGTTTATCAGACAGTTCCTAAGCCCGACTGTTCTATGCAAAGGAATGTTGTTTCACGGGTTATTTATTTAACATTGATAGACTGGTGGTCAAGCAGCTTAAGCCAAGTGTGATCTACTTTCATTTTTATCATGTCAAGGCAGCTTAACATTTCATGTGTAATTAGCTAGTACAATGGTTACCCTTAAAAATTTCTTCCTTAAAAAAAACCAAACCTACATTGGTTTGAGAGCTATTCCCATGCAGAAAATGGCAGAACACAGGTACAGATGGTAGTATCTTTCAATCTTTTTAAGTGCACTAACAATATTTATTTTACACTAAGGACAGAACTTTAAATAGTTTTTACCAGGAAACTTTGAACATAGGATTTTTTACACTAGGTTTAGTGGTTTTAAATTATTTTAAAACACATTCCATAATGGCTTTAAATATTTAGTTAATAACTGTTTATTCTATTCACAATCATTATTCAATAAGTATTTCAAGTAACTGAACACAGTGAGTGAATTACGTGATGTACTTATTAAGGAGTGTAAATGCTAAAAAACATATCCACTGTAGCTGAGAATTTTTTACATTACATAGTTATCAATTAGGATCTAAAGAAAATCCTGGAGAGTATTAAAGTTTAAGACAGTTATGTATTAAAAGCACCCTGCTATTTCCTAGGATAGATTTCTAAAATCACTGTAGGATATCAGCTCATGGAAAACCTATTTTCACCCCAAGCAATACATGCCATTGTAGTATTTAAAAAGCATATAGTGTGTGTGCCTAACAAGAGTGGAATATATAAACAGTAGACAAAAGAGAACAATGAAAAATATCCAAAGGATTTAAATTGAGGTCATACAAAGAAGCTTAACCTTTTTTACACACTACTGCACATGCAAGAAGTAGCTTCTAGCCACTAGTACTGTTTCTGGAGTAGTTATGATGTTGACTGCCAAAATGTTCTTGTTCAAATGGCATAAAAATGACAGATAATATGGCCCCCAAACATGTGCTTCTACTCACAGGTAACTGTAAAAGAACAAGATGCTGTGGGCTGAGTCACATCAAGTAATATTGTAAGCAATATTGCAATACAAGACCTAACATATACTCCTGTAGGCTAACACCACAGAACCATTGAGTCCTTTATGTTAAAAATTAAATGTGAGTTTTTCCCCATCCCAGAAAACACATGCAGAAGTAGGTACTTGAAGCAACTCAATATGTCTGGTTATCTTTAAGTGAATTAGTTGAATGTTGGCAGGTTCATATATTCACAAACTAAGGCACAGATGTGTCTCCTAGTTAAATAAATAGCTTCCATTCTCCAGCATGGTGACGTTCATGGTTCTAAATGTATTTCTATACTACCCGCCGGATCAGTGGGCAGTGATCAATCCAGCCGGGGTCGATGTATCGCATCTAGGTTAGATGCGATAAATCGACCCCCTAGCACTCTCCCATCAAGTCCTGTACTCCACCGCTGCAAGAAGCGCTGGCGGAGTCGACGGGGGAGTGGCAGCAGTCGACTCAATGCAGCGAAGATGCCATGGTGAGTAGGTCTAAGTACTTCAACTTCAGCTATGTTATTCATGTAGCTGAATTTGGGTAACTTAGATCGACCTCTCTCCCCCCCCACCCCCGGAGTGCAGACGAAGGCTAAGTGGCCATCCCAGGTGCATCATATCCTTCAACTCTTTGTACGCTACCTTTCACTCCTTAAGCTCTGCCCGGGGACTTGCCAATATTATGCTTTTTCTGATGCTTCCTTTCTTTTAACTCTGATGCATCTTGAACACTATAAGTGAGACCAATTCAAAGTTAAGTAACTCCATGACCCCAGAAGAATATAAATTTCCTGAATTACAGAATTCAAAAGTGGGTGAAGGGCTGAGTCTAGACAGGCAACATTTTAGTCCAAAAGGAATTTGTTTGCAAAGTTATAAGCAACTAGAAGAGGTGTTATATTGGAACATGAAATTCAAATTAGCTGTAGTACTGATTACTGTGTCTCCTATATTAATGGCAGGAACTGATAATATGAAGTCACATAACTCAGCAGAAAATGATTTCAATATTCTTAAACTTATTTTAGATTCTGATAAAATCAGATAATGGATAAACAGGAAAATAATTAGATGTTTCTATCGCAGTTTTACATACATTATTTAATTCTGAGTCTACAATATGTACTAAATTGTAAGCTTCTTAAAGTTCTAAACAAAAATGAAAGATGGCTTTGTCCAAATAATAAATACATTGTCATAATTTATGTAATTAACATTTCATTGATATCCCTGTACTGTGTATTTTGTAGTCCAATTGGGAGCTTACAGAAATTATTTTGGGAGCAATTAATTAAAGTACACTTCATAAAGAAACAGCCATGTAAGCGTTGGCTAAAATCAAGGAAACCATAAGGAAATGTATAATTAAACTAAAAGGGCCTTTGTGAATATTAACACAATATGAGGAGCATTTTTACATGAACAATTCCAAA